>OY728142.1:365968849-368368849 GCA_963277665.1 Viscum album | reverse complement strand
TTACCTCATATTGATGACATTTTTATCAACTTTATAAATAAGAATACACTATTATGATCTCCCTTTCTTATTGATATCATCAATTGATGGTAATGAAAGAGTAACTTCCCTAGAGAGTATTCTATATAATGCATTAACACATGTAATTTATCATGATACAATATGGTCTTACCAATGTACCATTTCTCATTATGTATATAATTAATAATGTATTTATAATTTAAATTCATGAGTTTACAATTGTATTTATATAATATATTCTTATATAATCAATGACAATAAAATTGTATCAAGAATAATTTAAAATTAATATAAATACCCATAGGAATGATAAGATTTATTGAAAATTTAGATTATTTCAATTATGAATTTGGAATGTTTCATTCATCAGTTATATAAAATAAAATTATAATATATTAGTAGATCATCCCAAGACAATTGTTATTGAATGCTTTCACAAACAACCCACTATGATTTAGATTTATAATTTTATCAATTTGGTTTGATATTATTAAAAAATTATGTAGAATTTCCCATGACTATTTAATCCATTCAACATAATATCTCAAAAGGGAGAATGTTCTTTTGGGCAGATGAATGTGAATAAAATTTCAAGGAAATGAGGATTATATGAGTTAGTGAACATGTTCAAACATTATCCTATTGTAAAGAATATTTCCCAATCTATAATGAAAAATCAAATAATTGATTTTGTTTCATTTTTATGCAGTAAAATATAGTGTTATATTTAGACTCCCACAAGTCAATGGTTCATTAGTAAAATTAGTCCCTCATGATTTAGAGTTACCTGTGGAAAAGTTTAATTAATGAAATGTATAAAATTAACTTTATATATATATATGAGTTATTTATAATTTTATTATAAATGAATATAGTTCATTTTTACCCTAACTAATTTCAGTATGCACTAGAGATGATTATCAAAGCTAATTAAATATTATGACATCTTAATAACTTACAATCATGTGATATAATATATGGTAACATATCCAATATGTTTGAAGGATCCTATTATTTTATCAATGAAAAGGATATTATAATATCCAATATTTTCCTTCATTAAATGAATGGATATAGAAATCATGATGGAATGAGAGATATCATATCTTTATCTATCATATGTTCAACTATATATAAAATTTGAGACTAAAGATGCATTTATGGAAGATATGGAACCAAAAAAGATAGTGAGATATGGTTAACAATATATCTTGAACTACGATAAGATGATAAGGTTTTGAAAACTTGTATATGTTCCTTCCATACCAGATTTGAAGAGGTAGCTTTTGGATAAATATCATAGCTAAGTAATATCTAAACATCCTTTATGTAAAAAGACGTATAAGGAACTAAATGTGTACATATTATGGGAATTTCTGACGATCTAGATTAGTGAGTATCTGTCTTGGTGCTTGGTATATAAAAATTTTTTGGATGGGAGGAAAAATTCTATAAATATGTTATAACTATTACCCATACAACAATTGAAATGGTAAAAAACATCAGGGATTATTTTCGTTGTAATCACTATGAAATCAAATAAGGATAATGATATGTGTGTTTTATTTGATCCTTATATAAATTTATCACACCCCATTTCCATTAAAGAATATTTCTCTCTTTATAATATTTCCAAAACATAATTAAATAATGTGGTAATGATACATGTAGTAAAACATTAAATTGTATTTAATTTTGTAATGATATTTACCTTGATGTTTTTGTAAATAAATAAAAATTCTCTAGATAAATATTAGAGTTTCTGAACGACGTATCATACTTAAACATATGATCAGTATGAATGAAAAAATAAAAATGTAGAGGATGTACAAAGATCGTTTTATGTGGATTACTAGATTGTTTGGATATGTAAATTCCTCTATATGGGTTTTCTAATAATAATAGGCTTCACTCAAGGATTTAGACTGAACCTTTTGAATATATATACGGAAAGATGTGTTGAACTAAAAAATTGTCGATTTATATTGGGAAAATTATGATATTATTACTAAATTTTTCTATGGAAATGATAATGAAAGTCATATCCATGAATCAACACATTGTAAAATCTCATAGTTTAAATAAATGTTATACTGACAATCATCAGTGTGACAAGAAATAATAAGTTTGTGATAAATTATTTCTAAAAATATCTCTATTGGAGAGGATGATGTGATATTGAATAATGGGAATGTTTTCCCTTCTATATATTGTCTGGTTCAAGATTCATGATGGAGTAAGGATGAAAACTTATCACTTGGTGCTTCAAATGAACCTATCTCATGTACAAAATGTAATCAATGTTTACTCTATAGGTAGTACATACCACATCAACCACTGGTTCTAAAATAAAAAATTTTAACACACAAGCATGAAATTTAATATTAGGAACAACTAGTATAAATCATAAATTATGGATATAATTTACTACAGAACAAGAGCTCTTAACTGGTGAATACCTATAGAAATAAATTTTTTGAATATGCTACATGGGGACCAAAATATGTAATGAAAACAACATATCATAATTTTTTGCATAATAATTCTTGTTATTGAAAATGAAACAAATTTAATTGGTTTCAATGTAACATCCTAAGATGTTATGAACTATTTTTTAAAATATATTGAATTCATTTCTATAGAATACGTTATAGGAAAAACCAAGAATAAATTAAAAAAATTATTCTATTCAAATATTGTTTTCTTCAACCCATTGGATTGGAGGGTATAAATAGTAATATAAAATTTATTTAAAAATGTTTGGGTAGAAAAATATTTTATATAAAAATAGATATTTTTTTTCAAAACTGTTCATATCGGCACAATTAATTTTTAATTTCATAAATTAAAATAATAATTATTTTTAATTGAATTAAAGGATAATTATATAATATATAATAAAAAAATTATATACATTAAATGTTATTTCTATAAAAGAGATAATAATAAATGAGGTTTCATGCTTAGATATCCTTTTTTGAAACAAGTAGTTTTCATTGCTTATTACATGCTTGTTTTATAATTTATTTATTCAACTTATAAAAATAAAATATATAACATGGATTATATATTTAGAATTAATAGGTTAAAATTTTGAAATTAGTTCCCAATTAAATTTTTCAATATGATGAGTAACTATTGTAAAATTTACCAACTTGGTAAAGAAAATATCAAGTTAATATGTGGTAAAACTAAGTGTAAAGGCCAGAATTTTTTTTCTTAATTCTTTTATATGGAATTTATATATATATATAACAAAATAGTCTTTAATATGAGTTATAAAAAAGATAAATTCCCATGAAAATGATATATATAATATTTAAAGTGGATAAAGATACAATATGTCACCGTATTAGATATAAATAATTCTTATATGGCCACATAAATTAAAATTTAATTTATGATATAATTTATATTTATAAATTTATATTAAGGTGGTTATTTTAATATTATTAATTTATCATAATTTAAAGTGATTATATGATGACATTATGTTATTATAAAACATACATGATGTATTTCTCCTATAGAAAAAATAAATTATTTTTAAAATTTTGAAAGTAATATAATTTTATTGAGTTAAGGTGTGTGTCTTGTTTTTTGAATAATATTATATTCTAATTTTATATTAAAAATTATATTCAATTTAAATTCTTTCCATTTTTCTGTTTATTTAAAAATAAATAATCAATATCTTAATTGAATGTAATGAAATATTTTTAATTTACATAAAAATTTAATAAAATACGTAAAGGGGGATAATAGATGGTGTAAAATCTCATACCTAATTGTATGTCTTTTTGACCAATTTTTCATCTAAATGAATAAAATATATTTTCTTCATTTGATAAATTTCAATATTTCACTTCCCCTATATTATAAAATGGCACCCCAACATTCTCTTATTCACAATGAATTTAACATTCTAGATCATCCATACTCTTTTATATTGTCATATAAAATCTAATAATAACATTCTATAGTAACTCTATTCCGAAATGAAAAACCATAGATACCATTATAGTGTACATAAAGGAGTTATTTCAAAGAAGATAATGATTATTTTATCGATAACATTATTTAATTATAATTTTACCTCCTATAAATTTGATATATTCTTCATAATATAAGTAGTTAAATATCATAAATATAATTAAATGTTATTATTATTATGATACAATCATTATTCTCCATCTATTTGAAAATGAGATGTGAAAATATCCATCGTTTGTACTAACGGCTTACCATCACCACATATAGATTCATTTCCCACAACAATCTATAATGGATTTATATTATTATGGAAATGTTTTTTATATATTATACATATGATAAAATTAAACTTTTTTAGTTATAATAACATATATACCTTCTTATATTCTATACTTTTGGAAAGAGATAATGTCAACCATACTTATAAGAGGATTATCACCTCTACGAAGTGAAGTGATTCGTTTTTCATTAATTTTTTTTATAGATTTAAATATATATATATAGTTAAATAATATATATTATATAATTTTAATATAATTAGGATTCAAGAAATTTGATTCTTAATTTATCATTATTCTATTTCATCCAATGAATAATGGAATCATTATTCATGCATAAGTTTGGCATGTCATTTCAATAAATTGTGTAATTCATATTTCTATCATAACATTTTTTCATATAATCTAACCATGTATATATGTATTCTATATATTTTTTTTATCATTATAATAAAAATAAATATGATATATTGATGATAAACATACAAGGAACAAAACTACTAAAACTAAACATACAAGAAAAATAATGTAAGTATCACCCTAAAAAATGTTTTTTAATAAATTAGTGTTAACATAAGGGTGGTAAATGTTAATAAGTAAATCATATATTTTATGATATATGTGATAATGGTTTGAAATATATTTTTAATAAATTTATATTTACTTATGATTACATTATAATACTTACGTATAATGTTAAACTAATATAAGTGAATTTTGTCTCCCCTTTAATTATATGGTATAGATGAAATATTCAAAACATGTAACACTTTTATGGTGTATATATTTTCCATTAAGGAATTTAATAATCCATATAATTAATTTTAATTATTTTAACTATCAACATACCTTTCATTCATTCATATGTCATGTGAAATAATATTTATCATAGTATAATTGTTTTTGGTCATAATGTCATTGTTTATATAGATTATTCATGATCATTTCATTGATAATGAAATATAATTATCCATTTCTCATGAAACACGTGAAATTTATTCCCCAATATTTCCATCATTCGAAAATTATTCTTAATTTCATTTTCTATACTACAAGTACTGAAAATAAATAAAATATTTTTTTAAACAATATGTTATTTTATTTACCTCTTCGATTGGAATTACTTTTTCTTCGAGAAATGTAATTTAAAAATTATTTGAGGAAGGATTTTAATATTCTCATATGACTATTTCATTTTATATTTACCCATGTTTCACATTTTACAAAATAATATTTAAAGAAATTTTCATTTCATTTTCTTGAGGATTTATTTTTTTTTCAATTTTTTTACAAATATTTAAAATGAATGTTTTTATTAATGTATACACCATCAAAAAGTGACTTGTTATCATGAAAATTGAATGATATAAAGAATACTATATAATTATACATTGTTATTTTCATATAAAATTATGTGTATTTTATTTTTTCAAATAATTTAATTTTATATAATTTATTTAAAAAAGGAATGATAATTTTCTTATCTAATATTTTAATGATCATTTAATGGTGATGTTGTTTATCAATGAATATAACACCATATTATTCTTATTATTTACTACAGACGTGATCCAAGGATATCTATATATTATTTATTTGGATGTTTAATGATTTTTTATACAATATATTTATTAATCCCATTACATTTTAATGGGTTATATTATAATAAAATGTTTAAATGTTTATGATAACTTTTTATTTGACACAGTTTATAAAATGATGAATTTTTTTTTAAAACCATTATATTACATGGTTTCTTATATAGTGAATGTATAATGATATTTTGGTTTAATTTTTTTTTCATTATGTGATGGTTGTTCTGTTATAACCATGTATGGTGGTTATGTTATAACTTAGGATATTGGTGACGTTATAACCAAAGATAGGGGAAACCTATATCTCCTTAAATTGCACTAGGAAATGAGTGATATCTCAATAGATAAATGAGGATGGAAAGGGGTGTGACCTCAGTTCATTTATGGAGTTTTTCCACTATGATAGTATTAGGTGTGGACCATTAAGTCTATGATGGTTTGGTTAGTGAAACCAATCCACTATGATAGTCATGTAAGTGATCCTTGAATTCTTTGATTGTTTGGGGAGTTAACCATATCCGTAATGATCGTCTTTGGTATGATCTAGGACTTTTATGTACATTATTTTCTATAAAAGTGATTTTCCGAAAAATCCATGTATTATTCTAATGGTATGCCTACATTATTTATGTTATATGACTCTTTCAAAATTCATGTCTTATGAAATTTCAGGATTTAGTGAATAATTAAGGATTATTGATGATTATATTTAGGGTATTATTTTTCAAATGTAGTTCTACTGTTCATAAAATCATATGTTATTTTTTTCACTCTAGTGATCATTGATAAATCACATTTTTACTAGTTTTGACAATCTAAGATCACCCTTAGTTATTTTTTTGTTTCCCTAATATATGAATAATGATTCTATGTATGATTGGTATAAGATGTTTTATAAATATTAAGAACATTGTGGGAGTTGATGTAGATCATTTATAAGAATTTTTTATATTTAAATGTTTCCAGAGGCCATAGAAAATATGATTATTAAATATATATTATGTTATGTAACGTCTATTCGTTTACTAGGATTTGATTCAGTTTATGAATATTATAGGGTGATATAAATTTCATTCAATTTGGAAATATCAATTATTCTTATATGTTTATGGAACTTATGAAAATGATTTTTAAAAAGTAGCTCAAGTTTTTTATTTTGGTTGTGATGGATGATAAATTGTTTTATTCAAAATACATCCATCATCATGTACATCAATTGATACATGTATTAAATTTCCATTGTAATAATTTATGTTATGAAGGTCTGGCATTATGAAAATTATGGATTAAATAGACAATGTTATTGGGGAAATCAGTCTTCGAACATGGTATCTAGATTGGTCTTGAAAAAGAGTATCTAGTCTTTCCATTGGTGGAATTGCTAAATGTATTTTTCATTCAATGCATTCTATAATTTTTTTATTAACACAAGCTCATAAATTATTTCTCTATTTTTTCCTCTTTATTTTCTGATATAACATTGAATTAATTGAAGTAATTTTGGTTTAAAAACAAACAATATATCTTCAAATAGTTAAATAGTTTTTTTAACATTATATCTAGTGAGAAATATTACTAAGGATAAGTAAGGATATGTTTTATAATTGGTTATTCAGGTATAGTTTTAGAATGTGTTATCTTGAAGGTTCATAAAATGGTTTTTTATTTTTCTTGTTATCTTCTTACACAATAGAAAAAATATATTGCAAAAAAATTTCTAACTCACAATTGTGAGACAAACTGTTAATATATGGTTAGATTACCTTTTTTATGAAAGGTAATATTTTTAATTCAATCAAAAGATCTGAAGTAATATATTTTCTTATAAATTTATAAATATATAATATACTATATGGGTAGAGTCACTATAGTATTTTGAATTATTAATTTCATATACCCTTGGTAAGGGGAACAATGATGTTGATTCTCTTAAAAAGATGCATCCATCCTAGGATCTGAGTGATTCATCAAAGAAGTTTAATATCCTGTCACACATTTATCGTTGAAGTTTTGGATTCCAATAGGATGATACATTATTGTCTTTGAATTAGTTTGGTTGAAATATACATCACTTTAGATGATAAAAAATGATAAGAATCAGGATGGTGATTTGTGCAGTGATATTAATTTTTAAAACGGTGTTGAGGCAATCAGAAATTGGTCTCTAGAAAAAAAAAATTTATTCACTAAAGGTATTTTATTTTCATTCCATCACCTTTTTGAAATGATGATATGGGGTGAGATTATATTTCCAACTTTTATGATTTCATTGGAATGAATAATTTTTTTTGTATATGTGGTTTCGGTTATGGTGGTTTTATATAAACATGTATATTGTCAAAAAAAATTCTCATTATTAAACTGTCTAGAAGATCATGTCTTCGAATAATAATCATTTTTAACTTCGTCAGCCAACCCAAATACAAAATTATAATGGGATGAAATATATATTGATTATATTGTTTGTATTTCATTTACTACATAATAGGCGTTATGATTTTGGTTGTAAATTACCGCTATAGTAAATTAGAACACATTATTTCTAATTGAGATACAAACAATATTAAGAAGTTGTTATATATGTTGGTTAATGTGGTTGTGATGTGTCATAGTGTTCCATATTCCCTTATTATTTTAAGGATAAATCATTCCACAAATGTAAAACGAGTTACCTCGATGATATTATGGGATCATTCTTCATGTTTATCACATCCTACCATAATCAAATAGATTCTTAGACTAAAAAAGGATATTTACGATCTATTTTCTCTCCCAAGGGTTCCATCTTAGGTTCTATTGTTTCCCATATTCTCTATATTTATTATTCACATAGTTCATCTAGATTTTTGGTCTTCTGGTTTTATCCCCCTCCTACACTTGGCAATGTTTCTTTTCACACATTGGTGATAGCTTCATTTTCAATTTTTCATAGATTCATTTTAAAAATGGCCAATTTTTCTAAAGTTCAGTATTGATTTCTCTCATATCGTATGTTTCCGTTAGGGTTTCATTTTCATCTCACCTCATTTCACGATATTCATCCCATATTATTACCTTCTCTACCCTTGCATTTAAACTTTTGTCTTATTTTCTCCCCTTAATAAAATATCTTAGATTTCAATCTCCCTTTCCAATTTCTATTTTTTTCATCTTTTCGCTTTATCATGAGTCATAGTTCCCTTGTTCATTTTCTTGTCATTAAATTTAGGTTCATTTTTCTTCTTCTATAGTGTTCCTATTTTGGGGATCATTCCTCATCCTCCCCTTCTATATCATATGATCCCGATGTTATAGGCTAGATAATGGTCTAACCTTATGGTTATATGGCAGAATGATAATGTTATAGAGTACTAATTGATATTGTACTTCAGATGCACCAATTTTTGGGATTATGGCTCAATAATTGAAATTTATTTTAATTTATTCCTATTATGGGTTTCAATTTAGGTTTTTTTGTTTGTTTTAATACTTTTTTTGATGGATTTTATTTTGAATTTATTTGGAATGGTTTTCGTTTTGGTGGGCTTGATCATGGGTGTTCTAATGAAGACACTATATCAGTTGGTTATAATGGTGATGATGTTTTTGATGTTCGTGCTTGTTAATTGTGTTGACATATAAAGACAGATATGGTACATTAATGATTGTGATGTTTGTAATTTCATTTCCTTCAGTCATCATCTCTAGAAGTGATAGGGAAGTGACGATGGTGGTGGTGGTGGTTTTTCTATAAATAAGGATATTTTATTTTGACCGATGTGGGTGACACTTCTATAAATGCCCCCCAATTATAGTGTTATTTTCTCAAAATGTTTAAAATTTTGAAATTAGATATAGTTGTTATTTTGGATCCTGACATTTTATGTCGTTTTCCTCTCAACAATATAGCGGTTTTTTGAAAATTTTAAAAAAAACAATTTTAAATCAAAAGGCTATTCATAATTCTCAAAACATGGTTAGTTCGTACATAATTCACTTTTTATGAGAATGGGACATCAATTTTATGCTCACATAATTTTTATTTTATAATAGAAACCAACAATCCACCAAAATAAAACCCTTGTTTCCCTATATCGCTGTCTACAAATTTGTATTCATTATATTGAGTCAATAAGGTTTTCATATGAATATTACATTCCTCTATGTTTTTAAAATCACAAAAACTATATCTAAATTAAAATTTTATTTCCCTGAATTCTTTCATTAATAAGTAAAGTTTTCCTTCCCCATGAAAATTTATCCTTACCTGCATTTCATTGTACATATTTTAGTCACTCTAAATCTAAATCTTATTATTCCTAAGTATAAAAGTCAGTTTCACATCTAAATCCTAGGATTTGTATATATAATTTGATATAGAGTATTTTATTTTTAGGATCCAAATTCAGATTCCAAATTCTTTGAAATTCATATTCGGAATTCTCTGAATTTTAGATTCTGAATTCTATAAAATTCCGATTCCTAATTATCATAAATTCAGACTCTAAATTCCTTGAAATCTAGACTCCGAATTCCTTATAATTCAGACATATAATTCCATAGAATTTAGGTTCTATATTCTTTAGAATATGGGTTCTGAATTCCTTAGAATTCAGGTTCAAATTATTAAGAATTCGGACTCTGAATTCCATATAATTCAGACTCGGAATACCTTAAAATTCAGACTCTAAATTCCTTAGAATTCATACTCTGAATTCCTTATAATTTAGACTCTTAATTATTTATAATTTTTGTTTTAAATTCCTTGAAAAATAGTTTCTGAATATCAATGTAATATAGACTACAAATTTATTCCACTTAGAGTCTGAATTTTTTATTTTTTTTCATTATATTTCAAAAAATATATTTGATATAGAAACCATATTTTTTCCCTTGTTATAGTTATAAAACGATGTAGTGAATTATGATTCTAACCAACAGTTGTTTTAGTGACACATGTACAGTTCCCTCTAAAATTCAAGGTAAAATATGACCGTTGGAGGAGGGATCCACCCATTGGAAATGTGTAAATAAATAAGAGCTCATTTGAATGAGCTCAACACTCTTCTTCAACTCTAGAGATTACATGATGACGAATTGATTACTAGAGAGATACAATATCTTACATCGTGTGTACTGAACATCTTTTACAGATTTCCTTGTGTGATTCTGATGGTTGATGTGTACAATCAAGGGATTTCGGGGATAGGAAGACAGAGGTGCAGACTACCTTATAGTTCGAGGACTTCCTTGTTAATGATGTCAGATGTGCCAACTACCTTGAAGTTCGAGGGCTTACAGGGATATCAAGAAAGACTATGATATTTTTATCGATGGTTTACCCTAGTGTGGGTATAACATAATTTCATAAAATTATAAATCAATGGACCTTTATCCATGGTTTTTGGATACCCTACTGTTTGGGTTAAAAGATTTCATACTTGTTACTTATATTGTTTCTTGTCTTTTTTCCACTACATCTTGATTATTAAGGAAAGTATATCTATATTATATTTTCATATACATGTTTACTGTGATTAGTAAGATTCTATACGCTTTAAGGTAGAATCCATTTCCTTGTAATCTTTTCATAAGTTTCATTTCTGGAACTATATTTCCAGAATCGGGAAAGTTTGTAGAACTAAGAGGTCTTGTGAATTTACCTTGTTTTACATTATTAAACAATAGAATTCTTTAACCAACTTTAATGTTTCGAAATGAATTTTTAAAGCATACAATTCACCCCCATCATGTATATTGAGCATATACATCATTATTTCAATCCTATAATTGGTATTAGAGGAGGTCTCTGAAATACTTATATTCACATATACGATTTTTTGCTCATTTTTCATTATTAAATATTTCTTCCTTGATTATGATTTTTTACTCTTGCTTACAAACATTTATTACTAACAAGATTCCGTGGAAATATATTTTCCTTGAGATGGTAGGAATGAATGTCGGTTTGATTGACCATCATAATCTTACTAAACCACCTATAGTTGATGGGAATGATTTTGAATATTTAATAAATCGGTTGAAGACTTTTTTTTAGTACTAGAGTGGAGAAAATTTTAATTCTTAATGGAGATCACATGATTCATGATAAGGAAGTCAGAACTTCTACTAATTAAGAAAAGTCACACTATAAACTTATCTATATGGTATGCTATACATTGTTGTGTTCCATGACCAGGAATATATATATAGCTGTATTTCTTCCTGTGAAACTGCAAATTGTATTTGGAAGAATCTTTAAGTAACTCACTTTGGATCATCCAATGATATCAAAAATAGAAGAGCTATGCTTAATGTTGAGTATCATGGTTTATGTTTTCCTTTTGGAGAACTAGTGTGCAAGGTACGACAAAGGATTATGACCATTGTTAACAATTTACAATCCATGTTTGAAAACTATTTAGATGATGAGGCACTTGTGGACAAGATCATAGATATCATGCCTAATGCATGGTAGTCAAAGATTACAACTATAGATGGGAATAAGAAAGTCACACAGGTTACTCTTGATGAAATTTTTGGAACTCTTCTTCAACATGATACAAGAATGAAAAGATATGTTGATCTAAATTAGATGAAAAATGAAAATGAAAGTTTTTCTTTTACAGATAATTCAATTAATATGAATTCCAGGACTCCTGAGAGAGTTACAAGATCCAAATCAAAGAATAATGTTATTCAACCCAAATCTACTGGTAGAAAATCATCAGAAAATGTGTTATCCAATCTTTCCTGAAGGATGAAAAATATTTTTGGATAAAAGAAACATCAATTTAAAATCAAGAATAAGGAATGAAAGGACGTGAAAGGATCAAAAGTCACTTTCTATGAATGAAAAATAGCAGGGCATATAAGGCCATATTGTCATATGCTTAAGAGAAAAGATATAAAGGAATGACATTCTAAGAGGAATAGAAAGAAGTAATTCAAGGATAAATCTAAAGAATGTTTTGAAAGCCAACGATTCCTAGAGTGCTAGTGGTGGTGACTCTTCTCATTAATCCTCATAGTATGAATCTTCTGGACAGAAGAATATTGGTCTATTAGCCAAGCTACCTATTGAAAATCATTTTTAATGGATAAGGAACACAATATTGAATCCATAACCAATGTATCCTTGAATTCTAATTATAGTGATAGTAAATATAATGAAACATCATATAAAGAATCATCTTCTGATTAAGATAATTCTTTACCTACTTATGAAGAAGTTCCTAGGTTAGCTAATCTCTTTGAGATTGAAAATTATAAAGAAAAAAAATCTTAATAATGTAAATTCTAGGATTTCTATTCGTAATCAGGAAATATCATAAATTTCTAAATATATTGATAAAAAACTCATGATTTTGAATGTATTCTAAAAAATCATGAAGATGTTAATTCTGATAAGTATAAACTTTCAATGGATCTAGAAAATCTAATTTCTAAGAAAAATATTTTAGATACTAACTCTAGTGCTAAGACTTTTTTTTGAGGATAAGAACATAGTTGTTAAACTAAAGTGGAAAATATTTTCCTTTTGGATGTTTTTGTCAATCATTACAATAGGTAAATAAAATTTTGATAATATTTATTCCCGGATTTTGCATCTATGGAATATTTCTGGTTTTGGTTATACTAGTTCCAAAATGATTTTCAGTAACAATTATTTTCTACCTCAATGTGATGCAATCAGAACTATGTGTCAGTGTGGTGGGAATTGGGAAAAAAGGTTCCTTAATCAAAAATCATTTGTTATGTTTTCATAAATCTTATTTTTTAATGAAAATGTGGATTCATTAATTTTTTCATTAGGAATATTCTAGATCCAAGAATGTTTGTGTTTCGAAAGTCTAACACTGTTATTTTATTGAAAATAAATAATGTACCAACAGAAATACATGGTACATAGATAGGGGATGTTCCGGGAACATGAATTGTATCAATAACATCCTTGAAAATATTATCAAGATGATGGGAGTAAAAATAACTTTCAGAGATAATGCTCATGGAGAAATTATTGGTATATGTAACATTGTACTTCTTATAAAAAATTTGATTTCAAATGTTTTATTTGTTAAATGTCGCAGGAAAACCGTATTAGTATAATTTAATTATGTGATGAAGGATACTTGGTGAATTTTATAAATGAAAAGGTCTTAGTACACAATTCCATGGAAGAGTTTATTCATTCTTCCAATAGGTTAGAGAATGTATACACACAAAACTTAGAAGACCATAAGATCAAAGATCTACCTTTTCTCAGTGAAATGGAAGGTCAATCTTGGTTATGGAATATATGGTTAGAACACTGTATCTTTATGAACCTATGTAAACTCTCTATGCAATGACTAGTTGATGATTTACCAGAGTATAGATTTGATTCTTCAAAAGTATTTGATACTTATCAATATGGAAAGAAACATAAATCAAGTTTTAAATAAATCAGTGATGTGTCAACTACTGATTTATTATAGTTTGATCATATTGATTATTTTGGTCCAACACAATCTAGAAGAATTGGAGGTGAATATTATTTATTTGTTTTAGTTGATGATTACACTATATTTTCTTGGAATGAAATCTGAAGATTTTTCTTATTTCAAAATTTTTAGAGCCCATGTTAAAAATGAGAAAAACTTTCCATTGATAACTATACATAGTGATCATGGAGGAGAATGTAAAAAATCTAATTATGAATATTTTTTTAGTAGAAAAGGCAATACTCATAAATTCTCTACATTGAGAAGTCCTCAACAAAATGTTATTGTTGAATGAAGAAATAGAATTCTTCAAGAGATAACTAGAACAATGTTTAGTGAATATTTGATAGCCAAACATTTTTGGGCTGAAGCTGTAAGTAATGCTTGTTATACTATAAATCAAGTTGTTATTATACCTTTTATTAACAAAAACCATTATGAGTTGTGGAATGGCATAAAACCTAGACTTTATTACTTCAATGTAGTTGGATACAAAGTATTAATGTTGAATACTAAAGATAATTTATATGAATTCACACCCAAATATGATGCCAAAATTTTCATAGGCTACCCCATATCCTCTGAGGCCTTATAATTTTCTATAAAAACACTTGTACTATTGAAGAAACCGTACATGTCTAATTTGATGAAACTGGTCCTTATATTTTTAAACAACCTAAACCTACATCCTCAGATGTGTTTTGAAAAACCGATTATCAACCCTTGATAGAATATCATCATAACAAAAAAATGTCTAAGAAAATATTTCTAAAGTGTTAACCTGCGAATATTTCCTACCCTATTATGAGGAACAGGTTTTGAAAAACCCAAATCAGTTGTTTCTTAAGAATCATCCTAGTGATAGTATCATTGGTGATGTAAATCAATCTGTAAGGACTAGAAGCTCCTTAAGGAATGAAATAGAACATCTAGAATTTCGTTCTCAATTAGAAACTAAAATAACTAATGAGGAATTAGGTGATGATGATTTCATAAAATCTATGCAAGATGAGAAAAATTATTTCAAAAGGAATAAAGTATAGACCTAGGTTGAAAGACCTAAGAAAACCTCTATTATTGGAGTAAAATGGGTTTTTAGAAACAAATTTAATGAAACTTCATTCATAGTAAGAAATAAAGCTACATTAGTTGATAAGGGCTATAACCAACAAGAAGTAATAGAATATGAAGACACCTATGCACCAATATGTAGACTTGAATCTATTCATATTCTACTTCCCATTGCAGCATTCTTCAATTTTAATATTTATCAAATGGATGTTAAATGTGCTTTCCTTATTGGTTATATTCAAGAGGATGTTTTTGTTGAACAACCACCTGGTTTTGAAGATACAAGACATCCTAAACATGTTTTCAAACTTACCAATGCTTTTTATGTACTTAATCAAGCTCCTAGAGCCTGGTATGATAGACTTAAAAGATTTCTGCTTCAAAAAAATTATGTTAAAAAGATGTCGATCCAACCCTTTTTATAAATAAAGATAAGAAAGCAGTATTGATTGATCAAATTTATGTTGATGAAAATATATTTGGTTCAACTCTGCAATCTTTAACTCATTCCTTTTCAGATTTATTTAAATCTCAGATTGAAATGATTATGATGGGTGAGTTAACATTTATCTTTGGTTTGAAAATTTGTCAAAAACCAAAAGGCATCTATATATCCCAACATAAGTATATTAAAGATCATTTTAAAAAGTTTGGATATGAAAATAATAAAAGAATAAATAATCCCACTGGTACCTCAAATTCACTTGATCTTAATGAAGATGGAAAACTAGTAGATCAGACATCATTTAGAGGTATTATTGGAAGTATAATTTACGTGACAAATAGTCAACCAAACATAATGATCTCATTATGATTATGTGCATGACATCAATACAATCCTTATGAATATCATTTAATGTCAGTCAAAATAATTTTTTTCTACTTAAAAGGAACCACGGATTTAGGACTCTTTTATACATCTGGAAATGATTTTGTTTTTACATGATTTTCAGATGATGAATTTGGTTGATGTATAATGGATAAGAAAAGTACATTTGGAACTTTTCTTTTCTTATAATATTCATTAGTTTGTTTGTCATTCAAAAATCAACACTGAGTAGCACTTTCCACTACTAAAGCTGAATATGTAGCAGCTGGAATTTGTTGTGCTCAGGTATTGTGGATGCAACACACACTCACATACTATGGTATGATTTTTACGACAACAAACATTTTGTGTGATAATACTAGTGACATTTCCTTAATAAAAAACATTGCACTTCACTCTCATGGAAAACACATAGATATTAGGAATCACTTTCTTAGATATCACACACAATAAGAAGATATCATTCTTCAATTTATTAGAATGCATGATCAACTTAATGATATTTTCACAAAGTCATTACCATATGATATATTTGAATACATTAAATATAAGTTAGGAATTACAACTCTAAGGTAATCTTCTTTATTAACTTTTTGTTGAAACCTATATCCTTACCATAAAAACTTTTTTTCATAGGGGGAGTACATTTTCTTGTTAGTTAAATTTTTCGTAATATAATTTTTTGGAATCTAAAGTTCTTCAAGAGAAATTTTCTTTATTATAAATAATCTTCCTAGAAATACTAAAGGTATGTTTCCTTTCCCAATTTATGGTAATCATCTTTTTATTGCTGAAATTATCATTTTGTTTTCAAAAAATTTAGATTCACTCTTCCTTAAATCTGAATGTTTTTTCTTGAAAACCTCAAAATATTGGAATCTATCAAAATCCTTCTTCATCTATCATCTCAACCATCTGATCATCTCAAGACTCTTTCAATCATTGGATCAATCACGGATGTTGAATCTTCACTTCATTTTCTTATATAATGGATCCCCTGATGGTTCTCCCACGTCAAATACCATGCTTTTGTGTGTTGAAGCTCTACACTTCCTACATAAGACCATTTTAAATTTATCCGGTCTTCTATTGTTCTGAATGACTAAAGAAGACTCTCCACAGAATAAAATTTCAACCATAAAGGAAATCTCTAAATTGAATATTTATCATGAATGGTTGGTAGACCCAGACTTCTTTAATATATATGATTCAATAATCTCGAAGAACATCATGTCAAATATCTGGGAAAGTGTAGCAGTATATAAACCCAAGGCAGAGGATCAAGTGATTCCAGAGTATCTAGTAGAGTTCTAAGAATCTATATATTTTTTCAATGAAGGATGAAAATAGAAATTTTCTTTCAAGAGTTATGGAAAGACTTACTCTTTTTCTTATTCAAAGGCAGCTAGTCTGATTTGAATACCTTAAGAAGGAGAAGCAGAATTTTTCTCGCATAAGTTAATAGATTATGAAGGATTCTTTGAAAATGATAAAGAGATAGAGATAATTGGTTTTGTTGGAGTCAACACTATGATGATTCTTCATCTTTTATCAAATTGTTGGATTCATGAACTTTGGGTTCTAGGCTCTATCATTTTGAGGAATGAAGAATAAGATACTCTGAAGAGAAGTTATATATATATATTGGATATCTTAGTGAACCTCTAGAAGCTGAATCTGGTTATGAATATTTTGGTTATGATTGATTATATCAGGAATTGATATGTGAAGTATTATATTATCATGTATCCCAAAATTCTATCAATGATCATTGTTTCTTGTTTAGAATCAATGAAAATTTCATGAAAATAAAAGTCATGATATTCAAGGGTAATGTTTCTAAGAAATGACACTCTAAGGAGAATGAAAACTAAATTTTCTGGTGAATATAGAGATTTTTAAGATATATAAAATGAAGAAGTTGAATCTTTATCAAAGAAATTTGTTATTTCATAAATTTCCAAAAAAAGTGGAAGGAATAAAAAGGTGAAGGAAATTGACGATATAACAGATGTTCCTGTTGCAAAGGAAATTAAATCTTCACCACCAATGTCAAAGATGAAAAATCTTATCCTGATGAGGTAGTTGAAAAATAAAGAGAGGATATGAAAAACATAAAATAAAGAGAGCGTAATTTTGGATTCGACCCTACTGAGGGAAATGCATTAAATGAAAAGGTTGTTGAAGAGATTGAGAAGCAAAAAAATAGAATAAGAAAACAAAGAATATGTTTGAGTCTGAGATAGTTAAATCTCATCTTATGGATACTGAGAATGCTTCTAGAAAAATTCCAGTTCTAGAACAATTTTTAAAAGAAACAATCCTATAGACTCTGGGAAAGATGTTGGTGATTCCGAAGAAACATCAAGAACAAGAAATAGTTGAAGAATAAGAAGTGGAAGAAGAAGAAGAAGGGATTGGTGATATTGAAGATATGATAAAGCAAGTAGAATATTATCATGAGAAGGAGAGTCCTTCTAAGAAGTTATCAATCCAAAATTCTAAAGCTGAGTCTTCAAAACATGCTACCCCAGAAAAATATTATAAGGTTGAGGAATATGTAAAAAAATTTCTGAAGAAGAAAGTAGCAATCATGGTTTCATACAGAAAGAGTGTGTTAAGGTTGGAGCTGAAAATGAAGAAAAGATGATGATAATATTGTTCAGTTATCTTATAGTGAACATGAATCACCTATACAGGAAGAAATAATTTCATGAAAAGATAAGGTAATGGAGATTGTGTTTTATACTCTTACCAAGTCTTTGGTCAGTAAAAAAGATGTTGGCGCTTCATCAAAGAGGAAAGATGATGTACTTGAAAGGGAATCCTCATCAACAAAGCATTCAAATTCAGAATCATCTTCTCTTGGCCATGAATTTGTTGTTCAGTCTTTGAAGAAGATATAGGTATTATTTCCTTATTTCTAAACATATATTCAAGATTCTAGATGCTTCATCATTCTTTAAATCAATAAATAGATTCATTATCCATGGCGATGGATAAGTATGTCAAACATGAGGCTGATTTTAGAAAAAATTTCATTAATTATGAATCCCATAAATGATCTTTCAAGAACATGATTACTTTATCAAGGAAAACTATTGAATAGATTGGAATTATTTAATAGTTTCAATATAATTTCAAATATTCTTTTGAAACCAAATATGTTAAGTTCAAAGGTCTCACCAATTCTTTTGAAGAAAAGTTGTCCCTTGAAGAAACTACTCGGAAGCATGAAGTGAAAGACCTAAATGGGAAATTGTAATTAGTTACTCAGGGTTGGAATATGGAAAGGGATCTTAGAATCAAACTAGAGTAAAAACTTGCTAATCAAGAAGAGGCCTTGAAGGCTCTGGACGATATGCTTAAGGCTCAATAAGAAAGAATCAATTCCTTGGAAAAGAAGACAAAATATCTAGATCATCTCCTGAAGCGCATGGAAGATGATCACAAGTAAGTCAAGAAGCTTATGACTATTGTAAAGAAGTAGATATTGAAAGTGAAAGAGGTATAATTTCTTTCAAATCTGGTATTTTTTTGTATTTTCCAATTTTACAAATTCGTTCAATAATAATGAAAATTTTTGTTACACTTCATATATTTGGTTGTTTAGTACTAATATTTCAAGTACCATATTTTATTTTCCATTCCATTCATTCATTTTTTAAAATAACTAAGGGGGAGAAAGGAATGACAAAAAATAATATTATGCAAAGAAGAAATTTCCTTATTTATCGGGAAGTTAATCTAAATTGGAGTTTTTATCATGAAGATTTTCGTATTCAAGATATTGAAAAATCTCATTCAAGAAATCAAGAATATGATCCTTTTGTGTTTTAAATCCTTGTGGGGGGGGGGGGGGGGGGTTAGTCATATTAATTATTATCTATAAGTAATGAGAGCTATGTTTTATTTTTATGTTCATAAAAACATCAATGTCCTTAAATTCTTTTTAGTAAGGATGTTTGTGCTTTAAAAAAGGGGGATATTTTTTACTAAATAAGGTTTCCTTATGAATTCTCCATTCCTCTATGTTTTGAAATCAAAAACACTCTAACTCAAAGAAAATTTTATTTTACGTATGTTTGTTAAGGAAATTTTTTTCTTACTGAGATTTTCTCTAATAAAGAAAATTTTCATTCTCCAAGGAAAATTCATCCTAACCTGTTTTTCATTGTTCAAAATTCAGTTTCTATTAATATAAATCTTCTTATTCCTATGTGAGAAATTTGGGTTCAAATATAAAACATCAGGATTCAGTAAATACATAGATATAGAGTATTCTATTTTCAAAATCTAAATACGGACTCCGAATTATTTGAGATTTTGAATCCGAATTCTCATTAATTTTTGTTCCGAATTCACTGAAATTGAGAATCCAAATTCCTTAGAATTTAGACTCTAAATTATTTAGAATTCAGACTCCTAATTATTTATAATTATGACTCGTATTTCTGTAGAATTCATGATCTAAATTTTTTATAATTCCAACTCAAAATTCCATAAAATTTAGACTCTGAATTCCGTAAAATTCGGGTTCTGAATTCCTTAGAATTACGACTCCTAATTCCTTAGAATTCAGAATCCGTATTCCTTAGAATCCATGTTCTGAATTCTTGATAATTCAGACTCTGAATTCCTAAGAATTCAGACTCTGAAGACTAAAAAATTCAGAACCCAAATTCCGTAGAAAACAGAATCTGAATAACCATGTAATATAGACTTTGAATGTTTTCTTCTTAAACTCCGAACATTATTTTTCCTTTGACATAGAATAATATATTTGATAGTGCAACAATATTTTACATACCCCTATTATAGTTAGGAAACAATTTCATTAATTCTATTTCTAAACTACCGTTGTTTGAGTGACACATGTACATGTCCCTCTGAGATTCAATGAAAAATATGATCGTTGGAAGAGGGAGCCGAACATTGGATAAATGACAATAAATAAGAGCGCATTTTAATGAGTTCAGAACTTTTTTTTGATGATATTTTACAACTATAGAGACCACATTCTATTGAAGTGATTTCTTGAGAGAGATACACTTATTGCTTGTGCTTACTGAACATCTTATTTATCTTACTTTGTGAAACTCCAATTTTTGCGGTGTACAATCGAGGGCTTCGAGGGATAGGAATAAAAAGGTTCCGAAAACCATAAAGTTTGAGGACTTCTTTGATAAAGAATAAATAGGTTCTAAATACCTTAATGTTCGAGGACTTATTTGAAAAAGAATACAGAGGTGCTGACTACCTTGATGTTCGACGACTTGCAGGGATAGCAAGACAGACTCCAATATTCTTATCAGGGGCTTAATCTATTGTGGGTAAGATATACTTTGTTGAATTTATAAATCATGGGACCTTTATCCTAGGTTGTTGGATACCCTACTCATTGGGTTAAAGGATTCAATAATTGTTAATTGTATTTTTTCCAGTTTTTTTACTACAATTTGATTATTAAGGAATATATAAGTATATTATACTTTCTTATACTTGTATACTCAGATTAGTAAGATTCTTTATGCTTTAAGGTAGAATATTTTTCCTTCTAATGTTCTCTTAAGTTTCATTTCTGGAACCATATTTCTGGAATCTTGCAAGTTGGTATAACTAAGAGGTCTTGTGAGTTTACACTTTTTATCATTGTTAATCAACATAATGTTTTATAATATCTTTAAAAGTTCCAATGGAATTTTTAAAGTATACAATCCACCCCTCCCCCCATTATTTTGAGCATCTACATTCTTATTTCGATCCTATAACTTAAAGATTTTAGAGAACATGTGTTATTAACATTATTACTGGGATTTGATAATTTGTGTCCTACAAATATTTTTTAAAATTATACTCAATATTAAAAATCAATGAATATAGATATGAAATACCATTTTATCCTAGATAAGTTAAATTAATGATTCATTATAACGTATTATAATCATATAAAAATTCAAGGTGGGGATTTCATTACAAATCTACTTCCAAAACAAGTCTCTCAAAAAATGAGGATGATGAGATTTCAACCATAACATTCTCAAAGATAAGGTACATAGTCTCATAACCTATCTAACGAGTTATTTAGAAATTTTTCATAAGGTGTATAAAGATATAAATATGAATCCAATAATATATATTTCACTTAATGTGGGATAAATATCCCACGAACTTATTGTACATATTTTGGAGGAGTTTATTAATGGGAATGTTAAGATTTGAGTTTTCATATGTGGTTGTGTGTATGTCAAAATTTAATTTCATTGTATGTTTATGAATTGGTTAGTATCTTAACAATATTAACTAGCCAATTATTTTTATTTATAGGGATTTTTTTGAACATATACATGAACATTTTTTGAGAAAATGAATTTTGACTAGAATTTGAACTTTTCTATTTTAATTTGAATGTAATTTAATTATTTTAGCAAATTTATTATTATGTGTTAATGTTCTAAAACGATTTGTTTTATATTATTCAATTAAAATAAATGAATAGTTATTCATTAATAATTTTGAGAGTGATTTATGTTCAATAGATAACACACGAATTTAAAGATTGACATTTTTATGATTTGGGATATGTTTTCAAATAATTGGTTCCAAAAGGTTGGTTAAAAAATATATATATTAGAGGAGAAGTTGATTTATGTTCACATTTTTTGAATGATGGTGTTTTATGGGGTATTAAAATCTATCAAACTACAAATAAGTTGATTTAAATTAATTATAATATTTTGAATTAGTTTGAAAACATATTAACGAATCAATAAATATGGTTTGGGAATCTATGGATGTTTTTAGATTATTTTTTATGTGAGTTGATTGTGGTTATTTTTTAAAATTGAAAGAATTACATAAAAATAATGTTTATCATTCCAGGATTCTACTGTAATATATATTTATGCAAGAAAAATTACATTAAAATAAAAATAAATCATTAATATATCGTACCTAATTTTATGTTTTTATGTAATTTTTTATGGGTTATAATATTTAATTGTGAATGAGGTAGTTGTGTCGTGATTTCGTTTAATTTAATAAAATGATGGTAATATTGAAAAAAATTGATTTTTTTTTTCAAAGAGTGATCACATAAAAATGATGTTTTTAAAAAATATTTCATTGGTGAAATGCTTAATTATGAAAAAATTGATGTAATTGTTTTGTAGACATATGTGTGAAGTAGTTATCCTATGAATCATGTCATGATTTATACTATGGATTAGGTTTATAATAATTTTTTCTTGTGTATTTTTGGATTCCTCATGAGAAACACTAACTCATCTAGTTATGTCTTGATAATGTTTAAAGGGTGAATATAATGTATATATTTATTAAATATACTTGATATATATAGGAAATTATTTATGATTCAATGGTTATTGTGTTTTGAATTTTAAATATAAAAATAAATTAATGTGGATTGTTTTTTTAAATGTGAATAAAAGATGTTTTGACAAACATAGTGATAGAGAGAGTTTGTGACACACATGAATATGTATTAATATTGATTAAATTTGGATTCTTTAATATAATATTTATTGAGTTAATATTGATCTCTTTATTTTAATAATAATGAATTCTTGGTTGTTTAGTGGGTCATTGAGTATATTTTTAGAGTTTTATTATAATATGTATATCTAATATTCATGTAATGTTAGTTTGAATATTTAAAAGGGATTTATGTTTTAAAAGAGTATTTTTCGGATGTATAATTTTTCAAATTTAGTAATCATTTTGTGTAATAAATGGTGACACTATATTTATAATGAATTGGGTGTCTATAGGTGATTCAAGAATATCAATTTAAATTTTTTTTTCTAAAAGAACCCTAAAAAAATTTATTTTATTTTTTCATACAATCAGGTTACATTTTTACACACAAGACATTCAAGGAAAAACCAATCCCAAATTGATCTATTTAGTGATTCCATTGGATTGTAAATAAATTCATAATCCTTAAAATTCAAAGGATGTATCAATTACTTTTTAATAGTAAATCTTTTATATTATTTTTTTATTATTAATTTATTTGGATGTGAAAATATGTAATGTACGAGTGTAAGGGACACCTTACTGATTTTAGGGTTTGTTTTGTCACAAAAACATAAGAACACCCAACTAATTTCTAGAGTCCTTGAAAAATAAGTTTGGGTCTTAGGATTCACCCTAATGGGTATATAGCCACAATATTAAAGTATGCAATTAAATAAATAATAAATAAATAAAATTTATCATGAAAAATTGTGTAAGAAACAAATATAAGTAATATATTAACAAAATAAATTGACTAAATTCCCATACAACATTTACATACATCATCCAAAAACTCACTAGTTCAGTGGAATATACATATCAATAAAAAAGAAACAAAATACACTAGCACTAACACTACAAATATTATCACCTAATCATGATCTAAAACAACACCCAATACATCATTCATGATCTAGATTATGTTACCGTCATCCCAAACCAATTCTTGCAATGAAAATGTAAGAGATTCTTATGTACCTATGTGTAATGAAGGCCTTAAAAGGGTGTGATTAAAAAACCTGATAGGGTTTCACTAACATGTTCTAGTACCAAAAAAAATATTAAATTATATACTCATGTAATATTGTATGTATAAATGAAAAAACTACAGAATAATAAATAAAACAAACCAACATAACCTACTTATGCCAAATTTTTGAATGTCTATCAGCACCTCGCATGAACCATGCCAAACCATGTTCTGTAACCATGCCATTGTTGATCCTTATTCCTATGATCATGATTTACCTAATCCAGATAATATTGATTTATTATTTCTCTATGAAAATTATGATATTGTGCCAACCGTTTAAAAAATAGATCTCACTATGACCTTAAAATTGCAATTCTCTGGTAAAAATGGCCAACACCTAATCCAGAATGGATCTATACCCAGAATCTAGCAACATGGGGTATATTTAAAATATCAATGTATAAATAATGGTTGATGGTTGGTTCCTAGAATATATAGAAATCAATAAATAAAAACCTTCCCCCATGTCATCATCTCAAACAACTGAATGCTAAGAATCATTGGTATCCCAATCAAGAACATGCAAAAACATTTCGATTGACCAACCAGATCATTGGTCTTTCTGAAAAAATTCATCATCATAATAATCATTATCAAAACAAAATAATACCCACCAATCCAACAAGGATGGTCAAATTCATATGATGTATCCTAGTGGAATGATTCATAAAGGTCATCGCATATAGACATGAGGTCGAATCATGAAATATTAGACATTATTTGTGTGGAATAATATCAAGATTCTGTGATACACTCTAGGAATATAGAGGAACATGTCCATTAAAATATTATCAAATAATACCACAGAAGGCCTAAATTTGAATCCCATGAAAATACCTTGGAAATCAACCATATCAGTATTACAGTAGGCCAAGAAGAAAAGTTCTATGCAGTGCATCTAGAAGCCATAAATAATTCCATAGTAAAAACATGAATGTATACATAAAATTGAATGGTTGAATGAATTACAAAAAACCATTACAATTATCATCATTACAAAGGAATTACATATTATTTTTTGGTTCTATAATGACACTCACTAATACCTATAACTAATAAATATGCTCCCACTTTGCTTCAATATAACATTCAGAAACCCATTGGGTCCCATAGGTCATAATACTATAGATAAACCCAGAGAATAGTCATCGATATCATCCAGGTCATGGGTCGACACCTATTTCTCTATATAATTCATGCCTTAGGACATCATCAATAAGGGAGAATGAACATTACAGATATATAGTGTATACTATATAAGAAATTGTGAAAATTATATCTTATGAACCATCCCTATTGTTAATGTCTCATTAGGATAGTCCTTACACTCAACCCATCTTTAATAGACTATGGCCTATCCACCTGTTATAAGAACAAATCACGTTAAGGCCTCAACCATCTGCGTAAATGGAAAACAATCCAGAACAAGGCCCCAAAGGAACTAGGCACTTTTTCTATCCTAATAAAGGAATTTAAATCTATTTAATTACCTATATAAAATAATGACCTATGGTGTTCTTTCAAACTCTTACTGGGAAAAATAACTAACACACTCAAATTCCAGAACAACTAATTTAATAAAATTTATTAAAAAACATAATTAATTACCACACATCAATATAATATGATAGAACATGATGAATCATGGGGATTATCATGTGTTTGGAATCCCTCATACTAGGAAGAGTGAAATGACCGTGATAATCAAAAAAATTACCAATCTTCGATGGAGTCTCCCATGTAAACCTAAATAGAGATTAAAAAAATTGATTAAAGGATGGAAGAAATATAGAAATTTTGAGGTAGAAAAATAAAGTGGATCATCTTAAAACCCACCATGGATTAAACCCTTTAATGAGATTCAAAGATGGGAACAAAGGGATATATGACACTTGGTAGTGTGACAAATATGGAGGAAGAATAAAGGTTTCTGATTAAGATATTAGGATGTAACATCATAGATTCATTACATTAATGAGTCACAAAGTTATGATGAATTTTTAGACAACATTTTAATCAAGCCTATATCCCATATTATCTATGTAAACAAACTATGCATGGTTGGTCCACATATTTTTTCAAAACATATGCAGAATACAAAATACCTTTGAAATAATGTGTACTATTTTTATGATATATTGAACAAAACATGAAACAAGACCCTACTCCAAAATATGTTTCATGGGATCCACGTAAATTTAAAATTATTATAAATAAACATGTTCTATCCATGATAGATAACTGTGGGATATATATATACAACTGAAAATGATTTGATCATAATGGTGCCACATGTTTTCCGAAAAACATCACATTCCAAACCATGATCTTAGATAAATCCATCAATAAATATAAGACACATCTTTAGGATCCCATGGATCACTCTAGAAGATAATATCCCTTTAATTAATCATTTACTTTATAAAAACATCACCTTAATATTTTGAACTCTTAAAATTATATTCTCAATGTTTGATCAAAATTTGACCCCTCCAGTAATAGAGTATTCAAATTCTATAATGATATAACTTCAAATATAAAAAATGATCATAAAAAATCAAAACCATAATTATTTTCATTTCAAATATATCTTGATGGCCATCTATCCACATATCTTAACCCACCTTTGTCATCCATTTTCTCTTAATGTGTGTGTTCCAACTCAAAATCTGAACACACTTTAATAGTGGGACACCAAAATTCATGGCACATAATCCTTCAAACCATGAGTCTATTTCCAAAACCATTATCCAGATAACAGGTTTGGTTCTCCATTATAGATTCCCAACTAATGATATTATCACATAATCATCCAATTGATTATCCTACATGTAGTTATCCACAACATAGATAATAGCTAAATCTAGTTGGTTTTGAGCCACTATGTTCCTCGATGTCATGATTCATACATAAATATATTTACGGCTTCTTAATGAAGAACTTTGTGTGGTTACAGATTATCTAAGACTAATTTCATGATATAATATCAATTAGAGAAAATATAGATGATCTTTATTAATAATTATATTCCCCCTATAGATCTATCATAATGTTAACAGATAAGGATTCCTTCAAATGTAATGTTACCATTTGATCAACTATGAACTCTCAAAATATATTACCCCAATATTGTAGTTATGTTCCATGGTTAAAACATCAATGTTCATTTCAAAAATCATGTCATAGTTTGTGAAATGATGCACCAATGTTATAACCATGATTGGGTCACATAGAAACCCTCCAAATCCATATTCTCAAGATTAAAATCACCCACATATGATATTAATGTTTTTACCTCACTTTCCTGAGTAAACTAGAAGTACCTGGATCCATTTATCCATTAGAATTATTGTAACTAATGGGTCCTAATAACAAAAAAAATACCACCTTAACATGGCTATTGATTCCTCATCCACCATGCACCAACACTTCCACCACAAACATGGTGTTACCTACATGGGGCCCATATAAATCTTTGAATGTATATACATAACAAGGTATTATCTGATATAAAAAATCATTTCTTTCCTTTTGATATTTTATAACTCACACACACATATGGAACCATCCCTAGAGGTCACCCATCTTAATCAACAGTCCAGGATAAGCATGATTAGCTTTAGGGTTCTAATTAGGTGGGCTCTTGTAAAGTAAATTTCACTATTGACAAGGGTATAAACATTTATATTTTTGACCCTTATCTTTCTAGGGTTATACATTCAAACCACCCACCCTACCCAATTTAGAGAACTTCATCCCCATTGTGTACACTCTATTTAAACTGAAAATGTATGACTATACTTCTGACTATGTGAAGCTCTAATACCAACGTACAACTAGGCTATGCTGATAACATAGACACCCCACATTGATATGGTTATTAGGTCCTAGACCTCCAAGAACCCCTAGTTTCCTCACATACATGTTTTTCCAAACATAGGTCCCACCCATATGCCCGAAAGAATTATTAGACTAATGAATGTCACTGTAGGCTAACATATATTCTTTTAGTGGTCTTCTTCCCCACTCAAGTTAACCATGAGAAAAATAACAAGTATTCAACCATCAGAACCCCTACTCTAGTTTAATCAAGCTTCATTTTGGTTATCTAATTAGGTACAACAATTAAATGATAGGTTCACTGTGTTAAAATGTGTAGTAACATTTATCCTTTTAATAATTTTTCTTTTCATGGTTTTATAATAATAATTCCAAAACAATTATCAAATGAATAACCCCATACTATCATGACCTCTCTATTTGAGGGATCTATTTAAAGTAAAACTATCACAAAAATCCACCATATTAGTGAACATCTGATTATACCATGGGTATAAAAACACAAAACCCATAGACAATGTGTCATCCATCACCATTCATCATCTTTGGATGTGGAAAAACATGTTCATTCGGATTTCAATTATGGAAATATCACTGAAAACATATTCTTAATTTAATGGAATAAAATAAAAATCTCCCACAAATATTCCACCAGTAAAAATGGTAACCACCCCAAATGATATATTGTTGAACTCCCCACAATACAAATAACCACATAATTCATAATGAGAGAATTTCTTAATTGGTAAGATCCACACTACAGATTATATATTCTCATTATATTCATGCCTCGCTTTCTTGAGAACATTTGATTTCCTGGGACACTATTCTAGATTCTTTTCCCAAAAATGAACCAAAAAATAGGGGAAGTATAGTTATTTCATCTTATGCTTTTGGTCACCATGCTCACATAATCTTCTCAAATTTTCTATATTTATTCATTCCACACATTACCACTCACTAATTCCAAACTCAAAAACACTATAATTACTAATTAAATGATATCTTATCACATTCCTAAACTGGTGTTGTTGACTATTTAAAAATCCAAAAGTTGAAACACAACTCAAACCTCTAGGAGTCGTACATCCCCGTAACTAGGATCAAGTTCATACCTATGGAATATACCCCGCAATCATGTCCCTCTCATCAAAATATGAGCAGACATGGAACTCCTCATCATAATTGGGAACATCACATGTGTTAAGGTCAATCAAATGACTTCCCTATATAAAACCGTCATTCATTTTTATAAAAAAATTCTCAACCCAGTTCCAATAAAATTCATGAGCATCTAACTATACTCTTAAGTTTATTAAAATTACGTCTATATAAATAAAGAACCTTCCCATATATACTACAATAATTCCACTATTAATCCCAGGACAACCCCTCTCATGGGTTTCCCTCAATCATCACAGATCACCGACTCACTAGATTTTATGTTTAATCATAAGGTTGATTATAGTCCGCCACATATCCCCAAAAACAATCTCTCATTAATGGTCAATATCATGGGACATTACCTATTGAACCTCTCTCAATATCACACTACAAGACATGTAAAAAAACCCTATCAATGGACTTATAGCATAACATCACTTGATGAGGTATATACAACAAGGCACTGATTCTCATTAAGCATCCACATGTAGGACTAATTTATCGATGATTTTAATATTAATAGTCACTATTTATATAGACAATGACAATTACCTAGATATCCCACGGCTAGTGAAATAGTGTCACTAGCATAGTTATGTTGATAGTTATTCAATGTAATATGAAAAAATTCAATATAGGCTATTATTGGAAATTTATATAATCGAAATAAAATGACCTACAAGGGTCTCCCAAATCCTAATAACTAATATACTAGATTACCACTATCATCACTATAAATCATATAACCATTGTACAAATATAACCTACAATTTGATGTAGATTCATACATAGGTTATCCCAAAAATATAGAAATCATCAATGTAAATAGAAAGATAAATATTAAATGAGTTTTTTCTGACAATTTAAATAGTTGAGAAATAGTAATATATAATTATGGTAACACTAAGATACCTATAACATATAAGTCCCACATGTCTAATATTATAAAAACCCTGCACTTTATTACACACTTAAACATGATTTATTACATAATCTCTTCACATGATACAATATGGAATATCGAGAGGTATATTTTATTTGAGGTATAAGAACATTACATAACTACTTAAAACATGAAACACAAAATATTTATTAAAAAATTACTTTACATGACCTCTACATTCCCTTGTACTTAGAATTACATGGGAAAACCTAAGGGAATTCATAAGAAAAGGGAGAGTTATAAATACTAGTATGGAAATAAACATGGAATAACCTGAGGAATACAATCCATGTTAGGCAATAGGTATATCAGTGGATCACAAGAGTTACATAATCATAAATTCATGATAAAACATGATAATTATAACGAGGAGATGTCGCAACAGCACTTAATATGGAATTAGCATGAGCCAGGGCTAGTTGCACATGGAGCACGAGTAAAACCTAATTGCACATGGAGCATGAGTAAACCCTCATTAAACTTGAATTAGCATGAGTAAACACTAATTGAACATGGTGTATAAGGATACTATACTTTACCTGATGTATTAGACTACTATCAGTGCACACCCTTCTAAAACATTTCATTTCATGCATAAGTGTGCCACATGGATCATATAACATGGAATCAATCAACATGATAATTTATTCCAACATTAAGTAATTTAGAATAAATACATGAATGTAACATTCAATGTGTATATGTTCATAAATGTTAATACCCTCGATAAAGACATTTTTATGGTATTCACTACACAATGATCTTGGCTTGGAAAAACATTTTGTGCAATTTTGGCAGCACAATGACATGACAAAAGAATTCATAAAAAAGGTTGATGAGAGTTAAATTAGTGTCTCATCATATGTACTTGAAATTTATGTTAAGGGGGTTATATTGATACATAACCCAAAAAATGTGATGGAATTTTGATATGTAATACAAAAGAATTGCTTGAATTTAAATGAGGAGAGACACATTCCTTATAAAATTTTGGCTTGTTAACGGGTATAAATGAGAGGCATTAAGGGGAGAGAAAGGTGATATCTCATTATTAAAATATAAATAGGGAAGTATTGTGGTGGTTCAAAATCATACCCCAACATTTATAATTTAAAATAAAAGGGTATAACAGTATAATGAATCTTAAACATAATTAAGTAAAGTGAGTGTCACGACCCATCCTCGGCGCCCGTGTCGTGACTACCCCAAGCCCTCCTTCCATATGCCAGGGGCTGGCGACTAGCACCAAAGGTGTAAATCCTGGAAAAATGGAAGGCACTGCCATTATAAAGTAAACATACACAACAAAGTATGCAAGTGAAGAAAGAGCTAAGTAAAAACTAGGTGCATGGTAAGTAATGAAAAGTAAATGGGCCAGTATACAATCCCAACTATAATTATAGTACAATTGAAAGGAAAGTACAACAGTATTAAGTAATCAACAACTCCGAGTCGTCCTCCAGATATCCCACCTGAAGGTTGGGTACTGATAGTGTCTTCAGCTCCTCGGGTCCGATCGTCTGCTCCGTGTACGTCCCACCAAGTGTTCTACCTCCGGGTACCATCCAGCTCCACAAGCCTCTACCTCGATCAGTGTTATCCATCGTCTGCATCCAACACAACATAGTGTGGGCATAGCCTGTGCCGGGGTGAGTATACGATACTTAGTAGGGACCCTGAGACCCCCGAAGGTCTCTCAGAATCCACAAAGGATAAACAAAAAAGGATATATACAACACGAAGGATCAACCAACTCTACTTAGGAATATTCCCATACATATACATAAGTAATCAATTCTAGTTCGGCTCAAACTCACGAGCCCAAGTACAACCCAGTCCTAACAAGAAAACACAACCCAATCCACACAGGAAAGCACAACCCAATCCACACAGGAAAGCAAGTAAATCACATTGATGATAATGATTGAAGCAAAGAATCATCTCACACAAGTACACATCTTTCATATAGAAATAGAGATGATGAGAAGTAGCCACTGATTCATCTAAGCTATCGGACCCACATATGATACAAGTCCAGCTAAGCTGTCAGACCCACACAGGATACAAGACCAGCTACTCTGCCGGACCCACACAGGATACAAGTACAGAGGTCAATACATCCAGACCCACATAGGATACAAGAACAGTAGTCATCTACATTGAACCCATGGAGGATTATAGTATGGAAGTCATCGATGTCGAACCCACAGAGGATTCTAGTACAGTAGTCGATGCAGTCGCTGCCAACTTTAGGGTTCCCGCACACAGCACGCTCGATTTAGGGAGGTTCTGCTCCTTGAGAAAGAGTTGATACATCAACTGTCACAAAGCCCATTTTTTATGTATCCCCATGTTTCGTCTTTTCAAAAGTAACTCAACACGACAGACGGTGCGTCAATTGGACGCCCGGTCTAAGAGTTATTGATTTTTCCGCCCGAGGGGCCCGATTGGTTTTTAATCTAAATCCAACCCGACCATACTCCATCTGTGTCCAAACCTCTAGAGGACTAATCCAAAATGACTGTATCCCCATAACGATCCAAACGCAATTGACGACACGTCGATAAGACTTCCGGTCCGTAAGTTATAAATGTTTCCGCTCCAAGGGCCCGGTTGGTTTTGAGTTCTAACCAACCCAGACATACCTAAACATTGCCGCAACCTTGAGTGTAAAATTCCAAAACGAATGTCTTAGTCCAAGTATTCCTACACAACTAATGGTGTGTCAATTGGAGCTTCGTAGTTCATGTTATGGGCAAAAGATTGAAAATGGTTCTAAGTGGGGGGTATGGGCCCTATCCGACCCGACCCAACCCCCTCTAGGGTCGGCCCGAACCGGGTCGACCCGACCCAGGTCCGGGTCCGGCCCTGTAGGGTGCATCCCGGCCCGGCTGGGCACGGCCCGTCGCAGTCCGCGCGACCCACCCCAACCCGACCGGGGGATGTGCTGGCTCAGTCAGCGAGCTGAGCAGGTGGGGAACGAGACCCCCCCTTTTGTTCTCCGAGGACGCGGCCCCTCGCGCCACGTCTCCCATAGATCTCGCGCAGCCACAGGATCCACTCCTCGCCGCCGCAGCTTCAGCCATGGTGGGCTCCTGCTGGCGACGCGCCAGTGCTCCACCACCTCTGGGCGGTCGGCCGGTGCCGACCGGCGACCCGCGCCGCTGGAGATTGCCGTGAGCCACCAAAGTCATTCCTGTGGTCCGATTCTGCTCCTGTCTAAGCCGGTGGTCGTCCCGGGACACGTACTTTACTATGACAGCCTCCAATCACCTATTTGGTCCCATTTCATCATCGCCAATTATTCTTCATATCATGAACAATATAGCGGTGGGTTCAGACTTCTTCGTTAGTTCGCGCCCACCGCGTTAGTGGTTCTAAACAACACTAAAAATTTTTTCATGCCATAAAGAGGGTATGAATTCACATAATGAAATTTATATGAAAACCCCTACCTCAACAGTTGATGTCGGGAATCGGCGTCATAGGGAAGAGGATCTTAGGCCTCATCGGAGTACGCCGAGGAGGAAGCCGCATCTCCTCTCTTGTCGCGGAGAAGAGAAGGGTGGCGCATCATCGATCATTGAGGAACTAGTGTTCTTCGCCATTCTTCATCGGAGGTCGGCATTCTCCTTCGTTCTTCGTTAGAGACCGGCGTTCTTCCAAATCTCAGGAGATCACCCCTGATCTCTTCCACACAATGAAGCTCCATCCCAAATTATATAATAGGTTCCTCCAATTATTTAATTTCACACGCAAAGAAACTCCGTGAATTAAGTCACCACATTTAATAACATGATGACATTTAATTTAAGAAGGGAGAGGGAAGGTTCCCCATTATTAAACGTGTTGGTAGTTAAATGGGGGTTTTGCAAATTAATGGGGGGTTTACTTACGTGATTAGAGGTAATTAAATGGTGGGGGTCATGTGGGACCCACCTCTCTAACACCCACAATTGGGTAGTTAAGTGGTTGTGGGACCCACCCTTAACTACCCATGCGAGGGAAAAACCACCTTACAAAATTAAAATTGTTCTATCAATTTTTATTTATTTCTTGAATAAACCCCCAAAATTATCTTCTCTTCCTTTGCGAATGCAACTACGGTAAGTGTCCCCTTAAGAAATTATTGGCGTTGCGAGTTTATTGGTGCCCTCGGATTTTAATTCCGAGCAACGGTTCAAAAGATAAAAACCCAGCTCGTTCTTTCATTGAAAGTACCCGAGCTAAACTTCAGAAATTGATTCCGGGCACACCGGGCCTTAGAATTAAGTGTCGTCAGAAGCCACATACTCGTAAAATTCCAAAGTATTTAAAAAAAATTCAATGAAATTTCTGGTTCTTTACATCACTCCCACCTCTGGGATTTACGTCCCTTTAATGCTACCAAACAATTTAGGGAAACAAATGAGGGTACTGAGCATGCATCTGAGGCTCCCGCTCCCATGTGCTCTCCTGGAGGTTCACGTGCTGCCAATGAATGCGCACAGGAGGAATCGACCATCCATGTAGGACCCGCTCCTGTCGATCCTCGATCTCCACCGGGACCTCTGCAAAATTCGCCCCGTCTTCGATGTCCAGCTCCATGTGGTCGATGATATGCATCAGGTCATGAACATATCTCCTCACCTGAGATACATGGAAGACGTCGTGCACCTGGTCCAACTGAGGTGGAAGGGACAGGTGGTAATCCACCTCACCTACTCCGCTGAGGACCTGAAAAGGTCCGATGAAGAGTGGAGATAACTTGTTGCCCCAGCCAAATCTCTGTAATCCACATCGAGGTGAGACCCGTAGGAAAACGTGGTCGCCATCCTCGAACTGCAATGGTCTTCAAATCCTATCAGCATAGGACTTCTATCTGCTTTGTGCAGTCCTCATCCGCTTCTGGATGAACTGTACCTTCTCCGTCGTAACTTGAACCATCTCTGGTCCTACGAGTACTGAATCCCCAGGGCTAGTCCAGCACAGAGGTGATCTTCATGGTCGGCCATATAGTGCCTCTTAATGTTCCATATCGATGGTGGAGTGGTATATGCTGTTGTACGCAAACTCCACCAAGGGTAGGTGATCCTCCCAGCTACGACTAAAGTCAAGGACACATGCCCGGAGCATGTCCTCGAATGTCTGAATGGTCCTCTCTTTCTAGTCATCCGTCTGCAGGTGAAAGGCAGTGCTCAGGCATAGCTGCATCCCAAAATCCTCCTGCAACCCCTTCCAAATACGGGAAGTAAAGCGAGTCTCTCGATCGGATATGATAGAACATGGTACACCATAAAGCCATATGATCTCTTGAACATAGAGGCATCCCATGCTCTTTACTGAGCCCTACTCTCTGGTCGGTAGGATGTGGGACGACATTGTGAGTCAGTCTACGATCACCCAGATGGTGTCGTGTCCCCTGGAAGTACGTGGAAGCCCCATAACGAAATCCATGGATATCCTATCCCACATAAACTCCTGGGCCTCTCAGGGATTTACCAAGCCTGCAGGTACCTGGTGATCTGCCTTCACTTGCTGAAAAGTGAGGCATCGAGAAACGAAATCTGCCACATCCTTCTTCATACCCGGCCACCAGTACTGTCGTCTGAGGTCCTGGTACATCTTCGCTACCCCAGGATGTACTGCTAGAGGGGTAGTGTGGAACTCCCTCAGCACCTCCTCCTGTAGTGCAACTGGTACCAAGTTACGTCCCCGGATGAGCATGGTGTGCTCTCCTCCTACAGAAAATCCATCAGGTGCTTGTCCTGTGGATATATGTGCACGTCGTGTCACGAATTCAACGTCCCCACGTTGTGCCTCTCTGACCCACTAAAGTAGTGGAGGAGTGACTGTGAGTGAATGTAGAATGGATACTCTATCTCTATCCATGAATGATATCTACAACATGGCTAGTTGCTTCGTCGCCACTCCAAGTAGGTGAATGCCAGATCTCTTGCTGAGATCATCTACTACTACGTTCAACTTCCCAGGAGTATAGACTACATCAAAGTCATAGTTCTAGAGGAACTCAAGTCATCGCCGCTATCTCAGGTTTGGGTCCTTCTGTGAGAAGATGTACTAGAGACTCTGGTGGTCAAATTAGACAGTAAAGTGCTCTCCCATCAGGTAGTGTCACCACATCTTCAAGTCGAAGACCACTACTGCTAACTCCAGGTCATGGGTAGCATAGTTCTTCTCCTCCTGCCTCATCTTTCGTGAACCATAAGCGATAACTGACCGCTCCGGCATCAGGACACACCTGATTCCGGTCCCTGATGCATCGTAGTATACTACGTACCAAACTCCCTCCTCTAGTAGCCTCATGATGGGTTCACTAGTCAATCTCTGTCTTAGCTACCGGAAGCTCTGCTGACATCTATCTGACCACACGAAGGGTTTCCCCTTTTTCGTCAAAGCATAAAGTGGTGCTGCAACTCTGGAAAAGTCTGGAACAAATATCATATAGTACCCATCCAGACCTAGGAAACTCTGCACCTCCGTCACACTCCTGGGTGGCTCCCAAGAAAGTACTACCTCGATCTTCACAGGATCCACCGCAACTCCCGCCTCAGAGATGACGTGACCTAAGGAGTGGACCTCTCGAATCCATAACTGACACTTCGAGAGATTACCATAAAGCTGGTGCTCTTAGAGTGTGTCCAGTACAACCAGTAAGTGGTAGGCGTGCTCCTCCTTAGTAGTTGAGTAAATCAGTATGTTGTCAATGAAGAAAATGACAAATTGATTGAGGTAAGGCTGGAAGATCCTGTTCATGAGACTCATGAACACTGCTGGAGCATTGGTTACTCCGAAAGGCATATCCAAAACTCATATTGGCCATACCGACACCTGAAGTCCGTCTTCTGTACCTCTTCATCTCAAACTCTGAGCTGATGATACCTTGACCAGAGGACTATCTTCGAGAACCATCGTGCTCCCTCGATATGATCAAAGAGGTCTTCAATCCTCGGGAGTGGATACTTGTTCCTAACGGTAACCTGGTTTAGGCGACGGTAGTCGACACACAATCGCAAGCTCCCATCCGCCTTCTTGGCTAAAAGAATCGGAGAACCCCAAGGTGAAACATTGGGTCAGATGAAACCTTTCCACTATAAGTCCTCCAGCACTACCCGTAGCTCATGAAGCTCGGTGGGAGCAATCCAATACGCTGGAGTAGATATCAGTGATATCTCAGGGTATAGTTCTATATAGAAATATACCTCCCTGTGAGGATGTAGTCCTGAAACATCATCCGGAAAAATGGCCGCATACTGATCCACCACTAAAGGAAAACTCGGACTCCGCATGTCAACTGCTCCGAGGATGAGACTAGCCAACTGATGTGTGATTGAATGCCCTCTCCTCCTCGTGAGTCCATCCTGCACTACGAAGGTTCCCTTCTCACCGGTGAAGGTGAACTTGGTCCCATCCATGTAGACACACTTCACCTTTCTCATAATACAGTCATTCTGAGAATGGACTGTAGATAACCAGTCCATACCCAAGATGATGTCGTAAGGCCTTAACGCCACTACAAGAAGATCCCAGCCGAAGCTCTCACCTCCTAGAGTAAGCTCACACTGCCGCCACCAGTGTGTAGTCATCGAGTCTTCTCTTGTAGGAGTCTCTAGCAGTAAGGATCGATCCAACAGCTCCATTGGAATCTCTGAGCTCCGAACAAGGGAAGCGGCAATAAAATAATTACTTGCACATGTGTCTATAAGAACTGTATCACGGGTGGAGTAGACACAGATAGTACCTCGAATCATCTCGGTTGCACCATGGTCGTAAGCCTTTACTGCATGGAGCTGAGCCTGCCTCTGCCCGCCAGCTCCCTGTGGTCGGGGTGGACCTCCTGGGCGTGGTGGTGGTAGAGCCTCAAAGGGTCATCCTCCACCCGCTACTCGGTCAACTCCACTTCCTCATCCACCTACTCCTTGCGGACCTCCATGGTCGAACCTCTACCTCTTCCTTGGAGGTCGCCCCACTGTTTGATTCTCGTCTGCATGGCGGGTCGGGAAGTCATGAGCCATGTGGCCCTGCCCGCCGCATGCAAAGCACTGTCTACACCTCGTAAGGCTGGCTCTGCACCGCGTGCCCTGTAACACCCGAGACTTTTATAAGAAATGTTTTTTTATGTTATATAAATCATCAAAGGAATCTTTCACTACACACAACACTAGATTTGCTTTCTTTACACGCAAACGCGGCCTTCCTCGATAGCTTGCGTCGTACTCAATACCGAGTTTCACTAAACAACGATATGCTATTAATATATTATTACAAATAGCTGTTATGAATAGTAATAACCACTTTTTTAAATTTTATAAATTTTATTTTTCAAAATGGACTTAAGTTTTGTATTCGGAAGATTGAAATTAGCCTAGGGTGAAATTTTGGTATTTTTCTGAAAACTTTCAATTTTTGATGAATAGTGAAAACACTGGGTTACTATTTAAAAACCGAATTTTTATTTAAATAATTATTTTATTTAAATTTATTTTAGATCAAAATTGATACATAATAACTATATAAGTTCAATTTAATTCATTAAATTAATTTTATAATAATTTTAGATATATAAAAATTTTGTTGAACTTTTCACCGTCTTTTACCCACCTCCAAGGAGAATTTGCAAATTTACATAAAACATAATTTTACCGCTTCTGTGAGTGGAATTTCAAAAATCCGAGAGACACGTTTTATGTCAGTAAGTAAAATGTGGTTCAATGAGATGAAAATAATTTTTGGTGGACAATAACTTTTAACTTTTATTTACCACGGTTAAAAGTAAATAGGGTAATTAAGGGTAAAAATGATATTATTATTACTCTAACACATGTCCTAATTCAATTGGATAAGTTTAATTAGACCAAAAACAACCTTAGAAATACAAATATGACCATTTAGGCCCACATGGATTAGATTAGGACATTTATTATTAATTTATTTAAAGAAGGGTTAAAATAGTTAAAATCAAAGTTTAATAAGTAAATAATTTTTAATATAGGGTTATACATAAGATAAATTCGACTATAAATATTCATTAAAAAGATAAAAATATTTCCTACATAATGATAATTTATTTGTAATTTTTAGACATTAAATAATTTAATTTATTTATGACACAATGATGATGCAGTAATTATCTTATTAATGAAATATTGACATAATTGATGTTATAAATACCCAAATCAATGTAATTTGAGACTTTTTATGAATTAAAATAATTTTCTAAGATAATATGAAATTTTAGTATTGATTTAATTAACTGTTTTATACTTAATCATTATGTTATTATTTTCACAAAAATTAATTACTAAATAGTGTCAAAATTGACATAAAATAGTTTTTAAAACAAATATTATATTATTGATTGTTATTTTATTCTTAAAAATCTAAGGATCGCCCAAGACACCTATATCACGATAGGTGTATCATTAATGGACCACTTGGGGGTCTCTTTTGTGTATATGGTATGTTTATTAACAATATAATATAAAAATACAAAGTGACATGGTAAATGTCAATCTAATTAACTAAGAGTTAAAACTAAAAGATAAGGTTAATATAATGACCTAAACATTTCTAAATTCTATTTGATGAGAGGATTTCAACCCATAACCACCTTAGCTTCTAAATAAATCAATTTGAAGCTATTTAAAACCGAATATGACTTTATAATAAAATAATATTTTTAGTTTTTCCAAAGGTGCCCCTCTCCTTCCTTATAAAAGGGCACCTCCTCCCTCTCTTCCTCACACCACATTGAGCCTTCAAGATCGGCCAACCCCTGCAAAATTCTCTTCTACACTTCCCTATAAACATCCTAGAGGTCCTGGTATTCTTCAAAGTCCAAATTTAGTGCCCTAAAAGGAGGCCTCAAAGAAGCGCTTCAAAGAAGAGGTAATGTCTGTTACCGATTCTTACAACTTTATTTCTTCTTCCACTTCTTCTTCTTTAGTTGTATAATTATGAAGTAATAACATCAGTATCACTCATATACTGATATTTTATTCTTAGTATGAAACAACCATATTTCACCATATATTCATCCTACGGAAAACAAAATCACCACAGGTGCGTACGTACGGATTACCGTCTCCACGCCGTGGTGTAATCTATTTTCCACCACCACCTTACTTGGATGGGTATAATGGTGTAAATAATAACTATAAATTATTATTGTAATGTGATATTGATTCTGAAATAGTATACATACACTCCATTACAATTTCACAATCATGGGAACAATATCATCGCTCATGCGTACGTATGGAATACCATCTCCACGATGTGATGCGACTTGTTCTACATGATCTTCATTTCATAATGATTATATAAATGAATTGAATGAATGAATATGATATATATTACACTAATACCATTATGTAAATGAGGTATCTATAACCTAAAGACAAGATTAATAATTTATTTGACAAAACATGCATAAGAACAAAAAGTAATAAACACCCGAATAACAAGTAGTAATGAAATATTACTAATAAGAAGCTAAGAATATGACCATATATGATATCATAACAATAATTATGATTCTGGAATAAGTCAATGACATTATTTAAATCATTATATAGGAGGTTCAGACACTTATGAAGCAAATCAGACCTAGGTTAAGGGATAATTATTCCAATCTCATTCTTATCCGAGATTGTTTATTCATAAGTATATATTGGGGTTTTGTTTATCATCCATGTCCATGTTTTCTAAAAATGTTTTCATAAAATGTTTATTATTCTTCCATATATTATTAAATTCATTTTTACCCTTTTATGTCTTTTACCAGAAGGTTTGTAAGGAATCATTCTTTTGTTTACCATACGAGTTACTTTTTTGACTTTTCCGACAAAAGTACGAGGAGAATGTTTTTTTAATTTATAGGGCATGAATGGATTTTTTAAACATTATTTCCAAGAATCTTCCCTAAAAATTTTTCAAGTTTATTGTTAATCAACTTCTTATAGTTTAAAATTTTATGACATGTTAAGAAAGGAATATTATTTTTGAAGTAGAAAGGATATTTTCTTCAAGAATGGAGTTCAAGTGTTTTATCAAAAAATTTTCCATCTAAGATAATAAAGGGTTATGTTTCTATCCCTATTATTACATTGATTTTAATATGTTGTGATGGAATTATTTTTATCAATTCCTTTATCTTATATGAATTTATTTATGATGTCACGATGTTTAAGATTCCCATTTTTATTAAATAGGATATGCTATGATGTATCGTTTATGATTTTGTGGCACACATAAGAATGGTATAATTATGAGATGGGTGGGACCTATATCTCCCTCCAATGCACTGGTTAAATATTTTATATCTCATGAGATAGACATGGATTGAATGGTAGGTTAAACCTGTTCAGTGAAATAGGACTGAAATGAGGAATGAACTCGGTTCCGAAATGGACTTTTTCCACTAAGATAGTCTTGGAAATGAGTCTTGACTAATAAGAAATGATTATCTATGATTATGTGTGTATTCCAAAAAGTTTCATTTTTTATTTTATGATTATTGGGATTACATTTCACTTCTATGATTTATCCCATGGTATGAAATTATGATTTCTTTGGCATGTTAAGATTTACAAAATGTTATGTTCATGATGTGATTGATTTTTCTTTTGTTTACCCTTACGGAGCATTTGATCTCACCATATTGTATGTTTTCTTTCACCAAGGTCAAGAAGAAGTTTATTAAGTAAGATATTCTAAAAGGTACTATAGATATGATGAAATAATGGGAGACAGTGTAGACGCTTTATGAACCGGTTGTTTATGTTTCCCAGTTTCAAAAGAAACTATACCTATACGGTCTTTTCGTGGTTTGGTTATATTTTGTAATAAGTGTACTCCAATTTTGAAGTACTAACAAAGTATGTAAAGTATGGGTATTTATAGTTGGTATCAGAGGAAAGGTATAGTCAACCTTTGGAAACTAGGATGTGAAAGCCTTAGTAAGAATCCAAAGGATAAGTCTAAGCATAGAACACAATCTTAGTGTTTTAGAAATGACCATGATTAACCTAGGATAATACCTTAAGTGTGAAATTTTATTCTTGATTATGTGGTTTTCCTATTCTAATTAGTGTTGCTCACACTATTCTTCTTGGTTTTAGTCAATGGCTGGAACCCGAATGAACCGTGTTAATGCGGAATGCGACGGGCAATGCAATGATTGTCCACCTGAGCAACCAAACGTTATGGGAGCTGGAATGCAAAATCGTGTTGCCATGCTCACACAAATTTATAAAGCTATGAATCATGAAGGACTTCCAAATGAGAAAAGTAAGGAGCAACATTCTGTCGAATCCATCATGAGTCAGCGTCCACCTTCATTCAGCGGGTCTTCTAGTCCATTAGTGGCTGAACAATGGATCAGTACCACTAAAAAGATATTTTCAGTTCTTCAATGTTCTGAACAGGATAAAGTCATCTTAGCATTGTATCATTTGGAAGGTGATGTTGATCAATGGTGGAATCTTATTAATAATATGAGGCAAAGGGATGAAATTGAGTCCATGGAATGGGATGAGTTCAAGAACTTATTTTTCAATAAGTATTTCCCTCGTATTCATCGAACAAAGATGGAGAATGAGTTTCTTGAACTGAAGCAAATGGATGATGAATCCATTGGTACCTACGAAGAAAATTTTACAAGACTTGAAAGGTACGCTTCCGGAATTATTATCTAACATGAGAGTAAGATCGATCGATTCTTTAGTTGCGTAAAACCAAGTCTTCGAAGGATGTTATCCATAAGGGACTTCAATAGCTACGAGGAAATCGTTTGATGTGCTCTCAATGTTGAGATGGAGATTAGAGTAACCCATCAGTCATATGGGTTTGATAAGAAGAAAAAAATGGAATTCAAAGGAAATTCTAAAGAGCACACTGAAAAGAAGATGAAATTTCCCAAATGCTCAAAGTGTGGAAAGAAACATGGAGGGAGTTGTCTTAAAGGGACAAGTAAATGTTTCAAATGTGGAAAGGAAGGTCATCGGGCATTTGAATGCCTCAATGATGGGAAGAAGATGTCTAGTGATGAAAACAATGAAAAGGATACAGAGAGTGAACCTCCTAGACTTCAATGTTTCAAGTGCAAGGAGATGGGGCATTATGCCAATCAATTCCCAAATCCAAGGGTTGATGATGTTGATCGACGTCAACCAACTCTTAAGGCTAAAGACAATGGAAAGACACATTCAATTTCTATCAGCGATGTGGAGTACGAAAATGAAGTGGTGAAAGGTAAACATACCATCCACTCTAAAGTAGAAAATGTTTATTTAATTTTGGATACACCCACTCCTTTATTTCTGAATAAATTTCTAAGGGTATCACTGTATTAGCTCAAAAATTAGATGTTGAGTTAGCTGTGACAACCCCTAATGGCACAACAATCGCATCAAAAGTTTATAATTCTTCTCTGATTGAAGTTTGTGGGGAAGGGTTTCCTGCAAATCTTGTGATCCTCCCTATAGTAGAATTTTATGTTATTCTTGGCATGGATTGGCTTTCTCTATAGGGAGCTCATATCAATTTCCAAAGAAGGGATGTCACATTTCATATTCCAGATCAATCTATGATCGTCTATCGATGCAAGGGTGAACATAACCTTGTAGTGGAAATTTCTTCCATCTTATGGGTCTTGTTTCCACTAAATGAAGGTTATTTATCTCAAATGGTTGGTGAGAAACTCACGATTAAGAATATGCCCATTGTACGGGAGTTTGACTATGTCTTTCTGGAGGAATTACCAGGTCGTCCACCAAATCGTGAAGTTGAGTTTTCAATAGAACTCATACCAGGTACTTTGCCTATTTCAATGACACCTTATAGAATGGCCCCAATTGAGTTGCAGGAATTGAAGAAGAAACTCCAAGAGAATCTTGATAAGGGATTCATATGCCCTAGTGCGTCACCTTGGGGAGCACCTGTTCTGTTTGTTAAGAAGAAAGATGGATCAATGAGACTCTGCATTGATTATCGAGAACTTAACAAGATCACTATCAAGAACAAATATCCTATCCCGTGCATTGATCACTTATTTGACCAACTACACAGATCTCAATACTTTTCCAAGATTGATCTTCGTTCAGGGTATCATCAATTAAGGGTCAAGAGGGATGATATACCAAAGACGGCTTTCTGTAAAAGGTATGGAAACTATAAATTTATAGTGTTGCCATTTGGTCTTACTAATGCCCCTTCTATCTTCATGGATCTAATGAATAGAGTCTTTAGAGACTATCTTGATCAGTTTCTGGTAGTCTTTATAGACAATATTCTTGTCTATTCAAAGAGCAAGGAAAAACATGAAGATTACTTGAGAATTATATTGAAGTTAATGAGAAATGAGAAGCTTTATGCCAAATTTACCATGTGTGAATTTTGGCTTCAGAATCTTTCATTTTTGGGTCACATAATCTCAAAATAGGGGATATCTGTGGATCCAGCAAAACAGAGGTTATCGAAAGATGGTCGAGACCAACAACAATAACTAAGATCTGAATTTTCCTTGGTTTGGATGGATATTATCGATGTTTTGTGAAACATTTCTCATGATTATCTAATCCACTCACCAAGTTTACTCGGAATGGAGTTAAGTTTGTTTGGATGAAGGAATGTGAAGAGAATTTCAGGGAGTTGAAAAGATGGTTATTCAATGCACCTGTGCTCACACTGCCTTGTAGTGAAGAATGGTTTTTGATCTACAGTGATGCATCCAAGAAGGGATTGGGGTGTGTTCTTATGAAAAATGATATGGTGATAGCTTCTGCCTCACGAGAGTTGAAAATACATGATCAAAATTACCCAACTCGTGATTTGGAGTTAGCAGCGGTAATATTTGCATTAAATATTTGGATGCATTATCTTTATGGAGAAAGGTGTGACATTTAAACTGATCATAAAAGTTTAATTTATATTTTTACACAAAAGGAGTTGGATATGCGCCAAAGAAGATGGTTGGAGCTGATTAAGGATTACGAATGCTCAATTCATTACCACCCTGGGAAATCAAACAAGGTGGAAGATGCATTAAGTCGACAAGACCATTCCAGTTTATCCATGATGAGGATCTCAAAAGATACAATATTTATGGATTTACAAAGGATGGATCATGGAATTATAATGGAAGGGGAAAAATATTATCTTTCTCAAATGAATGTTCAACCATCTATACATGTGAAAATTAAAGAGGCACAGAAAGAAGATGTAGAGTTACAAAAGAAGGTGAGAAATGTTCCTGAATTCAACCTTGATTGTGATGGGATAATAAAGTTCATGAATCGGTTTTGTGTTCCTCCCATCCCTGAATTAAAGAAAGAGTTGTTGGATGAGGCTCATAGTTCTTCATTATTTATTCATCCTAGAAGCATGAAGATGTATAGGGACCTAAAAGAGTACTTCTGGTGGGATGGCATGAAAAGAGATGTTGCTGAATATGTCTCTCGATGCTTGGTTTGTCAGCAAGTTAATGCTGAGAGACAGAAGTCTAAGGGAATGTTACAACCATTACCCATACCCGAATGGAAATGGGAAAACATCACTATGGACTTTATCACCGAACTTCCAAAAACATCCAAAGGCAATAATGCTATCTGGGTCATAGTTGATGGTATTACAAAGTCTGCACACTTCATTGCTATTAGAGAGGATTTCTCTCTGGATCTGCTTGCCAGGATATATGTAAAGGAAGTGGTAATATTGAATGGATTACCACTTTCTATTATATCAGATCGAGATACAAGGTTTACCTCAATGTTCTCGCGAAGTCTTCAGCATACTCTGGATACATAGTTGAGTTTCAGCACTGCTTATCATCCTCAGACAAATGGTTAGTCTGAGAGGACAATTCAATCTCGAGAAGATATGTTGAGAGCTTGCTCTATGGATTTCAAAGGTGGTTGGGATCAACACCTACCTTTGCTGGAATTTTCATATAATAAGATCTTTCACTCCAGTATTCAGATGGTTCCTTATGAAGCTCTCTATGGAAATAAATGCAAGAATCCAACTTGCTGGGATGAAGTTGGGGAAAGAAAGCTATTAGGACCTGATCTTGTTGATGAGATGGAAGAAAAGGTCTGATCTATTCAACAACACATATAAGCATCTCAGAGTCGACAAAAAAGTTATTCCGACGACCGAAGAAAAGGCATAGAGTTTGAAGTGGGTGATTAAGTGTTCTTACGAATATCTCCCTAGAAGAGGGTCATGTGATTTGGAACGAAGGGAAAGTTGAGCCCTAGATATATCGGTCCTTTCGAAATACTAGATCGTGTTGGGAAGGTAGCTTACCGATTGGCGCTTCCACCGAATCTCTCTCAAGTTCACGATGTGTTCCATGTATCTCTCCTGAGTAAGTACATACCTGATCCTTCACATGTACTCAGCTCAGATCTTGTACCGCTGGAACAAGATCTTTCTTATGAAGAACAGCCGATAGAGATTATGGACCGTAGCGAAAAAGTCCTATGGAACAAGACCACTCGCTTGGTGAATGTTTTATGGAGGAACCACCAATTAGAAGAAGCTACATGGGAGCTCTAGGATTTGATGAGGGAGAGGTATCCTCATCTGTTTGTTACAAAGTGACGAATTTCGAGGGCGAAATTCATTTTAAGGGGGGTAGAATGTAACACCCGAGACTTCTATAAGAAATATTTTGTTTTTATGTTCTATAAATCATCAAAGGAATATTTCACTACACACAACACTATCTTGGCTTTCTTTACACACAAACGCGGCCTTCCTCGATAGATTGCGTCGTACGCAATACCGAGTTTCACTAAACAACGATATGCTATTAAAATATTATTAAAACTAGCCGTTATGAATAGTAATAACCACTTTTTGAAATTTTATAAATTTTATTTTTCAAAATGGAATTCATTTTTGGATTCGGAATATCAAAAATAACCTAGGGTGAAATTTTTGTATTTTTCTGAAAACATTCAATTTTTAATGAATAGTGAAAACACTGGGTTACTATTTAAAAACCGAATTTTTATTTAAATAATTATTTTATTTAAATTTATTTTAGGTCAAAATTGATACATAATACCTATATAAGTTCAATTTAATTCATTGGAGTAATTTTATAATAATTTTAGATATATAAAAAGTTTATTGAACATTTCACCGTCTTTTACCCACTTCCTAGGAGAATTTTCAAATTTACATAAAACATAATTTTACCGCTTTTGTGAGTGGAATTTTAAAAATACAAGAGACACGGTTGATGACAATAAGTAAAATGTGGTTCAATGAGATGAAAATAAGTTTTGGTGAATAGTAACTTTTTGCTTTTATTTACCACGGTTAAAAGTAAATAGGGTAATTAAGGGTAAAAAATGATATTATTATTACCCTAACACATGTACTATTTCTATTGGATAAGTTTAATTCAACCAAAAACAATCTTAGAAATAAAATATGACCATTTAGGCCAACTTGGATTAGATTAGGACATTTATTTTTAATTTATTTAAAGAAAGGTTAAAATAGTTAAAATCAATGTTTAATAAGTAAATAATTTTCAATATAGGGTTATAAATAAGATAAATTAGACAATAAATATTCATTAGAAAGCTAAAAATATTTCATACATAATTATATTTTATTTTTAATTTTTAGACCTTAAAAAATTTAATTTATTTATGACACAATGATGATGCAGTAATTATCTTATTAATGAAATATTGACATAATTGATGCTATAAATACCCAAATAATTGTAATTTGAGACTTTTTGTGAATTAAAATAATTTTTTAGATTAATATTCCATGTTAGTATTGATTTAATTAACTTTTTTAGAATTAATCTTTCTGTTATGATTTTCTCAAAAATTAATTACTAAATAGTGTCAAAATTGACATAAAATAGTTTTTAAACAAAAATATTAAATTATTGATTGTTATTTTATTCCTAAATATCTAAGGATCGGCCAAGATACTTATATAATGATAGGTGTATGAGTAATGGACCAATTGTTGGTCTCTAGGATGTATATGGTATGTTTATTAACTATTTAATGTAAAAATACAAAGTGACATGATAAATGTCAATCTGATTAACTAAGAGTTAAAACTAAAAGATAAGGTTAATATAATGACCTAAACATGTCTAAATTCTATTTGATGAGATTATTTTGACCCATCCCTACCTTATATTCGAAATAAATCAATTTTGAGCTATTTAAAACCGAATATGACTTTATAATAAAATAATATTTTTAGTTTTTCAAAAGGTGCCCCTCTCCTCCCTTATAAAAGGGAACCTCCTCCCTCTCCTCCTCACACCACTTTGAGCCTTCATGCTCGGCCAAAACCTGCCAAATACTCTTCTCCACATCCCTAGAAACATTTTAGAGTTCCTCGTCTTCTTCAAAGACCAATTTTAGTGCCCTAAAAGGAGGTCTCAAAGAAGCGCTTCAAAGAAGAGGTAATGTCTATTACCGATTCTTTCAACTTTATTTTTTCTTCCACTTCTTCTTCTTTAGTTGTTTCATTATGAAGTAATAACATAAGTATCACTCATATACTGATATGTTATTATAAGTATGAAACAACCCTATTTCACCAGATATCCATCCTACGGAAAATGAAATCATCGCGTGTGTGTACGTACGGAATACTGTCTCCACGCCGTGGTGTAATCTATTTTCCACCACCACATTACTTGGATGGGTATAATGGTGTAAATAATAACTATAAATTATTATTGTAAAATTATATTGATTCTGAAATAGTATACATACACTCCATTATAATTTCACGATCATGGGTATGATATAATCGCTCGTGCGTACGTACGGAATACCGTCTCCACAATGTGTTGCGACTCGTTCTACATGATCTTCATTGCATAGTGATTATATAAAGTAATTAAATTAATGAATATAATATATATTACACTAATACCATTTTTTAAATGATGTATCTATAACTTAAATATAAGAATAAGAATTTATTCGACAAAACACACATAAGAACAAAAAGTAATAAACACCCAAATAACAAGTAGTAATGAAATATTACTAATAAGAAGCTAAGAATATGACCATATATGATATCATAACAATAATTATGATTCTGGAATAAGTCAATAACATTATTTAAATCATTATACAAGAGGTTCGGACACTTAAAAATCAAATCAGACATAAGGTAAGGGATAATTATTCCAATCTCATTCTTATCCAAGATTGTTTATTCGTAAGTATATACTAGGGTTATGTTTATCATCCATGTCCATTTTTTCTAAAAATGTTTTCATAAAATGTTTAGTATTCTTCCATGTATGTTTAAAGTCATTTTTACCCTTTTATATCTTTTACCGGAAGGTTTGGAAGAAATCTTTCTTTTGATTACCATACGAGTTACATTTTTGAATTTTCCGACAAAAGTACGAGGAGAATGTTTTTTTAACTTATAGGTCATGAATGGACTTTTAAAACAATATTTCCAAGAAGCATCGCTTACTATTTTTCAATTTTATTTTTAATCAACTTCTTTTAGTTTAAAATTCTACAACATGTTAAGAAAGGAAATGTGTTTTTGAAGTAGAAAGGATATTTTCCTCAAGAATGGAGTTCAAGTGTTTTATCAAAATTATTTTCCATCTAAGATAATAAAGGGTTATGTTTCTATCCCTATTATTACATTGATTTCACTATGTTGTGATGGAATTATTTTTATGAATTCAATTATCTTATATGAATTGATTTATGATGTCACGATGTTTAAGATTCCCATTTTTATTACATGGGTTATGCTACGATGTATGGTTTATGATTTTGTGGCACACATAAGATTGGTATCATTATGAGATGGGTGGGACCTATATCTCTCTCCAATTCATTGCATAAAGATTTTATATCTCATGAGATAGACATGGCTGGAACGGTAGGTTAAACAGGTTCAGTGAAACAGGACTGAAACGAGGAATGAACTCGGTTCAGAAATGGAATTTGTCCAATAAGATAGTCTTGGAAATGAGTCTTGACTAATAAGAAATGATTATCTATGATTATGTGTGTATGTCACAAAGTTTCATTTTTTATATTATGATTATTGGGATTACATTTCACATCTATGATTTATCCCATGGTATGAAATTATGATTTCTTTTACAGGTTAATATTTCCAAAATGTTATGTTCATGATGTGATTGATTTTTCTTTTGTTTACACTTACTGAGCATTTGAGATCACCCTTTTGTATGTTTTCTTTCTCCCAGGTCAGGAAAAGGTTATCAAGTAAGATATGCCAAAAGGGACTATAGATATGATGAAATAAATGGGAGACAGTGTAGACGCTTTATGAACCAGTTGTTTATGTTTCCCAGTTTTTAAAGACACTATACCTATACGGTCCTTTCGTGGTTTTGTTATATGTTGTAATAAGTGTACTTAAAATTTGAAGTACTAACAATTTATGTAAAGTATGGTTTGTTATATTCCCCGTACAATTGAACCTGTATCCTGAGGTCGCCCACCTGTCGGCCTGGTCCGCTAAGACCCCTGGTCATCTGTCGACTGCCGGCTACAGAATACTCCGCTCCATGCCGTCCGGAGGGGGGTCTCGCTACTGATGGATGCTCGGTGATAAATCTCTTCAGTAACATGTCTCTCTCTAGTACCCCCACCTACATCGGGATGTTGAGGGGAAACATCGAAGCTCTGATCTCATGTCTCAATCCCTACTCAATGGTCTGGGCCTGGAACAATGGATCTCGAACCATGTCCGTGGAGTAGCACGAGAGGTCGGTAAATCTCACTGAGTACTAGGCTAATGGCATGCTGCCCTGCCGCAGATGTAGTAACTCCTAGACACGCACAACACATAGGGTGGTTGGAACAAACTCCAAGTGGAAGAGGCTCTCGAAGTCCATCCAAAGTATATATGCCTCATCGTGCACCTAGAGCATCATGCTCCACCATCTACCTGCTGCTGCGTGCAAAAAAACTCACGGAAACGATCACCGTAAGATATGCTGGTGTCCCTACAAGTCTAAAGACTCTGACGATGGCCTCCAGCCAATCCTCGGCTTCCTGAGGATCTATCTCTCTGTGGAACCTGGGCGGCCTCTGCCTCTAAAACTCGTGCAATGTGCTCAGGCATCAAGCACTCTCCACCATAGGGGCTGGTAGCATCGGTGGATCAGAAGGTAGAGGTACCGCTGGTGTCTCCACTGTAATGGGGCCCTTCACTGAGGCCTCGTCGCTCGGTGGGATTCCATCTCACACAAAGTTCAGAACCCTAGCTGTTTGCCATTGTGGGGCCATCCTAAATAGGAACAGGTACGCCACAGTTAATATAGTATACCAGGTGAACTTAAAAAAAGTAATCACAGAGAATACTTTTGAAAGGAAACACACAAGAAATCAGCATTTTCGTGCACTGAGTTGGAAATCAGAGGTCAGGGTCCTAGTCTATGAATACGTTATCCTCCGCACCAAAACTGGACTCCCTAGACTACGAAAAACACTCAATACTCTTAACACTATTGGTTCACAGAGAAGAATGATCAGAGTCCTGAGTTCTGCGGTAGAACCGACTCCTCTGATACCAATTTGTCACGACCCGTCCTCGGGGCTCATGTCGTGACTACCCCAAGCCCGCATTCCATAGGCCAGGAGTTGGAGACTAGCACCAAAGGCGTAAATCCTGGAAAAAGGGAATTCATTGCCTTTATAATGTAAACATACACAACAAAGTACGCAGGTGAAGTAAGCACTAAGTAAAAACTGGGTACAAGGTAAGTGCTGAAAAGTAAATGGTCCAGTATACAAACCCAACTGAAAGTACAGTACAACTGAAAGGAAAGTACAAAAACAGTAAGTAAACAAAAAATTCGAGTCATCCTCCAGAAATCCTACATGAAGGGTGGGTAAAGATGGTCTTCTCAGCTCCTCGTGTCCGGTCGTCCACTCTGTGTACGTCCCGCCAAGTGGTCCACCTCTGGTTACCATCCAACTCCACAAGCCTCCACCTCGATCAGTGTTGTCCGTCGTCTTCATCCATAGCAATGTAGTGCGGGTATAGCCCATGAAGGGGTGAGTATACGATACTCAGAAGGGACCCCGAGACCCCCGAAGGTCTCTCAGAATCCACGAAGGATAAACCAAAAAGGAATGATACAACACGAAGGATCAACCAACTCTATTTAGGTATATTCCCATACATATACCTAAGTCATCAATTCCAGTTCGGCTCTAACTCACGAGCTCAAGTACAACCCAGTCCACACAGGAAAACACAACCCAATCCACATAAGAAAGCACAACCCAATCCACACTGGAAAGCAAGTCAATCACATCGATGATAATGATTGAATTCAAGACTCAGCTCACACAGGTATACATATTTCATATAGCGATAGAGATGATCAGATGTAGCCACTGATTCATCTACGCTATCAGACCCACACAAGATACAAGTTGAGCAAAGCTGTCGGACCCACACAGGATACAAGACCAGCTACTCTGCCGGACCCACAAAGGATTCAAGTACATAGGTCAATACTACCGAACCCACAGAGGATACAAGAACAATATTCATCGTTGCCGAACCCATGGAGGATTCTAGTACGGTAGTCGTCGATGTCGAACCAATGGAGGATTATAGTACAGTAGTCGATGTAGTAGCAGCCAGCTCTAGCGTTCTCGCACAGAGCATGCTCGATTCCAGGAGGGTCCGCTCCTTGAGAAAAAGAGTCGATACATACACTTTCACGAAGCCCAGAGATGATGTATCCCCAATTTCTTTCTCGTCAAAAATAACTCAACGTGATAGATGGTGCATCAATCGGACGCCCGGTCTGAGAGTTATTGGCTTTTTCGTCCCAGGGGCCCTGTTGGTTTTTAAGCTCAAACCAATCCAACTGTACTCCAGCTGCATCCAAACCTCAAGAGGAGTAATCCAAAAGGACCGTCTCAACAAAAGGATCCGAACGCAATTAACGGCACATCAATCAGACGTTCGGTCCTTATGTTATACATGTTTCCACTCCAAGGGCCCGGTTGGTTTTGAGATTGATCCAACCCGGTCATACACAAACATTGTCTAAACCTCGAGTGTAAAATTCCTAAATGACTATCTCAGTCCAAAGATTCCTAAAAAACTAACAGTGCGTTGATCGGATTTCTGTAGCTCATGTTATGGGCATAAGACCGAAAACTGTCTAAAGTGGGGGGGTCTGGGCCCGGCCCGACCCGGCCCAACCCCCCTGTGGGTTGGCCTGAATAGGGTCAACCCAACCCGGGTCCGGGTCTTGCCCGACTGGGCACGACCTGGCCCGGTCTGCACTACCCCCCACCCCCCCCCCCCCGCCCCGGCTGGGGGGTGCGCTGGATCGGCCAGCATGCCGAGCAGGGGGGAACACACCCCCCCCCCCACCCCTTTATGCTCCACGAACGCGGTGTTAGGCGCCGCGTCTCCCAGGGATCTTGCGCGGCCATGGGATCCACTCCTTGCTGTCGTGCCTTCAGCCATGGAAGGCTCCGTCTGGGGGGCGTCGGGGCGTGGCCGCCTGGCGGCCGGCACTCGGTGCCGCCAGAGATTTACGTGGGCCACCAGAGTCATTCTGGTGCTACGATTCTGCTTCCGTCTGTGCCTGCGGTCGTCTCGGTACTTGTACATTACTGCGACGACCTCCAATTGCCAATTTGGTCCCACTTCTTCATCGCCAATTATTCTGTATATCGAGAACAATGTAGCGGTGGGTTTGGACTTGTTCGTTAGTCCGCTACCACTGCATTAGTGGATCTAAACAACACCAAACAATTTTTCACCCCATGCCGAGGGTATAAAATCACATAATGAAATTTATACAAACACCCATACCTCAACAGTTGATTTCGGGCTTCAGTGTTGTGGGGAAGAGTATCGTAGGCATTATTGGAGCACGTCGAGGAGGAAGCGGCGTCTCCTCTCTTGTCGCGGAGAGGAGAAGGGTGGCGCATCATCGATCTTCGAGGAACCCGCGTTCTTCATCGTTCTTCATCAGAGGTCGGCGTTCTTCGTCATTCTTCATCGGAGACCGGCATTCTTCGAAATCTCATGATCTCTCCCTCTATCTCTCCTGTACAACGAAGCTCCATCCCAAATTAAATAATAGGTTCCTCCTTTTATTTAATTTCACACACAAAGAAACTCCCTGAATTAATTCACCACATTTAATAACATGATGACAATAAATTTAAGAAGGGAGAGAGAAGGTTCCCCATTATTGAACGTGTTGGCAGTTAAATGGGGGTTTTACCAATTAATGGGGGGTTTACTAACGTGATTAGAGGTAATTAAATGGTGGGGGTCGTGTGGACCCCACCTCTCTAACACCAACACTTGGGTAGTTAAGTGGATGTGGGCCCCACCCTTAACTACCCATGGGAGGGAAAAACCACCTTACAAAATAAAAATTGTTCCATAAATTTTTATATATTTCTTGAATAAACCCCCAATATTATCTTTTCCTCCTTTGCGAACACAACTATGGTAAGTGTCCCCTTAAGCAATTACCGGTGCTATGAGTTCATCGGTGCCCTCAGATTTTAATTCCGAGCACTGGTTCAAAAGATAGAAAAACCTACTCATTTGTTCACTGAACATACCTGAGATAAACATCAGAAGTTGATTCTGGGCACACCAGGCCTCAGAATCAAGTGCCATCAGAAGCCTCATACTCATAAAATTCCAAAGTATTTAAAAATAATTCTTTGAAATTTCCAGGTCTTTACAGTGAGAATCCCTTAATTAGAAGTTTGCTCCAAAAATCATGAGAGAGGCATGAGAGACGATTCTTGTGATATTGGGGATCCTTGGGAGGATTCTAGAGAGATTAAGGAATATTTTGTACGAACTCCAAATGATTTGTGTGAAGAGGAAGTGGGAGCTTGGGTAGGTTTATACTGGAAGGGAGGGGGAATTATTTTATTATTTTGGTTTGGGACACCACACATTTAACTAATCAAAACCACAAACCACCCCATGTTTTATAAAAAAGATGATGGGAAAACGTTAATTTATAAGGCCAATGGCTGAACATCTTAAAATAACAGGGTTTCTTACGTGGGGGAAAGTCACACTCTCAAGGAAAACAATTTTAAATGAAAAAATGTTTTGTATTCCTTAAAGTTTCCACTTATGCTTTGTAAAATAAATCAAACAAACAAAAAATCACATTATTTTAATTTTAGAACATATATTGTCTGAACATAATGTTTATAGTATTATATTACATCATTATCGGGTCATTATGATGTCATAAAACACATTATATGTTTTAATAATATTTAATTTTTACCAAAAAATTTGATTGTCTCATAAAATTATGAAAAAATTTCCATTGGATAATTTTGACGTCCTGATTCCAAAAATATTAGTCATTTAATCTAAATAATTTTATTAATATGATAATTTTTTATTTTAAAAAAAAAACTGACATTTACAAAAAATTCAAGGGTTTTGACAAAAATTGCTTTCAAAACTTAATAAAAATTACGATTGAATTCATAAAATTATAAGATCATTTATATTTAATAAAAATTAATTTAAAAATAATAATAATATTTTATTAAAATAATATTTTATTTAAAACCCATTAATTAATCAAAATAGATTTCTATGTCTGAATATTAACTAAATATACTATTTTTTCTTTAAAAACTATTTACAAAGTAACAATACTAAAAGGAATGTATATTATATATACAAGAATAATGTACATAATATTAGTACAAGTTTATTGTTACATAACACCTTAAAACTCCATCATAAGACATTAGGGTAAGGTGCGCAATGGTGATAGACTATAGGGGTGTCTCAGATAACATTTCTCAAGTGGTAATCTCAATCGACTTCTACTTCTCTTGTAAGAGGTTCCTCTCAATCTTAAAGTATTCAATATCTTCTTGGTATTGGTCAAAATAGAAGCCCAATGGTTCCACCCCCTTTCCAAGCTTTGAAAAATGGGATTCATATTGGGAATGTCTACTGGTCGAGGAAATCACTTCCTTTGTCTGATGAATTGGATTTGTTAAAGCTATATGTTTATACTAATCATCCGATCACTGTTCAATGAATATATTGATAATGGCCAAAATTATTAATTGTATTTAAAATTAAAAAATATAGAACCAAATAAGTGCATACATTTAGCATAACCATAAGAATAAATTTAAATATAATAAGAAGAATTTTCATTATTAAATTTTTGGGTCGTTATAGTATTCCCCCTTAAGAAATTTCGCACTCGAAATTTCCTTTTCCCACACTAAACAAATGCGGGTATCTCTACTTCATCACTTCCTCTTATTCCCACATCGCTTCATCAAACTTGTGGTTTTTCCACAACACCATGATGAGAGGCATTGACTTATTTCGTATAACTTTTTCTCTATGATATATGATCCTCCAAGGTTTCTCCTCATAAGAAAGATCATTCTCTAGCTGTACTACCTCTGAAGATATTACATGTGAAGGGCCTGGTATTTACATCATTAATAGAGATACATGAAATACATCATTTACATTGTCCTTGTAAGGTGGAAGTGCTAGTTGATATGTCATAGCCCCAACACGATCATGAATCTTAAAGGGGACGATGTACCTAGGACTTAAATTACCCTTATTCCCAAACCTCATGACCTTCTTCAATGGAGATATGATTAGAAAACCATGTCTCTAACATAGAACGCAATGACTCATCCACGATTATCGCATAACTGTTATATCAAATTTTGGATGCCTTGATATGCTGCTAAAAGGTTTTCACATTCTCCATCATTGCTTTTACTATTTCTAGTCCTAGAATCTTACGGTCACTGACTTCATCCCAATACCCTAGTGTTCTACCCCTTTTTCCAAAACGGAAATCATATGGCGTCGTTCGGATGCTCGAGTGGAAACTATTATTATAAAATAATTCAACCAGATGAAGATGTCTTTCCAATCCTCCTTTGAAGTCCATTGAGAATGCTCTAAACATGTCCTCAAGGGTTTGGATAGTCCACTCAGATTGGCCACCAGTTTGAGGATGATAAACTGTACTAAAGTTTAGCTCTATATCCATAGCATATTGAAGACTATTCCAAAACATAGAGGTGAATCTTGGATCTTGATCGGATACAATAAATAATTATTCCCCATGTAGCCTTACCATATATCTGTTGTATATTAGTGCTAGTGGATCTAATGATAAATCCTCTGAAATTGAAATGAAGTGTGAAGAATTTTTAAGATGATCCACAACAAACCAAAATGTGTTGTAACCTTTGGATGTCATCAGATGTCTGATGACAATGACCATGGTGATGTTCTCCTATTTCCATGCTGGTATGTGCAATGGTTGCATTATCCCCATAGACTTCTGCCAATATGCCTTCACATACTGACACACCAAGAAATTTTATGTATATTCAATAGTCTCATTTTTAATATTATCCAACCAACAATGCACTCAGAGATCATAATACATCTTTGTGTTTCCTGGGTGAATAGTGAAATTTAAACTATGTCCATCATCCAAAAGTTTCTTCTTCAGCTCCGGACTTGGTGAGACACATAATATTTCCACAATACTCACAATTCATACTTCATTTACATTGAACTCTGGGGATTTATCTTTTATGATAACTTCCCCTTTCTTTCGAATTCACACATCATACTTTTCAGAATCCTTTAACCTTTTCAAAAGAGACGGTTGAGCAATCATTTTTGAAAGGATTGATAATGTTACCTTATTTATGATTCCCATGTTCATCTTCATCAAATATAATAATATTGGATTATTTTTTAATTCTCATCAATGATAGAATTGATGGGTCCTTTCTATTAAGAGAATCTACCACCATATTATCTTTCCTAGGGTGGAAATGGATAGAGTAGTCATAGTCATTTATCAGCTCTAACCATCTTCGTTGGCGCAGGTTCAACTCTTTCATTATGAATATATACTTTAGGTTTTTGTGGTCCGTATATATTTCACACCTCTCACAAATGTGATAATGCTGCCCAATTTTTAAAGCGAATATCAGCACATCCATCTCTAGATCATGTGTTGGATATTTTTTCTCTTAACCAATCAATTACCTTGAATCATAGGCAATTAATTTGTCATTTTTCATCAACTCACATCCCATGCCCTTCTTTAAAGATTCACTAAATTCCACAATAAGTTTTCCACTTGTGGCTAAAGGGAGAACATGCATAGTGATCAGCCTCATTTTCACCACTTTAATACATATTTTCGCATTCATCACTCCAAGAAAACATTACTCTATAACGAGTTACATTGGTAAGGGTGTTGGATAATCATGAGAAATTTCTCACAAATCATCGATAATATCCAGCTAACCCCAAAAAGATACAGATATTCATTACAGATGGTGGCTTCAGCCATCACTCTATTGCAGCTATCTTGTAGGGATCCATTGATATCCCATTGCTTGTGATGATATGTCCCATGAATGATATATCATTCAACTAGAACTCCCACTTTTTTAATTTCAATATATCTTCTCATTTCTCAAGATATCTAGTACAGTTCATATATGAACCTCATGATCCTCTTTGGTTTTAGAGTATATTAGAATATCATCTATAAAGACTACCAAAAATTTGTCGAGGTAATCTCTAAAGACTCTATCCATCAATTCTGTGAATATTTCTAGAGAAATAGTAATTCGGAAAGGCATTACTATGAATTCATAGTGCTTGTATCTTGTATAAAAAGATGTCAGGGGGATATCTTCCTTCTTCACCCTTATTTGATAATATCCCAACCACAAAAGTACCTTGGATAAGTATTTTTCTCCACGCATCTGATCAAACAAGTCATTAATTCATGAGGGAGGTTACTTGTTCTTTATCATGATTTTGTAAAGCTCTAGATAATCGATGAAAAGGCACATTGACCCATTATTCTTCTTTATAAAGAAGATTGGTGCATCACATGGTGATGCACTTAGGCATATAAACCCTTTGTCCAGATTCTCATGTAGATGTTTCTTTAGCTCATCATGCTCCACAACATCCATTCTATATGGTGTCTTGGATATTGGCATCATCCCAGGTATAAGATCAGTTGATAATTCAACATTTCTTCTAGGAGTAACACCCTATAATTCCTCGTGAAACAATTCTAATAATTCCCCCACAATAGGCATGTATTAAAGGATTTTTTCCTCCTTAGACTCAATCATCTGATCTAGATATGCATGCTTTTTAGGTAGAAATATCCACGGATGAGATGAAGGAGCTAAAGAAGATTCATCTTCCTCCTTGCACTTGTACAGAATCGGGGGTTGATTTTTCACAAGGAGAGTGATTTCCCTATCATAGAAATATATGATGAATCTATATAAAGAAATCAAATCCATACATAGAATTGCATAAAATTCTACTAGAGGGAGTATGATGAAGTTCTCCAGGAAGTTCAATCCACAAATTATGACAGGGGAGTTGTTATATTCATGGGATGCAATGATTTCCCCATTTTCCATACTAACCGACATCTTTACATCCAATAATTTTGTTGGTGTTTGGATTGATCAAATAAAATTTTTGGATATAAATGATTGCGTAGAACTTGAATCAAAATGTACGTTCACCATTCATGAATGATTGACTAGCGTACCTATCACCACCTTTTTTGGGGTATACATTGGTAGTAGTGATGGAAAAAAGCTCACCCTTTGTACCTTGTAGATTGCTGGATGCCTCCAAAAACCCTTGGTTTGGGAATTGATTTTTATTATTAAATGTCTCTTTGTAGTTGACTTATTGACAATTACATTGAGAGTTGAACAGAGCGTTCCTCATCTCTATTGCAGTATTGGGTTTTTTTTATGGCATTTAATGGATAAGTTCCCTTCTTTTCCACACCTAACTAATTTCCTTGTCCCCTTCACGCAATTTATGGGGTGCTTATTTCCACACCATTGGAATGTGGGGTTCTATATTTTTTAGAATCATTGGATTTATCCATCGAACCGCCAGAATTGAAGTCCACCAAAATTCTTCTTCTCCCCATGATACCCCTGAGATTCACATATATCTGTTTCAACCTTGAGGTCACATTAGAACATTTTATTCATACCTATTAAAGTCACGTATCCCTAGGGATTTCTACAGGCTAGGTTTCATCCCACCATAGAAGCGGTAAAACTTTCATTCGAGGGTAACAAATAATATAGAGGCGTATTGTGAAAGCCTTTTGAAGTTTGTCTCATACGCCCTGACGGATTTGATGCCTTTTTGCTTGAGGTAATGTAAGTCTATTTCTTTATAAAGTCAGATGGTGCGTGGAAAATATTTAACGAAAAACATCATCTGGAAATCCTTCCATTCCAATGCCTCAATCTCCCCCTCGGGTTTTTTATATTTGATCAATGTCCACCATTGATGAGCTTCACCCTCCATACGATAAGCTTCCAGAAGAACCTTCTCTTTTTCGGAACATTGAAGGATGGAGAAGATATTTTCAATGGATTTGATCCATTCTTCGGTGATTGAGGGATTAGATTATCCATCAAAAGTAAGAGGCATTTGAATCATGATAATTCAATAGTGAATTCTTCATTACATGGGGGTGAAAATTCCTCTTGACCCATGTTTCTATTCAAATATTACGTTAACTGAGAGAGAATCCTGAAAAAGTTCATGATTCTCGCTCCCATCCGATTGATCATCTCATTAGCAAATTTATCTAATTGATCTTAACATCAGTTGTTAGCCTCAGTCCTCCAATTACAGGCCATTGGCGACAATAAAAGGATAGATAGGGTAACACATAAAGGGAAATCCAAGGAGGAAATAGATGACCTATAAATAGCTTTTATTTCCATAACCTATGAATCTATATGCTTAAATCTATGTTATCCATGATCTACATTCAAACATATATTCATTGGGGATATTTTTTAAAAACTCCCTTAATAATGGTTAAAACTAAGCTTGTGAAGATACCAATGAATATCCCCTAGGAGTGTCATAACCAAGAGTTATGCAAGGCCCGTTGTCCACTACTAGGATACCCAGAGTCATGCATGAAACTTCTTTTCAGGGTTTTCACCCCTAGGTACATCCGTGCTAGGGACACCTCTACCTACCTGTATCCAGACAGGGGAATATTTGTTTGACAGACCACATACTCAATACCCACCAAAACATATAGATGTTTTTATTATACATATACTTTTCACTAAGGCTTTTCTAGGGTTTTATAATCCTAATCCCCAAAACAACATAACCTATCCTCTAATACCAACTATAAAAACTCATCTCTTTATTACACACTTAAACATGATTTATTTCACAAACTCTTCACTTAATACAACATGGAAGATTGATAGGTATAGTGTCTATGGATTAGTAACATTACACAACCACTTAAAACATGAATCATAACATCTTTATTTAAAACTTCCCTTACATGACCACTACATTCTCTCGTACTTAGCAATGCATGAAATATCCTGAGGACATGCATAAGAAAAGGGTGATCTATAAATCCTAGTAAGGGAATAAACATGGAATAACAAGAAGAATACAATACATCTTAGAAAACATGCATATCAATGGAGGATAAGAGAAAAATTAATATAAAGTCATGAAATTCTTAACATGGAGATGTGGCAACAACACTTAACATGGAATTAGCATGAGCACAGGCTCATTGGGCATCGAGCATGAGTAAACCCTCATTAAACCTCAATCACTAGAATTACCTCATTTCAAAAGAAGTAGATTGAGTTAAAATTAATTTTACATGACGTATCATGACACTATACATTACCTAATTCATTGGAGTGCTATAAGGATGAACCCATCATTATAATTTCATTTCATGAATATGTTTTCGACATGGATCATATAACATGGAATAAATCAAAATCATAATTCATTCAATGATTAAATAATAAAAAATTCATGAATGTACCATTCAATGTGTATATGTTCATAAAGGTTAATACCCTTGATAGATACATGGAATGGTATTCACTACATAATGATCTTGGCATGGAAAAAACTATGTGCAATTTCGGCAGCATAACGGTGTGACATATGAATTCATAAAATGGTTGATGAAAGATAAATGGGTTTATAATCATATGTAAATGAAATATATAGTTAGAGAGGGATTATAAATACATTTAAAAACAAATATAATGTAATTTAGATACATAATACAAAATAATTACTTGAATGTAAATGAGGAGGGAGAAATTCTTTACAGAATTTCGACACTGTAACGGGTGTAAATGTAAGGCATTAATGAGAGGGAAAGGGGATCACTCATAATTAAAACATAAATAGGGTAGTTTGGGGGTGGTGAAAATCATACCCCAACATTTATAATGGAAAATAAAGGGGCATAATAGAATATGTAACTTGGACATAAATAATGAAAGTGAGAATCCCTTACATTGATGTGTGATCCCAAATGCTTGGAAGAGGCTTGAGAGACACTTATTGGAAGATTGGGGCACCTTGGGATGATTCTAGAGAAAGGTGGGAATAGTTTGGATGAACTAAAAAGTCTTTGAGTGAAGATGATGTGGTATATTGGGTGGGTTTATATAAGAAAATAGGGAAAATTCTTTATTATTTTGGGTTGGGACACCACAAATTAATCTATTCAAAACCACAATCAAGACCATGGTTTTTTCCAATTGTTTTTGCCAAAGGGGAGTGGAAAACAATATTTTATTTGTAAAATGTTATATCTTTTTAATATAATTGGGTTGCTTATGTGGAGGTGAGTCGCACTCTTAAGGAAAACAATTTATAAAGACAAAAATTCTTTATAAGCCTTGAAGGGTCAACTTTAGTTTTAAAAAAGAAATCAAAGAAACCAAATATCACATTATATTAATGGTAAAACATATATTGGGAGAAAATCAATTTTATAGTATTTTATTACATCACTATTGGGTAATTATGATGTTATAAAACACATTATCTGTTTAAACGGTATTTAATATTTACCCAAAAATTCAACGGTCTCAGAATATTATGAAAAATTCACCATTAGATAATTTTGACATATGGATTCCAAAACTAATAATAATTTTTATAAATAACTTTCTAAATTTATTAATTTTTTATTTTAAAATAAAAACCATAATTTATCAAAAAAAATTGGGTTTTGACAAAAACAGCTTTCAAACCTTAATAAAAATTACAATTGCATTCATAAAATTATATGATCATTTATATATAATAAAAATTAATTAAGTAAAAATAATAATATTTTATTAAAATATTATTTCATTCAAAATTCCATTAATTCATTATGAATGATTTCATAGTTTGAATATTAATTAAAATTGTTATTTGTGCATTAAAAACTATTTACAAAGTAATAATAATAAAATAAATGTATATTCACTATACATGAATAATGTAAATAATTGTAGTACTAGGGTATTGTTACATAACCCCTTAAAAACATACATAAGTTATTAGGGTAAGGTGTGTGATTGTGACAAACTCTTGTGGTGGTTCGGATAACATTGCTCGAATGGTAATCTTTATCAACTTCCACTTTTCTTGTTGGCGGTTCTGCTCGAGATTAACGTATTCAAGCTTGACTTGGTCTTAGTCAAGATAAAAGCCCAATGGAACAACCTCCTTTATGAGTATTGAAAAATGGACTTTGTATTGGAAAGTCTATTTTATGAGGTTATCACTTCCTTTTTCTGAGTTAATTGAATTTTTTAAAGCCCTATATTTATACTAATCATGTTATCACTATTCAATGGGAATATTAGAAATGGTCAAAATTCATAATAGTATTTTAATATCCAAAACATAGAACCAAATTAGTGCATAGGTTTGATAAACCCATAATAAGATATTTAAATAGACCAAGAAAACTTTCCATTAAATATTTTTGGGTTTTTAGAAATATAATTCATGACACCCCTCTTTCTTTTATATTTCAAGCATAAAATATTGAAATTTTCTATTTCCAATAGAAAATGATCTCAAACTAATATATTAAATATAATAAATATCACCCCTCATGTGAATTATTCTCGGTTAAAATCAGAATAGCTGTAATAACTTATTCCAAGAATATCCATCCCATACCCATGGAAATCTAGACATTTATAAGGAATTGTGTTCATGACTTAGAAGACTATATTAAATCACAATATCCAATGAATTCCTATTTTTCCTATCTATGAAGTCCTAAAATACTAGGAAAATGTAATATTAATAATCTTCTACCAATTTGTAAAGTCTTGGTTTGCAGGCCGCTCGATTGGTATCATGTTTGTGTTTTCTACCAGTATTTAGATGCCCCTCCTCAGACACATGAGAAATATTATTAGCAGTGAGAATCGTAAGTTGTATCATGGGGAAGATATTCCCCCCATTTATCAGTGTACAAAAAATAATTTTAAATAACTCAATATCAACAGTTATGGTAATTATAAAGTGAATGAAAGATATATTTTCTTGATAGAGAAAAAATGAAATAAAAAAAATATTCTAGAACATCTTTTCCATAAAATAGTCGACCAACCAATGGAGGTCGTATATACATACTATTAAAATAGAAATAAAATTTGATTGTTTGATGGATCTAAAAATAGTCACCACATCCCAATATCTAACCTATTTTTTGTCATCCCACTCTATTATGTTATCCCAATCCTCAACCCAAGAATGTTCTTGCATTGGTCATGTAATAGATTCTCAATTAACCATTTAAAATCATGGATCTCATATGATGTGAGTAAAAAAACATACAAGGTAACCAGAAACAAAATCTTGTACGAAAAATAATATGAAGTTATATGATCATGTGATATGAAAAATATATATTAATAAACTATGGAATTATAAAAAAACATCACTACCTACAGAATCATAATTCTATAATGTCACTTCGTATGTTGTGATGACTATTCCAACATATAACCCATATCAAAATAATTTTTAATTAATAATCATTAGGACTTGATCGAATGTACCTTCATTACATGTTTAAATGTGTATTTTAGTATTTCATGATATTGTGAAAACAATATAAATTCTGAATCTTATAATTTCCTAGGAATCCCAATTTTCAAACTAATCTGGCATATATCTCATCATCTAATGATCCACAAAAAGATCCTAAAAATACTTATAATCACTCTAATATATTGTTATAAATAATTCTTTTTGTTTGATTCCTATCATCCAAAGAAATCATCAATAGAAAATTATCCCATAAGTCAAGATGAAATATGGTCAGATCCATGTCATCCAAATAAATCATGAGTAAAACATTATACATCATGTAACCAAGTAAGATGGTTAGATCCAAGTCTTATTGTCCATCCCAATCAAGAAATAGTAACGTCACCATGATTAACCACCCAGACACTATGGTTTACCTAGGAATATTTTAATCAATAAAATAGAAATAAAACAAATTAATCCTCTAAGCCTTTTTGGATGGACACTATTCAGGCTATATATTCTTGTCAACCATGGAATCCAAGTCATCCCATATATAACCATGTTTTAATACCAAGGTACTTTTAATTTTTTATGTGAATCAACAGTTGGATCATAGGATAAAAATATGGAATCCACAACAATGCCTTTTTGTAATCCATATCAAACAATTCCACATAATGATTAAGGTTGGATACTATGACAAAACACTAAGAATCAATGATACTTTCATCACATTAGTCCCTTAATTGAAGATCTAAGATTCACATCTTGACACCATAGCTTCATCCATAATAAATACATGATAGAATAAATAAAATATAAAAGTGGAATGGAATACTTAACACATTACCCAGATCTTCATCTCTAGTGGATTACACATTTAGTGTCGGTTCAAAGATAACATCTTATAATATCTGTCAAAGACATATTTACCCCATCATGATCGATCAGTTATTGAGGTACCCATTAGGATCCCTAGTGATAAAATTGTAGAGGAACACTCACAGGATTCTGTCACCACAAACATGTCACAGGTCAACACCTGATGCTCTAAAGACATCACATCATTCCACATCATCAATAGGGAAAGACAACCATTCTAGATATATGAGGTCTTCATATATGAAATGGTAAAATATAGTTCATGGACTAACTTATCTATTAAATAATTAATAGTTTAGTAATATGACATGATTAGACTTGAATAGAATATGTTCTATAAATATTGGAAAATAAGGACTCTTCTTATGGATTTATAAATTTGTGGTCGAGGCAACCCTTCTAGTACGATGGTCGATTTTGTTTAGGGAAGTTTTTTGTAAACTAGTCAAGAAATTAAAATATAAATAATTATTAGGTTTAATTTTTTTAATCCAATAAATTAATACTTTTATTACACTCTATATTTATTTTACACATGCTAATAACCTCTGTGGAAAGACCATGAGCCACAATAATAAATCAAATGAATAAATACAATATTGAAATGTATTCATACCACACTTTTTTTATTTAATGAAATCCCTTTACATAAAAGGGATAAATGTATCTTCCAAATACATAAAAATTTCCAACCAAAATCAGTTATGCCCTTACCAAATTCAAAGCTCCTAAATGAATACATACAACATCAAAAGTAATTAATTACTCTGTTTAAAACTCAATTAACATATAAATAGTTGAATTGAATTCATACTTAAAAGATTAATGATGGGCCTGTAATATATAAAATTCCACTAAACACAACCCAACAACCAATGGGGATACATATAACCCAAATTAGTATAAATATATGAAAAACCCCATTGAATTTAGGAAATTGAAATATACCTCTATAAAATGTAGAGTAACCAGGTTATGATGGTGTCTTGGGACACTTTGTTCTTGGTATAGTGAAACCCCTCGAGAATGGGAATGTTCCACTAATATTAAGTGTTATATGTAATAAAAACATAACTGTATAATATGATAAATTAGAACAAAAGAAAGTGGTAAGAAATAATGAGGAGTTCAGTAATTTAAATACATTGGATCATAGTTAAACACACCACTAAAACACCAACCTTATGAAGTTTGAAGAGAATAACAAAGGGAGAGTGTCCCCCTAGATGTGTGAGAGAGAGGGAGGATTATATTGGGTGTACCCTCCTAATAAAATTTAAGGAAAAAATCTATTTTACTATGTTTAATTAGTCTCATGGTTTTTCATCATGGCTAAACTAACCATCTGCCAATTTTGTTACCCTCGTGGTCTAAGGATACACATTATTCATGGATATTCCACATGGTTTTGAAATAAATGTAACTAATATCCAACAACTCTAAAAAAAGTATGTAGTATTCTGTATTATAGTGAAAATCATTTCCTAAGACCCATTTCCAAACTATTTTTCATAGTTTCCCATAAGCTTTGTTCCCCAAATAGTGCACCCAAATAAAATTTTCTTATAAAATTAAAACATGGACCAATGCTCTTAATAACTGCCCAAAAATACAATACAACATATAATCCTAAATAAATTTCAAAAAAATAACATTATGAAGATACAAATATCTAAATCACTTATTGAATTACTGGTCAAAATTCACCATACCGAGTAAGTGAAAAATAAAATTACATTTATTAATTTCATCCCATACGAATTCACGTTTATAAACAATGAAATCAAATTAATAAAAATTTAATATAATTTTTTTGGTGTTGAAAAATATTTTTTTGAAAACTTTTAAGTTATCATCTGAATAGATGGCCATGGTTGATTAAATAATAATTTTAATTGTTTTTTTATTCCCAGATTCGCCCCTCATAGATAATAAAATTTGTGGAAAATACTATATTATCCATAGTTACCTCAATATTAATTTAATATTTTTAATCTTTTTAGATCTATTTATTAATAATATTTTATTTTCATCATTATTAATATAAAAAAATTGTATGATTTTTCATAAATATCAGTGTATACTTTTACCTCTATATAATAATAATTTTTTAATATAATGGTTATCCATTAATGTGTGAAAATGGATGCATATTCTTATAAGGGATGAGAATCCAATAAAAATTAATGTATTAGTGTGATCTACATTTCTTAAGGAATTAGAGTTTTTTAGAAGTGTTAACTAAGATGTATCATTCTGATTATTAAAAAACATGTTCATCCTTGAATATTCATTCAATCATTTTATGTATCTTTATAGTTTAGTGAAAACTCATTAAATGAGGATTTAAATGTTTATATTCAATATTAAAAATTTATATATATTATTATATATTAATGTATATAAATTTTACAATTTTATTATGATATAAAATGTTCTCTGACATGTGTTTTCCATCTTACTTAGTTTATTAATAATCATATCTAATATATTTATATATGATTCAAAATGAGTTTTAATAATTTAATATCCAATGTATGGTTTTATTTTAAGTGTGATATTTTTTAATAAATACAACAAATCCTACACCAATATATGGAGTAGGTTATAATATTTTATTTTATGTCCTAGTGTGGGAGTTTATTCTACATCATGGTGTTCACCATGAATGATATGAAAAATCAATTCATCAAATATCAAATAATTGTTATAAAATATTTTTCTTGAAATTAATCAATTAATTGTTATTTATAGAATAAGTAAATTAATTTTTTTAACAATAATGTAATTAATTATAAAATTATTATTAATGTTTGAATTGATGAAAACTAAAAAATATTAGTCTCAAAATGTTTGTAACATTAAATTTTATAGTGAATAATTCATTTTTTGAATGGGTAATTTGTAAAAGGAGTTCATGTATCTCATTTTGAAATATAAATACATTCATATTCAACTCAAATCTTATATTTATTCTTGTCCCATTATTCACCATTAATGTGGCTCTCACATTCCATTTCAAGGGGAATAGGCCCTACAAAATAATTTGGTTATCATGGTTCGTAAATGCATTCCTATCAAGAAGAATAAATAATTCTATTAAATATGTGTTCTTTATAAACTTCACCAAAAAATAGTAATTAATATCCCCATTTTTTATTTATGATTTATTTTCCCTTTCATTTTAGTGATTCTTGTTTTAGGCAGTCTTATTATTGGAATTTTAATTTTCTTCCTCTATATTTTTCACATAATTATTTCCACGAGGCCCTCATAATATTTTCAGTAGCCTAAAAAATTAAATAATCATAATATTTATTCAAAAAAATATTTATATATATATTGATTAATTAATTTATCTTCATCAGTTTTTTAAAATGATTTAATATGGTCTAATAAAGTGTTAATTATATATATGTAATGTAAATATCTTTGATAAAAGTATTCAGAATCTTCATTCAGTTTTTAAGAATTAAAAACAAACTCTTGAAATTTTGTTCTCATCACTTTATTCTCTTAACCTATAAAATTTTATTCCTAATTTTTTTTCAAAATTTTTTTTCTCATTTATTTATTGAATTATATATATTTAAAATTATATCTTAAAATATAGAATATTTTTATTTATGAAATATTTTAATATATGAATTATACTCATTTGATTGTATTGAACTAGAATCATATCGTTTAAAAGAAAATAATTTGAAATATTGAATTAGTTATATTTACATGAATTAATGAAGTTGATCATGAAGTAAATAAAAATAATTTCATGATAAAATGTTTCCATCATTAAATCTAAAATTTAATAAATCTTAAAAACATATGTTTTAAACTATAAAATGCTATTTTAGAATGAAATTATTAATTTCATTAATGTATCATTAAAATATTTCCTACAAAATTAATTAAATTATTAATTCTATCCCATTTATCATTAATATTATCTTATGTTCGTTCTATATTAGATTATAAAAATATATAATTAACATAAAATTATTTTTTTCACTTTACCACATCCTTTTTAATGTGTAGCTTATTTATTGGAAAAGAATATATAATAAATTAATGTCTAATTTTTATTAATGTGGTATCTGATTTTTTCCCTGCATCTATACTATATAAAATATAACAATAACATATCTAATGGAATATTGTTCATATAATAACAATTTATCTAGATGAAAAGTAAAGTAATAAAAATAACATATATTCTCAATTACACCACCATCAATAATATATTTCATAAAAACGATCAAATAATTAAATAAAAATATTGAAAAATATAAAATAAAGTAAATAATTGGATTCATTTTTTTATCTATGTAGAAAATTTCATTTCCAGTTACGAAGTTACACAATTTTATTAAGGGTCATTTAATCTTGAAATTTCTATTAGGTTACTTAAATTTTCCCCATTTAAAATGTTATTAATATTATAAATATTAAAACACGAAGCAACACTAATACTATATTTTTTATTGAAAATTGAATCATACAAATTCATGTATATAATAATCAAATATATGAATTATTAATCTATTCAAATTATTATAAAAATATTTCTCCATATCCATCATTTAGAAAAAAAATATATAAAAACAAAACTCTATTTATATATTAACCTCGATTAGAAATACAAGACACTACATAACATTATTGAGTTTTATTTTTATAAAATTTATATCCTTCTTTTAAAATTATATTTCACCATAAAAAATATTTTTAGTTAAAAAATATCTCAAAAAAATCATTCAAATTCATCATAATATGTTAAACAAATTTATCTAATTAGTTTAATTGAATAAAAAATTTCACTTCACCTATTTAAAAAAATAAAACCATATTTGATTTATCATAATACAAATTTTAATAATAATTTTCCTTATATTTCAAAAATAATGTTCGAAAATAATTATAATGTATGTAACTCCAAGTAGTATTTGATATAAAAATATGATCACCATTTTGAAAAAAATAATATAACATAGAGTAATGTAGTGCATAAATAATTCTCAAATTTTTTTAGGAAGTCTAATCATTAATCAATCATTTTAGATATTGAAATATCTCCTTTATCTATTATTATTGAAAATTTCATAAAAATGTTCATTGGTTATCACATAGTAATGATTAAAAATTCCACTTAGAATGTACTACGTAATATATTAGTTATTTATAATTATGTTCTAATAAAATTATTTGTTATAAGATATTTCATAAATATTTGATTAAAATTTGGTCACCATAACTAATAATAAATGGTAAATAAACATTAAAATTAATATTTAATTATTTTATAGTCCATATCATTGGTTTACAGGCATATGTAGTATACATATATTCCACTTCATCAGTATTGAGTGTCATAAATTTATCTTTTTCACATTTACATCAAAATCACATATAAATTAGAAATAATCATCCACTGGATATAGATTTATTTTCAAATAATTTTTCGTATATAGTATGTATCTATTTATTCAAATAGTTTATTTTGAACATCACCACTAAAGAAATCCAAAAATCCATTGTTCCCTTTTCATATCTCAATATTGTATTAAAATTCAATATATGTTATTTTATATATAAATATGTCTACAATGTTTAACGACATAAAAAAGTATGACTAGATGCATTCATATATATCAAAACTCACATAATATTTATAAATTTAATTTTATTTACATGTATAAATATTTTTTCTTAATTTAATACTCATAATGAATTTTATGTAAACATACTTGACATTTCTAATTCACAATATTTAATAAAATTATTTGATATATTTCTAATAGCATTTAAAAATAAAATTATTCATTTTAATCACTTGAAATCCCAAATATGATTCAATATCACTATCTTCATTAACATAAAAATTAGTTTTACTTTTTTCCCTAAATCCAATTAGAAATTCTCATTTTCATCATAAATTTATCAAAATAAAAAAATGAATTTTATAATATGTGAATTTATTTATTTCATATATATATATAGTTTTTAAATAAATTACATTCTTAATTATCATGTCTATAGGAAGTAATTTCGGTTTAAATAATATGTCCTCGGATATCATTTTAATAAATATAGAGTTTTATTAATCCATTACACTTTTTATCTGATAATATAAAGAAGGAAAACATTAGTTTAATGAATATATGTAAATTCATACTAAATATAATTTATAAAGAATTATTTCAAATCTAATTGGTATATTTTTTTCGTTTTTTATGAAAAATAACCAATAATATTTTCATTAAAACAATCCTTCTGATAAGATCACATGTTCCTTGAAAGTCAATTACATCCACTTAAGAATACCATATTAATATGAATTTGATTATAAACACACCATTTGTATCAAAAATAATAATACAATTTTTTATGTGAATAATATACTATATAGGGTTATTCTCAATTTGATCCATCACTTCATTCATAGTGTTTATCTAGTATTTGTGATTAATTTCTGCTTCAACTATTTTTAGATTGACTTATAAATTTAGAGTATCACAAAATGAAAATTTAAATATTATACTACAGTAAATTGATTAACTTTCACCACCAAAAATATTTATAGAAAATGTATTTATATTTTATGTTGAATAATTTAATTTATAATAATATTTATTATTATCAACATTATTATCAATATGTGAATCAATATTTTTTGGGATTTTTCAATCATTATAAAAAAATTATATGTATTATAATAATTGAATTTATATTTATAAATTAAATTATATTTAATTTAAATATTTTTATCATCAATCGGGAAATTTTATTCTATAATATTCATGTATTATAGTGTACTATCTCAAAAAAACATTTTCTAACACCTATAACATCTTTTTGGTGACATATAAATAATAAAACAATCTTTCTTCCACATTCTTATAAAAATTTCCCAATTAATAAATTTTAATTTTATTTTATTAGAGAATTACAAAAGCTTTAATTATTTTCTTAAATAAATTATTATTATACTATAAATAATAATAATATACTCAAAATTAAACATAAATGAGTAAGTGTTATAAATTAAGACATCAATTGATACAGATTCACTCTAGAAATGGTGTTATATTTTATACTTGGTTTTTTGAGTTAATCTTATATCCATAAACCTCTTCTATTTTTCTTTGGAACTCAATTTTATATTTTTTTGAGTATTGACTACTATATCCTATATTTAATTATGAATTGAGATGATTAGACTCAATGGAACTAGATTTGTATTATTTTTAATTTTTATTTATATATTTTGTAACTAGAATTTTTTCCTTTACAATATATCTAATATATTTATTAAATATCTCAACAACCTCTGAATTATTTTTAATGAAATTTTTTCATTTATGTGAAATAATTATTATTATTTTTTGAAAAATTGATCCCCATTATATATTTTATTTCTAATATATCAATTTAAATCTGGATAAATTCCATCAATTGGACTCTTTAAAGGAATTTAAACTCTATTGTGATATCCCTTTACAATATTATCTTTTCTCAAATTCATAAAAACATATATCATTCTATCATCAATTAAAAAATATTTATAATAATAACATATTTAAGAATATAATATATCTCATTTTTACAAGATAACCATGGTATTTATACTATAACATAATTTCCTCCATAAAAATAAAATTGAATATTTATTATAAATTAATATTATGATATTAATTTTAGCTTTTTCCCTCAACCATGGTAGTAATCATTTCATCCTTAAATCTAATAATACTATAAGTGTCCCTTCAAAACATTTACCTTATTTTAATAATTATTAATTTAATAAAAATTAATGAGTTGTGCATCAACCCCTCAATATATAATACATGTTTGAAATTGAATTTGATATATTAAATCATGAAAGTTATTTTTTTAAAATTATTATAAATGTACCATTATCAGAAAACTCAGATCCACCATTATTAATTCTTATATTAATTTCTATTTTGATGTTGCGAATATTGTGAGAATAATAGTTACAAAAAAATATCCATGAATTCAACATTTTTTCATCAATTAAATGTCAATAACAAAAAAACATATCATCATCACAACTTTTTGAATTTTTCAGTAAAATATTATATTCATTATTTATACAATTAATTTTATATTAAACACATAAATGATTACCAATTTCATCACTTGTCCAATTATATTTCACTATATATGTAAATAGTATTAATTATATAAATTATAAATCATTATATTATTAGATTTTAATATTTTGTGGGATTTCCAATTATTATCAAGTTGACTCTCGCACATATCAGTTTATCTTCAGAATGTAATATTTTACTACACATATATGAATTATGATTATAACATCTAAAGAAAAAATAACAGATATTAAAAATTGAATTCCCATTATGTGGAGTTTTATTTTTATAATTGGTATGTTTATTTTTTTAGAGCCATGTTAGAAATGTTTGAACCTCATAATTCCATTGAATTTTTGTGGATTTTTATTTATTCTTCCAATCAAAATTCATCCAGATTTGGAATCTGGACTATTATTCTTATAAAGAACAATATTATTACTTTATTTAAAATATTGTAAAAAATTTACCTTCATTGAAATTTAATTTCCAATTATTTAATCTTTAATAAATCATAATAATTTATTTCTTGTTTAATAATTATTTTTATGAATAATATTTTTATTATCAATTTTTTAAAACAAATTCTCAAAATTACCATATGATTTAAAATTGACTTAAATATCTTATTATGTGTTTTTATTTTATGTTTTTTAAATCCATTTTTTATTTTAATCTTTAAATTTAAAATCAATTAACTATTTTTTTTAAAATTATATCTTCATCTTATATAAAATCATTAAATTTTAAAATTTTCTAATTAAAAAATGAGTATTCTTATTATTTTGTAATATTGAACGTCATTTTAAGTAAATTTAAACCCAATATTATTTTTATATAAATTTCATATGAAACCTAGAATGATCTATAATGTCCAAAAAAATTACTAAACAAATTACTTGTGTATATATATTTATACTCACAACTTGATGTCCTAGTTTATTTCTCTACATATTCTATGACACCAAAATTAATTCATTTAGGATCTTTACCAAATTTTGACCACTTTCATTAGTATTGTATTATTCTATAAAATATTTAAAAACAGTTCTTTTAAACATGAGTGAATTTTTTTTACATCCATCAATGTTTTTTAATTTTTTAATTTTTAACTCTAACAAGTTTTACCTTTTCTAAACTAAAATTATACTAAATAAACATTACCAAAATATATTTATTTATACTTATGAAATTATTTTCAATCATTTCCAACCCAACCATATTTACATCATGTAAATGTTAGTTTACCAGTATACTTAACCTTTAGGCACAAAAAAAGTTAAATTGAAGGAGTGAAATAATTTTTTTCAAAATTAACAACTTCATTACAAACTTCTTAGTAATTGGGATACTAATTTGTAGTTTCTTTAAATATTAATTTTTTTTTAAATTTATATACAATATTACTTCATTACATAATAATTATTTTGATTATATGTTCTATATTAATATCATAATAACATTTTATTTTCTGTAAGTTATCAAGATATTTATGATTATGATAATTGTCTTATATAATAATAAAAATAGAGTCAAATATATATGGTTTTACAATGAATACTACTTTTACCTACTATAATTATCAACCATATATTAAAAACCTCTTAGAAGAATATCTCATATTAATGCAATGGAATTGAAAATAAATTCATCAATTATCAACCATGAAACATAAAAAATGACTTATAAATTTATAATTCATTGCTATTTTTATTATTTCTGTATATATATATATATATTCAACATTATATCAAAAAAAATTATATCAGTCTTGAAACATAACACATTAGTAAAATCATTTTAGATACTAGAATAATAATTTAATTTTTATCTTTTCCACCATTACAAATAAATAATTTATCAATATGAGTAATGGTGTTCATTTGATAAGATGTATTCCCAAATTCGACCTCTAAGGAATAATTTCGGATTTTGTTATACTCATTAAAAACCATTTTTATTAACAATTATTTTTTTCTTTAAAGTGATCCATTATACAATAAATGTCATTATGGTGGGAATTGGGAAAACAAAGTGTTCTGTAATCAAAACATATTCGTTAGGTTTCCATAAAAATTATTTCTAATAGAAAATGTGGATTCTTAGAATTTTTCATTCTTAAGTTTCATGATCCAAAAATGTTTGGGTTCCAAAAGTCTAACACTCTTATTTTCAATAAAGTAAAGAAAGTACCAACAACAATACATGGTACATGGAAAGTTGATGATCCCAGCATATGACTAGTATCAAAAACTTCTTTAAAAATATTATCAAGACGAAAAGAAGAAAAGTAACTTTCTGAGATAATTCTATTGGAGAAACTCATTTTCATATGGGGTGTACATTTGTTTGTTGGTCAATTTTTTTAAAAAAAAATCGATGTCAAATTTTCATAATCAAAATTTGTATAGTCAATTTTTTTTCGTATTCAAAATTTTCGTAATCAAATTTTTCTTAGTCTAATTTTTTTTGTAATCAAAATTTCAGAATCTAAAGTTATTCAAAAAGAATTGTTCCTCATTACGAATAATATTCCTGGAAATCATTATGGTATGTTTCATTTCATAGATTTTCGTAGTCTTCTTTTAATTGTTGGTATTTTCACTTTGTTATAAATTTTTAAGATTCCCTTTTCCTTAAATCTAAATGTTTCCCTTAAAATCCTCAAAAGATAAGAATCTATCAAAATCCTTCTTCGACTATCATCTCAACCATAATATCTTCTCAAGAACTACTCAACCATTGGATCAATCAGGGAAGCTGAACTATCACTTCAATTACCTTTGTAAGGAACCCCCATTGGTCATCCCACATAGAACCCCAAGCTATTGTGTGCTGAAGCTCGTCCCTTCTTAATTAATATTGTTTTGAATTTCTAAAGTCTTCCTCAGTTCCAAATGTCCAAATAAATATCTCCTCAGAATGAAATTCCAATAGTAAAGAAAATCTATGAATGGCATGATTATCACGAAAGGTTGGTAAACCCGGACTTCTTCAGTAATAATTATTTAATCATCTCAAACAACATCAAGTTAAATGGAAAAAAGAGTATATTTGTATTAAACCACAGTGTAAATGATCCGGTGATTCCGTAGATGGTAGTGGAGTTTTATGAATCTGTATCTTATTTCAATCAAGGAGAAAAAGGAAAATTTTCTTTCAAGAGATATGGTAAGACTTATTATCATTCTTGTTTTAAGGCATCTAGATTTATTATAATACCTTACAAAAGAGAAGCTAAATATTATTACCATAGGTTACCTGATGATATATGATGTTTTGATAAGGAAAATACAATAGCGTTCCTTAGCTTGGTTTGGTGTTAAGACATCGAATATGCTTTATCTTTCTATGAATTTGGAGATTCTAGAACATTGTATTCAAGGATTTATCATTCCAAGAAAGGAGATAAGGATGCTTTGAAGAAAAGTGATATGCTTTTTATTATTTCTTAGTGAACCTATAGAATTTTAATATGGTTAAATGTATTTTGGTTATGGTTGAGAATATCAAGAATGTGAATATGATTTCCTAGATTATAATGTATCCTGAAATCATAACAAATATCCTTGTTTCTTGTTTAGAATCAATTAAAATACCCTTCCAATCAATGTTATGAAATTTCAGGGAAATGTTTCAAAGTGATGACACTCTAAAGAGAATGTTAATTGGATTTTCTAGTGAATCCAAAGAGTTTTATGATTTATCTAATAAAGATGTTCATGATTTTTCAAAGAAATCTATTGTAGATGAAACCTAAAAGAATGGTTGAAGGAAGCATAAAGTGAAAGAAATTCAAGAGATAACAAAAGTTTTTGTTTCCAAGGAAATTCAATCTACACCTCTACAGCCAAAGATGCAAAAAGCATGTCTAGATGAATTAGTGGCTATTTGGAGTGTAGAAAATAAAAACTATAATAAAGGGGAGCCTATGTTTGGCTAGGATCCTAAAGAATTGAATATAAAAGTTATTAAATATCTCGAGAAAAAAGAGAAATAGAAGAACTAGAAAATGAATTTTTCGGAAGCGGAAATCATTCAATCTCTTCTTAAGGCTGTGGAAAAATCCATAGGGAATATTCCGGTACCATAATCATTTTTCCAATAATTACTTCCAGAGACTCCAGGAAAGAAGTTTGTGATTCTAGAACCCCATCAAGAAGATGAAGAAGAGAAAGTAGAAATAGAAGTGGAAGAGGAATTTGAGGAATAAGTAGAACAATATGTGGATGAAGAAAAAGAAGAAGGAAGTGGTGATATTGATGACATGATACAACCAGTGGAAGATTATCATGAGAAGGAAAGTTCTTCTGAGAAGTTACCCATCCAAACTTCCTAAGACAAATCATCTATGCTTGATACACCTAGAAAGGATGACAAGTATCACCAAGAGGTCAACAAGAAATTCGATGAAGAAAGTAGTGATCATTATATTATTAATCAAGGAGAACCTTAGGCATAAGCTGGGAAGGAAATTTTTGATGAAGATAAAATTGTTTAGCTATCAGACAGAATGCATGAATCACAAAAAGATGATCAGGTCATTTCAAAAAAATATAAGGGTAAGAAGGTGATGGCTGATACTCCTACCATGTATTTGGTTATTAAGAAATATGTTGGTTCTTCTTCAAATAGGAATGTTGATGAACTTGAGAAAGAATCCTCATAATCAAAGCATTCAGATTCAGAATAATCATCTCTTGGACATGAATTTGTTGTTAAATATTTGAATAATATGATTGGTCCTATTCCGATATTTCCACTGATGGATTCAAGTTTCCAAATTCATCAACATTCCTTAAATAAGAAAATAGATTTAATATTTATGGTTATGGATAAGAGTGCCAAAATTGAGGATGATTTCAAATATTTTTTCATTAATTATGAATCCCAAAAAATATCATACAAGAAGATGAGTAGTTGTTGAAGGAAAATTGTTGAAGAGTTGAGAATTCTCAATGAGTTTCAAGATAATTTCAATGATGATTTTGAAACTAATGATTCTAAGATCAAATATCTGACTATGTCTTTTGAAGGAAATCTATCTCTTGGAGAAACTACTCGGAATAAATAAGGGAATGATCTAAATGGGAAATTGTATTCAGTTTCTCAGAGTTGGAAGATTGAATGAGAACTAAGAATCGAGCGTGAGGAAAAACATGCTAAACTCGAATTAGCCTTGAAGAGTCAAACTGGTATTCTTAAGGCTCGGTAAGAAAAAAATAAGGCATAGAAGAGAAGAGTGATGATCATGATAAGCTACTCAAGTGAATAGAATATGATCAAAAGTAACTCATGATGCTTAAGACTCTTGTGAAGGAGATGATACTGAAACAAAAAGAGAGAAAATTTCATTCCCAATCCTATCTTTTGTTATATTTTCCTATTGTAAAAATTCTTTCAATCTTAATAAAAATTTTGTTGCACATAATATTTTTGTTGGTTTAGTACTAATATATCAGGTACCTTATATTTTTCCATTCTTATATTCCTTTTAAAAATCACTTTGGGGGATAAAGGAATGTCAAAAAGAATACTATGTAAAGAAGAAATTTCCCTATGTAAGAGGGAGTTTATCCAAGGGGCAGTAATTATCATGAACATTTTCATATGGAAGAAAATGTAAAATCTCATTCATGAAATCAATAATATGATCCTTAGGGATTTTAAAGCCAAAGGGGTAGTTATTCATATTAATTATGATCTATAAATAGAGGGAGATATGTTTTCTTAAGAACATTAAAATTTTGAAGTCCTTATATTCTTTTTAGTAAGGATGTATGTGCTTTCGAAAAGGAGGGATATTGTTGAGCCAATAAGGATTCCCTATTACATTTCCATTCATGTATGTTTTTAAAATCACAACAACTTTTTCTTAAAAAATATATTATTTCCCTGACGTTTTTCCTTAATAAAAAATAATCATTTCCCATGGAAATTTATTCTTACCTGTTTTTCATTGATCATATTTTAGTCTCTCCAAATATAACTATTTTTATTCCTAAGTGTAAAATTTAGTTTAACATCTAAAACCTCAATATTCTATAAATACTTAGATATAGAGTATTCTGTTTTTAGTATCAGGATTCAGATTCTGATTTCTATATAATTCAGATTCTGAATACTATGATATTCATATTAAGATTTCTTTGAAATTTAGACTCTGAATTCCCTGAAATTCAGAATCTAAATTCATTGAAATTCAGACTCCAAATTCCTTATAATTCAGACTATAAATTCCTTAGAATCCATGTTCCAAATTCCATTGAATTCAAGTTCTTACATAATTAGAATTCAGTTTCTGAATTCCTTATAATTTTGACTCTAAATTCTTTATAATTCAGACTCCAAATTCCTTAGAATTGAGACTCTGAATTCCATAGAATTCATACAATGAATTCCTTAGAATTAAGACTCCTAATTCCATAGAATTTTGAATCCAAATTCCCTAGAATTCATGTTCTGAATTTTTTCAAAAAATAGGTTCTGAATATCCATGTAATATATACTAAGAAGTTGTTCCACTTAGACTCCAATATTTTTTCATAGACTCCAAAAAATATATTTGATAGAAAAACCACATTTTTACCCTTATTATAGTTATACAATTATGTCATGCATTCTATTTCTAACCAACCGTTTTTTGAGTGACACATGTACTGGTCCTTCTAATATTCAAGGAAAAATATGATCGTATGAGGAGAGAGCCGATGGTCGGAAATGTGCCTATAAATAAGAGTTAATTTGAATGAGCTAAACACTATTCTACAAATAAATAGATTACATGCTGCTGAAGTGATTTATAGTGAGATAATCTCTTGAGTTTTTCATACTAAAAATCTTTTTCAGATTTCTTTGTGAGGCTCTGATTGATGATGTCTACAATTGATGGATTCCAGGGATAAGAAGATAGTGGTGTTGACTACCTTACTGTTAGAGGACTTCCTTGATAAGGAAGACAAATTTCCCTACTACCTTGAAGTCTAAGGGCATGCAGCAATAGCATGACATACTTCGATATTCTTATCGAGGTCTTACCTTTGTGTTGGTATGACAGAGTTTTTTGAAAGTATAGATCAAGGGACCTTTATCCAATATTGTTGGATACCCTGCTCTTTGTGTTTAAAGATTTATTATTTTTTACTTATTCTGTTTCAATTTTATTTTCCACTGCATCATGTTTATTAAAGAAAGTATAAATATCTTATACTCTTTATTCATTTATACACTACTTAGTAAGATTCTATACTCTTTAAGGTATAATATTTTCCTTTGTAAACTTTTCTTAAGATTCATTTCTAGAACCATAATTCTTGAATCTAACATGTTTGTAGAACTAAGAGGACATGTAAATTTTCCTTGTTTAACTTCGATAAAAAAAATAGATGGTTTAAACCAACATTAATGGTTCCAATATAATTTTTAAAGTATAAAATTTACCCCTCTTTTATATTGAGCATCTACATCATTATTTCAATCCTATATATTTTTGGTTGGGGATTGGTGAGGCTTCCTCTGTGGGGACTATACTGGTCTATGATATATCAAGCAAGATAAATATTTTTCATTATTCATTAAAAATAACACATATATAGTATGAATAATATATTATAACATCATCAACTATATATGGATATCATTGTTGGTTACTGGGCTTTCATGGGAGTCTCACCTTTGTTGTGACACTCACGATTTATAAAATAATTAATGATTGTAATCAGGTATGTGGAACATTCTGAAATTAATGAGTAGATAGGTAAGGTGTAATATAATTTGAGTATCCCATAAAAAGACTTAAATCAATTATTTGATCACATTTCATAGATCATGAATTATATTTTGGATCAATATATTTTTTAAAAAAATCGGGAGGACTTTGAGTGGAGAGACATGTGACCATGAAATTTAATCAAATTTAAATTTTTATTGAACAAATATAGGTTCTCCATGGTAATACAATTCCATTTTCATAACCACACTAAACCCATACCATTAGATACAGAGGTAAAAAAATAATTACCTTTATAGATTTTATACAAATAAGAATTACCCATTTTTAGCCATCCTAAACAAATAAAATCAAATGTAAATAATTGATCTCGTATATACCTAAGGATCATTTTATTATATTTTTTTATAGAATTGGTAAAATTATTTCTTTGTGGAAACATCCACAGAGTAAACATCTTTTCAAAAATATATTTTCTTTATAAGGAAATTATTTTTAAATTTACAGCTTCTTCCAAATTTGTAACTAATAATTTATTAATATTTAGTCTCATTATTAATCCTTGTGAACAATTATTGATAAAATATTATGAGAAAAAATTCCAAAAAATTAAACATAATAGAAATAAATCTATTATTCTAGCGAGAAAATTTGAAACCCTTAATATCCTTACTAATTCAATAATTTTCATTGATCCTGATAAATAAATCATATCTATATAGAGAAAACATTTCTAAATCAATTAATTTATTTAAAAACTATATTACGCATAAAGATATCCATTTTACAATAAGTTATTGTAATATTAATAACTCAGGTCAACTCAATTGATAAATAAAATGATCAAAGATAAATACATAATAGAAACTACCCTAGTAAACTTACTGCTTCTTACCCATAAAGATAAAAAAAATAAGGAGTGTGATTGTGTGCTATATTAGTTTAACCCATTATATAATCTATATTGCACTCAACCAGTCATATAATATACATCTGGCTCACCTAAATATATAATCTATATCAGTCTCACCAATTCATATAAAATGTATTAAGATTACAGTACATCATTTATAATTATCATCTACCATATCCTAAATAATACAATTTATTATTTCACTATTTATTTAGAAAACTGTTCAAACACTTATAATCCCATATGAAAAACACATTTGGATATTGAACTACCCTTTCATTTTTAAACTATATTTTCACAAATAAGGAATACATTATAATAAGAATAACGGTTTTTGTTGAATTAAATATGGATTCTTTTAAATGAATCAAAAAATAAAATAACAATTGATATAGAATGGATAGTTTCTGACCTTATATATGTTAAAAATGATTTATTTACTTTTATAACGATTATTAAACATCCAATAAATAACACAAAATGTGATTCTATTTGAATAATTTGTAAAAAAGTAAAACCCTAAATATGTCAATTTTTAAATCATTTATTCCAATATAAATACATCAAAAAATAATTTATTCCATATTTACATGGAATAAATTTTTTTAATAAGAATATCATTAAAAAATTTAAAATGTTGTTTTACATAAAAGTGTCATGTACCTAAAGTGTGACTCAATAAATACATTATTTATCATTAATAAAAGTATTATTATAAAATTTATATAATTATTGACAAGCATTTTTCATGATTAATTTCCCATTTATAAATTATTTTCTATGATTTATTCATAATCATTTCAGTTCATATGCAAAGATTAAATGATATCGTTCACATATGATTCAAATTACATTGAGACATTTACTATGGTAATGTGGTTAATTGTTCCATAATCTCCAAAACAATTAATGGATTAATATAAATTCTTATTAATAAAAAACAATTTTGTCCATCAATGATAGGTATATATGTTAAATATATCACTTCTCTATATGGAGGTTGAAATATAATCAAACTCTTGAAAAATGTTATCATTTTCCAATGGATGTATTTTTTAGAAATTTAAATATATATAATATTTTTAAAAATAGTATAATATAATTAATATTATACATATATAATGAATCCATCAATATAAACATCCATGATATGTGGTCGTGGAGAATGAAAAACATTAGTTCATAATGGTATGGACCACCACGAATAAAATTTATGGTCATGATTCCCATATGACGGAATCTGGTCATGTACAAAGGTTATGAAATTATCCAAAACAAAATATATGTTTATATTATGTAATTAGTTTTTATATAAAAATGGATACAATATATTTATGGAAATAAAAAAAGAAACAAACCGTAAACAATCTTTTTAATTTTTATACCTCTTCGTCAAAATGTTTCCTTTTTAAAAAAAATTTACCCCCACCCCCCATGGATGAAATTATAACTAATATATGACCTATAGAATGTTTTTATGTATATTAATGTGGGTTTTAGGGAGGACATGTAACATCTATATTTACTGAATTTTTTTCATTAAATAATTATTAATTATTAATTGTTATTTTTAAATCCATACACATAGTTATAGTGATATTATGTGTTATGGAGAGCCTTAGTATGGGAATGTTAATATATTATATTACTGATTAATTGTTTATTGAAATAATTCATATTTCTAAAACATAGTATCAAAATGGAAATTCAATATTAACATTAAATTCATAGAGTTAGTTTTAAACTTGTGAAGACATAATTTTTGGGTGCATAAGTTTTGTGGCCAATGTGAAATCATGGAAAGATTAATAATTTGATAATAATATTATTTAATCTAAATATGATCAAATATATTAAATATATATAATATTCTATATAAACATATTCAGTGAAAATATTGATTCTTATCCTTATAATCCTATGATTTTGAGTTGATCCATTAGAGGAAACACTCCAAAAATGAAAACTGATCATTTGTTGATGATCAGTACCATAATTTGTTTTCCATCAACATGGTGTTTATGTATCCCATGAATGTTTATTTCATGGAATCAATATTCAAAATTGATTGATCTAAACCAAAATTATGTAAATTGTTTTCATTTATACCTATTTCCATGTCCAACATTGTTTGTGAATAAAATATCTTAAATATTTAATTTATGGGAAAAAATTGACATACATGTATCGGATTATTATCCATTTTTTATAAATGAATATTTTTTCAGATTATTTATCTTTATTTCATTATTATTCATCAATTCATTGATTCCATAACAAAAAATAATAGAGGTTCATTCCCCACATTTTTGTTTTAGGAATTTCTACCCAGGTTCATCAGGCCTTCATCAACATTTTTTTATTTAACCAATATAATTATGAGAAACAAAAATAGTTAACTATGAAATCGATCATTGTGGAAATGAAACATTTCCATTTATTTAATTTTGCATATTAATATAATATTTGAGTCAATATGTCCTATGAAATTATAACTAACATGGGTTATCTAACTTTTTTGTGTTCATAATTTTATAGTTTTTTGGTTTGACGATGTAATGTGATAGATGATGATTTAAACATAGATATGTTGGATTGAATCTATCCACATGAATAAATTTCATTCTAGTGATGGTACATAATGTAGTGTTTATATGAGTTAATCTATTCATATTACATTAAAAGAAAATGATATACTTTTTATATACAATTGGTGGCAATAATCTAGTTGCCACTTACATTTAAAGCATGGTCAATGCATATATTTTGAATTTGGGATATGTTTATTTGTATGAGTGATGAGGCTAATAAAGTGAATGATTAATCATAATAAAACTAAATATCAATGAAATTATAGATAATACATATTTTATTCTATAGGAACACATGTTGTGTTGTACCCATAGTATAGTGGCTAGGATTATGTATTATGTTAAATATCACATGTTTTGTGGTGTGCCCACATTCCAGGGGAGTTGAACCAAGTAATCTCAACATGTATATGATGTAAATTCCCAAGAGGCTATGTGACCCCACAAATTGAGGTTTTTTGGAACATGGAATGTTATTTGGATAGTGTTTGGGATCAAACATATCTATGAAACATGATAATTATCATAGTACATTTATAGGGGTTATAGTATACATGTGTTATAAGGAAGAACATGTTGAGTTTCAAATGACCTATATAACTATTATACATGATATTTATATCAATGATGTATTTTCATTTTATACAGTTGGAAAAGGGTTGTTCCAAACTCAATGATATATGTTATGTACCCTATATTCATTTAATGTAATATTATTTGTGAATGGTTAATCCCTTAATATTATATGTCTAATACCTTTTCTATGAGATTCGTATTTGTTCCCATGAGTAGTATATGCTTAATTTTTTTACACTTACTTAGAGAAGGTACATTATTTTGGGAAGAAGAATTGCAATGTAAGATGATCTTAGTAGCACTATTATCATTTTGATTCGGTATAAGTGATATTAGATCGGGTGTGATGATTGGGTACATCAAGGATGGGACCCCTATATGAAAACTCTGTGGGTGACATTACTCATTATATAGGTATATATGGTTCCTACCTATACTGTAGAGATATTTGTTCATTTTTTAATTATTTGGTACCCCTTAATTGATATTAAAAATAATGTGGTAACCTCATATTATATAGTTCCTCTATGACTGTAGACTATAGTGAGGAGGTGTAGGCTCTCAACATTTATTGTTTTGATAATACATGAGATTAGGTTTTGGGAGTTAGTTCCCCCTATTCTATGACATGATAACCCAAAAAGTTATATGATATGATGTTTCATATTATTTTTTGGATTATTGATATGACCTCTATAACTACATGTATACTGATTATTCATCACTGACTATATATATTTATATACCCTTGAGCCATTTATTTTTTATTTTTGTAGAGTTTATCATGAATATTGTTTTTTTATTCATCTTTTTATTTATTTTCTATCATATTTATTATATGAGTTATCAAACATGTTGATTTTTTTATTGAGATTTCGAGGATCCCAAATTTGTATATGTATACTCACCTCAAAAAGGGATCTACCCACCCATGTAATGTGTTATGGAAATGTAATCTCATTCATCTTTGTCCTGGTTAGACCTAGAGTAGTTGGATAATATTTATGGATTAGTTATTCTAGATGAACCAAATATGGATCATGAGATTTATTTCACATAGGTTACACTATGTTGTTAGAGGGTTGTATTCATTTATTCTTTTTTGGATACTTTTAATATAACCGCTCACTTTTATATTACAAATTATCATTCTCTGTTGTGGGATAGTTGTTATTCATTCATACATAATATCGGTTTTTTGTTTTCTAAATTATAGTTGTTTTTTGATATTTTTTCTTCTATATAGTTACATTATAATATGACCTCTTGTGTTTCTAATTTCCTTACCCCATGATAGTGTCTATCTCAAAACATATTGGAGTTTTGTCTGGGATGTCCAAATAAATTCTCACTAGCCTAGTTGGGATCAATGGATTATATAATGACAGATTGGTATCAAATAAATTTATCTTAATATAATAGTTTAGTGATGTTAGATGTAGGTATTCATTTAGAAACAGTGTAAATATTTTTAATGTTATTGAGTTTATATATCAAGATTGGGAATCCATTATTGTTACATTATCTAATGTATCCATTCATCTTGACTATGATAATTATCCAATTGGAATGTTACATTTATTGAATTGTTCCCCAAAAAAAAATTTCTCTGACATCATATAGAACTGTATTTTGGTTTCTATGTATTTTTGGAGTCATCTAAAATAATATTATCTTCTCACAATTTATGTATTTTTAACATCCACGATGTAAAAATGATGGTGTCCATTTTTTAATCTAAGATTTCTTCTTGAAAAAAAAACCTATTGATTGCTGGTGCATTAGTTAAGGCATCGACTAATGAGGTGTTTCCTTTAGGAAGGCACAATGATTTACTATTACCTATTAAGAAAGATATTTATACACATATAATCATTCTGACTAATGATAAATATAATTCTATGTATCTGATTCAATCAATATTTATAGATGATAATACATGATGTATTATAATGGTATGCGATTTCCAATGATAGATATCACTCAGTTTTTTTAATAAGATCCAGTGGAAGATAATGATTTGATAAGGGTAGTTGTATGGGTTTATAGATTATGTGTACCTAAACCAATTTTAAGGTTGAAATCCTGGCCAATATTTTTCATTGATATGTATATAATGGGTGAAATCTTATTATATTGATACGTGAATAGTCGAAACACTCTAATAGATGATATTACAGTATCATCAGATAGGTGTAATTCCCATCAGCACTACTAGTAAATTATGTTTTAAAAGAGGCAATAGCTTGGGATTTCACCTTTTTTGGACCCCTATTAGTTATAAATTTGAGGTGATAACTATAATTCATTATGGTAACATAGAAAAAATATGTATAAATTTTTGTGGCATTTTATGTGGCTTCATCCATGAAATTAAGTTGGAAAATTCGACCCCTATGATGTTTTCGTAAAAAGTTATTTAATGATGCATGGGATTTTTAGTGAAACCAAGGAATAGATATTCATGATCTGGCATGTTATTTATTCTAAAATATATGTTCAATGTCTTTTTTTGTTCTACGATCTTATATAAATACTTTTTTTTGGATAAAATTATAAAATATTTAATGATTCAATTATATAGTATGGGATTATTCCCAAGAGACCCTAATTGTGTTTTTAGGTATAAAATATGTCTTCTCCACCATAGATATATTTTATGTAGACAATCCATTGCCTTTTTGTCATGTATAACTATCTTATCCATGGACAATCAATGTTGATGGAACCATTTTCACATATACCTGATGCTTGGAGGCTCCAAAAGTTTTGGATTAGTTATCAAACACATTTATTCACAATAAACCCAATATTTTGTAGGAGGGACATAGCCTTTTGTGGAATATTTCCATATCATGGGTTGAAACCCTATGATTCATCCCTTAGTACTGATTGGATGTCTAAAATTCAATTTCAGTTGATGTTTACAAGTGAGTGTTTTATTTTTTATCAGTCACTGTGATGGAAATTACCTTCATTGGTGCGATGAAAACCCATATAGAGCATGAAAATTTATTCTACATGAATATATATCAAATTTATTGTTAGATAGATATAATGACCCTTGGTGTATTGGAATCTATCAACATTCCATTTATAAATGTTAGAGAGGCCTTAAGATGCCTTTCATAAGGATGTTTTAGGGTTGCCTCCTAATTGAATGTATGTTTTTCTATATTAACATACACAATTAAAGGATTTTAACCTACAATAAAATTTCATATGAGATCATGTATATATGAGATATGTATGTGTAGTTATAGAATCTACAACAAAGAATAATTGTTAAATAATTTTTTCCCCAAGGAAACCCCAATGTTGATTCAATCCCTACAATGGAGGTGATATGATTTAGGAATGGTGAGGAAAAAATGTCACTTGAAACATGTTACTATTTAAAGGTATTGTCTACCTAAAACAAAAATTTAATTCTATAAATAGTGGTTATGGGTGATGTACTCACCATAGTTTTACCACAAAACATGTTTACACCACCTATGGGATCGATAGGATAATATAATACATGTGTAATAATGAATCCAAAAATAATTCTTTGAGCTCTTAGTTATAAATTTCAATATCTGGAACTGTCCAGTGTTGTTTTGGATACATATTCTCTAAATAATTCAACCAATCTTGGATTCGATAAGGGTTTTATTATATAATTGAAACATTGTGTACTCAAAATCAGAGGTGGAGAACATGAGATACAAGAGGATAGTGTTTTAAGTGAAATGAGTGTAAAATATTTATCAAAATATCTCAAAGTGTCAGTTATGTATTCAATAGGTTAAAAATATTGGATATTTATTCTCATATGTAGAGGTGATAGTTATTTCATTAAAGGTTGATGAAATAATATATTCATAGATATAATGTCGTTTTCATTGTAGGAGATTATTGCAATGAGGTTTTCCAATCAATATTTCTGATATGGATGAGAGTGAATTTGGCCTCCTCACAGTGAATATTTGAAGAGGTTAATGGTGTAGTGTACCTCTGAGAAATTTTTTGTAACCCCAACATAATTACATATATTTCAGGTACACTACAAGAATATATCCATTGTTATACATTTTGTGAATATATATCCACATAACATATTCATAATGAATATTTTGATGGTTGGGAGCATGACATCCATGTTTGAGGTTGGATAATGACACTATTCATGATCTGAGAGAAAATGATAAGGATGATTCATGGTTTAAAATATCAATAAATTATATAGAGTTGATTATGTACCCAGATCATTTGGATATGGGTTGGGAGGAAAAGGATATTGAAGCATCACTCAGTGTTTATCAATAGAAGGGACACATATCTGAATCTAGAGACTGTGGTATCCAGATAAAGTTGGAAAAGTGATGGGATCATTCTTTTCACTAAATATTTAAATTCTATACATTATATGATGTCACAAAACTATTTTTTTGTCTGTAATATGGATCACTAAATAGACAAACATTCTAACTAATTGTGAGTAGAAATTAATGGAGAGTTGGGGATGTTTTAGATTATATTTGGGAGTCTATGTTCATTTCATTACCTAAGAGATCAATTCATGCAATGATTATGACAAAACAACATGTTTATAAATAGTTTTAATGATCAATTGAAGACTATGTTTTTGTTAAGATAAATGTTTCTACCCCAGTCATGTGTCCAGGTATGGAAGAGTACTCAGGTTTTGGAGAACATGATTCATCTTTACATATTTGTTTTTTAATTCATGGAGAGATCATCTATAATTTATGTCTCATTATTCTTGGAAATATAAGAGATACTATATATGATTTTTTGTATTGGGTAGATCTAGTATGAGATAACACATATAGACCAAGTGATGCTACCAGCGATGATAGTGAAGTTTCAGTTTGTCCAAGGATGTTTGAAGGAAATACTAAATTCTTGTTATTCTTTTACGAATCAGTGATGGTGGCCATGAGAGTTATATGAGAGGGGTTTGTGATTATATATAACTAAAAATTTCAGGTATTACTATGATTTCAGTAGGTAAGTTGTCTTTCATCATTGAACAGATGTCATTTTGAAATTGTTATTCTGTGTTAGAAATTCGGTATACCACATTCCCCTCAAAACACTATTAAACCACGAACACACAAAATTCCTTATGTCACATAATATGAAATATGTGTAAAATATGTTTCATGATATTAATTGGGGTGAGATGGATATAAAAGTTAGAATTATATTATCTAGATGATCTTGATGGTGATTTCAAACTTTTAGGAGAATATCATTTTTGAGAAATATTTTACTTATGGGTTTAGAATTATATGAAACATGGGGACCTCCAAAAGAATTCACGGGAGTGGGAGACCCATATGAGAGGTCAGAATACTCAATTATTTGTAGTTTGTTTGTTTTCAAGATGAATTTAAATTAAGGTGATGCTGATAAAATAACTATGAAATCACATTTTAGACATCGTAATATAAAGAAGAATATATTGGATTTTAGGTGTTCAGTCACTATAGAAATACAGGGCCTGGTGAACATTTGTGAGGATATATTAAAATATTAAATATATTATATCACATGGATAATTTTTTCTAATATATTTAAATAATAGGTAATAGATCCTCATATAAGAAATATGATTCCTCTATTATAGAAAAAATTATTTTTCATACATGTTAATTACATCATTTAATGAAAAAAACATAAAATGAATAAAAACCTAAGATTAGAAGGTTTAGTGTCTTGGGAAAATTATTACCATACATGATCTTTATAAAATAAAACATATACATTTATTATTTCATCATTCTCTATCTTCTTTTTGGCCCGTGAAGTCTCTTTACTTGATGTAATCACTTGGGAATATACATCAAAGAAAGGGGTGAGCAAATATCCATGTAAGATGATAGATAAGAAAATTAACCAATAAAAAATGGGTTGATAATAATAATAATCAACATAATATTATAATAATATCCTAAATAGTTATGAAATTATTTAAATAAGTGTTGGGATTTTTCAATGCATAAAAATGAAACATCATGTATTCGTGGTCCACTACCACACCTTGTTTTGAACAATGCATGCACCATTTTCATATATATTTCACATTTCTCATATTATAAGTCACATTAACCAATAAATTTAAGTGAAATATAATTCCATGAACACCCATCACATCATACCATGTAAATTTAGCTGTATAATTCCAGGCACACATGTCACATCATAACATTTACATTGTCACACATGCCACATAAGATGTATATCCTTCGTGGAAATTAAATAACAAATAGAAAAGAATGGTTTTAATTTAATAAAGAATAAATTCATAAAATTTGGGATACTATATTAAATAGGGAATAAAATACATGACATAAAAATCACCAAACCATAGTGAAGAAGAAACAATCATAGGTAGTGAAAATTTGTGTTTTTTATGAATGCATTTTTCATAAGACATTGATTTTTTCAGAAACTCATGTAGAAAACATGAATATCAAATAAAATGTATGAAAAGGATGATTAAATGTTATTTATGTAATATTTATACAGAAAATGGGGTTACATTGGGAAAATACAATGAAATTCAGTTGGGATAGAGAATCCCCCTTATAATATGTCTATGATTTTTCATATGTTCAATATCTAACATAATCACATTTGATTCATTAATTTAAAAAAAATCATTTAAACATTAATTTTATTAGTTATTGATTTATTATTTTCATTTTTAACCTTTTATATAAGTTATAGTGTTTTATTTCATCATTCGAGTGTGTTCATTTTCTTGATTTTCATGATTAGGTCACTTGTATACATGTATTGAAGATCATGTAAAATGTTAATAAATTTCCATAATTATTATCATATGTTATTAAGGATCTTCTAGAAGAGTAAATTCTTTCATAAATAATAAGTTTGTATATTTTAAGGATTGCTAATTAGTTAAAACAAAATGATGATCATTTAATGTTTATTTTGGCATTTTTTCGATCACACCGATCTCATTTTGATTTATAATTTATTATTATGTATATATGTTAGATCTAGATCAAAAATGAGGCTATAAAAAAGTTTCATATATGTATAAATCATTATAATATTTTTTTTAACATTATAAAAGGATTTGATGGAAAATGAAAGGTGCGTCTCCCACAAAGTCAGTAACTTGACACATCACGCGTAATGATTTCATTTTTATACTAAAAGAAAAAAGAGGGAGTTAGAGATAATTAATTTGGATTAATGATCATAAATTATAATTAAATAATTATGTTATATCAAAAATTATAGAGTTATCATTCAATTTTTATGATAAATTCTTAGGATAATAGAAGAATAGAAATGAAATTTAAAAGAAATTAGAAGAAAATAGAAGAGGATTTTACCTCATTGATTTATCCTGCATAGGATCTTCCATAAGTAAATGGTATTTGTATTTTCTTAAGAATAAGATCTACTATAAAAGGGTTAGTTTCTATGGTTTTTTACTAAGAATAATTTAGAAGGGGTTACAATCTTGAGAGGTGTGAGTAAAAGAGGTAGTGAGGGTTGTTTTCTTGTAAATTTATTCATTAGTTTGATATCGTGACAGAATACAATTTATAGTTTGAGAATTATCACTAAAAATAATTAAATAATTAAGGGATGTTATAGATTATGGAGCTGACTATCTAAATAACTGAATGAATAGTGTATTTTACCTATAATGTATATTTCTATTAAATTACACTATTTTACTATTCATAAAAAATTAAACTGTTACAGTAAAATCCCAAAGAATCACCTTAAATATTTATTACATATAGAATTAAAAAATGAAATAAATTTTATTAAATTAATTGGGTAAATTTAAGTAAATTAATTTTAAATTAAAATTATCATTTACATGGAATGAACAACTTTTAAAATTATAACTGAATTTGTTTTAGTTCCAAAAATTATATAAGGCCTAATAAAATTATCTACATATCACATGGAATCAAAATATTTATTTATAGATACAATTTATGATTATAAATTATCTTTAAATTACTAAATTAATCATATAATTGTAATTTTATATTTATGACTTACAAATATAAGAACACCTAATTAATAATTTTTAGAACATTTATTAATATATAATATGATATAATTATATCATAATTTCATTTTTTAGATAAATTAGATTTAATTATAATTTAATGGGTGAAGTTTCTATTTTATGGGTCGATTTTCTATTTATATTGTTCATATTACTATACCTAAGGTCATGTCACTATTTCAACTATTTAGGTTCAATACATTCTAGAAATATTTCATATGCCTTAATTTTTCATTGATAAAATTTTTATTATGTTATATACGTTATTTTATATTTATTATACTCTCTTAAGTTTCTATAATAATTGATAAATTTCATTTATAAATTTCGGGAACATTATATTCTTTCCCCATTTTGATATTTCCCCCTCAAAATTTTGTTTTACAAAAACAGTCAAGGGAACATCTCTATCATCACCTCATCTAGTTAACAAATTTGATCATCCCACTAATGGTTCCTCCACAACACAATGGAAATGTTGGTTTTCTTTTTGTGTAAAACCTTATCTCTCTAGTCCATAATAAATAATGATTTATCTTCACAAAGAGCATAATCTTTGAGTTATACCATCTCTATGTTTTCAACATGCGAGTGATCTGGTAGGTACTTCCATAATATAGAAACATAGAACATGGAATGAACATGGGTTATTTTTAGTGGAATTGAAAGATGATACACCATGAATCTAATGAGACAAATAATAATAAAGGGTGAATATAATATGGACATAAATTCCCTTTCATTGAAACAATGTGACACTCCTCCGTGTTGATATTCAAAGGAACAATTTATCTCCAACATCGAACTCTAAGTATCCTCGTTAGTTGTCATCAATGATCTTTTTTTTACAATGAGTGGGTTCAATATTTATCTAGATGTATAGAACTGTCACTATCATCCCTTGTACAATATCAGGTCTATGTATCTTTCTTTCACCAAATTCATCCAAACAAGTTGGAGTTCTACATTGTTTTAGATACATAGCATCATATGGAGCCTTCCAAATAATCGAGTGGAAGATTTTTTGATATGATAACTCAAATAATAGTAAATGATGATCTCACCAAAAAATTTATTCTAATGGAAAATCTATTAGATTAACTTTGAGCATCTAAATAGTCCATTCTGATTGGCCATCAATTTGGGGGTGATAGGTCATACAGAAATTCAATTCAATAATCAATTCTTGTTAACGAATACTATTGAATTTAGATGTGAACTTGGGATCATTATTAGAGAACATTCATTTTTAAACTCCATGAAATCCCATAAGTTCCTCCAAATTTATATTTTCATGTTTATTCAAGTGAGAGATATCCCTGAATTGTGACAAATTGGGAAATCTTGTTTAGTCAGTCCATCACTACTCGTAGCACATTATTTCATTTTTTTTTCTTTGGGATACCCATGAAAAAGTCCATAGTGAAATTATCCCATTTCTACATGGCGATATGAAATGGTTTCATCATCCATTAGGACGTATTTCTGTCTATATTTTCTTGATAATATATCATGAACCTATAGATATACTCTACAGTCTTCTTCTTCATGTTGTCCCACTTGAAGTGTTCTTTGAAATCATGAAAGATCATGGGACTTCATGGATTAATATAGAATGTTGATATTTTTGAATTATCCAAAAAATCATCATTTATCCTAGGTGATTAGGAAACATATAGCCTTATTCCAAATCAAATCACACCATCATCATCAATATAGAACTCTTATTTCTTCCTATCCATTATAGCAATCATATTCTTTTGAAGTATGAATCATCAATTTGTGCCTTCTTAGTTATTTATTAAATTCATGGATTAGAAATCATATAGGAATGGAAAGAATTATTCCCTTCCATTAATATTTACAAATCCAATTTTTTCATTTCCAGGGATATAGGGTCATTCTCACCCTGCAACCTGGATAATGTATTAGGTTCTTTTCATCTATGGGAATAATATAATTTGTTAAACTTACCAAGATGATAAACAATAGATATATCATAGTTTTTTTACAAATAACTATCACCTTTGACACATGTTGATATCTTTTTGTGTGAATATATACATTATGATCATGCAATCAATATAAATTTTACACTTCGCCCCATGGAGGTAGTTACACCATATGTTCAAGGATAATAATAGATGAAATCTTTAGATCATGTGTAGAGTAGTAATACTAATGGATATTCATCTTCTATGAGGAATAGGATATCACATTGTCATTTTCATATATATAAAACACACTATTTGAGTTGAGGAATCATTTTATATCACAACACTTTCTCAGAATTACATAAATGATAGTATAATTTCGGTGATCATACATTTCTTTATATCCTTGAATATTTTTTCAAATTCATCCTTATATATATAAATTAACCCGTTATTTTCTAACATTGTTAGAATGATTAAAAATCATGAAAAATTATAAAAAAACAGTGGTAGTAACCAGAAAATACAATGAAACTATGGATTTCCATGAAACAAAGGGTTCTGGTACATTTAACAATTTCCATTATTTTTAAGGGGTAAATAGAAATTATATCACTTTTGATCACATATCCAAATAATGTGACATGATAATTTTAAAAGTCACACATGCCAAACATGGAATAAAAATTATTCTTTCTTAATGTTTCCAACAAAATCCTTAGATTTTCTTTATGTACATCCTTTCTCTTGAAGTAGATTATAATACCACTAATAAACTCTACCAAAATATTTCAATGTAATTTTTGAACACTATATTCATAAAATCAATGAATATTTAAGGGGAATTAGTAAAATTAAATGGAATCACTAGAAAATCATAAATCCTATAACATGTATGGAAGGAAACCCTTCTGGATATCATCCTTCTTAACAATTAGATAATGGTATCTAGAATAAATATCTACCATTAAGAATTAGTGATCTTTTCTTAATGGATCAAATAAGTACTAAATTATTGTATGTGGAAACTTGTTGTAACGTCCTGGTTTCGGAATCCAGCCAATGGCACCCCGTACCCAGTTGGTCACATGGCCTCAAGCACATTTCCCCAAATGCTAGAGGCTGCCGACTAGCAGCGAGGGCCTTGGATGAGATAGTGGGGAAACTATGCCCTCATTGGCAAAGTACACAACGGAATTTAATAAACATGCAATAGCAGAAGTAGTGAATAACCAACAATAAAAAACAGCGAAAGACTAAATCAATAAACTGGAGCACATATGTATATATGGAATGATGAAAGATAAAACTCTAGGAAAGAATCTAAACAAGTCACAATGTTGAAAACACCACAGTACCAAAAAAAGTACAAAAGAAAAGTAAACAGCTCCTTAGCATCGGAAGCCAAAGCTTGGTCCCATGCTCTCCTTCTCCAAGAAATCTATTACCAGAAGTCAAAGGGAAATTTCCCTTTTCTATATTTGTAAAAACATAGTCTTCTTGGGCCCAATAACATGGTCCAAATGGGGTGTGAGATAAAAATCCCAGTATGAAACCACCCGAAGATCTGTGACTAACAGTCGGTGAGTATATGGCAGGTAAAAGTACAATAAGTAGTAAACAGAAACAGCAAGCAGTAGGCAGTAAACAGTAAGTAGTGAAGAAGTATGATACACAATAGTAATCAAACCACAACCAACAACAGGAGTGATACAAATCATCTAACACAACAGGAAACCCTCTTGGAAGTACCCGCAGCCACCCCCTCTGGTCGTAACCACGAAGTACCACAACCCTCTGGGCAGTGCACTCAGCCTAACCCCTTTGGTTTGGTCATACGAATTTATGAGACTCTATGGGGAAGCACACTCAGTCAATTACCCTTATAGTCTAGGGTAGTCAGGGACTCATTAGGTAAGATCACACGGTCTAAACCTCTTATCCCCAAGGTCTAGAGACTCTCTGAGGAAGCTATCTCGGTCAATTCCTCCTATAGCCTCAGGTATACCACAGACTCTCAGAGGAAGATCACTCGATCAATTCCTCCTCTAGCCTGAGAAGGTTCTTAAGGAAAATCAAACAAGATAATACTATCTGAGGAAGCTCACTCGGTCTACCCTCCTATATTCTATAAAATATGAAGGCACTTCGAGAAACTCGCTCAGTCTATCCCCTGTGGCTTATAATGTCTAAGACTCACTGAGGAAGCTCACTCAGTCTACCATCCTATAGTCTATAATGTCAATGACTCTCTGGGAAGCTCACTCGGTCTATCCCTTATAGTCTCAGGTTCTGAAGGCCCCATGCTAGTCAGTGCATTATATGGCCATATGGCCAAATTACACCTATATAGCTACTTGGATAACATTCTACAGGACAACAAGCATGTTCTACAAAACACTCCATCCTATAGACACAAGGCATGGAAACAGTCATAATGGCTAAAGGTTAACAATACACAAAGGTCACAAATAGATCAAAGCATGGGAAAAACATCCAAGAACAACAATTTGTACTCTAAGAAGATTAATTTACCTCTATACAAGCATACAAGCAAGGCAGGAAAACAACATGAGGAAAAAGGTAAACACGCAATACCCCGTTCACGGGTATTGGTGGAATTTTCACATAAAACTCATGTAAATTGAACGGTAAGGCACAACACACCTACCTCAATCCTAGGAGATCGATATACATGAACCAAAATGACTGATTCTCCCTTGAATGTCATAGATCTGAAAAAATGTTCAAAACACTCAAACCAAGATAACTTGAGAAGGAGGAAGAATCAAGGAATGCAACTCTAGATGAAGGAGGAACTCACCGTTGCGGTTCCAACGAAATCAACGGTGGTAAAATCGGCCAATAAATGGAGGCTTGAGAATCCAGGGAAGTTTCGTGGTCGTACGTCATCTCTCTGTCGAACCAGACCTAGAATAAGATGTTTATGGTGATCGGGCATGACCCCGGTCTGATTACTGAAAAAAAATAAAGTACATGGCGTGTACTTTTAGAGTACATGGTGTGTACTAGGTCTTTCCGTACTCCGAAAAAATTGGCCTTCACGTCACCCCTACACACCATGTGTGTGGCCCGGACAGGGATAACACATGTCTTCGAATGGGAAAAGAGTACACAACGTGTACTAAGAAAGTTCACGGTGTGTACTTCAAAAATTTCCAAAAAATTCATTTTTCTCAAAAACTCTAGAAAAAGGAAAAACATACCTGAAAATGAAAATCCAGGTTCTTAAAAACTTCCCCCCTTAAATAAAGTCATCCCCAAATTTCTTTAACGAGGCATAGAAGAAGAAACCCCAAACATCTATGGCCACTGTGATCGTACATCGGCCTCCCGCTCCCAGGTCTCATCTTGTACTCGCCCATACTGCCAAAGCACCCATACTAAAGGAACATACCACCCATGGAGAACCTTCGTACTACGATCGACAATCCGAATGGGATGCTGCTCAAATGATGTATCTTCTTTGAGCTCAACATCCTCGGGCTAAAAGACATGTGATGGGTCCAAAAAGTAACATCGGTGCTCAGAGATGTGGAAGACATCGTGCATGGCCCAGTATCTCTGAGGTAACTACAACCGATAGGCAACCAGACCAACTCTCTCCAACACCTCAAAAGGATCGACGTACTGTAGAGAAATCTTACCCTATATCCAAATCCTCTAGTGTCCTAACCTCGGTGCGACATATAGGAAAACCTGATCTCCGACCTCGAACTCCAGAGGACATCTCCGTTGATCAGCATAGGACTTCTGCCGAGACTGTGCTGTAGCCATCTTCTTCCAAATCAACTCTATCTACTTTAAGGTCTCCTGAACAAGACGAGCCCCTAGAAAAGATGCCTCTTCTGCCTCCATCCAGTATAAGTGTGATCGGAATGGACTACCTTACAAAGCCTCATAAGGTACCATTTAAATAGTCACTTGAAAACTGTTGTTGTAGGCGAACTCAATAAGAGGAATATGCTTCTACCAAGAACTTCCAAAGTCTGGAATGCAAGACTGGAGCATATACTCAAGCACCTGGATCGTGCACTCAGACTAGCCATCAGTCTGAAGATGGTATGTTCTACTCAAAAGCACATGTGTACCCAAGGCCTTCAAGAAGTCCCTACTAGAACAGAGAAGTAAAGCGCGCATCCCTATCTGAAACAATGGAGTGTGGAACTCCATGTAGACATACAATCTCATTGATATAAAACCACCCCAGATCATCCACAGAGAAGGACTCCTTGATCGGTAAGAAGTGTGAAACTTTCGTAAGCCTTTCGACGACAACCCAAACAACATCACTTCTTCGAGGTGACCTCGGTAACCTGGTTACGAAGTCCATCGTGACATCATTCCACTTCCAATCGAGAATGGGTAACTACTGCAAAAGCCCTGCTACATGATGATGCTCTACTTTCACCTCCTGACAAGTGGAACATCTCATGAAAAAACCAGAAACATCTCTCTTCATACTTGGCCACCAGTACTGGTGGTGTAGGTCACGATACATATTGGTGACGCTAGGATGAACTGCCCAAATTGAGGAATGAAAATCCCGCATTAACTCCTCGCTTATGTCTGCTGGCACCCACATGCATCCCTGCAAACACAAGATCTCATCCTCGCTCACTGTCCATCTAGGAAGAGGGTCATCTCCTGACACACTCTCCCACAGAACTAAGTCTTCTGAGTTTGATAGCTGTCTCATCTGTACCCGATCAAGAAGAGTAGAGGTAACAGCTACAGAAGAAAGGAAACTATGTCCTTGTATATCGTGCTCCTCCAGGTGCATCTCAGATAACAGAGCCATAAGCTTCCAATCAATGCTAGCTTCTTGAATTTCCTGAATCTATGTTCTCCCGCTCAACGCATCAGCCACTGCGTTGCCCTTTCTTGGAGTATAGGCGATCTCGAAGTCGAATAACTGAAGATACTCAACCCACCTGTGTTGTCTCAAATTCAGATCGCACTGAGTGAAGATATACTTGAGACTCTTGTGGTCAATGAAAACCACAATGTTCTCTCACAGAAGGTAGTGTCTCCAACAGCATAAGGCATGAACAATAGCTACCAACTCCAGATCGTTTGGTCAGACCTGTCAATGGTGCCGATAGGCATGAAAAGTCCTGTATGAAATGCATGTAGTATCCAGCCAGCCCTAGAAAACTCCGTAACTCAAAGATGTTCTTTGGATACTCCCAAGAAACTACAGCTCTCACTTTCTCTGGGTCTACTAAAACTCCTTTCTCGGAGATAACGTGACCCAAGAAGTGAATCTGGTATATCCAAAAGTGGCATTTTGAGAGTTTAGCATACAAACTATGCTCTTTCAGTGAACTCAAAATGATCTCAAGATGTGTTTCATGGTCTTGTCGAGTGTGAGAGTACACCAATATATCATACACAAAGACCACGACGAAGGAGTCCAAGTACGAATGGATCACTTGGTTCATCAGTTCCATGAAAGCTACAGGTGCATTCGTGAGACCGAAAGGCATGACTGTATACTCATATAGACCATACCTACTCCAGAAGGCTGTAAGAGATATATCTGATGGTCTAATCTGCAACTGATGATAAACGTACCTCAAGTCTATCTTCGAGAACACTCAGGCTCCTCAAAGCTGATCAAAGAGGTAATCAATCCTTAGTAAGGGATATCGGTTTTTGACTGTCAACTAGTTCAGCTTCGGATAATCCACACAAAGCCGAAGGTTGCGATTTTCCTTTTTCGCAAACAGGACAGGAAAACCCCAAGGAGAAGTACTGGGTCAAATGAAACACTTTGCCTGTAACTCCTCCAACTGCTTTTTGAGCTCATGAAATTCAGGTGTAGCTATCCTAAAAAGAGGAATGGACACTAGTTATGCTCCTGGCATGAGCTCAATCGAGAAGTATACCACACGATCTGGAGGCAAACCTAAAAAGTCCTCGGAAAAACATCCCTGAAACGATCCACCACTAGGGTAAAGTCTAACTGGGAAGTCCCCTGGTCATTGAGATAAAGACTGGAAATCTATGTTGTAACTTTCCCTAGCCCATGATGCTCGGGTCCAGCTCTACCCGCCTGGACATCCCACTTGCCTCTATGAAGAAAAGATCCACCCTCTGGTGATATGAAACTCACCCTATGGTGATAAAAATCGATCACTACCAGGAAAAGAACCAACCAGTCCATCCCAAGAATGATTTCATAACCCTACATCTCTAGGAAATATAGATCCCATAAGAAGTGAAACCCCGCAACCTCAAGAGGGAACTCTATGCACTAACGTACTCTAGATTTCCTTGTTCCCAACAGAATTTCAAGAGTCAACAATTCGACAGACGAAATGATACAGAGCCCAAGGATCTCCAAAACCGCAACAGAGATAAAGCTACATGAAGCACCAATATCGAAAAGAGGTGAAGATAAAAGTGAGGCTACTAATATCGTACCTCAAACTATAGAAGGGTCGAGATCCAACTTCGGGTAGGTCTGCTCCACGGTGAAAGAATGGCCTGCACCGCGGCCCTGTGCCCCTGGTTGACCACTCTGAGCTGATCCACTCTATTTTTCTTGATGACCTGGTGACCGACCACCACGGCCGCAACCTCCACCTCGGCATGAACGGCCAGAAGAACTCCAATTCCCAGACTGGTGGGAAACTAGTGAAGCATCTCCATAACGCGGGGTCATAGAGGAACCCATACCACCAGCTAAAGGTGAAAATAACTGACAAAAATGCTGAAGATGGACTATCTTTCGACATGATCGAAACTCCATCGAATCTCTCTGGAATTGAGGCCTAGTATTCCCACTCCTACCGCACTGGTATCATACAACCTGGCTGCTAGAAGACACATCCTACGAACCCCGATCTCCTTGAGAAAACTCTCTTTGACACTTCCTACTGTCTGTAGGAGGAACACCAGCTCTGGGTGTCGTACAAACTTGGCTCACTACTCCAAAGTCCCTTATATTGCACTCAGTAATTAGCGCCTGGTTGATGATGGAGGATATAGAAGTCAACTGGAAGATATTCACCTGGGAGCGAATCTCCTGCCTGAGACCATCCTCAAACTTCCTAGCAAGGAACAACTCTTCACCTGTTGGGATCGGTGTGAAATGTTGTAGCTCTGTAAAATGGGACGAGTACTACATGACAGAAAGAGTACCGTGCTACAGACTCATAAACTCTTGGGCTCGATCGGCCCTCAGGGTCTTCGGATAGAAGAAGTCATAGAAGTTGCGTCAAAACTCATCCCATGACATACCCTGCTGGCGTCCTGACTGCGAGATCACCTCCTACCACCTCTTGGCAGTGTCCTGGAGCATATAGGTGGCCAGCTTTACCCTCTTCTCTGGGGGTATCTACAGATGCTCGAAGATAGTCTGGGTGGCCTCAAACCATGACTCTTCAGCCTGGGGTTCTCCATCCCTTGAAAAAGTAGGAGGATGTTGTTGTAGGAAAATCCTAGTTAGATCAACCATCGACGGGGGAAGAGGTGGCGCTCCCTGAAAAGTCTACATCATCCTCAAGATATCTTCCCTAAACTGTGTACCAGCAGCTACGATGGGTATAACTGCTAGTGCCAAGGCTGGCACAATAGGAGGATCAACAGGAGATCCCTAATCGGCCATATCCGGTGTCTAGTCACCATCCGGCAACTGACATACGACCAAAGGATGTCTCGGAGGCATAGCTATGAAAGATCAAAAACACACCATAGATCCAGATAACAATGACTGAAAACAAAGGAGTATAAAATGGGAATATGGGGAGGAAACTATCAAGTTTTACAAAACATGACTACACGTCGTGTAAAAAAACTACACGGCGTGTACTTTTAGCCATTAACATGGGCGTTTACTCCCACCAATACCAGTCGTGTAACACCCCAAACTACATGGCATGTTGTTCCCAAACACATCTTGTACTTGAACTCTAAACCCATGCGCGAGTCTCCTTACATGGCTAACCCACATGTTCCATCTTACCCCAGACTACACGGCATGTGCCATAGGGACACGGCGTGTACTACACACAGTCTTGGCATCCCGTGTTGTTAGTTATATGGCCATCTACACGGCCGCCATTACACGGCGTGTTCTGAACAAACACGACGTGTATAGAAGAAGATAACACCGACTTGTGTTGTTCGTGACACGTCCTGGTACCTGGGACAAAACTACACGGTGTGTTCTTTACCAACACAGCGTGTACTACTTGAGCTTCCCTGGCCCGTGTTGTTAGTGGCACGACCGGGTACACGGCTCTAAACTACATGGTGTGCACCAACTGTACACGGCGTGTTCCTGAAGTTATTTTCACGACACTATGTTTATGCTCACACGGTCAGTGACACAGCTTGAATACTACACGGCGTGTATCCAAAAAGTACACGCCGTGTATTTTGGGTTTTTCTAGGCAGTAGCTCAGAAACTACAGAGAAGCCCAGAAACACTGAAAACAAGGCAATGTGGTGCCAAATTCCGATTCATGAGGGCCCATACTCCCTGCGAATCAAAGCTTGGCATCTCTTACAGTCATGTACAAGAGAAAATAGGATCATGATCCACCATCTTCCGATTCAAGAGGGCCCATAACACCTCAAGAGTTAGACGTTGGCATTCATTTAAACAAATTACAACACAATCAATTTCTCTTTCACAACATTTGGGATTGTATCAAGAATCTATCACAATAGCATACATAATCTACATAGAGTCTATCAAAACAACATGAAATCGCTAATGCACCCTAGATGGCATGGAAAGAATGCATGGCATGTAATTTCTAACAAGTGCCTATATGATTCATGAGATGGAATACCCTCATCTCATCGGGTTGCGACAAAAATAGAACTGTAATATCAAAACAATAACAGCACAAGGCATGTGAATCACTCTAGGTGAAATCATATCAACTGTAAAATATCAAAACCAGAAAACTGCAATAAATGAAGTAGTGTGGATTTTCCGTGTACACGGGTTAGATACTCCCAGACACAACTTATTACCAAGTACCAAACCCTTCCTATCCCTGGCTAAAGTCTCCAAATAGTAAAGTAAGAGAAAAATAACCCCTCTGATACCACTTTGTAACGTCCTGGTTCCGGAAGCCACCCAAAGGTGCCCCGTACCCAGTTGTTCACATGGACTCAAGCACATTTCCCCAAACACCAGAGGCTGACGACTAACAGCGAGGGACTTGGATGTGATAGTGGGAAAAATATAACTTCATTGGTAGAGTACATAGTGAAAATAACTAAACATGCAATAGCGGAAGTAGTGAATAACCAACAATAACAAACAGCAGAAGACTAAATCAATAAACTGGAGAACATGTGTATATATGGTAAGATGCCAGATACAACTCTAGGAAGTCATCTAAACAAGTCATAATGTTGAAAACACCACAGTACCAAAACAAGTACAAAAGAAAAGAAAAAAGGTCCTCAGCATCGCAAGCCAAATCTTGGTCCCATGCTCTGTTACTCCAAAAATCAAGTACCAGATGTTGAAGGGCACTTTCCCTTGTCTATACCTGCAACAACATAGTCTGCTTGGGCCCAAAAGCATGGCCCAAATAGGGTGTCAGATAAAAAACCCAGTAGGCAACCACCCGAAGATTTGTGCCTAACAGTCATTTAGTATATGGAAGGTAAAAGTACAATAAGATGCAAATAGTAACAGAAAGCAGTAGGTAGTAAACAGTAATTAGTGAAGCATGATGATACACAACAGTAATCAAACAACAACCAACAACAGAAATGAAACAAATCAGCTAACACAATAGGAAAACCTCTAGGAATTACCCACATCCATCCCCTCTGGTCCTTACCACGAACTACCACAACCCTCTTGGCAGTGCACTCAGCCTAACCCCTCTGGTTTTGTCATACGAATTTATGAGACTCTCAAGGGAAGCTCACTCATTCAATTCCCATTATAGTATAGGGTAGTCAGGGACTCTCTGAGGAAGATCATGTGGTCTGACCCTCTTATACCCAAGTTCTAGAGACTCTCTAAGGAAGATATCTCGGTCAATTCGTCATATAGCCTTAGGTATACAATATACTCTCTAAGGAAGATCACTCGGTCAATTCCTCCTCTTTCTTGGGAAGGTCCTTAAGATAAATCAAACAACATAAGACTCTCTGAGGAAGCTCACTCGGTCTACCCTCCAGTAGTCTATAAAATATGAAGGCACTCTGGGAAGATCATTCGTTCTATCCCCTATGGCCTAAAATGTCTAAGACTCACTAAGGATGTTCACTCATTCTACCCTCCTATTGTCTATAATGTCAAGTAATCTCAAGGAAGCTCACACTGTCTGTCCCTTATAGTATATAATACTAGGTTTTCATGGCCCCGTGCCGGTCTGTGCATGATAATGCAATAAGGCCAAAGTACATCTATAGATATACTTGGATGACATTCTACAGGACAACAAGCATGATATACAAAACACTCCATCCTATAGACACAAGGCATGGAAACAGTCATAACGGCCAAAGGATAACAAGTCCCAAAGGTCGAAAACAGAGAAAAGCATGGGAAAAACATCCAATCACAAAAAATTATCCCCTAACAAGATTAATTTAACTCTACACACGCATACAAGAAAGGCAGGAAAAGAACAAGGTCAAAAAGGTAAACACGCAATACCCCGTTCATGGTATTGGTGGAATGTGCACGTAAAACTCAATGAATTTGAACGGTAAGGCACAAACCACCTACCTCGATCCTAGGAGATCGATATACTTGAACCACAAAGTATGATTCTCCCTTGAACGTCATAGATCTGAGAAAACATCCAAAACGCTCAAACCACAATAACATGAGAAGGAGGAGGAATAAAGGAATGAAACTCAAGAAGAAGAAAGAACTCACCGCTGCGATTCCAACAAAATCGACAGCGGTCAAATCGGCCAACAGGTGGAGGCTCGGGAATCCAGAGATGTTTTGAGGTCGTACGATGTCTCTCGGTCGAACCAGATCATGAAGAAGACGTTTATGGAGATCGGGCGTGACCCCAGTCCGATTAAAGAAAAAAATACACAGCCTGTACTTTTAGAGTACACAGCTTGTACTAGGTCTTCCTGTACTCTACCAAAATCGGCCTCCACATCAACCCTACACACCAAGTGTCTGGCTCGGAAACGGCCAGCACACGGCTTCGAGCGGGAAAAGAGTACACAACGTGTACGTCAAAAAATTCCATAAAATTAATTTTTCTCAAAAATTCCAGAAAACAGAAAAACATACCTGAAAACAAAGATCCAGGTTCTTACACTTGTACCTTATAGTGATATTTTTGAGTTCCTGATAATTGATACACATCCACATCGATCCATCCTTCTTCTAAAAAAATTTCACTATTACATCCCATGATGATACACTAGGTCATATGAATCCATTGTTCTAATTGCCTCTTATCATCTTCTGAAAATCCACTAGTTTGATAAAATCATTTCTATTGGGACACACTGATATATGAGTAGTTATGGGTGTGAGTTCTATTGAGAATTATATCTCATGATAGGAGGATTTTTTACTCTTTGGGAAATACATAAATGTATTCCCTCAAAATGGGAATATCTACTAGGTTTACATGTTCCCTTGACTCAACCATTTGATTGAGTTATTATTATTTACATTGAATCAGCACCTGTAAAGTATAATGAATTTTTAAAGGTGACTCATGATATTCAATAAATCTGTAAAGGATCATGGGGCCATTCAAAATATGAAATTATATTTCCTTTTCCCAATAGTTTATATGTGATCTATATAATGATATCCAATCCATTCCCGTCATAGAATCAAATTCCACCATGGGATGTATCATGAGATTCACTAGATGAATTGTCCCATATATACTAATAAAAGATGATTCCAACACAGGGGTTTCAATGATTTAACAACTCAATATTTTTGTTGATATAACTACTAAATGAATTTGAGGATTTCATTCAATAGTTTTAGAAGAATTTCAAGATAATGAATAATGTGTGAAACCATATTGATATAAGATATTTTCTATTCATGAGTGAATGTAATATTTACCTGGTATGAATTCAATTTCATGATCCACATCAGCAGTAGTGATGGTATATTCCTTGCCTTGCTCTTTTATTTTTGGTGACTGCTGATGGAGATTACCGTCGAGGACTCGAGGATTACAGGACTGGCATGTATAGTTCCCTTGATCCATACAATTGAAGCATTGAACATGAGTTTTTTTCTCATTTCATCCATCACATTATCCATCTTCCTCATGTCTATTTGGAATTCATATTCTTAGTGGATTCTCTTCCACAATTTAAGAATTCCCCCATCCATTTGATAGAGTTTCCATTGTTATTCTTCACACATTTTTTACATGTGGGTGGTTGTGTTTTCTTTCAATCATCATCATTGAAACACACATCTTGAAATTCCATATATCATTACATGTCACCATAATCATAGAGCCATCTTATATACTCTAACTCCACATTGAGAGCAAATCAAACCAAATCTTCATACCTCAAAATGTCTCGAATTGCAAGAACATTATGAAGGTGTGGCTTTGAACCACTAATGAATGAATCAATTTTCTATCGTTGTTGATAAAAGAACATTGATCATACCTTAAAAACCATGGTAAAGCTTCATCATAGGTCATGATAAATTATCCCCCCATTTTCTTTAGATCTATTAATTCTAATTCTATATATGTAATAATATATCAGAGAAAATACATGTTAAGAAACATTCTATTAATGTCTTACCCCTGAATTAATTCAATTTCATCCTTATTCAGGGTATTTTTAATCAAACACCACCATTGATCATCATCTCCATCTAGATTATAAATATAAAGAGTAAACTTATCCATCTCATAACAATGATGAATATAAATTATATTAACCATTTTATTAACCCAACATTCCATGACTAGTGGATTGGATGATCCACTAAACGTCACTAGTAATTTCCACATAAAGAAATTGATAGCTAGTTCTTCCTACATATATTAATGCAGTTGTAACACATTATTCGAGATATTTTTCATGACCTTAGAATATTGGGTAAGCCTCATCATGACATATTTAAATCCACCTTCCAATGAATTGGGAATTTGGGTGGGAAATAATCACATTTTTCCTTGTATAGGTTGTTTTCATGGTTTCACCTAGATCCCACCATTTTTTGGAATATCATATGTTATAAAAAAATAAGTAAAAATGTCATGAATAAATAATTTATTCATTTTTATAATTGGTTCTAAAAGAATAACATATAGGATCCGAATTTATATAATTTTCTAAAACAATTATATTTGTTTTCTTAAATAAACTTAGTTTATAGGTGGGTTTTCACTAAGTTTCTTTAATCATAATTCCAAAATTTACTAACATGTTCTCAAATAACAACAACATAGACCATTTTGAATATTACATGATTATTATATTGTTTATATATAACACTATAAAATAATTACATAATCATGATTTAAAGGGTTAGTGTCTAGTGAAAATTAAGAACTTATATAAAAATTAAAATATAAATCATATACATTTATTTAATTCCTTAAACTCTATATTCATATTATACCATGAATTTTCCATATTAAAATTAATCACCTCATAATATAAATCAAAGAATAGTTTGAGGTAAAATCACATTAATAGAATAGATAATAATATGAATCAATATTACATCAGTTGGGAATAATAATAATCATCATTACATAGGAAGAGGATCAAAATCATGAGTGGAAGAATTTCGGAAGGTCATGGATTTTGGCAAAGCATAAAAAAGAATAATCATGTTTTAGTGGTCAAGAACCACACATAATTGTGATAAAACTATCATTATTTTTACACATATTACAATTTTATCAAGATATATCACATTTTAAAATGAATTTGATATCTATATAATTTCAGGCTCACCCATCACATCATAACATTTACATTGTGCTATATAATTCTAGGATAGCCCATCATATCATAACATTTACATTATAATGCATGGCACATAGAACATATATCAATATAAGAAATAAAATAAAACATAGAATGAAATGGGTATTATTTCAAAAAAAAAAAAATTTATAAAAAATTTGTTCCGAAATGAAGGATAGAATAACATACACAAAATAATAATGAACAATGTTGAGTAATGAAAAAACAATCTCATGAAGTAAAATTTGTGCTTCTCTAAAAGAACAGTTCGTTTGGAAAACCTCATGTTTTTTATAAACTCAATTAGAAAACTTATATTTCCCAAAAATGTAGTATAATAATAATGAAATAATATTTAAGGAAAATCCATATTTAAAATGTGGTGAAAGATGTAAAACCCATGGAAGGAGAGTTGGGTTCAAGTATTCCCCATATGTTATGTATGAATGATTTATTCACATTAATATCATTTATAATAACCTTAAATTCATCAATTAACAAATTATGAACCCTTTATACATTAATTTGATTTATTATAGTTTTATTAAGTTCATTAATGATCTAATAAATTAGTTATAGAGTTTAATTTGATCTTTTTGGAGTGTTTATTTTCTTGATTTTCATGACCAGTTTACATGCATATATGAATGGAAGATCATTTAAAATGATGATAAATAACCAGAATCATTATCATATGTTAGTAATAATCTTACATATGTTTAAAGGAACACATCAAGAATTTTTTCATAGGGTATGTGGATGAATCAATAACCATCAATTCATGATTACCCCTTTATGTAAATTTTGGTGTTTTTTCAAACATAAAGAACTCATATTGATTTATCATTTATATAATGAATATATCATAGTTATAGGAAAAAATTGATATGTAATATAAATTATAAAATATTTTCCCCTTTTTATAATTGTTTTACTAACAATCTTGAAGGAATGAAATTAAAATGATTGTGCAACGCCCACTATGTTAGTAAATTTCATAACACATGCAATGATTTGGTTTTTAGAATAAGAGTGAGTAAAAAGAAGTTTGATTATTTATATTACATAAACATGATACCATTAAATTATATAAAAAATAATTGAGTTATTAGTCTATTTTTATATCAAAAGGTGTAGAGAATTGAATAATATGAATGAATTGAAAATAAATTAAAATAAAATGGAAGAGGAATTTACCTCATTGATTTATCCTCATTGAGAATCCCCATAGGGAAATGGCTTTTGACATTTGATGAGAAAAAGAGAACATGGACGTGGTGGTGGGGCTAGGAAGGAATATTGTTATGGATTTGGACAATTATGAAATCATAAGAAGTTTTTGGAAAGGAGGTGGTGAGGGGTGGTTCTTATAGTGGAAGAGAGGGGTGTTTTCTCATTATTTTTTTCATTAGTTTATTATTTTTTCTCACGAATATAAATAGATTGATCATTATCACTATAAATATTAAAATAATTTAGGAATTTTTGAGATTATGGTTCTTACATTATTGCTAACGCAATTAATAGTTTATTTACCTTATAATTTATATACAATGTAAAGTACTGTATTTTATTATTCAATTAAAATTCATGTATTTTAATCAAATACAAAATTTTCACTCCATGATTTTTTTGATGTGTAGAATTAAAAATTGATCTCCATTTTGTGAAAATAATTTTCAAAAAAAAATTAATTTATTTTTAAATTAAAATCATCATTTACATTAAAAATACATAATTTGAAATTATAATTGATTTTATAAAACTATGAAAAATTACATAAGGTATCATAAAATTATATTAAAATTATATGAAATCAAAATTTAAAATTATGGATACATTTGTGAAAAAAAAATTTCTTTTAAATTTATAATTAATCATGAAAATTTAAATTAGTATTTATAACTTACAAAAATACTAACACTTATTTAATTATTGTAAAATCATTTATTTAATTATAATATCATATAATTATATAATTATTAAATTTATATTATTCCAAAATTTTATTTATACTGTCATTGATGAGGTTACTATTAATTTTTCCATCTTACTACTCATAATGGTCATATTACTATTCATATAGTCACATTACTATTTCATCAGTATAGGTTACTTACCTTTAATGAACACTTATTATTTCAATAAATATTAATTCGGGATGATTTTATTCTCTTAACTAAAGGATTTTATGTGCTTTTTTACTACATGATATTACTATTATAATGGATAAATTACATTGATAAAAATTTTGTTCGTTATATCCATTAAATCTGGAATATAAAATATATGATAGGACTACTATAATATTTTTTTATTAGGGGGTCTGAAAAAAGTGAAATCATGGGTAGAATATTAAAGGGATAATAATTTTATTTATTTATTTTGTACTAAAATGCTTAAAAATAGTTACACAAGTATTGAATCCCATTTATATAAAAACCACTAGGTGATCTAGATAACCCTATGAATTTGAGTTGAAACTTTAGAGGCAGATCATAATGAATGAAAACATATTGACGGTTGATAGTTGGTGGACCATGCAGTTCATCATTAACAAAGGAGCTCATTGATCATCCCAATGAAAACATTCTAGAACAATTCTTCATTAGTAATCTACCCAAGTAGTAGGTAATTAAATTTTCATGTGGATTTATCCAGGTATAAATATACCATGTCAAACACCAATAAAGATACATAATATTTTTATTTACATAACTAATGTTAATTTAAAATTTTGGGATTATCTTACATATTGATGGAATGGATAATATTTTAATTATTTTCATTAATTTGACAATTTTATGTCAACATGTTGAGGCCATCCCAATCAATATATGTGGTTCATTCCTCACATTTTGGTTTTCTAAATATCTACCAATTTTATTCAATATTTAATAACTGTTTATTTATATAGTAGGAAATTTGACTAATAAATGTAAATTAATCATTTCATAATCATTAATTAACATAAAAAATCATTTCAGTGGGTTTATATTCATGATCATAATCCCAGATGATGTATGATGAATTATATAATGATATAATGTAACATCACATTTCCATTTTAGCAGGTACTCCCATAACCTCATCTTGGGTTTCCCCTCCTTTGATATTGGGAGGAGACCTATAATTTTGAATTTGGAGATTTATTGGACATTAATCATTATCCAACATTATCTACATGATGTAGAAGTATTTTACACCATGTATCAATGTTGCATTCCATTTAATTGTTGCTGGGTACACGACGTGTAATGGGATTCATGTTTTGAAAGATTACACATCATGAATGGTGGTTTCACATCATGAATATAATAAATAGTGGATTTTTAATCCAAGATTACAGATGTTTTACCATATTTTTAAACTATGGATTTGATAGTGTATAACTATATTACACATTGTGTAATGGACCACAAAAATTTATAAAACAATAAAATAGTAGTTTTGTGAATGTTTATTTCTTCAGGCTTCTTCAACCCCGAAATAGATCTCCCCCTAAGTTTTTTTGAGTTACTTCTCTCCTTCTAGATCGATCTGTTCGACGTTGGATATTAGTGGTAGTTGTGGGGAATCTATCTGAGTATGTTATCTTTCTTCTTTTTTCCATTTATTATGTTATCTTCATTTGGGTGGTGTTTTTGGAACAATTATATTAAATGGGGTATCTTCCAGACAAGTTTTGTGATCTTGCTCTGGAGGCCTTTTTCTTTGTTAGTCTGGGTGAGACGAGTGTTCATTCAAGAGGTATGTTGTTTTCATCATTTTAACTAACCCTTTTGCTCATATTTTTAATAATTATGTCATAGATATTGGATTTTTGGCCTTTCATTTTCTTCATTGGGTTTTTTAATTTTGGATTCAATTATGGGCATGTACGACCCAAATTTTGAGGTGGGTGGTCTTGTCTCTAGCCAATGATAGCCGATATTTTTTTTGATTTACAAAAAGATTCAAAGTAATTTAATAGAATGATTTGTGTGTGTGTGTGTTGAGAAGAGTTTTCAATGAAAAAAATATGATACCTAGTTATAGATATATAGAAAAGAGAATGTAGTATTTTTGAAGAATTGAAATAAATTGAGAAAAAAAACAAATGGGTTACCATGGATATATTGGTGGAGATTTTATCTAGAAGCTATTGTCCAGTTTTTTTATGATTATCAAGGAGTTTTTTCCTTGTAATTTTCTATGTCTCCTAGTCATGTTGTTCTAGGGGACCGTAATTGACATTGTTGGGGGGTAATTATGGGTTATTCTTATGATTCAAATGCTCATTGTTATGGGAACTAGTTTGTGCACATGATTATTGTGGTATAAGTAGTATGAATCCTATACCTATATTATTTATTTAGGTTGTGATACACGTGCTTCTATTTTTTATTTCACTGATTTATGACATAGTCATGATATTCAGGATGCACCTTCTTTTTTTTAGAACTGTGAAAAAATGGTAATTTTTTCCATGTTTTCTTTAAAACATAATTAATACTTATCATTCGATTTTGTACATAAAATGAAAATACATTAGTTTTTATATATATTCTTATTATGGAACTCCTAGGTGGGATCCTACTGAGCATGTTAGCTCACACCCTTCTCTCCTTTTTGGTGGTCCGTAGACATTTATTTGTCTTCTAGTGCAGGGAAAGGAAAGGATCCTCAGCGAGGTAGTGAGGATTATTTTAGCTAGTTGAGAAGCTGCTGGAGATATGGTGGGAGTTGGTAAATACCAAAAGTTGGATTAGTTCTTTGGATTAAGTCCACTTCTATTGGACTTGTCCATTAAAGTTCATTCCAATATTTATTTTTGTATGTTTCTAATGTTTACTTATTGTTAAGTAATATGTATCTTGTTTTCCTTATGATGTTACTTTGTTGTATAGTGTGTGTGTGTGTGTGTAACCCATTTGGTTGTTCAGGTAGGGATAAATCATTCCATCTAGTTAATTTTTTTGATTCCTAGGTTCTGATCACCAGCACATGGCGATCACGAATGTCGTGTGTGTATGTGACTTATCGGTTTGAGTGCAAGGTTTGAGGGTACCCCAGGCCAGTTCATTACAATTTGGAGTCAGATGAGATTTTTTTTCTATATTAATGATATTGGGATGTCTGTTTGACTACAGATCAGATTTTCGAGGTTTGATATATATTTTTTGATATGTGTATGGCCATATTATGTCATAACGAGGATCAATTATCAAAGGGATGTTAGGATACATGTCTCTTATTCTAGGTTTTTTTCATGTATCATTTTATATTTATGTGTTTTCATGTTTGAATTGACATTTTTTCTATTTTATGATTGTTCTCATGTTTTGGTGTGTGACTGTATGCCTTAAAGAAGTCTTTAATGAGTTTCTCAAGAGGTTGTAGCTAATACTCCAAAAGGGATTCCACTATAGATCAGAATCTTATTGAGAATATCGTATGGTAATTTTATGTTGTAGATCTGGATGATAAATGATTTAATAATGTATTTGATGAGGTATATCCATGAGCTGGAAAAGAAAGTGATCGAGCATGTGAATTCATGTTCGATAATCCAATGTCTATAGAAGGGATGGTTGAACTATAGGAGGCGGAGTACTAGATGAACATGATCAAAAATAATTATTTTGACATTATGGGGACAAATGATAACATTACGGTAATGTGTATAGTGTTTAAGATTGAAGGTTTTAGTAAGGGATGATGGGATTATATGATCCAAGAAGAAAGACACATGGGCATGGATACGAAGGGTTTCAAAACCCTATTTTTTCATTGGTTTTATCGAGATTCCTTTATGTCAAAAAAGACTCTATAGTTCTTGTCTCGAAAATAGTGATATTATTCGATGTTGTCATACTGAAATTTTTTTGTTGAGATTTTCCATTTTTCTCGATTCATGGTAAAAATGAATATATAAAGGCACATAATTACATGCATTATTTGAAACTGAATATTAGATTGTAGGTGTTCACATCAAAAAATTATACCTATGTGGAGATGGTGGATAGAGATATAATGGAAGAGATTAATATATCAGGAAAGGTATAAATTACCACCATTTATCGTCCATCTAGTGAGAGATTCAATGAAGTTCAAGGGATGAAAAGTAAGTGTAAAGATCATCATAGAAGTGGTGTAGGTTGGTCTTAGTAGTAAGCCTCTTCAAGACTATCTGATGTAGTTGGAATTGTTCCTCTAACATTCAATAAATTAGGTAGGAAAGGACAAACATGAAGATCTTATCTTATTCGTGAAAATTAGTGGAAATTTTTTGAACACATTTTTCACAAATATCTATCATTTTAGGATATGAATACACCTCATTATGGATGTGGTTAGTAATCTCTAAAGGATACTACAATATAGTAATAATATTAATAGCCTATAGGGATTTAGCCATAGGCCTAAGAAGTGATTCATTTTTACGTAGTAGATGAGTGTCCAAAAAAGTGGGTGTAGGTATGGAACTGTGATAGGTGCTTCCCTTATTACATCTTTAGTATAATTTTATTTGATACAAGCTCCTCCCACCAATTAATATCTTCAGTTTTGGTTGATATTATTAAACATGCAATTGAAATCATTCCCATTGAAATGGAGTTAGGTAATCCTCTTGGTATGTGAAAAGAGTAGGGGTTTAGGTGTCCTTATTTTTCATTAACATTAGTTGATACATAGTTGGTCTAGGATTTTCGCATTCTTGATCGGGATCTATTTGAAATTATCACTGGTATAGATTCTCTTATCTCTCATCGATATGAGGTTGATTTTTATCATCGACGTGTCTTGTTTCTTACTACTAATGGGTGTTTGGTGTGTTTTAGGTGGAGTGGCACCCATGTTCTTATCATGCACGACCTTCCCACCAAGTGATAAATATTATTTTGGTTGTTATTCTATTTTATCCTGATGATGTATCTTCTATTGCTCACCTCCTTATGTTTGTTCAACACATTACTGATTTTTTTCCATGATAAATTACCTGGAATTCAACATGAGGGAGGGGAAAATTATATAATTCATCTGGTTTGAGGTATGTAGGTGATATTGATACCTTTATAACATATGGCACAAGTGCAGCTGAAAGAGACCAATATTCAGTTTGATGATTTGTTGGAAAAATGGTTTGTTTCACCATAGTGTTTCACCTTGGGAATACCTTGTTCTCTTTACCAATAATTCAGATGGTTCATCTCAGTTGTGGGAATACTAATAGAAGCTCAACTGAGTAACGGTAATGAATAATTATCATTTTCCTCATATGGATGATGTGTTTGATCAGTTAAAGAGGGAAAAGTGGTTTTCTTTGATTGATAACTAGTCAGGTTATCATCATTTCATAGTTTGAGAGTATGATATACCATATATATACTTTAAGAGCAGGTATGGCCATTATGAATATATTATGATCCCATTTGTTCTGAAAAACTCTCTAATAGTTTTTATGGATTTGATTAATTTGATATGATGATAATATATTTAACGATTATTGTTAGTTTTCATAGAGGTTAATCAGGTTTATTCAAAATACAAGTTCGAGAATTAGTATCATATGTGTTTGGTTATAGAAATTTTTAGGAGTCACCATTTTTATGGAATACAATTTTTTTCTGTATTCAGGAATTTTTTTTCTTGGGGGCCCAAATTTTGGTGCATGGATTATCAGTTTATTCATGAAAGGTAATGGTTGTTTTTTCATGGATGGAACCACAAAATGTAATTCCGATATAGAGCCTCCATGGTCATGATGGATACTACCAGTTGTTTTTCAAGAAATTATATATTATGGAATCACCTTTGAAATCTTTTACTAAGATAGTGGTGAAATTCATAGGGGATATGATGTGTCACTCTTATTTTAATTAACTGAAATGACTTATGAAATTAGTGAATATTCTTGTCTTATATGACCCCATTAAGGGTTACACTGTGTTTTTAATTTTTCAGGTGGTGATTTGGGATTTTTTCTTATACAGGATGACTATGTAGTGGATTAAGGATCTCATTATCTTCGAATACATGAAAATAATTACCCCACTCATGATTTAGAGATTCTGGTATTCATTCGTGCACTGAAATATTGTCAACACTATGTTTTTTGGGAATGATTTTTTGGATTTTTTTTTCAATAGAGTTAGAGCTATATAATTTCTAAATTGGAATTGAATCTCAGATAGAGATGATTGGTAATGTTTGATAAAATTTATGAACATTATATATCCTATACACATGGAAAGGGAAATGTTATTGAAGATTTTCTTGGTAGAAATGTTCCATCACATGTTGTTTTTTAATTGGAGGAGAAGTTGAATATTATAAAGAATTTCACTCAGTTTCAATTTCACACTCAAGATGATGTTTTAGCAAAAAATTTGACCAATGTTTAGTTATCATCATCTCTCTTATAGTATATTTTGTAGATTCAGCAGCAAGACAGTGAGTTTCAAAAGACACCAGAAATCCTTTATGATTGGGAGAATTTTCTTGGTTGGTCTCTCTCTCTAGATGGTTTTATTCACCTAGGAAAAAGGTTTTACATCACTATATTAGTGAGGAGCATATAATTGTTCAATTATCACATATCATCATGGTTCATTCATCTAGGCTCTATGATGATGTATTATGACATGTGGTGGTGACACTGGTTGTTAGATATGAAATGTGACATTGTGAAGATTGTGTCTCACTATTGCACCTGACAACGGTTAATGGTAAAGCACTTGAGACCTTTTGGTTTGCTTCAGCATCTCATGGTGTTGATTTGGAAATGGGTTAAGGTATCCTTGGAATTTTTTTGGATTACTACCAACTACCTAAAAGAGGGATGATATCTTGTTTTTTGTTTATATGTTGATAATGTATGCTCATTTCATTCCTATCAAAGACACCAGTAATTTTAATGATATTGGAAAATTGTATGTGTATGATATTTTGAGGGTGCATGGGATTCATTCCCCGATTGTATTATATAGGTTTACTTTATTTACATTTAGGTTATAATGTTGTCTCCTAGTGGTAATGCGAACTCATGTAATGTTGAGAACACCTTACCATCCACAGAGAGATGATCTGATGAAGAATGTGATTTAAATAATGGAGGATGAGCTTCGCACATGTGACTTTGATTTAAAAGGAACATGGGATAACCATTTGGGACTAGGTGAGTTGTTTTACAATAGTAATTACAATTCATTGATAATAAAGAATCATTTTGAGGCATTGTTTGGTCACATGTGTAGATAACCTCTTTTTTTGGGAGAAGGTGGGTAAAGTATCTTTAGTTTCACCTCATTTGGTTCAAAAACAACCATGAAGATTCAAGATGTACATAAATGTATGATAATAGCCTCTAGTCGACAAAAATTATACGTGGATCAGTGGAGTCTACCTTTAGGGTTTTGTAGTGGTTACTAGATTTTATTAAAATTTTCTCCTTTGTTGGGTCACTATTGACTTGGAATGAAGGGAATGTTGGGTCTAAGATATGTATCACCATTTGAGGTCACTGTATTACTCATACAAACTGGTTATTTATTAGCATTTCCAATATTGTTTCCATATATTTATGATCTTTTCCATATTTCACATCCTAGGAAATACCATCCATATCCCACCCACATTCTGTGTTTGGAATAAATTGAGTTACAACAAGATGTTTTTATTTTGGAGAAACAAGTTTAAATCATTTACTCCCATGTAAATTTATTTCATGGGAGGTATATTTCTATGGTCATGTATCTATAGAAACTAAGATCAAATTTTCATTAGAACCAGGACAGTAATTCATTGATTATGGATTAGTTTCTACATCATTATCTAGTGATTACATCTTACACATGACTTCTCGGGCATGGAAATTCATTATGCGGGGGAGAGTTTGTAACATCCCATTGCCATTTTATCAGGTACACACTTAACCTCATAATTTTTCATCATTTTTATAGTTTGTAAGAATACCTATAATGGTGATTTCATAAAATTGATGAACTATCAACATTAACCAGCCTTTTATGCAGGATGAAGAATGATTTCATTGCACGTAACTAGGTTTCACATCATCTAATTATAGTTGAGAAAAAACTATGAAAGGGGACTCATGCTGTGAAAAGCTACACATTTGATTGGTGGTTCCACATCATTATGATTTTAAATAATGTATTTTTAACTTGAAGAGATAGATCATTCATAATTTTTTTATACCATGGATTTCAGGGTGTTTCACTATATAGAATGTCGTGAAATGTAGAACATAGTTTTTTAAAACAAGTGAAAATAGATTTTTCTTCATTATTTTATTAGGATTCTTCATCATCAACCTTGAACTCTCCCCGGGATTTTATAAAGACTATGTTCCTTCGAAATAAAAGAGTTTGATGTTATATCTCTGATATGGTTGCGTGGAATCTATCCAGGTAAAATATTTTTCCTCGTCATTGATTCATTTGATTGTGATACAACTAATTGGTGTTGTGATTGGATCTGTTGGGTTATAATGGAGTTTTTTCATGGTTTTTTCTAGACCTGTTGTGTAGTATCACCATAGAGGCCATTTTCATTGTCGGTTATGGCATGGAGGGAATTATTTCATGAGGTATGTAGGTTTCATCCTTTCTACAGAACTGATGTTTTTATATTGGGATAAATATTGTGATGTGTACTACATTCTACTTCTATAATTTTCATTGTTGGGTTTTGATGATTTTGGATTCTATTACAGGTGTGTATGACCTAATTTTTGAGGTGGGTGGTTACTTATCAAGATTATGATAAAGGATCATTTATATTTTATGAGAAAAATATTTATAATGTGATATTACAATTACGTTTTGTGTTTTTTGAGAAGAGTTTTAAATAAACAATAATTTTTTCCTTGTTATTGGAAAATAGAATAGAACTAAAAGTTATTTTAGAAGAATTTAAAAGAATTGTGAAAAAGAGAACATGGGTAACCTTGGTTATATTGGTGGAGGATTTATCATGGGTCTATCATTTGTTGATTTTTTATTATCAAGGAGGGTGGTCCTGTGTATTTCATATATTTCCTCAATCAATTGTTCTATGGTAGCAATATTGACATTGTTGGGGGGGGGTGCTCATGGGGTATTCATATACTTCATAGGACAATTGTTCTAGGAACTATTTTGTGAAGATGTTTGTTGTTGTACGAGTAGTCTACATCATAAACTGTAGTATTCATTGGTTTTTTGATACTCGTGCTACAGTTTTGAATTGCTTGGATTTTAGAGTTATCCTTGATATGAATGTTTTAATTTCTTATGTTTAGAATTTTGAAAAAAGGGAAATGTTTACAATGTATTCTATATAATTACATTATTACATATCATTTAATGTTTTTAGTTATAATGGACATACATGAATTTCTATAAAGAGGGTTGTTATGTAAAAATTGGGTTGGATCTAACTGATCATTTTAGATCACACCATGTGCACATCTTCGATGGTGTATAGAATTTTTTATTTTTTATATTTAAGTGAAAGGATAGGTGCCATAGTGAGGAGGTGAGGTTCATGTTAGCTAGTTGGGTAGCTGGTGGTGAGATTGTGGTAGTTTGTCTATTCCATTATTTGGATTAGTTTTTTGGTTTGGGTCCTTTATAATTGGACTTATCCCTTTATGTTTTATCTATTTTTGTAGTTGTCTGTTTCCACTATTTTGTTATAGTTATTAAATTTATATATTTTTCATCATCCTTTTTAACATTACATTTAATATATATATATATTTGTAGTTTATTTTTTAGGTTTGAAAAAATCATTCCCTCAAGTTTATTGTTTGATTCCCGGATGTATGTCCCCAACCCATGGGGATCAGGAATGCATTTGGTTATGTAATAGATCAATTCGGGTTCATGGTTTGAGGGTACCTTAGGCCAGTTCATTAAAGATCATATATGAATCATGTAATGGATTAGTTGTTATTCAAATGGAGTTTTTTCTATTTGGTATTATAGTGTGATAATGAATGATCAGTATCCAGATTATGTAGCAAAAATACATCCACCAGTGCCGATGAAATGATAATGATGTCACAAACACTAGTGTTCATGTGACTTAATCATTGAATAAGTTTAGGTATGTAGAGTATTTAAATATTCTATAAATAATTTGTGGATAATATTGCCCCTAAATATATTTAATTTATAGTTTATGTTGATCTAGAAATTTACTATCATTTTTTTCAGTACGACTGAAGGGCGCACCGACAGAAGATTTTACTTTTGTTAAAATGTAATTTATATGAAATTTTGAAAAATATTTCTTATATTCTAGAGGGTATTTTTTTTATCTTCCCTAGTATGTTGATACTGGTTTAATTTTTTGAGTTAAATATTTATTATCATGTGTTGGGAGAAAACAAATGTTCCCCAAGTAAAAGGCTTACTTTGTACTATAGAAAGATGGAAAAGAGTCCAATTGACAATACACGAAATTTTAGTCTTTGAACATGATGCATACATGTAACAGTGAATTATCATAAGAATTGAAAATTTAAATAGGAATATCTATAAAAACCAAGTTAGAGTACATTTTCATGAATATAGAAAAAATGATGAGTGACTACTGAAAACTAAATCCCAAGTACCCATAGTGGACATAATAAGAATTGTGAGGATGTAATTCGATGTTAGATAAATGGACATGGGTTGTTCGAGACTAATTTTTATATGATGCATAAAATAAGTACGATATTTTTCACCTTTCAAGGCATGTTAGAACCCATATTCTTCTAATTCACATAAATCATTCTTCGGGACACAAATTTGGGCCATAAAGTATCTTTTTATTAGTATTTTTTCAAATAAAATGTGATGGTGACATTCATTTTAGATGTAGACTAATGATGAATGATTAATCTTATGGAAAATTTATCTAAGAAATGCTTATCTTGTGGTCTTGATTCGTTGTGATGATTAAAGTACTACTAAGGTTCATACCCCCTATGTCACCATGTAACGTGCCCCCATACTCAATAATAATAGTGAGTATATACCAAATAGTACTAAGGTATTTTTTCACTATAAATAGGGTGGATCCCCATTTAATTATCTATAATGAGTAGTGACTATTCCACTTGAGATAGTTCCCCCTCATCCATTTAGAATAGTGATGTGGTCTGGGCCCTCCACCCAAATACATGTGTGGTTATAAAACATTGAAACATTGTTATGAATATGTTATTATACCATAAGAACTTTAGGATAAAACATTATCATTACCTAGTTATTGAGATGGATATCCCCTTTTTATAATTATTTTGAAATATTATTTACAATGTTTGGAGTATTGTTTTATGGTCTCATACTCCAATGGAAATTCATTCAGGGGAAGTATGTATTATTTTTTATTTATTTGTTTTATTTAGTTATTTTGTAGTGTAGTATATGGTATATGTATACTCACCCCTGCAAGAGATTTTCTTACACAAATAACATCTTCTGAGGATGAAAGGCCAATCATTGTATTCTTTCTTGTAAATAGAATACGTGGATAATATAAGGATGATAGATAAGATTGAAAGACCTATTATATATCTTATAGTTTAATTATGTTAACTTCTCCCATGTCTCAATCTTGTTGGGATCATTTGTAGTTTTCGATGGGCATATATTTTTTTTCTTTATAATTTCTGTAATATAAATTTTCCTCTAATGTGTTATAGTTTTTATGAATGTGTCATAAGTAACAATTTTATATATTTTATATATGATAATGGTATATAGAGGTAGGTCTTTATAAGTACTTTAGGCTAATACCTCTTGTGTGTGATATTTTTACTCAGAGAATGTCATTAAATCCTATCCTATTTCTGGTGGTAATATGGAGTCATAATCAATTTATCCATTTATAGGTGTTCCCTAGTGTTTTTGTTCAAGGAAATGGAGTTCTTAAAATGTGTAATGAAAAATGGATTAGTGGTTCTAGTTTAAAAGTGAGGCAACGAGAACTCCTGTAATCACAAAATGAAATAAATAAAAATAATTTACATTACATATCCCAGTGGATACAAAATTATATACATAATACATAAGATGATTATGAATCTAAATATTTTTATCTGTTAAATGTTAGATATGTTTTCGTTATTCGTTCATCATTACCATACGATTTTAACATGTTAATTAATATTTTGATGAATATTATTTTATCAATGTTATATACATTAATGGACTCACAAAAGTTACAATAAAAGGAAAAGTGACTAATAAACTGACAATGGGTGATATTTTCAACCATGTCCCATAAAATTGGATGAAGACAAATTTTTTCAATTTTATATCATTTAATAAATCTTTTTTTATTATGAAATATAAATAATTATATTTTAAGAACTATTGACATATTTTGACAGTAAGAATATCAAGACATGATTATAATTAGAATATAATTATCTTAACCATAAATTAATCATCATAACTAACCACTTATTTCTAGTGGAAACATATTTCATCACAATAATATAAATTATATGTTTTTAAAATAATTTACATTAGTTGTCAACTGATTGCACATGTACTATGCCGTCATTGTATAAGTGTTTATGGTTAATATTATATAACTACAAATTATTAATAAATTGACATTATAAATCTATTTTTTTTATGTTGACAATAACATTTAACATTCATTAAACAATTATTTTTACCACTATGTAAAAAAATAATAGAAATAAAAATCCATGATTGCCACATTTTTTATTTTTCTTTATATAAAATAATATAAAATACATTTCCATGAAAAATAATAATTTAATTTCCTTAACATAGAATCATAGATGAAGATGGCTCAAAACCATTCATCAAATTTATTAGAGGAATGTGTCATCAGTATTGTTAGTCATTATCATATTATTAACATACTTTATTAACTAATTCACCCTTATAATGGTGATTAAAATTTAACATAGTTATAATATTAATGAAGAAAAATGAATTGTTTAGATCACTGAATTTTTTTCATTTATTAATTACATTTATTACATTTTTAATGATTCATTTTCATTATGTGTTATAAATTAATTTAACATGAAAAAAAATGTAATGAATCAAAGTTTTTTTATAACTTCATCATTATTTCAATAAAATCCACTAATTTTAAAATCAAGAATCATGATGATTACTATATAATTATTTAGATTATTTATAATTAAAATCCAAATTAGTTAATTTATGATCAAATAATGTAACAACCAAGGAAATTTAAATATTTAAATTTAATAATAAATATTATTTTTTCTCCCTTTATATGCAACACCATGTTATATTACGTTACACGCCACACCAAGTTATCTTATGTTACACGCAACACTGAGTTTTTTTACTTTTTAATGGAACAAGTATTTTAAAAATAATTTGTTTGAAATTTACAAATTTTATTTTTCAAAATAATAATTATTTTTTCAATTTTTAATTTCAATATTAGGTTGGGGTGATTTTTTATATTTTATGAAATGATTCGTTTTTTGATGAACATCAAAAATATTTCATTTTAATTAAAAAAGGGCTTATAAGATAATTAATTATTAGTGTTAAATTATATTTTATACTGGTTATTAATTTCATTATAGATCAATTATACATATATTAATTCAGTGTAGAGGATTTTAAGTATTTTTATATTGAAATTAGATATAATCACTTTTGAACTTTTGAACATTTTCACTTCAAAAACCATCATTCTTGCTATATTTGTGTGATTAATGCAAATATTAATTTTACCACTTTTGTGATATGAGTTTTGAAAAATGTAAATACACTATTGTAATTAGTATCATACTTTTTTGTTTATTATTATCATATTTATTTTGTAGAAAAATATTAGTGAAAGTGATTAAATTTAGAAAAAATTAAGCATAATAAGGAAAAAATATTAATTTTAAGGACCAAAATGACATGGACACTTTTAAAAAATCCATTTTCAACCATTAATTCATCAATATACCCACTTTGGTTGAATTTTATTTGTTATAGGGTTATTAAATATGGAAGTTCCCTATAAAATATGTTATGTAAGGAAAAAAAGGAAAAAATAGAATTTTCCTTACCATTAACATTTATAAAATTTTTTGATATGTAAAAAACATCATATATTCTATTATACATATCCTTTGTAATTATAAATGGGTTTTTTTATAATAATAATTTATCAATAAATTTTAGATATTTTTTTGAAGCATATAATTATTAAGAAACACATATTTAATGAATACTTTGTTAATTTGTTACTAAAGTAAATAATATTATATATACTAAATGTGAAGTGAATCGATTAAATTTTATTATTTTATTATATTTTTGATGAATATATAATGTTTAACAACTATAAAATTAAGATATTTAGATTAATAGTTTGTTTTGAAAATTTAATTTTAACGTTATATAAATAATGTCAAAATTGACATTATTGTTATATTACAATAAATTTAATGATTTAAAATTAATAGAAATACTAAATTCTGATAATTTATTTATAGGTTCCAATAAATGTTATATATTTTTAAATAATTGACCAAATAATGATTTATAATAATTATATTGACCCATATACAATAAAGACATTGCTAATGAAGTCTATGATTAAGTAGTGTTTTCGCATCTCATATGTGATTATTTTAAAATTAATTTATAAGACAGACGATATTTTAATTTTATATATTATCTATTATATAAAGTATTATGTTTCACAATATTTCCTAATAAATTAAAATATTTTAGTCATAATTGTAAAACTAATTGCATTAGAAATACTAGATGCTTAAATAAAAACCTAAATGATAAAATTTGGGAATCTTGGGTGTTTACAAACCAAATTATTAAAAGATGATTCTTTTTTTGGAGGAAGAGGATTGAATCGAACATTAATCCCCTTTGATCCATTATTTTTGAATTTTTAAGGATCCTTATTAACGTTATACCTCCTATTAATGAATACCTTTTGTTAATTACATGAGTGTAACTCCCCCTCTGCTATAAAAACGAAAGAGCTTTACCCCTTCCTCACAACTCTCAAGCCACATTCGTTCATCTAAACTCCCCCATAATAGTCTTCATATATCCATCCAATAAACTGATAAGATATAACTGGAGCATAAATACATTCATATAATCTTTTTGTATAATCCAAAAGGATTTACCTGAATAATAGGTAACAAACATCCTTAATCTTTTTAGATTCATTCCCATTCTCTTTGCCCTAAAATCTTTTTTTCTATGTTATATAACAAAAATAATATCGTAAATATACTAGTATGATGTTATGTTAATATTTATTTGTAAAATTACAAACATCATCAAATAATGGTTATTTAACATATTGTTAACATGTGTGGAGATCTATTGCCTCACGAAATGATGATTGTTTATTTTTACTTTACCACCTATCATAATAGCCATTATGAGGGAAAATTACATTTTATATGATATATATGTTATATAAATTATATTTTTTCATCTTTAATCCTTTTATAACATGAACTTTTAATAAATCACATTTTTTGTTAATACGATAACATAGTTTGAAGAAGTATGGACAACCTCCCCTCGGAAAAATGTGATTCATTCACGCTATACATTGATAATATTAATAGATTATTTTAATATATATATACATATTTTAAATTTATAACATATATGATATAATTTAATTATAATATAAATATGTATCATTTAGTTTTTTGTTTTTATGTCTAAAAATTTAATGAAATTAGAATTCATGCGTACGTATGACCTACCACCTCCATGAACGGTGCACTTTATTTATTACCTCCAACTAATCTGGACAATTCAAAATACATATTTACTAAATTTATAATTTAATAATATAATGGATCAAAATATGGATATTATAAAATAATGATTTATGAAATAGGAACAATAGGTAACATGTCTTAACATACTTGAGAAAACTAAGAGATTATCACATGAAATTGCTAAAATAATGAAAGAATGTCAAAAAATGGGTAGTAAAATATTTTAAGAAATTAATTTAAGATAATATAAAAATTATTATCATTATAGTGTAAGTTACTAAAAATTTACAAACCACAATACAGAAGGATGAATACCACACAACAAATGAAGGTTAGGTTATGGGATTTATAGTCAATTTACATTCCATTAAGACTTATTTTTTTTATTCACCCTTTAACTTTTATTTTGTGTATATAATGTAGATTTTTCATGTAGTGTCATGACTATAATTATTCACCTAATATTATAATATTTAACTAATTTTCATTGAATTATGATTTATATATTTCAATGCGGTATGGGGAACATTGGAATGTTTTAATATTATTTTTCCGAAAGAATAATTTTATGTCAATAACAGTTATTATTACTTATCCTCCTCGGATGTATTATTTATAAATCCATATTAATAATTAAATAAGGATATTTTATAATGAAAATTATTTATTTGATACATTATTAATGATTTGGACATGCAATAAAATGGTTTTGAACTATTTAAGGAAAGCCCATACGGGTTGAAGACCAATTATTATAAGCCCCTCGATGCATCGGTAGTCTCATGAGATGAGTTGGTTAGAAAAATTCTTTGTGATATCTCATGAATGTAATGGTATCATGTTCTTTTGAATCAATACATATTAAAATTAATTATTTAGTATGTTGATAATTTTTTATTATTATTTATCCATGGGATTTTCCCTCAACATATATATGCATACATTTCATTATAGTTCATTGATTAAATGTAATGTGTTTCTGTTTATTTCCATGAAATATTGAATTTTAATTATCTAGATATTTGAATGGAATGTGTTATCAATTATTTACCTATAAATGTTTATTTTTTATCATTGATTTCTTGTTTATTCTATTTTATTTAGCCTTATTATGTAGTTCAGCTCACCATTATTATGAATTATTTTCCTAGGTAATGAAGAGTAAATCATTAAATAATCATTCACGAATGTTGTTTATTTTCTTATTATGTATCATGATTTTATTTTCACTTTAAAATGGATTATGGGTATCATGTATGTAATCTGGATTTCTAATACTACTAAACTGAATAGATCTTCAAGATTTTATTCCTTATAACAATTCTACTTTAATAAAATAATGCATAGGCTCTGAGTATCTCAGGTTTGGGCATTATAGTTGGTATTATACATGTTTAACATCATCCTTGGAAAATATATTTTGGAAAAATAAATTAGGGAGCACAAAACTAGATATAAACTGATGATATTTATAAATGAACATCCTAGAATTTATAAAAGGTAGAGTTTATGTGGGTTTTCCAATCAATATTTATCTATTTATATATTCCAAGTTGATGTGGTTCTGACACAGAAGTAACTAGGTGTATCAAATCTGTCAAGGTGTTCTAGGACAAACTCAAGGTATCCTTTTACATTACAACATTCCTTACAGTGCACCTGGTGTAACAGACATGGGTGATAATCGTAGGATAATTCACATTTTCATTATAGACTATTATGAAGTAATTTAAACTAATGATATCCCTAAAGAGACCATGTTTATAATTAAAATATTTGTTATGCATAAATATATCAATTTCTGTTATGTATTCCACTAGTTTTACGATGATGGATTATTTAATGATTTAATCTTATGTATGCCATTTTTTAGAAATGGGGCATATCAGATGGAATGTGAACTCCACCAATGCAAGTGATACAAATAGTAATAATGATCATATCATTCATGGTACTAAACCAAAATTTCAATTGGAAATAGTCTCCAAAATATTCTCGTCATATGTAAAAAATATTATCATTTGATAAAGAGATAGGTAAGTAATTTGATGAGTGTTGTTTCTTCTAAGAAAACCTTGATAATTAGTGGTCATTGGAGAAAAATAAAAATGGTAATGATTATTATTAGATGAATGGAAATAAGGATTTTACATCCTGTGATATGTATGGTAAGAAACACTCAGGTATATTATTGTATAAAATGGGATTTTATTATAAATTTGGACAAAAAGGACAACATGTCTGTGATTGCAAAAGTAGGAAAAATGTTTCCAATGTACAATGATTCAACTAAATGGTGATGGGATACTATGTGAATCGATTGCCCATGTATGAAAGTAATATATCATAAAGGATGTTAGGGGATTATGATCTTTTTTGGTTACTATCATAGATAAATATTAATGATTAATATCCCTACACAAAAATTATCTCATTTGAAAATTTATTCATCAACGTACTGGTAATATGAATTATGGATAACATGAGGATTGTACTATAGTACCTTTTCATTAAGGATTTTAGATCATATACTAAATGGTACATAGAAATGTGATTCAGTGAAAAATTAAACATTTTAAAAAACACATAATTGATGGAATGAAAACCCATAATATATTACTAATGTTGAGACAATTTTGAAGAAATTATTAATATAGAAATGTTTTGACTGCCTTGGAACTGATTAATAAATTATCAAATAGTGTCTTATTCTGTCACCGATGGATTTTACAACACATTTAGATTAAATAATTATTTCTTACAATATGTGTCTTAAATAAATAATAAGGTAGAATTTTTGTTAATAATAAGTTTTTCTTATGATTTGAGTTATTACAATATTTTTTGTTATTACATGGTTAATATTATTGGAATGTAAAAATATAATGATTCATCATATTGATTAAATTATAATTATATGTTCAACATGGAAATTTAGTGACATTCATTTTAATGGTTTGGATCAAACTTTGTTCTTAAAACTAACAATTTATAAATTGGTTGAAGTTGATCACTCGATGGGATTTTATTGGTTAATGAATTACTTCACCATATGATGCATCGTGTGCTAAAACATGGATTGGAAATAGTACAAGGTGTAAAAAAAAATATTATGATTATAGAGACACAAATCTACTTATATTATTTTATATTGCTTTAATCCATTGCCATAAAAAATTGGGGTTTTAAAATAGTTTTCCTATGATCACCATTTTTTATTATATCACTGAAATTTTTACAGACATGTGGTTTCAGTTTTGTAGGTCCATAACATTCATCTAAACATTTTCTATAACACTCTATATAATAACATGTTTTTTGGATTTTTTTTCTATATCAATGGTTCCATTTCAAACCTATTTTATACTACTATTTATCCTAGTAATGTGACCTCTGTAATTTTCTTTATCTCATATGAATATGTGTTATTAGCTCTATTTACGATGTTTGATTTTCAATAACAGTATTTTTTAATGTTAATTCCTTGATTACTAATATCTAGTTTAAATTATATGAAAAAATTTAATTAATGTGGTGAATGGTGACATAGTATTACATTATGATATTTTTAGGTTTTGATAAATATTATTTTTCCACTTTTATACACAAAAACAAGTTATTCTTACGTTAAAAAACACACCAAGATAGCTTTCATTACAATCAACAATAGGTTTCACTAAAATTTAATAGAACAAAAAAATTAAAAGTATAATATGAAAATTTTATAAATTTTATTTTTCAAAATAATCATCATTTTTTATTTTAAATGTAGAAATTATCCTCGAATGCATTTTTTTTCCAAGAAGTTACATATTTTGATAAATGGTAAAAATAGTGCATTTTAATTAAAAAAATATTTTTATTCAAAAAAGATATACATGGTAGTGAAAAGTACAATATATTTGGTCTAATAAGATCAACATATTTATTTACCAAAACTATTATTGAAGGTGATTAAAAGTAATCACGTAGATTAAGGTAAAATTAAGCATAATAAGGGACTGGAACATAATGTTACGGGATAAAATGACTTGTAAATTATTCCAAAATACATTATATACCAATAATTCAGCCATATAAACTCATGATTTAAATTTTATATTTTATTTGGATATTATTAGATGGATGTGACCAATATAAATGTTTAACTATAGAAATAGACAGAAAGGGAAATTTCCAAACATTTAAAATTTATAAAACAGTAAGAAATGTAAAAAACATCATATTTTTATTTTTACATATACATTTTAAAGATAAATTGGTTTTATTATTTGTAATAATTTATCAATAAATTTTAGTGAAGGTTATGTTACAAAAAATTATTTAGAAGTTCCATGGTAGTGACCATTTTGTTAATACTTTACGAAACTAAATGATACTATAAAAATTAAAAGTAAAGAGAGATGGTAGAATTATAGCATTTAATTATTTATTTACAAAAATATATCATGTTATTTTACATTAAAATTTATATATTTTAATTGAAATATTTTTTATAAATATAAAAATTAATGTAATATAAATAATCTCAAAATTGACCTTATTTTTTTAAACAATATATTCAATGATTTAAAATTAATAAAAATTCTAGATTAAAAAATAATTTTTACATTTTATTATATTTTATTTTTGGTATATAAAAGGACCAATAATATTTTATAATAAACACATTAAAAATATTCATTAAAAACATTGTTAATGCTATACATGTTTAAGTAGTGTTTTAGTGCGTTATATTCGCTTGTTTTAAAACTGATTTTTTAAAAACATGTGTTTTTTATTTCAAAAATTATATATCATCTAAAAAATAATTTCATATATATTTTATAATAAATATCACATTATATTACTTTTAATGGATTAATTAATTATAATCAAAATCTTGATTCTTTAATAAAAACAAAAATGATAAAATTTGGGAATCATATAAGTTAATTTACCAAAAAAAATTAATGCACATATTATAATGTGGCGAGTGTCTTAGTCAACTTTGATTCCCCTTTAATATATTATTTTTAAATTTTTGAGGCATATTAGACATGTTATACCACCCATTAATGAATACCTTTTCGTATTTACAAGAGTTTCACTCTCTCACTACTATAAAAAGGAAACAACTCTACACATTCCTCACACCTCTTAGTAAACATTGTCTTGTCAAAACTATGAAACAAAAGTCCCCAAAAATCCCTACCCTACACATAGAAGCCTATATTTTAAAATAAATCTATTTATTTAAGTGTTTTGGTATTAACAAATTGGAGTTACCTGATTATGTGGTAACAAACTCCCATAATATTTTTATTTTTATTTCCATTATCCAATAACTAAAATATACATATTCAATGATTATATAAAAAAATAGTATAAAACTTATAGTATGATGTATTTATTATAACACTTATACATACATTTATTGACACCAAAATCTTGGGTTTAATTATCATATGATTTCCATGTACTGTGAAGTACTTCCTCACAAAACGATGATAGTTTATTTTTACGTTACCACCTATCATAGTGGAAATTATGAGATACAATTTTTATAAATGACATACATGGTATTTATTGTTCATTTATCCTTCTATAATAAATTTATATCACATACCTTTAATACATCCCATTTAGCATTAATACGATAACATTATTTGTGGATGTGTGGACTAGTGCCCCCTCGATGCAATGTGATTAGTTCAAGATATACCTGAAAGATATTATGTTGAATTTTCATAATCATATGTAACATATATAACATATATGTGAAAATTTTACTATAATATAAATAATTTCCATTTATTTTTCTTTCTGTAAATATAAAAAATAAATTAAGGTAGCATTTATGTGTACAGACGGCCTACCATCTCTATGAACGGTGCACTTCATTTCATGCCTCCAAATATTATAAACTATTCCAAATACATATATAATAAATATATATGTGATAATTAATTCTTGGTTTAGATTATATAGTTGATAAAATGATGATATAATAAATAGGAACAACAAGATACAATTCAAAACATTCATGATAAAATTAACAAAAAAATAACTAAAATAATGAATGTCTATTAACAACAGGGTAATAAAATATTGAATTAAGTTAATATATGACATTATAAACATGGTTACGATTATGGTATAGTTTATAAACATTATTTAAACCACTATATAGTATTAAAAAGACCACATATCCAAATCAAGGTGAAGGTAAGGGGTTTCCCCTCCATTTACATTTCATTAAGACTTATTTATGTTATGCACCAATTCACCATTTTTTATATATATACGTAACTTTTACAAGTTATATCATGCATATAAATATTTTCATGATAATATATGTTTCATTTAATTACAAATAGTTATGATTTAAATGTTTTAATGTGCTATGGGACACAATAGAATGTTAAAATATTATTTTTCCTAAAAAATGATTTAATGTTAATAAAACCTATTGTTACTTATCCTTTAGAAAGGTATTATTCATAAAACCATATTATTTAATAAATATGGATATTTTATAAGTAAAATTTATTATTCAATATGTGACAAATTATATGAAGATGAAATTATCTGGTTGGAGACCATTTATGCCAAGCCCCATAGGCTGGGGACCATTAAATATAAGCCCTGGAATGCATCAGTAGTATCATAAGATGAGTTAAATGGACAAATAGTTTAAAAAATCTCTTCAAAATAAAGGTATCATGTTCCATGAGAACATGGATTCTGATAATTATTCATTTCCATTAATGAATATTCATTTATTACTATTTTACCATTATAAGTTGGGTCGAGTAATCGAGGCAAACATTTCATTATATTTGATTAATTAAATGTATTTTTTTTTAGTTTCATACAATACCGTATTGATTTTAACGTATATTATAATATTAATTGAATATGTTATAATTTATTTACATTTCCATGTTAATTTATTATCATTGGTTTTTTATTTATTCTATTTTATTTTCCCTTACATTACATTTCAGTTCACTTTTATTATGTTTTATTTCCCAAGGTTGTGATGATGAAATCATTGAATATATGTTCAAGGATTTATTTATTAATTTTTGTTACATATCATGTTCTTATTTTCCCTATACAATGTATTATGGGTATCATGTTTGTAATTTTTATATCTATGAGTTCTAAACTGAACGGTAATTTGAGATTGGGTTACTTGTAATCATGCTAATGAAAAAAACATATTGCACAGTCTTTGAAATTATGGGGTTAGGGAGTTACATATAAAAATAATTTGGGTATATTTTATTGAAGTGAATCTATAGTTTTTGAAAATTGGTTTTTTCACTATTCACTGAAAAACAAATTTTATCAGATCAATCCCTAAATTATTCAAAAAAAATTTATTGATTTGATGATTTATGAAATTAATTTTTTTTTCATATATATGATATAATATTATTAGAAAGAAATTATTTTAGTTTCTCATTAAATGAAAAGAATCATTATAGAGTTAGAGATATTTTTTTAATAAAAAATGACATTACTAAAAATTTATGTCTTATTTCATAAGAAATAAAGAAGTATTTTTATTTGACTATGAGAAATAAATATATACATGATAATTTTGTTTCTCCTATTAATACCAACTTATTTAATAGTGAATTTTTAATGATCACATAATATTTATTTTTCTATTTATGATCAGTGTTGCAAGTAATTTTTTTTAATAGTACATATTTTTTTTAAATCCTGGGAAATTACATTCTACGACTTTAAAAAATTGAATCCTTAGAATTTTATCATAAGATATGTAATAAAGTGATATATATTTTAAAATTATTTTTTAAAATTCTCACCTGATAAATGGTTTATAAACCATCTTCATGAAATGAGAGAAGTATAAAATTAAGGCCATCTTGAATAAAATATTTTTAGTTCTCCAAATCGGAGAAAATAAGTTGGATTTTTAAAACTAAACATAAAGGGAAAAATTAATTTTCAAATAATTATGTATAGTGATCGATAAAATTTATCACACCAAATATAATGATCTTGGGAAATTTTAATATAATGAGATAATAATTATATTATGTGTTACAAAACAATCAATTCATCAATAATTAAAGTAATATAATAAATATTTTTTTCAATATCATTTTCCATTTATTACATAAAATGAATACGATTAACATAAATAAATATACATAAATGATTTTATTAAAATCCATTAATTATACATCATCCATTAGATTCATGATTCCAAAACATTTCTCCTTTTTCTCTTAAATTACTTGGGGAAAACAAAACTAAAGATTACATTTTAATTCATAAATAAAAAAAAACTTTTAATAGTATAAAATACCCATACTAGGATAACTATATTTTCCTACTATCCCTATAAATAATTAAAAAAAATATTCCATATGATATAACATTATCTTATTTTTATTGTCACCCATAAGAATAATATCATTATTAATCTCAAATGATTGAATAATAACACAATGATTTTAACATTACTAATTTGAGAAAAAACTATCTGTAAAATTAGTCAAAATATTCATGACATTGTTGAAAAAGAAAAAATAATAAGTCTTTGACAACATATTCATAAAATATCAATTAAAATATTTATCCAAATAATATTTGTCTTTGAAATTGTCTTCTACTACGAATATAATTTACTAATCATATAAAATGAAATTTTTCTTTAGATTTTTTCCATAAAAAACATTAATAAGAAAATACATTGTTAAAAAATAAAAAAAATCTAATATTAAATTTCCATTTTCTATAAAATTAAAATCACAAAAAAAATATGAATGTGTATCTATTTATCATAATTATATACATTCCAAAATATAGTGAATATATTCAAAAATAAAATTCAATATTTCATCAAAAAAAAAATATATTCTGATACTATCGTTATCTACGTAATAAATCAAATATACCAAACATGTAGTAACACTTTTTGATAAATTATCCATAGCTATCTCAAAATAAGATATCATATTTATCAAAATAGTTATCTAGAACTTTTAATACAAGTTGATAGAATAAAATTGAATTATTCATCAAGTATCATTTTTACAAACACACATATTAAATCCAAGGTTAGTGTCATAATAAATATATCACAAAATAATCATAATCATATTATACTCTCGTATTTTAATATATCAAAGGGGTGTTTCTGAAATTGAACTTGTGATAAACCATCCACTTGTATACCCTAGATAGTCTAAATAACTCTAATTTTAACATCATAATAAAATCATCTCATCTCTAAAGATATAGATACCCTCTTTTTATACTACCTTTGATATACATCTACCTACACTACTAGATCCTGTTATAAAAATATAGTCATTATATTTCATTACTTTTTAGAGAAAAACATAAAAAAAATTAGAAATAAAATAAACATAACATAAATCTAAAAAATTGGATAAATTCAATATAAAATGTTATTTTCTATTTCTTTTTTTCAAGAATTAGGAAAAATCCATTCAATGTGGAATATTCAACATAATAACCATTTTCCCAAAATTTATATTCTTTAAAATGACATGATTTTTTGTTCAATGAAACATCCATATCAGAAAAAATATATATTTTTTCATTTCTACTCATTTGCATACATGTGAAATATAATTTTATAATGACATATTATCAAAAAAGATAAATAAAAAATATTTAATAACAAATTCTCTTAGTACATTGGAAAAATAAAAAATTACATAATTTGTTAATATTCCACGTATTTCATTGAAAATATGATACAAATAATGTCCACATATAAAATTATTTTGATAATATAGTACCATCAAAACCATAATATGTTAATAAATACCAATTTTAGAAATTATATTGCATTAGATAAAAATATTTTTTTCACTCTTTTTAGAAATATCTAGAGTATCGATAAATTCATAAGAGAAACAACCATTGTTTACTACCTCTATACCATTAATGAAAAATAACATTACCTATGCATTGGAGTGAAATATCGGACTCACCCACCATATAATAAATATTTGGATCACCCATTAGTATAATATATATCAAGATCACACAAAACCAAATATATTTATTAATTACCAAATCATGTATAAAAAATGTTATTCTTTCACATTTTTAATATAAACTGCCTAACACACTATTTTTAATCAATATTGGAAAAACATTTAGATATCAAAAATAACCTTTAATTTAAAAATCATTTTTAAAATAAATCTCCCAATTATAATTGATGAATTTTCATTCATTATAAAAATACATGGATTATTATAAATGGTTTCAAAATTAAATTAATATTTTTTCCCTAGAATAAAATTTCTTCATTCCTCATATGTTAAAATAGAATATTTTTTTGTTTTGTAAGGAATGTCAAAACGTTTCGTATAAAATATGAAAAAAATTTCTCTTCAAAACACTAAATAAAATTTTAAAAAATCATAAAAATTAATATATTAATAATATATTTCCATATAAATGAACCTAAAATATTTTTATACGAATATAGAAATGGAGGAAATTTATTTTTAAAATAAATCATTAAAAATTTTAAATTTTTGTTTTATACTAAAGTGTACCTTACCCTGAATATGTCATGTCTCATTTGGTCAATATATTTCTAAATAAGGAAACAATATTAATTATTTTCTTTCATCACTAAATTTTTTTTGTTATTATGTACAATTAATTTTTTTTATTATAATTTTATATTAAATTGCACTATCATTTAATTTTATGTTGGGTATTTTATTTATATTTGGATCATATGTCCAAAATAAATTTCATAGGTTGACTATGGTCAAAGAAAAAATTATTATGTAATGTAAAAATATATATACTTATATAATAGTTTTTTGTAAATTAAAACATTTAAAACCATCTATTAATGGTATACTGGAGAAACAAATCAACCGGACTCATGGAGGTTGTAATCTACATGTCCACATGGATAACATTATTATAATCTAATGCATTTAATTATATGAAATTAAATGATTTATAATGATTAAATTATTATAGAAATTCAATGAATAATATATATATATATATATATAATCAGTTTTTGTAGTCAATTATGATAGGTGTTTCCGAAAAATGGATTACATTGGTTCTGGAGATAGTAGTCCAACTTCAAACAAATGAGGGTTTCATTTATCATATGATAGAAAAAATATGTGTACTATGGATAGGAAATTTATATAAAAATATATTACTATTTTTGATGTCATTTTGTTATTATTCATCAATGGTTTGAAGAGTTTTTAAGGAGGTAGAAGAAGAAATAAAAATAATCATTCATGTAATAGAAATAACTGTTCTAGGGAAAACCACATTTTCATTAACCATTAATCTCTCTAAGGTTGATATTTTTTGAAAAAAAAATTATACAAAATTTATATATCTTAGTATTAAATTTGGGTTTTTATTACCTAAACCATAGTGCTCAAAAAGAGTGAAAAGGAGGGGATAATATGTTCACTTTTATAATATATTGGAGGGTTGCTAATTGAATTTTAACAAGTATTAAATTAAATTAATGTATGATTCATGTTAATGTAACTCAAAATTGATAGCACTAGAATATTATATGCGAAGGTGTCAAAATGAAATCAGATAATAAATCAAGAACATGTTTAGTTACTAATTTCACCAATTTGTTTTTATTTTATCCCACTAGTGGCAATTTTGAAAACTACAATGGTATCAATATTATTACATAATATTAGTTAAGTATATCATTATACTCACAATGGAACCTATAATTATATTAAATTTTATATTATCAATCATATAGAATTTAATCAACCAATTAACCAAATTTTAAAAATGATTGATTAATAAATAAAATAGTAACTTTTATAAAATTTTATTAATGAAATTTTTAGATGAATTCACATATATTGACTTTAGGAAAATGATGAAATTTATGGATGTAGTATCATTTATCCTAAAAATTCAACTATACGTTATTATTAACTTAAAAAATCTTTTGACACTCTAAATCATGAGATTTTGGTTTTTAAAATAATTTAATTTTTTTATTTCATTAATCTGAATAATTTCAGTATTGTGTAAGCACTTCCGAAAATTACATAATCAACTAAAATTATAAATAAATTGACACATTAAAATAAATTTCATTATTTTAAAATAACCTATATTATTAATGAAAAAGTATTTTTAATCATATGTGAATGTATAAAGTAAATTTACAATGTAGGGGTAATAATTGTTTCTTAAAATATTATAAAAATAATTTTTTAAGAAAGATGGAAATAAATTTCCCAAAAAAAATTTCATAGATGTGGATAATAAAAAAGGATTCCAACAATTTAATTTCAATTATAAATTTTATTACTTATCATTATCATATTATTGTAAATCCTTGTAACCTGATTTCTCCATATGGTGGTGATAAATATTTATATTAGTTAATATAGATAATGAAAATAATAGAAATACCTATAAAATATAAACCTCCAAATTCTGATGCTTTAATAAAAATAATTTTCCAATATATAAGAGTAGTGAAAAATGATTTGATATAAAAATAAGACATTAAAAAGATCAATAATATGTTTTCTAATACAAAAAATGTTTATATATCAAAATATGGTATAATGATGAATCTTGTGTATAAAATAGGATTATTTAAAAATAAATTTTAATTAAATAAATTTATGATCTAATTCAATTAATAATATGATATTTAAATTAAATGAAATTAATGTTTTACCAAAATCTGTAATTTTTACAATATAATGAAAAATCAATATCTTTTGTAAAATGAAAAAAAACATAAGATAATTTTTAATTTATGATTTTAAATATGATATATTTTTTATCAAATATAAATTATGTATTATTTATACATTATTTAAGAAAAAATGATAATAAATGATCGAGAAAAAATATTTTTGAAGCATAAAATTTATTTAATAAAAATTTAGTGTTTGTTTCCTAAACAATAAGAAAGATATTTTTTTTATTGAGTGGGGATGATATATATATTTGTTAATATGTTTTACTTTATTCACACTAAAAATATATTGGCTAGGTTTTAGTGATCATATATTGTTTTTTGGTTTTTCTACGCTCATTATTTCATGACTTATATATTATCAGACAGAATACTCATTTACATTCTAGATAAATTACATTTATTCATAATATAGTAGTAGTAGGGTTTTTATTGTTATTATACATGAGAATTAGAGGCCATAATGAGTTATTATTGGTATCATCTCTTTGTGGACCAATATATATGTCGAGTCTTTATATAGAAAAAATATAATATGGTGGGGAGAATTGTTAAAATTATTGTCTCACATGTACATATTAAATTTAGAATTGATTTTGGTAAATTATCTTACATATTTTTTTAAAGATCATATTTATTGAAACATGGTATTTCGTTTTTTAAATATTTGAGGGTTGATGGATGTGGTGGAGGCTAAGGTGTTCCTTTAATCCTCTAATGAAAAACTACAACATCCATAATGGTTGATGTTGTGATAGGTATAGATAATGGGGATTGGGGTGTTTTCTATATTATAATGCCTTTTATGGACACCACAATGTTGTGTTTTATGTCATGGTCTTACAAATAGATATTAATATTTAATGATTCCATTTTATATCTTATTTGCTGGTCTTATGTGAGAATCCACTATATTGTAGAGGGAAGCACTAGACCGTACTAATGAAGGTTTTTAGAATTAAAATATCCTTGAATGGAATTTTATTTTTTTGGTGATGGATACTCATGAATTATTTGACATCATGCTAGATTTTAATGTGACTTTTAACTCATTTTCATATATTCATCATTTAACAACAATGACTTTTATTACAAATTAATACTTTTTTAACAAAACAGTACACATAATTCATCCTTGAATTTCGATAAGTCTACTATCTTTTATAATTATGTACACATAATAACATCAAAAACATGGGATACAACAACATTATTGATAAATTATTTAATGTGCTTCTAAAATTATTGTCTTTTAAAACATTATTTGATAACATGGGGATATATATAAAAAATTAATGATCTATAAATCCTATCAATTTAATAAGAATCTCATAAAATAATACATGTTAAAAAATAGTTATATTAATAGGTAAAATTTTATCTTGGATAACAATCCATTATATTGGTTAATAATCATAAAGTTAACTTGGGAAATGTAGAAACAACATAAAACACTACATCATGATAATAGGTCATGGATTAATTCAAAGAAATCCTTATGGGAAAAGACTAAATAGGAATTAGGTTCAATACATCTATCAACATGATTTATTATGAGACTAAACATTACCAAATGCATTGTACAACTATATAATTATGGTTGAAACATTTCTATTCATTTAATTATGATGTTTATGTGTTCTACATATATCGTAAAACATGGAACCATTCATCATAATAGTTTATCCCATAATAAATGTGTGTTAAATAAATAAATTTACATCAAAAATTAAATATTTATAAATTTATATAAATGAACATCATCGATAGGAAATGTGTATCGTATTCACTACACAATTTATTTTTCCTAGAAAATCATGTTGAAATTTCAGCAGTATAACAATGTCATATTAAACATCATAACAAAAGGATGTTGAGTGAAAATGGACCTATCATCATTTTGAAATAAAATGGTTTTTAATAATTACATGGTATTCCATATCCGAACATAAATATTTGAAAATAAAAGGCATAAGATAATAAGGAATCATGGATATATGAAGGAAGGTGGGGATCCCTTGCAAAATTTTGCATGAAAACTAGAGTAAAAAGTTTCTTGTGAGGTCTCTATGTTAGTGAAAGGGTAATATCATAAATTATAAGTAAAAGTTAATGTATGAGGGTTGTATTAAAACATACTCAAGGAGAAAAAAATTAAAATTAAGAATCATAATATAAAATATGTTCCTGATTGTAAATGAGAAGTTTGAAATCCTATACATTAGTGGAAAACTCCAAATGCTTTAGAGGAGATTAATGAGACATTGGAGAACTGAAAGAGGACACTATATTTGGAATAAAAGAGTAAGGACGTGTTTTAATGATTATCAGTGAAGTTTAATGGGAGATTGGGTGGGTTTATAATGGTAATGAGTCGTTATTTCTTTTTTATTCCTCAAAAAGAGGTTTTTGACTCTATATAATAAAATAATGAAAAACAAAAACCATCCCATTTTTCTCCAATTCATAATTAAAAATCAAAGTGTTTTTTATTTTATAAGTCTAAGGTCATAAAATAATAAAATAATACCATTTCTTATGTTTATGTGAGTTATATGCTTAAACAATTTGATTTAAAATAATTAAATATATTACATGTTTTGGAGGATTCATAATGGATTTATAAGATAAGTAAAATAAAAGAAAAATTAAATTATTTTAAAGGGAAAATATATATTTAGTTAGTGATACCTTTAATATAATTTACTACATTCTATTTGTGAAATTATGATTTTATAATACACAAAGTATATTTATATGATTTTTAATTTGTACTAGAAAAATCACATTTCAAAAAAAATAATGAAAGTTTCACAATTTAATAATATAAATTTTTTTATTCCAAAAATAATTATAATTTAATTTTATAAATTTATAAATATGTGAATTTTTACATTCAATGTAAAAGATACATACGGTATAAAAATCTGGGGTTTTAATAATAATAGTTTTATAACCCCTATACAAATTACATATTACATATTACATCATAAAAATTATATGATCAATTATAATTGATGAAAACTATTTAAAAAAACATTATTATAATATTAAAAAAAAATTAATATTTCCACAAAATAAATACCTTAATTGAATTTGAATATCATCCAAAAATACTATTTTTGATTTATTATATCAAACTAAAAATCAATTGTAAAATATTAATAAATTGTTAAAAATATATTAATTATTCTATAAAATATACTGTTCAAAAAAATATTGATAGGGTCATGATATATATCCCAATAATACACCAACAAACTCCCAAAGAGTATGGTGTGAGACAATGAGACTATCATGTGTGGTTCGGTGTATATGGTTTGGTTTGTGTTCTCAATGAGCTTGATTTCCTATCGTAAATAATCGTTAACTTGCTTAATCTATTGGATATTATATTTTTTTTTGCTTATGGGAAATAAGAGAGATGAAATATCACTCATAATATCGAATATATGGGATTCATAGGGTATGATCATACTGGTAGAGTCCATCACATTCATTGTCTATGTTAATTGGATATTTTTAAACCCTATATTTATACTAATATTTTAGTAATTGTTCAAAAAATATTTTATGAAAGGTAAATATTCCTAATTTTTACTTAAGTATGTTATTATTTAATAAAAACAAATTATTTCATGTGTTTTCTATAAACATATTATATATTATGATATTAAACTAAATCACAAGGGAAATTTTGTTTATAACAACTATGGCTGTTGAAATATTTCCCACTTATAAAATTTCACCCCCAAATTTATTATATCCCATAATAAAAGAGAATGAAGTATTCTTTATTTCATTACATCCTCTATTTCCCACATTTATTTTTCAAACATTCGTTTTCTATATAAAAGTTTGACCAAATGCATTGTCTTATTTAAAATAATTTTGTATCCGGGATCAATGTTATTCTCTAGATTCTATCCATACGGTAGATAATTATCCAATGGTACCACATAAAGATTGATTAAATGTGAGGAGTCTGGTATATGAATTCTTCAGAGGGATACATGGAAAACATTGTGTACATGATTTAGGTTAGGTGGAAGTGCTACTTAGTAGGCCACCACTCCGATGTGATCACAGATCTCATAGGGGATGATGTATAATGGACTAATCTTTTTATTACTCTGAAATACTACCACTCTTATCCATTGAGATATGTATATGAGTACCATTTCTCCCATAAAAAACATAAGGTATCATTATTGAATGTCATCATAGATAATCTATCAACTCTGAGGAGCCATTACATGCTAATTAATGATCTTAACATTTTCAACAATTTCCTTGACTATTACAAAATCTACCAGTTTTAATTCCCCAACATCATCTAAACATTTAGGAGTTCTTTACCACTTCATATAATAGGATTCATAGGGTTCTATTTGTATTTTTCAGTGGAAATTTTGGTTGTATGATAATTTGACCTCATGAAGATGTTGATCCCATCCTTATTTGAAGTCAATTAAAAATTATCATAACATGCCCTCAAGTGTGTGGATAGTCAGCTTATATAAGAAATCTGTTTGAGGGAGATGATCCATGTTGAAGTTTAAATCAATATTTATAACATTAGGGGTATTTTTCTTGATGTTAGAGGTGAATAATTGATCATGACCAGATACGATCAACAATAATGTTCCTAGAAGACTCACCCATTCACTAATGTATATCTTTGAAAGTTGATCAAGTGGTAAGTCCCCTCAAATTGAAATGATGTGTACAGTCTTTGTATGAATATCCACCAAAACTCATATAGAACTATTTCCTCTTAATGTATTTATAATAATGGTGAGAAAATCGATATTTATTCTTTCTACATCCTTGTTGTTACGGATAATAGTTTCTACATCCCCTTGATTTTTTCCATGTCCTCTATCATTAGATGACATACAAGACAACATGATTAATATTCCATGACCTCCATATTCATTATTTCAATACAATAATATTCTCTTGAATTTTGATAAATCTTCATGATTTTATTAGCTATATGTATCATCCAATAGATCGTTTTACTCGGGATGTGATGGTCCACATAGCATTGACTCATATAATAAAACATATTCTTCATCCACCTTTATCATTGATGATATCACTATTCATACAGATTCCACATTCTCTTAAATTCCCACATCATCACATTGATAATACTTTAACAAATATAGAAGGGATGGTTGATAAATTATTTTTGAAAGTATTGATGATGTTCTTTCATTCATGATTCCCATGTCCATCATTTTAAAATAAAAGAAGATTATATCCCTATAAATTCTCATCAATGATAAAATTTCTAGATCATTTAAACTTATAGAATCTTTTTCATTATTTTTTTCTCCAAGGATGTTTGTTAATTGATCTATCATATTCCTTTATATGATCAAACCATATTTTTTGGATCATATTGAGTTCTTTCTATTTGAATATATACTTTAGGATTTTTTGATCCATATATATTTCACACTTATCCCCAAATAGATAATTTCATTATATTTTAAAATCAAATATCACTCTTCCCAACATCATATCATATGTTGGGTAGTTTTCATCATAAAATTTTAACATCCTTGAAATATAGCCTATTACCTTTCCCTTCTACATTGACACACATCCCATAACCTTTTTCTAAGCGTCACTGAGAACCATAAAAAATTACATAAATATGGTTACTGTGAGTAAATAAGAAGTTATAATACTCCATTTAAACTCATTTAATATCTCATAAAATTCATATTCCCAAAAAAACATGACTCAATTCCATGTTATCTTGGTTAAAGGGTTTGAAAATCATTTTAAATTTCTCAAAAATCAACAATATCACCCAGCAATTCTAAGAAAACATTGGAAATAATTCACATATGTTTACCACATCCATCGTTAAATTTATTCTATTTTTGGTGGTTTATCATATATACCATTTAAGGGGATGATATTGCATAATAATGATACATATTTCATAAATAAATCACATTTTTTACTTTTTATAATCCTCATCCTTTATCAAGGTCTATAGTGTAGTATTCAGATGATCCACATGATCATCCTTGGTTTTAAAATATTTCAGAATATCATCTATAAATACTAATAAAAATATGTCGATGTAATATGTAAAGACTCTATCCATCATGTTTATGAATATTTCTATTTTCTTTTTTGATCATGAATGACATTACTAGGTACTCATTATGCTCATACAATTTATGAATGATGTTTTAAGGATATCCCCTATCTTTACCCTAACATGGTAATATCATAACTATAGATCCACCTTGGATATTTATTGTTCAAGAGGTAGATAATAAAAAATTATTCAATAAATAGATGAGGATAATTGTTCTATATAAAAATATTTATGATCACATGATAATCAAAAAATGCTTTATTGACCCATCATTGTTCTTGATGATGGGGACTGGTAATCCCCATGGTGAATCACATTGGTGTATAAAACCTTTTTTTCCGATTCTAGTGTAGTTTTTTATTCATATTATCATGTTCCATAAACACCATTATAAACAGATTCGTGAATAATTGTAATTCCCAAGGTACAAGCTTGGTTTAAAATTAAACCTCTTATTTAGGAAGAAGATGATAAAAGTCCTCTAGAAAGACATCATTTTGTTTCCTCAAAATACCCATATCATCAAGGATAGTACTTTAAATATAATCTATAATTTTATAAATATATATATATTTATATGGAAATAATACACATGATTTTAATGTTTGGGATAATTAGGATTAACTATATTCATTTCAATTTTACATAATTGGGTGGTCAATCTGTAATACAGAGACTGATTTCATTCTCTCAGAAATATATGTTAGATCAATATACGAAAATGAAATACATGCCTAAAATTACATAAAATAATAGTAATATTAGTATGACATGGTTCACTAATATTTTAATCCCTAAAACTATGATAGAGAAGGAGTAATATACTAGGGATGGAATAATTTCTCCATTTTACATTATCACCAAAATCTCTACTTCCATGCATAGTACTGGTCGATTAATAGTTCTACAAAACATTCATGATATTATTGAATGTATATAACCATGACAAAAACTATTTTTTCTATCCTTGAATGAATAAATAGTGTACCAGTTTTCACTTTATTATCATGTTCCACCTCATTGGTTATAATGATAAATGATCACCCATAGAGCCTTTGAGGTTGTTGGTTGTCCCTGAAAACCATTTTCTTAGTGCATTGATTTGATACAAGACCTAGATTCTTATATTTGTAGAAATTAATAATGTGATAAGGTTTTACTAGAGAATTAATTTCCTTCAACTCATTAGTGGGTTCCTCCTATCATCAATCACTTAGAAGATTCCATTATTTTTCACACCTAAATAAATTTCTCATCCCCCTTATGTAATTTTAGGGATATTTCAATCCATACATATGAAAAGTAAGATGTTTAAATTTAATGTAAAAATAATATTTCCCCATGAAATGTAAATACTTAAACTCCACATTCCAATTATTATCCCCTTGGTACCCTTGATATTCACTAGTCTTTATTTAATCATTGACAGAACATCAAAAAATTTACTTATAACTATCAAAGTTTCATATATCCATGGATTTTCATAAACTACATTTTATTCCACCAAATAATTTGTCAGCCAATAATTCAAGGGAAATGAAAAATCCTAAGGTGTATCATGCAACACTTGTGATTTTTTCCTCACTCCCCCAAAAATATTTGTTATCAAATTTTTAGGTCAATAAAATCCACTTCTATTTTATGTCAAAGAGTGAGGAGAAAATAATTTTAGATAAACATTTTCATGAAATATTTTCATCCCATTTCTCATATAAATACTTCGAGTTTTGGGTTTCTGATAAATGTACACCACTTAACATATTATCCTTCCATATTATAAATAGTTAGTATAGTATTATCAAGTTTCGAACAATTATGTGTGGAGAAGATCATCTCAATTTAATTGATCCATTTTTCCATGATTAAGGGATCAACCGATCCATTGAAAGTAAGATGTATGTGTCATAGAAAGGAATCAATTAGAGGTTGATATATCTAAGTGTCATTTGGATACTTGTACTTATCCATGATTCTATTTATAATCTAAGTAAACATAGAGTTTATCATCAGAATGTTTATGATTCCTTCTCCTGTTGGGATGGGAATCTCATTGGGGGTAGTTAGCACATTTCCCATCGCATTGATTGATTTTTTGATTCATTCTATTTCCATCCATTATATATAATAATGTTTAAATTAAGAGATGAATATTTCAAAAATATGAAACACATAAATAATATTTTAATGACATTAAAATAATAACCTATAACATACATCTATTTAAAAAAATTATGAATTTCTATAATTTAATATGTATTATCAATAATATATTTTTTAACAAATTTTTTTATAGTCATTTTAATTAATAATAGATTTTATTGGGATTTTGAATTTACCGAAGCATATCCCATAGGATTGTTAAATTAGATATGCAATAAGTCATGTTGTTTTGTATCTTGTTGCATCGATTAAGGCTCGATGCACCAAGTCGGTGTTGTTAACCTTATGTACATATTTATGAGAACAAGGTCCACTTATAGTATCCAAAACGGGACGTATTTTACTAATAAATTAATTATTTTATACTTACAAAAATTTAGAATATTTTCTTATACTTATTCTTAATATTAATTCTTTATCTACACTTTCTCTAATACTAATCACAAGAATAAAAAACATTTAATTTGATACCAACTCATATAACTTTTTTAAATAGACTTTTATAAATGAATTATAAAATAAATGTAAACATAATACATCCCAGATGATAAATAATAAATTGTATATGGGAATTAATAATATATCATTACATATTAAACCTGGGAAAGAAGAACATTATTGAAAACATCATTAACATGCTTCTGAAAATCCATGAATTTTAAAACAGAAATTGATAACTAGGGGACATACATAAGAAATGGTTTATCTATAAATACCTATATGAGGATACACAATGAATAAGGTAATAAATGATCATAAATTAAAATACCCATGGGGAATAAAAGGAAACTGAATAATAAGGCATGATATAACAAGATAATCATACATACAACATGGGAAATGTGGAAACATCATAAAAAATACATAAAAAATTTATCTCTCGGATAACTACTAAGAAATATTGATGGAAAAAGTCCAATAAAAGAATTAGGTTAACTCCATATCCCAGCATGTTTCCTCATGAGACTAAACATTACCCAATAGATTAGACTATTATATAATTATATTCTCACCCATTAAATTCACATCATTTATCTTTCTTAAGTGTGCCACATATGTAAAGACACGAAATTTACATGTAATTTTTTTAATTAAATGGGAATTTTACAAGTTGACGAAAATTGATGGCGCGTGATTCTGAGGCCCGGAGTGGCCATAATGAATTTATGAACTTTTTTTCAGGTACGTTTAGTAAATATATGGGCAGGTTTTGTAACAATTGAACTGGTGATCTAAATTAGAATATGTGGGCACTGTTGAACTCGTAGCACCGGTACTCGATTAAGGGTACCTTCACCTCGACTGTAGTAGGTCGAGGGTGAATGATAGAATTTTGGATTTTTGTGAAAGTATAAAATAAAATAAAATTGTGTAACATTTTATTTTATGTGAAACTCTCATGTGGATGTTGAGTGGTAGGGACAACTATAACTAAACATCCCATGTGAGGTTATGGAGGTGGGGACCACCAAAATTAACCTCCCGTGTGGGTTATGGTGGTGGGTACCACCCATGATTAAAACCACCTTGAACTCCCCTCTTTATTAGAGAAAAAACTCTTGAACTCCACGAATTTATTTGTGACACCCCCTTAATAAATTATACAAACTCATCAATAAATTAATTAAGTTATTTTTAAATTATTCCAACAAACATAATAGACAAAATAATCTTTTATTGTGGGATACCTTTTCATTTTGGTGGAATTAGGAGGGTGAAGCTTTGGAGGATTATTCACTCCAACGAAAAATGCTCCTCCAACGAAGAGCACTGATGCACGACTTCGACTTCTTCCTCGGGACATCCTCCAATTGTGGACATCTTCAACAACAAAGAACCACCTCCATCAAAGAGCATTAATATGATAATCGAGTTCAATATCGGAGGTGTGTGACGGGCATGATGAGTGTTTACAACTTCGACTTCTCTCATTGACATCAACAATCAAATGAGGTAGGGGATGTTATTGAATTTATGAAATTTTCTCAATTAAATTCCTTGTTCTTGGAATTCATGGAAAACATGGATCATCCAAAATGATTTGATCTATGATTCATATGAAATTGTACATTTTTACATTCTTGATTCATAGTTTTGTTGGGATGCTTGCTACCTCCCTAACACGAAGGTTGCATGCCAAACAAACATGGACCAAACCCTCCACTATTATTCATTATTGGTGTGTTAATTGAGATGGTGACGGTGGCTAGTGTCAGTGTTTGGAACTGGTGGACCTCGTGAATAGCGGTTGGCACCACTGCCGGATGTGATGAAGGAAATGATGCAACGGCACCACCCCGTGGCCTACAGTGCCCGGGGCAACCGCCGTCCGCGGCCACCACCACCCGTGGCCTCTGCCGCCTGCGGAATCCACAGTCCCTGGATCGCACTTCCCTGCGGCCTCTGTAGCCCAGGGTGCTCCGCCACCCACAGCCTCGCGCCGCTCCATGACTTCTGACTCCCCACGGGCTGTGTCTACGCCAGGCTACCCAGCGCAGGTTGGGCCGGACACAGTGGGCCAATCCGTACTAGCTGGTCAGGTCGACTGGAACTGGGTCGTCCTAGGTCGGGTCGGCTAGGTCAGTCTGACCGGGTCAGACCATACTTGGACTAGTTTCGACCCCCTATACGCACTTTCATCTATATCATTAACATCAGGGATCCGTTTGAGGAACCGTCTATAGCATCGAAAACATTTAAGAGAGGTGGTCCCTTTAGTATACCCCACTAGGGATTTTGATATAGTTTGGGAAAGGTTGGGTTGGATCGAGCACGAATCCCACCAGGCCCTCGGGACTAATAGCCTAACAACTTATAAACAGGGCATCTGATGGACACATCGTCTGTTGCATTGAGACCCCAATGATGTGGCGGTACTTTGAGGTACTTCTTTTTTAGAATTCATTGATGTTTGAGTATCAACTAGTGTCTTTTGGAGAGGACCCTCCCAGAGACAAGAGAGCGTAGTGCGGCAAATGAGATGCTGGTTGTGCCATTAAGAATAAAGATCGATCCTGTGTGGGTCAGCACTGAGCGATCCTGTGTGAGTCAGCACTGAGCTCTCCTATGTGGGTCAACACTAAGTGATCTTGTGTAGGTCAGGACAGAGTGATCATGTGTGGGTCAGCACCTAGCGATCTTGTGTGGGTCAGCACTGTGTGATCCTATGGGGGTCAGCACCGAGTGATCCTATGTGGGTCTACCTCTTAACAGAGTAAGATGATTCAATAGTTACATATAATCATCTCTACTACTTTACTTATGTTATACATAGTGTGATGTGAGTCTATACCTGTGTGGAACTTTCCATTGTGGTAATACCAGGATGGTATTCTTATGTGTGGCGTACCTATTTGGTTCTTACCTACGTGGTGTTCTTTCCATCGTGGAATAGTTGAGATTTAGGCTTTTGAGATAGACTATGTGTTTTTCTCATGATTTAGATAGGTATAATTGATAACTTAGGTATATGTATGGGCATATTCCAAAGTATAGTTTTTAGTTGACTCCATGCTTTTTGGTTTATCCTCTGTGGATTTTGCGAGACATTGAAGGTCTTGGGGTCCCTATTGAGTATCGTTATACTCACCCCTACAATGAGTTATTCCAACACCTTGTTGTGTTTGATGCTAACTGTGGACAACGCTGACAGGGGCTGAGGGAACATGGACTAGATGGGGCCCGAAGGTGGACTATATGGCGTGTCGGTATCCAGAAGAGACGGGTGGCCATTGAGTGCTGAGGAGGCGATCTGTACCTACCTTTCAGGTAGAAACCTTAGAGGACGACCCAATATATTCTTTCCATTTTTAGTTGTACATGTACCTATACAGTTGATATTTTATTCTATCCCCTTTTTACTTTCAACAATAATTTTTCGATACAGTGTACTTGTGTTTTATCTTGATGTGTGCTTCATTGTGTGTATTTACAGGATATAATAGGAATGTTTAGATACGTGCTCAGTACCCCCACTTGTTTTCCATGTTTTTTGATGTGGCTTACAGGGACGTAAATATCTGAGGTGTGGTGAATGTAAAGACACATAATTTCCATGTAATTTTTTTTAAATAAATGTTAATTTTATGAGTCCATGAAAATTGATGGCGCATGATTCTGAGACCGGAGTTCCCAGAATGAATTTTTGAATATTTTTTTGGGTACGTTCAGTAAACGTACGAGTGGGTTTTTGTAACATTTGAACTAGTGCTCGGAATTGAAATTTGTGGGCACCGTTGAACTCGCAGCACCGATATTCGCTTAAGGGGACCTTCACCTCGACCATAGTTGGCCATCGATGGAAGATAGACTTTTAGTTTTTCGTGAAAGAATAAAATAAAATAAAATTTTGTAACATTTTATTTTATTTGGAACTCCCACGATGATGTTGATAGGTGGGGACCACCAAAACAAGACCTTTCATGTTAGAATCTGTAGTTGGGGACCACCATAATTAACCTCAAATGAGGGTTATGGTGGTGGGGACCACCTGAGATTAAAACCCCCTTGAACTCTTCTCTTTATGGGAGAAAAACCTCTTAAACTCTCCCACGTTATTTTTGCTACCCCATTAATTAATTATACCATCTCATAAATTATTTAAATATGATATTTTGAAATTATTACAAAAAACATAATAGATAACATAACCTATTATTTTGGGCTACCTTTTCATTTTGGGGGAATTGGGAGGGAGATGCTTTGGAGTATTATTCTCTCTAATGATAAACACTCCTCTAATGAAGAACACTAACGAACGACTTTGAATTATTCCTCAGGACATCCTATAATGCAGGACATCATAAAAAAAGAATAACCACCTTCATAGATGATTATTTATTTGAAAAATGATCTCGGGATCATAGGCGTGTTGTGGGCGCAACGAACGTCGACAACTTCAACTTCTCTCATCGACGTCAAAAATCAAACAAGGTAAGGATTGTTATTGAATTTATGAAATTTTCTTGACTAAATTCCTCGTTCTTGGAATTCATGGAGAAAGTGGATCAACGAAAAATAGTTGATCGACGATTCATATGAAATTTTAGATTTTGACGTTCTTGATTTAGGTTTTTTTGAGCCACTTGCTACCGCCCTAATGCGGAGGGTGCGGGCCAAACAAACATGGCCTGACCCCTTTGTCGTTCTTCCTTATTGGTGTGTTCTTCGCGAAGATGAAAACACCTGGTGCCATCGTTTTGCATCAGTGGAACTCAAGAATGGTGGCTAGTACCACCGACGTCCGTGGCGAAGGCGACGGCCTTGCCCCGCGGCCTCCACCGTCTGCGGCAACCGCCACCCCCAAGGTGCTCTTCCGCCCGCGGCCTTCACCACCTCGTGGCCTCCGAGCCCTGCGGCGCTCTGCCGCCCGCGGCCACCACCGCCCCGCAGCTCCGACACCCTGTGACCCGCCACACCATCTACAACCCCACCGCTTCGTCCGCTGCCCCGCCGCATCGCCCCGAGGCTCCCCTGCCCGCTTCCTCGCCTTTAGGCGACCTCCCTCTGCCTGCGGCCTGGCCACCCTCGCGGCCTCCAAACCTCCCTCGCGGCCTCCTCCACCCCACGGGTTGCTACCCAGGCCGGTCTAGACCCAGTAGGTTGTTCCACCCAATGCAGGATGGGCTGGACCAGCGGTTCGGTCCGGGTCAGCCTGACCAGGTCGGACTGGACCCGGAATAGTTTTGACCCCCTCATACACACTTTTGTCCAAATATTTTGCATCATGCATCCATTTGAAAAACCATATATGGAGCCTAAATCCTTGTAGAGAGACGGTCCCTTTGGTATGCCCCACTAGGGATTTGGATTTTGTTGCGGAAATTTTTGGGTTGGATCGAGCACAAATCCAAACAGGACCTCGGGAGTAAAAAGCTAGTAACATATAGACCGGGCATCTGACTGACTTACAGTCTATTGCATTGAGACCCCTATGATGTGGCAGTCCTTTTAGATACATTTTCGTGCGACTTAATTGAATTTGGATTATGGACTCGTGGATTGTGGAGAGGACCCTCCCAGAGACAAGCGAGCATAGTGCGGGAACCTAGTACCTGGCTATGACAAGAAAAATGAAGAGAGATCCTATGTGTGTCAGCACCGAGTGATCCTATGTGGATCATCACTGAGCGATCTTGTGTGGGTCAGCACTGAGAGATCGTGTGTGAGTCAGCACCTAACAATCTTGTGTGGGTTAGCACCGAGCGATCCTGTTTGGGTCTACCTATTAACAGTATATAATGATTTAGTAGTGACATCTAATCTTCTATACTACTATACTTATGTTATACCTTGTGTGAGATGAGTCTGTACCTGTGTGTTACTTTCCTTTGTGGTAATACCTTTGTGGTATTCTTCTGTTTGGAGTACCCTTGTGGTTCTTACCAATGTGGTATTCCTTCTTTTGTAGAATAGTTGAGCTTTGTTATTTTGAGTTGGACTCTATGTTTTTCTTCATGATTTAGATGGGTATACTTGATAACTTAGGTATATGTATGGTAATATGCCAATGTAGGGTTGTTAGTTGACTTCACGCTTTGTGGTTTATCCTCTCTGAATTTTGTGAGACCTCGAGGGTCTCGGGGTCCCTACTAAGTATCATTATACTCAATCCTAAATGAGTTATACTCGCACCTTATTGTGTTTGGTGAAGACGACAAACATCGCTGATCGAGGATGATGGTACCAGGACTAGACGGGGCCCGGAGGTGGACCATACAACGAGTCAGTTTGCAGAGGAGACGGGCGGACGTGGAATGATGAGGAGGTGATATATACCCACCTTTCAGGTAGGATCCTCTAAGGAACACCCCATAGATTATTTTCCTTTTTTTAGTTGTAATTGTACATATACTTTTGGTCTTGTATTCTAGAAAATTTTTTCTTTCAGCATGATTTTTTCTATACAGTCTACTTGTTTTTGTATCTTTTTTTGTGCTTGGTTGCGTGTGTTTAAAAGGTATAAATGCAATTCCTTCTTATTTTTTGGGAGTACACATTTTAGTGCTAGTCGACAGCCCCTGGCCTATGGAAGGCGGTCTTGTGGTAGTCATGGCACGAGCCCTGGGGGATAGGTTGTGACAACCTAGATCCTAAAACATGGTGTCATTAATCTTAATATTTTATTACACCATTAATTAATAAGTAAAAAATACATGTATGTCACAAATAAAATAATGATAATTTTATAGTGGTGAACACCATTGATAGTAAATTGGTATGGTATTGACTAAAAAATTGTTTTCGCATTGAAATTTGTAGTAAAAATTCTACATCATAATAGTGAGACATAAATATCTATAAATCTGTTTGATGAGAGTGAAAAAGGTTTTTCATGATTTTTAGCTAAAATAGGTTGTAATAAAGCCATGGAAATCCATATCCTGGAATATGTAATTAGAAACATAATGCATAAGATTAAAATAAACTTGAATAATGAAGAGATGGTGAGGATCTTTTACTAAATTCCATCCTGATCAAGGGTGTACATAAGTGTTCATGGGAAGGATATAAAAGAGTGAAATTGGTATATCATTAATTATAAATAATTTGGAATGTTTGGGGGTTGTATTAAATAATTCCCAACAACCAAAACCTTATTATAATAATCATAATATAATATATATGTTCTTGAATGGAAATGAAAATATGGAAACTGCATACTTGAGTGTGTGATTCAAAATTTATGGAATGGGCATTATGAGAGATTTGGATAACCTTAGGAGGACTCAAATGATAGTATGGAAGATTAAAGATGTTTTAAAAGGATTTTTAGTTAAGAGAAATAAAGTATTGGGTAGGAATATATATGAAATGAGTGGGGATTTTTTTATTTGTTTTCATACATTGGTATTGGACTCTACATAATAAAATAAAATAAAACACAATATATTTCATGGTTTTATACTAGTTTCCTGAAAATTGATGTTATTTATAAATTCATGGTGCAAATATTATAAATTAATACCCTTTCTTATGTGAAAGTGAGTCCTACTCTTAATGAAATTATTTTAAAATCATAAAATATGTTATAAATTTTGAAGTATTTCTTAAATTCTTAATAAAATAAATAAAATAAACATATGATCATATTATTTTAAACAAAAAACAAATATTTTATCCTTGATATATTTTATAAAATTCATTACATCACTCTCGGTACATTATGATGTGATAATGGACAGAATATATTTATATTCTATTTAATTTTTAACCAAAAATTCGACTATCTCAGAAAATTAAGAAAGAAATCACCATTTGAAAATTTCAATTCCAAAATTCCAAAAATATTATTTATTAAGAACAAAAAAAATTCTAAATAATTAAATTTTAGTTATAAAATATAAATAACTATTTTTTCAGAATTACGGGGGGTTTATTTAAAATAATTTTCAAACCATAATATGAATATATTTTTTACTTCATAAAAATTATATGATAATTTATATTTGATAAAAATTATTTAATAATAATATTTTATTAATATTTTATTTATTTAAAAATATATCAATTAATCAAAATAAACTCCTAAATTAATTTTTAATATTAAATAAAAATTCTTATTGAGTTTTATTCTGTCAAAGTAAAAATAAATTATAATGTGATAATAATTGGATAAAATTGTATTTTTTAAACTATAAAAATTAATATATAATCATATTTATAGCATCCTGATACATATACATTTAATACTCTATAAAAAATCATAAGAGTAATGTGTGTGATGGTGAGACGTTTTTGGGGTAGTCCCACATACATGGTGTGGGTCGTGATCTTTATGAGCTTGAACTTCGCAAGCAAATTATTTCTCTCACACTGATGTTATTGGAACTCATCTTGGGATTGATCAAGGGAAATTAACTGAGACTCAATATCAATTAGAAGCCCAAATAAATGGGCTTCATATTCTATGATCCTACTGGTTGTGGTCATCACTTACTTTTTCAGTGCTAATTGATGTTATTAAAGCACTATATTTATACTAGTAAAGTGATTAGTATTTGAAAAAATAATAGTAGTGGTAATGATTCATAGTAGAAATTTAAATCCTCTATAATATAATAAAACAAAATAATTTCATGTGTCTTTAATAACCATAATACATAAAATTACATCTAATTAAATCAAAAGATAAAATTTAATTAAAACATTTTGGGTCGTTATAATGCTTCTGTTTCGTTTCTGATGTGAAGAGAGTTATGAATTAGTGGGTTCATGTAAGGATTTTTGGTATTCATTTTCATATTTATGTATATTAGATTCCCCAAATTATTCATTGGTATATTCTATATAAATATATGATTATCATTGAATTCTCTATTCATCTCCCGTTAACTATCTTGAAGTCATTTAGTGTAACTATTATCATGAAGGTGGTGGTGTTTTTATTTAGGCCCTATTAATTTAATTCATTATAAAATTTTGTATTTGAAATCGATTTATAATTCATTTAAAATTATTTATTTGATACTCATTGTAAATATTTTCAAATTCGATGGTTTTTATAGCAATAACAATAGCAATGGATTTTTAAAAAATGATTTTATTTATAGAAAATGATTTTTAAAGTAAATAAATTATTAGAATAATTAAATTGATTCATATTTTATAGAAATAATATCACAATATTTTGGATTATATATCAAATTGAATTTATTTGGTTTGAAATGAAATTTTTAGAAGTAATTGAAGTTTAATGAAAACATCGATGATAGATTTGTAATGAAATGGACTTTTCAAAAACATGATTTTGGTATTCTTGATTGATGAATGATGAAACTATTTTTAGATTAATTATTTTCCCATGATTTATTTCTATATGAAACATGGGAGCATCGGTTCATTTGTGGGTATTTTAGGAAAAGTACATAATTTTTTTATATATATAAATGGAGATGTTTGGATAATAGAAATGTTATAACACTCTTATAAGGTTATTGAGATAATTATTTGTGGGGGATCCAAATATCCCATAAGGCAGATATCTATTATGGTGGGAACACATGAATCCATACATAAATGATATTTTTGAAGATCTGTTATCCTTGATTTGACAAACAATGGATATTAATACAAATTTTCTATTATTGAAATTGATATATAAATTTAACTGTTTATAAAATTTTTTATTAATTATTTTTTCAATATGTTAATTTAAGCCTATTATGATATAAATTTTTATGAATATATTTTTTATACATTTTAATTCAAATTATTTTAAAATGATTGTTTTTTATGATATATTAAACATATTACCATACCTTATTATTCATAAAAGTTATAATGATTTTTTTTTAAATTATAATAAAATGTGTTGATGGAATCATTTTTTGGATATTTTTATGCACAAAATTATAAATCATTTGGAAAAATGAACAAATTTACTTTTTTGGACAATGTGATTGAAAAGAACCAAATTGAGATAATCAATGTTCTTGGTATTGTGATATAGAGACGTTGTGGCAACAAGTTGTGAATTAATATTATTATTAGATAATTTTTTTGACTATTTGCAATCTTGGGTTTCCAACATTACATTAGGGGTTATTTTTATCTTTTATAATATCATAATATAATAACATTTTCTGTAAAATTATCTTTCAATTTCATTTTACATTATTTTTTTATGGTGAAATTGGTCCCCTTGATAATTTTTAATTCTCAAGAAATTAATGGTGTCCCATTGGAAACGACAACTAAATTCATTTAATATTATTATTGATTCATGTATTGGTTTATTGTGTTATACATGCTAGACTATGACAGGTTATTTTGGAATAAATCTATAGAAATTAGTATTAATTTATTGAAAACAATACATTTTAAAATATCTCGGTGTTATAGTTTATATATTTTCTTTATTTATATTTTATTTTTATATTCTATAACATATTATCCATGAATAGGTGACTCCTATTGTGTTTTTACTTAAAATAATGATTATAAATTGGTTATTAGTATTTCAAATAATATAATATATTAGGTACAAATTTTTTCATTATATGATTTTTTAATCAAAGAGATTATTTATATTATTATATATGGGTTATTTTGGACATTTCATAATGGTTGTAAGAACATTGTGTTTTTTATTTTGAATAATTATTAAGTGAATAATTTGTATTTTTATATATTTCTCTTATTTTGTGGTAATGATTAGAGAATTTATATCATTATTGGTTATATTATTAATCTGATGTATTTTTATAATTTAAAAAAATCCTTATAGAGAAAGATTTTTTTAAAAAAATAATTACCATTATTTCAATATTATAAATTTTCGTATTAATTACATGGATGGTTACATTGATGTTTATTATTTATTGGGTTCAATTCCAAATTAATCTAGATCTGTTTTTATTATAAAAATTATATATCAATTATTATCGTATGAATATATTCATTATTTTATATCTAGGGAGAATTATATTAATGTTCTTTTTCAAGTATGGTATATCATGAAAACTGTATTTATTATCTATTAGTATTTATATTATATATATTTTATGTATATAAAAATAAATTCGGTGGTTTCAAATGTAACATCCCAACCTTGTCAAAAAATACTACTCAGCCTCCTCCCAATTCTACTTTGGATAATTAATTGGACCTTCAGAAATCCCTAGTACACTAATGTCCATAAAAATAAGGGCAAAAGGATTGTCAAATTCATTTGTGAAAATAGTACCAAAGTAAGCCTCATAAAAATAACATTATTCAAATTAAAATATAATGTACATAAAAAATATAAATATATATATATATTAACACACCTCACAATTAAAATATTCTGAGTAAAAAAAATTAATGTCATTTGAAAATAATATTAAAACATAATACATCTCAAATACAATTCCCAATTAAACATGGTTAGATACACATACCTGATTCCATTTCATAAAATTACATGATAAAATCTTAGTCCCCCAATGATAAAATTATAATGTGAAAAAAGATTTGTATGAAGGTGTATAATATAAAACCTTATCACAATTTTCCTAGTGTATATCTATTTTTATAGCATAATGTAATACAAGAAGGATGAAGGAATGAATTAAATTTTATAAATAATGAAAGAAATTAATTTTAAATAATTAATAATTCATAATAATGAAAATAAATTTAAAATTCCCTAAAATCTATTTCTACGAAGAAACCAACCAATTCGAATCGTATAAAAAATCCCATGCCATGTCAAAAATAAAAAAAATACAAATCCCACACATTCAAAAACAATATCCTTATCAACACAAATGCTTTTTTAAATACAATGAACAATATTTATAATGTATCTAAATGCATATCTAATTGGACAGGGCCACATGGGTTTCCATACTGTTCACATGAAGATATAAACCCCCTATAGGCTAAGGACATCACATATTGGTATATTTTAATAACAACACCATAATATAAAATTCATGTCCCGACATTCATTTATGATATCTATTCCACATCATAATATAAATTCCACCATACTAACTTGTGAATTTATTCTTCAACTCCCAAACATATAAATTATATAGATACATATTTGTTTGAAGACATACATTATTTTATTTCCCTCACCCAACAACTAGTTAAATAAAATATTCAAAATAATATTATCATTCTAAATATTATAACATATAAAATCCAACTATTTTTCAAATTCATCAAATTATAATATTTTTATAATCCTTGTATTTTCTATGAAAAGAATATGTATTTAAATTTTCTGTTATATAGGCAACTATATAATTCTAATATTTTTTAAAAATCAATCACCAATAATTCAAATATATTTTTTATAAATATTTTCGATATATATTAAATAAAAATAATAGTATTTACCCATATTATATAATAATATGAGGATTATATTGAAACATAATATAAGTTTAACACTAAAAATTAAATCCATTAAAAATATTAGTAAATATAAATAAAAAGGTTGAATTAATATAATGAAAATACCAATATTTTTTAATTGGGTGTTTACAAAAATGAAAATATAATAACAAAAAATTGAAAGTATATATCATAGTTTATTGAAAGTTATTAATGATGAAATTAACTGAATAATACTCATCAAATATACAACAATAATATATAATAAAAAACCAATTAAATTTATAGTTTTTATCAATACTGTGGACAGTCCACAAAATTAAATAACTTTTATGTGATAAAAAGGATAAATTATAGAAATAATAAAATAAAAGGGTAATTATATGATAGATATAACTATAAAAATCACACAGAACTTATTGGGACATATATATGGGTTCCAAATAAGTAAAAATCATTAAAACATCTCATGTGTCGCACTCTCATAATGTATAGATAATTTATTGGCAGAATATGTGTTAATTGTGTAAAAAAATTAATTTATGGGGAAGTTATAAAGTATTAAGTCATCATTTATTGTAAATCAATAACTACCAATGTAATAGAGAAATATATAATTTCTAATGAAATTTTTTCTTCTTTTTTGTAAGTGTGTGACTACCAAGATCTTTTTATCAAAAAAAATAATCTGGAGTAAATAAAATTTTAAAATAAAAAATATTTAACAATTTATGGATTTTATAATATTATAGAACATAAAAAACAAAAATCCCAGTTCTATACAAAATCAAATCAAAAAATGAAGCATTACAAGGAAAATAATTTAACTTCATCAATGAAATATGATGAAAATAAAAAAAATACCATGAAGATTAGCATGGGCTATACTAAAGGACTACATTAAGAAATTATGAAATGGTCAACATATTATTAATAATTTTTGTAAAATAATTTTAATATAGATATGGAAATTAAATTGAAAATTATAGGTCATGTATATAATTATTCAATTAATGATAGAATTATGAATTAGAACATGTTATGATTTAAACTTTATAATATATATAAAGAGACTATTTTAGGTATGAAAACATAAATGAAATTTTAAACTGAATAAATTTGGAATATGATTTCATTAGATTGACCAATTAAATGGTTCTTAGTTAAGGTAATATATCAAATTTTATTATACAAGTGTAGTTTTTTTTATGAATTTAATAATTTTTTGGACATTACAATTATGTTTTTAATTAACTAATTGAAACTCATTAGAGTGTTGTGTGTATCGAGGGTGGTGAATTGAAACATATAATGTTTTAATAATATCACAAATATATTATTATTAATGGAGACAATGACATGTTTTTTTTTCTGTTTAAAAAATTTAATGTCATCCATAAATAAATGGGTAAATATAATTGAGAACAGAAACATATCTGAGACTATATAAGATTTGATAATATTAGTAGAGAATAATTCTAAAGTATTATTAATATAAATGTACATATGTTTATGATATATAAATTAATTTTTCTAAATTAATTTATATATATAAAGAAAATAATTATTGAAATACATAAAAGAAAAAATAAAGTAGAATTTTTTTCCATAAAAAATTTTTCAGTTCATGGTGGGAATTATGTTGGGTACAAATATTATGTTAGAAGAAAATTTGTCTACATTTTTTAATTTTAATTTCATCCCACAAATAATTTGTAGAAAAATGAATTTTCCATCTATATTTAATAGATTTACTAGGAAAAAGAAAATGAGGGAAATTAAAAGTAAATGGTGTATAAAAATTTATTAACTTTGTTTTATTTTTATATTACTTACACTTATTTCAAATCATTAATTTTTTTTAATTATTTTTAACTTTTTTCACATAATTTCTTAAATATTTAACCCCCTCAATATAATTTACAAATCCTATAAATTTAACTAAAATTCATAATTATCCCCTTATTTTTGAAAATATATACAATGGTCTTAAATTAAAATTTCCCTAATCTAATATGTTGATAAATATGACCCATGTAAATGTAATTTCTCCAAATTTCCATGTAATAATTTATTTATATGGAATTATTTTGAGACCACAAAATCCGACAGAACCTTATTCTGAGGCCCAAAGTGCATTGAATGAGAAGTCAAAAATTTTTAATCATTAAATAGCACATGCGAGATGTGTTCATGAAAAAGTAGAATAACTTCTGAACGGTTACTCAGATCAAAAAATTGAGGTCATCATCTTATTCAGGATTGTGGGTTTACTATATGTGTGACTTATGTTTAGTCAGAACATGCCTCTAGTATGAAAATATTAAAGTGGAATAACTATATATAAAATAATTAAATAAAATTATTTTATATTTAAAATGATGATAACTCACAAATGGTAACTTGGATTAAAAATATGAGACTGCCCTTGATTCTTTGAGGGTATGCTTTACTTTGGAAGATCCTAACATTGGCTGTCACGGTCTAACAATGGACGTTAGTTTCTTGGTCATGAATAAAATAATTAATTATTATTTTATTTTCAAATCCATATAAATCATAAAAACTAACTCAGATAGAAAATCTGAGAGTACTATAGAACTCATGGGGGCAGGTTCCCTTTATGTGGAGCCTAACCTCCACCGGCGTGGGTCAAGGGTAGAAAGTTATTTATTTTTGAACTTTTTTATGGTACATTTGGTAAACATGAAAGTAGTATTTTTCTATATTTTGAACCCGTTCTCTGATTAAAAATTAAAGGGTACTGTTGAATTGAGAAAACTAGGATATGTATTGAAATGACATAACCTTATCTGTAAATGGATGAGTGAAAAAATTGTTTTAATAATTTTCTAGAAAATTAATTAAATAATTTAAAAGTTTTATTTTATTTTGATTCTCACCTTTGAGTGGTGGATGAAGATGATGGGGGAAAGAAACAAGGCAGCGCTGTTATGAATTCATGAGGCTCATTAATGGATTGTTATCCCATAGCTTAATGAATATTTAATTATGTGTAACAACGATGTTGTTTTTTAAATTAAACAACATAACGACGCGACGTCGCATCATAATAGAGAAGTTATGACATGCTTCTATTTATAGTTTGACATGCCAGAGAAATAAGGATTTAAAACATATAGGATAATTTGGAGAACCTCTGATGGACATCCACCCCAGCAAAGAATGACGAACACCGGCAGAACATCATCATCTTTGTTGGGTTTCAAAGAACAGAGATGGGAAGTGACGTCGAAGTCTTAATCCCTCGAGGAAGAACACCACGACATCAGACTTCATAAGATGTAGGTGTTTATTATATGAGGTTATTCTCCATTATTTTCTATATACAAAGAACATGAAACAACCCACAAGCAGGTGGATCTGTGATTTGTGTGTTACACGGTAGGGTGTTTTATTCTTAGGGTTATTTTATTAGGGATCCATATTGTGTCATGCAACGATTTAACAGAAACTCATTGAACCTCCCCTATCATGAAAACAATAACCAGAAGTCACTCGACCAATATGAACAAAGCCCAAGTGCCTCTCTATGTGATTTTGGGGTTGTCGTACCCTCAAAATGGCGGCAAGGCAGGTTTGGGATACTTTTCGTGAAGAGGACGCTCCCCATAGGCCACAGAGGTAGATGGATTAGAGTACATACCACTGAAGTGTGTCTGTTGGTCCACTAATTATTCTACTAGAACCAGTGGTAGAAGCAGTAGCGGCTAGAAATGTCGGCCATGTGGAGGAGGTGGCCCGCACCAACGGGCCTTATTGATCAAGAGACAATGGCTCGTTAGTCACAACGACACTCTAAGAGGGGAGCCACACGGAGGGATATACCATGTACATGATATCCATGTATGATGGATGCCATGGTCCTTGAATGTGGCAGACTGAAGAGCCCTACGCATTTTCATGGTAGGCGGGAGACCGTGGCCCGTCGGCCGCAGTAAGAGCTTGACATGGAGACATGTGGTGGTTACGGAGTAGGAGTTCCCCTACCCCTCTTTTGGGATGAATTTGGCCAAAGAGGGGATAAATTTGGCTTCCACATACTAGGTATCACATTGGTGTCACCGCACATCTGGTCCCCAACTCGCAGGCCGAGCCCCCAGCGGGTCGGTTCAGTCCCACTGCCCAGCAGGCCTGACCTGGGCCCAATAGGCTGGACCACATCAGTAGGCCTGAACCACGCCATCAGGCATGACCCACACCAATTAGGCTGTATTGACACCTAAAAATTGGGTTTTCACTACCTTTGGGTTGGGACAAATGAGAACGAGTCACCGAACAACCCGACAGGCTGGACCCTCAGCCAACCTGGCTGGGTCCAATGAGGCCTATTGAGATTCGCCAACTTCCCAGATAAGATAAGACTAACGTCAACTAGCACCAAGTTGTGATAAGTCCATCTTAATAAAATATGGTATATAGGACCCCTGGGTTAGGTTTCTCAGGTTGGTTCAGCGGGGTAGGATAGGGCCCCATCGCAACATGTCCCCTAGTTACTAAAACCATCATATCTTGAAAACCACACATCCGATTAACGAGGTGTGTGTGGTGTTGGGACCATCTTAATAAGGTGGACATTTTGGCATGCTCTATGGAACCATCTGTGATATTTTATATTTGAATAAAGGCATGAGGAGTGGTTCTCTCAAGTTTATATGTACAGAACAATGTTACTAGCTGAGACATGAAGACTTATGTCTTTTGGCCATGTTGGAAGAACCTCTATGTGACTTGGAAAGCCCATGGTGGGAAGCTCATATCATTGAATTTTCATTCCCATTGTAAATGATTATGATGAGTACCTTTGTGATCCATGACTAGTGGAAAGCAACTCTCAAGGACTTTATAGGCCTATGGTACGCGATGGGAAAGAGTACCTATGAAGTCCAAGGATAGTGGGAAGTACCTCTAAGTGTCTTGGAAGAACCATTGTACTCTCTAGAGGATGCGTTTTCTAGCATCTGAGGTGTTCGATGATGGTACTGATCATGATACTATTACTACCCTAGAATATTCTGGGTGAGATCTATCATGTGTTTCTTGCATTACTTTGAGAATTGTTGGGTGGTCTTTCCAATTTATTTCAGGGTCACTATTGATTACTGTGTCACTCTCCCCTACACGGGCTTCACCGACACGTGTTGTGTCTGGTAAAGATGTCCAACGTATCGATAAGTGTGATTAGTGAGACGGGACTGATGAATGCTTTAGTGGTTTACATAGTGGCCTAGGACCAGGAGGGGCCCAATAGGATTGGGCCGTCATGAAATACTACTTTGGCTTCCAGAATCTTCACAACCATCATTATCAGGTGGGGTTTTTTGTTCAGATGGCCATCAGATATTCATTTTTATACTTGTTTTTTTACTATTCATTATTGGGTTTGTATTATGGCCCTCTTTCATTAAGTTGTATGTTTATTAAGCCTTTTTTAGTGTAACATGTTTCCACCTTTCAGTGTGTTGGGATGTGGTTGGGTGTGTGTGTGTGTGTAAAATTACTCAAAAAATTCCTCTTACTTGCAAGCTGACACCGTCGGTGCTAGTTGTCATCCCCTGGCCTTTGGGAGGTGTTCTTGGGGTAGTTCCTGCATGGGCCCCATGGGACGGGTCATGAAAAAATGGTATCTGAGTGTGGTTTGGTCCGACCACAATGATCAGGTGTCTATTGTTCATGTTTTGAGGAAATAGTGTTAAGTGTTGAGAGTTCAACATTCATATTTGGGGAGTCCAATGTTGGGGTTGAATCTAATGTATCCATACACTATGACCTTAAATTCTGTTTTTAACTCAACACATGAAAATAATGGTTTCATATGTGTTCCTTATTTGTAATAAGAGTCATCTCACTGGGTATAAACTTCTGACCATGGTACATCTTCGTCAATCACAGGATTTTTTCACGTGGATGACGAGCCATGATATTGATACAAGGTTGTGAGGATAATCTTCTTAGCAATGAGGTGTCTTTTTAGGGACCATCTAGTGATATGGCCCCATTGGGTGGTATAACTGTGTTACCACCAACTATTTATTAGCTACAAAACCCAACTCTAGTGGTTTGGGTGGATGCATCTTTCCAGACCACATCGTGGATGACTCTTTTGGAACTTAGTGATGAGGCATATGGTTGGATTATTTGTCAGGGGTATCTGAGGCAATGATCACTCAAGATGCAGAGTCAATATGACTAAAAGATTAAAGGTGCACAATGTATTTTAGGGAACCATAGGGTTCATAAGAGGGAGAGTGCAAGTTCACAGATGGAAAAGTTTTGATATGCATATCATAAAAAGGTACACCTCATGTGATATTGTCCCACTATTTATTCTATAGGGCAGGAGAGGAGACCGTTGTAGAATATCGAGGATTTTGACCCAGGGACTCCAGGGATGAATCAAGGTATGATGCATGTCTTTATAATTTAGTCGCATTATTGATAAAAACTTGTACTAGTGAATTCGCTTTCCTGCCACTCCATCTTGTTTGATAGCTAGAGGATTTGATTAAGACCGTTGACTTCACCCTAATGTTTAGATACTACAACTGGAGTGGACTCAATAACCACGAACAAGTGAAGATAGTGTGACATGACTCTTTGAGGCGAGAGTATCAGTTCAGATCTCTTGGTAGTAGAATCAAGGCTTTACGACTTCATTATAGGTATAGAAATGTACCATTCATGCTAGGGTTGACTATATTAGGCATAGGATGTGGTTTATCCATCGTGATGGAACCAGTTATCTTTTTATCGGCATAGGGGAAATCCTTGTAGCTTGTGATGAACTCAGGTAGAGGAGGGTATAGACGAATCCACGTTAGATGGCCAGTTCGACCCTTAATGCAGTAGATGTAATGAGTCCTCAAGTTCCTTATTAACATATTACTTTTAGAATGTGTCCCTGGAAAATTTCCATGATTACATCTTCATTGAGAGTTAAACTTATTCCATGATTCATACATTGGGACGAAACTGATATCCACATCGATATATCGAATGGATCCTGCAGAGCTTTGTGGATTGAGGGTACAACTAAATGAAAGGAGAAGGCAGTAGCTGCATGTGGTTAATGAGTAAGACCCAAGGGATCCTTGAGTTATTTGAGGTATGGTTTGTGTCAACTATGGGATACCATATTAATAGACACAGGTGATAATCATAAATTCTTGCCAGAAATATTGTTCAAGGCCTATAGTTCCCAATTAAACTGTTGAATTGATCCTTACATATGGAGATACCTATGGTAGGAGACTCGATAATAACACTTATGATGATGGTGTGATATGAATCTTGAAGCAAGAGTTTCATTTGGACCCACATGGTGGTAGTATCGATGCATTATGATGATAGTTAGGGTATGGAATGGTCATCCACTTTTCAAGGTTAGATTAACTATTTATAAAAAAAATGATATGGTATATTAGCAGCGTTGGAATAGGGTTTTCTATGGTCATTGAATAAAATGGAACACCAAGACTCATGGGATAAACTAATTCATTGGAGGGTGCATTTGATCAATCTTGTGTTCGTCGGCCGTGCCCTTGTGACAGTAGAATTTTTGAGCTTTCAATTCCCAATAGTAGAGGACGAGTGTAGGAACGTCCCCTCAAAATTTGTTTCCATGGTTAGCTCTGATTTAAAATCCGAGAGTACTGTTCAACTCATGGGGGCTTATTACCATTTTGCGGATCCTATTATCGACTGGTTTCAGTCGATGGTGGAAGTTAGTTTTTTTTGTTTTTTTAAGGTATTCTCTTTAAACGTGCGAGAAATATTTTTCTATCTTTTGAACTACTACTCAGAATAAAAATATAAGGGAATCATTGAATTTGGAATACTAGTATTTTCCTAGAAATTACTTAACATCGGCCGAAAAGGGTCGAGGAAAAATGTTATTTTTCATACATTTTAAGAAAAACAATAAAATAATTTAAAAGAATTATTATATCCCTTTATCAATATTGGGTGGAAGATGGTGATGTTGTGAGGCAGTGGTGAGGTGGCAATGATGTGCATTAAAGTAGTTCAATAATGTCTCATTAACTCTTAGCGTAACAATGCATAATGGCGCATAACATCGGCACTTTTTCTTAAATAAAACTATGTAATGATGTGATGCCACATCATAATGAAGATGATGTGACATGCTTCTATTTATAGGTTGATGTGCTCAAAAAATAAGGATTAAAAATCTGGAGGATTCTCTAGTGAACCTCTGATGGACTTCCATCATAGTGAATAATGAAAAACACTAGCAGAAATTTATCATCTTCGACGCCTTCCCAAGAATGGATTCGAGATGTGATGTCGACTTCTAAATCCATCGAGGAAGAATTTTGCGGCATCAGAAATAATATGTGGTAGGAGTTATTTTATTTTATGTTCATCACCATCCTTTCCAAAAAATAACAAACAAGTATCAACCCATGAACAGGTTGATCTACAGTTCATGCATTATGTGGGAGTGTGTTTTATTCTTGGGGTTATTTTTTGGGGTCCAAACCATGACATGGATTGATTGAACAGAAACTCCCCAAACCTCACCAATATTTAATCCTCTAATGCAGAGGCCCTGGTCCAACATAAACAATGCTTGATCACCTTCGTATGTGAATTATTGGTGGTCATACCCTCTAAATGGTGGAAAGGATGGTTTGGGTCCCTCACTATTAAGAGGATTCACTCTAGAGGCCACAAACGTAGATGACCCAGAGGATGGAAAAATGGAGCATGTTTAGTCATCTGCTAAGAATTCTTCTGATGATGCCGATAGCATGGAGGAGGTGGCCAGCCCTGGAGAGTCACATTGATCAAGAGACCATGCCTCGTCAGCCACAGTGGCATTCAAGAGGATGCAACACTAGGTGGGGTGCCACGTGGAGGAATAGCCCACATCTGGGTCATCCGGATGAGTAGGAATCTACCATCCTTGACAGCATTATAATGAGGATCCCCATGTATCCAGGGGGTATGCAGGAGGTCATGTCCCAATGGCCAAGGTAGGAGTTCGACAGGGCTCTAGGCATGTGTCGTGCATGACGTGCAGGCTGCCTTTTATGGGCCTTGTTAGGATAGGTATGGGATACGATTGGTTGTCGTATCCCATAGACTCACTGACCACACTGCATGGCCAGTCCTTAGAAAGCGGGATGATCCCCTAGCAGGTCGTGTCGGTCCTGCTGCCTAGCGAGCCAGACCTAGGCCCAGCATGTTGCACCGCGCCGGTGGGCCAGACCAGCACCCAGGGGGCAAGACCGGCACCATAAGATCTAACCATCAAAATTTTGATACAAGCCTGTATTAATGAACCAGGGTATGTGGGACCCCCATACCGGGTTGGTTGGTTCTATCCGACCAGGTCAGTCTGGGCCCCATCGCAACTGATCTCCTTGATAATAAAATGCATGTAACGTGAATACCGCATGTCTGATTTAGGAGATGGTTGTGGAATTGGGACCCTCTTTACAAGTAGAATCTATTGTAATGATCCATGGAGACTTTCAGGAAATTTGAGATGTGATGAATTTATTGTGAAGCAGTTATCCCAAGCACACTACATACAGAACCCTACGACTAGCTAAGACCTAAAGAAAAATGACTTTTGGCCCAGTTGGAAGCACCACTGTGTGACTTGGAAGGAACAGGGTGGGATGAACCTCTCAATGAATTTTTGATCCCACAGTACATGATTAGTATGATAACCTCTGTTGGCCATGACTAGTGGGAATCACCTCTTTGTGAATTTATAGGCCCACAGAACGTGAAAGCCGATGTGTACCTAAGCAGTCCAAGCTTTATAGGATTCAACTCTTCATGAAATTATTGCCCCATTATATTTTCTATAATGGGAGTTTTCCATCAACTTAATTATTCGACATTGTGACTGATTATGATACTATTACTACCGTAGAATATACATGGTGTGAGTTGTCTTGTGTTTCGTTATTTACATTGAGAATAGATGTGCAGTCATTACTTTTTGTTTTGGGGTCCCCACTGAGTACTGTGTTACTCACTCCTACACGAGCTTCACATGCATGTGCTTTCTCTAGTAAAACAGACCAACATTTCAACAGGGGTTCTCTAGTAGGTGGTACTGACAAGATGCTTCATCTGTGGACTTGGTGGCCTTGGAATAGTGTGGAATAGTAGGGTGGGGAAGACAAGATATAATATATCGGCTTCTAGTAGCTTCACTACTATCACGATCAGGTGGGGTTTTTCTGTGATGACCATCATAGTTTCCTTTTTTTTAATTTTTTACAGTTCGTTGTTGGGTTTGTATTTTGTCCCACTTACCTTCAGTTGTACTTGTGATCAGCCTTGTTTTAGTGTTACTCAATTCCCCCTTTCAGTGTGTTGGGATGGGGTTGGGTGTGTGTGTGCATACCTATACTCTGTAAAGTGCCTCCTACATTCATGATGACACCATTCATGCAAGTCCCCAGCTCCAGGCTTTCGGGAGGAGGGCTGGGGGTAGTTAGGACGTGGGCCTCGAGGGATGGGTCGTGACAATAAATATCATTCGATACGATATAAATTTTGAGTTTTTATTCATAATGGATTTATTATTGAATCATAACAACCCTAGAAAAGTGATACATAAAATTAATAAATAATAATCCCCACTAAAATAAAATGGGAATTTATTTTGGAAGAATACCTTATTTGAAATCTAAAGGTATATAAAGTTTGATGTGGAGTTCTTTCAAGATGGGTGACCTCCTTCAATGTTTCATAGTGTGTATTCTAGCGAAGAAAAATTATGTTTTAAGAAAATATGTTATATAATAGTGTCAATAATTATTCCTTTGATCTATTCATTCTTGTGGGTAACCCAATTGGGGAAAACAACATATCTATTGGGAATCATGCGACGCCAGGGGGGCCTGGATCAAAGAACCATGTAAAGGTTTGCTTTTAATGATTTCATTAATTCATATTCTTTAGATTAAAATATTTACTAATATATTTTACACCAAAAATAAAATATCATTCCAAAAATTCAAACCCATTTTTTGGAGTTAACATATGATAGTACTCATTCCTCTTGATGGTGTTTAAAGAATGAGGAAAAATCCTATGGTTTTAGTCAATGATATTTCCTTTTAAATATTTGGAAATAAAATTAAAAATACCTATAATTTATTCATAAATAAAATTATGGAAATAAACCATGTCATGTGTTATGATTTCATTAACACAGTTAGAAAATAAAATTTGAGAAAGATTGTCTTTTTTGAATTATATTAATCATATATTTTTTATGATGGTATAATTGGTCATTATAAATGTATAAATTGTATTCCCATATAGAATATAATGAATTTTCCACCCCATATTTGATAAATATTTTAATAAATAATTATTTAGAATATATATATAGAAATGATTTAGGACCTAATTTTTAACTGAATTAGATATACTGTTATTTTTAGTAATTTATGTGCATATTTGTTTAGTATTTTTATAATAAAGATTTATACAAAATGAATAATGATAACTATTTTCAGAATATTTAAATAAATTTCTTGTTCATTTAGATGGAAATTAGGATAAATATATTAATGAAAAAAATGAAGGATTTGTCATGATATCATTAGTAACTATATATTAATTAAATCAATATATGTAATTATTAGGAAAAAATTGACCAATATATTTTTTACATATGCTAACCATGTTTTATAGGGTTTCATAGTATAATAGTTTGTTAACAATGAGTTAAAAAATTATAAAGGAACAATATTGTTGATTCTGATATGTAAATACATATTACGGACATGATTAGCGATTAAAATATTAATGATAAAAAACATACATCTTAAAAGTGTAGTGTTTATTTGTATTATGAAATAAATTAATTATGGTATGGGTATAATCATGGAATAATATAAATGATAGACTATATAAAATACATATGTGCTCTATATTTTTGTTACTATTATAATATAAATTCAACATTACAACCCTCCTCATTGCCTTGAGATGGTTGTTGGAAATTAGTTGGATTTAGCTGACATATCCAAGACACCAAATGTTGGTTATAAATTACAAATACTTCATTAAATGTTGGAGAAATATTTTATCTAGAATCTAAAATGACCAAGGATGTATAAAACAACCAAATAAATAATATAAGAATCACAGTAAAAATGTGTACAACTCATGTAATACTAATTAACCACAATACCAAACCTCAAATAATCACTATATCATATACAATGTAGAATAGAAGACTAATATCATAGTATAAAGTGGAAGAATAACCAATAGAATTAAAAGACTTCAATGAAAAAAAATTCATAGATCCCAACCATATCTAATCTCAAACTACACACTCTAGTATCAAAGTCACAACATGAATCACTAAATAATTGAGATATTTTTCCATTACATATCTCTCAGTACACATTATCTACAAACACAAAAGATTCCCATTAATGGGATGAATAATTATACATAGTAGGTATTCCTGAAATTATATCCCTACTCACACATCTAGGATAGACCATGTAATCACATTTATAAAAATAATTTTTATAAAAAAATAAAAAATAGTTTATATCAGAATATTACACGATTTTCATACCAAAATAGTTTTTACAAACCAAATCCTTTTACAATAAATATTACATGAAAATAATATAAATCCAATTCCAAACAAATGTTTTGTAATAATCCATTCCATTCAACATATATATACATCAACACATATAAGAAACCTTTGTATGATGTTAGGCATTTTGTCGATATTCAGTACTTTAGTCAAAAATGAACATCGTATGATGTGAATATTCCATTCAGTCATAATTCAATCATCTCAAGAATAATAATAAACATATAATAGTAAAATTTTAATATCAATTATACCTTTATAACCATTCAAAAAATATGGATATGAAAAATAAACAACTTTACAATCATGTAGATGAGAAGACATATATACACCTGGGTAACATTTTCTATTTTTATTGATCATTATGAAATGAAGATATGTGTTATTTTATCTTCCCAGGATGATCATAACATAATTAATATCATATTATACATTTAAATCTACTTATATACACTATTTATATGATTAGGTGAGTAAAAATGAAACACATCGCTTCGTTGAGGTGACAGTTCAGACGTTCGCACAAACGACATTTCCATTTTTATGAGCATGTAAAGTAAGAAAGTAATTGATATTTAATTATCATAAAATGAATTATATATCATTAATATGAAATATTAACATTAATTCCATCATTATAATAGTTCATTAGTGATAGATATGTAAAATTAATTATATTGGATCGTGGAATTGATAATTCAGACATATGCATGGATGACTAATTCATTTCCTATTAAAATGATGTTGAGAATTATTTAGGTGATGATTTTAAAATAAAAACAAATTATTATATTTAGGATATTTTGTTTCATATTTCAACATTGTTGGAGATGATTTCAAGGAAGTGGAAGTAGAAATAAATTACAAGAACTTAAACGTAAACATTAACTTTCCATCAAAAAAATCAAAATTTATTAACACCTTAACACATATAAAGAGGGTGTCATGATAAAACTAAGGATTCCCAAATGCGGGGAGGGATTATATGGTTAGTTTTTAGTAGATTCTGGATGATTTTAATTTTTTTATGTGTTAGGAGTAAGGATGAATTGGTTCCCTTTTGTAGGATAGTGGAGGGGAACACATTGAATTATCAAAACTATTAAATTAATATAAATCATTTTCTATTAAAAATCATTCAAATTTAATTTATTTTTAATATTAGATGATTATTGTGAAAAATAGAATCATCCAATGAAAATTCTAAAATTTTAAATATTTTTTTAATCATTTTAATTTTTATTTTAACCTCATTAACTATTACTACTTTATTAGGTAATTTACACTCTATGAGTTATAATAATTAGCATAAAATTCTAAATGATAAATGAATGTGTCATTAATGAAATTTTTATACATATTTAAACTGTTTTTATGAATATTATATTTCTATAAATTTAAAACCCTTGATTAAATATTATATATTTTAAAAGATTACTTATGTTAATTTTTACATTATTCATTAGTTCGCTTCTTAAAAATGAAAAAAACATGATTCCATAGAACGAAAAACATTAACACATCTAAAAAATGTCCCATTCTTCCAAATAAATACATAATGGCATAAAATGTATCAAAATATGATTATTTTAATATTATTAATATCAGTTATTTGGTTCATACTTTAATAAATATATTACTCCATCATCGTATCAAAATTAAATATAATTATTTAATGACTAATAGTTATAAGCAAATTATCCTAATATAGATAAAAATTTTATATTTAAAACTTCTATTTATAGTCGAATTTATCTTCTATATAACACTATATTGAAAATTATTAACTTAATAATAATATGAGTATGGTATTTTTAACTTATCATTAAATAAAATATAATAAATGTCATATTCTTAATGATGTAGAATAAAAAGGTTAAAATTTTATTCTAAGTATTATTTTAGTAGAATCATACTTATCGAAATGAAATTAATATATTTGGTCGTGTAATTTTATAATATTATAATATTATTTTATATTTAATTACACGATTTATCATTAATCATTGTAGATATTATTAAAAAGTAATTATTAATCAAAAATTTTGTTGATTCTATTAGAAGAAAAATTGATAATGATTAAAACCATTTATGTCCATTTTTTAAAATTTAATTCAAAAAATTACTTAAATTAGCTTCAACACAAATCGTGCAAATGTGACAAGACTGCGAGTGAAAGAGATGTTCAAATATTCGATAAGTTATTATTTTTAATTCAAATATAAAGAATTATTCAAATGAAACAATTAGAATAAATACAGGTATCACTGATCTATTTTCAAATTAAGAAATTAGGTAAAAAAATAATAGTTATTTAACTGAAAAAAATCTATTTTTAACATCAATGTGATATTTTTTTACTTTTCAAAAAAATGAAACATTACTGAAAATACCCTAAAATCACCTGAAGATAATTTTGATATTCGAAATTCAAAAATTATGTTCTTTTTCAAAAATATATTATATAAAAGTGTCAAAAACTATATTTTTAATAGGTGCACCATCATAAGGTGTTAAAACTTATTTTTTTGAATAATAATTATATTATGGATAAAATATAATTTTCTATTATATCATATATAAAAAACATATAAGATTAATTTTAAAAATTAGATTGAATTTATAATTCATTATTTTTATTCAAAATAGTGATTTTATTATTTTTTAAATATAATAATTCACAATTACATTGATTTTTCACAGAAACATATCCTTTATATTAAATTGGTTTTTAGATAAATTACTAATTACTTTAGTAACAGATGATTTTTTTTGTAAAATTATTCATAAAATATTTTAATAATTTATCTATCATTGGTCATTACTGCTATTCTAATCGTTAGGTGATAACTACTAGTTAAAGTAATAATATTATAATATATAAGGATTTTTTTACAACTAATTCTTGAATGAAACAAAAGATTGTGGAGAAATACATTATTGGATGTGGGGTACTCTATCATGTGTAGCATCCCATTAAGGTAAAATTAAAATTTAATTTTTATTTATTAATAAATATGAAACATTATTATTCTCTAATTACATAGGATGTTACATCCCTCCCCCATTTTGAAAATTTGAACCTCGTAATTTTAAATTTGTTCTTGGCAACTAAGGCATCACTTTGTAAAATAACATCATTAAAATTCCACATCAGACAAAAAGTAAATAAAAACAATAATTAAAAAGAAATAAAGTGAAGTAAAAAAGGTCACATGAGATAAGAAATACACGGGTTATATGTTGGAAATATGGATATAGAATAGAAAACTAACCATCAAATTCTGATTGATAGTTGTAGAAAACATTTTTAATCGAATGTTAATGATTAACAAACCATAATTTTGTGATTGGTTAAGCAGTATATGATTTCATAGTATGATAATTTGACAATTTTTTTAATATCCATTTAATAATATTGAGGTATTAATTTAATTAATATTTTATGAACATAATGAAATACATATACCTGAATATTAGAGTTTCATCCTATAATAAAATTCCTCCTCAGACTGTTATTTTTATCTAAACGATATGTATTCATGTTTATTTTTTCATTCATGAAACACTAGATAAATCTTCAAAATAACCTTATATCACAAAACATTAACCATATATTTATCATTTCTTGAATCATTAACCAAAATAAATATGGTATGGATAATAGAATACAATTATAAATAAATAATAAACCATTAGATTATGAAAAACTAAAGTTAATCTCCAAATTTAAATTTTAATAAAAAAATATCAACATTTAAAATTGGAGAAATAACTTTCCATAAAATCCCTCAGAATAATCCAACCTATGTTTCAAATCAAAATATAGAAAAATTGGATTACATAGTCATCAATGAATAATTTCCACATTTATCCCCAAATATCATTCAAAACTTTTAGAGTCTCAAACCAAAAATGTAATTTCCAAAATAAAATATTCACTATTATTGGATAATAATTTCCCTAAATAACCCTAATGAACAAAATTATTAATTAAATGCATAGATTATTCCAAAATATAATTAAAACATAAATCTTCGTATATAATTACAATGTATTCTATTTACCATTATGACATAGTATTCCAAAAATAGTGAATATATTCCTCAATAACATTTCTCACTTAATCACTAAATCCTTTTCTAAATCCAATATTATCATTTAGACAAAAAATTATTTTCCAGCATTTACTTATCAATATTCCATCAAACCATTTAACTGAATATAAAAATTCATTGTTACCTGGGACATCACTTGGTCATGTGGTAGGTGATTCCCCCTATCACCCTGCAGTTTTGGGTTCGATTTTCAAGGCCTTACCATATTATATGGGGTTTTACCCTTCCTACGGGTTGACTTTTTTATAAAATAATATAATTATTATAATAGTCCAAAAATATAATTATGTCCTAAAAAAGCCATAACATGATTAAACATCCATGGTTTTCTCATTAATTTTATTTTTAATCCAAAATTTAATAACCCTTCATTAACTAAAAAAACATATGAAATATATCCATTAATATATAATTATGTCCAGAAAAAATAATTCTTTGAAAAATTAAATTTTCCAATAAAACATCACTGTTGCATATTAATCAAATACAAAATTATTCCAATGTACCCCCATCATCAAAATTAATTTATTAATTTTAATAATTTCTACATCCTTATGTATAAAGTATCTATTAAATACTTTATATGTAGACATATTAATATTTCAACATTCCTCATAACATATTAACTATGCATTTCCACCTTGTCTCTTAATACTTCATTCAGAACAATAAATGAGATGAACTATATATTCATGATTTATAAATACTAATCAAATCATATCTCGTACTTTAAGGATTAAATGATAATTCATACATTGAATCCAAATGTCTTGATCTTGTTAATGTTCCATTTCTCATTTGGTGTGTTTTCCTATTTTAAAAAAAGTCTTTCAAAACCATTATAGTATATGACATGGGAATGAGTTGGATGAGTTGTTATATTGAAATATTGTTAAAATGATACTATAAACCATTAATTTTACTAGAAAATACGTGGTGTTGGATAACACAAACAATTTCTTGAATGTGATTTGAACACTCAAGAAGCTATCAAAATTATTCGCAGAATATTTTTTTTATAATACTATTTCACCAATCATCGGGGAGGGATAAAACATTTTTGAAATATTTCATTTCTTAAATGAAGAAAAACAATCATTAATATACTAAAAATAATTTTCACATAATCACAAAATGAATTATTAAAAGAAGAGTCCTTTATAGGGTAAAGATAACATAATTTTTTTATAATACTCTAAGGTTATCTAACCATTTCCTTTTTATACCAACTATAAGACCCCGACCTTAAACATTACATAATCTTGAGTTTTAGTCAAAAATTTAAATTCATTCACATTGAGGATATTTTCAAGTTTATAGTTTTAGATAATTAGTAAATATATATTCCATAAAAACTAAAATATTACAAATTAGACACTTATATTCACTATCCATTTTTTCACAAATTAAAACTCTTTAAAATATAACATGGATTATTTTTCATGATAAAAAACATCATAACATTTATCATTACCTATTCCATTATATTAACCATATTTATAACATGTGGAAAATGTTTCAAAATATTGTATTTGCAAAAAACAATAATTTATATAAAATAAGGAATAAAAATGTTAGTCCATCAATATTTTATGTGAATGAAAACATTTTCCAAAAATCATAATTTTCTCCCATAAAACATAAACTCATTAACAGACCTCTTGAAATCATAAGATTCCTAGAAAACTCTATAGTAATCATAAATAAATAAAGTAACTTGTGGCATCAATATTAATCTTACATTGCATCCTTCATATCCACATAAGAAGTAACCTTCGTGGTTACATTTGGAATACCTGTTACAGTATATTCCATAAATCTCATAAGAGAAACCAGACTAGTTAACTTCATCTCATTATCTAATGTATTGTCAAGTTATCACAGGATATCCCACCATCAATTTATCATGGAACCACCCATATTCTTATATAATTTCGAGGAACTGTAACACTATCATAACGCATAGAACATGTATAATAGAAAAAATAACATTTCCACATTCAAATCACATTCATTCTTTACAATGTCAAGAACTTAGAAAAAAAATTATTTATTTCAAAAAAAAAGTTTAAACAAGAAAGGGAGACATAAAAATATTTAAGAGGTATAAAATTGAGATAATTTATTCATAACATATATATTAAAAAAACTCTATGTTATTGAAATAATCAATCCAGTTTTTATAAACCATTTTAAACATTTGAAAAGATAGTTCAGAATCAAATTGTCACATATCACTTTAAAAAATTGGAATGATACTCAAAAGTAAATATTTTAAAACATTAATATCAATATAAATACATTCATAAAAACTATTTTAAATACATGGACATGAATGATAATGATTTATAAGATTAAATATTTAAGAAAATTAAAAAAATAGTTAAAGAGTCCTTTAATAGGTTCAAATTTTAAATCATAATCCACAACAACGTAGATCATTTTACAAATAATTAATTAAAATTTGTATATATATAAAATATATATGAAATTTAAAAGTGGATGTCTGTAAAAGTTATAAAAAATGTTGATATCATCATGAAATGACTCAATGAAAGGATATTGAGATGAAATTAATTCCTTCAAGTCTGACTCAACTAATACATTATTTATCTTCCTGAATAATAATTATTGGATAATTTATAAATTCTTGAGAAATAATTTCATGTTTATTATTATTTTAATGTTAATTATTTAAATGTTATAATAATTTCATAACTATTTAAGTTTATATCTGGTGAACTTTATATATTTGTTACTTGAGTTGAAATTGAACTTGGTATGATTTTAATATTCCATGTCGTAATATGTCCATCATCACCATAATAACATTAATGAAAAAATACTAATGTTTTTATATAAATTAAACATTAAAATATATTTAGGTAATATGCATTTGAAAAATGAACAATGTTACAATCAGAGAGACGGTAAGACGTACGTATACCTGAGTTAAAATTTCCATTTTTCATTGATTGTTATAGAAAGAAGGTAATTATTATTTTATATTTCCAAAAATAATAATATAATCATTATTATCATATTAATAATTTAAATATAATTATAAATATACTATGAAGTGATTTGGTGAATAAAAATGAATCACATCACATTGTGGAGGGGATAATTCACACGTACAAACGAACGATGTAACCAGTTTTATGTGCGTGGAAACTAAGAACATAATTGATATATTATTATCATAAAATGATTTATATTTCATGAATATTACATACATGTATTAATTACATAATTATATCTAGTAATACGATATAGTTATGGAAAATTAGTAATATTAGTTAGTGGAGGTGATAATTAACACATACGCATAAATGATTAATTATTTTCCCATTTATGGGATGTGGAGATGTATTTTGGTGATAATATTAACATAATAACATATCAGTAATTTTAGGATACTAGGATAATTATTTAATCATGCATGAATAATATTTGAAGTATGTAGAAGAAAAAAAAAATTGAAGAACTTAAAAAAAATGTTATATTTCCTTCAGATGAACACCTTTGTTTAAGACCTTAACACACTTATGAAGGGTGTTCATCCAAAATAAAGGAGTCAATAATATGTGGGAGATTCTAGGATGGGTTTTGGGTAGAACTTGATGAACCAAAATGATTTTTATGTGTTAGGAATATAGATGAATATGTTTTATTTTATTAGAGTGGGGAAGGGCTCTATTGGTTATATCAATAGTAGAAAATATATATAAATTTATTTTCTATCAAAATTGGTCAATGATTATTTATATAAAATATTGGATGATTATTTATTGAAATATAATCATTCAATGAATATTTGAAAAGTTTTTATAATGTTTTAATCCATATCATTTTGTTTTAAACCCTTTTAACTCTGACTATTTTATAAAGTAATGACATTTTGAGAGAGAAAATATTTAACATAACATGAAAAAAGGAAAATTAAAGAGACATTAATTAAATTTCTATCCATATATAATTTTTTTTAATATTTTATCTTTTTAAATAATATTCCATTTTATTAAATATTTTATATTTTAAAATTAATCATTATGTCAATTTCGACACTAATCAATATACGACTTTTTAAAAAAACATAACTACTGGATTCTTTTAAAGGATCTAATTTAACACATCTGTAAAATGTAAAAGTCATCTAAAAAATAATTTATTTAATCAAATATTTCCAAATAAATTTATTTTAATATTATTAATAATGTTTTTTTACATCCATTAATAAATATATTATTGCATCATCATTGTGTCATATTTTAAATTAATTATATAAAGTTTTAAAAAAATAAAATAAAATATCATGATGTAGATAAAATCATTGTTTTGATGTTTAATATTAATAGTTGAATTTATCTTCCACATAACACTATATTCAAAATAATTTACTAATTAAAAATACGGGTAAGACATTTTTCACTAATCCATAAATAAAATACAATAAATGTCACATTCTTTCCCAAGTGGCATAAAGAGGTTATAATTTTTTACAATGCTTTATTTTGGCCTAATATCAATTATCTAATGAAATTAAGGAATATTTTATGGTAATTTTAAAAAAAATATATTTTTATTTTTACCTTTATTTACCTTATGTACCCATAATTGTGGTAAATAGAATAAATAAGATAGTATTAACCAAAAAATATATGTTGATGTTAGAGATATAATTTTATACTAATTATAACCATGTATTCTAATTTTTTAAAATTCAATTCACAGAACCGGTTAACCTAGGTTAAACACTAATCCTACAAACGTTAAAAAATACAGGTAAAAAGGACATTCAATTTTTCAATTAGTTTTTATGTATAATTTCAATATGAAAAATTATTTCAATGACCTACATTTTATTAATTAATTATAATTGATCTAAATTGATTTTAATAAATCATGTTAAATTTTATTTAATATTTAATATAAAAAATAAATTTTAACTATGTAATGTTGTTTTTTTCAATATTCATAAAGAAATAAACCATTACCGAAAATACTAAAAAATGCATCTAATATAATTTTAAAATTCCAAATTATAAAATGAAGTATATTTTTTAAAAAATAATATCTTTTTTTAGAAACAAGATTCATAATTGGTTCTCCATCAAACTCCAGTAAAATTCCTTTTTCGAAAAATACATCTTTTATTCAAAAAAATGAATTTATTCCTATATGATGTATATAAAATATATGAGATGAATTTTAAAGATCATATTGAATTTATATTTCATCAATTTAATCCAAAAAAATCAAATTGAATATTTTTCTTAAACAAAATTATTCATAATTAAAAAGTTTTTCATAGAAATATATTATTAATTTTCAAATGGTTTTTTATTTTATTTCTAGTTAATTTGTTAAATAATTAATCATTATATAAACATTTTTTAAAAAATTATAAATTAGTACACATTTTTAATTCCCACCACTCTAATGGTTAAGTGATAACTAACCCTTAAAAGAATAATATTGCAATGTTTTTTTATTGGTTTAACCTTGTCTTGTGTTCAATGTAAGGTTTCAAAGATAACCATTATTGCGTGTCATATTAGATATCGAACATAATAGAGAATTTATGTAATATTACTGTATAATTAGTAAATATTAATAAATATTATAAATTATTTTTCCATAATTACATAGGATATTAAATCAAAACAGAAGGCATCATCTCAACATAGAAACACAGAAGATCAAAAGCACAAGAATAAATAAAAGAGTGGGTTAAATCAATATCAAAAAGAGCATTCATTATGATAGAATTAAATAGAATCGTACTTAATTACATTAATGGTCCTGATTGATCATCCAAAATATCATTTTTCAGATCCATATATTTTCTCACTTGCTGCACTTTTTTCATTGTTAACATGATGATATTTCCCTTGTAGAAAAGTTATGGTATTCGTGGAATCACAACAGATAAATCACTTCAACATATGATAGGTATTATATTACATGTTAACTATAAAATCATATGATGAATATGAACCATGAGATGTTTCCCAAACAGTCGACCATGGAGAAATGCGATAATTGCATAAAATATTCCATACCCGTTTGTAATTATTGAATTCTATAGGTGGTTATGAACACTCTAAAATCATGTGATCAAAATATTCATACTAAAAATTTCTAGGATTGCTCTTGGGATGACGAGGAAGATTCACTAATCCATCCATCTGATTCTGAGTCATTACACTACCATAGAAATAGGTGTCCCTCTTATTCTTGTTCACAACATTACAGTTCCCACAAATCTGTGTTTGTATCAACATTCTTCCCCCACCTGTAGATCATGGGATGTCTTTTTCTACCACTTTCACTCTATTGATCATATTAGAATGATAATTCTTACAAATAAATCAAAATTTCAAGTGAATCTATTTACTAACGTTATATTAAAAAATGTGTTCCTTCAAGGATGAACATGATGAATCATCATTTGAAAATCATAATAAATTCATAAATTTAATTTCATCGTCCATTACTGAGAGATTCATAAGCATCATGATAAAAAATTTCAATATTATAGAAATTGTAAAAATGTCAGGATATATTTTTTTGTTTAATTATTATCAAAACTCCTCCCATGTAATTCCTTGTCCAATTTTATCATGAACAACTAGATCCTTCCCCTTGTGTACTGGATCATTCATTATGTAAATTTCAAAAGTGACATTCTTGTTTCTTAGGGTTCCTAGGAAATCAATGATTTGATTAATCCTATTAATAGACACCACTACCTTCTCTTATTCTTAATTAACCCTAATTATGGGTGGATTCTTCATATGGATCAGAATGGAATGATCTTGGTTCATGACTTTGGTTCCCTCTACTAGAAATATTAACATCTTTGACAATACTCTAAACTAGAAGATGGGTCATTTATGGATTATGTGTAAATAAATTCTCAACAACCTCTCCTAGATGGGTTTCTCTCTGCCTTATAAGATCCATTTTCTATAATGAAAACATTATTATATTAATATAACTCTATAGGAACTAAAGGGTTAAATCATTAAAATTCAAAATTTCACACATATAAAAAATGATTTAAAAAATACATCACCTTCCACATTAATGAATTTTTCTTACATTTCACATTGATTATTAAAATGATAATGTATAAAAAAACTACATTGCCTTCTGAATTCCTTAAATTTGAAAAACAATTTGAACATTTTTTCCATATCATTTCAACTACACCAAATCATAAATGATTACTCAAGACAAAATATAAACCCTAGGGGTAATTCGTTTATATTAATTCATTACATGATCATCACATTGATTTAAACCTTGATAATAAAGTTATAATAATATAATTGTTTTAAAAAACATAAATAACAAACTCATTAATAACTTGATGTTTAGCATAAATATGTTATATATGCCTTTTTTGTGTTCTAAATTTCTTATTCACACAATATTACACTATTCTATCATTTATTCCTAATGAAAAATCAAGAATTATATTCTAAATCCAATGTAAAGAAACATATTACATTTTTTAAATATGAATGAATGACTAAAAAAGTCTTATACCTTTTGTATGAACCACCCATCCTCACTCTATTGAAAATGAGGTAGGGTATTATTTAACCATAAGTGACATCCCCAAGAAACCCAATGCTAGAAATAAATGTGAATGGCTTCAAAAATATTTAGGGGATGATCTTCCCATTGAAAACAAACCAACCAAAAGAAGTATCTAATAACCAAACAACCAGTAAATGAATCATTAGAATAATGTGTGGTACCTGTGTAATACCAATTGGAATCAATAAAAAACTACAACTAATCACTAAAAAGTCCCATAAATATAATGCGGTGCTATAAAAAATTGGTAATATTTTTGAGTTCATCTTTGGTGATTATTGGGCTATAAGGTTTCTATTTTAGATATATATCCCATTAAAACCATTAATGAAGGGGGATATTATTGTGAACAAATCATCCTTATATATTAATCCTCGATACACTAAAATTAATATTGATTTGAAGAAGAAAATCTAGTGGAAAAACATTTATTGGTACATTGTTGAATTTCTCAATTTATTTTTGATATTTGAACAACATAGGGATTAATGATATATGTATATTTTTACAATGAATCCATTTACCATACCAGTATTAAAATGGGAAATAATTATTATTTATTTCATCAATGGACTCCCTTAGAATTTTAATGTCAATAACACTATCTAGGGGGTAGTCGATCACCTTACAAAGTCATCACATTCATTTTCTAGCACTGAATATTTCTCTCTTGAACATCTCACTAAGATATAAATTATATATTTGTTAATCTTTTTTTCTGTTTGAATATTCATTAGATTAAATCAATATATGAGGTTTACCTAATGGTTCTAGAGAAGACTTCAGTAATAATTTTATATATAACTCAGCATTATCCTATAACAGATTGTTTGTCTAATAAATCCCTAAAATACAAGATGATATTCTAATATATTGTTCATTGTATTTGTATTTATCTTTGTATCATCAACTTCCCATTGTATAGTTTTCATGATACAAAATCATTTATTCTATCATTAATAAGGAACCATGTGATGTTCTCTATATGAATTGGGGTTAGAACCCAACATGTTGATATAGTATTAAATCATATAAAATTATTGGACTCATTGTTTCCCAATAGTTTAAAGAGAAGTCCCAATCCATTTAGTAGTAGATAAAATCCACACAATGTTGAGAGGAAAAATTTTCCACTTAATCTGTGACGAGGCTTGGTAATTCAGGTTAGATATATGATATTCCACTGAATTCCACAACATATGAAATTAATGAGTGTTGGGATGATAAAAATCTCAATACTGGATACATCATCTCCTTTTAGATCTTTGATCTCATAGAAGTGGTGTTTTATCAACTAGAACATATACCTAAAATATCCCAATTACAAGATGTGATCTATCTATACTTCTTGATTAATTACATAAAAAACCACTACCATGTAGTAAATTATGTGGTGGTACCATTTCATAATTAACATTCCTATGATGATCATTTCTTAGATCATTGAGACTATGTTTTTTGAATTATGAAAACTCACTTAGTCAATGGTTTATGGGAAACTATAATTATAAATAAGAAACATTGTTTATTGAAGAGGAGATGCTTTAGAAGTACCCTTACCTATTATCAACAATGTTTGTAATATAAATTTTCAAGGGAAATTCTAGTATGGTGGGAATTATTTAAGGCTATGTGTTTTTAAAACGGAAAACAATTTTTAATAACATATGCCACACACAACACTGAACTGAGAAAGGCCATGACTATATAAATATGAGAATTATAAAATAGCCATTAATTAGTGGGAGTTAATATGATTAATTATTATATGTATTGATAATTTTCTATACACAATTAATTAATGATTATTATATAATATATCAATTTTTAATAGGTATTTATTCTTAAAAATCTTTTTCTAATAAATTTTTTTTTATTTATTTTTGTGAGAATGTTTTTACTAATTATTGTGAGAAATAAATATTTCTGGTAAAAATTATCATTATTTTTATCAAATTAACTGATATAAATATCTTGTAACACATTAATATTATTTAAAAATAAAATAATTATTTTTAGTTATATTACATGAAATTAATAATATTTAAATCATATTTTAAACTTATTTTAAATCAATGTTATTTATAATTCTATAATCACATTTTCTCAAAAAATTGTTTTAATTAGAAAAATATTTACATTTTTTTTAATTAAAAAATCTTTAGTGTGAAATTATATAAATTAAAAAATATTACATTTCTATAAATATTAATTTAAATTCATTTAATTATTATTACTTTTGAATTAGTTATTATAATATAAACAAACACTTGAAAAATGATGTTTTTGAGAAACCATTTTTTCGACATGTCAATGGATTTTAGATTAATTAAAATTATAACACTTAATTAAATTTAATTTTATAAATTAGATTACATATTTTGAAAAATATATTATAACATGATCTTAATTTTTGGTAATAATTTATAATAAAAATTAAAAAAAAAACTAGTTACATACAGACAAATTAAAAGGGTATAATGTGTCTAACCATAGACGTAAATGGAATAGCATGATTAAAACATGATAATTTTGAATATAATACATATGGTTCTTCCTTTTAACATTAAAAATCCATAAATTTTAATTTTTTTAGAAACATTTAATGATATTGACTTTAAATTGTTGAATTTTTTGGGTATTTAAAATAATTCCACTACTCCTCCCATGAAACAGGGATCCCCTTGTCCTCTCATTTCCTATACATCCGAAAACATAAGTTTTTACATGAACTATTGAAATAAATAAATAAATTCCATCTCTTTACCATATAATTATTTTTATCATAAATTTAATCATGGATGGATTTTGTTATTATTATAAAGATATCGTCTCGTGAATATGTATCATTTTTAAAAGAGCATCCATGAATTATTTATTCTTCCAAATCAATCATATCAAAAACAATTATGATCATATAAATATATAACTACAATATAAATATATACTATGTTATTATTATGTTTATCTAATAATCTTAATCCACCACTACTCCAAACATATGGTAACTGATAACATTTTTCATTATACAACAGACTATCGCCTCACGAAGTGATATGATTTAATTTCCATCATCACCTATCATTCCTATTTATAATGATGGATTTAATAATTAAATATGATAAAATTATCATATTAACTTTTTTAAAATTATTGTATCATTTAATTTTATACCTTACGATCCATTGAAACTGATAATGTCATTCCTGTGTACAGAAAAAAAAACTTCCTCATGAAGCGACGTGATTATTTTATTTTCATTTCCAAATCACAAATATGATATAAGAAATTATTTTTAATGAAATAATATTATAATTTCGATATAAATATAATTATGGAGATATAAAATAAATTACCACATTTTACTAATGATCATTGAAAAATAGAAGGGTTTATCATGTGTGTGTATGGGCCAACATCTCAATAATTATATTATTGTTTAGTTTTCATGAACATCCCACATGATTGGTTTTAGATATATCATTTTTATATAAAAATTTCAAAAAAAATTATTATTTCTATTATATATAGGATTAATTAATAATCTATTTGACCTTAATCGACTGATCAAATATATTTTGGAAATTTGAGCCGACCATCGTCAATACTTCTGACATGAACCTAAATGAATTCGAAATTTAATATGATATCATAAGTAATTTTTCAAAATGAATAATAATAATTAAATGGTTATCTAAAAATTAAATAATATATATATGTTTTATACTAAGGGAGATAAATAAAAAACACGATGAATTGGCCTCAAGGTCATGAATCTCCTAAAACAACTGATTTCATTATGTTTTGGACACACTCTCCCGAACTCTAATTATCACTCTCATAAATGATATGGAATGATTATAAATTATATATATGTGTCACTTACATATATTACAAGATAATTATTAATTTCATTGATATGTTAATACATTCATTGTGACTATTTCTAAAGTTATATGTTTATAAAATCAGTTTTGGTTATTTTATGAAACAAGATTCTGAAACCCATTTATTTGTATGTGTAATTATAATGATTATCCATTATTAATAATTTTTTATGTGTCACACATATAAATTTACCTGAATGTAATGTAATGGGAGGTCCATAAATTATATATCCCTCCAATTCATTGGGTAACGATTTATTATTATGAAATATCATGTATGGTTTAAGGGAGTGAATGTAATTTGTTTTCAGACTGTATCAACTATATGATGTTGTATTAATAGTAATTTTTGGATTTTTATTATTTCATGCATTTATTGTTTACAAAATCCTATATTTCCTAATATTATTATAAAATTCTCTTTGTTTTATACTACCATTTAATATATAGGTACCTTATCTTTTAAAGTATCTCATTATAACATTGACTCACATGTTATATTTACATATCTTTTTGTTAACATACTTTTATTTTTATCTCTCCTATTTCATTGATATATTACCTAGGTTATCCTTTTTTGGATTATGGATATAAAATTTATTTTAATAATGCACTCTGGGGAATAAAATTATGAAGCTATGTTTTAGTATGCATTAATTTATTACTAACCCAGTTTTCTGAATACTCATTAGCCATTTTGACCCTTGTATTGTAATCACTGATATTTAAATTTAATAATCATTTAATAATATTTATTATATAAATGGACATATATGGGGCTCATGATCCCATTTTCAAACCACAAGACACAGTCAACAACATAATGTACCAATAAGTTATACTAAAATTATGTCTACCATATTTACTACTCCTCTGTCTATCATATGTATAAGATATGAAAAATTATGTAAAATATAGTTACAGGGTCATTATAAAAATTCCAATTTGGATGGAATAAATAAATAAGTACGAATAAAAATGTTTACTTACTTCTAACCATAAAGAATGAGGGTAATGAAACATAAATCATATTTGATATTAAAGAGACCAATTGAAAGAGAGTAATCTGTTTTACAAATTTAAATCTAGAAGATAAAAATTAGTTTACCTATATCTCACGTTTTTTCCACCTTGGATTACATGGACGACATGAAAAATCATTATAATTAGGTTGGGGGGTCCAAAACTCACTATTATGGTCTATAGTCGAGGGATAATTTCCTCTAATAGAGTTCCCACTCCCTGTTGAAACTTGATGGTAGTCGAGTAACAATAAAATTATAAAAGTCCCAAACATATTTTAATGTGATGGATTACTAAATCTATATGTATAAATATTATAGGGACTCATGACCTTATGAGATAGTGGAGAAATGGCCCCCAGCATCACTATAATGATCAGACCTGATCGCCGCTACCTTCTTATAATCAACGAAGATGTGTCCAACTAATATCATCAAAAATAATATCTCTTGTTTAAAATTGATGTCCATCATCATATCGTAAACACAAATCCACTATTGATGTGCTACTCACTTGAGAAATTCGGGGTCCATATGAAAAAGATATGTGAGGTAGAATTTTCTGAGTGGAGTTCAGGGTTCTACCACTTGGGTAAATAATGTATCTACTTTAACTGAATCCTGGTTGGGTCACAATATTAAAGTCATCATATAAAATCCAACATATACAAATATAATCATGGCTAAATAATTTGTGGGACTGACCAATTCCCATAAGTGATTCTCATAGAACATAGAATCATTGTACCTTTAGGGTACATGGTGTGTACTCCAAGGTAGAAGGAGTATATTCAACACAGAATTACTGAGAATATATAAGTAGTATAATATTGAGCTAGACATACAAGATCATATGGATTCTTGGTCCTCAATATAGTATAGGGGACTAGTAGTTCACAAATACACTAGTTTTTTATGGAATTTTTTGGGATGGGGTGTTTGTTACATTAGATTACACAATGTGTAAGCATGTTTTTCATAGTAGATGTGGTTTCTTCCTTGTATAACATAGGATATATCCTTTCACCAAAATCATCACATAAAAAGCTACTAGAGCCACCTCCTAGGTTAAAACCTATCCTACCATCATTTTTCTATCACAATCAACCTAAAAATGAAATATCATATGACCCACATGAGAATTATTATAACATATGTCGTTGAAAAAAGGGGCCTAGTCTCCGGAACAACAAATGTGATATGTTATAGTAATTTCCAAACAACTATAATTGATTAGAAAATTATCCAACAGCAATTAAAGGATTCTGGTGGTTAGAAATCAAGATTTTTTTTTTCAATTCATGATCCTTTATACACTCTATAGATAAAATTATATTTTGATACCAAACCATCTACGAACCATCAATCCCAATGTCATTCAATGGACCACCATTAATCTATAGTATTTATCATTCTCAAAATGAACCAAAAATTTTAAATCAATGACCCAATAAACCAATGATGAATAACTATAGAAACAACATTGATATATGCATCAAAACAAGAAAAGAATTATTATATTCATATAGGGTCTTTGAAAACAATCATATAAAAATAAAAAATAGATTAAAATTTATAATATTGAAAAAAATAATCAAGATGATGACAACAGATTAAATTTATATATCATATAAAAAAATTTAAATTAACCATTATTATAATGCACGATAAATAATAAATAAAAACGGTAAAAAATAAAAAAAAATAAGGATACATTCTTGAATAATGTATCAAATTTTTTATAATAGTACATTATATTGTGATGATGATGGACAATCCACTACATGTATCATCAATCTTTTGAATATCCATGATTTATTGGTTTTCGATCCATGATCAAATTTCATCAACACCAAAATTGACTCTCCTCATCATCTTGTAAAATAAAAAAGGAATATGAATCTAACCATTGATAATTTCAATTAAATATAATTTTTAGTGATTCAATATGATTTTGGGAATAACATAAAATTATAACACTATCAATTATTTTAATTATAAAATATTCCAATGACTTCCAATAGTGGATTTTCTAACACCAATGAATCATATGAAACTATTTGGGTGAAAGATAGTTTCGAGAACTAACCACAGTCCCTGATTTCAAATATGAGTTATTGATCAATGGGGAAACAATATTACAAATATATTATCACAAGTTATTGAATATTTTTTATTTTTATTTTATTTTAATTCACGGGTCTTAGGATACCTAAAACAAAATAATTTACTATGAATAAAATAATTTATAAATACATGATGAAATATTCAATGTTCTGAATTCAAAAAACTATGGTTTTCGTATAATTGTCGATAAAAAAATTAAATTAAAAATTTATTACTAAAAAATTATTAAATTAACAATAATATTCCAATAGATTATTATCTTTTGGAATATTATTTAAATAAAAAATTATTTCATGTTAGTGAAAAAGTTTCCCATTAGGTTTATTTATGATTAGTTTGTCAGTGGTTGTTTAGTTGAAAAATCCATTTCTTATTAGAGAGTACTATTCTATAATGATTAATAGTGAACAGATAATGATGCAATACACATTCATTTCAAAGTAAAAACACTATTTAGACCCAATCAATTCAAAAATGTGATTTAAATGTTAAATCGATACTTATAAATTTAGTGTATTACATTATTAATTTATGATATGTATTGACAGGTAAATATTTTTTTAGAAAATATGGTTCCACCACATTCATTTTCATGATAAAAATAATCTATAATGAATTTTAAAAAAAGATAATATATGTATGTGGATAAATGGTTTATTAATGATTAAAAAAAGAAATTTTGGGATATTGAGTACTATTTCAATATGATAGTAAAATATTTATAAATGATTAATAATATTATTATAATTGAGGAATATGAAAATTTTAATAAATTTTAGAAACTATTAAATTATTAGATATGAATGACATGAGAAATTGTTTTGTGGATGAGTCTGGTGTAGACTTTATCTTAATTTAAATGCATTGATTCAATTTCTGATTTTTATCAATAATTAATTATAGAAATCAATTTTTATACATTACATAAAATGATTTTTTGGTGATGGTATTAAATTTATCCACATGGAAGTAGTTTCCTAATGTTATTTAAATGATATTTTAGGGATAGCTATTTTTAAATGGAAATGAATTAATAAATGAGGAAACCTACACAATATAAAATGATCTAGTTGTTGAAAAAATACATGATAATGGTTTTCCAAAAAATATAAAATTATAATCAATCTTAGACTATATTAATTATTTTAGTTATAAAAAAATAAAATTATTTTTTTAATAAATAAAATATATCAAATTTAACAATATAATTGTACTAAACAAAAAATTATTTATTTTAGTCATATTTATAATTAATATGATCTTAATTTTAGAGAACTAAGATTGTAATTTTATTTAATATGTATATTTCCCCATAATGAATAATCATGGTTTTTAGATAAGATTTAACATTTCTTTATCATCAAAAATCATAAAACAATGATTTATAAGTCAATAACATCAAACCAATACAGATTGTAAAAATTTATTCCAAATATATTTAATTAATAGAATTCAAAGCTATAATTTTTTATATTTTTTGGAATGGGTATGAGATAAATAAGAATTAAAAACATTTTAATCCATCTATGGGGTGTGATGATATTATATGGATGCCATATTTTTTATTTCAAGGAATGAATTATAGATTTGAGAAGACATTTTTTCATTTCTTGTAATTTTAAATTAAAATCAGTTTTTTCCATAATCGTTTTTTATTTTATTATCTTGAATATTTTCATAACGTTCAATTAATAGGTACATTAGTCTTAACCTTATCACTCAATCATGGAATTTTATTAATTCAAATTCTTTGAATACATCCTTGATATTGTCAGAGATAAATATTTCACTAATTATCAATATTGGAAAATAATTTTATCTTCAATTAATGTAAATATAATGTGAAACTATGAAACCATGTTTCACTAAAGGTATGATATAAAATTCATAATATATTTTAGACTTGAATTGATCATTTTTCAAGAATAATAATCATAATACAACCAATCTATTCTAACAAATTTGACCTCGATCTGATCATATTATTGATAAGGAAATCTACTTGATAATTTGGTAATATTCCATGTAATGAATCATCTATAAAATTCATTAAAGTAATATAGATATGAAATATTTTTTTGATAAAATGTTGTTTTATATGATTATATATTATTTAGAATGATCCCTTTAGAACTAAATTATAATACAAAAGACTATTTAAAATGATTTCCCACTAGTTTAACTATTACACAAAGAGAATTTTAATAATATTTTTCATTCAAATAATTATTTTTCAATATCTTTTTTCACATAAAACCTAGAACTAAAAAATCATGATATATTTTTATGAAATAATATAATATTATTAAGTATTAAGGCTTATACATTATGTAAAAATATCAATGGAAAAATATATAACATTCAGTGATGATATTTTGTTATTATAAATCTATATAATCTTTTATACATCACAGAATATAATAATTTGGCTAATTTTCAAAATTAAATGAATTATTTTAATATTTATGGGTTTCTAAAATTTAATTTTATGATTTTGAATAATTAAATATATTTTTATATTTTATTGTTTATTAAATATATAACTAATATTTTAAAAAAATATTATTTTTCTAATAGTAATGTCTAATTATTATTGAATAATATTTTCATATAAAAATATTTAAAATATTTAAAAAAAAATTACTCCCAATATTTATTACATAATATTAAAAAATTAGTAATGTAATTTTATTTATATATTTATAATTTTCCAATAATTTTCCTTCTAATTACCTATGAAAATCTAATTTTTTAAATTAATTTCATTATATGTAGATGATGAAAATGTATATTTTTAATCTATGTAATATATTAACAAAAATTTAAATTATATTGTTTTGGTAAAAAATGGATAATAAATGTTAAAATTTGATAATTTATATTCCATAGAAACCTATTTTTTGTTATGTTATCTAATTTAATTTTAATGTTATATATATATATATTAAAATATTTAATTCAAAAAATGTACATCAATTTAGGTCTATTAATGAAAAAATAAATTTTAAATAAATAATGAAATACTTTTGACTAGTCACGGCGCCCACATGCACTCCTAGATCATATGTTATGGCCTTTTTAGTGGGTATCAGGTTTGTTATGTTTATCAATGCCTCATTTCTACCACCCGTTCCCTGTCATCTATTTTCTAAATGGTCGTAACTTCCGATCCACCTGTCCATTCAGACTCTTTCACCTTTCAGGTCAAAGATCGTTTCAGGATCTTTGATTTGACAGGTTGCGGATCTAAAATCGACTCTCGGATCATAAGTTATCTCCGTTAATGAGTCTAATGTTTTTGTCTCTTTATGACTGTTTTGACGGGTTTTAACGATTGCTCCATTTGTTATTGTTTATTTGGGTTTCCATTACTTGTTATCTTTATCAATGGTTTTTTGTGGGTTATTATGATGATTATGTTGAATTATTAAGGTCTTTTCCAGAGTTGTCACGAGTGTTCATGTGTTCTCATTATTTCTAATGCCTCATTCTTCATATACTTCTCCATCCTTTTTCATGCATTTTCATGATTTTTAATCCCTTATCACGTCTTATCACGTCTTTTCAAACTTATTATTTATTATTTATTATTTATTATTTATAATATGCTTTAATTTATTTATTATCTATTATCTGTAACTAGTTATTTATTATTTATTATTTATTATTTATTATTTATTATTTATTTTTATTTATTATTTATTATTTATTATTTATATTTACTTATTATTTATTATTTATTATTTATATTTACATATTATTTATTATTTATATTTACTTATTATTTATTATTTATTATTTATTATTTATTATTAATATTTATTATTAATATTTATTATCTATATTTATTATTGATATTTATTATTTATTTATTATTTATTATTTATTATTTATATTTATTTATTATTTATTATTTATTTATTGTTTAAATTTATTTATTGTTTAAATTTATTTATTTATTTGTTATTTATTAGTTATTATTTATTATTTATTATTTATTATTTATTATTACTAATAATAAAATAATAATAATAATAATAATATTTGTTACTGGTTATTTATTATTTATTATTTATTATTTATTATTTATTATTTATTATTTATTATTTATTATTTATTATTTATAATTTATAATTTATAATTTATTATTTATTATTTATTATTTATTATTAATATTTCTTATTAATATTTATTATTTATTATTTATTTATTATTTATTATTTATTATTTATTATTTATTATTTATTTATTATTTATTATTTATTATTTATTATTTATATTTATTTATTATTTATATTTACTTATTATTTATTATTTATATTTATTATTTATATTTGTTATTTATTATTTATTATTTATATTTATTTATTATTTATATTTATATTTATTTATTATTTATATTTATTTATTAATGATATTTATTTATTTTTTATATTTATTTATTATTTATATTTATTTATTATTTATTATTTATTATTTAATATTTATTTAGTATTTATTATTTATATTTACTTATTATTTATTATTTATATTTATTTATTATTTCGTATTTAAATTTATTTATTATTTGTTATTTGTATTTATTTATTATTTATTATCCATTATTTACATTTATTTATTATTTATTATTTATATTTATTTATTCTTTTAATTGATATTTATTTGTTATTTATTATTTATTATTTATTATTTATTATTTATTATTTATTATTTATTATTAATATTTATTTATTAATTATTATTTATTATTTATTATTTATTATTTATTATTTATTATTTATTATTTATATTTATTTATTATTTATATTTATTTATTATTTATTATTTATTATTCATTATTTATTATTTATTATTTATTATTTATTATTTATTATTTATTATTTAATATTTAATATTTGTTATTTATATCTATTATTTATTATTTATTATTTATATCTATTTTTTATTTTTTATTTTTTATTTTTTATTTATTATTTATTATTTATTATTTATTATTTATTACTTATTATTTATTCTTTATTCTTTATTCTTTATTATTTTTTATTTTTTATTTTTTATTTTTTATTTATTATTTATTATTTATTATTTATATTTATTTATTATTTATATTTATTTAATATTTATTATTTATATTTATTTATTATTTATTATTTATTATTTATATTTATTTATTATTTATTATTTATAATTATTTATTATTTATAATTATTTATTATTCTAATTTATATTTTTTTATTATTTATTATTTATTATTTATTATTTATATTTATTTATTAATTATTAATTATTAATTATTAATTATATTTATTTATTTATTTATTTATTTTTTATTTTTTATATTTTATTATTTATTGTTTATTTTTTATTTTTTATTTTTTATTTTTTATTTTTTATTTTTTATTTTTTATTTTTTATTATGTATTATTTATTATCTAATATTTATTCTTTATTATTTATTATTTATATCTATTATTTATTTATTATTTATTATTTATTATTTATTATTTATTATTTATTATTTATTATTTATTATTTATTATTTATATTTATTAATTATTTATGTTTATTTATTATTTATTATATATTATTTATCATTTATTATTTATATTTATTTATTATTTACTATTTAATATTTATTATTGATATTTATTTATTATTTATTATTTATATTTATTTTTATTTATTATTTATATTTTATTTATTATTTATTATTTATTATTTATATTTATATTTATTTATTATTTATATTTATTTATTATTTATTATTTATATATATTTATTATTTATTATTTATATTTTATTTATTATTTATTATGTATTATTTGATATTTATTATTTATTATTTATTATTTATTTATATTTAATTATTATTTGTTATTTATATTTATTTATTATTTATTATTTATTATTTATTATTCTTTATTTATTATTTATTATTTATTATTTATATTTTATTATTTATTATTTATTATTTATTATTTATTATTATTGAGTTTAAATCTATTATTTGTGTATTATTTGTTTTTTCAATTAATATATATAAGTATATTAAATTCTGTTTATTAACCACATGACGAGTTTGCTGGAGTGGTAAAGTCTTTGAAAAAATATGTAAGAGGTTAGGGGTTCAAATCTCACCAAACTCAGAATTTCATTATATTGCATGGGCATGCATGTGCATGTGCATGTGCATGGGATGTGCATGCATGGATTAATAAAGTAAATAAAATAATACGAAATAAATAAATCAATCAAATAAATACGAAATAAAATAAATAAATAATAAATACGAAATAAAAAATAAAAAATAAATACGAAATAAATAAATACGAAATAAATAAATAAAATAAATAAAATAAATAAAATAAATAATTAAAATAAAATAAATAAATAAATAAAATAAAATAAAATAAATATGAATTAAAATAAATAAATAAAATAAATAAATACAATAAATAATTAAATAATTAAATACGAAAAATAAATAAATAAATACGAAAAATAAATAAATAAATATATTCGAAATATAAATAAATAAAATAAATACAAAATAAATAAATAAATAAATATGAAAAATAAATAAATAAATAAATTAATTAATTAATTAATTAATTAATTAATATATAAATTAATATATAAAATTAAAAATTAAAAAATTAAAAAAACCGCCGCGAAACGTTCTACGACGGTTTTGAAAACCACCGCGAATAGTTTCCCGACGAACGATTTCGCGGCGGTTTTTCAAAACCGCCGCTAAATTCCTTTTGTGCCATAGTGCATTCATGGATTTCAAGATTTATTGAAAGTGTTTCTCATCTAAAATATTACACTTTCTGGCATACTTCATATTATACACCAATTTTCCATTATCTATTTCATATATTTACTTTTAAAATATAATATAAGGATTATATTCATAGTAGTGGGATTTGATGTTCAGTTTGAGGATTACTCATTCTTGATAAATCAACTAAATAGTTATAAATTACGTATTGGTTTTTATATTATAGATTATGTTTCATTGACACATTTTCCATTATAAATACATATTTTCCTTTGTTTGGTGTATATAATAATGATAAATGTATTCATATCATATATAACATGAAATTTATTAATCATTAAAATCCATATGTTGTTTTCACAGTAATTTTTTTATTCAAATGTTATCTTGACATGATAATTTTTATTAAATATTCTCCAACTTATTTATTTAAAAAATTCATTTTCACATTTTATTTTCCTATATTCAGTGTATTCTATTAAAAGATTTTTTTAAATAGAATATTTCTTTCATTCATGGAAAATTTACATTTTTTGTTCAAATATTTATCCATGATAATGTTATTTGACATGAAATAACATCATAACAATTAATAATTTTCATCCTTTTAAACATAATTTATTTCCACATATATATAAATATTAAATCATTAAAATGTGTTATAATTTTCATATAATAATATATTGGTATCTATTATATCTTTTTCTATTTATATTCCTCCTCACCACTTTTAAGAAAATATACAAAATTATTGTTTGTACGATCAGTGTTTCAATAAACGTTTTTTAGAAATATTAATGGTTATTCCCTCTATAATCATATGTATTATCATATAAACAACATTTACTATTGAAAACCATTCGGTATTTTCGAAAAATTATTTTTATTTATATTTTATTTAAAATTATATTTTAAAAATATTTTCATTTATATTCTAAAAACAAATATATATGACACCTAAAATCATTTTTTCTATAATGATAAATTATATTGATTGAATATATATATACTATTTTATTTTTATTTCTATTTTTTTCCCAACATTATCGTCCACCAATAAATTTATCTTCTAAAATGTACCCTCTATATTATTTTATTAAATAATTCTTTTGTATTTTTCATTGTTTTATCAACAAACTTAATTGTTCATGTCACTTTTTGTAATACTATTTTGAAATTTAATAAATGTGAACTTACTTAAATGATTTTTTCATGATATAATATATAATTAAATTTTTGTGTAGTGCATACAGATGGATATGATGAATTCTTTCTTATATCGACATCTAATTACATGTTATTGTTTTTTTCTCATGATATATTTATTAGAATCAATGATTAATCCCAATTTCATAATATGAATAAGGAGGTGATGTATATTTTACTATATTATGGGAATCAGAATGTTATGCCAACAGAACAGAGTTATGTGAGATGGGTAGTAGTTCATTCATAAGTATTTTATAGTAAATGGTTAGTGATTCCTTCTTAATCATGTATGAATTCATATTATTATAATTATGACACATTTAAATCTAATATATTGTGTACTAATCAATATATCAGTATTATTTCTTTATTCAGAACATGTATTCCATGGTATATGTTTAATCAATATTTATTAAACACTACTTTATTATTCCTTATAGATAAATATTATTATTCTAAATTATTATTAATACTTTATTTAACTATTTTCTATGTTTTATCACATTTATGTCATCGAATTCTGAATTTTTAATGATAGTTTTATAAATTTATAACAATATGAGCTCACCCTATTAAGATATTATCCATTCTCCGTGTTATGAATGTGATTCTGAAATACACTATATCCTAATTGGAATATAGTATGGTGTAATTGTGTAGAAATATTCACATTATAATATTAACATATGTGATCTCCAAATATAATAAACAATTATGATGATGGAATGTATCATCATTTATAATAATTAACATTTATATTTTAGATATATATTTTTGAATTTCGAATATCCATTCACCCTTAGTATAAAAGGTATAAATTAATGTGTTATTATAACTAGATAATAGAGTGAATGACTTTGGTGGTTTATGTGGTATTAAAAAATGTTTATGTTTTTTTATATTATTATTTTTAATTATGGGTATATATGGAGAAAAAAGTAGTTAGAACCATATGAATATTCCAAAATTTCTAAAAAAACAAAAAAAATCAATTAATTATGAGTCTATGGATTCATATAGATGACATAGTTATCTATAAATAATGAATTTTATTATTCCATTGAATAATATTAACCTATGAATTGTAACCTTGAAAATTGTTGGTTGTGTAATAAATTGAAATTTACTTGGTGCATCAAATGTAGTCATTTCTACACATTTAGTTTGACAATACCCTGGGATATCCCTTTGGATATTTTAATTTATTTTTAAAAAAAAAATTAATGTAAATACATGTAGTTTTTTATAAAATATACAACTAATTAGGATTGATTTCATAAAAATATTACAGCCATGAAATCCCAATGTTGATACACAAATATTCAAACATTATAAGATACATTTCAATAATGAGTTGTCCATTTTATGTTTATAGTTTTATTTTCCATATTTATTAACAATAAATTGGTCTTAAGAAACATCCCTTTCTTATATTAATGGGTATGATATGATAAATAAACATATCTATAGATTCAATGGGTAAATATATGATTTTTTCAACATAGAATAATGTTTGATATAATATGGTATTGAAAATTTCGTTTTTATGCTCACATATCAATCATTAGATATTATTACCGTCACATAAAATAAAAAATCCATGACTCAAAAATATATATTTTGATGAAAATTTGAAAAAAATCAAGTGGAAATTTCAATGTGGAAAATTATATTAAACATCAGACATGTCACAAATTATAGAAAATGAACCCATGATAACTTCTACAAAAAACATATATTTTTTACATGTATGAAAAGATGGTTATTAGAGCAAATGATTATCAAATATAGATAAATTTTTTATCTAGTATAATGAAAGATATAAATGTTCCATCAAAGTCTTAGACCATAATTTAATATTTTAAATGAAATATTAAATTTCCTTTTTAAAATTAATAAAATAAATGAGTATCTCATATGGATAATAGGAATTTGAAATATCATAGATAAATGGGATGAGGAATTTAGTAATCATCGCTACAAATAATGTGTAATGTGATAGTTTAGGAACACTTATAATATAATATAGATTTGTTTCATTCGTATTTTTTTCTCATTCAATCCAGTATTGTTTTTGAATGATGTGGTTTTATAATGTCAAATAATAAGCACAAAGACATGATGTCATATTCTCAAAGTTATCCTATACATGTTTGATTATTATGACTCGTCTTAAGGATGTCATATTGTACTACTGGAATATTTATTATTCATATTTTATATGAATTTTTTTGTTCTTTTACAAAAAAATTATCTATATCCATGAATTATAAATATTATTTCTATAATAGTAAAATGACTTTTTATTTTAAAATATTTTAAATTATCATCTTCTTGTTAATGGTTGAAAACTTATTATCTATGGAAATGAACTCAATGGGTTTTAATACCCAGTTCAGTGAGATATTATCTCTATCTATTGGAAAGAAACTCAATGTTTTGTATATTTCCATTATGAAGTAAAATATATTATTCTTTGTAATTCATATAATTTTAATGTATCTATAATAATGGAAAATGGATATTATATTATTTCATTCTGCTAGATACATATTTTTATTATTACTAGTAGTTGATCATTAAAATTTGTTTGTCAAATTTTAATTTGGTGGTTTGATACAACATAAAATAATATCATTGTCAACCATTTATATAAATAGAATTTTAAATATATTTTCACTTCAAATAATTAATCTAATTAAACCATGATTCATTTTATTATGAATTTTTATTACCAAGATAGATAAGCATTAATACATTATGATAATCTAAAAATGAATTAATAGCGACACCATTTAATTTAAAATTTTTAATATATAAAAATGATTTTCTTAATGAAAACCCCCCATTAAATAATATTTATTAGAGAGAACCACTTCTTTATCGATACATCTTTTATCAATCCTTGTACATGACCCGAGTGTTCAAGATTTCCTAACATTGTATATAAACTATACTTCTTGCAATCATATATGATAGTCCCCTGTATATCATTATCTTAAAGGGAATTCTTGTATAAAATTTTTTTAAAACTAAATAGTTAATAACAATATATACTTAGTTAATTTAACATAAATAACATAAATATATTAAAAACATATCACAGTCCTCTCAGTTACAGCCCTCAAATATACTATAATATATTTCTTATTTTTTGCACAACCAAGACTATATCTAATTTTCATGTCTGGAAAGGGGGATGGTCATCCTCTATAGATCCGAATGACTTGGATATAATTTTCTAAATTTTTCAAGAATCATTTTATTATAATAAAGTATACACTTCATGATATGACGTACCAGTTCATATGTTTTTCGATCAGAAAACATAATTATTACTCTTATTTTCATATTAGTATAGAATAAAAATATGATTAATATGAATATAAATATATAAAATCAAGATATTATCAATTAAAATAATAAATACACTTACTGGAATCTACATTCAATAAAATACATCAAACTATCATCATCTATAAAAGGATATATTTCATATTGATTTTTATTTGGTCTATCCCAAAAAATGAAAGCTTTTGTGATTGATGATATAATATCTGTCTGTCTCCTATCATCTAATCCTATCAATTTCCTCTTGACACTTATAGTATCAATTATATCATATCTCATATGATAATTATACTAAAACCAATATTTGTAAAAATATCTCATGGTCTGTTTGATAATAACTAATGAACACACCAATATTTAGTCCCATAATTGTGATGGTTCCTCTTTTTCAATACCAATCCAATCAGAAGTCAATATATTAACATTCTATTAGAATAAACTAAAATATTTTTCGTAAATTATTTTTAATAAGGATCATTATCCATATCATTATAATTAATTTCTACTAATATCCTCTTGTCCTGACTATAGCAAGTATTGTCGCGTTTACCAAACCTCAAAGTCGTTGTTTCCCCTAAGGAAGTCTATTGATCCTTTATAAAGGGATTAAGTGGATAAATCATAAAATTATGTGTATAATCAACCCTATATTTATGAGTATAGTATCCCTTATAATCTCATGGTGATTCAAGAACCTTCATATTCCATTATTCAATAAAACAATATAAAAAATAATTAATAAAAAATAGAATAAAATATATATTTTAGAAAATATTAAATGAAAATTAAAAAATTATTTAAGAAATTGTAAATTAAATTAAATGTATTTTTATTCATATTATTTCTAGTGGTTAACTAATATAATTTCAACAATAATATGAGGTAAAATTTCATAATTGATTAAACAAATAAATGTTATATATAATTTTGAATACAAAAATGTAAATGATAAAAACCTAATAAACAGAACCTAAAAAAGAGACTTCTTATATTAACCTCTATAGAGTCTATAGTGTAATACACCAATAATGATTATAGATACTCTAAAATGGCCTCTAAATAGTAACATTTTTCAAAATTATCACTCGATTTTTTAGAAAAAAAAGAAATATTATTTTATAATTCTCTTGTATAAATTTTTTTAAAATATATGATTATAAAAATAATTATTTTCCATCAATTAGAATATCAAAAATACATTTAAAGAAAAAACATCGATTTAGTAAGGGAAAAATAAACTATATATATTATAAATATTTTTTAATATGTTGGATATAATATGTTTATTAATAAAAAATATAACTAGTAAATAAAATATTTTATAAAATTTAAAAAGGAAAATATGAAATTATAATGAGATACATGTAATATGATAATATTTCTGAAGTATTGTTTTATAAATATCCATCCTCACAAACATTTTTATGGAACAAACCATGTCCACATTATGGTCAAAAAAATTCCCTATTAATAATTCCATGGAATTTTGGATATCAAATAAATTTATATATTGATCATATTTTTCATCCCTAACATACATTACATCCTTTTAAAATGGTATATCAGTGCTTATCGAATGGATAAAATACATATAAATTTTTTTCATATGTTTCCTTGATAAAAATATCAATAGTGTTCTTCAAAATATCCAGACTAACTATGGACATATATATTTATCCTTTTCACCCCTTTTTCAAAGATAACATGTTGCATTTAATCACTGGAACTCAAAATTAAATTAAATCATGTTCCCATTTTTCATTTTTTTGTATAAAATTTTAACTTCACATATGTACTAAGATTGTTTCATTAGTAGATGAAAAAATCATTGATTATTTGTAGATAAATACACTATTTGTGTGAACCATACATCTATTATCTTAATAATTTGTATGAAATGTATAACCATTAATGTCATAACTGGACCATGTTTTCAGAATATACATAAAAAACATGCTACCCATTATAATTTTTATGAAGCATATAACATAACATTAATGGTCTATGATTATTCAAAATTCATATATATATATTTCTATATATATATATATATATTTATTTATTTATTTGGAGAATATTATTTTACCATATTAATTTGCAAGGTAATATATAAAGAAACATTATGTTTCTCATTTAATACCCAAGAAGATCAGGAGTCAGGTTAGCCTTCTCCCAGTAAAATTAATTAAAAAGTAAAGAGTACAAAGAGCGTTCAAATAGATGATCTACAAAGGCGAGTGCGGCACTCACCGCGATAATCAGCCTGAACAAGGCTACTACAAACGTGGGTGATATGAAAGACCAACACGAACTCACCTCTGCAATTTCCTTTTTGGAGAGAGCATCAACAACTTGATTAGCCTCACGGTAGACATGAAGAACATCAAGGGAAAGCATCTCCGCAAGTCGGAGGCAATCAACCCAAGCCAGTAACATCTTCCCAGGCACGTTCCTTAATCGATCCTAAAGGATCTAAACTGCAACAGACGAATCTGACTCAAGCCATAAGTCATGCCAACCATATTGAATAGCATATCTAATTGCCTTTATCATAGCCCAGAGCTCCACCTCAATTGAAAATCCATTGCCAATGAAGTGGAAAAACATCATTTGATGAAACCTCTGTGATTACGGAAGACTCCACTGCATCCGGAGGGTCCAGGCGCACCAGTAGCCGCTCCATCAACATTAACCTTCAACCATCAGAAAATGGGTGGAATCCATCGAACAGATTTCATTATCAATGTTTTATTTTCCCTGCCAATAACACCAAGAGATCTCAACAGCACAAGATCAGAAACATCATTATTCTATAGTTCCAGTGTGAATTCTGGAGGCAGTGTGGACCGCACGATGAATGGACCTTACACCAGCATGAATTGAGGGTGTGATATTTTTTAACATCATGGAATTTCTTGCCTTCCATAAAAAAGAAATCAAGAAGGCCACAGCTGCCAATAAGAGTCCCTGAACCTGCTCGATGCACTTGGTCTGGCAGATGGAGTGTCGCATCTCCCCAATCGAAGCAGAATCAAGGTGATAGTTGAAGATTCCCTAGATGTATTCCCATAACCTGCAAGAAAATTTTCAAGAGACATAGATATATGAGGTTGTTTCAGCCGCCTCCACATATAAATCAAAAGCCAATGCCAGCTGAAAGCAAGCGCGCTGCAACATAGTCTGCAGCGGAAGTTTGCCTTTCCAGATTCTCCAAATCAGCACTGAAGATACTGGAGGAATGAAAGTTCTGCTAAAGCCTATTACCCAGGCTGGAGGTTCCACAGGGGCACCACATATAGACCGATAATATTCCTTCTTGTTTAAGATACCATTAAAGTTTTTAATTCATACCAGTGTGTCACAATCGCTATAACAGTACCTCGATATTTCAGTGTCAATTTGACTAGGAACTACTTCACAATTTGATGAAATGTTAAAATTAGCAATGATCATCTACTGTAGGAGAGGAGGAATGACCACAACATCACAAATAGGTTGTGATAGCCCGGAGGTGGTCCAGAAATTGAGCACGGAGTTATTATAAACAATCCATTTTGAGCTGGCCATCAACTTAGTGTATGTCTTCTTTAGAGCAGGACAAACAGATGAGCAAAGATAATTGGAGTATCCAATATGGAGTTTCTCAGCAAATCGGGCATGAAGGAATTCCAGGGAGTCATCTTACTTTGAGATTAGGTTCCAGGTAAACATACTAATAAAGGTGTCATTGAATAGCCTTATGTCATTGACATCCATTCTGCCCATTTAGATTGGCTTCACGCACTCTTTCCACGCAACAATGACCAGCTTCCTCTCATGAATCAATCCAGTCCAAATAAAGTTTCTGAATTTTCCGTTAAGATCCATAAGACGGTCACGAGGACATCGATACAAATAAAAGGAATAGACAAACATCGATGTAATCACATAATTGACCAAGAAAAACCTCCCTACCTATGAAATGTTTTTTCCCTTCCATCTTGCTAATTGAATTGTAATTTTCAAAGCAATATTTTCTAAATAGTATCTTTTAACCCTGCCCCAATATAGAGGCACTCCAAGATAAATGAAAGGAATAATACCCCTTTTGACACCATGTTTCAAGGAAACTCTGTTTTTCTTCGAGGCAGAATGTACTCCACCAAAGATGACCGAGGACTTCCTCCAGTTAATAACCTGACCCGCAACCTCTTCATAATGTGAAAAAATGCCTTTTATGGAGGAGATGGTTCCTTTATCAGATTTCCCAAAGAGAAAAATGTCGTCAGCATAGAAGTGGTGTGAGGGGGCATAAATCCGTCCTACATTCATCCTCTGATACCATCCAATGTTTGCAAGGTCTATAAGGCACCAACTTAAGTAGTCCTCTGCAAAAGCAAAGAGAAACCCAGATAGGGGGTCACCTTGCCTGACCCCCCGTGAACATTGGAAGAAGCCCCTGGGAGATCCATTAAAGAGAATTGAATGTCTTTCACTAGAAAGAATGGATCCAATCAGATCAACAAATCTTTATGAAAATCCATGCATTTTTAGGATGGTAAAAAGGAAGTTCCATCGGATAGTGTCGAAAGATTTGGATATATCAATCATCAGAGCCATGTTACCATCCTTCGCTCATATTTTCAAAGCATCGACACACTCAGAATCAGTGAAAAGAAAACTCTAAATACTCCGACTAGGAACAAAACCATATTGGTTTTTTGAAATGAGGTCATTTTCATGGTAGCCCAGCCGGTCTGTCATGATCTTACTAATCACCTTTGGTATAGTATTACCAATGGAAACAGGCCTGAAATCTTTGATATTAATGGTATTCTCTTTTTTGGGAACTAAAGCAAAAAAGTTTGAATTCATACCAAAAGGCATGTAAGATGATCTAAAGATTTCATTTATGGCCTTTGCAACATCAGTGTGTAAAATGTACCAGTAAAACATGAAAAATTTATTCGTGAAACCATCCGGACCTGCCACACTATCAATGTTTAATGAGAATAAGGCCTAATGAATCTATTTTTCCATGGATATGTCAAAAAAAATTTTGTTTTGATCATCCTGAATTGATGGATCAAAACAATGAATGATTCTATCAGAGTAATCCTCATCAGGATCTGAATATAGCTTCTCAAAGTAATTTATAGTAGAATTTGCAATATCATTTTCAGATGAGAAGATGTCATCCTCAATACTCAAGGTTTGGATACTTCTCTGGACCCTTTTTTCCCTATTCATACAATGAAACAACCATGAATTCCTATCCCCATCTTTCAACCATATAATATTAAGCTAATTACATGCCATATTTTCCTTTAGATCCAACAGTTTATCAAGATTTGATGCATCCTGAACCTCATCTTGTGCTGGAAAATCCTGATGTATATTATTTTTCTGACCATTTGATAAAGCAATTTAAGCCTCTTTGATGTCCTTGTCAATGGATAAAAAGGATTCTTTACTCCATTTTTTCAACCTTTCCTTGACAAATTTTAATTTTCAGCAAAGGATATGAGAAGGGCTGCCCATGAAATCAGTTTTCCAAGCCTCCAGGGCAACTTCTCTACATCCCAGAATGACAAGCCAAGCATTATTGAACTTAAAGGGGAGAGGCACCGCCCCTGAAGAGTGGAAGCAGACCTCAATAATAAGAGGATTATGATCATAATGTACTCTCGTAAGAGTTCTCCTAGAAACATCAATTGAAGCATTTCTATCTCCACTTGAAAAAAACACTTGTCTAGTTTGCTTGCCTATCTCCCATTAATAGTGAAAAGGCTCCATGTGAACTCGGCTCTAGAAATGGGTACCTCAGAGAGGCCGCACATATCAATACAAGAAGAAAATTAATCAGCTACAACACAACAAAAGGCATCACCTGTTTTTTCATTAGGCTTCAAAACAGTATTAAAATCACCATGTCAGACCTACCTATTTGGCATACTCTCCGAAATATGAATTATGTTTCTACACAAGTCACGTCTTCTAGTAAGCATATTTAAAGCATACACAAAAGTCAATGAAATTGGGGTATCACCAGAACATAATGTGAGGGTAATCGACTGTAGATCAGTTCTTATCAAATTAATGGAGACACTGTCATTCTTGAGCACCCATAAGGTTTCAGAGATGCCATCAATTTGATTTATTGCAACAAAGGAATAGCCCAAAGTCTCCTATTTGAAAGATTTTCAATTTTCAAACTTCATTCTTGGTTCCTCAGCACCAATTAGTAAAGCTTTTTTGGTCATCATAAAATGTCTAAGGGATCTGACCATTGGGGAATTCCCAATCCCTTGACAATTCCAATACAAAATCTTCATTTTTTTGATCTGATCCTAGTGCTAGGCACATCATTTCGCTTCACCATATTTATCTCAGGGGGGACAACATCATTGTTAGTAGAATTTCCAGACAGGTGTCCATATGATGTAGGATCATTCTCCTCTCCAGTGGGCTCATCACTGGTGATCAGGGTGAACCTGTTTCCAGATTCAATTGGGGAAGCAAGAATACTGGCATGAAGAACCCTTTTTTCCACATTTCCCACTTGTAAAAACACGGAATTCACAATTGATTTCTCAACATAAGTGTTAACATTGGAAAGATCTTCATCAATAATCTCAGGAATATTCTTCCCAGATTCCAACAGAGTGACTATAGGAACAGTACCCAAATCCTGTGATGTATTGTCATCATTATTTGTGGCCAGAGCCTGAATAGGTTCTGGAAGCGGCTCACTCACCGAGGAAGTAGGATCTGTACCCAATTCCAAAGGAACTATACTCGAATCCTGCACTTTATTATCATCATTGTTTGTGGCCAGGTCCTGAAAAGGTTCTAGAAGAGTCTCATTCACTGGGGCAGCAGGATTTGTACCAAATTCCTGCTCTGTATCATCATCAAAATTTGTGATCAGGACCTGGATAGGGGCTGAAATCAACTCATTCACTGGGACAGTAGGTTCAGCATTCTGTCCCTCTACATTGATCTCTCGATCTGCATAAGTATTCTCTTCCGGGATTGAGTTCCCATCATTTCCCCCAACCTCAGTGTCAGGGATATTTTGAATTTCCTTAAAGCAGTAAGGTTCGAAGTTATTAACAGGGACTGTCTTCTTGCCCTTACCTCGCCTACAATTCTCTTCATCATGACCTCAGATCTTATAGAGGTTTCATAATTTATTCCCGTTGCAATCTGAGGCAGTATGTTCAAAGAAATGAATATTCAAGCAGAACTTGGGCTTTCTTTCATATATAATTCCAAGGGTGAGCCTGTCATCTTTTTAAGTTAACACCACCTCCTCCACTAGTGTAGAAGACATATCCACTTCCACAAGGATTCTATCATAATGACCAAATGTGGGATTTTCAGTCTGTCTATCCAACCTAATTGGATTCCCATCCGATGAGGCAATGTCCCAAAGGATTTGAGGGTTCCAATACATACAATTCAAATTGAAAATCCATATCCATGTTTGTGAAAATGTGTTTTTAACAGAATTGGGATCAAAATTCCTATCCCATTCATGAGTCCGTAGGAAGCCATGTTTAATGGATACAGAATCAAAACTCCAAGCACGTCTCTTACCTCTCTAAATAATACATACAATATTGATATATAGGTCAGGATATATAACGACCCATACTTTACATACATTGTTTTTACTTCAAAATTGAAGCAGACTTATTACAACATATAACAAAACCACAATAGGACCGTATAGGTATAGTGTCTTTAGAAACTGGAAAACATAAACAACTGGTTCATAAATCATTTACATTGTCTCCCATTTATTTCATCATATCTAGAATCCCTTTTTGGCATATCCTACTTAATAACCTTCTTCTTGACCTGGGGAAAAGAAAACATACAAAAGGGTGAGCTCAAATGCTCAGTAAGGGTAAACAAAAGAACTATCAATCACATCATATTCATAAGAACATAACATTTTGGAAATCTTAACCTTCAAAAAAGATCATAATTTCATAACAAGGGATAAATCATAGTAGGGAAATGTAATCCCTATAATCATAAAATGAATCTTTGTGGAATACACAAATAATCATAGAGAATCATTTCTTAGTAGTCAAGACTCATTCCCAAGACTATCTTAGTGGACAAAGTCCATTTTTGAACCGATTTCACTCCTCGTTTCAGTCCTGTATCACTGAACCAGATTAACCTTCCATTCCAGCCATGTCTATATCATTAGATATAAATCTTTACCCAATGAATTGGGGAGAGATATAGGTCCCACCCATCTCATAATTATACCATTCTTATGTGTGCCATAATATCATAAATCATACATCATAGCATAACCCATGTAATAAAAATGGGATTCTTAAACATCATGTCATCATAACATAATCCATATAAGATAAAAGGAAATCATTAAAATAATTCCATGAAAACATAATAAAGTCAATGTAAAAATAGGGACAGAAATATAACCCTATATTATCTTAACTAGAAAATAATTTCGATAAAATGATTGAACTCCATTCTTGAGGAAAATATCATTTCTACGTCAAAAACATTTTTCCTTTCTTAACATGTCATAAAATTTTAAACTAAAAGATTTTGATTAAAAAAAACTTGAAAACAAGTAAAGGAATCTCCATGGAAATAATTTTTTAAAATCCATTCATGTCGTATAAGTTAAATAAAAACATTCTTCTCGTACTTTGGTCGGAAAAGTCAAAAAAGTACCTCGTACTAAAAAAATGACAAAATATTCCTTTCATATCTTTTCCTAAAAACATACCAATGGGTAAAATTGGATTTAAACAATTGGAGGAGGATAGAAATAATATTACATATTGTGGAAACATTTATGTGGATGATAAATATTTCCCAGTAAATTCTGATGTATAAACAATCTCGGATAAAAATGAGATTGTGAGATTTTCCCTTACCTTAGGTCTGATTTTCTTCGTACGTGTCTGAACCTCATGTATAATGATTTAAATAATATAATTTACTAATTCCAAAATCGTACTCATTGTTATGATATCATATATGGTTATATTCTTCGCTTCGTATTAGTAATATTTAATTGCTACTTGTTATTCAGGTGTTTATTGGTTTTTGTTCTTAAGCGTGTTTTTTCGAATAAATTCTTATTCATATTTTTAGGTTATAGATACCTCATTTACAGAATTTTATTAGTGTAATATATATCATATTTATTCATTAAATTTATTTATATAATCATTATGCATTGAAGATCATGTAGAACGAGTCGCATCAGATCGTGGAGACGGTTGGCCGTACGTACGCACGAGCGATGATATCGCTCCCATGATCGTGGAATTGTATTTAATTGTATGTATACTATTTCATAATCAATATCACTTTAAAATAATCATATATAGTAATTCTATACACCATTATACCCATACAAGTAAGGTGGTGGTGGAAAACAGATTACACCACGGCATGGTGACGGTATTCCGTACGTACGCACGCGCGATGATTTCATTTTCCGTAGGATGAATAGAAGTTGAAATAGGTTTGTTTCATATTTATCATAAAATATCAGTATATGAGTGATAATGATGTTATTAATTCATAATGAAACAACTAAATAAGTGGGAGTAGAAGAGGAAATAATGTTGAAAGAATCGGTAACACACATTATCTCTTCTTGGAAGCGCCTCTTCTTAACCTCCGTTTATGTCACTAAAGATGATCTTGAAGAAGACCAGGACCTATAGGATGTTTATAGGTAAGTGGAGAAGAGAAATTGGTAGGGTTTGGGTGAGCATGAAGGCTCAATGTGCTGTGAGTAGGAGAGGGAGGAGGTTCCCTTTTATAAGGGAGGAGAGGGGCACTTTAGGAAAAACGTAAAATATTATTTTATAATAAAGTCATATTCGGTTATTAATAGCTCAAAATTGATTTATTTTGAAGATAAGGTGGGTATGGGTCTAAATCCTTTCAACCAATATATTTTAGACAAGATTAGGTTACTATTTTAACCTTATCATTTAGATTTAACTCTAAGTTAAATAATTTAACTTTTACTGTGTCTTCTTGTTTTCTTTCACTATAAGTTCAATAAACATACTATAACTTGCCAAACGAAACCCAACTATTTAATTATTAATATTTATAACCCTATATAAGTCATTTGGCCTAACCATATATTTTTATGAATAAAATAACATTTAATAATATATTATTTGTTTTAAAAACTATTTTATGTCAATTTTGACACTATTTGGTAATTGATTTTTGTGAAAATTTATAACATCATGATTAGTTCGAAATAAGTTAATTAAATAAATACAGATATTTCATATTAACCTATAATTTTTTTTAATTCATAAGAATTCTAAAATTACATTTTTTGGGAATTTATAATATCAATTATGTTAATATTTCCTTAATAAGGTAATTACGGTATCATCATTGTGTCATAAATAAATTAAATTATTTAAAATCTAAAAATTATAAATAAAATCCCATTATGTAGGAAATATATTTATCTTTTTAATGAATATTCATAGTCGAATTTATCTTTTTTATAACACTATATTAAAAATGTCTTAGTTATTAAACTTTTATTTTAACAATTTTAACTCTTCTTTAAATAAAATAATATTAAATGTCCTAATCTCGTCCAAGTGGACCTAAATGGTCATATTTTATTCATAAGATTGTTTTTGGTCGAATTAAACTTATCTAATAGAATTAGGACATGTGTTAGCGTAATAATAATACCATTTTTACCCTTAATTACCCTATTTACTTTTAACGATGGTAAATAAAAGTAAAAAAAACACTATTCGCCAAAAATTATTTTTATCTTATTGAACCTAATTTTAGTCCTTGATGTCAAATTTGTATCTTAGATTTTTGAAATTCCACTCAAAGAAGCGGTAAACTTATGTTTTATGTAAATTTTCAAAATCTCCTAGGAGGTGGGTAAAAGGCGGTGAAAAGTTTAATAAAATTTTATACATCTAAAATTATTATAAAATGACTGCAATGAATTACTTTGAACTTATATAGGTATTATGTATCAATTTTGACCTAAAATAAATTTAAATAAAATTAATATTTATTTAAATAAAAAGTCAGTTTTTAAATAGTAACCCAGTGTTTTCACTATTCATCAAAAATTGAAATTTTCAGAAAAATACCAAAAATTCACCCTAGGCTAATTTCGATATTCCGAATCCAAAAATGAAGTCCCTTTTGACAGAGAAAATTTCTAAAATTTCAAAAAGTGGGTATTACTATTCATAACAGCTACTTTTAGTAATATTTTAATAGCATATCGTTGTTTAGTGAAACTTGGTCTAGTGTACAACACAAACTGTCGAGGAAGGTCACGATTGCGTGTAAAGAAAGCCAAGATAGTGTTTTGTGTAGTGAAATATTCCTTTGATTATGTATAAAAACAAAATATTTCTCATAAAAATCTTAGGTGTTACATTCTACCCCCCTTAAAATGAATTTCATCCTCGACATTCGCCACTTTGTAACAAACAGATGAGGATACCACTCCCTCTTCATATCCTCAAGCTCCCATGTAGATTCTTCTAATTGGTGGTTCCTCCATAAAACATTCACCAAGCGAGTGGTCTTGTTCCGTAGGACTTTTTCGCTACGATCCAGAATCTCTATCAGCTGTTCTTCATAAGAACGATCTTGCTTTAGTGGTATAACTTCTGAGTTGAGTACATGTGAAGGATTGGGTATGTACTTTCTCAAGAGAGATACATGGAACACATCGTGAACTTGAGAGATATTTGATTGAAGCGCCAATCGGTAAGCAACCTTCCCAACACGATCTAGTATTTCGAAAGGACCGATATAACTAGGGCTTAGCTTTCCCTTCTTTCCAAATCTTATTACTCTCTTCCAAGGAGATTTTCGTAAAAACACTTTATCACCCACTTCAAACTCTAGGTCTTTTCTTCAGTTGTCAGCATAACTTTTTTGTCGACTCTGAGCTGCTCTAATGTGTTGTTGAATAGATCAGACCTTTTCTGCCATCTCATCAACAAGATCAGGTCCTAATAGATTTATTTCCCCAATTTCATCCCAGCAAGTTGGATTCCTGCATTTCTTTCCATAAAGAGATTCATAAGGTGCCATATGAATACTGGAGTGAAAGCTATTATTATTAAAAAATTCCAATAAAGGTATGTGTTGATCCCAACCACCATTTAAATCCATATAGAAATATATTAACATATATTCTAGAGTTTTAATTATTCTCTCGGACTGACCATCTGTCTGAGGATGATAAGCAGTGCTGAAACTCAACTCTATATCCAGAGTATGCTGAAGACTTCACCAAAACATTGAGGTAAACCTCGGATCCCGATCAGATATAATGAAAAGTGGTACTCCATGCAATCTTACCACTTCCTTTACATATATCCTGGAAAGATGATCAAGATGGAAATCCTCTCTAATAGTAATGAAATGTGCCGACTTTGTAAGATGATCAACTATGACCCAGATAGCATTATTGCCTTTACATGTTATTAGATGTCCGGTGACAATGCCCATAGTGATGTTTTCCCATTTCTATTTGGGTATGGTTAATGGTTGTAACATCCCCTTAGACGTCTGTCTCTCAGCTTTAACTTGCTGACAAACCAAGCATCGATAGACATATTCAGTAACATCTCTTTTCATGCCATCCCACCAGATGTACTCTTTCAGGTCCTTATACATGTTCGTGCTTCCAGGATGAATAGAGAATGATGAACTATGAGCCTCATCCAATAGCTCCTTCTTTAATTCTGGGATGGGAGGAACACAAACCTGATTCTTGAACCTTATTATTTTATCACAATCAAGGTTGAATTCAGGAACATTTCTCGCCTTCTTTTGTAACTCTACATCTTCATTTTGTGCCTCTTTAATCTTCACATGTATAGAAGGTTGAACATTCATTTGAGAAAGATAATATTTTTCCCCTTCCATTATAATTCTAAGATACATCCTTTGTAAATCATTAAATATTGGATCTTTTTTATCCTCATCATGGATAAGATAGTATAGTCTTGTCGACTTAATGAATCAATCACCTTGTTTTCTTTCCCAGGGTGATAATGAATTGAGCAGTAATAATCCTTAATCAGCTCCAACCATCTTGTTTGGAACATATTCAGCTCCTTTTGTGTGAAAATATACTTTAAAATTTTATGATCATTATAAATATCACACCTTTATCCATAAAGATAATGCCTCCATATTTTTAATGCAAATATTACCACATCTAACTCCAAATCATGAGTTGGGTAATTTTGCTCATGGATTTTCAACTGTCTTGAGGCATAACCTATAACCATATCATTTTGCATGATAACACACCCCATTCCCTTCTTGGATGCATCACTGTAAATCAACAACATTTCTCCACTACACGGTAGTGAGAGCACAGGTGCACTAGATAACATTATTTTTAACTCCATGAAATTCTCGTCACACTCCTCTATCCAAATGAACACAACTCCTTTTCGAGTCAACCTGGTGATTAGATTAGATAATCTTGAAAAATCATTCACAAAATGTAGATAATATCTATCCAAACGAAGAAAACATCGGATCTCAGTTACTGTTGTTGTTCTCGTCCATCTTTCAATAACCTCTGTTTTTGTTGGATCCATAGATATCCCCTCTTTTAAGATTATGTGACCCAAAAATGAAACTTTTTTGATCCAAAATTCACACATAGTAAATTTGGCATAAATATTCTCCTTTCTCAGGGTCTTAAATAGAATTCTCAAGTTAACTTCATGTTCTTCCTTGATCTTTGAATAGACAAGAATATCGTCTATAAAGACTACCACAAACTGATCAAGATAGTCTCTAAAGACTCTATTCATTAGATCCATGAAGATAGTAGGGGAATTAGTAAGACCAAATGGCATCACTACAAATTCATAGTGTCCATACCTTGTACGAAAATCGGTCTTTGGTATATCCTCCCTTTTGACCCTTAATTGATGATACCCTGGACAATGATCAATCTTGGTAACATATTGATCTCTGCATAGTTGATCAAATAAGTCATCAATGTGTGGGAGAGGATATTTGTTCTTGATAGTGATCTTGTTAAGTTCTCGATAATAAATGTAGAGTCTCATTGATCTATCATTCTTCTTAACAAATAGAATAGGTGCTCCCCAAGGTGACGCACTAGGGAATATGAATCCCTTATCATGATTCTATTGGAGTTGCTTCTTCAATTCCTGAAACTCAATTGGGGACATTCTATAAGTTGTCTTTGAAATGGTCATAGCACCCAGTATGAGTTCAATTGAAAACTCAACTACACGATTTGGTGGGAGACCCGGTAATTCCTCCGTAAAAACATCATCAAACTCTCGTACAATGGGAATATTCTTAATCCTGAGTTTCTATCCAACCATTTTAGATAAACAACCTTCATTTAGTGGAATAAAGACCCATAATATGCCTGAAAATTTCCACTGTAAGGTTGTGTTCATCCTTGCATCGATAAACGATCATTTATTCATCTGGAATATGAAATGTGACTTCCCTTCATTGGAAATTGATATTAGATCCATATAAATAAAGTCAATTCATGCCAAGAATCACATAAAATTCCACTATAGGAAGGTTCACAAGATTTGCAGGAATCACATTCCCACATACTTCAATTGGAGAAAAATTGTAAACTTTTGATGCAACTGTTATGCTATTAGGGGTTGTCACAGCTAACTCAATATCTTACTACTGAGGTAATACGACAATACCCTTAAAAAAATTATTCGGAAATAATAGAGTGGGTGGATCTAGAATAAAATAAAATATTTTCTACTTTAGAGTGTATGGTAAGTGTACCTTTCACCACTTCATTATCATACTCCACATCACTGATATAAATTGCATGTGACTTTCCTTTGTCTTTGGCCTTAAGAGTTTGTTGACGTTGATCATCGTAAAAAACCCTTGGATTAGGGCATTAATTGGCATAATTCCCCATTTACTTTCACTTGTAACATTGAAGTGTAGGAGGTGCACTCTTTGTAACCTTTTATTTGTTCACATCACTAGACATCTTCTTCCCATCATTGCGGAATTCAAATGCCAGATGGCCTTCCTTTCCACATTTGAAACATTTACTTGTCCCTTTAAGACAACTCCCTCATTGTTTCTTTCCAATCTTTGAGAATAAGGGAAAACTCATCTTCTTTTCAGTATGCTCTTTAGATTTCCCTTTGAATTCCATTTTCATATTTTTATCAAACCCATATGACTGATAGGTTACACCAATCTCCATCTCAACCATGAGAGAACATCAAACGATTTCCTCATAGATATTGAAGTCCCTTATGGATAATGCCCTTCGAAGACTTGGTTTTAAGCCACTAAAGAATCGATCTATCTTACTCTCAGGTTGGATAATAATCCCAGAATCCTATCTTTCCAGTCTTGTAAAATTTGCTTCGTATGTACCAACAGATTCATCATCCTTTTGCTTTAGTTCAAGAACCTCTTTCTCCATATTTGTTTGAATAATACGAGGGAAGTTCTTAGTGAAAAATATGTTCTTGAACTCGTCCCATTCCATGGATTCAATTTCATCCATTTTCGTCGTATTCTTGATAAGATTCCTCCTTTGATCAGCTTCACCTTCCAAGAGATATTCTGCTAAGATGACTTTATCATGTTCAAAACACTGAAGAACTGAAAATATCTTTTCAGTAGTACTGATCCATTGTTCAGCAACTAATGGATCAGTAGACTCGTTGAATGGGGGTGGATGCTGCCTCATGAAGGATTCAACGGAATGATGCTCCTTCCTTTCCTCGTTTAGAAGTCTTGCATGATTCATAGCATGAGAAAGATTTGTGATCATGGCTACAAGATTTTTCATTCCAGCTCCCATAAAGTTTGGTTGGTTAGGGGGACAATCATTGCATTTCCCGTCACATTCATCATTAACACAGTTCCTTTGGCTTCCATACATTGACAAAAACCAAGAATAATAGTGTGAGAAACACTAATTATAATACGAATACCACATAATCAAGAATAAAATTTCACACTTAATGTCTTATCATAGGTTATTCATGGCCATTTCTAAAACACTAAGATTTTTTCTTATGCTTAGACATATCCTTAGGGTTCTTACTAAGTCTTTCACATCCTAGTTTCCAAAGGTTGACTATACCTTTCCTCTGATACCAACTATAACAACCCATACATTACATACATTTTTATTACTTCAAAATTGAAGCACACTTATTACAACATATAACAAAACCACTATAGGACTGTATGGGTATAGTGTCTTTAGAAACAGGAAAACATAAACTACTGGTTCATAAAGCATCTACATTGTCTCCCATTTATTTCATCATATCTGGAATATCTTTTTGGAATATCCTACTTAATACCCTTCTTCATGACCTGGGGAAAAGAAAACATACAAAAGTGTGAGCTCAAATTCTCAGTAAGGGTAAACAAAATAAATCTCAATCACATCATATTCATAGGAACATAACATTTTGGAAATCATAACCTACAAAAGAGATCATATTTTCATAACATGGGATAAATCATAGTAGTGAAATGTGATCTCAATAATCATAACATTAAACTTTTTGGAATACACACATAATCATAGAGAATCATTTCTTACTAGTCAAGACTTATTTCCAAGTCTATCTTAGCAGACAAAGTCCATTTCTGAACTGATTTCACTCCTCATATCAGTCCTTTATCACTGAACTAGATTAACATGTCGTCTCAGCCATGTCTATCTCATGAGATTTGAATCTTTACCCAATGCATTGGTGGTAGATATAGGTCCCATCCATCTCATAATTATATCATTATTATGTGTGCCACAAGATCATAAATCATACATCATAGCATAACCCATGTAATAAAAATGGGATTCTTAAACATCATGCCACCATAACATATTCCATATAAGTTAAAAGGACATCATAAAAATAATTCCATCATAAAATAATAAAATCAATGTGAAAATAGGGACAGAAACAGAACCCTATATTATCATAGATGGAAAATAATTTTGATAAAATGCTTGAACTCCATTCTTGAGGAAAATATCCTTTCTACTTCAAAAACATTTTTCCTTTCTTAACATGTCATACAATTTTAAACTAAAAACGTTTATTAAAAATAAACATGATAACTTGTAAAGGATTCTTCATGGAAACAATTTTTAAAAAATCCATTCATGCTGTAAAAGTTAAAGGAAAACATTTTTCTCGTACTTTGGTCAAAAAAGTCAAAAAAGTACCTCGTACTAAAAAAACGACAAAAGATTCCTATCATATATTTTACTAAAAAATTACCAATGGGTAAAATTGGATTTAAACAATTTTAAGAGGATATAAATAATAATACATATTGAGGAAACATGGATTTGGATGATAAATAATTCCCAGTAAATTCTGAATTATAAACAATCTTTGATAAAAATGAGATTTCGAGATTTTCCCTTACCTTAGGTATGATTTTCTTCGTACGTGTCTGAACCTCCTGTATAATGATTTAAATAATGTTATTGACTTATTCCGTAATCGTACTCATTGTTATGATATCATATATGGTCATATTATCATCTTCGTATTAGTAATATTTCATTGCTACTTGTTATTTGGGTGTTTATTGCTTTTTGTTCTTATGCGTGTTTTGTCGAATAAATTATTATTCTTATTCTTAGGTTATAGATACCTCATTTCCAGAATGGTATTACTGTAATATATATCATATTTATTCATTAAATGCATTTATATAATCATTATGCATTGAAGATCATGTAGAATGAGTCGCATCACATCGTGGAGACAGTAGGCCGTACATACGCACGAGCGACGATATCGCTCCCATGATCATGGAATTGTATTGAAGTGTATGTATACTATTTAAAAATCAATATCACATTATGATAATCATATATAGTTATTCTTTACACCATTATACCCATACAAGTAAGGTTTTGGTGGAAAACAGATTACACCACAGCGTGGAGACGGTATTCTGTACGTACGCACGCGCAGTGATTTCATTTTTCGTAGGATGGATTGAAAATGAAATAGGTTTGTTTCATATTGTATAATAAAATATCAGTATATTAGTGATAGTGAGGTTATTACTTCATAATGAAAAAACAAAATAATAGGAAGTAGAAGAAGAAATAAAGTTGAAAGATTCGGAAACAGACATTACCACTTCTTTGAAGCGCCTCTTCTTAACCTCTTCTTAGGGCACTAAATATGGTCTTTGAATAATATAATTACCTCTAGGATGTTTCTAGGAAAGTTTAGAAGATATGTTTTCAGGGTTTGGCCAAGCTTGAAGGCTTAAAGTGGTGTGAGGAGGAGTGGGAGGAGGTGCCCTTTTTATAAGGGAGGAGAGGGGCACTTTAGGAATAACTTAAAATATTATTTTATAATAAAGTCATATTCGGTTTTTAATAGCTCCAAATTAATTTATTTCGAAGATAAGGTGGGGATGGGTAGGAATCCTCTCATCCAATATATTTTATACAAGTTTAGGTTACTATTTTAACCTTATCATTTAGATTTAACTCTATGTTAAATAATTTATCTTTTACCATGTCTTCTTGTTTTCTTACACAATAAGGTTAATAAACTTACTATAACAAGCCAAAAGAACCCCAAGTGGTTCATTATTAATATATATAACCTTATCTAAGTCGTTTTTTCAAACCTTATATTTTTAGGAATAAAATAAAAATTAATAATATAATATTTGTTTTAAAAACTATTTTATGTCATTTTTGACACTATTTGGTAATTGATTTTTGTGAAAATCATAACAGCATGATTAGTTCAAACATAGTTAATTAAATAAATAATAATATGTCACATTAATCTAAAAAAAATTAATTCATAAAAATTATCAAATTACATTTATTTGGGTATTTATAATATAAATTATGTTAATATTTCCTTAATAAGGTAATTACTGCATCATCATTGTGTCATAAATAAATTAAATTATTTAAAGTTTAAAAATTATAAATAAAATACCATTATTTAGGAAATCTATTTATCTTTCTAATGAATATTTAAAAGTTAATTTAACTTATTTATAGCCCTATATTAAAAATGTTTTAGTTATTAAACTTTGATTTTAACTATTTTAACTCATCATTAAATAAAAAAATATTAAAAGTCCTAATCTAATTCCAGTGGACCTAAATGGACATATTTTATTCCTAAGGTTTTTTTGGTCAAATTAAACTTATCCAATAGAATTAGGACATGTGTTAGGGTAATAATAATATCAGTTTACCCTTAATTACCCTATTTACTTTTAACGGTGGTAAATAAAAGTAAAAAGTTACTATTCATCAAAAAATATTTTTATCACATTGAACCACATTTTACTCATTGATGTTAACCGTGTCTCTCGGATTTTCGAAATTCCACTCATAGATGTAGTAAAATTATTTTTTATGTAAATTTTCAAAATCTCCTAAGAGGTGGGTAAAAGACTGTGAAAAGTTCAATAAAATTTATATATATATATATATATAATTCTTATAAAAGACTCCAATGAATTAATTTGAACCTAAATAGGTGTTATGTATCATTTTTTACATAAAATAAATTTAAATAAAATAAATAATTATTTAAATAAAAAGTCGGTTTTTAAATAGTAACCCAGTGTTTTCACTATTCATCAAAAATTGAAAGTTTTCTGAAAAGTACCAAAAATTCACCCTAGGCTAATTTTCATATTAAGAATCCAAAAATGAAGTCCATTTTGAAAGATGAAATTTATAAAATTCCAAAAAAGTGGGTATTACTATTCATAACAGCTAGTTTTAATAATATTTTAATAGAATATCGTTGTTTAGTGAAACTCGGTATTGCGTACAACGCAAGCTATCGATCATGGTCGCGATTACGTGTAAATAAAGACAATCTAGTGTTGTGTGTAGTCAAATATTCCTTTTATGATGTATAAAAACAAAATATTTCTAATAAAAAACTCTGGTGTTACAGAATAGATTTATTTACCACACTAAATTAACAATTAAACACACCATGATAGCCAAAAAACAAGCAGGAAAACAGGATTATACTGGGAAAGTACAAAAACCACATCCTTATAAAAATTATTCAATTATTTATATTCATTAACATTGATAAAAGTTAAATTAAAAAATTAACAGACCTATATGAAAATCATTATAACAGTGTTTGGAAATATTACATGAAATGAAATAGTTAATATTTGGTGTATTATAATGTTATAATAATGAAATATTAAACCTCTATTTGTTAATTATTTAGTTAATAAATTAACGTATAAGAATAATCATGTTACACTTTGATACCATTATAAAATTAATAATTGTATAATTATTTAAAATATTTATAATTTATGAAAAACTAGAGGCTAGTATGTTTATATCACATTATGAGTGAGATATAACTCAAAATTATTCCAAATATAATATTTTAGAATATTTTATTTAACCCATCTTTACTCATTCCATTAATTTATAACAATGGTTCAACTAACGATTCAAATATTTTCTACTCCACATGAATGACACGAATGTTATATTTTATCCTATGATGTATCTAATAATGAAGTTTACAAATAATGATTTCAAAAAATATTTCATTAATTACATAATTTTTTAAAAATTATGAATTTGTAATTAATATTTTTCACCCACTCAAAATACTTATTAGTGGTCAATCATATTAGAGAAATATAAAATTTATGCGATTGGTTGAATGTGCCTTTTAATAATTTTTATGAATGATCCATTGAAACAAACAAATGATGACCATGTATACTAATTTTAATCTATGTTACAGTTCATAATATGATTTTATTGTTCAGAAAATTGTACAACCATTATGTACCTTAACATTGATTAAGGATGATTTCCATATTCTTCTAATTCATTAATAGCGAACATAATCAAAGAATGCAGCTAATAAATTCATATTTTATAAGAATCATACACTTTAATACATTATCCCCATAAAATATTGATGTAATTAATTTATATTAATAGTATAATATAATTATAAATTCTGCCTAGTTTGGGTCTATAAATTATTAATTTCACATGATAAAATTCAGTTTCATACAAAATTAAGGTGATAAGATTTAGATTATTGATAAAATATTTAATGAAATATTATTTATAAAATGTATTTGATGCAGATTCATTCAATTTCCCCCCTAAGTAAAGGATTTAAAAAATCCTTTCATAATGTGGAAAACAATTGACTAAATTTCTTCCATGATGGAATATTATCTTTGTGACATAATTTTATTATATATATCCTCTCATATAAAGTTAATCTTATCCATCGTAAATGGTTTTAATTTTTATATGAATATTGGATATTAGGTCTAATTGGAAGTTACCGAATTTATTTCTTTAGAGTCTCTTCAATGTGTAAATTGGAAAAATATTTTTATTTCTTCTAATAACACGATATCCAGCTTTTAGTTCACATTAAAAGATATTGGAATTTTTTCTTTTATAGAACATAATCATTTGGGAATTCATAAATCTAATAATACCCTAAAACCATTGAGAGTAATATTTACTTCACATTTTAATATAGATCAGGAAGATCATTTACTTTAGGAATTTGGACTTTCAAAAGCTATAGAAAATATATAGAACACATATATCCCTATCCTTTTTTCAAATTCCTTTTAATAAATAATTATACCATTTCTAAAACTATAAATTACGTAAAACCTAGATAGAATGGTTTTCTAGAATCCCTCAATATATGCCAATTTATTAGTTTTCCCAATTTATTCAACATTAAAATATTAATTTATATATTCAATTTTATATGACATTGAATCCAGAAACTAACCACCATCGATATATCAAGAATTATTCATAGTTTCACCATGATAAATCAATGGGCTATATCTCATATTTAAAAAATGAAAAATTAAATGATAAATATTATCTATTATCTTAAATCTCATCAATATTATAATCATTGAGAGATAAATAATTTGTTGCTTGTAATATTTAATTTTTTAAATTATAATTAATCCATGATTCCTTCATCAAATTAATCACTTTTATATAATTTCCTTAACTGAATATGATTCATTATTACCTATAAAAATATTAGTATTTGAAAATAAGTTAATCTAATAATAAATTTATTATATATCTTACAGTTATAAATAAAAGATAAAAATAACATAACTTTTTTTCCAAAATAAAATAAATACAACCTATTTGATAAAAAAATTCCACATTTAAGATATCTAATATTAATGATTTCAAAGAATACAAAGTGAATCATGAAATCCAAAGTTTCACCTGTATATATTCAAACATCAATATCCATTACATAATTAATGTTCATATATAATTATAGAAAAAACATACAATAGACAAACATTAATTATTATGTTAATGTTATTTATAATATAAATTTTTTAATTAAATATTTCAACTAGAGTAATATGAAAATAATATACATAAAGATAAAAGTAACCCAGATGCATGAATAATTTGAATGGAAAATAGAAATCGAATTGATATGAGAAAATTATTGGTTGTACTAGATATCATTATAGAAATATCCCCCAAATCAACATTCATTAATTAAAAATTATGTTCATTCAAGGAAAAAATAAATAAATAACATGAACTAGAAATATATACTATATTTTGGATGCATAATAATTCGATTGTAATAAACATACATCATAAAGATAGGGAATGTTAATGATGATTATAGATGATGGTGAATGATGATGGTAAAGATAACTAAATTAGATTAGAGTACACATGATCGAATAATTAAGATTTAGGGTTCTCTAAGTGAGAGATAATAGATGACAATCATGAGATAGAATTACCTCTAATTATTTACACCATAATTTTCAGTAAATTAGAAAGGTATATCACGTTGATTATATAATAACTAATGCATAAATTCCCTTTATAATGTTAACTAATTAATAAAAACATCATAAAAGTTTTATAAAACATTTGTTTTCTGTTATCCATCATTTAAAATAGAGGACTCACATTTTCCTTCTTAGTTACATCCTAACATTCATTGGAAATATTATTATAAAATTGAATGAAATTACTAATATTAAAAAAACGTCATGGAAAATATATTTTTTATTAGTGAAGGATAATATTGGGGGATATGAATCATGATGGAAATGAAAACACCAACACAATCCCACAATATTATTGTACTCATGATTTCCCAATAACCATGGCCTGAATCTTCTGAGTCAACATATAGGTTGTTAGGTTAATGGTGAATTGATATATTATACAGATAAAAAATAGTGAGATTCTTGTAATGGTATTCAAACTCGATACACTTTAGCACTAAATAACTAGTTCCTAAACAAAACCTCACAGTAAGACAATCCTTATTCTCTAGTCATATTATAAACAATTCTGACACCATGCAGTCATAAATATACCCACTAGGGTCTTAATAGATGGTGGTAATATTATATGTATATTTAATTCCAACATCTAATCGGTACCGGGATACTGACTACTATAACATACATAGTATGTCTGGGAAATCCCGGACATAAATACCACTTAACAGGTGCCCCAAGCTTGGTGGGCCATATAGCCTCAATCACATCTCCCTAAACACCAAATGATGCCGACTAGCTGTGAGGGCCTAGGATGTTTATGTGGGAAACTATTCCCTTTTCATATGAGTGTATCACATTGGAAGGAATATACTGAATAGTAAACTGTATAAGAAACATAATTAAAGAGAGGAAGAAAAATGATGCAATAGATAAACCAGAATAGTAATAATTGTATCAACTAGAACAATGATGATGTAATATCATGTTCCTAGATAACTACAAAACATGGATTCAAGACAATAGTCATAGCATATTCTACATGTAAAAGAAAACAATTTCTACTCCAAGAATCCCAATTTCGAATTCTGTCATCTTCAATCAAAATCCATCCTACCAGTAAGAAAACAAGTGTTCTATGATGTATAATTCCCTTTGTCAATGCCTATAGTCATATATTCTACTCTGTGAACCAAACAGTTCCTAGAAAGGGAGTGAGATAAATCTTTGTAGACCAACACCAATTGTTCATATAACATCCGGCCCATGTAATGGAATCTAGTAGTGTGAAGGCCCACATATATAAAGTAAATCGAGATGTTGAATATATCGAAATAACAAGTACCTGCTTGAACCCTAGCCTTGTGTCTGAACATGTAACCACTTCATTAATTATGTAATTACCATTTTATGTTAACATGTTAATTTATTCATACCCATCACTGACATCACCTCGTGATAATATAAGTAGTAAAGGTCCAAATACGTAACAAGGAAACCTGACAATGATAACTGGTGAGAGAGTTCCAGGGTAATAACCAAGGTAACATAGATCTTACATAAAGATAAGTCAGTATTATCTATGTCCAGCAAAGGGGTAAGATTATAATCCATTGTGTGTATCCATGGAGTTCCACAATAAGGGGCATACCATTTTTAAGGTGATTGACCATGGAAAAATAGGGCTATGTAAAGATAGGTCCTGATGGGATTTCTCCATGTAAGGTACTAGTCAATGCTAGATCCAAGGAGTGTATTCAAGGTATCTTGTAACAATGTAAATTACACTATATAAATATACTAGGCATCCAAGTAATATAAAAGAACCAGAGTCTAGGTAGGTATCAACCTAACAAAACTGTATCTTTGAATCAGAATGAGTTTATTGAGACCCAAGGTATGCTCCTCTCAAAATCCAAGGTTAGCTCGAGTCAGTCTATTTCTATTTAACATTGTAATCATTTAATAATTTTTTGGTTCATTTCTTGCCTTCTATTAGTTTGGATAGGTCATGTAGAGTTGCAACAATTTTTTTTGTTCATTTCTTTCCTTCCATTAATGTGGATATTCCATGTAAAATTTCAACCATTTAATGAACCCTTAATTAACAATAAAAGCATATTCAATTAGATTGTATCACATTTCTACCTTCCATTAACATGGAAATGGGTGCAACAGATGTATATCCGTTATTCTGTCTTATTTGATAAGGCCATATTATATACATAGTATACATTCCATTTTACATTTAAGATTTAATAATCATTTTAAAGTACATACCTTAGGTAGGTTAATTGGAGAGCATAAAAGGTACATTCCATTATTCAATTCTCATTAATAAAATTTAATTTATTTTGGGAAGTCCCACCTTTAAGAAGTTCATGCATAGGCACTCCCGAAGAATGTCTCAAACATGTCAAAAATAGTAAAACCCATGTTTGTAATAACCTTTGACGAGGGTGGATTGAGTAGTTGTGTAACCATTAACAACTAATCAAATATTTGGAGAATAGATAAACATGCGATTCTAAATGTATAATCATGGCATGAAAATTTAGGTATCATCATTTATTCAAATCAGTAGGCCCTACAAGAATAATCTAAAATCAACGAACATTAGGGGTAATATATAGACCACCCACCATAGGGTTGTATATTCATTCTCCTCCTGTATCAGTCCTTGATTTTCCATGGATTAGAGTATATCCAAGATAATGTGATAAATGATCACATGGTTATACCTTGGTCGATATCAAGAGAGAAGAATAACTACTAAATAGGACTTGAGTACAAACCGTTCTACATCCTACGTGATGAATAAAATCTCAATCTGATGTCGGAGGAAGGAGATCTCTTGATCCCTAGATTTGGCCTTAAAAAAGATCCAAATGGGTAAAAAGAAAGGAAAATCCCACTATTTCTCTGATAAGGGATGAAGGTTTGGATTGATAGATCATTAATGTAAAAACATGAAAGTTTCCCAAAAAAATAGCTGGTTCAGGGTTTGTCCGTATGTTTTTCCAAACTGTGCCCAAACCGTGTGAGATGGTTCATCTTGAACAGTTCATCCATGTGGTTTTTCAAACCATGAACAGGTTCGTGGAAAAAGTTGTGTTCATGCGGTTAGGACATATGGTTGTGTGACAACCGTTCAAGATGTCTCTGTTTGAAAAAAACACTATCTTCACAGTTAGGAAAACCAATTATAATTCAGTTACGGTTTACTATAAACTATGTTCCAAGACAGTTTTCCCTAAAAAGGTGGGTTCTTGTCTCCGAAAAAACCCCAAACATGCTTAGAACAACTACTAACTCAATAGTCATCCATATTAGGTCCAAATTAATGATTTAGACTGAAAAATAAAGGATTAATACATTAGTAAAAAACTTGGTTCATACTGACTTCCCCCACCTCCTTAAAATAACATGCCCCCTGAGTTCTCCTTCCAAGGGTAAGGAATCACTATCTGATCAAAAATATATCCTCTCATCCCATACATATGATTCCCCTACAAAAGTCTCATCCTGTACTCAGTCGTTCTTCCATAACCCCTATACGAGAGGGATAGACAATATTTGAAAAGCCTTTATGCTTCATTCAATAATTCTTTCTGGATATTCCTCAATGATTTAATTGAAATATTACTCAAAATACTTGGTAAAAATGGTCTGAAATTGTCTAACATGATACTGTAAAAGCTGTGAGACCTGAAAGATTTCATTCATATCATGGTACATCTAAGGTAGTTGCAATAGATAGGCTACTGGCTATACTCTCTATAGAATATCAAATGGTCTGACATAACGAGGCGAGAACTTTTCCTACTTTCTTAACAATTTATTCCCTATCCTGGGTGATACCCAAATAAAAAAATTATTCCCATCCTCAAACTCAAAAGGTTGTCAAGGACTATCAAAATTAAATTTCTATCTAGACTGAGTAGTAGTCATACACTTCTTGATCAGCCGGACCTGATTTGAAGTCTCATGATCAAGTAGAGGACCTGGTATGGATGCCTCATCGACCACTAGCCAGCACAATAGTGAACGGTATTACATTACATATAAGTCCTCAAAAGGAACCATATTAATCGTCACTTGAAAAATATTTTTATAAGAGAACTCGACAAGAGGAATAGGATTCACCCATGAACTACTAAAATCAAGGACACATGCATGGATCAAATCTTCTATAACATATATTTTTTATTCTGATTTCCCATCAATCTGAGGGTGGAAATCTATCCTTAGAAACACCTGATTTCCCATAGTTTTTTGTAATCCATTCTAGAAATGTGATGTTAAATGAGCATCCCTTTCTAAAACGATAGTACGTGGAACACTGTGTAGTCGTATGATCTCACAAACATATAGTCTTCCCAATTTATCTACTAAGAAAGTCTCCCATATATGAGTGAAGTGGTATGATTTCATTACTCAGTTAATGACTACCCAGGTAGCATTGTTACCCCTTGGAAACCTAGGTAAGCCCACTACATAATCCATAACAACATATTCTCATTTCCATTTCGGTACTGGAAGTGACTATACTATACCTGTAGGTCTCTGGGGTTATAACACAACCTACTGACAGGAGGTACACCAAGTGATGAATCCTGCAATCTGACATTTTATTCTAGGACACCAATAATGGAGTCGCATATCTTGTAATATCTTCTAGATTCTAGGATGAACTACCCACTCAAAAGTTTGGTACTCTTTCATAAACTCATCTATCATATATGTGGGATCCCAGATACGTCCACATAGAGGCAGGATGTTGTCACTATCCAAAGACCAATCCAGAGGTGGGTTATCTCTTGATATACTCTCACAGAAAACCAAACATTATTTATTTGAAAACATTCTACTCATCACCTCCTCCCTGAGGCAAGAGATAATAGTTATTTCTATGATGTAAGACTGCTCATTAATGTCTTGAAACTCCAAATGATGTTCATAAAGGATAGTCATTTTTTTTATTCATCACTGGATTCTTTGATAGTCTGTTTTTGAGTTTTTTGATATAGTGAATCAACAACCACATTTCCCTTTCCAGGTGTATAGGCAATCTCAAAATCAAATTATTGTAGATATTTGAACAATATCTGATTTCTGAGGTTAAATACATGCTGTGAAACGATATACATCAGGGGTTTTTTATATTAATACACAACAAAGAAGTCACCCAATAGATAATGTCCCCAGCAATTTAAGGAATGTACAACTGCTTCTAGATCGAGGTCGTGCATCAGGTAATTTCTATCATGAGGCCTCAACTACCAATATCTGTATGCAATGACTTCATCTTCCAACATCAACACTATTATTAGGCCAATGCATGATGCATCACAAAAGATAATCTGACATTTACCTAATTCTAGAAGAATCCGAATTAGTGTCGAGACAATACTCCCATTTAGTTCTTAAATGGTTTTTTCGCATGCTTCTTGCCACATGAAAATAACAAGTAACTTTTTAAGTTTTGTAAGAGGATAATCAATACATGAGATGTGTTGTATGAAATTCCTGTAATATCTAGTGAGTCCTATAAAACTTTTGATGTCAAACACTTATTTGGACTACTCTATGGAAACTACAACTCTAACCCTTTTAGGGTCAATAGATCCTCTTAATTCTAAAATTATATGACCCAAGAAGTTGACCATGTCATTCCAGAATTCACACTTAGTATGTTTGGAATAAATATGATGCTCTCTCATTATATTCAAAATGATCTCAAAATGTTTGTCTTGGTCGTTTTGAGTGAAAGAATACAACAAGATGTCGTCCATAAAGACCACAAAAAAGAGTCCAAATATGGGTAGAAACCCCTATTTATCAAAGCTATTAAAATGGACGGTGCATCCGTAAGACCGAACATCATAACAAGATACTCATACAGATGATACCTACTATGGAATGTTTTACGAGTTATGTCTGATCGTCTATCTCACACCTAATGATAACCCAATCTCATGTTGATCTAAGAGAATACATTTTCACCATGGAGTTGGTCAAAGAGAAAATCTATTTGAGGAAGTGGATATTTATTCATAATCGTAAGCTGGTTCAACATTTTGTAATCCACACATAAATGTTAGGTTCCATCCACATTATTGGTTAAAAGCACGGGCGAACCCCAATAGGATATACTAGGATTTATAAAGTCTTTTTTCTCTAGATCCTCTATCTGTTGCTTGACCACATAAAGAATAGTAGGTGCCTTAATGTATAGATGGAAGGACACTAGAGATTCACCTAGAACAAGATCAATTGTAAACTCTATCTATATCTTCAGTGGTAAGCCAGAAAATTCATCAAGAGAGGCTTCCATTAAACAATGAACTATTGGAGGAAAATCAATTTGAAGAAAATCCGGATCCTTCATGAAAAGACTTGTGATATAGGTGATCACTCCACCCATCCCATGAGGCTTTGGTCAATATATCCTAGCCTGGAAATCCCACTCACCATTTAAAAGATAACCAATACCTTCTGGTGATGTAAAAGAGACCATGTATAAATAAAAGTCAACAAAGGTGTGATATTGGACTAAGCAATCCATCCTGAGAATGTCAACGAAGCTCTTCATATCGAGAAAAAAAGATACCAAAAGAAAGGGTAATTTCCTACCTCAAGTGGACAGTTTCAGTACTGGTGTATGCACTCTGTACATATACACAACTGGTTATCAATGGTTATTACATCATAGTGATATTGTATCTCTAGTATGAGGCATTCCATAATAGATACAGAAATAAATGAGTTTGAACCGCCATTATCTATTAAATCAGATACAATATTAGAGGCTACTAGAATAGTAACTCGTACTCTAGATGGTCCTGAAGCCTGGTCCTCATGTATCGTGTATAAATTATCCAACTAACCTGGTCCACAACCTTGTGCAATAGATGGAATACCATGATCATGAATACTCTACTGGCACTACTAGTTATCTGAGGTCGGACTACCAGAGACATGACCTCCTCCTTGGCCAGACCTGTCAATGATTCCCTCACTCCTATCCTGACGCAACACTAAAAAAATTTATCTTGTAGGTGGAGAATATGTTGATCATTTTCCACTTTAAGCTAAGGGAAAGGTCATGCAAAAATGATAAATATAACACATATGAAAACAACCTGAAACTCCATATGGCCTTTGTAACGTTGGTACTTAGTATTCCCTTATCTTCCACACTAATGACACCACACAGAGCTATCAAACTAGATACTCTAGCTATCGCTTACCTAACAAGAATCTTCAAGTAAATGTTTCCTTCCATCAAAAAATTATTAGCCTAACATGACACTGATCCTTTAAAACCGACATTAGTTTTTTCCCTCTGGTTTCCATTAGTGATAAGGGCATGATCAATTATTTCAGAAAAGGTAGGAAGAAAAAAGATATTAACCTTTGTACAAATGGAATACTAAATCCATTTCTCATAAAATCTAGCATGAAAATGCTCATCACCAACTAAAAGAGGTGAAAAGTGCTATAAATCAGTGAAACGAGATTAATATTCCATAACTGACATAGAAACCTGCTCAAGATGCATGAAATGTATAACAATATCACATATTAGGGCATGAATAATGAACTTTTCCTAAAAGGATGTATTGAAATCAACCCATAACATGCACTGATGGATACCATCCTATTTAACCACATCCCATCAACGATTGGCCAAATAATGAATCATGTATGTATCATGTTTGACACTCTGCTCAGCAGGCATTTCCAGATGATCAATGATAGACAACATGTCCTCAAAGAAGAATAAACATCTTGAGAGCTTCCATACATTGAATAAGTAGGAGGATGAAGCTGCTGTAAATTGTGGGTCAGATCATCCATAATATATGCAACATGTGGATCACCATTCATGGACTGCATCAGATGTTGTAAACCATCGCAAAATTGAGAATCAGTGCTCACATCTGATACAACGTGGTGTCTCAAGTGTCAATATTGTAGGTAAAACTAGAAGCTCATTTCCCATCATGTATCAAGAAAGATCATCACCACCTTCATGGTGAACAATACATGGATTTCGAGGTAGAATTTTTCTACAATTGTGAGGAACTCACCTCATAACAAGAATATAATCATAAGATATCATCACTAGAAGAACTGAATGAATGAAAACTCACTATCCAAGGCACACTACCCAAACAACCTACTTAGATGGATATGAATCAGTAAGTGATCATGTATAATATTCGTGTCATTGTGTAGTTAATTTATAAGTTTACTCTTTTACCTTTCATAAACATAACAATATGGGGTAAGTATGAGCAACCAATTCATTTTATATTTATATATTCACTTAATAATGGATCGCCATTTCAGATGAATATGTTCCCAACCATATTTCATGAGAAACAATTCCCATTTATTTATAACATAATGGATTGACTCTATAAATTATTATTCCCTTCCAAAGAGGTCCCATTCACTTCATGAATTGAGACATGAAATCACTCAATCTTAACCAATAGTAATACATGTACAATAAACCATCACAACATCACTCAACAATAACTAGTATATCAAGTAATAAAAAGAAGTGAAATTCACCTATATGGCATGGTAATATAAATGACATGTGAATTATTGGTTCCTATAATGATACATGTATCAATTTTCCATTACCTCATGTAATCGAGGAAAAAGATGAAATAATTCATCAAATAGAGTAATAATCAACAACACCACCCAATATGTGTGTCAACCAATAGTGAATTAATATCAACAGTAATATGAAAAATAGAAAAACCGTTTCATTTTGGATAACATGGATTTTAACCCAAACATGGTTTCATGACGCCCAAGCATAACTTATGACCAATTCCCAAGCATTACTATTCTCTAATATATTTTCTCCACATTGTAATGGAAGAAAAAAATCAACAGTTGATAATTCTTTGTGAAATCTCAGACCATGATTCCACTTAACAGATGTCCAAATACTTATGGGCCACATGGCCTCAAGCTTATCTCCCCAAATGACAGAGGCTACCGACTAGTAGTGAGGGCCTAGGGTGTGTCTATGGGGAGGTTATTCCCTCATTAGTTGAGTGTATCTCATCAGAAAGAATAAAATGAATATTAAATAGCGGAAACGGAAAAATTAAATAGTGGAATCAAACTAATACATTTGATTAAATAGAAAAATAATAACTGTATAAACTGAAACAATGAGGATGTAATGCCATGCCACTAGAAAAATGGAAAACATGGATATAATAAAACAGGCATAACATTTTCGACAAGTAAGATAAATCAAAGGCTACTCTAAGCGTACTAATATTCAACTCATTCATCTAATATCAAACTCCATCCTAGTAGCAATCAATCAAGTGTTTAAAGCTATATTCTTCCCTTATTCAACACATGCAGTGATATAATCTACTCCAGAAACATAAGGGTGGCTAGAGAGGGTGTGATATAAATATTAGTGGGCCACCACCAACTGTGCTTATAACATCTAGCATGTTTAATAAAATATAGCAGTGTACAAGAATGTATATATAATTTAAGAAATAAGTACAATAAACCTATATAAGAAGTACCTTATTCAGTGCTTGACTTCTGTATGAACATGCTACTAGTTAAATTATTATATAATTACTATTTAATGTTAATAGGCCATGTGAGGCACAACCAAAACTAACATCAACTTGGGATAATATTTGTTGTGAAGGTCTAAAGATGTAACAAGGAAACCTGACAACAATATATGGAGAGTGAGTTACACGGTAATAACCAAGGTAATATAGATATCACATAATGCTAACTTAGTATTATCTGAGTATGGATATAAGTTAAGCATGTAATAAAATAATCACAATCTAATGAATTCCACAATAAGCTACCTATTGAGTCCAAGGAAATCAATCAAGGTAAAACGGGGATAAGCAAAGATAGGGCCTGATGTTCCATGACCATGGAATTTAGTAGTCAATGTTAGATCCCAGAAGTGCATCCAATATATCCTATAATAATATAAAAACCCTATGGTAGTATATCATAAATCCAAGGAATAGAAAAAAAACTGATGTCTATGTGGGTATTGTCCAGTAAAAACCACATCCTTTAATCAGAAAGGGGTTCCCAAGACCCAAGGTATTCTCCTCTCAGAATCCAAGGCAAGATCGAGTCATTGTTTTCCTATTTGATATTGTAATCATGTAATATTTAATTTTTTCCAATTATTTCCATCCATTACTGTATATAAGTCGAGTAGAGATGAAACCATTTATTTCATGGACAAATCCTTGCCTTCCATTAGTTTCGATAGGCCAAGTAATGTTGCAACCATTTAATCATGTATTAATTAACAATTAAGGCATATTCATTTAGAGAGGTTCACTACACTACCTTCTATTAAAATGGAAAGGGGATCTACCTACATGTAACAATTATTCAATCTTATTTTATAAGCCCATGTTATATACTTATTATACATTTCATTTCAAATTTCACATTTCATAATCTTTTGAAAGCACTTATCTTAGGGGGGTCAAGTGGTGATCATACATGGAACATACCATTATGTGAATATCATTATTAAAAATTCATATATTATGGAACAGATCACCATAAGGAAGGTCATGAATAGGAACACCCGAACAGTGGATCAAACATGTCAAAAACACTAAAACCCAAATATTGCATAATCTTCGACATGGGGTGGATTGAGTTTTTGGTGTAACAACCAGAAACTAATCCCATATTTTGAAAGAGCATAACCATATGATTATAACAAATTTAATCACGGAATGTGAATTTATGAAAAATATTATGATGAAATCGGGGGCCCTACAAGATATTCCAAAATCAACAAACATTAGAGATCAGTTATAGACCACCAACATTAGAGTGGCATGATATATCTCCTCTAGTATCTGGCCTTGATTTTACTCAAATTAGAAGAGATATAAGAAAAATTGAGTAATGCTCATGTGGTGATACCTAGGTTGAGAGAAAGAGAGAAGAAGAACTAATAAATATGACTCGAGTTCATACCGTTGGAAATTCATTGTGATGTATAGATTCTATATCTGATTTAGGATGAAATAGATATCATGATCCCTAGAATTTCCCTTCAAAAATCCCTAAATGGGTGAAAATGGGGGAAAATACTACTGGTTCTTGGATTAGGAAGGAAGGGTTGGATTAGTAGATCATTATTGGAAAATGGAAAAATTACCCAGAAAATTTGAATGTGCACAGTTTCTCTTCACGGTTTGACAATCCATGCACAAAATGTGTGATACAGTTCTGTATGAATGGTTTTTTGGAACTATTTTTGAAAATGTACGCAAAACATATGCGAATACAAAGGAAAAACGGGTGTCCCCAAGGTTAGGCCACAAATTCATGTGCCAACTATTTGATATGGCTCTGTCCGAAAAAAACACTATTCCACGATTAGGCAACCCAATTGTAATTCCCAAAAGTTTTAGCCAAAATTGTGCACAATGCTAGTTTTTGCCACAAAGGTTTGTTCTGGGCCCCGAACAATCCCCAAAGACACTTGGAACTGTTATTAACTCATTATGAATCTGTATTAGTTCCAAATTAGTTATTTAGACTAAATATTAAAGGATCCATACCTTAGTGAAAATATATATTCTTACAAGGACTTAGAATAAAGAAGCTATGAAGTAGAAAAAATCACCCAAGAATTGTATAATATAAAAATTTATAAAACACATATAGTTAATTCATTCATAACATTCATCAAAATTTAGATAAAAACACTTAGTGCATAATATGTCATAATTAACCAGTACAATCTCTCTAAAACTATAAAATATCCCATCTATTTAAAATCAATGGTTTGGCTACCAGTAAGGAACTCATATATTTATATATGGTCAATCTTGAACAACTAAGCTCCAGCTTCTCCTTCTCCACCTAAGACCCCATTGAATGGACTATCGTTAGCATCTGACAGGAAACCATGGGGAAGAGACAATGATGGGGTGAGCTTAAACATGTTTTGTGTAACACCTGAGACTTTTATGAGAAATATTTTTGTTTTTATGTTATATAAATCATCAAAGGAATCTTTCACTACACACAACACTAGTTTGGCTTTCTTTACACGCAATCGCGGCCTTCCTTGATAGCTTGCGTCGTACGTAATACCAAGTTTCACTAAACAACAATATACTATTAAAATATTATTAAAACTAGCTGTTATGAATAGTAATAACCACTTTTTGAAATTTTATAAACTTTATTTTTCAAAATGGACTTCATTTTTGGATTCGGAATATCGAAATTATCCTAGGGTGAAATTTTGGCATTTTTCTGAAAACATTCAATTTTTTATGAATAGTGAAACCACTAAGTGGTAGTTAAAAAAACTGAATTTTTCATAAAACTTAATTTTACCTCTTTTATGAGTGGAATATCAAAAATCCGAGAGACACGGTTGATTTCAGTAAGTAAAATGTGGTTCAATGAGATAAAAATAATTTTTGGTGAATAGTAACTTTTTACTTTTATTTACCACGGTTAAAAGTAAATAGGGTAATTAAGGGTAAACCTGATATTATTATTACCCTAACACAGGTCCTAATTCTATTGTATAAGTGTAATTCGACCAAAAACAAACTGAGGAATAAAATATGACCATTTAGGCCCACTTGGATTAGATTAGGACATTTATTATTAATTTATTTAAAGAAGGGTTAAAATAGTTAAAATCAATGTTTAATAAGTAAATAATTTTTAATATAAGATTATACATAAGATAAATTCGACTATAAATATTAATTAGAAAGCTAAAAAGATTTCCTACATATTGGTATTTTATTTTTAATTTTAAGACATTAAACAATTTAATTTATTTATGACACAAAGATGATGCAGTAATTATCTTTTTAATGAAATATTCACATAATTGATGTTATAAAAACAAAAATAAATGTAATTTCATACTTTTTATGAATTCCGATAATTTTATAGGTTAATATGACATGTTATTATTGATTTAATTAACTTTTTCGAACTAATCATTCTGTTATGATTTTCACAAAAATCAATTACTAAATAGTGTCAAAATTGACATAAAATAATTTTTAAAACAAATATTATATTAGTAATTGTTATTTTATTCCTAAAAATATAAGGTTCAGCCAAATGACTTATATAAATATATATATATTAATAATAAAAAACTTGGGGTTCGTTTGTCTGCTTATAGTAATTTTATTAACCTTATAGTATAAGAACACAAGAAGACACGGTATAAGTAAAATTTTTTTACTTAATGTTAAATATAAATAGGAACCTAAACTTGTCTATATTCTATTGGATGAGAGGGTTTCGACCCAACCCCACCTCATCTTCGAAATAAATCAATTTGGAGCAATTTAAAACCGAATTTGACGTTATAATAAAGTAATAGTTTTAGTTATTCCAAAGGTGCCCCTCTCCTCCCTTATAAAAGGGAACCTCCTCCCCCTCTTCCTCACACCACTTTGAGTCTTCAAGCTCGTCCAACCCCTACCAATTTCTCCTCTCCACTTCCCTAGAGACATACTAGAGGTTCTGGGCATCTTCAAAGACCAATTTTAGTGCCCTAAAAGGATATCTCAAAGAGGCGCTTCAAAGAAGAGGTAATGTCCGATTACCAATTCTTTCAACTTTATTTCTTCTTCCACTTCTTCTTCTTTAGTTGTTTCATTATGAAGTAATAACATCAGTATCACCCATATACTGATATTTTATTATAAGTATTAAACAACCCTATTTCACCATCTATCCATACTACGGAAAATGAAATCACCGCGCGTGCGTACGTACGGAATACCGTCTCCACGTCGTGGTGTAATCTATTTTTCACCACCACCTTACCTGGATGGGTATAATGGTGTAAATAATGACTATATATGACTATTATAAAGCGATATAGATTCTGAAATAGTATACATACACTCTAATACAATTCCACGATCCTGGGAACGATATCATCATTCGTGCGTACGTATGGAATATCGTCTCCACGATGTGATGTGACTCGTTCTACATGATATTAATTGCATAATGATTATATAAATGAATTTAATGAGTGAATATGATATATATTACACTAATAACATTCTGTAAATTAGTTATCTATAACCTAAAAAGAAAAAATAAGAATTTATTTGACAAAACACGCATAAGAACAAAAAGTAATAAACACGCGAATAACAAGTATTAATGAAATATTACTAATAAGAAACTAAGAATATGACCATATATGATATCATAAAAATAAGTATGATTCTGGAATAAGTCAATAACATTATTTAAATCATTATACAGGAGTTTCGGACACTTACGAAGCAAATTGGACCTAAGGTAAGGGAAATATCACAATCTCATTTTTTATCTGAGATTGTTTATACTTTGGTATTTACTGGGGTGTATTTTATCATCCACATCAATGTTTCCTCAATATGTAATATTTATAACCTTATATAATAGTTTATATCCAATTTTACCCTTCTTTGAGTTTTTAGTAAAGGATATAAAAGGAATCTTCTGTCGTTTTTCATACGAGGTACTTTTTGACTTTTCCGACAAAAGTACGAGCAGAATTTTTTTTGAACTTATACGGCATGAATGGATTTTCAAAACAATATTTCCAAGAATCTTCCTTTACATGTTTTAAAGTTTATTTTTAATCAAATTCTTTTAGTTTATAATTTTATGACATGTTAAGAAAGGAAATGTTTTTTTGAAGTAGAAAGGATATTTTCCTCAAGAATGGAGTGCAAGTGTTTTATCAAATTTTTTTCCATCTAAAATAATAAAGGGTTCTGTTTTTATACCTATTATTACATTTTTTTGATTATGTTGTGATGGAATTATTTTTATGAATTCTTTTATCTTATATGAATTGTTTTATGATGTCACGATGCTTAAGATTCCCATTTTTATTACATGGGTTATGCTATGATGTATGGTTTGTGATTTTGTGGCACACATAAGAATGGTATCACTATGAGATGGGTGGGACCTATATCTCCCTCCAATGCATTGGGTAAAGATTTTATATCTCATGAGATAGACATGGCTGGAACGGCAGGTTAAACCAGTTCAGTGAAATAGGACTGAAATGAGGAGTGAACTCGGTTCAGAAATGGACTTTGTCCACTAAGATAGTCTTGGAAATGAGCCTTGACTAATAAGAAATGATTCTCTATGATTATGTGTGTATGCCACAAAGTTTCATGTTTTATGTTATGATTATTAGGATTAAATTTCACTACTATGATTTATCCCATGTTATGAAATTATGATTTCTTTTGTAGGTTAAGATTTCCAAAAGTTATGTTTTTATGTATATGATGTGATTGATATTTCTTTTTTTTACCCTTACTGATAAATGAGCTCAACATTTTGTATGTTTTCTTTCCCCAGGTCAGGAAGAAGGTTATTAAGTAAGATATGTCAAAAGGGACTATAGATATGATGAAATTAATGAGAGACAGTGTAGACTCTTTATGAACCAGTTGTTTATGTTTCCCAGTTTCTAAAGACACTATAACTATACGGTCCTTTCCTGGTTTTGTTATATGTTGTAATAAGTGTGCTTCAATTCTGAAGTAATAACAATGTATGTAAAGTATGGGTCTCTACAGTTGGTATAAGAGGAAAGGTATAGTCAGCATTTGGAAAATAGGATGTGAAAGCCTTAGAAAGAATCATAAGGATAAGTCTAAGCATAGAACACAATCATATTGTTTTATAAATGGCCATGAATAACCTATGATAAGACCTTAAGTGTGAAATTTTATTCTTGATTATGTGGTTTTCCTTTTATAATTAGTGTTGGTCACACTATTCTTCTTGGTTTTAGTCAATGGCTGGAACCCGAAGGAATCGTGTTAATGCAGAATGCGACGGGAAATGCAATGATCGTCCCCCTAAGAAACCAAACGTTATGGGAGCTAGAATACAAAATCTTGTAGCCCTTCTCACACAAATTTCTCAAGCTATGTATCATGCAGGACTTCCAAACGAGCAAAGGAAGGAGCAAAATTTTGTGGAATCCTTCATGAGGCAGCGTCCACCTTCATTCAGCGGGTCTACTGATCCATTAGTTGCTGAACAATGGATTAGTACTACTGAAAAGACATTTTCAGTTCATCAATGTTCTGAACATGATAAAGTCATCTTATCAGTGTATCGTTTGGAAGGTGATGCTGATCAATGGTGGAATATTATCAAGAATACGAGGCAATGATATGAAATTGATTCCATAGAGTGGGACGAGTTCAAGAACTTACTTTTCAATAAGAACTTCCCTCGTATTCTCTGAACGAAGATGGAGAAGGAGTTTCTTGAAATAAAGCAAAAGGATGATGAATCTGTTGGTACCTATGAAGAAAATTTTACAAGACTTGCAAGGTACGCTTCTGGTATTATTATCCAACCTGAGAGTAAGATCGATCGATTCTTTAGTGGCTTAAAACCAAGTCTTCAAAGGGTGTTAGCCACAAGGGACTTCAATAGCTACGAGGAAATCGTTCGATGTGCTCTCAAAGTCAAGATGGAGATTGGAGTAACCCATCAGTTATATGGGTTTGATAAGAAGAGGAAAATGGAATTCAAAGGAAAATCTAAAGAGCACACTGAAAAGAAGTTGAGCTTTCCCTTATGCTCAAAGTGTGGTAAGAAACATGGAGGGAGTTGACTTAAAGGGAAAATTAAATGTTTCAAATGTGGAAAGGAAGGTCATCGGGCATTTGAATGCTACAATGATGGGAAGAAGATGTCTATTGATGCAAACAAAGGAAGGGACACACAGAATGAACCTACTACACTTCAATGTTTCATGTGCAAGGATACGTGGCATTATGCCAATAAATTCCCAAATCCAAGGGTTGATGATGATGGTCGACGTCAACAATCTCTTAAGGCTAAAGACAAAGGAAAGTCACATGCAATTTCTACCAGCGATGTGGAGTACGATAACAATGTGGTGAAAGGTACACTTACCATCCACTCTAAAGTAGAAAATGTTTTATTTGATTCTGGATCCACCCACTCTTTTATTTCTGAATAATTTTCTAAGGATATCACCATATTAACTCAACAATTAGATGTTGAGTTAGCTGTGACAACCCCTAATGGCACAATAGTCACATCAAAAGTTTATAATTCTTCTCCGATCGAAGTTTGTGGGAAATTACTTCCTACAAATCTTGTGATCCTTCCTATAGTGGAATTTGATGTGATTCTTGGCATGGATTGGCTTTCATTATATGGAGCTCATATCAATTTCCAAAGAAGGGAAGTCACATTTCATATTCTAGATCAATCTATGATGGTCTATCGATGCAAGGATGAACATAACCTTCCAGTGGAAATTTCTTCCATCTTATGGGTCTTGATTCCACTAAATGAAGGTTATTTATCTTAAATGGTTGGTGAGAAACTCATGATTAAGAATATTCCCATTGTACGGGAGTTTGATGAAGTTTTTCTGGAGGAATTATCAGGTCTTCCGCCAAATCGTGAAGTTGGGTTTTCAATAGAACTGGTACGGGGTGCTTTGCCTATTTCAAAGACACATTATAGAATGGCCCCAATTGAGTTGTGGGAAATGAAGTAGAAACTCAAAGAGAATCTTGATAATGGGTTCATACGCCCTAGTGCGTCACCTTGGGGAGAACCTGTTCTGTTTGTTAAGAATAAAGATGGATCAATGAGACTCTACAATGATTATCGAGAACTTAACAAGATCACTATCAAGAACAAATATCCTCTCCCATGTGTTGATGACTTATTTGACCAACTATGCCGAGCTCAATACTTTTCCAAGATTGATCTTCTTTCAGGGTATCATCAATTAAGGGTCAAAAGGGAGGATATACCAAAGACGACTTTCCGTACAAGGTATGGACACTATGAATTTATAGTGATGCCATTTGGTCTTACTAATTCCCCTGCTATCTTTAGGGATATGATGAATAGAGTCTTTAGAGACTATCTTGATCAATTTGTGGTAGTCTTTATAGACGATATTCTTATCTATTCAAAGAGAAAGGAAGAACATGATGATCACTTGAGAATTATATTAAAGACCCTGAGAAAGGAGAAGCTTTATGCCAAATTTACCAAGTGTGAATTTTGGCTTCAAAAAGTTTCATTTTTGGGTCACATAATCTCAAAAGAGGGGATATCTGTGGATCCATCAAAAACAGAGGTTATTGAAAGATGGTCGAGACCAACAACAGTAACTGAGATCCGATGTTTTCTTGGTTTGGCTGGATATTATCGACGTTTTGTGAAAGATATTTCACGATTATCTAATCCAATCACCATGTTGACTCGGAAAGGAGTTATGTTTGTCTGGACGGAGGAATGTGAATAGAATTTCAAGGAGTTGAAAAGAAGGTTATCCAGTGCACCTGTGCTCACACTGCCTTGTAGTGGAGAAATGTTTGCGATCTACAGTGATGCATCCAAGAAGGGATTGGGGTGTGTTCTTATGCAAAATGATATGGTGATAGCTTATGCCTCACGACAATTGAAAATACATGAGCAAAATTTCCCAACTCATGAGTTGGAGTTAGCAGTGGTAATCTTTGCATTAAAGATTTGGAGGCATTATCTTTATGGAGAAAGGTGTGACATTTATACTGATCATAAAAGTTTAAAGTATATTTTCACACAAAAGGAGATGAATATGTGCCAAAGAAGATGGTTGGAGATGATTAAGGATTACGACTGCTCAATCCATTACCACCCTGGGAAAGAAAACAAGGTTGCAGATTCATTAAGTCGACAAGACCATGCCAGTTTATCCATGATGAGGATCACAAAAGATCCAATATTTATGGATTTATAAAGGATGGATCTTGGAATTATAATGAATGGGGAAAATTGTATCTTTCTCAAATGAATGTTCAACCATCTATACATTTTATGATTAAAGAGTCACAGAAAGAAGATGTCGAGTTACAAAAGAAGGTGAGAAATGTTCCTGAATTCAACCTTGATTGTGATGGGATAATAAAGTTCGGGAATCGGGTTTTTGTTACTCCCATCCCTGAATTAAAGAAGGGGCTGCTGGATGAGGCTCATAGTTTTTCATTCTCCATTCATCCTGGAAGCACGAAGATGTATAGGGACCTGAAGAAGTACTTCTGGTGGGATGGCATGAAAAGAGATGTTGCTGAATATGTCTCTTGATATTTGGTTTGTTAGCAAGTTAAAGCTGAGAGATAGAAGACTAAGGGGATGTTACAACCATTACCCATACCCGAATGGAAATGGGAAAACATCACTATGGACTTTGTCACCAGACTTCCTAAAACATCCAAAGGAAATAATGTTATCTGGTTCATAGTTGATCATCTTACAAAGTCTGCACACTTCATCGCTATTAGAGAGGATTTCTCTCTAGATCATCTTTCCAGGATATATGTGAAGGAAGTGGTAAGATTGCATGGAGTATCACTTTCTATTATATCTGATCGGGATCCGAGGTTTACCTCAAAGTTCTGTAGAAGTTTTCTAGCATACTCTAGATACAGAGTTGAGTTTCAGCACTGCTTATCATCCTCAGATAGACGGTCAGTCTGAGAGAACGATTCAAACTCTAGAAGATATGTTGAGAGCTTGCTCTATGGATTTCAAAGGTGATTGGGATCAACACCTACCTTTGGTGGAATTTTCTTATAATAATAGCTTTCACTCCAGTATTTTGATGGCTCCTTATGAAGCTCTCTATGGAAAGAAATGCAGGACTCCAACTAGCTGGGATGAAGTTGGGGAAAGAAAGCTATTAGGACCTGATCTCGTTAATGAAATGGTAGAAAAGGTCAGATCTATTCAACAACACATAAGAGCAGATCAGAGTCGACAGAATAGTTATGCCAACAACCAAAGAAAAGACCTAGAGTTTGAAGTGGGAGATAAAGTGTTCTAACGAATATCTCCCTGGAAGAGGGTCATGAGATTTGGAAAGAAGGGGAAGTTGAGCCCTAGATATATCGGTCCTTTCAAAATACGGGATCGTGTTGGGAAGGTAGCTTACTGATTGGAACTTCCACCGAATCTCTCTCAAGTTCACGATGTGTTCCATGTATCTCTCCTGAGAATGTACATACCTGATCCTTCACATGTACTTAGCTCAGAAGTTGTAGTGCTGGAGAAAGATCTTTCTTATGAAGAACAGCAGATAGAGATTCTGGATCGTAGCGAAAAAGTCCTACAAAATAAGACCACTCGATTGGTGAAAGTTTTATGGAAGAACCACCAATTAGAAGAAGATACATGGGAGTTTGAAGATATGATGAGGGAGAGGCATCCTCATCTGTTTGTTACAAAGTGACAAATTTCAAGGGCGAAATTCATTTTAAGGGGGGTAGAATGTAACAGTTGAGGCTTTTATGAGAAATTTTTTATTTTTATGTTATATAAATCATCAAAGGAATCTTTCAATACACACAACACTAGTTTGGATTTCTTTACACGCAACTGCGGCCTTCCACGATAGCTTGCGTCGTACGCAATATCGAGTTTCACTAAACAACAATATGCTACTAACATATTATTAAAACTAGCCGTTATGAATAGTAATAACCACTTTTTGAAATTTTATAAATTTTATTTTTCAAAATGGACTTCATTTTTGGATTCTGAATATCGAAATTAGCCTAGGGTGAAATTTTGGTATTTTTTTGAAAACTTTCAATTTTTGATGAATAGTGAATCCACTAAGTGGTAGTTAAAAAAACTGAATTTTTCATAAAACTTAATTTTACCGCTTCTGTGAGTGGAATCTCAAAAAACTGAGAGACACGGTTGATTTCAGTAAGTAAAATGTGGTTCAATGAGATGAAAATAATTTTTGGTGAATAGTAACTTTTTTACTTTTATTTACCATGGTTAAAAGTAAATAGGGTAATTAATGGTAAAAATGATATTATTATTACCCTAACACATGTCGTAATTCTATTGGATAACTGTATTTCGACCAAAAACAAACTTAGGAATAAAATATGACCATTTAGGCCCACATGGATTAGATTAGGACATTTATTATTAACTTATTTAAAGAAGGGTTAAAATAGTCAAAATCAAAGTTTAATAAGTAAATAATTTTCAATATAAAGTTATACAAAAGAAAAATTCTACTATAAATATTCATTAGAAAGCTAAAAAGATTTCCTAAATAATCGTATTTTATTTTTAATTTTTAGAGATTAAATAATGTAATTTATTTATGACACAATGATGATGTAGTAATTATCTTATTAATGAAATATTGACATAATTGATGTTATAAATACCAAAATAAATGTAATTTGAAAATTTTTATGAATTATACTAATTTTATAGGTTAAGATGACATGTTATTATTGATTTAATTAACTTTTTTCAAACTAATCATTCTGTTATGATTTTTACAAAAATCAATTACTAAATAGTATCAAAATTGACATAAAATAGTATTAAAAAAAATTATATTATTAATTGTTAATTTATTCCTAAAACTATAAGGTTCGGCCAAATGACTTATATACGGATATATATATTAATAATAAACAACTTGGGGTTCGTTTGGCTGCTTATAGTATTTTTATTAACCTTATAGTATAAGAACAAAAGAACACACGGTAAAAGAAAAATTATTTTACATAATGTTAAATCTAAATAGGATCCTAAGCTTGTCTAAATTCTATTATATGAGAGGATATTGACCTATCCCCACCTTATCTTTGAAATAAATCAATTTGGTGCTATTTAAAACTGATTTTTACTTTATAATAAAATAATATTTTTAGTTATTCCAAAGGTACCCCTCTCCTCCCTTATAAAAGGGCACCTCCTCCCCCACTTCCTCACACCACATTGAGTCTTCAAGCTCAGGAAACCCCTACCAATTTCTCCTCTCCACTTCCCTAGAGAAATCCTAGAGGTCATGGTCTTATTCAAAGACCAATTTTAGTGCCCTAAAAGGAGATCTCAAAGAGGTGCTTCAAAGAAGAGGTAATGTCTGATTACCAATTCTTTCAACTTTATTTCTTCTTCCACTTCTTCTTCTTTAGTTGTTTAATTATGAAGTAATAACATCAGTATCATTAATATACTGATATGTAATTATAAGTATGAAACAACCCTATTTCACCATCTATCCATCCTATGGAAAACGAAATCACCGCGCGTACGTATGTACGAAATACCATCTCCACGTCATGGTGTAATCTATTTTTCACCACCACCTTACTTGGATGGGTATAATGGTGTAAATAATGACTATATATGACTATTATAAATTGATATTGATTCTGAAATAGTATACATACACTCGAATACAATTCCACAATCATGTGAACGATATCATCGCTCGTGCGTACGTACGGAATACCGTCTCCACGATGTGATGCGACTCGTTCTACATGATCTTCATTGTATAATGATTATATAAATGAATTTAATGAATAAATATGATATATATTAAACTAATACCATTATATAAATGAGTTATCTATAACCGAAAATGAAAAAATAAGAATTTATTTGACAAAACACGCATAAGAACAAAAAGTAATAAACACCCGAATAACAAGTAGTAATGAAATATTACTAATAAGAAGATAAGAATATGACCATATATGATATCATAAAATTAAGTATGATTCTGAAATAATTAAATAACATTATTTAAATCATTATACAAGAGGTTCGGACACTTACTAATTAAATCGGACCTAAGGTAAGGGAAATATCACAATCTCATTTTTTATCCGAGATTGTTTATACTTTGTTATTTACTGGGGTGTATTTTATAATCCACATACATGTTTCCTAAATATTTAATATTTATATCCTTATACAATAGTTTATATCCAATTTTACCCTTCGGTGAGTTTTTATTAAAGGATATGAAACGAATATTTTGTCGTTTTTCGTACGAGGTACTTTTTGACTTTTCTGACAAAAATACGAGAATAATGTTTTTTTAACTTATACGGCATGAATGGATTTTTAAAACAATATTTCCAAGAATATTCCTTTACAAGTTTTCAAGTTTATTTTTAATCAACTTCTTTTATTTTAGAATTTTATGACATGTTAACAAAGGAAAAGTTTTTTTGAAGTAGAAAGGATATTTTCCTCAAGAATGGAGTTCAAGTGTTTTATCAAAATTATTTTCCATCTAAGATAATAAAGGGTTCTTTTTTTATCCCTATTATTACATTTATTTGATTATGTTGTGATGGAATTATTTTTATGAATTCCTTTATCTTATATGAATTTTTTTATGATGTCACGATGCTTAAGATTTCCATTTTTATTATATGGATTATGATATGATGTATGGTTTATGATTTTGTGGCACACATAAGAATGGTATCATTATGAGATGGGTGGGACCTATATATCCCTCCAATGCATTGGGTAAAGATTTTATATCTCATGAGATAGACATGGATGGAACGGCAGGTTAAACCGGTTCAGTGAAACAAGACTGAAACGAGGAGTGAACTCGGTTCAGAAATGGACTTTGTCCACTAAGATAGTCTTGGCAATGAGCCTTGACTAATAAGAAATGATTCTCTATGATTATGTGTGTATGCCACAAAGTTTCATGTTTTAAGTTATGTTTATTGGTATTACATTTCACTACTATGATTTATCCCATGTTATGAAATTATGATTTCTTTTGCAGGTTAAGATTTCCAAAAGTTATGTTCTTATGTATATGATGTGATTGATATTTCTTTTGTTTACCCTTACTGAGCATTTGAGCTCACCCTTTTGTATGTTTTCTTTCCCCAGGTCAGGAAAAAGGTTATTATGTAAGATATGTCAAAAGGGACTATAGATATGATGAAATAAATGGGAGACAGTGTAGACGATTTATGAACCAGTTGTTTATGTTTCCCTGTTTCTAAAGACACTATACATATACGGTCTTTCCTAGTTTTGTTATATGTTGTAATAAGTGTGCTTCAATTCTGAAGTAATAACAATGTATGTAAAGTATGGCTCATTACATTTAGTAGAGTTCCCTGAATGCATCAAATATGGAAACATAAAATACAGATGTTAGATAATCCCCATGAGAGAATTTTAATCAATATATGAGAAAATATCAATAATAAAAACCCATATAACCACATAGGTGGGCACCATGTCTCTTGGTGAGTTCATTTCTTCTTTCACATCCTATTATTCTACATGAGATTAAATGGGAAACACTCATTAAAAATAACTAACTCCCCATGACATTCTATCACTGATGGAACTCATCCAAAAAATATAAACACATTGAGTTTATTATAAGAAAAATAACTTTGTAAACGAAGAGTTCTCATCCATGATACTCACTCTATTTTAGTTCATGATTCCTCAAGAGAATATATACTTTTACATATATTGTGGATCACACAACATACCAATGGGGTTTGTCAAAACCTAAATAGAATGTGCTTTAACGTAATGGATCTAAAGAAAGTGTATATTATTTCCGGTGATTACTAACCCAACCATGGGACCTAATGGTGTTATTCCTGCAACAGTCAATTGAGTTGATCTGTAAACACAATCTTAATAGTATTTCATACTGAACCATAACTATATAAAATTTAGGAAACTCAATATGTAGAGACAAAATTAATCAAAATAGCCACACTTTTATATATCTAGTGAACACACTAATGCTCATACACTAGTTTTTATTATATGATCATGGGATCCAAACTAACATGAAATTGAGCACATCATGTGTCTCATAGGATACACAACATATCTATATGTGTCTTTCACTACTTATACCCTTCAATATAATATCACGTGTCTTTTTTCATATATAGGTAATGTATTTTTGTGAAATATGGAGTCTAGAATTTGGTTTGTTCTCTAAGTGTACCATATATCCAAGAATCTATAATCTATCCCATCCCCCTATATTATTGTCATTTCCATATTTATTGGCAATTTCTGGGATCTTTCCCATATACTTTTTAAATTACATGAGGTGTTTTTTGACACACATGGTTTGTTGGGTTAGATGGACTCTTGGAAATTGTTTACCTCTACAGAATGAGCTAGTAGTCTATGACATACATGGTGTGCGGCTTATCAACAAAAAATGTAATATTAAACAAAATGGGTAAGACAATTCACCATAGAAAAGGAACAATATAATAGGTGTTTTTCTAATATACATTCAATGCACATAAAAATTGTATGGAAGTTGTTTATGATCCTCGCCATCCAGGGATGTACGTACATGTCTAATTTTTTAATTAACATTATTGAAATTAATATTGGAATGATTCATGATGATATGATTGACATAGGCAGTGTCGTATGGTGGTTTAACAAAAATGTGGAGTAAAATATTTCACACAATTTCGATTGCATGCTTATTGAATAGTTATTACTAACTGTGCATAAAAAACCTACACCCTGGTGAGGGATGGTCCGTGATTGGAAAATTATAGATAGAGGTGGTACCAAACCACATGGTATTTGAAAACTCCATACATCATATATTCAACATGGGTTTTAAAATTTTGAGTGATTCTTAGGAGGTTCTGCAACAAAGCCTCTATTTTTTAGAGGAATTCACACAGTTAGCGAATGATTTGGCTAATTGTGTGGCCATTAAAAAGTAGACATTTTATATTTTTTCCACTATCGCTTATATCCATCTTCCAAAAATGTATCCCCATTCATACCCATATGGCTATGGTGATGGACTAAAATCTAATTCATCGTAAATGGATTATTTTACATCATTTAATGGGACATTTTGAGTGTTGTTGGGTGCAAATCAATAATCAATGTCCATCTTTATCTCTATTTCACATCTATTTTAAAAAAGATGATTTGATGGATGTTTTCTCTCCTTCTTAATCCATAAAACAATTTATAGGGTGTTATTAATCTTAGAGTTTTTATAGTATATTTTTGATAAATTATTTCATTTGGTAATGTAAGCATCTTCTATAATGAGGTTTGTGGTATATAATATTTTTCAAACTGTCTCTATTTTCTAGGATCATATGTAGTTTTGAGAACTCGATACTTGTTGAATTTTAATGTCGGTTACTAATGAATACCTTTGGTGCATAGGTTTAATGTGAAAAATACTTAAATAACCACATTTGGTTCTTATATGATATGATACATGACCTTAGACTACCTTGGGGTATGATAAACCATTTCAAAATTGATAAATGAGTTGTTAAATATTGAAACAGGGTAATTATGAATGTGAATGGTCACTGAATAGAAAATGTTTATGTGTAAATTTTACATGGATAATTTAATTGATTATAGAGTGTATTTTTTAAAATTATTAAGAGGAATTTAAATTAATTTTTATTTATTTTGATCAAGTTATGGATTTAATTGATGAAAATGATGTTTGAATGTGGGAAATGTTTAATATAAGGTGTGGTATTGACTGTAAATTTGAAAAATGGATGTTCATATCAATTTAAAAAAGATGATTTTAAATGAAGATGTGTTTATATATTTTTGAAAAAATTTTAATGATTATTTTCAATGGATTTAAATGGAAATTAAATTAGTATGGAAAAGTGTAGTTTTTCAAATGTGATGACCTTTTTTATAGATGAAATAAAGATGATTTTATAAGAGAAAATTTTTTGGTTGTTATTCCTTTATTTTATTTTAAAGGTATGTTGGTACTTTGATAAATTAATTTATAAATATTTAAATTACCTAAATGGTTTCAGAAGAATTTCTATTTGAATAAGTGGCATGTTTTGGGTATTATACAAAGGATCTACTCTCATGGGTTGGAGAAGAATGAGGCACTAGGACCCACCCGTTTATTTCAGAGTTAGAATTCCAGGATGAGGCAATTTGATCATAAAATTGTAATAGATGTTCTATGATTAGTTTTGGATCAACTTATTCTCTTAACACCCCCACCCCTGATGTATTGTTTTGGATAGTGTAAGGGACCCTACCTCAGAAGGCTAAATTTGGTGCCTTACTTTATTAGGTTGGTAATATAAAAAAGAGATCACATCCCAATTAACTGAATTGTTTATTAACATTGTTAAAATAGTTAAAAACATATTTTTTATATTGCAGCATGATATGAAAAATAGTAAATAAACTTCAATAGAAGCACCCATAAACATCTAAATTATCCCAAAAAGGCATTCATAAGATACATTATTTTATAAAGTTAAAAAATAAAACCTTTAAAATTGGTGATATTAAATGATTATTAAGGGGAAAAAATGTAGTGTATGATATCGTAAACATAAACAATAAGAGAAGGTTAATTTTTAATTAAACATGTCATTAAAACATGAATAAGAACATAATATGGTTTGACTAAAATCTGATCAAAACATTTTAATACAAAAAATAAAATAATAATAAAACATAACAATGGATATGTTACTAGTATAATATTCCCATGAATTATAAATTACTAATACAATAATGATGGAATTCATAATTCTAGATACTTAAACATACTATCAGGGCCTCTTCCAATACATCTAAAAATAAGTGGGTAAGGCCTCGACTTGATATCAATCTAGTTTTTCTCATGATTCTTACCAATCAATCGAAGAGATATAGTGGGCTCCTCCAATAACTCACTATGTACATTTCAATCCTAATATTAATGGGGTGACACTTAAAAAAATATGCATATTAAATGAAAATAGCATTCCCTATTTAGTAAACAAAATCACTAGCCATTCTAATTAATGTGGTAAATAGTATCATGATAGATCATCTATTTTCAAAATTATCATAAAACATTTAATAAAATATAATAGAGGATATCATAACTAATAATCCTGCATAATCCAATGATTCAAAAGATGGTGTTAAAATAGTTAAAAATAGTATAATTAAATCATCAAGGAATTTTTTAAAAAATTCCCTTTTTACTTTTCATAGAAAATTTCTTTTTGAAAAATTATTTTTATTTTTAATAATATAATATTTTATAAATTTATATACGATTAAAAAAATTAATAACGTTGCAAAAAGGGCCACTTTGGTGAGGTTTTAAGAGAGAATAAAAAGAGTAATTGAACTTCAAAATTTATAATTGTTTGTATAAAACATGAAATTAATGAATAATTGTTCCTAAAAATGGATTTATTTTAGAAAAATAATATTGTATTATAACATGTTACTGAAGGTACATTAAAATGGGTTTGAAATCAGGAATATAACATTAATAGGGATTGCCTATCAAGATGAATAACAAATTTAACCTTATAAATAATGTATTTACCCATAAAAAGATTAATTTAGCAAGAAAAATATATTTGGAATAAAATCATATAATTTAGTATGATCAGATTAGAAAAATTGTGAATAAAATTGGGTATGAAAAATTAAAGCATATCCCGAAGGAAAAAATGGTGGTTAATAAAGAAACACTTACATTATATTGAAAATTGTTCTACACATGAATATAATATCCTAGAAAAAGAAATTAAATTATTTTATAATTTAATTCATAATCAATTTAAAATGTATTTTATTTATTTTATGCTTATTTTGTGATTTTTTAGCCTTTTATTTGTCAAAAGAATCAATTTCATCATCTGGGATTGATATTTTTCTCAATTTTCATGATTGGTTCACATGTATACATGTACAAAAGTACATGTAAAATATAAATAGTTATCCATAATTGATATTATATTCTATTAACAATATTATCAGATATTTAATGGTCAAATATATAGTTTTCTGATATATAAGCTTGATTCGTTAGATGAAACATTATTGATAACCATTTAGATTATTTTTTCATTTTTTGATCATCAGAACAAGTTTTGAATTTGGAATTAATATTTTTTATATAATATTTATTGAACAATAAATTACTTTTTTAAAAAATATTATCATCTTTTTTAACAATAAAAATGGTTTTATGATCACCATTAAAGGCATAGTAGGAAAAAAAACATGTCATCCACAAAGGTGGAAAATCGACACCTTAGAAATGATGATTTCATTTTTATAATAATAGGGTGAAGAGAAAAGAATTTAATTTAGATATACCATTAACATAAAAAAATTATATAATATAAATGTTTTTGAAGTTATAATGATACATTGTTTAGTTTAGGTTAGGGGAGGAAAAGATTAAAATAGAAAATAGGAGTATATTAAATGACCAAAAGTTCAATTAAACTCTTGAATTCCTCTCATTGAAAATATCCTTAAGAAAATTTGATATGGTCATATGGGTGTGACCAAAAATAAAAAACGTGGGTTAGAGGTTTGGGAGAGATATTTTAATGAAATTCGATAATATTCAAGGATTTTTTTTGTATAAAATAGATAGTGAGGGTAGTATTAATAATGGCGGAGAAGGATGTTTTTTATTATTTTATTCATATGTTTTTTATATTATATCAAGAGTATGAATAGTTTGTATTCCCAAAAATAAATACATTAAAGATACAACGTGGTTGAGATTATAGTTATTATATCATCAATACATCAATAAATAGTATATTTATATTATAAATTTTTATTTAATAAATTATTGTATTTCAAAATAGACCAAGATCTCAACTATTTTAAAATAATGAAGAAAATTCAATATGTCAATTTTTTAAAATTTTTAGTTAAAAATGTAATCAAATTTATGATAATAATTCTCTAAATATTAGAAATTTAATTTTTTCTAATTAAAATAATCATTTATTTGAAAAATTTTAATTATAAAAATAAAATTTATTTTATGATACATTCAAATATTAATTAACGTCTCAAAAAACAATATTATAAATATAATCCAACAAAATTTTATTTTATGTATCTATTTTACAAAAATAAATATTCTTTTAAATTAGTATATTATTTATAAAATTATAAATTAAAATTTATGTCTCAAAAAAATAATGATAATTAATTAATCATTTTTAAAACATCAATTGACATATTCCATGAAATAAATTTATTATTTTTTCATTCATAAGATACAAAAATTTTATATATTAATTCATAGATAATGTTACTATTCTATTAGAAAGATTATTATTCCTAATGGTAAAATTACTATTCTAATGGTCATGATAATATTTTACATTATTCCGTGGCTTTAATCATTGTATTCTGTGAAAAGTAGGATATTGAAGATGTTAAATTGAAAAAAGTCATACCATAATGTCATAAGCTATAACATTCTAGCCTCATTCAAACAATTTCAACCACAAAATTTCCAAAATGTAATCATGTATAATGATATGGGTAGTTCTCCAACATAATATCCTCTTGTTCCCACATCACCTATTTGATTTTATGATTTTTTCAAGGCAAATTTACAATATGAGCCATTTGACGCCTCAATAATTGTCATTAGTGTCTACAATATAGATAGTCAAATCATAATAAAATAAATCATTTTTAATTTCTATTCCATCATAATTGAGAACATGTGTTTGGTTTGGAATATACTTCCTTAGCTAAGATATGTTACATGCGTCATGAATATTTGAATGTTAACATGGAATTTCAAAATAGCAATCCACAAACACATTAATCTATAGAATTTATAACAGTCTGATGTACCTAGGGCTTAATATTAATTTTTTACTAACCCTTATGACACCTTTTGACGAACATACATTCATAAAGACATGATCTCCCACTAGAAACTCTAGATCCTTTCATCAGTTGTCCAAATAAATATTTTTCCTACTTTTATAATAATAAATATGGGTTTCAATCATATAAAAAGTTTATGTGGTTTCTTCTATAAGCTTTGGTATTACATGATTCATTTCACTAACACCATCCCAACAAGTTCTTTTATGGGATCCATTTTTTTATAATTCTTTAATAGGTTCTATTTGAGTTCTTTAATGGAAACTATTATTGTTTATAAAGTATACAAATATTAAATAATATTCCCACATACCTTGAAATTAAAATTTTGATGGCTTCATCTTTTATTATAATGTTTGAATCATTATTTCTAACTTCCTTCAAGTTTTATTGTGTTACGTAGTTATCAAACAATGATCTATATCAAGAGCCTTCAAAAGAAATTTCCACACATTTGATGTAAATCTTTGTTCATGATCACAAAAAAGGGAAATATGTTCACAATGTAGTCTTACACCATCATTGATATATAGTCTTTAAGGTAACTATGGTGGAAAATCATATTGTATAACATGGTAATGATTAAACATAGTAATTCAATCAATAATGACCCATATTGTATCATCCATTCTTGGAGTTCTTGTTAATCCAGTGATAGAATACTTAGTAATGAAATCCCTTTTCCATTTTGGAATATGTAATTTTTTTATAACTCCTCTAGGATGTTGAATTTCAATATTCATGTATTCATATACTAAACATCTTGATACATAATAAAAAATATTTCACATCGTATTAACACACCAAATAATTTCCTCCAAATATCTATACATTATAGTGCTATGATGGTGTATAGGAAAATTTTGGCTTCAACCTTCATCCAATAATTCTATTTATAGGTTGAGTGTTGAGGGAATAGAAATAGGTTTTGAAAATATATGAATTTCGTCCGCATACATAATGCATTCCAACATCACATCATTTACAGCTTTAATTTAATTTTGGAAATTATATTCATTAGAATAAGAAAACTATATATTTTCCAATATAGATGGTCTAGATACCATTTGAAAAAGTAGTTTCATTTTAAATCCTATAATAATTCCTATATCCATATTTATTAGACCTATTTACACATGATATATATAGTTATTCTTTTTTTTCATAAATCCATGATCATTCCTTCTCATTACATCTTCATCGATATTTTTCCTTCCTTTGCCTGTAGTTTATTGAAGAATCATAGTCTTTGGGTACCTCAAGCCGTCAGCATTACCTTGTGTTGATTTATTTGTAGTAGAAGAGAAATTCCTATATATTTGGATCTATAAATTTCTAAAATATTTTACCATAGAGAAAGTGTTTCCATATCTTCATAGGAAATATTGTAGCTACTCACTCAAGATCACGAGGTAGATAATTATGTTCATTAGATTTTAACTGCCTTGATGCATAATAATAATCACTATCATTATGCATAATAAATCAACCAATTTGTTTCATTTATTTTTCAATATAAATTAAAATCCCCCATTTCTATATGTTAGTTCATTATTAGAGCATTCACTAATCTCATCTTTAATTTTTAAATACATTTTTCACATTTATTTATTCATAAGAAAAGTTTCCCTTTATTAGTAAGATTGGTCAATGGGTTAGATAATCGAGAAACATTATAGAGAAAATGTTGATATTAACATTAAAAAACACTGAAACTCTAAACCATGGTTATATTTCTTATTGTACACCACTCCTTGGATGCCTTTGTCTCCACATTATCTACTGATATTCCATCCATAGAGACCACATGGCCATAAAAAGAAACCATTCATGGGTATAATTCACACTTTAAAAACTTCCTATAAAAAAACTTCTCCTATGAGTCTCTAGAATAATCCCTAAGTTATGCTCAGGGTTATCACAGCTGTTTATGTACACCAAAATATCTCCAATAAATAACAAAACTAAATTATAAAGATATTCAAGATAGTTTTATTTATTTTATCCATAAAAACAGATTGTGAATTAGTATCTCTAAATGGAATTAATGTATACTTGTAATTTCTATAACATTTTCTAAATATATCATTGGAATATATTATTTCCTCACACATAATTGACTATATTCATAATGAAAAAATTCGTTGAAAAAAATTTATCTCTTTGACGTAGATAAAATAAATAATCAAATTGAGGTAGAAGATACTAGTTTTTAATTATGAAAACATTGATTTCTCAATATTCCATGCACAAGTTCATGGAACCATATTTATTGTTATCAAAGAGAACATGGAATCCCAATGGAGAAACATTTTGGAGAATGAATCTCATATTACTCAACTCCTCTAGTTGGTTCTTTAATTGAACCAATTCCATAGTGTCTATTATATGTCGAGTCTAAGATATTATACATTTATCATGTATTTATTTTATATAATACATATCATCCAATTATGTACGTTTTTTAGATAAATACTCTAAAAATACATCAATTTATTCTTATATAATCTGTAAATATTCAATTTTTTGATTTCTTTTTTTCATCCATAAATTATTTTTTATCTTCCTCCCCAATAATTTCACATAGAAGTGATACCGGAGTTGGATTTAGACATGAATTAAATGATTAAGTATCCACTATGAAGATATGAAGTTCTATATCATCATCTTGGATCATTATTTCTTTCTCAATAAAAAAATTTCACATAAAATTTCCAATGAAATAATATTACAAGGATTATTTCAAAATTAAACCTAGGTGTGATATTGAAATACTTAATTATAGAAAACTTGTTTCTAATAATTTTAACTTATCAACACATATTGGTTGTAATAAGGTTTCCACTAGAATACTTTGTTGAAAACTCCATTATGAATGAGAAATGAAAATATTTAATTTTAAAATCATACTAGGAACATATAATGTAATGAAATGATCTTGAATAAAGTAAAACATTATCTATATTATAGGGAAAGATTAATGTATCTTGCACCACATCATTACTATCTTCATCTGCACATGTTGTGTGGGTATAGGCATGGCCTTGTTCCAATGAACATTTCTATAGAACATTTCTCTAATGTATGAAAAATAAATTTCATGGTGTCCAATATCCCTATAATTGTATCATTGAACAACGGTATCTTATTTAAATCCCTTTTAATCATTACCTTGATGTACTTTCCCACTAAAATTAAATCATACACCTTTTCCATTAAAGAATGCACAAGGTCGTTCCTTTTAAAAGTATCACATGTTAGAAAATTATCTTTTTTATTCTTAAAATTATCCATTGATTGCTCTAACAGCGTATTAATCTCTTTTTTTCAATTATTTTCATATAATATATATATTTATTTCTTTATATTGAAAAAACATGAGACTATATATTCATACGATGAGAATATTTCGTATACATGTTTCCTTCAATGCAATGGTTTTAACCAATAAAATAATTGATCAATCTTGATAGGTAGATTATGTATACAATTAGTAGCATGCCTTTATATCCTTATAATGTGTTATTTATACTTGTAAAAAATTTCATTCAAATTTTTCTTAGACATAATAATTTTTACTTCATATAATAATGGTTTTCCCAATGAAAATATTCTTCCATGAATATTTCTATAAAATCCTTAATTTTAATATTTGAAATTTCATTACCGTCCTTTTTGTTTTGAATCAATAAACAATGATTATCATCATCTATTGAGATATTATAAACATCCATGATATCCTTCTATATTTTATTATGTTCAAATTGAGAAATATATTCATTAGGGAACTTATCTATTGGTCAGCTACAAATGGATTTGTAGTACAATTGTCAAATAGAGGAAATTTTATCTTGAAGCAGGATGTCATTATTAATTTTTTTGGATAATTTTTTATAATTCACATAAGGTTATTTATCATAACGTATATTTTCTGAGTTTTGTTATATGTTTCTCAGTAATACTTTTATCTTCTCCTCAACCATCATTATCTTAGAGAGGAGAAATATTCTTATAGGAAATATTTTTTATACAGTTTCCATTTCTCCCTCTAGGTGATATATATATAATATAATACTAATAAATAGGTTATGAAACATAATTACTAATTTTGAACTAGAAAAAACAATTAACATAAATTGAAAAAATTCATGCATCATTAATCTTATAATCATAAACATGGTTTCTTTAGAGAAATCTAAAATTTCAAATACATCAGAATGGTATGTAATGAAAAAGAATCGTATCATCATAATACCCCCTATATTTTAAAAATAGTTTATTACAAGGTCAGTAGTCATGTAACGGTTTTAATTGAGTCTATCCTAATGCACCTTATCATAGTATTAACTCATAGGTGCATCTGTTGCAGAACTATGTCCACTTGTAGTATCCAAAATGGGATTTATTTCAAGTAAGACTGAAAAAATATCTATATTATTAAAATTCATAGATGTTATTCTATATTACCCTCAAATTCAATATTATGATTATGTTATCTAAAATACCATTTCTAAATCTTGTTTCCAAGGGTTCTATCAAAGTGCCACTAATAGAAACTACAAACACCCATACTCTAGTAGCCCAGAGAAGGTACATTATTTATATTACATTGGTTATATAGACAAGATTTCACATCCCAAACGAATGAATAGTTTTGTGTCTTTGGAATATTGGACCAAAATATATGTTTCACATTACAAATTGATTGAAAAAACAACAAATTATCTCCAATGGAACATCTATAAACTCTTATATTATTCCACTATGTTACTCATAATATACATCTTAAAATTTGGGTGAAAAATAAAACATAAGGGGTTAGTTCAGATGCATAGTATGGGTAAACAATATGGTGAAATCTATTACAAACATAAACAACCAGGATATATTATTTTCTAATAGAACATTTCATTAAAATATAAACTCGAACATAATATCAAAGGAATAAATGCTAATCATATTAACGCCAGATAAATAATATCATGATAATAAAACATAAAAATGGATATTATAATATTCTAATAATCATATAGATTATCAATAACTAATAACATAATGATGTAATAAATAATTCTAGATTTATAGACATATTTTCATGGCCCCAAGGAAGATATTTTAAAATAAGTGGGTAAGGCCTTGACCAAATCCAATTTTTGTTTGTCTCATGAGACCTACCAATTCATATAGAGTCTATAATGAGACCTTCCCGTCACATACTATTTCCAATTAATTCTTTGAAGGAATAAGGTGATAAAAAATATATAAATATATATATTATATATCATTCACCAATCAGTAAACATAATCACATACCATTTTGAGTAATATGGTGAATGGTATCAACATTGCACATCCACAATGAAAATTATCGTAAACCATATAGTAAAATGTGGTTGATGAAATCCTAAACAATGAATCTTAATTAATCATAATATATAAAAAATTATTTTCAAATTGAAAAAATACTCTAAAAACTCATTGAATAATTATTCAGAGAAATATGCTTTTTAAATTACAATGAAGAATTATTTTAGAGAATTCATTTCTATTTTAAAAAAAGTGTAAACATTTATATACCATAAAAAAGTTTTAAGGAAAAATAAATTAAGTTTCTGGATTAAATTATGTCTAAATTAAGTGAAAACATGTTAAAAGTTTTTTTAAGAAACTATTGAAATTGCATATTTCTGTGCGGTTTTAAGAGAAAATAATAATATACTCTAAATTAGAAACGGTAATATTTTTTTAAATAAACAAGAAATTAAAAGTTTATTTTTTCTTTATTAAACTATTTTTTTGAAAATTATTTCGGTATTTGACATATAATGTATGGTACTTTAAATTTTTTAATATATTTAGAAGTCCCCTTTAGTCGGGCATTTTTATCGGAAGGAATTAAAAAAGTAACCTTATAAAAAATGTATTTCCCAATCAAAAAAATAATTCTTCTACATATATATATATATTTAATATAAAAATATAATTTATGAGTATTATATAATAATTATTAAGAATTAAATGGGGTTATTTTGGGAGAAAGTGTATCCTAAAGGAAAAAATGGAGGTTCGGGATGAAACATCTTCTATATGTCTGAAATTGTTGTTCACATGAATTAAATGCCCCAGATAATTAAATTAGATTAATTAATAATTAAATTAATAAAATATTTAACATTTATTTTATTTTTGATAATTTAATTAAGTTAATTTATGGACTTTTTTATGTTTGGTAGGATTAAATTTCATGATTTAGGACTGATCATTGTCTTGTTTTTTTGGATTGGTTCACATGTATACATGTGTGAACGATCATGTAAAATAGAAATTGTTAGCTAGAATTGTAATTATATGTAATGAATGAACATGCATGATATTTAATGGTCTTATATAATTTTTTTTGAGATATTAGGATGATTCATTAGATAAATAGTTAATGATAACTATTTATATTTTATTTGTTTTTTTATCATCATAAATTTGTTTTTGTCCTGTGAATTTATATTATGTGTAGTTTCTAGTTCAAAAACATTAAATATGTTTTAGTAAATATATTAATTACTATTTCAAAAATATAAATTCATTTATGAGAATCCCTAAAGGAATAATTGGGAAATGAAAACTCTTTGTTGATGAAGTCGGTAAATCGGCATCATACAGATGATGTTTTCATTTTATGAATAAAATGAGGAAGGAAAGATAATTGGTTTTTTTGTATACCATTAACATAATAAAATTATAATAAATAGAATATAATGGATATATAAAATTAATAGAATAAGGTTGGAGAGGGAAGGAATATAAAAGAAAATAAATTGAACGAATATTAAAAGAACAAAAGATGATTTTAACTCAAGAATTCTTCTCCTTGAGAACATCCTTTAAGAATATTGAAATTGTATTTTTGGTGAGACCAGAATGCACCAAACGTTAGGGATAGGTTTGAGAGTTGTAATGGGAATATAGTTTACAATATTTAAGTCTTTTCATATTCGTGGAGATGATGTGGTATGTCTTGGATCTTATTGTGGATTAGAGGGTGTTTTTTTATTATTTTATTCATTAGTTTGTTATTCTGGATCAATACAACTATTATTTATGAATAAAATGACAAAATTAATTAAATTGATAAGTTTAGTTCACAATAATAGTTCTTAAATCAAAAATTACTCATGAAATAGTGTATTTAACATATAATGTTATATACTATAAACTGTCGTATTTCACTATTCACCAATAATTTAAATATTTTAGAAAAATATCAAATAATCACCTGAACCATTTTTTTACAAGTATAATAATAGTTTGAACTCTATGTTATAAGAATTATTTTATTAATATGATATATAATTTTTGTAATTAAAATCATCATTTACTCGAATATGAATAAATTTAAAATTATAAATGATTTTATGACAACATAAAAAATAAATTCAGTAATAATTAAACTATAATATAACAATAAAAAAATTAATATTAATTTATGAATATACTTTATTATAATTTTTTTGATGCGTTATCTTAATTATAAAATATTAAATAAATATTGTTGTTCAATAAAAATAGAAACACTATTTTTATCAACTTTAAAACATTAATTTACAAATTACATGATATAAATTTATTATATTTTCATTCATATGCTACCAAAATTTTATGTATAATTTTATAGGGATGGTCACTATTCTATTGGCAGGATTACTATTCCTTATGGCCACATTACTATTCCTACATTCATTTTAGGATTTTATTGAATATTGTGGTTTTAAATTTGCTATTGTATCCATTATAAGACATCAAAGATGTTATATTTTAAAATATACTTACCAAAAATTATTATGGTGTTATAGTTAGGATATATGATTGTGGATCTATTCCCCTAATGTATAGAAATATCTTGATTTATGTACATAGACTCCAATGTTAGTTGAAAAATGTTCTAATTCGCGGCCTCCCCATTATGAATCAAATTATGTTACCTTTTTTTGTAATTGGTTCTGCTCACGTTGTGATTGGAAAAAAATTATTTGGTTGTATAACACATGGTACAGAATATATAATAGTGGTTGATTAATAATTTACTAAATGTGAAACATGATTCTTTTATTTCTTTGTATAGGGACTTCCTTGTGATAATCATTATACACTATTGTGCAGACTGGTTGTTTCTTCAGTAACCACTATTGATGTCCTACTATGTTTTACTCATACAATTCTATGGTCACCATGGAACTTGTAATCCTAATAATATTTTAATTCTTTTCCACAACATGTTTACGACAAATACATAGTTCATGGATGTGCATGGTGTGATGGGTTCCATAACAGGATGTTAGGATGGGGTTGGGACTCAGAACCATGTTCATGATATTTTATTATTAGGGTATTAGTGTACATTTATTTATGACTTCCCGGAATATAGAGTATTCATATCATTATTTTATCACATTTCCCTTTTGTTACTATTGGAGATTCTGAAATGCTATCTATTTATTTTTCAGGTTTTTTATTTCATCTTTTGATGTAACTTATATTCTATATCTACTCTAATAAGTGAGTACAGTCAACCCATGTTTCCCATTAAACATATGCTTCTATTAAAATGAATCTAGTTTATGGGGAGGTGTGGTTGATTTCATGTGGAGACCTAGCTAGAGAAACCAGTTATAGTGGTGCCCACTTTGGGAAAGTGCAATGTCATATTAGAGATTGTTTATTTTTTCTTACTATTTTTACATGGTAGACATGAGTTAAGGGTATTTTTGAGGCATGGTAATGAGCTCGTTCATGGGAGCAGGTATCCCTACAAATGAGGGACATCCCATTTTTCATCGGTGTGAATTGATATTCTATTTTTTATATTATTGTTGGTTGATACTTCCACCTAGAATGGTGAACAAGGACTTTATATTTATAATTTACGAAATTTTATTTCTTGGATCATTATATAATGTGATGGTGAGGGTGTTCATACATCATGCATGGAATTTATGATGGATAGGTCCTCCATGATATTTCTATGATTGATGAATTTATGTGATTCATCAGTTAATAGTGTAATTTTATATATATGGTTTACATCTATTAAATATTTATAAAAATGGTTGTTAATTAAGATTTTCTTAATCATTAATTTGATAAAAGAATCTATTATTTAAAAATTAGTATCAAATAAGGATTTAGAAAGTGTAAATTAATGGGTAATGAAATAGTTAATATTTTGAACAGTGAAATAATGGTTTTTAAATAATAATTCTAACTATGGATTGATGTGGGTAATTATGGATCCTATTGTGAAAATATAAATCGATAAATAGAGAGTTCTATTTTTACCCTTTTAATGGGTGGTTTGGGAAGCGAGAGTGCACTAGTTTGACACAATTTTTTGGGGATGTGGGAAATTGTAGAGTTTTTATGTATGATAAAAGTGCTGTAATTGTGTAACCTTGGTAGGGTTGTGGATTTTGTGTTGTAATAAGATTTCATGTTATGGGAAGGAAGTAAAACGTCTATGTTATTATTGTGTAGGTTTTTTAATGACTAAGATGTTATAATATTGGTTGTGGTTACCATTATTGGTCGAGACATTGCGAGTTGTGTTTTGGACACTACAGATAGTTTTCATATTGTTTTTTTAGTTTACATGTACGAGTATCATTAGTGGATAACATTATAGTAAAATGTTTCTTGGGTGCGGTATATTTTTTTTTCTTGGTTTGGGGTAGTAGTTCTTCCAGTGGGCAGTAACTTGTTATATTTTTCTGTATGCAGGAGTGAGAGATATAGTGTAATTTTGTTGACAAGACCTCAACATAGGGAGTTGGTATAATATTAAAATTTAAGTCACAGATTCAAGGGATCTTTCGTTTTTTCCATGTTTTTGGAGTACATGTAGAATATATGGATTTTTTGAAATTATCAGTGGCACACAGAGAAGGTTTTCTATAGTAGAAATGTATAAGATTTCTATAAGATAATTTCAATCATTTTTGAGAATAAATTAGTTGTGATTATGAGGTAAAATTCTTAGTAATTAGAGGTTAGCCTTATGTGAGGATGGTCGGGTGTTTCAGGTTCCTTAGAATATAAAGCAGATGTGGTTTCTTCAAGGGTGGAGTCAATTCAAGGTGGGTGGCTTGATTATTTTGAAATAAGTGTACAATTATACCCTATTATCTCTATCAATGAAAACATTGGTTCTTATTGATGGTTTTAAATATAGTTATGATGGGAAGGATCATTCCAAGACCTATACCCTTGGTTTTGATGGTGTTTTATATGGTCACCAATAATTATTTTAGTAATAAAACACTAGGGATACCAAATCATCGATAGAATCTTTTATACTAAAGTGACACCCGGTGTCAGGGGTGTTCATTATTTTTGGTATTTTTTGTGTGAATAGATATGCTTTTGAAAGGGAACAATGATATTTACTTTACTCTAAATGGGTTAAACGAGAAGAATTTGTGTTTTTTATGTAATTGGTTGTTTTATCCAAGTGATATATGATCCATGGAGTATATTTTTGGGTTATGTGAGTATTTTTAGAAAGGTTCAGGAACATGAGGGTTTTCAGAATTTATAGATGTTGGAACATTCTATAAGTTTAATATTTTTATGGATGTTTAGAGAAGTTGTTCATAAGTAAATTTGTTTTTCTCGTCAAAATCAATGTTGGGACGTAGTGGTGGTGCTTGACATTGGTTGGTTTTGGTTCAGTTTTACTAAACATTTTTTTCATTTATGATTCACCAGGGTAATTGTAGGTTAAAATTAGTGTTTTGGTGGCGATAGATCCATAAGATGCGTATGTTCAAAACTATATGTTAATGAGTCATGAAGTGGTGGATTGTTGGTTGGATATCCCACTTGAGTTGTGTTCGATGAGTGTTATAAAGATATTTAGGGGAATTGAATCCCAATACATTTTATAGGTCATTTTTTTCATGTAATGGGAAGTATCATCATTGATAGATAATTTAAATGGTATTCATCAAGGATTTATAAGTGTAATATTTACTATTTATGATCATACCCAATATCTTGACATTATCCCAAGTAATGTGGATGATTTATAGATTTACACCTTGAAAATAGAATGTTTTTTGGTTCGATATGGGGCCTATTAGAGGATACACTCATTTTGTGGTGTTTGTGGATAACTATTGTGGGAAGTAGTAAACTGAATGGTTTCATGTGAGTACTTTTGTATGATCACGATGCCGATAAAAACAATGGGATCCTTTATTGGAGTCCTAGAATGGGTAGTGGAGGAATTCTATATTCATTATCTAGGAAATGTGATATAGGAACATTCAGGTTTTGTGGACAAACATGTTTTACATATATGATATGTGGTGGTTTTAATTTTCTTAGGATGGTGGAGGTAACCACACTCCTAATGTGGGGAGTGATATTTCTATCCTAGGTGTGTAGACCAGACCGTGCAGTGCATGCAGTGGTATCATTTATGAAATAAGGGATATGTGAGTTTCATTTTTGGGTTCCTCGATGAGGGACACATGAACCTTGTATATTAATGTTGATCGAGGAAAGAATTTACCTTGGTCCCATTGTGAATGTTAAAGAAATATAAGATTTTTATTTTAGAGTCATTGATTGAATGATAAGGAATGAAAACCTTTCGTGGAAATCGAGGATTGTTGTGGAACCTCATCAGAAGTCTATCTTGAACTATAGTATTTTTTGTTTGGTTTATCTTGAATTTTCATTTAGTATGAATGAATCTTGGTCAACCAATGTAGTTATGTTCCATCTGTGAATTCATGCATTTATAGGATGTGTGAAATGGAGATGATCAACTTAACTATGGAATGAAATGAAAATAATTAGTTGTAAACAATGTTCTTTGGATATTTTTGTAATGAAAATTGATTTTCATAAATTAGAATGGGCTTTTTATAGAACATATTTTTCTTTAGTAAATGTTTGGATGATGTGGTGTTTTGCTAATAATATTGATGAGTATGATGGAGAACGGTTATGGAATTGATAGTAATCAATTCCATGATGGTGGGCCTTTAATGGAAGTTAAATAATGACTCCAGTAGTTCTTTCAAAAGATGGTTTTATGCCTTAAGTGATATATCTCTATCATATGATAAGTGAAGTAGAGTATTAATAGTGGAAGATGGGTGTTTTTGGATTATCCACTCATGGATTGTCCAACATGGTATGGTAAGAGGAATCGATGTGGAAAGGTATAATTGTCCTCCAGTTTGATTTTTGAATTGTTTCTCTGATTCAAAAATTATTTTTAAATTGAGAGAGTTCATGTTATTCATATTCCACAAATAGATTGTGTGCGCATGTTAATTTTGGGTTCTTCCAACGACATTGATGGATTTGAGTGCTTATTTTAATTATCATCAGTGGTTTGGTGGAGTGATTTAGAAAATGGGGCTGGTTTGTTGTGAATGATGGGTTTAGGTACTCATATTATTTGTAGAGGTTGTAGGTTCCACCCCTCAGATAATGGTGGTAGTGATCAACAATATATGGGGGGACCGCAAATAAGGGGAAACTGTTGGTTGATGGAATGACCAATGCTTCAAGTATGATTGAAATGATTCATATCTATATTGGTGTGTTTCTTGGATTATGAGCATTAGATTGGGGTTTGACTAGTTTAGTACCATCATATGCAGGTTTTAATTGGATTTTCTTGGGATGTTCGAATGTGGAATGAGGTCATCGACCATGATATTTGGACTAATATTGGTTGGGTTTTGGGGTTGGATGACCATGTATCCCTTTATTGACGTCGACCACTAGTAACATTGAAATTTTGGAAGGAGGGTAATGTTGTTCCACGTTATTTAATCCTTTCATTTTGGATAGGATCGAGCTTAAAGAGTGTAGATTCTCTCTTCCACAATGGTGAGGTTCAATGTACAACATTTACATGTGAAACAATTAGGGAAATGATTCATTATCTTCCGCATGAGGTTCTTGTGGTTTATTTTGGTTTGAAATTTATATACCCATTTATAATTACATGGTTTATATGTGTGGATCTCATTAGAAAAATTCTTTGAAGTAGCACAATTTTCTTGGACAGAGTGTAATTGTAGAGTTAACGGGTTTGTGGAGAAACATGGATGTGGGAAGTTGATCAGTAGCCATACGGGCCTAATCGGGTGTCTTTGAATCTTGGTAATACATTGGATGTGTGGATCATGGATGAGATGTTATAATGTGGGGATGATGTGAAATCCTGACCATTAATCGAAGTACATAATTAAATAAATTTTTGACTAACATTCTTAAAATGGTTAGATTAATTTTTCTCTGGGATACGAGGGACTTTGGAGTGTATCAAGAATTTTGGACATGATATATGAGTAAAATAGTCCATCTAGTGATAGTTTCATGTTTTTGAGATGGTTAGTGCTAACCATGCACCAAAACCATTCACCATATAGAAGGATGTTGTACTGTTAGAAAACCATTCAATTATTGGGGACCATGATATGTGGGCTTGGTCATATCTATATTAGATGACCTAAACATGGTTTTCAAAATCATGTTAGATTCACGTGACACTGTTATCCTTGGAATTTAATGGAAAAAGGGAGCTACATGATGGGCCTATGATTTTTCAAAATGTTCTAACATTAAAATATACGAATTTAAAATTTTGGTTTCATAGGAATAAATCCATCTTTGCTAAATATTCCCCAATTCAACACCCTATATAAATGGTCCCAAAAATGTTTCTCCTTCCACTTAAATGACTGATTCCCCAAAATTTCTAGAACTTTTGTTGTTATGTTGGGTGAAAATACATGCTTCAAGTATGTCTTCGACTTTGTTTCCTTCAATTTTATAGAAGAGGGTTTGTGATATTTTTTCTATCCTTCTGAATCCCTAAACCCACATTATTCTATTGTTTTCATCATCTATGTTTTTTTCGGATTATTTAATATGTATCAAGGGTTTGTGGTTGGGAATATAATATTTTATAAGAAATTCACTAGTGTTTTATAATATTTTTCCAAAAATATTATGTCGTATGATCTTATATGGTTGTGTATGAATTTTCTATGTGTTTTTTTATGTATATGACTAAGGAATGGTTTTTAGATTTAAATTACTATGGAAACACATCAAAATACCTGTTTGGTTTGTCGATGATATGATCCCAAACGTTTTCCATCCCATGGGGTACCAACCCATTTGAAATGTGGAAATTCGCTGGTACAAATTAAGATATGGTAATAATGAAAGTTAATAAGCATTGAATAGTAAATTAGAATTTTGGAATAGTAAATGGACAACTGAATTGATTTTATGTTTAGTTTTTTTAATATATAATAGGATCCTGAAATTATTTAGATTATTTTTTCTAGATTTTATTCATGTTTTGGTTTTAAATGAATAATATGATGTATGATATTTGAAAATGATTTAAAAGGATTTGTTGATATAATACGACTTTAAAGGGAATTTCTTAAAATATTTCTAATGAATATTTGAAATGAGTTTTTAGTTTCATTTTTTCTAAAAATTCATTTTTTCTTCATTTGATTGTATGAAAATGGATTTGAAAGAATTTGGGATGGTATATTTTCTATATAATAACACGTGTTTTCCAAAGAGTTAATTGAATATAATTTCAAATTTGTATTGTTTTCGTGCTTGATGACATTATTTGATTTTAATATTCCATTGGGACCATGGTAAATTGAATGATAATGTCAGAAATATAATAAATGATATATGAATAATGTCAATGTAAATAAGTGGTATGTGTGTGTTGTATTAGACAAAGTATCTACCCCAATGGGTAGGGTTAGTCTAAGGATTTAGCCAGAACCTTGTATTTCTTGAGGTAGAATGCGAGACTGAGAAACTATGATCAAAACATAGGGATTTAGGTTCTATGTTTAGGTTTGGTTGTACTGATTATCTAGGGTCCACTAATGTACTATTTTTGTAATGATGTAAGGCTGGGGATATATGATCCTAACATATGGACATTTCTCAATTTTTAGAACAAGGCTCTGGGGTATGATGATAAATGGTTTATTATGTGAATGCATATTTGTGACTAAAAGTAAATGACCACTTATTTTATAATATATTCTCCCAGCATGATTAGAGAATTTTTTATTAGTTGGTAGACTATTAGAACCTGACGGATAAAAATGGTTGAATAAATATAGTCTCTATGTGAGACATTATTGATTTATTTCCCTATATTTATAACTATCCTTGATTGTCTACATATAATATTTTATATATTATTTATTCTAATAGACACCACTTGCGGGGTCCTACTGAGTTGTACAAACAGCCTAATTGCAATCCCAATCCACATGTATGCATGAATGATGATATCATTTTCTATTAAATAGAATATAATTATAATATGAGTTAAATGTAATGCCTCGACCCCGGATTCCTAGATCTAGTGCATTATTACATAACATTGGAATGATACAAGGAAATCATGTCCTGAATGACCGATTAGTTTTACAATATTGGAAATAGATTTAATACATGAACATTACATTACATTATAAAATGAAAATCAACAACAACACTATCTCTATTGACCACATTCATATCACTTAGCCTATCCCAGCATGTCATTCATAATACACTTCTTTGAAATCCTATGAAAATAAAACATAAGAAAGGTGTAAGATCATATGCTCAGTAATGGTAAACAATTTAGCGGAAGAGAACAGAAACAATAGGCATGGTGAATGATTTAATACACAAGCCTTTACAAATAACAAACATGAACACTTTATGGAAGAAATATTATCTGAGTAAATAATTCCATAATAAAACACATTCATGGGTATTATACTAGTTTAATAACTACATGAACGATCAATATTATTTTCATAATGATAGAATGTATAATGCCAGACATTTTGAAACATTTTTTCAAGGTCTCAGCCAAGATGTCTAAAAATGATTAAGGTCTCAGCCAAAAACATATACTAAATTGAGAAAGTCCTTAGCAAATTCCATGTCTAATTGTCTCATGAGACCTACCGATTCATCAAGGAGTTATAGCGGGCTTCACCCATCACATACTAAGTACAATACATTCCTCATATGAAATAGTTGAAACATAACACAAAAATTCATATTAAAACTAGCATATGAAATGTCAATACATTATACATAAACCATGAATGGTATAAAAATAACACATCCATGGTAAAATAAATCACCAAACCATAAATTAAATAATGATGTTTTGTATCATAATAAATCAACTTCAAACAAGTTTAAAATCCATCAACGGATGCTGACATATATGAAAATGACTTGCAAAACTCTTTGAGAGAAATATCCATTTTTCATAAAGTCATTTAAAAGTCATAGATTTATAAAAGAAGGAATTTAAAAGTTATTTTTGAATAAAAATGTCACATACCACTTTGATACTTATGAAAAGAATTTTCATTTCAAAACATTAATGTCCATGTAATTAAATACATAAATTCATTTTGAAAACATTGTCATTAATTAAAAATATTCAGAAAGATAAATATTTAAAACTTTTCAAAATATGATATAGTTAAATAGAACCTCCCATAACCCCCTAAAATATTACTTTTGAAAACAATTTTATGAAATATGGGTATAGATGATAAATATGTCCTAGTAAATACATACACATAAACAATCTCGGATAATAATGAGATTGAGTAAATAACCCTTACCTTGCACTTTCCTTTGGTTAAGAGTACGTTTAACATCCTGTCTAATGATATAGTATGTTATTAAATTACACCAAGACCATATTAATAATAATTATATCATAAATGATTCATTTATGACTTTATAAAACCCGTTTAATAATGATTTCAAATGTAAATTAACATTTTGGGTAATAATCACTTTCTTTATTGTACGTGTTTTAACTTTTTATTCTTGATCGTATCATTTATATCATGATTTAAATATTTCTAGAATATAAACCTTGATTTATATATCATATATATTTAGAATATAAATATTTATAATAGATAGATATATAAAATGGGAGGCACCGTTTATGGAGATGGTAGTCCATAGGTACACATAAATGTTGTTTCTGTTTTTATATCGTATTGACCTGAAGTAAGTGAATAAGATATATGTAAGTACCTAAATACATATACATATATATATATATATCTCCAGAAGAATTATTATGTCATATATTATATACTTATTAATAATTTATTTTTTTTATAATCATCATTGAATGGTGAACGTGGAAATGAATTTCATCACGTCGTGGAAACGGTAACACTACTGGAAAAGTGATCTTTCCACACACATCTATCCCCACATTTTTGGAAACCCAGGAGGATATCTCATTTTTTATTATATATTCCCACATTTTTAATAAAACCAAGGGAAACCAATACCCAATTCCCTGAATTCATCGCGCTCCCCCTTCCTCTTCCATCGTGCTCCTCCACTCTTCCATCATGCTCCTCCTTACCCCTGCAACCATCTACCCCTTCCGTCGTGTTCTTCCCCGCTTCCCCGACTCCATCCCTCTCCTCCCCTCCACGAACACTACCTCCCATCCATCCAACCTATGCCGCTCGGCCCTCTCCTCCCCTAGCCAACTCTGCCTCCTGGCCATCTGACCTCTGCGTCCCAGCCATCTCCTCCCCTCCCAGGCCCTTGCCTCCACTTCCAACCTCCTTGTCGGCCTTAGCCCCAGCCTCAGCTTCCCAACCTCCGCCTCCCTACCCCCCATAACTAGTGATGTCCCCTCTATCATCCCCCTATCCTCCCAGCCTTGGCCTCTTCCTCAACTTCCCCTAGCTCCAGTAACGTCTCGTCTCAGCCTCTACCTCCCTACCCCAGCTCTGAAATCTATGTATGAAATTTCTTTCCATGTTTTTGAATTGGTTTAGATCTCTTTTTTTTGAGTTGGTTTTTTTAGATATCATCTCTCAAACTTATCATTCTTTCAATATGAATTTTATGACAGGCTTCGACATATGTGTTTGATCAACAAGTGATCCTAGAGTAAGTTTTGGAGTAAAAAGGTGATGCTAGGGAGAATTAGGCCCCACTCTTTTCTTATATTATGAGTAGATGAAGAGGAATTTGGGGTTGTTTGGTCTCATAACTTTCATTATTTGTATCCTAAATATTATATTTGGATGTGTTGGAATCTGGTGATTCAAGCATTGAAATATATTCCTATTGAATTTTCTTTATTTAAATCCAAATAATTCAGCTCTATTCCACAATTTTCTGACTTCTTAAGCATTTTTGTGATGCATTCAGGGTGTTCTTATAGGCTGATTAGTTGGAAATGACAAGGAAGTAACCCATTCAAGATATATTATGTATTTAATCAAGACTAAATAAAACTCTCAAAGATTTCATTTAGTTTAGTTTTTATTATGGTTTTATTCTTATCCCTAAGATTGTTTATGAAGGTAATACTTTGTATTTTCATCACTTTTACCTTGTGAGGTTCTCTCTCACTTTTTTGTATCATGTCTGTTATATTTATTTTTTAGTTGATCATTTATGTATATTCTAATAGTGTTTGAAGGATATGTTTTTATTACAATTTTTATAGGATATGGAGTCCCATATTATGATATATTCATAACTAGTTATAATAAATATCCCTGGGAATATTTGAATCCGGTATGAGGTGAAAATCATGACTTACTAATTTATTGTGATGTGCCTTGATAGGTCATGTGATGTAAGGAGTCCTCTATCTTAGGAAACAATCCTAATGATTGTATGATGACTATTTGTATAATGATAAGAGATTATGGAAAGCAGTAGAATACAGAAAGAAGAAGAAAAATTAATGGGTATAAGGCTTAGTTCTTGATAAATTTTGTGTGGGGAAGCAAGATATTAAAGTATTTCCTTCCCACGAGGCTCAAATAGGTGATGAAAACACTTCACTGATGTTTTTTTTATTATGAAGAATAAATGTAATTTGAATAAAAAAACCATCAAATGATAAAAAATTTAAAAATAGGGGAAGAAGATATGGAGGTGTAGGGATTATTAACTTTTCCAAAACCTATAAAATAATATCAATGGGAATATTTAATATCATTAAGGGGATGTAGAAATAATCCCTTGAGCCTAGACACCCTATTCTAAGTGACGTTCCTAAGGAAGATTCAGTGACCTTAGAAGATCAAATCCAAACTAAGAAAGAAGGTAGAATATATAGGTAGGATAATATATAATTTTACCTAACTCCAATTATTGATGAAAATAAAATACAAAGAACTTAAACCTAAAATATTCTCTAAGAGAAAGAACTCTACTACTGCAAACACATTTATGGATTTTTAGTTGGACCATAGATGAAAATATGGAACTGATCCAAAATAAAATTTGGATCTTAATATATACTATAAAAAATAGATAGAGACCTTGACCAACATTCCTTCACCAAAAGATACAGATTTAATATAAAATCAAATGATAGAATTTGATACATATGAGGAATAAAAATAGTGGATCAAGAAACAATATCAAATTTTTTTACTCGATTATTTAATGAAGCGAATATTAACATGGAAGATTTTATCAATAGGACAAGATGGTCAATTTATTTGGGGACCTCATTAATGATGATCCAAAAAATTGGGTAAGTTATATTACATATAGATTATATAGGTTGCAAGACTCCAATATTTTAATTTTGTTAGACAGGTCTAATGATGCACTATATAATTTAATTTCATGTCTAGAATAATTTTTTTATGTGGGTTAACACCAAACCTATAAATTTGGTCTTCCTAAAAATAAAAAAAATTAATTTATGGTTGAATTAAAAGGAAGAATATGAGAAAATAAATATTAGATAATTGAGAAATTATTTGATTAATAGTGTTTTGTTTTATGAAATTATTATAAAAATGGGAATTTGAGATTTCAAAGAAGTTTATAAACTATAATTATTTTATTTAAGATATTAATTTTTTATTAAAATATTTTAGTTGATTTACCATGTTAATATTTGACTATAATAAATGGGTTAATATCAATTAAATTATAATGATGACAAAGGATATATGATTTTGAATTATTACATGTTAATTTTTTGAGTTACTTGAAAAGAGATATGTGAAGGATAGATATGGAATTCTCTCTCAATAAAACTCATAGGTGAGCCCTTCCATTATTCTTAATCCATTATTATAGTCTAAACTCAAGGAATCATCCTTTACATTTAAAAGAATGGTTATATTATAAACAATAGCTTATGATAAAGGTATTCCAACAAAATTGATCTTGTCTAATCTAGTCAAATCAATATTCAAAATTAAATGAGGGTACACCATAAGAATCCAAAATAATAATCAATGACATTTGATACAGAAGACATTACCTAAATCACTAGGGATATTTTCCAGGACATTTCACATTAATTTCCCTCATTGTTATTTCTTATGAGAACACTAATCATTGTATGTGTAAAATTTGGTGTTCAATATTAATCTAATAACATTTATTTTATTTTTAAATTGATTTTAAATTCATTTAAATTACCAAAATTACTTTTTCCTTTTTAATATTCTTGTTGTTCCACATTGTATGCAGTAGGTGTTTCTATGTAATTATTTTATTAAAAAATTCCTCAAGTGATTTAGTTTATTATATTAACCTTCCTGCATATTTATAAAAATATTTGATACTCCTTATTGTATTATATAAATTATCTAAATTATTTCCATTAATTCTTGGAGATAATGTTGTTTTCATTAAATTGTTTCCCTATTTGAATTAAAATTTTACCCATGGAAAATACTTAATTACATGAATATGGGTCTCGTTTAAAATATTTATGATGATTTTTGAATTTCTTTATCTCTCTCTTTCTTTTTAAATTATATAACCCATGTTTAATGGTGTGTTTTAATGTTAGAAGTTGATTTTTTTTATGTTACACCTAAGGGAGGACTAACTTTTTTATTTATCCCTTAGTTAAACTATAATGACACATACCACTCTATCATAGACATGAAGCCTTTCTTGGACCATTATGGTTTACCTTGTTGATCATACCTTTATAGGATAGAGGTATCAATTTTATCTTTAATAGTGAAGGGGTGGAAATTATTTATAAAAATAAAGGCACTTTCAATACAAATGTAAATTAACTATTATGTTTTTAAATTCTAAAAGTTTTATTATCTATTGTACATACCCTTTTATAATTATGGTTTGCATTTTTTATTGGAAGATAACCTTTATTTTTCTTGTTATATAATGGATAGATGCTGGATGTATCGTACCGATAAATTTTTTACCACGTTTCAAAAAAATTTGTGAAATTTTTTACATTTTGCATTTAGAAATGTTCTGATGGAGGTTGTATATAGTGTACATGATATAAATGTGTTGGAAGACCATGGTTAAGCCAGGAACAAGTTATCTAGCATATAAAAAAATTGGATTCCAAACAAACTATTATGTTTGGTATCACCATGCAAAGATGAGTCAATGTTATACTAGTCACAATCAAAATGAAAGAAGTAGCATGGAGAATTTGATACTCTATTGGTTTCCATTTGTCCATAATCCTGAGAGAGATAGTATGCTAGTGCATGAAGACAATGATATCAATACACATCCGGAAAATACTGAAGATGATGATGAGATAGTGAAACATTTATTGGATGATTCTAGAACTTCAGTATATATGGAATGTAATAAAATGACCATGTTGTAATTTTTAATGAGGTTATATGATGGGAAAACTATGAATGGAATTTCTAATAACATTATTGATTACATTCATACATTTTTTAAAGACTTTCTTCCTAATGGTGCAGATATCCCCTCAAATCATTACAAGGCATGGAAGTAAATTAAGAAGCTTGGATTTGATAGTAATAAAGATCACGATCGTCTGAATGATTGCAATTTATTTTGGGAGGAAACTACTGACTGTAATGAAAATAAATAATGTTGTAAATCTCGATAGAATACAAATGCAGATTGAACACCATCTTGTGTGGCACAGATAATCAAGTGGAACATTCCATTGATTCCCAAACGTCAAAATCTATTCATGTCTGCAGAAATATCATCCAATATGTGATGGCATGATATAGAGAGAATTTAAGGTAATGTTGAGTTGGTTGATCCTAAAGATAGACTAGCATCGAAGACATTAGATGTACGACATACAGATTTTGCAACTGAGGTAAGTAATGTTAGGTTGGGTCTATCCTATTATGGTTTTAATCTGTTTGGTCTGATGCTTACATCTCATAGTTTGTGGCCAGTTTTTATTCATGTTTATAATCTTTCACTGTGGATGTGTATGAAAAAACCATTCACTTTATTGTGTATACTGATATCTTGAACTTCTAATCTAGATAATGATATAGATTTTTATTTACTTCCTTTAATAATAGAGTTTAAACAACATTGGTATTTGGGTGTGCATACATTCGATGTTTCTTCAATGAATACATTTCGGATGCGTGATGCCCTTATATAGGCTATAAATGATTTCCCTGCTTACGCAATGATGTATAGGTGGATTACAAAGGGAAAAATATCATGTCTTATTTGTATAAAGAATACATGATGAAGAAGGTTTAAATATCTTCATAGATTCAGTTTCATGGGGCATCGACGATTCTTGCCAATGAATCATCAATACAGTATGAACTGTCGAAGGATTCATAATACCATTGAGACTGAAAAACCACCTCAACATATGTCAGGAAGTGACGTGATTAATAAATTAAAAGATTTTAGTTTTTTATTACTTAATGGTTAGTTGAAATCTAAAATGGTGAAGAATGTTGACACTGAAACCACTTACAATTGAAAAAGGAGATGTATTTTTCAAATTTCCATATTGGTCTACCAATTTGATACATCATTGTTTAGACATAATGCATATTGAGAAAAATATATGTGAAATGTTGATTGAAATTCTTCTAAATATCAATGGGAATACAAAATATGACTTTCGATCTCATCGAGACTGGCTGGATTAGGGTATTTTACTAGAACTAAATCTTGTGTCTATCAGTGAAAACAAATGGAGTGTTCCTTGTCCTTTTTATGTGATGACATCGTTAGAGAAAGATCAATTTCTGGCAGTATTGGAGAATATCAAGGTTCTCGATGGCTATTCTAGCAACATATCTAAACGATTCAATATAAGATATGTCAAACTAAAATATATGAAAACTCATGATTATCAAATAATTCTTCGTGAATTTATTCCAAGAGAAAATTTTCATTTTCTATGCAATAATATTTGGGGGAAATTGATTCACATGTGCTAAAAGATTATCCAGGTCATTCTTGATAAAAATGCAGCAAGAGGCACCATTAATTTTATGTGATATGAAAATGATTTTTTCTCCATCCTTTTTCACTTGCATGTTAAATTTAATGGTTCATATTCCAACTGAATCACTTCTTGGGGTCCATTTTCTTTTCAGTGGATGTATCCTTCTGAACGAAATATGTGCACAATGAAATCATATTTTCAAAACATGAATTATCCTAAATGTTCGATTGTGATGGGTTATCTTGCTCAAGAATGTTTGTATTTTTGTTCAATTTATTTTCCTAATGACACTAAAATACATAATCATCCAATGAGAAAATAAGATGAACAGTATGGGAAAATCTAGCCATAAATTCTATCTTTTCCCCAAACAAGAGAAATTATTGGGTCTTATACATTGGCTACATTGAGCCTTAAAAAGCAGGATATGGAACATCGCAGAGTCTTGTTTAACTGTGGTTTGTTATATGACAATATCATGTATGTAATTTAGATATTTATATGTTATCTCATATTATGAAATTTCACATATAACTTACACTTTAATTTTCATTTTATGTAGGGAACAAAAAAAATTATATGTAGAGTTCATTGATCATTGTCATTGAGAAAGAGAAAGGCTTTATATAGCCTAGAGTTTTCTTTCTTGGTGGAAATACAAGGTATTACCATTTCATTAATTAGTTTAAAAAATAGATATCCATATATTTGTATTATTCATATATATTTCTAGTTTTAAGTTTACCTATTGACTCCATTTATCTTGCATTGAGAGCTTTGGCTTTTGGTCCTAATTATATGGTCTGTGAATGTAAATCATTAATAATAAATGGGTATAAATTTGTTACAACAGATTGAGTGTTGAAAATTAGAACACAACATGATGGAAATATGTTAGCTGCTACAATAGATTGTTTACTAGTGTATCTGATATTCGTCCTTGATATGAAGATGTATATTATTATTAGTTAGTTGATAAAATATTTTTATCAGATTACTACTCTCAAGGTAGAGTCACTATGATGAAATGTAAATGGTTTGATTCAATAAGACATCATGTTACATTTATAGATGACTGTGGATTCAGAGTTATTGATATGAGTCGATTCTTGCGTACCGATGAACCATACATTTTGTCATCATTGGTTAAAAAATTGTTTTATGTGAAAGATAATATGAGTCCCGATTATGGTGTAATTAATGACTTAATACCTAGACATATTTTTCATGATACTGGTGATGGAATTTCCACCATTGATTTCCTTGTTGGTGTTGGCCAAAATATTGAATTTGATGAATCAAATTGTCTCATTGTGAGAGTTGTTTGTGAACCTGAAGTAGTGGTCGCTAATATACAGAAGAAACCATATATGTTCACTATTCATTCAATTTATATTGACATGTGTTTCTCAAGTTAGTATTATTGTAATTACTTTAATTATGTTTCAATTTTGAGTGAAATGTTTTTTTTGTATTTTTTTTCATTTCATTAAATTATATTTATTTTAATATACAAAACATGGTTTAAATTATTTTTTTAAATGTATAACTTGGTAATGTAATTCTAAAAACTATGTTAGAAATTTCCTTGTAATCATTTGTATAATTAGTCATTAAAAGAAGTCAAATTGGATCCTCTCATGAATCGCTGATAGATGTAAGTTGTATGCATGATTTGTAAAAACTATTTCTAAAAATGTTAAATTTCATTCTTATATAGATTATTCCAAATACTATAGAAGCTCGAAGGAAGCGACTATTTGATCTCGATCAATCGGGGTGTGAGCGTGTGTTGCCATTGCTTCTATCAGTGAGTATTATAATGGTAATGTTTTTTCATGCATTACATATAATTTCATGTTATTATTCTTTATCAATTTTTTTAGGGACATTCAGTTCCACCAGATTTGACTCATAATGTAATTAGCATGGGTATGAGTGAAGATGCTTCTTGACCTAGACAGAGCACCCATCATATCTATTTCTACACTGACCTACCATTAGACAACCCTTCTAGTACACCTTCCCATCCTCCTCTTGAGTCTTTGGGGTTGTTTTTGTCCATGCCTCCATCATCATCTCAGCTACCATCTTATTCACATTCCATGACTACACTTCCTCCACAGATGATTCCACCTTTACCATATCCATATCTGATGATTTATCCCCCATCCTACTACCCATATATTACCATGACTACACCGCCTCCAATTCCTACCGTTCATCCAAAATTTGATTAGTCTGTTCAATTAGCTTCCACTCCAATGCATGAAGGTCTCCTAGAGCATGAACTAGAAAAGACACTTCCTATAGAGGCTGCTGAGTCTGGACAACCCATAGATCCATCACAGACTATTGAGCAACCTATTGACAATTTTTTTTATTATAAATTTTTCATATTATATCACTTTAGTTTTGTCTTGTTGTACCATGACTTAATTCTTCATTCCCCTCACTTTTTCTTATTCAGTGGGATCTTCTTCTAGGAGACGTAGGCACACTCGGATGAAGGAAGTTTGGAATCACCACAAATGACTAATGTGGGATTACAAAACAAAAAATCAGATGTGACGTCAAACTGCAACACGGTGTAGAAGTTTCATGGACACTTTGGCCAATTATCACAATATAATTCCGGTGGAACCGGTGTTCGAGAGACATATCAGTAAAGAGATTAAGGAAAAAACAATATATAAAATATGGGTAAGAATCTTACAAAAATCCATATCTATATTATTGGTGTATTTAAATGAAATAACATGTTCATTGCAGATTTGGTTTATCTTTCCTGACAGAGAAGCTACTATGACAGCAAGGTTGATGGATTTTGGTGAGTTATGACGCTCATACAAGAATGAGTTGTATGTTTGTTAGAAGAGATGGGTTTATACTAACATTGAGGGGGTAACCATATTCCACGATTGTCCAAAAAGTCAACATGAAAAAATGATTGCACATTCGAAGACTGCTAAGTTTAATATAATCTCAATGTTTAATGTTTGACATATAAAATTTAATTCTTATTACCTATATTGGAATTTTTTTAGGAATTTTCAGAGAAAAACTTACAGAATAAGGATTCAATGTCATATTTTCACCCATTGGGGTGCACTACAATGCCCAATCATGAAAAGCACCATGTACTTAAACCGGGTATTGTGATCTTATACAGGATGTTCTCCTGAAAATATTATTGAATAGATAAAGGTCAGATTTGTGCATTTATAATTTATTTTATGAATCTATAATTGAGAATTTCTCATTTTCAGCATGCTAAATTGGGAATCAAAGGTCTTATACCCTATGCCAATTTATTTTTCTCTAGTAGAAAGAAAAATGAATGAAGTACAGTAAATGCATAGACACGAAATAAAATAGTACAGTTTTTTATTTATATTTTAAAATTTTAAATGAAATTCATAATTGAAAATTTTTATAATTTCAATATTCTGTCTTGGATACCCTCGAAGGTAAGAAATATGACAACTTCCAGCCACATGTCCATTTATTTTAGGTATTATGTGGGGAACACCCAGGGAGAGTACAATGTCAACCCAGAAAAACATTATCCCCTCTAAGAATTGTTTGTCATCGGGTGACTATCATGTCTCCCAGACCTCTGAACTGGAAATTGATCATGTTGAATCATCTGAGGAAAAGAAAATTGTTTTAGAAGAGCATGAAAGAAGTAAGATAATAACGAAACATTTCATGAAATCTATGACTTTTTTCAGTCAGTCGCTTCCATCAAAGTTTGTTGCTACTATTGAGTCATATATGGACTCAATTCACTCTTTAAATGATGTATCATGTTATTCCAATGAGGGTTGTACTGGAAACAAATGTGGTAGAGATATAGCTATTGGTGGTGAGGATGTTGCAGAAGCTGCTGTTGGTGATGAGTCTCCTGACGATGTTGCTGATAATGATGATGATGTTGATGATGATGGGCAAGGACATGGGGATGGGGATGTTAGTGATGGAGGGGATATTAATCCCTTACATTTATTTACATAGTAGAGACACTTATGCTCATACTTTATGAACTTGAATTTAATTTTTGTATGGATGAGAATGGTTAATTTGTTTTCTTCTAAAATTTTCTGCATAAATTTTCGCATGTATTTACACAAACATAACATTATAATCTATAGTCTTCCATATGGTTAAGTCATTCCCGTACTACCAAAGAATACATATCTCTAAATTATATCACATATAGTGAAATCAAATTACATTTATTATCTCTTTATTTTTCATAAATTATTCAATTGTCAAATATAAATGAATGTAGGTAAAACCGGAATATATTCCTCGGTTATTATTTCTAAAATATGCATTTTGTAAATTTAAAAGTTGTTCTATTGATTGAACTGGTTGGGTTTTTTGAGATCCCAAGTCCCAAATTGATATGGTACATTCTGGACATTTTTTTTGGGTTTATAGGTAGCTTTGTAAGAATGGTGTAGGGGGAGAGAGGGGCTGGGTGCAGGGGGTGGGTCTGGGTGTGTGGGGGTGGGGGTGTCGGGGTAGGGGGAGGTGGCTGGGTGCAGGGGTGGGGCTGTGTAACACCCCAAGATTTCATAGTGTGTTATTTCTTCAAAATAATTCAATAACTTACACTACACGCAACACCGAGTTCAATCACACCATGACTTACAAAAAAAAGCCATTCAAAAGAGGTTATGAATAGTATTATCTAAATTTTAAACTATATATAATCCTTATAATTTTAGAATCCATATTATGAGTTTCTTAGATATAATGCAAGAACAAATTCATTTTCAGTATTTCACTTTTATCAACTTTTAATAGTGAACCCTTTTTAAATACAATATTTCAAACTTTTTGACTAAATGGGGACATCAAAAAATTTAAAATGAAACATCCCAAGCTTTCACGGTACGCTTTCCTTTGAATAATACAATAGCGTGTGTTGTACGCAACTTCGAGTTTTAACACATACCACAACCGATCAAACTAGCCGTTATGAATAGTAATACCTACTTTTTGAAATCATATATATTTTATATTTTAAAATTAACTTCATTTTTGGATTCGTAGTGTCGAATTTACCCTAAGGTGAAATTTTGGTACTTTTCGGATAACTTTCATATTTTGATAAATAGTGAAAATTACTAAATTTTAATTAAAAACAACTTTTTTAATCAAAATAATTAATAGTGATAAATTATGAATTTTAGTAGTTTTAAAGTATATTTAGAATATATTTTTACCATTTAATATAATGTTGGTCATTGGACATAATTTTACAATTAAACCGAATATAAACAAGTGTCAATCTTTTGATAGTTATTATCTCTTAAAAACACGCTTTTTGTTTTGACAGCGGGAATTAATTTTAAATTAATTTCTGCCACTTCTGTGTTTTGAATTTGGAAAAATGGATTACATATTTGGAATCAGGATGTCAAAATTATTTAAATAGGTAACTTTTATTTTTACACATTTTGAATAATTACTGCGGTAAATATTTTATTTACCATGGTAAAAGGGTAAATCTGGTAAATAAGGGTTAACAAATAATATTATAATAATCCAAAATTACCCTAAAACGTGTCCTAACCATATTGGTGGACACATACCCGACCATGGGCATCCTTGGGTCAATTTGGGGACCCCTTGGAGCCACTTGTATGTGGTAGGGACACATTATATTAATAAAGTTAAAATAAAAATAAAAATGGCATAAGATTACATCTTTTAGAAGAACAATTTTTACATAGGGTTATACATGTTGGATTTTCGATTATAAATATCCATTAGAAAGATAAAAAGATTTCCTACATAATGATATTTTATTTATAATTTTTAGACATTAAATAAGTTATTTTATTTATGACACAATTATGATGCAGTATTTACTATAATAGTGAAAAATTAAAATAATTGATATTATAAATACCAAAAAAAATATAATATGAAACTTTTAATGAATTAAACTAATTTTCTAGGATAATATAATATATTAGGATTGATTTAAATGATGTTTTTCGAAGTAATCAATCTGTTATGAGTTTCACAAAAATCAACTATTGAATAGTGTCAAAATTGACATAAAAGAGTTCTTAAAACAAATATTATATTATTAATTGATATTAAATTCCTAAAAATCTAAGGGTCGGCCAAGAGACTTATATCATGATATTTTCACCATTAATTTACCACTTGGGGGTCTCTTGGATGTATATAGTAAGTTTATTAACCATATTATATAAAAATACAAAGAGACATTGTAAAAGTGAAACTAATTAACTTAGAGTTAATACTTAAAGATAAGGTTAATATAAGTACCCAAACCTGTCTAAATTCTATTGGTTGAGTGTTTTTATACCTATACCCACCTTAACCTTTGAATAATAAGCTTTGGAGCCATTAGAAACCGAATATGAATTTATTATAAATTAATATTTCTATCTTTTCCAAAGGTGCCCCTCACCCCTTTTATAAAAGGGCACTCCTCCTTCTCATTTCTTCACACCTTCAAAGCCTTTTTGTTCGGCCAAACTCTGCCCAAATACTCTCCCAAAATCCCTCACTACAACCTAGAGGCCTTAGTTTGATCAGAAAGCCAACCTAAGGAGCCCTTTTGATCAAATCAAAAGAAGAACCCGAAGAAGAGGTAATGTTTTCACCACCCCTTTTCAAGTTCCATTCTTCTTCCACTTCTTCTTTCTTTGTTATTACCATTCTAAAATAATAACTCCTGTATCTCACATATACTGTGATGTTATTATAAATATGGTACAACCATATTCATTATTCTATCCACCCTTTGAATAACTTGTCACCATACGTGCGTACGTACGGCTTACCGTCTCCACGTCGTGGTGTAATTGTTATTCAATATAATATTATTTGGATGGGTATAATAATGATGTGTAACTCATGTAAATAATAAATATAACATGTTAATGATTCTGTATATATGATATACTATCCATTTATATATTATTTTAATATCAAAAGAATGATATTGTCGCTCGTGCGTACGTACGGACTACCGTCTCCACGAACGCGATGAGATTCATTCTCCATCGTATCTATTCAAGTATAATTATCATTTGATGATTTAAAAATGATGTTTAAGGACTAGATATAATTCTGGATATGAATAAGATACAACAACCATGGCTTATGTAACAAAACATAAAAAATAAAATGAGTAAGTTAACTCCCGAAACGACGATAATTCTAAGATATTATTAACAAATCAATGTTAAAAGATCATATATGATATCATATTATTATATATGATTCTTGTATAATTTAATAACAGCTATTTCACCATTATACAGGAGGTTAACCTACCCCAACCAAGGAAAAGTACAAGGTAAGGGTTATTTCACAATCTCTTCATTATCCGAGGTTGTTTATATGTAATAATCTACTGGGATCTCTTTATCATCCACATCCATGTTTCTTAAAAATGTATTTCAAAACATTTTTACTATTTACTATAATATGATTTAAAGTCATTTATACCCTTTTTGACTTTTATAAGTGGTTTATAAAGGAATCTTTCCGTCGTTTTCAAAACAAGGTCCCTTTTTAACCTTTTCGACAGAATTAAGGTAAGAATGTTTTTTTTAACTTATACGGCGAGTGCGGCTAATTTCCGCCGTTATAAAATCTTCCAAACTTCCCTTACAAGCTTATAAGAATATTTTCAAAGAAAATGTTTTATTTTATATGTATCTTAAATGATTTCAAAATAAAAAGAGATATTTCTCTAAAAAGAATTTTGATTTCATCTATGTCAACATCCTTTGATGGATTTTACGCTTATTTGAAGTTGATTTATTGTAATACAAAGCTTCTATATTGTATTGAAGGTTTTGTGATATGTTTGACTGTGGATGTTCTATTTTTATACCATTCATAGTTTATGGTGAAATTATTGACATTTCGTATGCTAGTTTTAATACGAATGTTTATGTTATGTTTAAACCTTTTCATATGGGAATGCATTGGACTTAGTAAGTGACGGGTGGAGCCCGCTATAGCTCCTCGATGCATCGGTAGGTCTCATGAGACAAACTAGTGTCTTGGCACAAGGCCTTGAAAAAATCTTATTTGTAGTCTTGGCACGAGGCCTTGGCTATGTGGTTATGATAGTCTGTCATTATGCATTCCAACATTATGAAAGTGGTTATTGATTTTTGCATGTGATTATTCGATTAGTAGAATATCCATGTGAATAAGTAAATGGAATTATTTCATTTTATTTATGCCATACCATGTTGAAAGTTAATATTTAAAAGGCTTTTGTTTTAGTTATACATTGCCTTAAATGTTTATTCTTATTTATGAAAGTTTCCTCTATATTGTTATCCTTACTGGGCATTTGAGCTCACCCCTTTTCTATGTTTTATTTTTCCCAGGATGTGAAGAAGTAAGTTATGAATGACCTGCAGGGATTTTATGAGGGGTTAATAGTGTGGATTGTGGAAACATTATGTTGTTGTAGTAGTTTTTCATTTTATGATGTAATGTAAAACTTATGAATATATCTAGTGTTTCCAAGGCTACTAAACCAATCGGTCTTTCGAGATTTGATATTTCTTGTGATCATGCCAATGTTATGTAATTAATGCACCGACTCTGGGTAACTGGGGTTGGGGCGTTACAGTTGGTATCAGAGGAAGTTTAGTACAAACCTTGGAAGCTAGATTTAGATAAACTCTGATTAGAGCAAGTAGACCTAAGATTAACTTTGAGGATTAGTATAGAATAAATTTCTAGAATTTTGGTATTGTAGAGATTTTGCGAGTTTTCCGAGCAATACATCCCTGTCTGGATACGAGCAGGTAGAGGCGGCTCTGGCACAGATGTACCTAGGGGTAAAACCCGAAAACACCGCTTTGAGCTAGACTCGAACGAGAACTGGTGCACGACAACGGGCCTTGATGCACTCTTGGTTAAGACACTCCCGGGGGATATGCTTAGGATAACTCTCATTTTCTATACAAATCATTATCAAGGGTTTATGTGTATATACTTCCTCAAAGGAGGCATTTTTATGATTATGGATTATATCCATAAATAGTTCAATTTATGTTAAGTGTTTTATAAGTATGGGATTATGTATTTTGATTCATAAACTGATCTAGTGTATGCCATTTTTTAGAAATGGCGCCCAGTAGAAGGAATGAGAACTCTAGCAATGCACATGATGAAAAGAGAAAGAAGGATCATATATTTCATGGTCTTATGCCAGAATTTATAAGAGAAATAGTCTCGCATGTATTATCATCATATGAAGAAATAATATCATGTGTTGATAAGATAAGTAAAGAGTTTACTGAGTCCTATGGATTTGAAAGGAAGCAAGAGAAGAAAAGGATGGAAGAGAGAAAGATGGATAAAGGTAAGAGGGAAAAGAAGAATTTTCCCATAGGTGGTAACTGTGGAAAGAATCACCCTGGAACTTGCCAGAAAGGAATGGGAGTTTGTTATAAGTGTGGAGGAAAAGGGCACAAAGAACGTGACTGCAAGGGTAAGAAAATGGTTTCAAATGTACAATTCTTCATTTGCAAGGAGTTTGGACACTACGCGAACCTATGTCCCAGTCATCAGAATATGCCGCAAATGATGTTATTGGATAATAATCAAGTTATGATACCACCACAGATGAAGAGGAATGATTAGAGTTCTTATGTTTATTATGTCAATTGAGTGTTGTATCAACAATGTACTTGTTATAATAATTATGGAGTATATAAGGATTGTACTGAAGTACTATTTCATTAAGGACTTGAGATTGTGTGGAACAAAGAAAAGTGACTCAATTGCAGGATAAATTATTGGAAAATATATGGTTGAGAGAATGATAAATCATAATATAGTTCTGATACTGAGGTGGTGATTTTGGAATAATATGTGATTGATTTGGATAAATTATATCGGATATTATTGACTACCTTGAAGCTGATTAATGATTTGTATATTCCATCATTGTTGGGGTTTAAAACATTTTTGGATTAATGAAGTATATCCAGCATTCTATATGGAATAAGGGAGCATGAATGTAATCAATAAGGAATATGGTAATACATGATGAAGGTATTAATATGCTATTACGGGGTAAAAAGGATCTACATTATGTTTACCTTCCTTATAAATGTTGGACTGTGAGTTTGGACAGAATTATTTTGGATAGTTCTAGTTTGGATTATTTTGAATTGCCATAAAAGGACAACTCGGAGGTCGGGCGGCAACCCGTCGCGTCCGGCAGGGCTACGAGACTTGAACCCGCAACCGAAGGGCGACAAGGGTGTATCACCTACCACTGGCCCACGAGATGTCCTGGATTAAATAATGTAGTTTTTATTAAAAGATCTTGTAGATGAATTATAAATTGGTTTATTTTGGAACACTATACGAATAGTGTAAATAGAATTTTTACATTCTATTATCTTTTAGAGTGAAAGATGAGTTTGTAGTATAAATTTATTAATGGATAAAACTCTAATTATAATGTAAGTATATCTCCTTATGATCTTAGCCAATCTCATAAATAAATTCCTCAACATTAAGAAAAAAAACTTAGAACAGAAATGTTTTCCTAGATGGTACCTTAAATCATCACTAATTTATGGCTTTGGGATTGTTGGCCTTTTCATAGCCATGTTCTCTACCACTCTCCATCAGAGAATTGATGGTTATATTTTTCTTCCATATCCATATTTTCCTACATGGAACCCTAGTATGTGTTATTTTCGGTAATCTTCATACATTCGACTCTTTATTTTAAATAGAGGCCTCATTAATTCATTTTTCGATGTGGGATTTCAACTAAGATATTTTGAAACGTCAAAAATGTGTTATCCTAATACCCTATGTTTTGTTGAACCGATGGTATTTCAAATCATCATAGATTGATGAGTTTAAGGACCTCAATTTTATACTAGTTTGTGATTTATGACCTCAATCACTACCTATAAATATTTACGTTTTTCCTCCAATTATATGTCTCTAATTGCCACCAATGTTCTCCTAATCGAGATCATAATTTGGTGGTGACCCTTTCATTTCTCTTTTCCTCATATTAAGACTACATTTTAGTAACCCAATTTCCGATGTGGGGTTTCCCACAAATATGTTTTCTCTTTTCAACCTTTTATTTTCGAAGAACAATTTCAAATTGCGAGAAGCAATTTATTGAAGGAGGGGAGAATGTAACACCCCAAGATTTCATAGTGTGTTATTTCTTCAAAATAATTCAATAACTTACACTACACGCAACACCGAGTTCAATCACACCATGACTTACAAAAAAAAGCCATTAAAAAGAGGTTATGAATAGTATTATCTAAATTTTAAACTATATATAATCCTTATAATTTTAGAATCCATATTATGAGTTTCTTAGATATAATGCAAGAACAAATTCATTTTCAGTATTGCACTTTTATCAACTTTTAATAGTGAACCCTTTTTAAATACAATATTTTAAACTTTTTGACTAAAATGGGACATCAAAAAATTTAAAATGAAACATCCCAAGCTACCACGGTACGCTTTCCTTTGAATAATACAATAGCATGTGTTGTACGCAACTTCGAGTTTTAACACACACCACAACCGATCAAACTAGCCGTTATGAATAGTAATACCTACTTTTTGAAATTATATATATTTTATATTTCAAAATTGACTTCATTTTTGGATTCATAGTGTCGAATTTACCCTAAGGTGAAATTTTGGTACTTTTTGGATAACTTTCATATTTTGATAAATAGTGAAAATTACTAAATTTTAATTAAAAACAACTTTTTTAATCAAAATAATTAATAGTGATAAATTATGAATTTTAGTAGTTTTAAAGTATATTTAGAATATATTTTTACCATTTAATATAATTTTGGTCATTGGACATAATTTTACAATTAAACCGAACATAAACAAGTGTCAATCTTTTGATAGTTATTATCTCTTAAAAACACGCTTTTTGTTTTGACAGCGGGAATTAATTTTAAATTAATTTCTACCACTTCTGTGTTTTGAATTTGGAAAAATGTATTACATATTTGGAATCCGGATGTCCAAATTATGTAAATAGGTAACTTTTATTTTTACACATTTTGAATAATTACTGCGGTAAATATTTTATTTACCATGGTTAAAGGGTAAATCCGGTAAATAAGGGTTAACAAATAATATTATAATAATCCAAAATTACCCTAAAACGTGTCCTAACCTTATTGGTGGAAACATACCCGACCATGGGCATCCTTGGGTCAATTTGGGGACCCCTTGGAGCCACTTGTATGTGGTAGGGACACATTATATTAATAAAGTTAAAATAAAAATAAAAATGGCATAAGATTACATCTTTTAGAAGAACAATTTTTACATAGGGTTTTACATGTTGGATTTTCGATTATAAATATCCATTAGAAAGCTAAAACGATTTCCTACATAATTATATTTTATTTATAATTTTTAGACATTAAATAAGTTATTTTATTTATGACACAATGATGATGCAGTAATTACTATAATAGGGAAAAATTAAAATAATTGATATTATAAATACCAAAATAAATATAATATGAAACTTTTAATGAATTAAACTAATTTTATAGGATAATATGATATATTAGGATTGATTTAATTGACTTTGTTAGAAGTAATCAATCTGTTATGAGTTTCACAAAAATCAACTATTGAATAATGTCAAAATTGACATAAAAGAGTTCTTAAAACAAATATTATATTACTAATTGATATTAAATTCCTAAAAATCTAAGGTTTGGCCAAGAGTCTTATATCATGATAGGTTCATCATTAATGTACCACTTGGGGTCGCTAGGATGTATATAGTATGTTTATTAACCATATTATATAAAAATACAAAGAGACATTGTAAAAGTGAAACTAATTAACTTAGAGTTAATACATAAAGATAAGGTTAATATAAGTACCCAAAACTGTCTAAATTCTATTTGTTGAGTGGTTTTCGACCTATCCCCACCTTAACCTTTGAATAATAAGCTTTGGAGCCATTAGAAACCGAATATGAATTTATTATAAATTAATATTTCTAGCTTTTCCAAAGGTGCCCCTCACCCCTCTTATAAAAGGGCACTCCTCCTTCTCATTTATTCACACCTTCAAAGCCTTTTGGTTCGGCCAAACTCTACCCACATACTCTCCCAACATCCCTCACTACAACCTAGAGGACTTAGTTTGATCAGAAAGCCATCCTAAGGAGCCCTTTAGATCAAATCAAAAGAAGAACCCGAAGAAGAGGTAATGTTTTCACCACCCCTTTTCAATTTCCATTCTTCTTCCACTTCTTCTTTCTTTGTTCTTACCATTCTAAAATAATAACTCCAGTATCTCACATATACTGTGATGTTATTATAAATATGGTACAACCATATTCAGTATTCTATCCACCCTTTTAATAACATGTCACCATACGTGCGTACGTACGACTTACCGTCTCCACGTCGTGGTGAAATTGTTATTCAATATAATATTATTTGGATGGGTATAATAATGATGTGTAACTCATGTAAATAATAAATATAACATGTTAATGATTCTGTATATATGATATAACATCCATTTATATATTATTTTAATATCAAAAGAATGATATTGTCGCTCGTGCGTACGTACGGACTAACGTCTCCACGAACGCGATGAGATTCATTCTCCATCGTATCCATTCAAGTATAATTATCATTTGATGATTTAAAAATTATGTTTAAGGACTAGATATCATTCTGGATATGAATAAGATACAACAACCATGGCTTATGTAACAAAACATATAAAAGAAAATGAGTAAGTTAACTCCCGAAACGACGATAATTCTATGATATTATTAACAAATCAATGTTAAAAGATCATATATGATATCATATTATTATATATGATTCTTGTATAATTTAATAACAGCTATTTCACCATTATACAGGAGGTTAACCTACCCCAACCAAGTAGAAGTACAAGGTAAGGGTTATTTCACAATCTCTTCATTATCCGAGGTTGTTTATATGTAATAATCTATTGGGATCTCTTTATCATCCACATCCATGTTTCTTAAAAATGTATTTCAAAACATTTTTACTATTTACTAGAATATGAGTTAAAGTCATTTATACCTTTTTGACTTTTATAAGTGGTTTATAAAGGAATATTTCCGTCGTTTTCAAAACAAGGTCCCTTTTTAACCTTTTCGACAGAATTAAGGTAAGAATGTTTTTTTTAACTTATACGGCGGGTGCGGCTAATTTCCGCCGTTATAAAATCTTCCAAACGTCCCTTACAAGCTTATAAGAATATTTTCAAAGAAAATGTTTTATTTTATATGGATCTTAAATGATATCAAAATAAAAAGAGATATTTCTTTAAAAAGAATTTTGATTTCATCTATGTCAACATCCTTTGATGGATTTTACGCTTATTTGAAGTTGATTTATTGTAATACAAAGCTTCTATATTGTATTGAAGGTTTTGTGATATGTTTGACTGTGGATGTTCTATTTTTATACCATTCATAGTTTATGGTGAAATTATTGACATTTCGTATGCTAGTTTTAATAGGAATGTTTATGTTATGTTTAAACCTTTTCATATGGGAATGCATTGGACTTAGTAAGTAACGGGTGGAGCCCGCTATAGCTCCTCGATGCATCGGTAGGTCTCATGAGACAAACTAGTATCTTCGCACAAGGCCTTGACAAAATCTTATTTGTAGTCTTGGCACGAGGCCTTGGCTATGTGGTTATGATAGTCTGGCATTATGCATTCCAACATTATGAAAGTGGTTATTGATTTTTTGCATGTGATTATTCGATTAGTAGAATATCCATGTGAATAAGTAAATGAAATTATTTCATTTTATTTATGCCATACCATGTTGAAAGTTAATATTTAAAAGGCTTTTGTTTTAGTTATACATTGCCTTAAATGTTTATTCTTATTTATGAAAGTTTCCTCTATATTGTTATCCTTACTGGGCATTTGAGCTCACCCCTTTTCTATGTTTTATTTTTCCCAGGATGTGAAGAAGTAAGTTATGAATGACCTGCCGGGATTTTATGAGGGGTTAATAGTGTGGATTGTGGAAACATTATGTTGTTGTTGTAGTTTTTCATTTTATGATGTAATGTAAAACTTATGAATATATATAGTGTTTCCAAGGCTACTAAACCAATCGGTCTTTCGAGATTTGATCTTTCTTGTGATCATGCCAATGTTATGTAATTAATGCACCGACCCTGGGTAACTGGGGTCGGGGCGTTACAGGCTGGGTGCAGGGGGGTTGGGTGCTGGGGGGTGGGGCTGGGTGCTGGGGGGCTGGGTGCAGGGGGTGGGACTTGGTGCAAGGAGGGGGTCTGGGTGTAGGGAAGGGTGAGGGGGGCTAGGTACTGGGGGTAGAGCGGGGTGCTGGGGGTGGGGCTGGGTGCAGGGGGAGGGATAGAATGATATTTTTATGGGATGAAATGATCATTAATGGATCATTATATAATGAAAAACTAAGCTTCAGAGGCTAAAAAGTATGCATGGTAATTCTTTTTATACAACCATGGTTTCTTTTTTCATTTTGGTGTTTTTTGGATAAGAAAATCAGTGTTCATGGAAATGTTATAAGTTCATGTATGACTAGAGCATTGAATGTGTTTGGTTTCCTAATGTTATTTGTAGCTGAGTTGAATGTATGGTATTCCATGGATCTTTTCTTGCATGAATGTATGTTTCACTAAGGTGTAATTTTTACGTGTGTTTTCAAAGAATTATCATGGTTGTTTTCTGTCTATGATTGTATTTAGTAATCTACGAATAGGAGTGTTATATGGTTCTCATTGCTTGGAATGCTTCTAACAAAACAATACCAATCTTCATTTTTTTGTTTCATTTTTTTAATGATTATTAAACTATGTTCGATTTTATGTGCCTCCTACTAAAGCTTCTCTTACTTTGAATGGTCATTCTACTCTCTAAAAAAGTCATTTTTCTGCTGCCAAGGATTTTGAGAGTGATTTCTCCAGTTCATCTAAAGTGATTATGATAAATATGTGAGGGTTCTTTTTAATGATTGAGAATTATATAAAATTTTCCAGTGGTTTTTAGTTTGATATATTTTATATAATCCTTGCAAATTCTGGTCATTAATTGTGCATTTGAATTTTTTGTGTAAGAAAAATTACCTATGATATCACATGAAACTGTGATAAAAAGTAAACCATCAAGTCTTATTGAAACAAAAGGGGAGTCCAGTGATGAAGTAGATACATATAGCATTGATGATGATGCTTATAAGACAGTGTGTATGGATAATTTTATCTTTATATATACTAATATTTCATTTTTTTAAATCATTATCATAATTGTTGTGCTTCTATGACATGGACGTTTAAGGTGTGATTTTTACAAGAGCTAAAACACTAGGCAGTTATTACTCCTATATTATTAAATATTTAAATTTCTGTAACATAAAACATCTAATAAGTATACCAATACTATTATGCAGGTTTTGTTATTTTTATTAATAGAATTAAACGCATGGAAATTTATGATCAATCCCAACATTCCCATATTTGACACCATGAAAAATATGTTCGAATTCATATTTAAATTATTATCACTAGAATAATACTACCAGTGGTTAAGTAGCATTTCTTACATTTTCACGACTTATATTGTAACCTTTATATTGGAATGCTTACACTAGCAGAACACACTAAGAAAAGTGTTTACACTGTAAAAATTTACATATTTAAATATTTGGATTCATTAGTAGCAACATTACACTAGAATTTATTACAATAGTAGAATTCACACTAACAATGTCTATAATAACATAATTATAATAGTAGTTCTTACATTATTATTTCTCAGACTAGAAATTCTTATATTGGTACTGTTTGTAGCAACATTACCTGTAAAAACACCTTTTCATAATGCCTATGTTTGGGAAATACAAGGTTGAAAAATCTAGGAAACATGGGAAGAATCCTACTGAAGTTCTGTCTGCAATGACATGAGCATCCCACACACTGTTGTTGGGGAAGATGATAGGATGGTGTGTCGGGAGGGCATCAGGGGGGCTGGTAATAGGGAAGAGGGCATGGCTATGTGCTATGGGAATGGGTGAGGGGGAGGGGGTTGTGCTGGGGGGTTACAAGTATTCAGGGGGGTTCTGGGGAAGAGGGCAGGGTTGGGGTGTTGGAGAAGAGGGAAGGGGTGTGTGTAGGGGGTGGGGGAGGGTTCCAGGGCTATGGGATGTAGGGGGGGTTTGTATAAGAGTGTAAAAGGGGTAGGGAGGGGGCAGTCCTGGAGTGTGTCGGGGGGGGGGGTGTAGGGGGGATTTCCAAGAGGGGGTGTCAAGGGTGGTGCAAGGGGATTCTATCCAAAGGGGAGAGTTGGGGTGTGCAAAGAGGGAAGGGATATGTTGGGTGTGGTCTATCCTGGGGGAAGTGGGTGTGCTGGGTGAGGGGGGGTTACAAGTATTCAGGGGGGGCTGGTGCTGGGGAAGAGGGCAGGGGGTGTGCAAGGGGGGAGAGGTGTGATGTGGGGGGTCTATCTAGGGGGAAGGACCCATGAGGAATTGAAACTCGAGACAAACTGATTATATACTTGTAATTGGAAGAGTGATTCTTAATTAATAGTACTCTACAATTTATAAATATCATTTTGAAACATGGTTTTGTTTTTCCCTTGCTTATAAGAACATGATTGGACCCAGGAGGCATTGTGGTTCTTATATGTTGGGAAGTGACTTGTTTAATCACATGTGATAGGTACATTGTAGTTGTGTTTTTATTTTATTTTTATTATTGCATTGGCCACATAGTTTTTTACCGCTTTTTACGAATAGAGGGTACTTATATTCTGCGAAGGGGGCCAAAAGGGAAATAGTGGCAGCTACACAATTTTTTTCCAGGGGTGGGAGATCTGGGTAGTTGAGGAATTCCTATTGTGTTTCATTTTTGTCTGATTTTACTGTGTTTCTCCTATTTATTCATTTCCCTTCGGCATGGATGTACGACATACGGATGGGTCATGCCGAAATTTTATTTATATTCTACTACTATTTTGAATAATTGTTTGTTGGGGAAATCATTCCCGAGTGGTGATTGTTTGATGCCCAGCTACTTTTTCCCACCCGTGGTTGTATCCCATCCACCTTAGTTCATCTTAGTATTCTTATATTAGAGTCTATGTATAAATAATGGGAAGTCCTAGAAAACAATCATAATTAGGGAGGTATTGAGAATGTCTAGAAATGAATTATGAATTACCATTAATACAGATCAAGGACATTGGAATTTATAATGAGCATATTTGGGATACTATGCAATATATATTGATTCTGAAAAGTATATGGGTCTAAAAGGTTGTGAAATGATAATGTGTTGGTTTTAATAAATAGAAATTAAAATTCAAAACCAATTTAATAATTTAATATCATATCATGAGATACTGTACATTGTTGGAGTTTATGATTAGACTCTATATCAATTCAAATATAGAAATACTTTGGTGCCAAAAATACTATATCACACACTAGATTGTTTGGTTTTAAATTCCCAATAAAACCTTCATTGACCTCATAGAAGGGCTCTGAATTTTTTAGCAGGTCAAAACTGAGGGAATAAAGTTATTCCCTTATCACATACCCTAAGTGGAGTGCCACAAAACCCTAAATAAAACAATATCCACAAAATAAATACATGATATTGTCTAAAGATTACTTTGTTCTTTTATACAATGTCAGGAAGAGGGTGAATCTTCCCACCGGTTCTTCTATGAAGATTTCTTTCATTCTTAGAGCCACCACACACATTATTGTTTTTATGGGGAATTTTACTCATCTAGAAAAGGACCTGTAAATTTTTTATGATAATTGGGTTCTCTGAATTGACTTGTCAATCTTTGCAAGAAAAAACAAAATGCCCCTTGTAAGACATTCAACATTTAATCATATCATGCCCAGAAGCAGGGTGATAAATCCCTTGTTTGAGACACCAAACATGTATCAATATCTCCAAATCATGAATGTCATTTAATTATTAAATTCTTCCATGCATACCTTTACCCTCGGTCCTCTTCCAATACATCCTCTTTATGTTAACACATCAAATTCACTCTTCATATATAAATTTTCAACACATCTTCATGCAGTAGATCTTCATGCCATTATTCATGACAAATCCCATGCCTATTTAATCAAACATACCACATATATTCTCCAAAAATCTAACCAATCAAGAACTGGTTTCAATAATCGACCCCTTTGGATGATCCTGTTCTTGAATTAGTTTCCTCTGGTAGAGAGGTTAGTGGCCCTATTCTCTGATTCAATAGAAGGTGAAAAATACTATCATATTTGATGCTATAGTATATGTGTCTCATCCAGCCTATGAGGTAATTTCTTTTAATGATTATCTATCTATGGTTATCCCTGATGAACAACTTAGAAAAGAATCCAATAATAGTAAAGATGAAATAAAATATGATGCGCAAGCTAAGGTGGATTCCAATTATTGGAAAGTTCAATGAATTATTTCTTCAAAGAACTGGAATGGTAAGTCAAAGATAGTGTCCGCCACTTCATGGAAATATATTTTTCTTATTAAAATATTAAAAATGATGCCTTAATATACTCGGCAACCCAATTTTGGTTACAGTTAAAACCTAATTTGGGTTATTGCCACAACCCAATGCAAGAAGGATGTATTTCGTGTATCCTCTATCAGACTTTCTTTGGATTCAATAAGAGATAAATGATTGTGATGATTTTTCATTAAAAATTTATTTTTGAATTTTTTGATAAGAAATTTTTTCTTCTCTGAACACTTTGGCTGGGGATGAGTGTAGGGTGGGGGCTTGGTGCAGGGGAGATGGGGGTCATGTGGTCGTGGGGGTGAAGGGGAGGGGGGATGGGTGTAGGGGTTAGTGGTGGTGTGGGGGGGGATAAGTGTAGGGGTAGTGGGGCTGGGTGTAGGGGGATGGGATTCAGGGTGCATGTGGTACTGTGGGTGCAGGGGGAGTCCAGGAGGGGTGGGGCAGTGGGGGTGCAGGTGGGGGGGGGGGGGGGTGGATAGTGGGGGTTCTGGTGGGGGGAAAGGGGACCTGGGTGTAGGGGTAGTTGGGGGTGCCTGTGTGTAGGGTTAGTGGGGATGTGTGCAAGGGGTTTTTGGGTGCTGGTGGTACTGGGGTTGCAAGGGTGTCCCGGAGGGGGGCATGGGGTTGGAGGTGGGGGGGAGGGGACCTCGGTGTAGGGGGTAGTGGGTATGGGTGCAGGGGAAAGGTGGTTATGGTTTCAGGTGGTACTGGGGATGTCCAGGGGGCAGTGGGGGTGTAGGTGGGGAGGGGGCAGTGGTGGGGTGAAGATTTGAGGTCATTTTAGGGTAAAGAGAGTCGGGGGTAGTGGGGGCAAAGGGGGAAGGGGGTGCAGGGAGAGGGAGGTGTCTAGGGGGGTCCAGGGGGAGGGGGCCACGGGGGGTGTCCAAGGGGGGTCCATGGGTCCAAGGGGGGTCCAGGGGGTTTCCAGTGGTCCAATGGGGGTGGGGTCCAAGGGGGTTTCTAAAGGGGGTTTGGGGTTCTTGTGGGGGTGTGTGCAACGGGGTTCTGTCTAGATGGAATAGTGGGGGTGTGAAAAGGGGGAGGGGAGTGCTGGAGGGTCTGTCCAAGGGGGAAGGCAGGGGCTGCAGGGGGTCTGTCTGGGGGGGTCCAAGGGTTGCAGGGGTGTGCAAGGTAGTTCTGTCTAGAGGGAAGATTGGTGGTGTGCAAAGGGGGAGGGGATGTACTGTGGGGTTTGTCCAAGGAGGATGGGAGGGGCTGTAGGGGTTCTGCTTATTGGGACTACTGCTATTTCAAAGAAAATAATATATACTTATGGTTTGAGAACTACGGGTAAATATGCTGCTGTAGAACCCTCTATACCCATGGTTTTTAATTTGTGGGTATATATGCTACTATAGTACCATCTATACCTATAGTTTGCTTAACTATGGGTATCTAATTTCTATTGTAAAATTGTATACCCACGATTCTGTAAACTGTGGGCATAGATGTATACCCACGGTTCAAAAGAGCCTTGGGTAAGTTAAAGATTCATGTGGATATACCCATGTTTCATATAAAACTATAGGTTTAGGGAAATATCGTTGCCTTGGGATCCCATGGTTCATAAAACTGTGAGTTTATCCTACACCCATAGTTTCATGGGCTATGCACACGGTTTGAAACTGTGGGTATAGGGCACTTTTCCAATAGTGTAATCTCTTCGTACGCACGAGCAACAATATCATTATATTAATGGTGAAATCATATTAAATTGGATGTTATATCATATATATAGAATCATTAACATGTTATATTTGTTATTTATATTATTTATACTCATTATTATACCCATGAAAATAATGAAGTGTTTGAATAACAAACTACACCACGACGTGGAGACGGTAAGCCAAACGTACGCACGTATGGTGACTTTGTCATTCATATGATGGATATAATAATGAATATGGTTGTAAAATTTTTATAATAACATCATAATATATAGAAGATATTGGATTTAATATTTTATAATGGAAACAACAAAGAAAGAGGAAGTGGAAGAAGAAAAGAACTTGAAAGAGGTGATGAAATATTTTCCTCTTCTTTGGGTTCTTCCTTTTGATTTGATCAAAAGGGCTCTTTGGTTTTCTTTATGACCAAAAGAAGGCAACTAGGATGAAGGGAGGATATTTGGGTAGGTTTTTACCGATCCAAAAGGCTTTGGAGGTGTGAAATTAAGAGAATTGGAAGTTCCCTTTTATAATAGAGGTGAGGGTCACTTTAGGAAAACATTGAAATATTATTTTATAATAAAATTATTATCTATTTATAAAGGCTCCAATATGATTTATTTAGAGGATAAGGTGGGGATGAGTATAAAACCTTTCAACCAATTGGTTTTAGATAGGCTTAGATCACCATATTAACATTATCTTTTAGATTTAACATTCAGTTAAATAGTTTGACATTACCATGTATTTTGTATTTTTATATTATGTGGTTAATAAACATACTATAAACCGTCAAGAAAACCCTAAGGAGTTCATTATCAATATATATAACCTTATCAATGTCTTTTGGCCCAACCTTTTATTTTTAATAATATTATATCAATTAATAATATAGTATTTTTTTAAACTCAATTATGTCAATTTTCACACTATTTAGTATTTAATTTTTCTAAATATTATAACATCATGATTAGTTCAAACCAAAATTATTTAATCTACCCTAAAATGTCATATTAACCTTTAAAATTATATGAATTCATCAAAAATCTAAAAATTACATTTATTTGGATATTTATAACATCAATTATTTTAATCTTTCATTAATATGGTAATTACTACATTATCATAGTGTCATAAATAAATTAAATTATTTATTTTTTAAAAATTACAAATAAACTATGATTATGTTTAAAATCTTTTTATCTTTATAATGAATATTTATAGTCGAATTTATATTTTCTGTAACCCAATATTAAAAATGGTTTATTTATTGACCTTTGAATTTAACACTTTTAACTCTTCTTTAAATAAAATAATAATAAATGTCCTAATATAATCCAAGTGGACCAAAAAGGATCATATTTTATTCCTACAATTTTTTATTATTGAATTACACTTATTCAATAGAATTAAGACATTTTTATGTTAATTATAATATAATTTTTACCCTTAATTACCCTATTTACTTTTAACAAAGGTAAATAAAAGTCAAATGTTACTATTCATCAAAAATTATTTTTATCTTATTGAACCACATTTTACATACTGATGTCAAAATTTTTTCTCTGATTTTGGAAATTCTACTCATAGAAGTGGTAAAATTTAGTTTAATAAAAAATTTCAAATGCTCGAACAAGGTTGGTAAAAGATGGTAAAAAGTTCAATAAAATTTTATATATCTAAACATATTATAAAATGACTCTAATGAATTACATTGAACATATATAGGTATTTTTTATCTATTTTCATCTAAAATAAATTAAAATAAAATAACTAATTCTTTAAATAAAATGTCGGCTTTAAACAATAACACAATGTTTTTCACTATTTATAGAAAATTAAATGTTTTCAAGAAAATACCAAAAATTTACCCTTAGATAAATCTCATATTCTAACTTCAATAATGAAGTCTATATTACCATATTAAATATATATAAGATTAACTTATTAATTTAATATTAATTTTTGTTGTCAAAACCAAAAAGTGGGTTTCTAAAAAATAAAAAACTATCAAAAGATTGAAATATGTTTTTGTAAAATTTAATTGTAAAATTACATATAATGACCTAAATTGTATTATTGATAAAAATATAATCTAACTATACTTCAAAACCATTCAAATATATAAATTACCACTATAAATTATCTCGATAAAAAAATTTTTTTCAATTAAAACATAGTATTTTTCAATATTCATCAAAAAATAAAAGTTATCAAAAAAGTACAAAAATTTATCCAAACTAAATTTTTATGTCCCACTTTTAAAGAATAATATAATTTTGTTGAATTGAATATATAAAAGTGAAAAATATTAGTTTTAAAATGGGTTTTACATTAAAAGGTGGTAAAATTTCATTTTTTGAAAAATACTTCTTTTACATGAAAAAAAATGAATTTGTTGTTATATTATTTATAAGAAACACATAATATGGAAGTTAAAATTATATATAATATATAAGAATCAAGATTCAGTTAATACTATTCATAACTTCTTTTTGAACGGCTAGTTTGGAAAGTTGTTGTGTGCTTGAACTTGGTGTTGCATGTAGTGCAAGCTATTGAATTACATTAATGGTATATCAAACTATGAAATCATTAGGTGTTACATTTTCCCCTCCATCAATAAATTGAATCCTCACAATTTGAAATTATTCTTAGAAAGTAAATGGTTAAAAATATTAAAAAATACCATTGTCGAAAACCCACATCGAAAATTGGGTAAATAAAATTATTCTTAATAAAGAGGGAAAGGGAATGAAAAAGCTACAACAAAATTATGATCTCAATTAGGAGAGAATTGGTGGAAATTAGAGACAAATAATTGGATGAAAAACGTAAATATTTATAGGTAGTGATTGAGGTCATCAAACTCAAACAATTGTGAAACTGAGGGCCTCAGACCCATAAACCTACGTGGATTAAAAATATCATTTGTTCAACATAAGGTATTAGGATAACACATTTTGTGTTTTAAGATCTATTCCCTAAAGTTTATTTATTAATTTCATCATAGAATACGATGAAAAAATTATACTTGACATGTAGAGTTTCATCCTTCAATAATTCCTACCAAAAACTCATCTTTTACACCAAAAGATAATATAATTCAAAAATATTATATTTATCCTAATTGTATAAGGTTAAAAAATAATGAATATATAATTCATTTTTTAGACTATTTAAAAAAACTACATTATAATAACCAAGAAATCACGTAGGCCAGTGGTAGGTGATGCACCCTTGTCACCCTTCAGTGGCAGGTTCAAGTCTTTCGGCCTTGCCAAACGTGACAGGTTGTCTCTCAACCTCTAGGTTATCCTTTTTATTAAAATCAAAAAATAATCTCAAGAAATGATTTAACCTTAACAATAGTATCCAATGTAAAACTTAATCGATTCCAACCTTTAAACTTATCCAAAATACTTCTTTTCAAACTCACAATCCGAAAATTTATATGGAAGGTGCAGACAATGAAGATCCTTTTTTTCATATAATTACATGTGAATACCTTCATCATGTATTCTTTTAAAAAATGGTAACACCAAGAATTACCATAAAAACTTATTGATTACATTCATTCTACCTTATTCCTTGTATAATACTATATGTACTCCTTCAATCCAAAAATTTTTTAAACTCCAAAAATAAAGGAATATACAAATAATTAATCAATTTCAAGTGACTAAATAATATCCAATATAATTTATCCAAATCTATCATATATTATTTCAAAATAACTACCTCATTATCAGATCCATATTATGATTTATCTTTCTTTCAACCATATATTTTACAAAAAAAATTAACCTACTATTGAGTTACTATTCTTGGTACCACACAATCTCATGTCGTTACTGAAATATTACTACAGTAAAAATCTTATATATTCTATAATTCTTATAACATGTATATCATTAATACAATACTCATATGAAATAATAATTTAATAAAAACTTAATAACTCTAATCATTCCTCTTTATCTTCGGAAGCATCATAACATGATTATTATCTAATAGTAGCATTTCGGGTATACTCTGATAATTTGGACATTGATTCATGTAGTGTCCCAAATCCTTGCAAATGGAGCATTGTACATTTGAAATATTTTTTTACACTTGCAATCATGAACTTTGTGTCTTTTTTCTCCCTAATTATAACAAACTTTCATTACCTTCAAGAATTTACCAAGGTGATTCTTTCCATAGTTGTCACATATGGTAAAATCCTTCTTTCCCCTAATCCTTTTATTTATCATTCCCTATTTCATCATTTTCTTCTAATTATTCCCTTCAATACCTTAGGAATCAGAGAATTCATTAATTATGTTATAAAAACATGATGTTATTTATTCATAGGATGAGAATACATGGGAGACTATTTCGTTTCTAAAGGATGGATTAATCCATAAAAGATACGATCCTTCTTAATCTTTGGATCATGTGTATTGCTGGAGTTCTCATTCCTTCTACTAGGAACCATTTCTAAATAATGTCATACACTAGGTTAGTTTAATAATCTCAATGCCTAATTCCAAACTTGTAAAATACCTAATTTAAATTGAAAATATTATTCATATAATCTATAATTATAAAATAATTATTTGAAGAAGTATTTAATCCAAAATCCCTAATAATGGCTTGAAATAAAAATGTTAATTATCCTAAGCATATCCCATGGGAGTGTCGTAACCAAGAGTGGACCAAGGCCCATTTTCGTGTACCAGGATACCCAGGGTCAAACCTGAAACTCTTTGTCAGAGTATTCACTCTTATGTACATCTATTTCAGAGCCGAATCTACATTATAGTATCCAGATTGGGATGTATTAATTGGAAAATAGAAAAAATATCAATGCTGCCAAATTTCTAGGAAATTCTTCTATACCAATATTCAAAGACAATATTAGGGTAATGTTCTCTAATCAGAGTTTATATAAATCTATTTCCAAGGTTGTTGTTAAACTTCCTCTGATACCAACTGTAACGTCCCAACCCTAGATTCCCGGATCTGGTGCAATATTACATAACATTGGCATGATACATGGAAATCATGTCCTAAAATACCGATCAGTTTAGCAATCTTGAAAATAGATTATATACATGAATGTTACATTAAATTATAAAATAAAAAACAACCACAAAATTGTATCTTTTAACCACATTCATAACCTTTATACTATCCCTACAGTTTAGTCATAATAAACTTCATGGAAATACTAGGAAAATAAAACATAAGAAAGGGGTGAGCTCAGATGCTCAGTAAGGGAAAACAATTTAGCATAAGATAACATAAACAATAGGCAAGGTGAATAATTAAAAACAAATTCTTTTACAAGTAATAAAATTGAACACATTATAGTAGAAATATAAGCTGAGTAAATAATGCCATAATAAAACAAAGTAATGGGTAGTCTACTAGTCGAATAACCACATGAACCATCAACGTTATATTAATAATGAGGTAATGTATAATGCCAGACATTCTGAAGCATTTTTTTAAGGCCTAGGCCATGACGTCTAAAAATGATTAAGACCTCGGTCAAAACCATATATCAAATTGGGGAAGGACTTAGCCAATTTCTTGTCTAACTATATCATGAGACCTAATGATGCACTGAAGAGCTATAGTGGGCTCCACTAGTCACTTACTAAGTCCAATACATTCCTCATATTAAAAGGTCAAAAAATTACATAAACATTCGTATTAAAACTAGCATACCAAATTTCAATATAATAACCATAAACCATAAATGGTATAAAAATAACACATTAAAATTCAAATATATCAAAAAACTGACAATACAATATGGATGATTTGTATCATAATAAATCAACATCAAACAAGTTTAAAATCCATCAATGGATGCTGACATAGATGTAAATGATTTGTAAAACTCTTTGAGAGAAATATATCTTTTTCATGAAAACATTTAAAAGTAACACACTTATAAAAGAAGTCATTTAAAATATATTTTTTAATCAAAGTGCCCCATACCACTTTGAAACTTTTGAAAATAATTATCGTTTCAAAACATTCATGTCCATGTAAATAAATCTTTAAAATCATTTTGAAAACGTGGATATTAATTAAAAGGATTTAGAAAGATAAAACTTTATAAAATTTATAATGATGATATATTTAAATATATCCTACCATAAAAGCTTAAAAGATTAATTTTGAAAACATTTTTATGAAATATTGGTATAGATGATAAACATTTCACAGTAACTATTTACACATAAACAATCTCAGATAATAATGAGATTGAGTAAATAACAATTACATTGCACCTTCCATTAGTCGAGGGTACGTTTAACCTCCTGTATAATAAAAATAGTATGTTATTGAATTATACCAGAACCATACTCATATTTATTATATCATACATTATTTATTTATGACTTTATATTAACAATTTAATAATGATTTCCTTGTTAAATAAAAATTTCTTGTAATAATTTCTTTCCTTGTCGTATGTGTTTTAACTTTTTATTCTTGATCATATTATTTAGATCCTGATATAAATATTTCCATAATATAAACCTTTATTTATATATCATATATATTTCTAATATTAGTATTTATACTAGATAGATATATGAAGTGGAAGGTTCTATTTATGGAGACGGTAGGCCGTACGTATGCATAAACGTTATTTACATTTTCATATCATATTGAACGGAAGTAAGTGAATAAGATATATTTAAGTACATACATACATATATATATTTATCTCTAGTATAATTATTATGTCGTATATTATATACTTATTAATAACATATATTGTTATAATTTTCGTTGAATGGTGAACGTGGAAATGAATCAAATCATGTCGTGGAGATGGTAATATGTACGTACGCACGAGCGATAATATCATTTTATTGATAGTGATATCATATTTAATTGAAAGTTATATCATATATAAATAATCATTAACATGTTATATTTATTATTTAATTCAATTATAGTCATTATTATACCATCCAAAAAAGTAAGTGTTTTAATAACAAACTACACCACGACATGGAGACGGTATGTCGTATGTACGCACGTATGGTGACTTTTTCATTCATATGATGGATAGAATAATGAATATGCTTGTACCATTTTTATAATAAATTAAAATTATATAGAAGGTACTGGATTTTTTATTTTATAATCGAAAAAAATGAAATAGGAAGTGAATGAAGAAAATAACTTGAAAGAGGTGATTAAATATTTACCTCTTCTTCGGGTTCTTTCTTTCGATTTGATCAAAATGGCTCCTTAGGATGGCTTTTTGACCAATGGAAGGACACAAGGATGAAGGGAGGAAATTTGGGAGAATGTTTGGGTAGGTTTTGGCCATGAAAAATGGCATTGGATGTGTGAAATTAAGAGAAGGGTAAGTGCCCTTTTATATTAGAGATGAGGGTCACTTTAGGAAAAGTTTTAAATATTATTATATAATAAAATTATTTTCGGTTTCTAATGGCCAAAAAATAATCTATTTAGATTATATGGTAGGTTTGGGTCGAAAACCATTCAAACAATAGGTTTTAAATAGCTTTATGTCACCATATTAACATTACCTTTTAGATTTAACTCTTAGTTAAATAGTTTGACATTTACCATGTCTCTTTGTATTTTTATATTATGTAGTTAATAAATATACTATAAAATGCCAAGATAACCCCATGTTGGTCATAATTAATATATATAACTTTATCATTGTATTTTTTCTGCACCTTAAATTTTTAGGAATATTATGTCAATTAAAAATATAGTATTTGTTTTCAAAACTCAATTATGAAAATTTTAAAACTGTTTAGTATTTGGTTTTTTTGAATATCATAACAGCTTAATTACTTAAATTTTTTTTTAATCAACCCTAACATGTTATATTAACCTATACAATTAATGTAATTTATCAAAAGTCTAAATTTACATTTATTTAGATATTTAAAATATATATTATTTAAGTCATTTATTAATAAAATAATTATTGCATCATCATTGTGTCATAAATAAATTAAATTATGTATTGTCTAAAAATTATTAATAAAATATAGTTATTTAAAAAATATTTTTTTCTTTCTAATTAATATTTACAGTCAAATTTATATATTTTTAACCCTATATGAAAGATTTTTTAGTTATTAAACATTGAATTTAACACATTTAACTCTTCTTTAAATAAAATAATAATAAATGTCTTAATCTAATCCAAGTGGACCAAAGAGGATCATATTTTATTCATAAGGTTTTTTTGTTGAATTACACTTATCTATAAGAATTAGGACATGTGTTATGGTAATTATAATCTCATTTTTACCCTTAATTTCCTTATTTACTTTTAATTGTGGTAAATAAAAGTCAAAATTTACTATTCACCAAAAATTATTTTCATCTTATAGAAGAACATTTTTCTTACTGATGTTAATAATTTCTCCCAGATTTTCAAAATTCAACTCACAGAAACGGTAAAATTTAATTTTATGCAAATTTGCAAATGCTCATAGAAGGTGGGTAAAAGATGGTAAAAAGTTCAATAAAATTATATTTATATATATATACTTATTATAAAATGACTCTAATTAATTACATTTAACATATATAATTATTTCGTATCTATTTTGACCTAAAATAAATTAAAATAAAATAACTAATTCTTTAATTAAAATGTCGGTTTTAAACAACAACGTAGTGTTTTTCACTATTCATCAAACATTGAATGTTTTCAAAAAAATACCAAAAATTTACCCTAACCTAAATTTAATATTCCGAATTCCATAATTAATTCTATTTTAACAAATTCAAACCATATAGGTTCATTTATTAATTTAATATTAATTCCCATTGTCAAAACCAGAAAGCGGGTTTTTAAAAAATAAAAACTATCCAAAGATAAGCATGTGTTTACGTCAAATTTAATTGTGAAATTACTCATAATGACCTAAAGTTTACTAAATAATAAAAATAAAATACAATTTCACTTCAAACCCATTCAAATTTAAAATTTAACACGATAAATTAATTCAATTAAAAAGGTTGTTTTCAATTAAAGCATAGTATTTTTCAATATTCATCAAAATATACAAGTTATCAGAAAAGTACCAAAAAATTATCCAAAATAAATTTGTATGTCCCACATCTATATAATAATTTAATTTCATTAAATTAAATATATAAAAGTGTCAAATATTGGTTTTAAAAAGGGTTCTCCATTAATAGGTGATAAAATTGCGTTTTTTGAAAAATACTTTCTTTATCTAAAAAAATGAATTTGTTCTTATATTATGACTAAGAAACACATAATATGGATGTTAAAATTATATAGAGTATATAAGATTCAAAATGGAGTTAATATTGTTCATAACCTCATTTTTAACGGCTAGTTTGGTAAGTTGTGGTGTGCTCGAACTCGGTGTTGCGTGTAGCGCATGCTATTGAATTATTTTAATGAGATAACGTACTATGAAATCATGGGGTGTTACATTCTCCCCTCCTTAAATAAATTGTGTCCTTGAAATTTGAAATTGTTCATCGAAAATAAAAGGTTAAAATTTAAAAAATACAATTGTTGAAAACCCACATCAGAAATTGGTTAAATAAAATTTAGTCATAATAAGTGGGAAAGGGAATGAAACCGTTACCCCAAATTATGATCTCTATTAAGATAACATTGGTGGAAATTAAAGGCACATAGTTAGAGGGAAAACATAAATATTTATAGGGATTGATCGGGGTCATCAATCACAAACAACTGTGAAATTGAGGACCTCAAGGCCATCAATATATTAGGATTTAAAATATCGTTAGTTCAATAAGAGGTATTAGGATAACAAATTTTTTGGTTTTAAGATTCCTTCCCTAATGATTAAGTATTAGTTTATTCATAGAATAAGATGAAAAAAATTGATAAGTATAGATTCATCCTTCAACTAATTCCTACCATAAACTCATATTTCACACCATAAGATATTATAATTCCAAAATATTATAATTATTCTAATCGTATAGGGTTTAAAAAATAATGAATTTATAATTCATTGGTCATATTATTTAAAAAAATACATTATAATGACAAGTATATCATGTAGTCCAGTGGTAGGTGATGCACACTTGTCGCCCTTTGGTTGTGGGTTTAAGTCTCTCAGCCTTTCTGGATGCGATGGGTTGTCACCCGACCTCCGGGTTTTCCTTTTTATGATAATCAAAAAATAATCTCAATAAACGATTTAACCTTAACAATAGTATCCAATGTGAAACATAATCAATTCCAACCTTTAAACATATCCAAAATACTTCTGTGAAAACTCAAAATCCAAAATTTATAATGAAGGTACGGACAATGAATATCCTTTTTTCCATGTAATAACAAGTGAATACCTTCATCATGTATTTTTTTAAAACATGGTTACACACAGAATTACCATAAAAACTTATTGATTACATTCATGCTCCCTTGTTCTTTATAGAATACTGGATATACTTTTTCTATCCAAAAATGATGTAAACTCCAACAATAATAGAATATACAAATCATTTATCAGTTTCAAGGTAGTCAATAATATCCAATATAATTAATCCAAATCTATCATATATTATTACAAAATCACTACCTCAGTATCAGAACCATATTATAATTTATCATTCTCTCAATCATATATTTTTCAAAAAACTTAACCTGCTATTGAGTCACTCTTCTTGGTTCCACACAATCTTAAGTCCTTAATGAAATAGTACTGCAGTACATACCTTATATACTCTATAATTATTGTAACATGTACATCATTAATACAATACTCATTTGACATAATAATTTAATAACAATATAAGAACTCTAATCATTCATCTTCATCATCGGAAGTATCATAACTTGATTATTATCCAATAGCAGCATTTGGGATACACTCTGATGATTTAGACATTGATTCATGTTGTGTCCCAACTCCTTGAATATGAAGCATTATACATTTGAATCCCTTTTATTACCCTTGAAATCTTGTACTTGGTGTCTCTTTTATCCACACTTATAAAAAAATCACATTCTCTTCAAGCATTTACTATGGTGATTCTTTCCAAAGTTATCACAAAAGGGAAAATCCTTCTTTCTCCTCTTCCTTTATCCATATTTCCCCCTTCAATCCTTTTCTTCTCTTTATTCCATTAAAATACATAGGAATAAAATAATTCTTTACTTATCTTATTAACAGATGATGTTATTTATTCATATGATGAGAATATGTGAAAAACTATTTTCCTTCTAAATGTTGGCTTAATCAATGAATGATACGGTCCTTTATAATCATTGGATCTTGAGTATTACTTGAGTTCGCATTCCTTCTACGAGGAACCATTTATAAATAATGTCATACACTAGGTTAGTTTATGAATCAAAATGCATAATTCCAAACATGTAAAATACTTAATATAAATTTAAAACATTATGTATACAATCTATAATGATAAAAAAATTTCTTTAAGAAAGTATTTACTCCTAAATCCTTCATAATGGCTTAAAATGAAAATGTTAATTATCCTAAGAATATACCCCGGGTTTGTCATAACCAAGAGTGAATCAAGGCCCATGGTCGTATACCAGGATACCCCAGGTCAAACCCAAAACTCCTTGTCGGTGTTTTCCCTAATAAGTACATCTATACCAGAGCTACCACTACCTGCTTGTATCAAGAAAAGTTGTATTTCATAGAAAATACAAAAAATATCTACATTACCAATATTCTAGGATGTTCTTCTACACTGATCCTCAAATCCTATCTTAGGGTTATGTTCTCTAATCAGAGTTTTTCTAATTCTATTTTCAAGGTTGTTGATAATCTTTCTCTGATACCAACTGTAATTCCTGGACCCCAGATTCCCGGAGCTGGTGCATTATTACATAACATTGGCATGATACAATGAAATCATGTCCTGAATGACCGATCAGTTCAGTAGTATTGGGAATATATTAGATACATGAAAGTTACATTACATTATAACATGATAAAAAAACAACAAAATTGTCTCCATTGACCACATTCATATAACATACACTATCCCTACTAGTCAGTCATAATACACTTCTTAGAAATCCTAGGAAAATAGAACATAAGAAAGGACTAAGATTGTATGCTCAGTAAGCGTAAACAATTTAGCAGAAGATAACATAAACAATATGCAAGGTGAATAATTTAAAACACATGCCTTTACAAATAATAAACATGAACACTTTATGGAAGAAATATAAGCTGAGTAAATAATTTCATAATAAAACATAGTCACGGGTTTTCTACTAGTCGAATCACCACATTAACCATAAATATTATTTTCATAATGAGGGAATGTATAATTCCAAAAATTCTGAAACATTTTGTCAAGGCCTTGACCAAGACGTCTAAAAATGATTAAGGCCTCAGCCAAAACCATATATCAAATTGGGGAAGGCCTCAACCAATTCCATGTCTAATTGTCTCATGAGTCCTACCGATACACAGAGGAGCTATAGCGGGCTCCAACCATCACTAACTAAGCCCAATACATTCCTCATATTAAAAGGTTGAAACATAACATAAACATTTTTATTAAAAATTGCATACTAAATTTCAATAAATTGACTATAAACCATGAATGGTATCAAAATAACACATCTAAAGTCAAATATATCAAAAAAAAATTCAATAAAATAGGGATTATTTGTATCATAATAAACCAACTTCAAATATGTTTAAAATATATCAATAGAAGATGACATAGATGAAAATGATTTGTAAAACTCATTGAGAGAAATATACCTTTTTCATGATTACATTTAAAAGTAACATAATTGTAAAGGAAGTAATTTAAAAGATATTTTTGAATAAATATGTCCCATAACAATTTGAAACTTTTTAAAAGAATTATCATTCCAAAACATTCATGTCCATGTAAATAAATACTTAAAATCATTTTGAGAACATGGACATTAATTAAAACGATTTAGAAGGAAAAATATTGAAAAAATTTAAATTGATGATCTATTTAAATAGATCCTCCCATAAAACCTTAAAATATTCGTTTTTTAAACATTTTTATGAAATATGGTTATAGATGATAAAGATTTCCCAGTAAATACTTACACATAAACAATCTCGGATAATAATGAGATTGAGTAAATAACCCTAACCTTGCACTTTCCTTTTGTTGAGGGTACATTTATCCTCTTGTATAATAACCATAGTATGTTATTAAATTATACCAGAACCATATTCATATTTATTATATAATACATGATTTATTTATGACTTTATACTACCCATTTAATAAGGGTTGCAATGTTAAATTCACATTTTGGGTAATAATCGCTTTCATTATCATACGTGTTTTAACTTGATATTATTGATCGTTTAATTTAGATCCTGATATAAATATTTCCAGAATATAAACCATGATTTATATATCATATATATTTATAATATAAATATTTATAATATATATATATATGAAATGGAAGGAACCATTTATGGAGACGGTAGGTCGTACGTATGCATAATCGTTGTTTCTGTTTTCATGTCGTATTGAACGGAAGTAAGTGAATAATATATATGCAAGTACATACATAAAAATATATATATATATATCCAATAAAATTATTATGTCATATATTACATACTTATTAAAAATATATATTTTTATAATCATCGTTGAATGGTGAACGTGGGAATAAATCTCATCGTGTCGTGGATACGGTAATCTGTACATACACACGAGCGAAAATATCATTATATTGATGGTGAAATAATATCTATTTGGATGTTATATCATATATAAATAATCATTAACATGTTATATTTATTATTTACATAGGTTATAATCATTATCATTCTCATCTAAATAATGAAGTGTTTGAATAACAAACTACACCACGACGTGGAGACGATAAGTAGTACGTATGGATATATGGTGACTTTGTCATTCATATGATGGATAAATAATGAATATGGTTGTACTGTTTTCACAATAACATAAAATTATATATAACATACTGGATTCATTATTTTAGATTGGAAAAAACAAAGAAAGAGTAAGTGGAAGAAGAAAATAACTTGAAAGAGGTGATGAAATATTTACCTCTTTTTCGGGTTCTTCATTTTGATTTGATCAAAGGGAACCATATAGAGGCTTTATGACCAAAGGAAGGAATATAAGATGAAGGGAGGAATTTTGGGAGGATATTTGGGTAGGTTTTTCTAGAGCCAAATTGATTTGGAGGTGTGAAATTAAGATAAGGGTAAGTTCCCTTTTATTAGAGAGGTGAGGGTAACTATATGAAAAGTTTGAAATATTATTTTATAATAAAATTATTTTCGGTTTTTAATGGCAAAAAAATGATTTATTTTAAGTATAAGGTGGATATGGGTTAAAAACTCTGGGAAAATAGGTTTTAGATAGGTTTAGGTCACCATATTAACATTATCTTATATATTTAACTATTAGTTAAATAGTTTAACATTTACCATGTCTTTTTGTATTTTTAAATTATGTTGTTAATAAACTCACTATAAACTGTCAAGAGAAACCCATGTCATTCATTATTAATATATATAACATTATATACATCTTTTGGATGAATGATATATTTATAGAAATATTATATCAATTAATAATATAGTATTTATTTTAAAAATTCAATAATGTCAATTTTGACACTACAATGTTTTTTTTTTGGAAAATCATAACAGCTTGATTTCTTCGAAAAAAATTATTTAATCAACTATAATGTGTCATATTAACCTATAAAATTCAAAGAATTCATCAAAATTATCAAATTAATTTTATATGGATATTTATAATGTCAATTATTTTAATATTTAATTAATAAGGTAATTTTGTCGTCATCATTGTATCATAAATAAATAAAATTATTTAATTTTTAGAAATTATAAATTAAATATCATTATATAGGAAATATTTTTATCTTTATAATGAATATTTATAGTCCAATTTATAATTTGTGTAACCATATATTGAAATTGGTTTAGTAATTAAACATTGAATTTAACACTTTTAATTCTTCTTTAAATAAAATAATAATAAATGTCCTAATCTAATACAAGTGGACCAAAGAGGATCATATTTTATTCCAAAGGTTTTTTTGGTCTAATTACACTTATCCAATAGAATTAAGACATTTTTTAGGGTAATTATAATATCATATTTACCATTAATTACCCAATTTACTTTTAACGGTGGTAAATAAAAGGCAAAAGTTACTATTCAAAAAATTTATTTTTATCTTATTGAACCAAATTTTAGTTAATGTTTCCAACATTGTGTCTTGGATTTTCGAAATTCAACTCATAAAAGCTGTAAAATTTAGTTTTATACGAATTTCCAAATACTCCTAGAAAGTGGGTAAAGGGCGGTAAAAAGATAAATAAAATTATATATATCTAAACATATTATAAAATGACTCCAGTGAATTAAAATGAACATATATTTCTATTTTGTATCTATTTTGACCTAAAATAAATTAAAATAAAATAACTATTAATTTAAATAAAAAGTCAGTCTTAAACAATAACAGAGTGTTTTCCCTATTCATCAAAAATTGAATGTTTTATGAAAAATACCAAAAATTCACTTTAAGATAATTTTGATACTATGAATTCAAAAATAACGTCTATTTTACCAAATTCAAAACATAGAATTTTAATTTATTAATTTAAAATTAATTCATGTTGTCAAAACCAAAAAGCGTGTATTAAAAAAATAAAATCTATCAAAAGATTGACATGTGTTTTTATAAAATTTAAATTTCAAATTACATATAATGACCTAAATTGTATTAAATGATAAAAATATATTCTAATTATACTTCAAAACCATTCAAATTCATAATTTATCACTATAAATTATTTCAATTAAAAAAGTTTTTTTCAATTAAAACATTGTATTTTTCACTCTTCATCAAAATATGAAAGTTATCAGAAATGTGCCAAAAATTTATACAATCAAAATATTATGTATTTCTTCTAAATAATAATTTAATTTCATTAAATTTAATATATATAAGTGTCAAATATTTGTTTTAAAAATGGTTCTCCATTAAACGATGGTAAAATTTTATTTTTTTAAAAAATACTTCTTTTATCTGAAAAAATGAATTTGTTCTTATATTTTATCTAAGAAACACATAAAATATGGATGTTAAAATTATATAGAGTATATAAGATTCAAAATTCAGTTAATACTATTCATACCTTCTTTTTCTACAACTAGTTTGGTAAGTTGTAATTCGCTCGAACTATGTGTTACATTGAACACAAGATATTGAATTACATTAATGAGATAACATACTACTAAATCTTGGTTTGTTACATTAAAATATCATTCTATAATGAAAAATAATTATTTATTAGCATATATATCACTCAAATACACCTTTATAACCATCCATAAGATATTTTAATTGAAAACAAATTATATTAGTTATTGAGGTGTTAGTCCATCATGCAAAGGAAAGAACTATTTCATTGTGGTTTGATTTAGTTTGGATGATAATATAAGTTATGAAATTAAAATAATTTCATATAATTATTTATGATACTCTGGATATTTCTTCATCGGATTAATGAATGTTTTATGGATCTAGAATAAGAACAAAAACTATAACACGTAAGACAAAAATACATCTTCATGTGAAGGATTCTATGGTTTAATATAATAAGACTAATAATATTAATATTATACTCAAAATAAGGCCCCTATAATGAGGTTAGGGTTTATATAAAACTATTTTCATACTTATAAACCAATTTTAATGGAAATTATTTTTGATGGAATGAGAAAAATTGGTTCCCTTTTTTCAAAGTGGGGTGGGGAACGTGTGAAATATATTAAAATATAAATTTTATATCAAAATATTTTGGAGTAAAAATTAATCCAAATTTATATAATTAAAATATAAAAAGAATTTGACTTCAAATAATCTAATTTAATTATTTTTAAATTCAATTATATTACATTTATCATAATATAGTTATTTTTTAACCCTTTATTAACTCTATAGGAAATTACTATAATATTATTACTTTCAACCCCTTTAGGGATAATATTTTTAAAATAAAAGAAAAAAACCATAAATTGGACCATTATTTATGTAATTAATGTTATCTAATTTCTTTTCCCAAATATATGAGTATTGATAATTTTTTATCATTTACTAATATATAATTTATTAAAAAATTCATTAATGTTAATTTTAAAACTATTATATCATGTTGACATTAATAACATCATGAAAATAATAGAATTCTAATTAACTGAATAAATACAACTATTATATAGAATTCATAATGATAAAATATATATGTCACATTACTCATTTCATATAATAGTTCTTTTAAAAAAATTAATATTATTTATCTTTCTACCAAAAATTGTATATTTCATTAACCTTATGTAATAATTTGAACTAATTATTTATTAAGAAAAAATGTTAAATATATTACCATGAAAAAGATATATAATTGATATTTCAAGAAATATATATTCAAAAACATATCATATGGTTATCCCCTCTTTAAAAAAGATATATCTATAAAAACAATGGTGTCATTATTTTTACTTTTCATAGAATAAATTATGTCAAATGATATAATCACATATTAATGGAATAAAAATGCTACATATTAACTAAATTTATTATTATGGATGATATATAAAATATATAATAAAATTATGTCATGTTTTATGGTCATTCATTAGTCACTATTGTTTTATTCTTAACCTAAATTTACTTATTTCCCCTTTAACATATTAATATAAAGTACTAAGGTCACTCTACATATTGACAGAAAATAAAAGCGGCCTATTTTCTAAATTTTCTTCAACTAATTAAAAATATTTAATGAATTTTTCAAACTTCAAAATAGTGAAGTGGAATATTTTAATTTAAAATTATACCGACAAAACTATTGTGGAGAAATTCCCTTTTTATATATAAATATTTTAATTGAAAATTAAATTATAAAATTAATTTAAAAACTAAAAAATGTTTCATATAAAAATAATAATGAAATTAAATTAAATTAAAAATAAGAAAAATATATAAAAATTATTTTAAATTAAATATTTATAAAGACAAATTTTTCACTATGCTTTGAAAACAATATTTCTATGAAATATTAACACATCACTAGAAAATAATATTGAAATATATATTAAAAATAAGATATTTATTTTATCAATTAAAATTTCAAATATCCTAGAAATTAATTATATCATTTTTAAAAAAATAAAGAAACTTTTTGTTGAAAAAGGAACTTTGTTGAATAAAATGGATTAAACTAATTTTTAGTTCCTTTTTCTAAGAAAGTAATAAATAAATTTTTATTAATTAGAATGTATATATATGTATGTTTCAAATATTATTTAATCATATTCATACCCACCATTTTATCAGGTATGTTATATCAATCATATTTTAAAATTAATTTTCTAGAGTTCGTTCATTGTTGGTGTTTCATGTCATATATGTTATCGAGTATATTGTTTTTATTTTAAAATATCATAAATGTACATTCATTATAAAACCTCATGAAATTAAAATTCATCATGATTTCATGGAGTATTTATGGTTGTATATTATGCATTGGGAAATTTCATATTATATTTCCTCTTCTATGGGTTATCAATAGCTAAAGAATTACATAAAATTCCATAATGGGGTCATGAAAAAACTACTTATTTATATGTGGAATTGAATGATAATAATTATTTATATTCAATAAAATTACATATAATCTTATAATTAATGATTTCTGATGGTTTATTATTTATTTCCTTACTAAATATTTATATTTCCTCCCAAAAGGGTAAGTTATACAACTTAATAACCTTTAAAAATCAATATTAATTACTTTGTGTAACAACATGGTGATATAATTTTTATTTTATCTTTTTTTGAAACATTATTTAAATAAAATTTCTAGAATAGTACTCATAATGACCTCAATATCAAAATATATTTTTTTTCAATTATCATCATTAGTTATAATTTTAGTTTGAATAGAATATTTATACTTTAGATTATATGCTGAGGTCATGATCTCATAAAATTTAATGTTAATGGGATTATAATTTTTCTTTTGTAGAAATTAAAAACACTAATAACATCCTATCAGGTAATCAAATGTGATAACATGATGTACTGTATATGAAATATTATCAAACCCCAAATTTTTTTAGGGATGCTGGTGAAATTATTATTTTTGGTCTATAATTTTATTACAGATAATGATGAATGTAAAAATTATTCAATGTACTATTGTGGTATATCAATGAAAAAAAAGTTATATGTGAAAAAATGAGGAAATTATTTATAATTTTTTGTTTTTCATCATGATTTATTTAATTTTTCTCCATGGTAGGGTGTTATAATTTAAAAAATAAGGGGAAATGTGTCCCTTATACATCTAGGATTTTGAAATTCTATAATCAATTAGATTTTTTTCTTACCGTTTGTAAATTCATTACAAAATCTCTAAAGATTATGAAGTGACTAATAAATCATTATATATATTTTAAATGATAGATAAAATTCATGTTATCGCATCGATGAAAAAAAAAATTATCGTAATTTTTCTTAATTAGATGTGAATATGTAGATTCTTGACACTAGAGAAAAACATTTGTAGAATTTTATGACTTTATTTGGGATTTTACTGAAGATAAACAATAAAATCGAAGAGTCAATGTGTGAAACATTATAATCCATAATTCATTTCCACAAATATATTTTTATTATGTTATATACTATAAATTTTGGGGATGAAATTATTTTGAATGATATAAGAATATAAATCTCAATATCCAAGTGTAGCATATCATCATTTCATTTTAAAGAAAGGATAATATAATTCATAAAACATTTTCCATTATTTTGATTAAAAAAATTAAAATATGAATTTGAAAAAATTAATTCAATATTATAATTGATAGAGACAAAAATTAATTATCGAGAATTTCTGTGTTATTCATATGTAGTTGATTATTTTACAAACAAATGAAAATATTGATTTTTAAAATTTATCTATATTATGATATTATATTGATATAATAATATAAGTATTATATTTGGATAATTTTTAGTGGAAATTATATAGGATTAAGAAATAATTTAATAAATTTATATTAATATATATTATTATATAAATAAATTTATATCATTCTGAAATATATGTAATAATTTTCTTTAACAAAAATAATTTATTAATTGATTTTATTTAATAAATTATTAATATTTATAATTATAGTTGTATTTTTCGTTCACAAAAAATATATTTTGTTTTAATATAATCTAATTTTGTCTCTTATGATCAACATTATACTTTTTTATTGTAATATAATTTTTATGCTTAAAATAATAATTTTCCTATAAATCTTGTTCATGAAATTTTGTGGAAATATATTAAATACATTTTATACCACTTTAACAAACTAAATCATTTAAATAAATATAATTTTTCATGAATGTAATTATTGATATAAGATAGTAACTTAAAAAACATTTTTGTGTGTTATGAAAAGATTCTTTGGTAAAAACACAATCTTCCCGGATAATTTCTAAAATGTAATAAAAGGTATAATCAGAAAAAAAAAATTAGGTTTATATTAACATAAAAGAAGTAAACATACTTTTTTATTAATAATTTTACCCTAAGTGATATAATAATTTTATATTAGTATTTTTGGACACATTTATCTTGGGTTATAAATTAATATATTTAAATTTTTTGAATAATTATAAATTTTTCATATACCCCAGTTATAGAAAGACAACAATCGTGTTATCTGAGTAAAAATTAATGTGATTAATTTTATATATATAACCCCTAAAAATGAATTTCTAATATCATTTACCATGTATTATTGTTCTGTCATTGATTTAGAAACCATCATATGAATTCTATTTGTATAAATCTATATATAATCTATAAAGAAGTGTTTTAAATCATAACCATGTATTTGAAAATTATTTCATCCTATGCCTACTAAAATTATTATCTATGCATATTTAAATTATAACATCCCTATCTAATATATAATGAGATGTCAATATGTCCATGGTAAAACAATTATTCATTTCATTCTCTATAAAAAGGGAAACCAAACAATTGTTTTTTTATACATGAAGACTACCACTTCTCGAATTGTAGAATTATGTTTTTCATAACCATAATTATTATATGGACATTATGAAAAATGTAATTTTTATAAGTAAAAGTTATAACATAATTATTATTCCAGAAATATAATTTATCAATTATCTTCTTAGTCATCCACTTATTAAAAAATGATATTTTCAATCTTTCATATGTGTAGACTACTTCCCCCCCAAAGCGATGGGATTCGTTCTTTATGAAAAAATAAAATATACTATATAAAATATTTATATAATTTATATATTTGATATTAAAATAATGAACTAATTTCTATAAATGATTTTAATAAGGTCAAGATGTCTGGACCATATCCTCAAAATTGAAACATACATTATAAATGTAATAATAATGTCTTCAAAAAATTATTTCATAATAGAGATATTAATAAAGGGTTATTAAAATGTTATAAATGGATATTGTATGATATTATATATTAAACCTATGAAGTTTTTTAATGTTTAATTATTAATTAATTTATTTACTTATTTATTGTTTAAGGTATATGGGACATTTAATTTGGAGTTATTTTAGTTCATTTTTTGATTTTTTTTTTCATAAAGCAGGATTAAAACATATAGTCTAAAACCAATGTAGAAACCATAATATTGTGTATATATTATTAAAATAGTGATTTCTATTGGTTTTTTTTCATGATAATTCACAGCATGGAAAAAATCAATGTGGGTACCCTAAGGTCCCAATAAGTAGTGCATGATTACCGCATAGTTTGGAAAACTAAGGGGAAGAACTATGTGAGTCCCATAGGATTAAAAAATAAAAAATTTACATTAAATTTTTTTATTATTATAGATATAATACCCCCAACTATTCCCATTTACACATACCATGACACACCGACATCCTATTACGGCTCTATCTCACATATGTTTTCTACCACGCTGCTAGAACTCAATTTCCCAATCTTCCGCAGTTTCATCATGATTTATGAAAAAATCTCTATGGTATGTATCCATGTCACTTTATTTCTTCTTTTCATCCATCTTATTTTCTTCACATTGGACTCCTTGTGTGTGGGATGAAGAATAGGTGCATGTTTGACAAATTTTGGGGTATTACTTTTATTTCTAAGAATTGTGGTCACTTTTCTAGGTAACTTTGGCTTAATTACGGTTGATTTGAGCCATTTTTGTATAAATCATTATAAAATAAATCATATATTAAATATGATAATACATGATTTCCCTAAGGGCCACCAAACACCCTCAGAGGGGAGGAGTGAATCGTGGTTTCAATGTTTTCTTTTGTACTGATTGGTCTTTTTCTCATATTAGTAGAAACCTATTAAACCTGTCTAAAGAAGAAGTCCAGAAAATGAACAATCTCGTGAAAAGAAATGACACATAAATTATACATGGTTCACTACTAAGGGATATGTCTGTGTAGAATATGCCGAAAATGTGTTAGTCATACCAAAATCCATTGATCTCCACGTGTTGTGGATTACAATAGTTAGGCACTGTCACTATGTGCTAGGCATAATACCATTACAAGGTTTTAGAGATAGCACACAACATCCCTCAAATCACTTATACCAACTACCCCATTTATTACTACCTTGTCAGAATCATCACACAGTTTATTGACTTGAAGGTACCTTCAATGTTTTAGTGTTAAATATTATAACCTCAACTATAGAAGGATGCTCTTTTGAAGTCATGTATTCACCCACATATATAATTTACGTCCCCACACACCAATAGGTTTTAGAATTTAATCTTCCAAACTAATTTGGTATCTTCTTATGCTTCCTTGGGTGTACTTCGTACCACCTTACCTCCTTCGTTTACTGAATAGTATGTATGTTCGTGAATCACCTCTCTCTGAACCGCCTTTCTGTTCCACCTCTGTAAACATCCTCTATAAAAAACCTTAAAGAACCACCTTAATATTCAGACTTCAACTACTCCTTCTCCCCATAAAACCTGAACTCCACGTACCATCCTAGTTTCTCCTGCATAGGTGTCCTTTTTTGTGGACCATGTTCTTCCTCTACAAACCACACATTCTTCCTTGGACTATTTTCTCCTCTTCAGAAAACCTCTTTCAAATTCATAGTTTTCTTTCTGCAAAAAGCTAAGATAATCTAAAAATTCCACCCAGAATAATTAATCATGAATCACTTTTTTATGAAATGGAATACTTATCCTTGTGTAAGATAAATAGATCTGTAAAATATATTAATGCATGATTTAACCAATATTTGAATTTTGATTATCCTTTAACTCGAACCCCTCTAGTCTCGTGATTTGTACATATCACGTGACCAACATCCTTCCATGTACCTCACGGCACCATCCACATTCCTTTCCTGCGAGCCGATTTTAGTTTTTTGTATTTCTCAGTGTACCATTTCCAATATTTAGTACGCGGTCCGTGAACCATACCCAATCATGGTACACAATCAATGTCCCAAGACACATTGTTCTCTCCCTTTACTGAATTCATTCCCCATTCTTCATGTCCTAAATTCCTATTAAGAGATCCTGGATTTTGAGGCCCCAAAATTTTGAAAACCTAGGTAAATTGCACGACCAGCAACACTGCTTTCATCCTCAATCGTAAGACCAAATTACTTGAAAACTCCCTTTTTATCAATTTTTATATTGACAACAACCAAAAAACAGACTCCATTCTAATCAATATTTATCCTTTGTTCCAACATTTTCTATATGGGTTTTTTCTACTATTGAATGATACGTTTAAACATTATCATAAAAATACTTTTTATTATTTTTAAGGTAACCTTTTTTTAAAAGTCTCATGATTTATTCATAATATATATATATAATGGAAATATATTTAAATCAGATAAGTTATTCCATTATAGATTAATTGAAAATAACTTTAAAAAACAATATTTTATATTCCTTTATAATACTCATATATATATATATATATATTTCTATTTATCTATGTGTGTTTACATATATATATATATATATATTCTATGTGTTGATAATTTATTTTAAGAGTGGCTTTAATGAAGTGAATGTGGTGCACAATGTATTCCATTATTGGTGCCCATATTTTAAGATATAAACTTTGGACAACATACACATATATATATTTAAGAGTATAAATTTGGTTGGTGAATGGGAAGTTTAGTAATTATGAATATATATACATATATATATATTTGGGATTAATTTGATAATAACTTTAGAATAAAATTTTTTCAAACTCTAGTTCAAATTCAAAATTTAGAAAGAATTTAAAATGAATGATAAAGGCCTTGTTGGATCATTATAACGACATTTGAAAACCTAATTGTAATCTAGTTGAAACATATAATTTTATATTGTAGTGTGATATATATTAATCATGTTGGGTGGGTTTTTGGGATTCAAATTGATTTTTAATATTTTCCATTTAGAGAGGTTATGTGTTGTTAAAGGATTTAATTACTTGTTTTTGTGATTGAGATTTTATTTTTTCACTACAAAACCATTATGTTTTCTATTTATAAGAATTTAACACTAGAGTCCTTGTTTCCTAGTTTGGAAGACAAGGACTAGAATACTAGGAATGACTTTCCCTACCTAGATGGATTACATGACAACACTATCTATTCTATGTAGGGTGATGTGGGTTAGTCATCTTGAGAAGGGAAAAAACATACACCTCCCTAGTATGAAAATTGATAGTATGAGGATCCTTGTTATACACTAGAAATATTTATTTTTGGGGTCACCAAATGATAAATCAAATATTTATTCATAAATATTTCAAAAATTATATCTAAATTTTCAATTTTTTTGTTCTCTTTTCCAAGTTTAAAATAATAAAAATATAATTTTCTTTAGATTAAAATATGATGTTTCTCTTACATTAAATTCCATGAAATTATCTTTCTTATTATGCGGATATATGTTTCCACTATTACATTAAAATTTAGGTGGTAAATATTTTATTTTTATTCACTAGTTCTCTTCCAATCTTCACTGGTGATAAATTCAACTATTAGAAAATTAATGAAACTTTTGGATTTTATATTTCTTCCAACAATAACCAAAATCAATCTTTAAATTAGTGTATTTCAATACTATAATGATAATGAATCATTAATTAGAGGGTAATACTTTGGAATCATGGATAATTTATTAATTTTATTTCTTACACTCAACACACACACACATATAATATAATATATAGGATCATCTCACATCCACTATGGGAGTGTTGTTATTCTAGGTTGGTTGGATAGTGAGCATGGGTCAAATGGATAATTTTATTCATTTATATTAGTTATTTTATATTTTTCTTATTTTATTAGACACTTCCTTATTTTTCTTATTAAATAATTTTTTATAGCAACTATTTATATTTTCCTATAATTATAAGTAATCATCCCTATATATTATTTCCATTTTTTCAATTAGGCCTTTTAATAAATATTATGAATAATGGTTTAAATATTTGTTCATGGGTATTACAAATCAATTAGAGGATAATATTTACCCTTGTTGAGATAGATATTAGTTGGTGTGGGAGATTATCAATGCTCATTGTATCATAAAACCATCACACATTTGAAATTATTGTTTTCATTATTTCTTTATCTAGTGTTTTTGTCTGATGTATAGATGGGTCATGCCAAAATATTCATTTTTCCTACTACGTGATTTCCTTTTTATTCAATGTTTGAAATCCTTTACAATTTTTGAATTCTAAATTACTAGGAACTTATGCATTCTAATGGGGATAATAAAATCCCTTTAGGCCTGGTTGTCCCCTAGATCATGCGTCTTTTGGGGGATAACATTGGATGGTTTGTGAAAAATATTATTAGAGCTAGTTAGGTACATTTCTATATAGAAACCTTTTCTTTGTCGTGAGTATACCATGTTATTTTTTTTATTTAGTAGATAAGAGATAATATGTGTGTATCATAGAAGGTAGTTCATGTAAGAGTTCTTTGACACAACTGACCATGATGAAACCATTCATAAATATTGTATTTTATTAAAAGTTGTATGAAATATCAATATTCAAGAAATAAAATGATTTTTTGGGAAGGATGAAAATTTTCTTATAGGATTTTGTATTTATTCCAATGGTGTATTGGAATTTTTAATTTTGATGAAATTGGTTCAATAATTAAATTATAGTATTGTGTTGTTTGAATATTCATCCCATAAATGCCTCAATTGCTTTATATATTGGTTACTTTATTCTGTATATTCATTAGTGATTGAGTTCATGATGATGTCATTTATATGGGGTTTTATTTATGTATCTATTTGATTTATCACATATTTTTTGATTTTCTTGGGTAATGTTTTTATCTTTCCAGTAGTGAACTAAACTCATGGAGAAATTAGGTAATGTAGGATGTGGTGAGGTTTCTGATTTATAATCTAATCTTGGGAAATGATTGTTTACTTTCCATGGTGGTTGTGATGTGTTCTTCAGAAGTCATTCAAGTTCTCATGATGGTGTCGATTTGTCAATTATTTAGATTTTTATGGATATAGATTTGTATTTGATATCCTAGTAAATATAACATTTATTTATTACAATATATTAAATCCAATATCATTTTTAAAGGAGCATGTTTCTGATTTATAACTCATCCACATTGTTCCTAGGAAGTAATGTGGAGATGTTTGTTACGGTAGTCCCTATTTTGGGAAATTCATAAATAATATCTTAAGTTTATATACATCATTGAGAATGGTTGGGTAAGACTTTATGGGTATTATTCTCATTCCATTTTTTATTTAGTTTTATAATGATTTTTCAAGTTTTATTTTATGGTTGTTGATTTCGATAATTATTTTTCTTTAGAAGGAGTTTTTGATGAGAAAAAACCCATATATTCCTCTGATTCCTATTATTTATAATATTGTGTGGATATATATAGTACACCATATGGATTTACCTTTCCATATTTATCCTTTAATCTAGTGGAGTACATAAATGTTTTGGAGATCTATAGTGACTATGTACTCACTTTGTTCTTTTTATAAAATTTGTATTATGTAATGTATAAATTTGGATACGATTGAATATTCCTATTACTTTTAGAAGATTAAATGGGTTTTACTTCGATGGATGGTTCCTTTTTTCATTTAAATTTTTATTCTATATCTATTCCTTCATGATTATGATGGGTTTATACTATATTGAGGGTCATACTATGTAAAATTATTACACCTAAAAACATATTTAAGGATTATTTTTTATGTTTATATATATTATTTTTCAGATATCAAAGTAAATTAATTTTAAAATCATTTATATTTTTATAGATTATTGATATCCCATGAATTGGAAGCATGTTTGGCCAAACCATGCGATAACCATTTCTGTTAGTCTATCCAATTTGTAGAGTGATTTTTAGGGCCATATCATACTATGTTAAACCATGCTTCCAACTCTTGTGGGTGAGTAGTATCACCAGTAATGATTTCATTGTGGGTGCATGGTTTGGTAATCCATTGTCCAAACCATGAAATTCCATCATGCATTAAAATATAAAAAAATTACTATTAATAATAATAACAATTAAAATTACAATACACATAACATCTCTCTTCCTCATTATCATATCATGTGATGCACCCCCAATGAAAGAGGACTCCCTGTAGAGTACACCTCCTCTCTTATTTTTCATCTTTCATTCATTAATAATCTTCATTTTCTTTATTGTTTATGTATAAATCTATAATTTATAGTATTATATTCTATTTATTTACACATTTCATCAATCCCCTTACTTCCCCCTTGGTGAATCATGTATCCAATAAAGAATAGTGAAGGTTTTCACTATTTTTTGGGTATTTTTTGTGCATAGGACATGAGCTCTCTTTTATGGTTCAATTTATCTCAATTATTGTTGATTTGATCCCTAGTTGTCCAAGGGAACATGTTACATGTAGGTTTTCCCCATGATCACTCCAATGATGATAAGAAATTTTATTTCATTGAATTTAAATTTATATTCATTATATCTACTAATTTATTATGAATAAATATGAAGTATTTATAGATTAAATCAAGTTTCAAATAATATTTTCTTAGATTTCATTTTTCATCCATTCTTCCATTTTTAATATATTATACCTTGACCAAAAAACTAATATTCTTTGTTTGTAAATGGAAATTTATTATTTTTATGTCTCATGAAATATTTAAACTTTTTATATGGATTATCAGTAGAACATATTGATACTCTATTTCATTATTCAATTCCTGTTTCATTGTAAATTGTTATGAAAACACTTTTATTTTATTCCATTTCATCATTCATCTAAATATATATATATATATATATATCTTTTTATATGTGTTTAAATAAATATACATTGATTTTTTTACTAAATAATATCAATAGTGGTTTCAAATTAGGGAATGTATTTCTCTACATATTATTATTACGATGTACGATATTTATTCATATATACATTTGTTTGTTGTTTATATATATATAACTATATATGTTTTCATGGAAGAACATTATTGTGTGAAATTATAGGAGTATATATATATTTTTATATCTTTTTGTGTGACTGTGTGGTTGTGTGTTGGCATATTTTTCATAACAGGAGGAAGCCATTAGAATAAAAAATTTGGTTTGAAACATGGTTTCAAACATGTTTGACAATAAATTTAAACTAAATGGTATAGGGATATTTAGAAAATTCTAATATATATAAAATTATTTAGATTAATACAATGTAATCCCATACATTTAGGTTGTTGAGGTAATATATTTTAAATTTTAGGATTGTCAGTGTGATTTTCAAAGGGGTTATTCAAATTTGATGTGTAGGGTGGTGGGGACGTGTTGTTTGATTAAATTTCAATGTTTATTATTTGGATTTGTTTTTATTTAATAAAAATATATTATGTAATATTTTTTTGGTAATGGAAAATAGGAATATTGGGAACATAGTTAAGTAGAAAAGGACACGTATGTTGGGTATGAATTTTACAACCTAAAAGGATTATGATAAACTACTAACTGTGGTATGGCTGATGATGTGCATTGGTTGTCTTAAGAAAAGTAATGTAACTTCTCAACCGTGGTAAGATCACTGAGTGTATAACGTTCCTAGGACCCCATTGAAAATATCTAATTTTGGATTTCCCGTTGTTTTTTATTTACTCTATTTTTAGTGGTATTATATTAAAATGTTCTTTTGTTTAGTTTTCTATTTCATTTTTAAAATATTAAAAAATTCCTATCTTTTTCAATTTTTTATGTTTTTATAACATTATTTTTTTATATTATCTCTATATTATGTTGATATTTGTTTCCTTTTTTATTTATGGTTATACCATTCACATTTTATTACAATCTGCTGGTTCTCTCTTTTTAGTAAATTAAATAAATCCTCACAAATTATAAAATTAATAGTAAAATCGGAGTTAATATTTCTTTCTACAATATAAAATACCATATTTTAAATTATTATATTTCCAAAATTGCATAGTAATGAATCATTAATTGGATATTATGAATGTGGAATTGTGGGTGGAATCCTACATAACATTTTTATGCCCATTCCGATATATATCTTCTAAAATTTAAGTACATCTCCAAGGTATTCTTAGTGTATTTGTTTTTCACATTAATTTCACTGTGACCATATGTTACTTTTGTTACCCTATTTAGGAATTTTATTTTTTATAATTTATGACGCTTTTATTATATTTTTCTATCTATGTTAATAATAATATTTATATATGGAATGTTATAATTTTCCCACAATGTCTATAATTTTTTCATTTATATGATTTCAGTTGTGCAAATTAGGCCCATGATAGCTTTATAAGGATATACGATATTTATAATTTCTGGTGGAAGAAGAAAAGTTATTATATGGGAATAATTTCACTGTAGTATTGATAGATTGGATGGTATGAGAGATTTTTCATCCTTATTGTTGAATACTACTTTTCTGTATTTGATATTAGGTGGTCAATTGATTTTTTCTTGGGCACGAACATCCAATTTATGGACATGTTATGATAAAATATTATTTATTTTAGGTGGCATGTATTATTTATTACTGAGTAAGATATATCATTCCCATTTGGGGCTAACATGATTCCCAATAACATATCACATCCCATTGGGTCCAAGGACACCCTTCTTGCTTTATAGTGGGCTGACTCTTTCGTCAGACCAAGAGATGGCTTGGGTCAGTTTGTGGAAGCATATGGATTTATATGGGAATTGTATACATGAAAAAATAATTTAAAGGTATTACATAAGAGTTATAAATGATATTTGATGAATTTTTAACAAGAGAAAATATATTTATTTTAAAATATATTTGTTATATGATTCTCTTAATTCATATGTTCATTGGGAATGTTATATAATAATAATATCATAATCCACAACTATCTTATTCTCTTATTATATTGTGTGGGATACATGTTTAATATAAATGTCATGAATTGAAATTATTTATGAAATAATATATTAGTGTTTTCCTTCTAAATATTTTTCATTAATTTTCCTTTTTTAATTAAAATAATTTCGTTTTTTTGTTTACAATTTAGAACAAAATCATTATTGTCAATTTTTTTATTTTTTATTTTCAATATAATTATTCAAAATAAATATTAATCTACTTTTTTTAATGAGGTAATACTGACTAATGTTGCAAAAAACATTCTTGGTTTTAACATGCACTACACAAATAGTTTTTCTTACCGTTATGACTGTTGTTGGAATTTTTAATTTCTTAATGTGTTTTAATTGATATTTTCAAATAATAATTCCCAAGTATTGTGAAATTATTATTTAAATACCATTCTTCATTCTCCTAATAGATTATAATTAATATGACTAAATATTACTGATCCATTTCAATGATTCAATATGGATAATTTGTTGATTAGAATTCATTTTTGGATTCAAATGTGTTGATTATTAAAAATATCTGGAATACCTAAGACATCCATGTGATATGTATTGAAATGTTATAGATATCCCATAAATTCATCTACAAGTACTATAATAAAAAATAGTAGGGATTCCATAATAAATATCTATATAGTTTACATATACTAATTTATTATGAATTTTTTAGAGAAGTAATGAAATTAAGACATATTATTTCATACACAAGAGGCCTCAATAATTAACCACTGGAATTGTTTATTTCAAATATTAAAATTATATTTTATTGAATACATGTGTTTTCTATGATGATATTATCTTTTAATTTGAAATATGTAATTGATATCAATTTATTGAAATGTGTTTTTAATATCAAATTGAACATATTGATTCTAATAAATTTACTCATTATTTATTATATTTCACATAACCATTAATAAGCATCTATCCTCTCTCATTATCTATTTTTGTTACCCATGATATGATGAATCATATTATGAATGATTAAAATAATTATTTTTTTATTTTATGTTATTATACTACAAATGAAATTTGAAAATCATATATGTTTCATGTTTTCAAATATATTTAAACTGATCGATCCTTCATGTTGAGCACCCATATATATTGTACCAATTTAATAAAATGTGGATATAGTTGTTTGGAGTTTTAGTTCTAAATCTTTTCACTATTATGACATTGTTTATGTGATTCACCATTCATAAGGTTTCTATATGAGTAGGAAAAGATAACTTTTTGGAAGAAAAATAGATTCAAATAGCAGTTATGTAATAATATTCTAGAAAAATATCAATATTTAGAGATTATTCAATTCATCATCATGCCTTTTCAGGTTTTATGGAAAATAATTTATTTTTGTTTCATATGATCCCTATATATAATGATAATAGATGAAAATCAAAAGATGGATTCAAATATAAAATCTTTATTTTCACATTAATAATGATTCATAGTCTCTTCATATTAAATTAGGAGGACATTATAAAATATAATACTTATTAGATAAAATTAATAAAAAATTCTAGAATATAAAAAATTCTTATAATATTTTTAGTATCTTTCATTACCTAAACTAAACCTCTTCATCATAATCCAATCATATATTTTCCAATTAATATTTTCGACCTATAATAATACTTGATGATAATTATTGAAAATTTTCTGAACTCATTTATAAAGATAATATATCTAGCCATATCTAAACTCCAGGGAACATAACATAAAAACTCACACATTTCAATTTTCCAAAATAGATTATCCTCATTAAATTACCAGTATATAAATATAAACCATGTATTTTTACAATTGAATTGATATCTATTAATAAAATTGTTGTATCATTGTTTTTATATTATACAAAAAAGACAAATGAAAACAAGTCACTTAACAATCATGAATAAATAGTGTTTATTAATCTTCATTGAATAATCACAACACTAAACAATATGAAACCTTTTATTTTGATATTAAACAATATATATAATATAAATATACATAGGTTCTTATTAAATCTATTATATTCTCTTAAAAACAAATTTTAACTATATAATCCCTAAAATTAGGATCACTAACATTTATACAAAATTTCAACATCCCAAAAGTTAGTTTAAAAATATATATATTTCTTTCAAAAATAAATCCTGAATATTCATATTGATATGTTATATTATTTGAATCATATATAGTCAGTTGTGGTAAATACTCACTCATCCTTTCTAATTTTTCCCTCATCCCCATTAATATCTATAAATATAAAGAAACAGAACTATGGATTATATAAATTCTCTTTAGTAGTATGCTATCAATTTTTAACTCTATTCTTACATGATCCATGCATTATGTTGAAAAAAATTATAATCAAGAAAAAATAATTTCTATTAAAAATTATAATATTATGAAAACTGATATATATATATATATAATCGATTATAACACATATTCATTCTTATTAAAACAATATAAATAATCTATACAAATTGTCATAAAATGTTTTTTTCTTCAAATCATGCAGTCATTATAACTCATAGGTAAATTTTTTAAAACCCTCTAGTGTTAACATTTGAAATTAAACTTAGATCATATCAAAAAGATAAATTTTCATGGAATTTTTTAGATTAATTTATCTGCCATAAATTTTTTTCAATTCCTATAATAATTAAATTGATTAAATAGAAATACACACCATTTTATTGAAATTTTTTATAAACATTCAGGACTAAATTTATGCATTAAATGCTTGAGATTATTACTCTAAAAGATTTTAAAAAGTATATATTTGGTTATTCCTAATAAATACACTAAATATTTATATTATCAAGTGTTATATATTATTTGATTAATATTTTTGTAAATTCAAGAGATTACACAATGATAGTAAATTTTAATAAATTGTAAATTACTAATATATTAATCACCTTTATCAAGATTGATATTTTCCAATAAAAACATTAAAAGATACTAACTATTAGTTTATTAAATTATGTTTAGATTCATTTGGAATAGATATGTTTGTGTAAATTCTACCAAAATTTAGTTATCTAACATAGAAAGTTAATCGTAATGAATCCCCAAAAATTTTAAGATAAATATATAGAAAAATAGAATGCGGATAAAGAGAAACTAAAATGGTCATCAATGAAAGAATTAGGGTTAAAAATTTTATATCAAATATAATACTCTTCTCATATAATATTCATTATATTAATAGGAATAACTCATACATAATCAATTTTCTTTTAGATTAGTATCATTCATGGGAATAGTGGATATATTATAATAAATATCTATTTTCTTATGTTGCATATCCATTTTGACATGAGATATCAATGAGAAAGTATTTTATGGTGAAATATATATATTAATGGTAATCAATTATGTTACTTATATGACTATTACATATATTTTTTTGTGTTGGGTCCCACATATTTTCATCTCCATGAAAGAAGCCCAAGAGGCCTTGGGATGTAAACCATTGTGAAAATCTTTTGAAATTTATCTTCTTATAATAGAATATTTTTTTCTCTTTTACAAATAAAATTAAATTTTTATTTATCCTTCTCTCTTTTTATTAAAATTTATGTTAGTATTATTATAATACATTATTTCAAAATATAATTTCATATTATTGATTTTAAACATATTATTCTGAAATGAATTTTAATAAAATTATTTCTTTCACATTAACATACTACAAATCCTAGTCTTACAATAAGTTTATTATATACACTTCATGGGTTTTTTCTTATAACCATGGGGATTCCTTTCCTAACTCAAATAAATAGATACATTTTTTTGTTTATCATGAAATTTTTATCATATTATATATTTTGAATAATTTTATAATATTTATTTATTCACAATGACAAATATCATTCCACATGTGTTCTTTTCTTCCAACATTTTTTAACACATGTTTGTCAATATTGACTATTATAATCTAATTACATGACTAAAATGAGTAAAATGAATATACATATTCTCAAATATTTAAAAACTAATTGAATAATAAGGATATAATATATATTTTTTGGGATATCACGACATCTCATCCCTTCCACCAAATTATGTGGTATTGTTTTTACTTTCATAAGTTGACTCAATATGGATACAAACTTAAACATCTTCCAAAATCATGTATTTCACCAAAAAGGTTAAAAAATATTGACATTTTTTCTACCAATTATTCTACACTGCTTTTAATATTTATTTTATTTTCATTTTCTTCCACCAGATGGTCTTATATTGGATATCAACATCTAATATAATTTCTATGTTTACCATTAATGTAGTGGTGGGTTCATCATCATTTTTCAAAATCTATTTTTTAGAATATTTTTTTGAAACCAATACTATTAATAAAAAAAATAAAAACTATAAGTATATTTTCAAAATTATGATACCTATTTTTAGAATATATTAGACTACAAATTTGATAACCCCCAACAATATTTTATAATTGATATAGGTAATCCTGTAAATGTATCCTTTATAAAAAGGGTTTGGAAAAAACATTTCCCCACACTATTTCATATTAAGTGAATTATTTTGTTCCTATAACATTTTCTCATAGAATTTAAATCTAAAGATGGTTTATATTGAAAATATTAATCTCATCTTATATAATTTTCAATTTTACTAAAAATGCTACTGTAATATCATTCATCTGATTATAAAAAAATTATTACGTTTAATAATCTATAAGTGTTTGCATTCAATCAATTTTATCTAATTGTTTTTCATCTTATTAAAAACTCATGACATCATTGGTATCATATAAATATTATATAGTTCATGGAACACCTCTTCAAAAAATACCATGAAAACTGCTTTTCATATTTTTCTTTTTGATTATCCTTTTTATGCCAGAATAATTTTCCATTATGCTCAAAAATCATTGTACTTATAGCCTATATTTTCATGATATGATTTTTAAAATCAATTTATTTATTTAGTAACAAAATGTTCAACAATTATTCATCTACATAAGAGTTGGTCTCTTTTTATAATCCATCAATATATTCAAATACAAATAAAACTGTATCTTATGGATTGATTAGAAATACTTAGACCAGATATTTATATGATTATCATATTAATTTTCAAATAAATTGATATAAATATTTTCTTCCCCACTTGTGTGTAATTCATCAAATAAAACATAATTATAAGCATATTAAGATACCTAGTCCACCTAAATTATATAAAAAAAAATTTTATGTAATGATTATCATTATTATTATAATTTTAATTCCCAACCAAATAAATATATAGTAAATATAGGTCTAAAATTATCATGATTGAAGAAAGGTAAATATAGTTGTTATTTCAGTTTATATAATAGTCATCATTATTATAAATTTTCAATTATTTCACCCATATATTATCTAACTTATTAGAATAAAATAAATTAGATGAGTTATTGAACCATATTAAAAATATATAAATATTATGATTAGATTTGAATGTAAACTCAAATTAGATAAGAAATCATTATTTTATGGAACTATGAAGAATCCAATGAGATGTGTAACATGATGTTCTAATATGATTTTGTTTAGATCTCATTGTTAAATTACATGAAAAAAGATTAGGGGAATGTTTGGTATGAGTATTTTGGATCAGTTAACATATTTATCTCTTTTTTTATAGCATAATTTTTATAGAAAAATAAATTTATGTCACAAAATCATAACAATTGGTTATCATGAATGTGAATAGATCTAGTAATGTGACACAAACATTAACTATTTTCAATAATGTTCAAAATTAATATCACTGTCCGAACCCCTAGTGTATAGTGGGTTTCATCCCACATGAACAGAACATCTCTCTTTTTATGATAAAAATCTAATGAAAGGGAATATTTATAGACTTCTATTTATATCACCAATAAAATTTCAATAGCATGAATCGATATTAAAATAGTTGAGTATAAGAAAATAAATTCACCAATAAAAGTATATACCCAAAGTAATTTCTTGTATCACTCAGGTATATTTTGGTCCTGATCTTATTACTATACTAGTAGAAATTATATGGGTTTCCTAAACCTTCTATAGATCATGTAGTATAAGACAAATGTATACATTTATTACTCACCTTATTCATTATCATATTTTATTCTATAATATAATTTAGAGATATATTATTTCTTCTACTTCATTTTAACACTTCAATAATATCATTTATTGTAGTAACATATCATACATGAATAATCACAAAGGAATTCATTTCAATGATAATATCTTTCTTATTTATCCTCAATTATAATTACATGAATGAATAATCTATAATTAAATAGTTTCATATCCTATTATTTAATACTCAATTATTTTTCAAGAATGAAGTATCATTATCCTCTCAATTTCATTCCCTATACTCATAATAGATATATTAGTAAATGGATTAACTTTAATGTTAATTATTACCCTCTCATTATGAATTCTTAATTATTTTTCTTTAAAACCATATATATTTATTATTTTATTTTCATTCAAGATATTAATAAAAAATGTTCATAATGTATGATCAATTAAATCAGAATAATAATTGAAAAATTATAGTATTTTTTTAATTTTAAATATCTAATAAAAATTCATGCTGATAATGTAAATGTAAATGAAAATAATACACTATAACTACCATGGATATGGATCATCATGTTGTATTGAAAATATGTTAAAAAAAATTTCTTGTTCATCATGTATTATATAGTGAAACTATACTCCTAGAGATACTATATCATAATATACTATATCCTTATTCAGACTGATTTTACCCATAGAAGATTTCATAACATTGTTTTCCAATTTAGAGTATGAAACCAACTCATATTCATTATCATTCATCATTGAATTACTTTAATTATTATTATATATTAAATTTATTATTTACATTATGTAAAAAACACCACAAAATTTTATTAATTAAGTTTCCTAGTAATATATTATTATAGAAATATCTATATTTTCATGTCTCAGATATATGGAAATTTTACAAAGAGTCATACATTATAGAGGATGTTCATTACATTGAATAATGTATTTATTAATCATGGAATTTTATAATCATTTCCCAATTTTAATTTTCAATAGATTTAATGACTCTTAAAAACTCATCATTAACACTACATTAGATGGAAAACTATTATGATATCTCCAAACTGTAATATAATTTTCTACATTACAAATTGAATGTTTTCATTTACTATTTCGATGTCACCAAGTATTCAATAAAAGCCCCATTTGACTACATACATATAAATGTTTTCAATATCGATTGTATTTGTTGATTATTGGTAATTATGAAATGTCAAATTTTATCTATATTTCAACATTATATAATTATTTTCCTTAGTTCAAAGCTTCTTCAATTCAACAATGGGCCTTCTCAGTGATCACATACTAGATATTCACTATTTATTTAAAAAACCCAAATTTATATGATAGTATAGAATATTTCTATGATATATTATTCCATTAAATATTAATCTATTAACATAATCAGTTAGTCTTCGATAATTATAATTACATTGATAAAATAGTTAGTCCACGTTAATAAATATCAGAAAAAATTCCATGAAATATATTTATGAAAACTCAATAGAATAATTCAAATATTATATAATTTTAAAAATTAATACATCAATAGAATCAATTTTTAATTAAAAAAATAATATTCTATAGTTATATTAATAATAATGATATATCATCCAAACATACTTCTAGAATGTCTTTACTGAAATAATATATCCATCATCCTTTATGATACTTAAAACATAATATCAAACGTAAAATATTAAAATAATTTTTTATTCCCCTCTTATTATTATAGGTATAATACCTTCAACCCTTTTTCCATATGATAATTTTTTTGAAATAATCCAATTCCATCATATCTATTATCATATGAAAATTATACCATTTTATGAAAATATAATCCTTCATGCCCATGAATCGTTATAGTTATCCAATAACAGTGTATCATTCATAATTCATCACAAAATAATAAAATTAAACACCCCTCCCCATAAAGTGTTCTCATCCTCAAATAGAAGTGGGAGAAGAGAGATATTGACTCCCAAGTCCTTCCTCCGGTAGGAAACAGGTTGGCGAATAGTACCAAGGTTATAATAAAAATTCAAATGGGAGGCATTACCCTTTAAGAGCAACAGATAATGGATAGATAAATAAGATAGACACCACCAAACACATAATTATTCTAAAATATAAAAGAACCCCATTTACAGAAAAGTATTTTCATTTATGAACTACTTCAACAAAAATAAAAAAATGTATGTTCAAAAATAAAGTAAGGACATGGAAAGAAATTACCAAATAACTCCTATAAAGCACAAGCTAGTAGTAACCCATATGATCTTTAACATGATCCAAATGACTGAAAATTGTTTATATGTATGTAGGTAAATTATAATAGTATACTTATTAAGATCATTCCCCGATCTTGTTGTGCCAAAGTATAGAAATATTTCTAAAGAACAGTGAACAAAAGGTGACATTAACATATCACCTATACAGGTAATCTATGTTCCCATCCTCACCATGGATACCCTCACCAATAATCATGTACAAGAGAATATTATATAATATATAATATCATGGTAACCCCTCTACCACTTCCCCACATGTTTTCCACTTTTCCCCAAAATCGTATATCTTGAGCATCTCACTCCAAAAAAGACTAGCCCAATTAAAACTGGATGAATACCACAACATGCACCACATGTTTCAAATTTCAACCCATGCATTACACCCCTCATGTCTACATTTTCTAAGTGAATATGTAGTTTCAAGGAGCCTTCATAGCCCACATAATGTGTATCATTTATCTGGTATTATACCTCAAGTCATTACATCTCATACACCATGTAAGGATCTTCAAGCCATCACAATCGTTGCATGGTATACCTATAGTAGTTCTTATGAAACAATTTCTGAAATATATGTGTGTGATATAACCACAAGAAATTACAACCCTCTACATATATACCTGGGAAAACTTACAACCATGTATACTAGATTTTATAACTACAAAGATAAGAGAATAGCACCAAAGGGGGTAGTCATCCATCCATCCTCTTACCAGAATGTTGGGGAAAACACTCGCCCAATTATCAGAATTTCTAGGGAGTTAGATTCTCTAACTGACTGGGAAGATTAGTTTATAGAAACATAGAAATTACAAGAGATAATATATATCACAACAACATAATGGTAATAAAATTATCTTAAAATAAAGTGTATAAAATGTCTCCTTGAGCCTCGACATCCACTATATACACTAGATATCCTTAAAGTACACATCCATTTAAAGAGATACATAAATTTTTTCCCTTTTTAATCAGTTTAATTTTATGTTAATTAATTCATTAATCGTTGATTATCCATTATAAACTCCACATTACATTTTATTTTATTTTTATCAAAATATGTCTTATGCCTACCATGAATAACCAAACTGAGACCATGGATTCTATGAATTATAACCTCAACATTGCATCCCTACAACCTAAAACCCCTTGGGCTAAACATTTATTCATTTATATAAAGATAATCATCACCTTCCATATTCCTAGTTATTCTAGTAAAAAATATAAAGCTACCAAATAGAAGGCCTCAACATGGTGAGTATATAAACTACTTGTCGAGTATTTGCCACCTATAGCTGAGGGTAGACCCATCCAATCATGATAATTGAACACGTAACTTACATGGAATATCATAGGCATCTTCAACTCTCTATGATGTAGTGTAAGTAAAACATGATACCTCAAGAAGTGGGAAATTAAAGAAGGTAAACAACCAATATATTAAATTATCACCCAACAGTCATTTAAATGAGTAAGCCCATCTTCAACTAACTCAATCGCCTTTGATTGCCTCCCTGACACAACCTGAATAAACGAATTCATATCGCCACACTAGGAGTCAAATCCTATAACATCAGCTGGGACTCACTTACCCACGTACCACAATAGCCCTTAAAGCTATTCCATCCTAAGATCGCATCATATCTGGGCCTCCATGACTCATATACCACAATTCTTGAATCTAGAACACCTCACAAGTAGCAGGAATAATCATGGAAACCAGCTCTTGGATCCAAAGCATGGAATCCTAAATTAACAAACAATAATCCCTCAAGGCTCTAAATTGTAACACACTTGACCATTACATGCTAATGGAAAACTAATTATCTATAAAGGCATTATTTTTAATCACACAACCAGTTCTTATTCCATCATCAATTAGCCATTCATTATTCATATGTTGTAACTATATGAAACCTAAACAACAATCCATCACTAGCTAGCCCAAATAAATGAAACAATTAATTTAGCATGCCATTAATTATTTTATCAACATGAATCATCATGGATCTAGTTCATTATCCAATTTCATTAAACATGAACACTTGAAACAATTTTTTTAACATCAAATTATAACAACAACAAAAATATTTATTAACCACATCCCTCTAACCAATTAACCATTTAATTATAAATTAATTCCATATTTATGTTATTTATATATTTCCATCAATAAAAAATGCTAAACCAAGAAAGGAATAGATATAAAACTATCTAGAAAATGATGTGGAAAACCATTATCACGATAAAAAGAAATGACCCTAATATTTGATCGATACCAATTTTTTAATCCGGTTCAAGTATTTAATTAGGTCAATTTCATTACGATCAAAGGAGATAAAACCTAACATATATGGATATTCATAAATAAATAGATAATACACTAATAATCTACCTCAAAATTTCATTGACATTATTTTCATGGTAATAAATCAAAATAATGGATCTTGATCCCCTCTTCCAAAAGGACTGTATCCACCCAAGGATGCCACATCACAACCAAACTAACTAATAAAAAATGAATCTACCTTATGAACACAAAGTCCAAGTTCCAACACATGTAAAATAGAAACATGATGATAATTATCTTGTAATCCATACTAATAGATGAATATCATAACTTGGATCGAATATGGATCGATGCTGATCAGAGACTGAATCCAGAGATTGATTCCCAATTAAAGGATCTCCAAAATGACTAAGAGATGATTTCCGATTCGCCTAGAGTTTAGAGAGAATGTTAATATATCTATTTGGTTTGACAACCAAACTAGAATAAATGATTTAAATCATCCATAATTGGGGGATTACACAACATGTAATCCCATTTCGCATCATGTAATACAATGATGTTTGTTTTCACGGAAAAAAATCGTCTCATCTTCATTTTATTTTATTTTTAAGACCCTAATGTATTTCATGTTTTGAATCGCTCATTTCTGTCAAGTAAAAGTCTTCAAATCATTATTAATTCCAATACAACCCATAAAACTAGATTTCACGTCATCTATTTTAGCTACACGATTTATAAACCTTCCCATTCCATATTTTATATAACAGATCTTCTCCAAACCTTATTATGAACCACTTTAGAACACATAGTTATTCGAAAACATGAAAAGGGACAATCCATTATATTCCCAGCCATTACATCAGATACCTATCAAAATATTTTAATCCTTGATAATCCAAAACCAACGTAGATGAATAGAAAGAAGTCATCTTAATTGACATCGTGGAAGATACACCTCAAATATTTCTCTGCATAGGAGCTCACCACCTTGCTAGAGGAAGATTCTAAAAACTTTGAAATTACCACAAATTCATCCTAAACACTCTCCTATAAGATATACCTCTCAAGAGATAGAAATAGACAACAAAAAAACATGATAAATCAATATCCTAACCAAAGATGGTCTACAACCCCCAAACAAACAACATTACATGAGAGAAGCCAACATCAAAATACTCAGTGTAATGAGTGCACATTTACATGTCATGCTCCAAAGTACTATACACCATGCCACCATGCTGCCACATGACACAAATATAGGGGATAACATACCCGCACAACACATTCTCCTTACTGACATGGATATCTGCGGGACTCTCCTCGATGGTCACCTCATCGTCAACACTGATCTCACCCCTATCGATTATGTTAGAACATACATGAAGAAAAAAATAGAGATGTGATACATAAAAAACATATTGTATCTGGATCATAAATAGTGGATTCTCTATGTGATACACCAATACACAAACATGAGCCAACATCTTGAGTGGACCAACAATCTAGGGGAAATCTAACTCCCACGACCAAACCTTCACTTCCCACGATGGGGAGTCAACTTCAGAAACATGTGATTCTGATCACTAAAATCTATAGGTCTAATCCCATGATTAGAATATGGTTTCTGATGATCACGTGTTGCCTTCATCCTCTCATGAATCAAATAAACCATCTCTGTCATATTTTGTACTAGATCCAGCCTGAGATTTTTTGACATTTCAACCCCAATCCAATGTAATAGAAATTTGAAATTTCAGCCATAAAATACTTCAAAAAGAACCATACCGGTGGTGGAGAAAAAACTATTGTTGTATGAGAACTCTACCAAGGTTATGTGGCTTATCCATGAACATCCAAAATTTGGGAGACAAGAGTGAAACATGTCTTCAAGAGTCTTGGTGGTCCACTCTGTCTAAACATCCATCTAAGGATAAAAATTATTTATAATATATAGATGAGAATCAAAAGCATGTAAAAGATCTCTCCATACCCTAGTGGAAAAATTAGGATCTCAACTAGAAATTATCATCCTTGGGACTCTATGGGGTCTCACCACCTCCTCCAGATATTTCATCAACAAAACATCTACCAAAATTTACACCATCATCGCTATAAAGTTGGTTGATTTCATCAAACAATCAACTACCACTCATATAGTATCATTAACTCTCTGAGAATTAGGTAAACTAGTAAACATTTCCATCGATATTTCCTCCCACTTCTAGTGAGGAACATCAAATGAATGGATCAAAACACTAGGAACATGGTTCTCGACCTTCACCTTCTAGAAGACCAAACATCAAGACACTAATTCTATAACTACACACTTCAACCAAGACCACAAAAACATACTCTTCAAAGCTCATTACATCCATTTCATGCCATGATATACTACTAAGGTAGAAATATGGAAGTCTCTAAGAACCACCTCTTGTATTTCCAACGGAATGAAAAGCCTTCCCTCAGACAACAGTCGGTTATGTCCATCCTCAGATCAATCATCAAAGGCCTCACCATGAACATCTTCATCACTCTATACCTCCACCTAAAGATCCACTTATCAGTAATACTTTGTCTTTTTTACTAGATATGATGACACCATTATCTGAAAATTACAACCGCTACCCCCAAAATTCTCCCTTATTAAGGTTAAAATTAAAATGTTCTTCAATCACCCTCCAAGAAACACTAATTCATGCACCACATCACAACATGGACTCATACATAGAACAACAGATAAAAAATTTCCCTTTATAGGTGTATACATAATCTCATTTTTTTAATCTTGTAAGACCCCTATCCAACCACTCAGACATAGGTTTATGTCAAACAGGGAGAAACCATATCTTAGGATTTTATGATCGGTGATGACCACAAAGTGCTCTCTGATGAGGTAATGTCTCCACAAATTTACTGAAAACATCACCAAAACTAACTCAAGATCATGGGTGGAATATTTACACTCATTAGGACGCAAATACTAATACCCATAAGAAATTTCCATTATCTTCTGTATCAGGACATAAATCAACCCAATACATGAAGCGCTAAAAACCTCCAAATGAACTCCTCCTATAATAAAAAATTAATTAGAACACTAACCAACTTCTCCATAAAATAATCATATGATACCCAAAACATATAATTCATGTAGAACACATGGCCCTTTTTTGGTCAACACTATTAGATGAGTCACAACCTGAGAGAGTGCTGTTATTATCCTCCTATAACACCCTGCAAGATGAAGGATACTTTTAACATCTTAGACTATCGTGGTTGATTCACATGATACAACAACATCTATATTTTAGGTATCTTCAGCTACTACCTACTGGGATAAAACATTCCCTATTTTACGGTCTTCTCACACCCAAAAATGACACATTGAAAACATTCCAAACAACTTCTAATGGTGTAGAACTCCCAATATGGAACAAAAATGCTCTCAATGATCATCTTCAGATACCGTGTACCCATGGATGTCATTGATAAAAACCACCATGATCATATCCATGAAATAATGGAACACAACATTCTTTAGATCCATGAACACAACTGAAGAATTAATCGCACCAAATGAAATATCAATGAACTCGTAAGTCCCATGATGACAACAGAATGAAATCTTTGGGATATCCCCATTCTTTACATGTACATCATGATATACTAACTGCAAATTGATCATCAAGAATAGACATTCAACCTCTATTTGATAGAATAAATAATCATTTCTCAGAGGAGTATATATTTTATTCACTATCACTTCAATCAAGAGACTATAATTGGTACACAACTACAAAGTGTCTTCATCCTTCTTTTGAACAAAACTGCTCCAACCCCATAGTGACACACTCGACCAAACCAAACCACACTATAACAGACCATCAAGAAATATATGTAGCTCCTAAAACTCAAAAGGCACCATCTTATAAGAATAAATTGATATAGGATCCACACCTAGAAGTATCACGATCCCAAAATCAATCTCCCATTGAGGGGGTATTGCTATAACATCTTCTAGAAATACAACAGGGTACTCTTCCACTACCCTGAGAAAAATCCACTTCTGAACATCTGATGAACTCAATATCAGATCTACCATCAAGGATGAAAATGAAGGAGCACAACTGTAACCCATATGAGGGTCTCTCTCACCAAAAAAACATTATTAGATCTCTATCAGCATCAACAAACTCAATATTACTCCTAATGAAATCCATGATACCTTACACCAAATAAAACCAATCCAAGCTGACTATGACAACATATGGTTGTATCTGTGAAAATATGAAATCTCTCCATGAGTGGTGTTACACCAACAATAAATCTTAGTATCTACATACATCAAACAAATTAGATTGACCTCCAACTGGAATCGTCAACACTAAAGGAATTATAAGTCTCTCTACCTAAAGTCCCAAAGCAATGAAAATAGTAGGTGATATGAAGGAGTGTGTATCCCCTGAAATAATAAAGGCATGAACCCATGTAGAAAATAAGAAAAATGTACCTTGAACAACATCTGGATCACCTAGTTCTATAAACTCTAAAGCATGATGCTGACCACGACCTACTCCATGGCTTCTCTGACCATGATAATTTCAACATTCACGGCCTCACTCTACTCTCAGATGATAGGGAGAATCCCGAGGATCTCTATTACCTTCCCCATTAGATATCTACTGATCCAAAACATGGGAATCCTACTACCACAACATTAGATAGAACTTCCGTTATAGAGGAACCTGATGTGGAAAAAACGAATCAAACTAACTGATTAAGAAGGTCGGGAACTCTCACTACTACTAACCGTGGAATACATAAGAAAAACAATTGTTTGATCTATTAGAATAGGTCTGAGAGATACTTCCCTTAGATATATCAGACATTGAGGGATGAGAAATAACCTTGGACGATTAAAAGCTCTTCTATCCTGAAAACAAGGAAACTCGAACCACAACTCAGCATCAAGAGGAATCCTGATGACTCCACTCTCTTGATGGTCCATTTCTAGGCAATAATTACTCGATGAACTATTCTCTTACCGAGAAATAAATGTATTTATTGATCATAAATGGGGTGACCTTGTGTTGGATTCTCTTAATTCAATTTCTCATCGAAATATCTTTCCCTAGCCTCATCATTCAGTAGTAGGTCTAAAGCATATCAAAAAAAGTTCCTAAATTGTATTAAAAAACACTTGCACACTGGATCTCCCCTACCAAAGGGTATGATGTTCCTAGTGAATTGCTTCTTTAATAGTAAAAAAATGAAACTCTGTTTTGAAATTGTTTAGAACTCCTCCCATGATACTACTGACTCCTCATAATCCCTGAGGTATAATATCCACCACTTCCTTGCTTCCTGACAGAGCATTGTCATAACCAATGACACACATTGTCCTTTCAGAGCATGAATCAATATAAAATCAATATCAAACACCCACAAACAATCTTCTATGACTATATTTAAAATATATCCCTCATGCCTTTATGGAATATGGCACTATAACTCTTGGAGTTCCCTCCTCTATGTGTCTCTATCATCATTCTCTACTATGTAGAGATTTGTTGGCACAACTTACTGAAATCCTATTTGAGTACCTGGAAAGTAAATTGACCTAGATCCAAACCTAAAAAAGAACAAACAATTATATCTACTAAACTAGTGATATGGAATACCTTATTATTGATAATTTCTATTACTCGTTTTATGATAACCTATTCCACGGTCCACCCATTCATACACATGCACAAAAAATAATTATGCATGGTCTTTTCCTAGGTTTTTACCCTAAATCCAATAACACCTCATTTATTAGACATAATAAGAATAATGGTACGGGCATCAGATCATAGGGGGACCTAAATACCCATGTCTCACCCAGTATTTCGTGTTTATAATTCTTTCAAATATTAGCTGACACCATTCCCTTACCGGCACATGAAACCTCAAATCTGTTTAACTCTAACCACTATGTTGTACCACAAACCAACCACTAATTCCACTATTTCATGACCCCTACACACAATTTGTACCCCTATTGTGATGGTAGTGGTAGAAGAGAGAGAGTGACCCCCAATTCCTACCTCCATTTGGCCCCATGATGGAGACTAGCACTGAGGGAATACTAAACTTGTATATAGGATCTATTACCCTCTATGATAAACACATGAGGAAGATGGAAATAATATAGACACCCACAAACCCCTTATGAGAATATAATATAATATAATCCCATGTACAAAAATGTATGACCTTTTAAAAAATTCTCCAACTGAATGGAAAAACTATAAGTACCAGAATAATGGAAGGGCAACAACAACCATGAATCCCAAACAGATCCTACATCCTACGAGCTAGTAGTAACTAGGTGGATCTCCAATATTCCCTAAATGACATGAAAAATAGTTTATATATACAAATAGTGAGTATAACAGAATACTCTTTAGGATCCCCCCCGAAGCCTCTCATACAAAAGAAAATAATCACGATAAAGCAAAGTGAACAACATGGGAATCCAAGTCATCACCTAAATAGGTATACAATGATCCCATCCTCACCATGGATACTCTCATGACATATCAGATACAAGAGAATATTATATAATAAATTAAATCATTTTTACCCCACTACTAATTCCCTACTAGTTTTCCACATTCCCCCAATGTCGCACGTCCTGATCATCTCACTCCGAAATGGATAGGCCAAAGAAACATTGGAAAGCACCACAACAAGCGTATCATGCATCACCATGTATCTCATACACCACACCACCACATAGACATTTCCAAAATAACTAGGTAGTTTCCAGGATCCACCACTTCCCACATAATGTGTATCATACATTAGATATTATACATCAAGCCCTTATTACTTATACAATGAGTACGGATCCCCAAGCCATCAAGAACTGTACACATTATTACTATAGTATTTCATAGGAAACTATTTCAAAAATATGTGTGTGTGAATAAAAGAACATTCCATTACATCCCTATGCACACATATATATATATATGTAAAACATATCACCATGCATACCAACACAAGTTACTACCATGAGAACCGAGAAGGGCCAAAGGGGGTTGCCAGCCATCCTTTTGTCCACTAGGTTTTTGGGGAAAATGCCCCATTGGGGTAATAATACATGGGGTGTCAATTTCTATAACTGATAGGGTAGAGTATCATATAGAAACACAAAAATTACATGAGATAATATATCTCACAACCTCACTATAGAAATAGACTAGTCTTAGACTCAACTGTAGATAACATCTCTCAGACTCCCATATTCCATTTCTAATATTATATATCCTAAAAATACACATCCATTTAAAGAGATATATTAAATTCCTTTATCCCTTTTATGAATATCATATTACATTATTTAGTTATTTAACAATCAATTAACCAGTATCAATTCCTCATTACATTTCATGTTATTAGTATCACAACTATTTTTATTCCCATTAGTAATAACCAAACAGAGTCCACAACATATCATAATTATAACATCAGCATTGAATTCCAACAAGCACCAACCCCATCGATAAAAATTTATTCATTTATTTAACTGTAAAAATAAATACCCATATTTAAATGTTTTCTAGAAAATCATTATATGATACCAAATAGATGGGGCTTGACATAGTGAATAGATAAACTACCAGTCCAATCATTTCCACCAATAAGAAGAGTGTATACCCATACAATTATGAGAAGAAAAACATGGAATTCACATGATATAATCTATGCGTCATTGCCTCCCTTGGATAGAGAGTAAAAATAAAAAACTCCCTCAAATAGTGGAGATAGTATAATATATAAAAAACAATAGATTCAACAAGAACCCATCCTTCATATCAATGAGTAAGCTTATATTGAACCTAATACATCATCTATTGTGTCCTCCCCAACACCACTTGTATAAATCGATGCTTCTCACCACTCAAGGTATCAATTATTGATATATTAATCGGGCCTCCCTACCCTGCATATCAAAAAATCACTTCATGATCATTCATCCCAGGCTCACATCATATCTGTTCCACCCTACCCCACATACCTCAAGTCAAATATCCAGAGCTCATCATAGAGAACAGGAACAACCAAAGTAATGAACACTCATCCCTGAATCATGGTATTCATCCACCACAAACAATGAGCACTAATGACTCCAATGAATTAGGGACATAGCCTTTTCAATATAATAGAAAACTCAGTCTGTAAAAAGGTATTATAAATTATCACACAACCATCTTTTATTCTAATAAAATTATCTGATTTATTATTTATAGGTTACAACTATGGGCACTCAAAACAATATGATCCCACAATTTATCACAGGTTATTTCAACACTTAATTTAACATGTCATTCATTATTTTATTAACAATAATCAACATGATTCAATTTTATTATGAAATTTCACTAAACATGCACACTTGAGTAAATTTGGTTAAAGAGAAATTATAACAACAAACATATTTAATAAACAATCCTCTTTAACTAATTAGAATATTAATAATAAATAAATTCCATATTTATGATTTTTACCAATTTCCATCAATAAAAACATGTTAAACCATGTGAGGCATATACACCACACTATTACAAAAATAAAAGAGAAAAACTATTATCACAATATATTGAAACATCCTTATTATGCGATCTATACCAATTTGTTAGTCTTGTTCAAGTATATAGTTTGGTCAATTCCATTATGATCCAAGGGGATAAAATATGTCATCCCTTTGATTTTATGTAAAGAATAATATATGCAATGAATCTCCAACCATAAAAGGTCATCATCCTTATTCATAATAGAATGGATCAATGAAATATTTCCCAATCAGCTGTCCCATAATATCTAAATCCAACTGAGAAATTTGTGTCACAACACCCCCCAAAAAACCCAGAAAACTTATTTAAGAACATATAGATCAGGTTCCAAAACATGGCAAAGAGAAATGGGAGGAAATTGATTTATAAAACAAATGAATGGAGGTAGATCATACATCTGATCAAAGATGGATGGAAACAGATTGAAAAATGAAACATGACAATGATTCCCATGGAAGGGATCTCCAAAACATTGAAGAGAGGGTCATTAGGTCACCTAGAGTTGAGAGAGAGCGATGATGCAGCCATAGGGTTTGACAAACTGAGAGGTTGATATATTTTAAAACATAGATCATTGAGCGATTACATAATTTGTAATCTCATTTCATGTAGTTTAGTATATTGAGGTTAGTTTCTTCCAAAAAAATAATCACCTCTTTATTTTATTTTATTTTTCATAACTCAAAGTATTTCATGCCATTAATCCCTCTTTCATGTTGTTTAAATGTTTTCACATCGTGATGCTTACCAGGAAAACCTATGAATTATCATTTCACAAAGTGTAATTCAGTTACCCAACATTTAATCCCACTCTTCCCAGATATTTCATAATTGATCTTCTCTAATCATATTAAGAGCCTCCTCTAAGCACTTCGATCTTCGAAAACATGCAAAGGGTCGATCCATGCAGATCTGGGCCATTATAAAAATAGTTCATAGATAGATCTCGAAATTCATCCTAGTAATTATATAACATATGTTCATAAATATTCCATGAATTTAAATCTCAACACATAATAAAATTTTAACCAATAAATTCATTCTCATTGTATTATTGATAATAAATCTAATACAAAAAATAATGGGTTCATTACATCAAATAGTCCCATTATAATTAAATGAACAATATTTCTTGGTCATTATTATATAATTTAAATTAACCTAGAATAAGTTATTTCATCTATTATAAATACTATCCAATATGAAATTAGTTATAATTCATATTGTTCTATATGGTTTAATACATGTATAATACATGTCATTTATTTATCTACAAATTACTTCGAAAATATGATAGAATAAATGTAAAATATTTATTTTTCAATATATTGTTTTATATTATATAGAAATAAATGAATTTGTTCAATATATCATAGTTTTATAGTTTATTGATGAACTAATTCAATCAGATAGAGGACATGGTATTTTTAAATTGTTATTTATTTGAAATTTTTAATTATTATTTAATAATTTATGGAAATATATTTTCACCATTTCTATATTTTCATCCTAAAGATTTTCAATATACGTAAATAAAAAAACAAATATGGGTAATTATTTGATATTACATACACAACTTCCCACATTTCTTCCGATATCTATTGATTTGACCACAATAACCTTACCAAACTAGTTATCTAATTTTTCCACACATTATCTCTCATATAATGAATCATGAAAAGATACTATTTAAAAAAAATTGGTCCGGTCGCAACTCATATCATGGTGAGTACATGAATTGGGTATATAATTAATACCACAACATTAAGATATTTATTAAATTATACACATTTTAGTTGTCAGGTATCATATCCAAATAATAATTCACAACTAAAATTATATAAAAACCTCAAATAAACCTATATAACATGGAAAAATAATTACCTTCTAGTCAAACCATATTTACCTTCAATATAGATAACGCTATGGAAACATGAGCCCCTACATAAATCTATTTTAACATACTCCTATTATTATAATTGATACTATAAATATATGTTGAGCCTAATTGATAAGATTCTACTTCCTTCCACATGCTCTATTTCATACCAAATGAAATATGGTTCATTAAGAATAATTTTCAAATTTTATTCACATTTTGATAGAATGCAATATCTTTTTCCAAAAATATTATTTTATTATAAAATTTATTTATTTCATTTTTTGAAAACTATTTTTTATTTTAATTCGTATATAGTAAGATAGTACTCCTATGATCTTTTGATCTTGTGTGGGTAAAAACACATCATGTCCAAATATTTTTGGGCAATCCTCTTAGAATAATTTAAAGTTTATTGTTTGTAGGTTGTTCTCAGATATATCTCTATATTTATTGACTACTAAAGTAACCTATGATCTGTTAATGTGAAATGATTTTTATGATCATATATAATCGGTAGAGTACAACCATGAAACTATATAGTATCACTAATATAAAGACATATAATATTCTCATGGGATTGAATTTATATTTCTATTAAGAACTATGTAAATGATTTTATAAAATAAAAAATGTCATATTTTTACCCTTCCTATTATATAAACTATAAAGAATATTTAAAAAATTCAAATGTTTTATTTCCCCAATTAAACATTGTTATTGGAGTATGTTTCATGTAAACCTTTAAAATTGTTCTGTCTATAATTAAATGTTAAAATTTCATGTATCATGAAAGATATGTTATATTTCCTCAATATATATTAACCCACTAAAAAATATACTTCAATCCCAAAAAACATAATTTCTACCAGAGTGAAGTAATTGATTTCATATATTAGAATTATTTCAAAACACCATCTTTATCTCTGAAAATAAATTCTACACATAACATATTTCCGACCATGAAAATTCTTTATTTATAGTTGATGAACACTAGTTTTAAAATTTTTAGGGCTTAAATAATATTCATATGTCACTATTATCATGTAGATATAACATTTTAGTCTCTATTATTGATATTTGGGTACTTATTTAGAAACATAAGGATGCTTATCATTCCCTTAAAATTTTAATGTCTAAATTCATTATCTTAGAAATTGATCACTATCATACATTATCATGGATATAATTTAACAAACATATGATATTAATGTTCATTCAAACTTTTTTCCTTCTCATGGTGGTAGTATACTATATATTTGTGGTCCTTATATAGTTATATCAATTTTTTCATTACAAATATATTTAATTCAATGGGTGTATATTCTCAGTTCTCTTGTAATATTTATATGTGTCATATGTTTTATTAGGCATATGTTGTTCCTTTTTCTTCATATAAATGAATAAAATTTAAAACAATGGGTCATTATTTGGATGCCATAATTTATGGGACCTTAGATTCATTATTATATTAGAAACAAGAATATCATTTTTCATATAGATTCACCCTAGTCTATTTAGATATTTCTCATTATATTTGTAAAAAGCATCCTCTCCAGATGATAATTTCTATGTAAAATCATTGATTAATCATTTATTATATTCCTCATAAATCTCTTAAAAAACCATTTAATATATTAATAAGGGAATAATTAATGAGATAAATTTTCATTATGTTTTTGATAATGAAAAAATAATTTTATATAAATTTTTTTTCCATTATATTCCTTTTAGTTGGCCACTATTTCCCAGAAAAAATATTTCAATGGTAAATATATATATATATATATTCAATTATAATAAATAATATGTCCATGAAAATTATATTTTTAAATATAAAATCCCTAATTATTGAATTTCGAAAATAAAATATTCTCATTGAGTCCACCTAAATAATTACTTTCTTATTGTTTTATATTTATAGAATTTAGACAGTACGTTGATATCCTCAATAAATTCCATTAAAAAAATTTAACGCTATTTTTTGAATAAAATATTTATTACATACAAAAAAATATTTGGTTTATATTTTATTTCTAAATGAATTCCTATAAAATCAAGATGTACATAAAATATATGAAATGATTCCCTTAATAATAATTCATGAAATTCAATTACTATTATAGAAAAGTTATATAATTTTTGAAATTTTTTTCAACATAATAATTATTAAACTATAATTCAAATCATTGTAAGGGAAATATTGTATAAATATTTATGTAATTTTTTTCCTATAACAATTATACGATCTCAAAACCCCAAATTATATCATTTCATATGGGAGAAGATCTCAAAACTTTGTGATAATAAGATATATCAATCTCATATCAAATTATTATTATTTACATTTAATTAATTCAATTAAATTCCTTATATTTATTGTATTTGGTGGTTAGATATTGGATTTAATTCATGGTTATTCTCAATGTTGAATTCAAATTCATGCTTCAGTGGATTTCCCAATAACTACATTAGAAATACCTAAATGTTACCTTGAAATAATATTTCAAATATTTTTAAGATAAAATTATCATTTTTGTGATTTTATTTGATCATATTTTATATATCATTATTTGAAAAAAAAATATTCACTACATTAATTTATATATAATCCTTATGAAATATAGTATCTACACTAAAATCCCAGAATTCTTTTCTAGCCAATCAAATAGTAACCTCTTCCTCTCAGTAAAAAATTCTTTTATAATATATTATCAACTAATATATAAAATTAAATAATATAATGTCAAAAACATTTAATATCGCATATTTTAACTAGAAATATTATAAGATTTATAACATAATCATAAGTCTATAGTTTCATTAAAATGGTATTTCAACATGATGCTTTTACAAACAACTCATTAATTAATAAATTTTTTAAGTGAATCATTTTTATTAACAATAATTAATGAGATTAAAATATTCTTGTATCCAAATTAAATAATATACTTCGAATCATTAAAACATTTATTAAATCACATTCTATAGAATCATTTTAAATATATAATTTGTCCATAATAATTACATGACCATGGACTTGAAAAATTATATTCCTTTGGAATGGATTTAATTGCTTCATCAACTATTAATTATAATAATTTACTATCTCTATATAATTAGTTAATTTGACATTGGTAGACTCTACCTTTTCACTCAACCATGTTTTTTGAAATAAATTTTCAAAACACTTAAATAAAACATAAAAGACCACAAAAAATTCCTAGGGGTGTTTCCTAAAAAAATATAATATATAGAATATTTTAAACATAACATCCTACCATTTGATAGTGTTCTTTATAATGAGTGACCAAAAAAACTATTCTTCTTTTATTTTCCATTAAAAATTCATCACTTATGGGAAAAAAATTTATTATTAATAAAACAATTCAAAATATAAACATATTTATAAAAAATAATGTTGTTTTTTATTATCCTAAAACAAAACATTAAAACATTAAATGATATATTTATCAATAATTTTTAAATTATATGTATAACACATAGAATTAATTATTAACCATGAATTTCATATTAATACACACCAATAGTTATTATTTCATTTTGTTTTAAATTTTGGATTAAACCTTCGTTTTCATCTATTTACCAATGAGGAAAATAATTTAAAATGAAAATCAGATTATATTATTTTGTTAAACTTATTTTAATTCTCCATTAATATTATGATTTTTAATAAAATACCACTATTGATTAAAAAACCTATATGTTAATAAAAATTAATTATATCATTATAACATTTTCTAAAACCCACTAATGTGAATAAAATCTCTAAATATTTGATCCGTTTAATTTCCCCAAATTTATTTGTGTTTCTATTAAATTATTTAGGATTTATAACCGAGTGATGATCCTTCATTGTTACATTATTTTTTTTGGAAAATGGGTTGTTGCTATAGGGTAATGTTGTTTTTTAATATGACTAAATAAACTAAATAAAGTGATATTATACAGAAATACTTGATTTTTACTAAGAAGGAAATGCCTATACAGATTAATGTTCATGTCATTGTCTTTGTTCATTCAATTAAGATATATTAATATATATATATATATTAATATTATCATTATCATTATGAATTATGAATTATTAATGTAAATTCCATGGAAATTTTTTGAAATTAATGTCATATATTCTAGATTAAATAAATGATAACCCTAAGATATTATTAATTTCCTTTTATTTCAAACATTGATCTTATAAATTTATTTTTTATTTTTTATAATAAGCATTTTCTACACAATAATTTTACTCTCCAAACACTAGTATTTAATATATGCTAGATATATATTGAAATAGATGATAATATATAAGATTAAAATACATAATATACATTTTTTAGTAGTTATAATACTTTATATATATATATATCGCTGTTAAATTACAATGGAATAAAAAATTGTGTCTTAATAATACATCAAATTTTTTGCATTTAGTAACATCATGTGACATGAAAAGAACTATATGAACACAAAAGTTCAATTTAAATTATTTTCATACTCCCAAAAATTTGGTTCACAAAAATAATACAAAAATCATAGATCATAATATATTAGAGTTTTTGGATAGTAGAAATATAAAGAAATTATTATATATCATTTATTAAATATCCAACAAAAAATCTATTTATATGTCATAATTATAAAAATAATTCTAAACATAATTTTTTGGGTATTGGGAAAAAATAGAGAGGTAGGTGAAATTCACAATAAGGTAAAATTTATCAATGATATATAAAAATTATTTTTGTTAAATATTTCAGTTGTCATGAATATGAAATAAGTATATTGTTTGAAAAAATTTATAATAATAAGGGAAAATTATAAGTCATTATAGAACATTAAAGATCATGGAATGGTACCATAGGATCAGAACATATATATCATAGGGGTATAATTCTATTTCGTTTAAACATCTATAGTCTCATTTTTTTTAAAAAAAATTATAAACCTCAATAGGCTCATTTGTTATGTTCTAAAAAAATACATTCACATCCATGTATTAGGATGTAAGATACCCAATAATTCCCATGAAATGACAACATCAACTCATTAGACATAAAAAATTAAAATTTTCCTTGTATGAAAATATAAGACCACACCGATAAATAATTACATACCATATATAAGTGTTCTATGTTAGGTTAACAATTCATCATATCATGAATCAAACCCAGGGATTGAAAATAGAATAAAATGTGTATTTATATAGTTAGATAATCAAAAAATGATTCCATTAAAAAACATTTATCAATTAAAAATTACTTATAGATATATCAAGAAATATACACCTATAGTGGTGTATCATTTGCATATAAAGACTAAAATGGATGAATATTCATAAAAATATTAAAAAAACATATGTCATTTTATTTATTATAATCTTGATTAAATTAATTAATATATTTATAATTTAAATATTAAATATTATCCTTAGAAAATTTCTATTTCTTGATGTATTTAAGAGTTACAGGTTTATGTACAGTAGGTTGTGACTGTGTGGATACAATATGACATGTATGTAATCATGTTGGTGTCATTTATCATTTGTGGGACATGAATATGAAAATTATATGGGGTCTCAAGTATAACTCTATTGGGTATTTTTTAGTGTCTATTATAGGTTACAAGGTTGTTGCCTGATTTGTCAAATCATGTCATTTAGTAATTCATCTTTCCTAATAATTTATATTTTTAAAAATTAAAATCCCCCTATAATAATAAAAATATAAAATTTAATAATCACCTTCTATTGTCCCCTATATCATTGTAGAATATACCTCAGTGGGATTCAATCATGCATTAAATTATGTAAATTGTTCCTTCCTCTTTTCATGAATATTCCTTTGATTTCTCCATAATTATGGCTCCAAATTTCATGTTTAGACCCACATTACTATTTTTTCTCCCTCTCTTTTTGGTTTCTTCCCTTCTCATTATTTCACTAAATCTTTCCAAAAAAATCTTTTTTAAATTTAAACATTTTATTAACTCAATTTTATTTCTATTTTCTAATCCCACATTCAATATTCGATAATCTCATGTTTTTTGTTCCAGATAATTTATCTTTGATTCTAGGTTTATTTTCACATGTAATAACATTTAACATTATTAAATTAAATTAATAACCATATTAATATTTTTTCAATTACCAAATGTAATTTTTAATTATAATCATGATTATATTATAGGAAAAAGTGCATTTTCCCTTTTTTCACTGAAATCCATGAGTAAACATATAATAAATAAATTTTAGAATAATATTTTTTACTAAACAAGCATGTTTATTGATCACTTTCATTGATGAATCGATAATATTATTTTGAAATTTTAATGTTGAAATTTGTATTATATTTATATTTATTTTAATTGATTCACATAATAATTTTTTTATTCTAATTTTCAATGTTTTTAAATATATATGGTTACATTTTTTAATAAATCATGCGATTTGGGTAAATATACTAGAATATTCATTGATTAATAATGGGTGTTTTATAAAATTATTTACAAAGGGATTTCTAAATATTTACAAGGTATAATTTTGTTTTAAAATGTTACATCAAGTTGTATTATCCTAATATTGTTTTAATAGAATGATTTGAATTTTTTTAGAAAAAATCAATTAATATTATTTCGACATCTTCCATTTTTCGTAAACATTTTTCCTAGTTTTGGTTGTTTTATTTTATGTGGGGACCATATATGGTTGGATAGGGTTTTTTCTATGTTAATTAATTGTTTGAATGAGATGGTTATTTTATGCTTTTATTATCAATTACGTTTGGTTAAAAATTATCCCATATTTTGTAATTTTCATGGGGAAACATGGGTGAAAAGTGTTTAATATATGGTAATTACTCTATTCTAGTATGTGTAATATGAATAATACACATGTAGGGTTTCACCCTCTTAGTGGTTGTTATTGGTAGGTATCCAACACTTTTGAAGGGATATATCAAATGTAAAATCATTTCATGATACACAATGTAAACTACTTATTCAAAGATAATGGTAGAGTATAATTATAGTTAGAATATAGAGTATAATACATTAAACATACAAATTTATTTTTTAGTTTTAGTTGGGATTATTTTTATTATATTTTATTGATTTAAAACATTCTTGTTTTAGTTATGGAATATTTAACATGCTTACATTCATAACATTTTCTACACTTGGTAGTTACAAGTTATAGAAATATTTATAAATTGTATTTTAGTTTTATTGTATAAAATTTTAATTCTATGATAGATTATATAATTTTTTATTTATTGGATATCAAATAATATTCTTAGATTTGTTTCAACAATGGTATATATTTTTAAAATTATAGAACTAATCGATAGACTTATTTTAAGGAGATTGCAATCATTTATGGAATATAAAATTTATTATTTACTACTATAATAACAGATATGATATTTTTTTCTACCAACATATTTTTAAAAACATATATTCTAATAATATTACAAATTACCCTGAAATGTATCTTTAATAAATGGTTAGTATTATGGAATGGTGGGTGGTCACCTACTGAGATTGTATATAGTTAATCCTATATTAAAATTTATTTTCATGATTTTTATTAATAAATTTACCACCCCTAGATTTTGGATTGTTTATGTATTGGTTTACCCCTTGGGATCATGTGAATTATAATTTTTTGAACTTTTTTATTCATTTTTTTCACTAACTATTTTGGAAAATTTAATTTAATTTATACTTATTAATTTTTATTTTCTTATATATATAGTGTTACAGATGTTGTACTTGAAGTCTATTATATTATATAGAGTTGAAAAATGAGTCAATTTTATTTCATTACATTAAATTTCATAAATTTTATTATTCTATTTATATTTCTTCTTATTTCATTTGGCATGGATACTTTAATTTAGAATATTTCATTACATATTTTTGAAAAAAAAATCATGCTACAATTTAAATAATTTTTTACAATAGAAACCATACCCATTATTGTTTTATTATATCCATGAACATGTTTAGTTCCTTCTGTGATCAATGATATACTTTTTTTCTAAAGTGTAATGGTTCAGTTATCGGTTCTAGTTACACCTTGAGTTTTTTCCTTAAAAATTGTATAATAAAAATATATATTTTGTTAGATGCTAAGAACTTTTATATATATTTTTTATATGTGGGATTAAATATAAATATGTGGTTAAGATTATGTCAGTACTAAATATATAAATTATCGAAATATACTTGATAACTACCTATCGTAATGATGCTTGATATTCCATGGTAATGTAAGTTTTTTATTTTTTATTACCACTTTTTGGATCATTTTTTTATTAATTCCAACTTTTTGTGATGTTTTGAGATTATTATGAGACATAGGGTTGAAAGAAATATAGATGTAATTCATTTTTAGTTACTCATCTTTTCATTTAAATAATATAGATCTCTTTTCCACATAGAATAAGGATTATCATTATTTTCAAAAAAAATTGGCACTTTATTAGAAAAACCATTTAGCCACAACATTCATAGCTATCCACTTCGTTGGACTATTTTTGACCCATTTGGATCTAAATTTTTTTTCAATTATTGAATTGAGTATAACCCATTAAAAATTACAATTTTTATAATATCGTATTGATACATATTGTATTGTTTCATTATAAATTTTTACATTTTGAGAATGTGAAAATTTATATATAATTATTTAAAATTAAACAAAATTGTTGTGTTTGGAGTCCTGGAAAACCAGATAATGTGGGTTTATAATTTTATTGTCTTTTAAAAAAAAATAAATATATATGTTTTTGTTTGGTAATAAATATATTTTTAAATGCAATAGGAATATTTAATTTGTGAAAAAAGATAAATAAATTGATTTATTTTTTGGATTTTTAAAATTTCATGGGTCTTTTTTTAGTATATAAAATTTTGAAAATCTTATTAGAAACATGTGATTTTAAATTTAATATGGTTATTTAATTCAAAAATGTATAAACTATTTCAAAATTTAGGTATTCCTAATGATTTTAAATTGTTTGACAATATTTTAATTTGTGAAATATTTTTTTTATTGATGTATCCTCATGGAATGAAATTTTTAATATTTAAAATTTATAGATTTTATTCCTTGAAAATTATGAATGAAAAAAATTTAGTTTATGTGTAATTTCATAATTTTATTTGTGTTACAAGAAATATTAGTTTTTTTGAATGGAGTATGTTATAATATTCATTCCAAAAAAGGATATAATAAAATATATATTGTTTATCAATAAGATTTTTCAATCTAATAAAAATTCTTTTTCATTTAATTGAATCATTATTTCCTTTGGCTAAATTGTATCTCCCATTGAAGTAGTGAATCTAGGAATCCTTTTCAATTTGGGTCATGATAAACATGTTTTCTATTCTATGATCTAATATATTCTCTAATAAAATGATTGTCATTTACAGAGGCTTTAGATTTTCAACCGGGTTTGTTTAATCCCAACTATTACTCTAGTGGTGGTTTTTATGGGAATTTACTTTGATACAAGAGAGATTCCATGGGATACAGATTTTTTTTATTGAATTTTGATTTTATGTAAAAAATATTTCATGGATTTTCCCTCTTTAATGTATTTTTTCGTTTCATAAGTACATTGTAATTTATGGAAATAATCTCATTTTGTTTTATATTTTTCTATTGATTTTAAACTATATTGAGTATATCTCAATGGAATGGATGAACGAGAGTTCCCTTAGTTAAATTCTTGTGTAAGAATGATGGGGGATTTCTTTGGGTAATTTTGAAGATATATTATAATTAATAATTAAATGGTACATCATTAGATGTTTTTTCAAATCTAATGTATTACTTCAACTATTACATATAATTAAAATGGTCACTATCCCACATTTATTACTATTTTGGTTTAGTTGGGGGTTTCTCATCAAAACCTTGCCAATAAATCATGTTGTAGATATTAGAGTTTGTTCTTTGTGTTGATATTGATCTATAGAGTACATATTTTTTTTAAGTCATGGATGTTTATATAGAAATTATTTGAGGGTGATTGAATTCGGTAATTCATGTAATATTTACTAAGATACACTCTTGTGGATAAGGTTTTCATTTCCTAGTGTTTTTGTTCTTTTTATAGAATTTCATGAATTTATAATTTGTGGGGTGACCAATGAAGTTTCTCATTTATTAATTTTTTTTAAGTCAGATATGTTATTTTTGGGGTGTTCTATAGTGTAAAAACCCCTAGAGTTGGGGTTTGAGATGATTATTTTGGTCTATGATTTTTCTTTAGGATCATACCTATCATACCTTTATTCTCATAATTTACCTAATTACAAATTGTTTGGTTTATAATTGTGTCTTAGATAATATTCCTTCTCTAAGAACACTCAAGGTGTATAAATATTCATGGTGGGTGAATGTTAACACCATGTTTTGTAATATATATTATATTAATTATTAATTTATCAAATTCCATATGAGAAATAGTTTTTAGTTTTTCAAGGAATAAAAATTGAATTTTATAAATTTTAATGTTGTCAGATAGATTGCAGTAACCATGAATTATCAATGTGATGGGCTCTAGAAGTTTATAGTTTAATTTTTCATAGGTGGATCACATCTAATAAAACTATATATGGGCATTTGGGAAACATATTGGGGTGTATATTGTGTCTAGACTAGCCTATAATGTTACATGTGGTTTTTTGTATAGTATTTTTTTTGCAATCAAGTTTCATTGAAATTAATTTTTTTAATTTTTTTAATTTTTGAACCATTGCCTTTTACTTAAAAACTATTAAATTATAATTAGCATTCAACCTCCTCTGCATCGATCTCATTCAATGTACATCCCATAAATGGATTCCCTTTGACATTACCTCCCATCATCTAATACATCCACATTCATGGAACTTGCAGCAACATTTTTGTTGTTATATTTTGAAAATTCAATCAGAGGCATCATTATTTTTTCATTCTACCTCTCATCATAGATTCTTCTTCTTTTTATTTTTACACACATAGGTGATCTAAATGTTTTATTTACTTATATTCATTCACTATCTATCTTATAGTGTGTATTATTCCCATATAATCTATTCTTAAAATCAATATGAATTTTTACACCACTATCAAAATATTTAGATATATTTTCCTAAAAAAAATAAGATTCAATTTTAGAAAAATTTATTACATGAAATATAAAATTATATTTTAGTTTCCCAAATTCAGAATTATATTTTTTATGAGATTATTTATTTGATAATTAAATCACCCATTTATTTTAAATTTAATTTTATGGGTTAATATATTTTAGATAATGATAATAATATTATAAATTATCCCTTTTAATCATTATGGACTCTGAATTTTCTAATAGGGTCCTTAAAATATATTTAAATTTAATACAATTATCGATCATACAATAATTTTTTCCTAAATTATTTTCATGGAACAGTATAAGATACATAAATCCTATTTATTGTTAAAATGATTAATTAATTATACTATATTAAACATGGAATTTTATAAAATCTATTATTTGATTCGTAAATAAATACTGTGGGCCATTAAAATATATATTCATAGGAAAACATAGGTGGTTCCAGTAAAAATTATATTTTAAAAATGTGATATAAATGCATAAAATGTCAATCTATTTTTTGAGAACAATAGGATATTTTATAAAGGTTATAAATTGGTATATTGGGAGGTCATATTTTCTCTAAAACATTATGTACCTCTCATTTATTGGTCATTAATTTTATTACATGGGAAGGGATGAATTGATTGTGGTTATTTTTATGCATGGACATTGGAGGAGAGATATTGTTATTAATTTTTTTATTTATCATATTTGATAGTTAGCTTTTTTTTCCTCACCTTTTATTTAGTTATTGGGATACCTTGAATCTAATTGGTGTTCTTGATAAGTGATGGGATAGTAATTCTTGTCCATGAATGCTACTTCCCTAATATATATTTTTCCTAAAAGATTGTATTGGTAGGTCCCCAACACTTCTCATGGGAAATAATAAATTTTTTATCTTCATAGGATACATGTTGAGGCCCTATGAATTTAAGAAAATTGTAGTTTTATCATTTAAAAAATAATTTGGTATAATACATGAAACAAGAAACCCTCTTTATTTTTAATTTAGGGGTTTATTATCTTTTTTTACTATTTTACAACATTTTTATAATGGTTGTGGAATTTGTATCTTGTTATCTTGTATTATATATTAATTTACTGGGAAACGTGGTAATACAATTTTTTATTATTGGAATTTAGTTATAATTGTTATAAATTTTTTTTACAAAAAAATAGAATATATTTTTGAGTTAATCATCTTATAATGGGAATTTAGTGTTTTTCAACTATATGATACAACGATTAAAAAATGTATCAGACTGATGGAATGAATAAAATGAGATAAATATCATTTATTAAAAAAATGGATAGTTTTTGAAAAAATATATATATACATATATTGGTTTTGGTGAAATTAGGTTTGATAAAAAATCATTTGTGTGTAATATATTATACATCTATAAAAATGATCAAAAATTTATGGTCACACATGTGGAATGATGTTTAGTGATATACTGTTATTTTTATGCTCACATCTATATTACATTTATGTGTAATTTTTTGATTCATTTCATGAACATTCAAAAATAATATTTTTTCTCTTGGTTTTTTTGGTTCCTTGTAAAAATATATAGTTATCTGTATTATTTAATTTTATTTATTAACATTTTAACTTTACTAATTTCCCAAAACAATTTCTTTTTTGTTATTTAATCATTAAGGATTTAGAAATTTGGATTTATAGATGATGAATCCATTCTTTGTTATTCTGTTATGAATTTTAATGTTATCATATGTAAATTATATCCATAAAATTTCCAAAAAAAATATATTTAGGCTTCATCTAAGTCTAATTATTTGAATTTTTATTGATATTTGATGTATTGATTAATCATGCCCAATTTTCTAGAATAATTCATGTAATTATTTTTCACTAATTTACTGGTGAAATATTTCTAATTACTTTTTATGATACAAAAGAACTATTTTTCATCCTGTGGGGATTGGGAACTCTCTATGTGATAGTGCAAGACTAGTATAGTTTTGGGTTCAGGTGGATCTAAGGGTTGGTTCAGTATAGTCTTTGAAAATCATATATATCATTATGAAAATATATTAATATTATGGTTGACATTAAAAAATATCATTTTCTAGAAAGGGAATCAAACCCTTAATAGAATATACTAATAAAATATTCCCTAATAATTTATCATTGAGATGAATAATTAATTATGTAAATAAAATATGTGTGGAAGGGAAAAATGTTCAAATGGGAAAATAAATATCATTAAAGTCATGTGGTCATTATTTAATAAAATAAAGACGTCATAGAAAATGTATAAAATTTTTCATTTAAATAAAAATATGTTAATTGTATGGGACTATATATATTTATATTAAAATAAAAAAAATATTCATTTATTTTCAGAACAATATGGATATAAAGGGGAAAATAGTAATTACTATGTGTGTGAATTATTCTTAATAACACCACAATACTATGAAGAAATTAATTCATCAAATAAGAATATTTTTATTTGAAAATAGAATTCACATTACAAAATGATAAAATACCTTATATAATTTTTAATTGAAATAATAATATTAATATGGATGATAATAGTAAAGTATTATAGTTTATAGCCTGATAAACTATAAATTTAGCTGATGAATCTAATATAGATATTATAAAAATTGAATTACAACCACATGAAGGATATAGATTGAAATTTAACCATAAATACATTAAATAATAAGAAATAGATTATGTGATATTTTAATTATTTAATATATACACTGTGAACAAGCAGAACTATTTTACAAAGAAGAATATTTTAGATAATAAACCATTATATCATGACTTATGTCTCTTTTAAAATATAATATATGAAACATTATAATATTCATGGACCCATTTATCAAAAAACATGAATGATATTCATATTTATTCCCTTTTATGTTAATATTTTACATTCATTTACTACATAATGAGTATATATTATTATAAATGTATGATAATCAGGGTCCATAGTTCTAAACATAAAATCTCAAACTTTGTATAATGGTTTCAGTTATATTTCATTTTTTATGTGTTATTTTTCAGTAATATAAATTTTATTAGAATATATTTTCTAAAAAATAGATGTTATTGTACCTTTATACTGGATTTTCATCACCTATTATCTATGATGGAATACAAAAAAATTATTTTTTAATAAATTTTATGAATAAATAGTGATATAATAACAATTAGTGGATTCCAAATATTAACATTACAAAATAATAAATAATTTTCATCTCTAAATAATATAATAAAATAATAGTATTTTTGTTTTTATAATAATCCATGACTAATGTAACACCATTCAGGTAGGTCGATAAACCAACCAAAAAAATGATAAAATCAATGGACTACTATGACTGCTATGTGATTTATTAAAAATATCATAATTAATGGTATGTAATTATTTTATATTTTTAAGTTAAATTTAAAAATTGTAATTCATAGAAGGAGGAGGATTAAAAATGAAATTGTAACCACCCGAATCCGGATCCACTCAACTGGTGCCTCGTACCTGGATCGCCACATGACCTCAAGCACATTTTCCCAAACGCCAGAGGCTGCCGACTAGCAGCGATGGCCTTAGTGAGTCATTTAGGAATCTATGTCCTCATTTGGTAAGGTATGCAAGTGAAAGAAAATAACAGTCAATAGCGGAAGCAGTAACAACATGTAATAACTGAAACTAAATAGCTGAAACAGTGAATAGATAGTAATGATGATAATGATGTGGCGGGTACAAGTATATAAGCAAAGCAGAAAACACAATAACGTGCTAAAATACAACTGAGAAACAAAGTAAGAAAAGTAAAAAGGAACTCCAGCAGCATTGCAAGCCTAAGCTTGGTCATATTCTCTCCATATCCAACCAACAGTCATGTACTTGAAGTAGAAGGTCCACAATTCCTATCCCCACCTGCAACACTATAACCTGTATGGGCCGAAAAATAGGACCCAAACAGGGTGTGAGACAAATCCCAGTAGGCACCCACCATAAGATCTATTCCCTACGTTCAGTGAGAAACATAGAAAAAGTAAAGGAAATAAATGTAGTAGAGAAACAAGAGTACCCTAAAGTGAGAAATCCTACAAATCTCCATTCACATTTATTTATTAACTTAATTTAATAATTTAGTTATCAACCAAGGAATCTTGTAAACATCTCTATAATCCCAAAGCATAGTAAGTAACACAACATGTATCTCATCAGACTACCAAAACAACAAGCAGTACTAAGCCCAAGCTTGTTCTTTGGATTGGTGGACTCATCACAACCAACAAAACAATATTCACGCTGACTCTTTGGTTGGCTCATTTTGGCAGAACCCTCTAGTCAAATAATCGTACAAAGGCACAAACACTATAGGAAGCTCTCACCATCAATTCCCCTACGATATTGCAAGGATAACTATAGACTCTCTAAAGAAGCACTTACATATAATTCCTTATATAGACTCGATACGTAACTAAGGACACTCTGGGTAAGCACAAAGTCATATTTTCGTAGGTCCTGCGAACGACACTAATTTATAACAGACTCTCTAGAGAAGCCCTTAATCGCCAATTCCCTCTTTATTCTACTACACCAGGTTCACACAGCCCTGAGCAGTCAAGTTGTGTATAATCGACTATCATCAGCCCTAAGTAAGTTCAGAAAACTACTTGGCTAAATTATAAAATTCATCAAAAGCATATTAATAGCAGGAAAATACATGCAATCAATTATATCAAGGCAGGCAATCAATGCAACAAGTACTGCCTCACAGGAAACCGAAGCCAAACGGTGATAAACATCCAAATCACGGGAAACACCCATGGGGTGATCCTCAAACATGCTAAAAACAATCATTATTCATATAATAACCTCATTCATACATGAAATCTAAGGCAGATACTAATTCAGGATCCAAACCCTAACCCGAGATACCCGAAACATGGGTAACCTGCACTTTTGCCCAAAAACTCAATGAAAATCAATGTAAGGCAAAAAAACCACCTAACTCGATCCTATTAGATTGCTATAATTGATCATCATCTTGTGAATCGTCCATGAAATATATAAATAAATGTATTAAACGTTCAACCTATGATAACCCTCATAAGAGAAAGATTCAAGAAACGTGCCCAAAGAAGAACCATGAACTCACCGCTACGAATCTATTGCAACCGACGACGTTCGATTCAAATAACCAGTGATGGATCGGTGGCTCATAGAAGATCCACATCCTTACCCTCTCTCTCAGTCGAAGAAGCTGGAGAAGAATATGTTTGGGGGGTTAAAACTCAACCCTGGTCCGTTTAACGAAAAAAAGAAACTACACGGTGTGTACTTTTGGAGTACACAGCGTGTACTAGGCTTTTCTGTACTCCGCATTAAGTGGCCTCCACATCACCCCTACATGGCTGTGTGTGTGGCCATGACATGGCCATTACACGTCCTCGAGCGGCATCAAAGTAATTGGCGTGTAATCATAAAGTACACGGTGTGAACTTTGAAAATTTCCAGATTTTCCTTTTTTTCCCAAAAACTACCATAAAAGGAAAAACATACCTTAAAAGAAGTTCTGGGTTCTTACAAACATCCCCCATTAATTAAATTCATCCCCGAATTTCCCTAACAAGGTGGTGAAGAAGAATCCTCGAACAAATATGGCCACTGTGATCGCATATCAGCCTCCCTCTCCCAAGTCTCATCCTATACACGGTCATTCTGCCATAGCACCCATACCAGAGGAACAGACCAGCCACACAGTAATGTTACACTATGATATAAAATCCTGATAGGATGATCCTCTAATTATGCATCCTGCTCAAGCTCAACCTCCTTGGGTTGAAAAACATGATATAAGTATGAGAAATAACATCGAAGCTGAGAGACATGGAAGATGTCGTGCATAGCCTGGTACCTCTGATGTAACTGCAACCTATATGCAACCAGACCGACTCTCTCCAGAACCTCAAACAGCCCGACGTATCTCAGTAAAAGCTTACCATGACTCCTGATCCTCTTTTGTCCCAACCTTAGGGTAACACGTATAATGACCTGATCTCCGACCTTGAACCCCAATGGTCATCTCTGTTGATCATCATAAGATTTCTACTGAGAATCTACATTACCCATCCTTTAATGAATCAACTCCACCTGTTCTTTGGTCTCCTGAACAAGATGAGGTCCCAGCATAGCTGCCTCCCCTACCTCCAGCCAACACAAGGGTGATCGGCACAACCTACCGTACAAAGCCTCGTAAGGTGCCATCGAAATAGTTTCTTTGAAACTATTATTATAGGAAAACTCCACTAGAGTTATATGTTCTCCCCAATATCCTCCAAAATCAAGGACAAATTCTCATTGCATGTCCTCTAGCATGTGAATCGGGCACTCTGACTGGCCATATGTCTGGGGATGGTAAGCTGTACTCAGAAGTACCTATTTACCCAAATCCCTCTGTAGCCCTTGTCAGAAATGCGATGTAAAGTGGGCGTCCCTATCTGAAATGATAGTACTCGGAACCCCATGCAAGAGTACAATCTCACGGATTTACAACTGTCCAATCTCATCAACACTAAAATTTTCCTTAATCGGAAGAAAGTGAGAAACCTTCGTGAGCCTGTCAATGACAACCCCAACCACATAATTTCCTCGAGGCGATATCAGTAGCCCTATCACGAAGTCCATCGCGACATCATTCCACTTCCAATATGGAATGGGTAGCTACTATAAAAGCCATACCGGTCGCTGGTGCTCTTCCTTCACCTGCTGACAGATGGAACACCACGTGAAAAAACTAGCAACATCTCTCTTCATACCTGGCCACCAATACTGGCGGTGTAGATCATGATACATCTTGGTGATGCCATGATGAACTACCCAAACTGAGTAATGAAAGTCTCACATCAACTCCTCATGTATATCTGTTGGCACCCACACGCATCCCAGGAAACACAAGATCTCACCCTCTCCAATGGTCCATCCGGGAAGAGGGTCCTCTCCTGACACGCTTTCTCATAGGATTAGGCCTTCAGAATCTGATATTTGCCTCATTCGAACTCAGTCAAGAAGGGTAGAGGTAATAGCTATAGAGGAAAGAAACGTCTGACCCTGTCTGTCATGCACCTCCAAATGAATTTTAGAGAACATAGCCATAAGCAGCCACTCACTGCTGGCCTCCTGAACTTCTTGTATCTTTTTCTTCCTACTCAGTGCGTCTACCACAGCGTTTCCTTTCCCATGCGTATAAGAAAGCTCGAAATAGAAAGACTGTTGGTACTCAACCCACATCCACTGTCTCAGATTCATGTCACGCTATGTGAAGAAATACTTGAGGCACTTGTGGTCAGTATATACCACAAAATTCTCTCCCAGAAGATAATGTCTCCAGAAACGCAAAGCAAGAACAACCGCATCCAATTCCAGATCGTTCATAGGATAGTTCCTCTCATGTGACCTCAACTACCGAGATACATATTCAAAAACAAGATTCTCTTTCATAAGAACTACTCCAAGACCCATGTCAGATGCTTCACATAAAACTGTATAACTCTTTCCTAGTTCCGGAAAAACTAGAATCGGTGTTGAAGTCAATATCCCCTTCAGCTCCTGAAAGGATGAATTGTAGGATTCTAACCAAACATACTCCACCCCCTTCTTATTCAAGTCCATAAACGGCGCTGCCATGTGTGATAAATATAGTATAAACCGCCTATAGTAACCATCCATCCCTAAGAAACTTCGTACCTTGAAGACATTTTTTGGCTGCTCCCAGGTAACTATTGCTCTCACCTTTTCTCAGTCTACTGATACTCATGTCTCTGAGTTGAAATGACCCAGGAATTGAATATAATCCATACAAAAGTGGCACTTTGAGGTCTATGTATATAACTGATGCTCCCTCAGTGTACTTAAAACGATCTCAAGATGGGTAGCATGGTCATGTCAAGTGTGAGAGTACACCAAAGTATCGTCCAGAAAAACCACCATGAAAGAATCTATGTAAGGATGAAAAACTCTGTTCATTAGTGCCATCAAAATTGCATGCATGTTCGTGAGACCGAACGACATAACCAAATACTCAAACAGACCATACCTGCTCTGGAAGGCTGTAAGAGGTATATCAGATGGTCGGACACGCAACTGATGATAGTTGGATCTCTAGTCGATCCTCGAGAACACTCTGGCTTCTCATAGCTGATCAAAGAGATCCTCTATCCATGGAAATGGATATCAGTCCTTGAAATTCAACTGGTTTAGCTTCCGATAATCCACACAAAGCCGTAAAGTACCATCTTCCTTCATTGCAAACAGAATAGGCGAACCCCAAAGAGAATTACTAGGTCAGATGAAACCCTTTTGTTGAAACTCCTCCAACTGCTTTTTGATCTCCTGTAACTCAGGTGTAACCATCCTATAAGGAGGTATGGATACCGATGATACTCCTGGAACAATCTCAATAGAGAAGTATACCTCTCGCTCTAGAGGCAAGCCTAAAAAGACTTCTGGAAAAACATCCCAGAAATGATCCACCACTTGGGGAAAGTATAACCGATAAGTCCCCTGTTCATATAGATATAGGATAGAAATATGGGTTGTAACACCGCTTAACCCATGATGTTTTAGTCCAGCTTTGCTCCCCTGGACAATCTGTTCACCCTTGTGAAGAAAAGATTTTCCCTCCGGTGATGTGAAACTCACCCTACGATAATAGCAATCGACAAAGGCCTGGAAGGGAACTAACCAGCCCTTCTTGAGAATGAAATAATAAACTGTCATCTCCAAAACATAGAGATTCCATGAAAAATGACACCCACAAACCTAAAGGGGCAGTCTAAGCACTGACGCACACAAGTAGTTCTAATTCCCAAGGGAGTGTCTAGCATCATCATATCCTCAGAAGTATAGACAATATGTCTAAGTCTTTCCACAGTATACACAGAAATAAAGTTATGAGACGCACTTATATCAAAAAGTGCATAGGATAAAACTGAGTATATTAAAATCTTACCTTGAACTGTAGAAGGTATAGGATCCTTCCCTTGATTAATCTACTATACTGGAAAAGTCTGGCATGCACTGCGGCCCTAGGTAGCAACCTGAGATCCCTGAGCTCACCCTCCCTGAGCCTGACCACTACATCCATAGCCTCTACCCTGTCCTGAATGACCTGAATAACTCCAGCCCCTAGTCTACTGCGGAACTGGTAATCCAGCTCTTGTACGAGGAGTCGAAACTGATCCTCCTTCACTAGCCACTGGAAGGAGAACCATGCATAAACGCTAAAGATGACCCACCTTGCTTCAAGATCGACACTCCACTAGGTCTATCAGGAACTAGGGCTTCTTATTACCACTTTTTCCACACTGATAGAACACCACTTGGTTGCCAGAAGGAAGATCTCGTCTACTAGAAGAAATACCTCGCTTCATCGAGTCACCTCATGTAGACTCTCAGTGGCACTTCCTGCTGCATTTCTGAAATAAATCAGCCCTGAGTGATGAACCGCCCTGGCCCCTAGCTCTAGTCTCCCTCAAATTTATTTCTGCGATAAGTTCCTGGTTGACTATTTGAGAAATAGAAGTCAAATGAAAGGCGTTCACATGTGATCTGATGTCCGGCCTGAGGCCTTCCTCAAACTTCCTCGAAAAAAAAAGATTCTCATTCCCCAGAATGGGAGTGAAATGTAGTAACTCTATGAAGTTATAGGAATACACCATAACTGTGAGAGTACCCTGCTGTAGGTTCATGAACTCTTTGGCTCTGTCATCCCTCAGTGTCTTCAGGTATAAGTATTCATAGAACGTTCGCGGAAACTCATCCCATGATAGAGCATATTGGAACCCTGCCCATGAAACCAAATCCCACCATCTTTTGGTAGAATCTCGCAGCATATAAGTAGAAAGATTCACTCTCCTCTCCGGAGGCATCTCCAGGTGATCAAATATGGACATCATGGCTTCTATCCATGACTCCGTAGCCTGTGGTCCTCCATCCCCTTTGAACGTGGGAGGATGTTGTTGCTGAAAAACCTACGTTAGTTCTGGATTAAACGAGGCAGGATACTGAGCTCCCTGGAAGCTGTACATGAATCTCATGAAACCCTCTCTGAACTGAGTGTCGACACCAGTGTCTGGAATCACTATAGGTGCCATGTACGGAATAATAGGCAGAACTAATTGTAGTCCCTGATCTGCCGTATCAGGCGTATGGTCACTTCCTGGGTCATGATGGACAACGGGAGGATGTCTCGGTGCCATGACTCTACAAGGTCAAAATCACACTTTAGATCACATTGCCAGGATCTAAAAACTAGTAGTGTAAGAAGGAAATATGGGAAAGAAAAATTCAAAAGAAAACAAAACATGGCTACATGTTGTGTATAAAGACTACACAGCGTGTTCCCTAAATTCATTTACATGGGCATGTATGCCTACCTAACTGGTTGTGTAACGCCCCAAATACACGTCGTGTTGTCCCAACACATGGCGTGTATTTGAATTCCCTTCCCTGCCTGAGTCCTTCTACACGGTTAAGACACACGGCTCTACTTAGACAAAACTACACGGCATGTTCCAGGTATACACGGTGTTTAATTAACAAGCTTCACTAGGACCGTGTTGTTAGGGACACGGTCTGTGTGCCCCGATCACACTACACGGCATGTTATAGAAAGAAACGGTGTGTACTAAGAAGTCCTAATAGTCTGTGTGGTTAGCTAAATGGCCGGCTACACAGTTGACACTACACGGTGTGTTTCAGGCAGACACGGCGTGTATGGTAAAGGATAACATGACCCATGTTGTTCGTGACACGGTCGAGGTACATATTTCATACTACATGGCGTGCTAAACTAGTACACGTCATGTTCCTATAATATTTTCAAAACCCCGTGTCCTTGACCGCACAGTCAGTGACACGGATATAGACTACACGACGTGTATTTATAAAGTACACACCGTGTATTATGGGTTTTTCTGGACAATAGCCTCAGAACTATACCAAATACCAGAAAACACAGAAAAACAAGAATTAAGGTGAAAAATTCCAATCTTTGAAGGCCCAAACTCCTCGCGAATCAAATTTTGGCATCTTTAACAAGTCACATCATGATAAATAGTATAACAAACTCACAATCCACAAAATCATGATCCTCGAGGGACCATAACACCTCTAAGACCAGAGTTTGTTGTCTATGATAAAGAAACTTTAAACAAACAATACCCTATCAACATAAGGAATTCTATCACAGCAGCTATCAAAATAGCATGCATAGTCTATCACAAATTCTATCACAATAGCATGCAATTTCTAATGCAGTTTAGATGTCATGGAAAAATGAATGACATGTGGTTTTCTAACAAGTGCCTATATGATGCATGAGATGGTATACCCTCATCTCATCGGGTTGCAAGAAAATAAAACCACAATCTTATAAACATTAACAGCACAAAACAAGGGCACCACCCAAAGGTGAAATTAATTAAATTGTAACATTTTCAAAACTCCAAAATTGCAATATTCAAGGTCACCTGGATTTTTCCCTGTACACGAGTTCTAGAACACCCAGGCACAGCTATTTACCATTTACCTATCACATCCTATCCTTGTCTAATATCGCTAAATAGTAAGTCAATAGAAAGAAAAAAACCCCTCTGATACCACTTTGTAACGACCTGAATCTGGAGCCACTCAACTGGTGCCCCGTACCCAGTTCACCACATGATCTCAAGCGCATTTCCCTAAATTCCAGAGTCTACCAACTAGCATTGAGGGCCTTAGTGAGTCATTGGGGAAAGTATTCCCTCATTTGGTAAGGTATAAAAGGGAAAGAAAATAACAGTCAATAACGGAAGCAGTAACAACATATAATAACTGAAACTAAATAGTGGAAACAATGAATATATAGTAATGATGATAATGATGTAGAAGGTAAAAGTATATAATGAAAGCAGAAAACACAACAACAAGCTTATATACAACTTAGAAACAAAGTATGAAAATTAAATAGCAACTCTAGTTGCATCGCAAGCCTATGCTCGGTCCAATGCTCTCCAGCTCCAACCAACAATCATGTACATGAAGTATAAGGGCCACAATATATATCCACACCTGCAACCATATAACCTGTTTGGGCCGAAAAAAGGAACCAAACAAGGTGTGAGACTAATCCGAGTAGGCAACCACCACAAGATCTGTGCCCTACTGTCAGTGAGAAACATAGAAAAAGTAAAGGAAATAAATGAAGCAGAGAAACAGGAGTACCCTAAAGTAATAAATCATACAAATATCCAATAACATTTATTTATTAACTTAATTTAAACATTTAGTTATCAACCATGGAATCTAGAAAACAACACTATAATCCCAAAGCATAACAAGTAACGCAACAGGTATCTCAGAAGACTACCTAAACAACAAGCAGTACTAAACCCAAGATTCTTCTTTGGATTGGTGGACTCGTCATAGCCAACCAAACAATATTAACACTGAATCTCTCGGTGGCTCATACTAGAATACCCCTATAGTCAAATAATCATACAAAGGCACAAACAATCTGGGAATCTCTCACCGTCAATTCCCCTACGGTCTTCTAACGATAGCTATAGACTCTCTAAGGAAGCACTTACGTCTAATTCCCCCTGTAGTCTCGATACGTAACTAAGGAAACTCTGAGGATGCAGATTCAAATTCCCATAGGTCATGAGAATGATACAAATTTATAACAGACTCTCTAGGGATGCCCTTAATCGTCAATTCCCTCTTTAGTCTACCGCACCAGGTTCACACAACCCTGAGCAGTCATGTCATGAGTAATCGACTATCAGCAGCCCTAATTAAGTTCAAAAAACTACTTGTATAAATGCTACAATGAAAAAAATCATATAAACAGTAGGAAAATACATGCAATAAATTATATCAAGGTAGGCAATCAATGCAACAAGGTCTTCCTCACATGCAACCTAAGCCAAACGGCGATAAACAGCCAAAACACGTGAAACACCCATGGGGTGATCCTCAAACATTCTAACAAGAAATAATTATTCATCTAATAACCTCAATAATACAAAAAATCTAAGGCAGATACTAATGTAAGATCAAAACCCTAACCCGAGATACCCGATACATGGGTATCCGGCACTTTTTCATAAAAACTCAAAGACAATCAACCTAAGGCAACAAACCACCTACATTGATCCTAGAAGATCGATATATTTGACCCCCGGCCCGTTAATCGGCCATTAACAGATTAGATATTCAAAAACGTCTTAAACGTTCAACCTATGATAACCCTCATAAGTGAAAGAATCCGGAAATGTGGCCAAATAAGAACCAGCAACTCACCGTTGTGATTCTATTGCAACCAATGGCATTTGATTCGGATAACCGGTGATGGATCAGTGGCTCAGAGAAGATCTATGGTCGTACCCTCACTCTAGTCAAAGAAGCTCGAGAATAAGATGTTTTTGGGTTAAGATGCGACCCCTGTCCGTTTAACGAAAAAAATAAAGTACACGGTGTGTACTTTTGGAGTACACGGTGTGAACTAGCCTTTTCTGTACTCCGCATTAAGTGGCCTCCACATCACCCCTACATGTTCGTGTGTGTGGCCATGACACGGCCCGCACATGGCCTCGTGCAGCATCAACGTGCACGTCGTGTACTCAGAAAGTAAAAGGTGTGTACTTTGAAAATTTCCATATTTTCCACTTTTTCCCAAAAACTACCAGAAAACGAAAAACATACCTGAAAAGAAGATCTGAGTTCTTACAGAAATAATGGAAAAAACTTGTTTCTTAGAAAGCTTAAATCATATCCCCACAAAAAAATATTAATTTTTTTATGTAGATGATAAAACCATTAAGAATCCAATGTCACAAAAAATAGTATAGGAATATTTGGGAATAGGTGATGATAGATTAATGTGTCAATTTTTTCAAATTTTATGTGGTATTGGAGGGATCCTTTTTAGGTTGTTGGATTATAATATTTCTAATAATTTTTAAAAAATATAAAAAATGAAAGATAATTTTAATGGAAATTAGATCTATATTTCACAAATAATGAAGATAAAATGTGGTTATGTTTATAAAACCATCGTTTTCAAATATCGAAATAGTATTTTATGATACATTATTTTTTTAATTACTTAGTGTTAACCCATTATTATGTTGTTTTACCATTAATGGGGTAATTTATATTATCACCTTGATATTATATTATTATGAATTTATGTGATTATGAACTACATAATTAAAGTTAATTTTTTGAATCAAATAATTATATCCATTTAATGAAATGTATTTAAAAAGATAAATTTATGTTTTAATTCAAAACATAATTTATATTGAAGAAATATTTTTAATATAATAGTCACCTCTAAAAAAACTTTTTGTTCATAATAATATTTCATATAATTCAATCCTTAATATTGAATTTAATCACTTTATTAATATATATATAATAAATTGGTGAAATTTTACATAATAGATTAATTTAAAATTTTTAGGTAAAATTTTCAGAACAGTAATAAATTTATTTATTAAAAAATAACCCTTTATCTTTTTAACATTCTATGTTACATTTACCTCAGTTAATAAATTATGAAACAGAAATATTTATATTTACTACATTAGTCTAAAATTATAATTAAAAATTCAATAAAATTTAATTATATTTGACTTCATAATATCAAAATATATAAATTTGATAAAATCGTGGGGCATAGGAAACATTATTTTTTGTAAAAAAAATTATCCATAAAATGAATATATGCATATTAGTTTCTTATTAATAATCGGTTAATTAATTTATGGTTACTATATTATATATATTATAAGTAAATTTCATTAAAATATTAACATATAATTGACTATTTGAATGTAAAATAAAATAACCATATTAGATACCAATAATAATCCTCTAATAAGATTATTTATTTGACATTAATTGATATTAAAATTATCAAAATATAATTAATAACGAATTAATGAATATTTTTAAATAATTATTTATATAGGTAATAAAAGTTATTTTATTTAATACATAAAATATGTTTAATTCTTAATAAATATTATGTATAAAAAAAATTTAAAGAGAAAATATTTTTACCCATCAATAATAATTTATTATTCCAGATTGTTCAAATATTATTTTCTGTATTTGGTTATTTTACTTTTAAAAAAAATAATTTTATTTCATGAATATATTTTATTAATTCAACACTTTAAAATTATTCAGTTTATCCAAAATAAGAAATTCATAAAAATATTTTCTTTATATTTTATGGTTATTTAAATAATTTATTAAATTTATTAAATTATATTAAAACAAAAAATTATATATTGGTAATAATATCATTATTTTCATAATATATATATATATTATCATGTAAACAATAAATATGGATACAAAATATAAACACATAATACTATACTTTAAACATGTTTACTTTTAGTATACAAAATAAATATATACCTCTTTAGAATTGATATATAAAATTTGTATTACACCCACATTACTTCTTATAAATTCAATACATTATAACTTCACTGTGTGATATTATCATTCCAATAAATTTAATTATGTATTTTTCATTTGTAATTTTAATTTTTTTACAATTTTTTATCCATGTAGTTTTAAGAATACTATTGGTGATTTTCAAGGGTGAAGATGATCCAAGGGATCTCATATTTTATAAGGTACTTTTAATTTATCTCATTTTGACTACCTTTTATTAATAAATATATTATTTAAGTAATTATCCTTGAAATGTAATATTATATGTTCTATAATGCATTGTTTCATGTAACATTTCTATAATGATCCACAATGAATAAATTCTGTATTATTTGTGTATTTTTTATATTATATTACTCATATTCAAAATAATAATTATTATATTAAAGGAACATGAAATAATTTCTTATAATTTTATAAAGAAAACATATAAAAATTACGATACCTTAAAAATATGGTGCAATATTCTATAACCTTTTTTAAAAAAATTTATAAATTTTAATTATCAGCCAATAATTACTATAGGAATGGGTATCCATAAGATAAACAAGTTTCATGATATTTTTCAGTAAATAATATTATTGGAAACACAATGAAACAAATTTATAGGTTAAAAATTTTTATATAAAAAGTATTACAATATATTTATTTTTTCTGATATAATATATTATATGTTATAAGGACATAACATTCAAAACATAATTTTTATGCTCTTGTATACAACAAACTAAAAATTACAAATTATTTAATATAATATCCATAATATTACTTAAAACTAATTATATGGCATAATATACAATTATGAAATAGAAATTTATTCCATGGTTTCTTTTATTCCACAATTTGTGTAGACATTATGACATTATATTGTTTCAGGACCCATAATAAGGATTCATTATAAAAATGTTGTAATAAATCACATAACTATTTATATTTGATGATGAAAATATTTACTACATGAAATGGAATTTTTGTGTCCTATTAATTGATATGATCTACATATTAAGAGATCAAATCCATTATCCATATAACATTGATACAAAAAATGGTTGTAAAAACGTGATCTAGACGGTGTTTCCGCTTATAATCCACAATCAGAGTAAAGATTCACACTATAGATGCATTAAACACACCCTAAGGTTATTTCATAGACAATTTAACAACCACTATTTTAATTTGTGAGTAAAATTTATTAGAAGACATGAATTTGATGAATGAACCAGAAGATATAGATCTAAATTTGACAATCATTGATCAAACTTAGAAAATAAGTGTACCATTAAATACTCAATTTTCATGTTCTACATCACCAATACCAATACCATATGAACTTCCTTGTTTCCTTGGTCTATGATTTTATTGTTACAAATTATCCATGTTAGACAATGGATTGAGTCATTTATTCTTCTTATTTAGACACACAAAACATATAAAACAATTGATTTTTATTTGAAATAATGTAATGACCTTTTTACAACTAATGTTTAAACTAAACCCTGCATTTTTTCTTAATATTTTAGTTATATTCCCTATTTCTCAACACATAAAACATATTATAACACTATTTAGACAATTCTAAAAGTTATTCTTCCCATATTTTGAACATGTGTTGTGTTTATGATTATTTCTGTTATGGAATTTATCACATTCTCTTATATGAAACTATATACTTCACATATTTTTTTGGGAAATTCAAATACAAATAAGTTTTTAATAATAAATATAGATTCATTATTAATAAAAATAAAATGTTTTTATAAATAAACTAATTATAACATTTTGTTTCTTATTAATAAAATAAGCATGTTTTCCATCGTACCAATTGTTAACTCAGTTCCTCATATTACAAGTAGTTTACATTAATATAAAAATAGTGAGGATATAAACACATAAATCATAATGAATATAATAACTAAAAATAATTAAATAGATATATTATATATTAATTAAATATATACCCAATCATATTAGTTAATAATTATAAAAATTATATTATCATTTCCTATTATAAATCATTTTCTATAACTATAAAATAAATATGTATTAAAATTCTTCAAAATTATTACTAAACTCCTTTAAAATCAAAAAAATCATTTCAAATGGGATTTAACAATTAGTAATCTAGTAAATCCCATTTTGTTTTAAATGTTTGAATATATATTTAATACCCAACCACTTTTTTTGGGATTATTATACTTTTTCACATCTAGGGAAGAGCTTATATACTTTTTTCATCAACATTCAGATAACATTGATAATAAATCACACACACGATACCATTCCAAAATATTATATTGAATTCATATATTTAGAAACTTCCCAAGTTTACTGACTAATATACTCTAGTCGTAATAACCATATATGTTAAAAACCCTCTCTAATACCAATTAATAAAGAACAAGATAAAAAACCATTTTATATTATTTTCAAAATCTAAACATTATATACTCACAAATAGAATTACATTCATAAAACATAATTAATTTATATATTTATATAATCATTAAATAAATATCAAATTATAAATTATTTATTCAATATATATAACAAACATCTCTATATAATATATCATTATGCACGTAATCAAGAATGTAATTCATTGGGAAATGGGAAAAAAGAACAAATGGGATCAAATTATGAGTAATAAAATAGTTACCCATGGGTCATAAAATGTATATAACATAATAATTCATGAAATAATAAATATTATACAATATTATTATTAAAAATACACTATAATATAAATAAATAATCATATTTAATTATATGATATCATAAATCTGGAATGATATCACACGTTCATAAATGTGTAGTCATATAGACATAAGTGATTTTTAATCTCTTCGAATCATGTCATTAAAATTGAAACCATGGAATTAAATTATAGTATTGTGACATAACATTGATATAAGTAATAATTCTAACAATAATTTATTATTACATAGTGATAAAACCATATCATTTAAATACATTAATGTATGAACATACCTAATCATGTCAATGAATTATGATGTGAGAAAATGTAATTATTAACATGCATCAACATGAAGATCTCTAAATAAATAGAATATTAACTAATTAATTTATTTATATTAGAAAAAACAAAAAATATTATGATATAACATATTATTTCATGTCATATGAATTAAAACACAGATCATGTATTAAAAAACCAATATAATGAAAATGAATTTCAAACTAAATAGACACGAAATTAAACATTATATATTCTTGATTATTAATTCAATAACTATTTATATTATATTTTAAAATAATTTAAAAATTAGATATTTGGTAAATTAGATCACTAATCATAGATAATAATTCATAAATTATGAACTATATACATGTAAAGACCCGGAAATTTGAAGGAAAATTTTTTCTTAATTTTCATTGGAATTTTACAGGAACGCAGTTTCTGACGGTGCCTGATTCTGAGACCCGGTGTGCCCGGAATCAATTTCTGAAGTTTGGCTCGGGTACGTTCAGTGAACAAACGAGCGGGTTTTCCTATCTTTTGATCCGGTGCCCGGAATCGAATTCTGAGGGCACCGATGAACTCGCAGCGCCGATATTCACTTAAGGAGACCTTTTCCAAGGTTGCGTTTTATGCGGGTTGAGAGTTAGTTTTGGGGGAAATAAAATGAAGTTAAATAAAATGTGGAAACACAATTTTAATTTTTTTATCCATGTTGGTTATATCCTTCCAAAGGGAGTTAGAGGTGGGACCCACATCCACTTAACCTCCCTTGAGAGGATTAAGTGTGGTGGGGCCCACATGAACCCTAACTCCTCAACTCCCCTTTAAACTCCCAATAACTCCACTCAATTTAATTTTGACAACTTCAGTTTTAATTGAGATGAGTTATTGATTTTCAAACTTTTGAAATTAAAGTGGTTTAGTTGTGTAAATAAAATAAGCCTCAGACTTATTTTATTTTGGTTAGATTTCTCTTTCCACCTTGAGAGAATTTGGGAGCTTTCTTCTTCTTCTTCAAACCTTGACGAAGAACACGAAGAACACTTATGCTCCGAAGAAGAACACTGCATCTCTTCTTCGTAGCCAGTGTGTTTCCGAAGATCGACGAAGCCGCTTTCTCCTCAGACTTTCCTCGTCAGCTTACGAAGCTTCTCCAGTGACGCTACCTCTTCAGACGTACCTCGACATCAACGGAATCAACGTTCGATTCCCGCGATGCCCGACCTCCGCGATGCGTGTCTTCCGCGGCTCGTTGACGTGCTTCGCTCTTGAAACCGAGGTAGGGGTTTGTTTTTGATAATGGCATCTTCTTCCCTTCGTTTTCCCCCTTTTAAAATAATGAATGCGGATTATCAAGGGAAGATTGTTTCAATTTTAATTGTTTCGAAATTGATACTTAGTTTCCATTTTTGAAAACTCCTAACGTGGAGGGTGCGGGCCGTACGAACATGGCCCGACAACCCTCCGCTATTTGCTCTTGTCATATGGTTTTCTCGGCGATGAAAAAACGGGACCGCGGTAAGGATTTGAGATCATTGCCGTGAATTTCTCGACCCGAGGAGAGCATTGGCGCAGGCAGCGGTCAAATCGGACCACCAGTGGTCCGCAGAGCTCGACGGCGGCGCACCACCCCAGCGTGGCAGTGGCGGCGACCGGCGGCGGCGGCGCGCCGCCGGAGAAACCAGCTGCGGCAGTGCCGCGGTGGCCTTCAAGGCGGGACCCCTTCTGGGTCTCGCGTGTATGAAGAATGGTCGGCCATACGCCGGCCGTTACCCTGAAGACCCGGGGGTTGAACCCCCGGTTGGCTGGAGCGCCCCCCCCCCCCCCCCCCACGTGGGGGGCCGTTGGTTTCATTAACACAGGGGGGGGGCTTGTGCCCCCCGTTTCCCTCAACCCGCCGCTTGGCCAAACGGCCGAGCTGAGCTGGCGCCGGGCCGCCAGGCCGGGTCCCGCCGGGTCGCGCCGGCCCGCACCGGGCCGGGTTGACCCGGTTCGGGCCGACTCGGGGGGGGGGGGGGGGGGGGGGGGGGTCTCGGGCCGGGTCGGCCCGGGCCCAGACCCCCGTTTTCGGACCACTTTCGGTCAAATTCCCGTAACTTGAGCTACGGGCCTCCAAACAACTCTCCGTTAGTGGAAACACGATCCTTGGATCGAGACGGTCGTTTCGGTATTTCGCACTCAAGGTTTCGGAGAACTTGGGGTTCGGCCGGGTTGGTTCGTACACGAAACCAACCGGGCCCTCGGAGCGGAAACGCTCGTAACATGAGTACCGTACGTCCGTTTGACATGCCGTCGACTTTTATGGATTCCTCTAAGTGAGATGGATCTTTTGGCTTACTCCGCTCAAGGTTCGGATGCCGTCGGAGTGGGGTCGGGTTGGTTTGCTCACGAAACCAACCGGGCCCCTGGATCGAAAAATCCAATAACTCACAGACCGGGCGTCCGATTGACGCGCCGTCTGTTTCGTTGAATTCCTCTTGATGAGACGGAACTTTTGTCATACTTCGCCCGAGATTTGAATATAGTTGGATGGTGGCCGGGTTGGATTGCACCCAAAACCCAACCGAGCCCCTAGAACGGAAAAGTTGATATCTTTATGACTGGACGTCCGTTTGAGGAACCATCAGCGGTGTTGTTGATCACGATTAGAAACGATCTCTATGAGTATACCCTATGAGAGTTCGGGGTACAGTTGAGATACGGCTGGATTTGGTTCGCACACGAAACCAACCGGGCCCCTGGGACGAAAAGGCTAGTAACTCACAGACCGGGCGTCCCTTTGACGCGCCGTCTATTGCGTTGAGACCCCTATGACGAGGCGGTCCTTTGAGATACTTATTTGTGGGACTTTGAGATACTTGGAGTATCGACCTATAGCTCGTGGAGCGGACCCTCCCAGTGATGAGCATGCAGTGTACGGAAACCGTGTAGCTGGATGAGACCTGATGACTGCTTGACCGACTCGACTTCGAGTGAGTCGACTAGCCCAGTGGACGGAGCACTACTTTCTGAGGTGCAGACCCATGGCGGACAGAGCACTACCTGTGTGACAGTGCAGACCCGTGGTACTCGTCTGGAGAGTACCTCATCAGGCTACTAGGGGGTGTGCACTACTGTGTTTGGGTGACATACCTCGGCGGGAAGAACTACTGTGTCTGGGTGGCTGACCCGCGGTACTCGACAGGAGGAGTACTTCAGCAGTCTTAGGTTAGTGAGCAGTACCTCGGAGTCGTGACAGGACCACTATACACTCCAGAGACGGAGCTCTTCAGCAGTTACGGTTTCAATAATGAAAATCCTAGTTTGAACTGATACTTTCGACCTTTGTGTATACCTCATGATTAAGATGGGTCACTTGATAACTTAGGTATATGTATGGGCATATACCTGGGTAGTGGTTATCCGTTGATTTCATGATCCTTGTGTTTCCTCATGGTTGAGATGGGTTACTTGATAACTTAGGTATATGTATGGGCATATACCTAAGTAGAGGTTATCTGTTGAGATCTTCTTTGTTGTTATCCTTGTTGGTTTTAGAGAGACCTTGAGGGTATCGTGGTCCCTACTATGTATTGTTATACTCACCCATGCACGGGCTATGCCCGCACCTCATTGTGTTGGTTGAAGACGACAGGCAGTGCTGACGGAGGCCGAGTGTTCGAGGACTGGACGGTACCCAGAGGTGGACTACACGACGAGACGACACACGGAGGAGGTTGACGGACGAGAGCATTGAGGAGGCTATCCGTACCTACCCTTTAGGTAGGATCCGTGGCGGATGATCCATGAGCTTCTCTATCTATACCTACCCTTCAGTTAGGATCCGAGCAGGACGACCCAGGAGCTGCTTCCTTCCTCTAGCTGTTTGTCTTTTTCTATTGTACTTTCGTTCAGTTGTATTTGTACTTTCTTTTGGGTTTGTATTCTGGCCCATTTACTTTTCATCACTTTCTCTTTGTACTTAGTGTTAACTTCTGCTTGTTCTCTGTGGTGTTTTTTTACATTTATAAAGGCAGTTCCTTCCCAGTTATCGGGATTTACGCCTTTGCTGGTAGTCGCCAGCCCCTGTCCTATGGAAGGCGGGCTTGAGGTAGTCACAGCACGGGCCTCGAGGACGGGTCGTGACAAATTGATATCAGAGGAGTCGGTTCTACCGCAGAAATTATAACTCTGATATTTTTTCTTTCTGTGAAGCAATAGTGTTAAGGGTACCGAGTGTGGTTTTCAGTTCTGGGAGTCCAGTGTTGGTGCAGGCAGCCGACGTATCCATACACGAGGATCCTGACAACTGATTTCCGACTTTGTGCACGAAAACACTGATTGCGTGTGTGTTTTCAAAGGTTTTCCCTTAAAACAGCTCAAACCAGGTCATCTCACCAGGTATAATCATTTGACCGTGTCACGTTGTTTCTTTCAGGATGCCTTTTCTCGGACGACCAGCTCGAGCCCAAAGGGATGTGCGTGCTGACAGCCTGTCGAGCGACGAGGCTTCGGTACAGGGCCCTCTTGCAGTTGAGGCACCAGCGGAGGCACCAGCGGTACTACCATACGTTGGGCCACCGATTCCCCCAATCACATTAGTAGGTGATGAACGCCACTTGAGTGCGCTGGACGAGTTCCAGCGCCAGAGGCCACCCAGGTTCCGGGGAGAGACAGACCCGCAGGTGACTGAGGATTGGCTGGAGGCTGTGATGAGAGTCTTCAGGCTAGTGGGGACACCGACAGACATCATGGTGATCTCTACTACCATCCTTCTTCAGGAAGCAGCAGGCAGGTGGTGGAGCCACTTGTTCTAGTTTTTCGACGGGATGACCTTCGCATGGGAAGACTTCGAGACCTTCTTCAGGGTGGAGTTTGTGCCAGTATCTCTACACCCCGAGCGTGTACATGATCTTCTTCCTTTGCCGCGTGTTTTTCGATCAGTAGCCGAGTCATCTGTGGGAAGTAGATAGATGATGCAGAGGTCCAGGAGGACCAAACCAGCAGTTGGACGATCTCGGGTTTTAGGACCGGTGGTGCGGGGCACCCGGGGTGGAAACAGAGCTAGGCATGCCAGAAGCAGGTTGTGTTACTCATGCGGCGGAAAGGGTCACCTGGCACGTGACTGTCCGACTCCTCATACAGTTGATCTGCAGGCTTTGGAGGAGCCACCGAGGCAGAAGTAGTGGGACGTTCTTGAGAAACAGCCGAGAAGTGGACAAGGCAGTAGTGCTCCAGGACCAGGTGGACAGGAGCAGAACTAGTAGATACATCCCTTATACTTCTAGTTCCATGTTGTTGTTGTATTCGTGTCTTTGTACTATGAGATGCAATAATAAAAAGACACTTATCTTTGTTTGCATTCCTGCCCTTTTGTTTGGTTGATGCTAAGTGGTCCCGGTTAAAACTGTTGAATTGACCCTCACTTTCGAGATTTCTACTGGAGGAGACCCAGTAACCTCACACTGATGCCGACAGTGTGACTCGACCCTCGGAGGCGAGAGTGACAGTTGGATCTCTTAGTAGTTACGTCGAGGCCTTACGACGTCATCCATGCCATGAATGTGTCATTCATGTAATGATTGACTGTATTAGGCAATGGGCGTGGTTCATCCAGGGGATGAGACCGAGTTTCTCTTTTCGGAAAAAGAGAAATTTTAGCACCTCTTTCAGATCATAGGCAAAGCAGGTGCGGATCATCCAGGAGCGGATGAAGACTTCACAGTGCAGTAAGAAGTAAGAAATCGGCTCCATTCATAGAGACTCGAGTGTTTTATTGTTAAATAAGAGGTATCTTAAAGGAGAGATGAGTCTACGAAGCAGTAGACGTGGAGGCAGAGCTAGGAGAGCTGCATGAGGTGGTGTACATCCTATCATGGTACAACCACCCACCTTAGTTATTCCCGCCAGGCTCAGGGAGCTGGAGGAAAGAGGAAGAGTGCGGCTGCATGTGGTCAAGGAGTATGACCCAATGGCTCTAGAAATGATTCAAGGGACAGTCTGTGTCCACTACTAGTTTCTGTAGTAACGTACGTCGATATGAATCATTCCTTGGTTTCACAAATCTTGTTCCAGACCTAGAGTTTTCGGTAAGCCATGGACTTGACCTTCACGTCTAGAGATGCCTTGGGAGGAGACTCGATAATCACACTTACGCCAAAAGTGTGTTCAGACCCTCGAGGTGAGAGTTCCTGTTGGAATCTCTTGGTGGCAGTGTCGAGGCCTTACAATGTTAGTTTTAGTATGGAATGGGCAATAACTATTCATACTCAAATTGACGGTTTTAGGAAAACGTCAGGATGTTTTTTCCTTGGTCGGTGAAAAGGAAACCCCAGACAGCACAGGATAAACTCTTTCACAGGAGGGTGCGACCGATCACACTTGATTCGGTCGACCTTACCCTTGTAGCGGAAGTTGTTTCGAGTTCCAGTTCTAACAGAAAATGGAGACCTCTGGAGTTCGAGAATGACGATCCCGTCCTTATACGGGTCTCACCTCGACGAGGTTTACGGAGATGTGGCCAAGGCGGCAAGTTATCTCCGAGGGTCAGCGAACCTTCTTAGGTCCTCAGCTGGGTAGGTGTGGTGGTTTACCGCTTGAACCATTCACCGCAGTTGCACCAGGTGCACGATGACTTCCACGTATCTCAACTGAGAAGATACGTTCTCGACCCTTCGCATATCATCGACCATGAGGAGCTGGACGATGGCGATGGGGTGTCTTTCACGAAGGTTTCAGTGGGGATCGAGGATTGACAGGAGCAGATCCTACGAGGACGATCGATTCCTCGGGTGCACATTCTCTGGCAGTACGGGAACCTCCAAGTAAGCACTTGGGAGCGGAAGGCTCAGATGCGTGCTTTGTACCACTTTTGTGACCCTAGTATGTGTTGAATCTTTACGGGGACGTAAATCCCTGAGGTGGGAGTAATGTAAAGACACAAGAATTTCAAGGAGAATTTTTTCTTAATTTTCTTTGGAATTTTAAAAGAACGCAGTTTCTAACGGTGCCAGATTCCGAGGCCCGGTGTGCCCGGAATCAATTTCCGAAGTTTGGCTCGGGTACGTTCAGTGAACAAACGAGTGGGTTTTTCCTATCATTTGAACCGGTTCCCGGAATCAAATTCCGAGGGCACCGATGAACTCGCAACGCCGATATTCGCTTAGGGAGACCTTTTCCGAGGTTGCGTTTTATGCGGGTTGAGAGTTAGTTTTGGGGGAAATAAAATGAAGTTAAATAAAATGTGGAAACACAATTTTATTTTTTTTATCCATGTTGGTTATATCCTCCCAAAGGGAGTTAGAGGTGGGACCCACATCCAATTAACCTCCCTTGAGAGGATTAAGTGTGGTGGGGCCCACACGAACCCTAACTCTTCAACTCCCCTTTAAACTCCCAATAACTCCACACAATTTAATTTTGACAACTTGAGTTTTAATTGAGATGAGTTATTGATTTTCAAACTTTTGAAATTCAAGTGGTTTAGTTGTGTAAATAAAATAAGCCTTAGACTTATTTTATTTTGGTTAGATTTCTCTTTCCCCCTTGAGAGAATTTGGGAGATTTATTCTTCTTCTTCAAACCTTGACGAAGAACATGAAGAACGCTTAAGCTCCGACAAAGAACGCCGCATCTCATCTTCGTAGCCGGTGTGTTTCTGAAGATCGATGACGCCGCTTTCTCCTCGGACTTTCTTCATCAGCTTATGAAGCTTCTCCAGCGATGCTACCTCTTCGGACGTACCTCGACGTCAACGGAATCAACGTTCGATTCCCGCGACGCCCGACCTCCACGATGCTTGTCTTCCGCAGCTCGTTGACGTGCTCCGCTCTTGAAACCGAGGTAGGGGTTTGTTTTTTATAATGGCATCTTCTTCCCTTCGTTTTCCCCCTTTTAAAATAATGACTGTGGATTATCAAGGGAAGATTGTTTCAATTTTAATTGTTATGAAATTGATACTTAGTTGTCGTTTTTGAAAACTCCTAACGCGGAGGGTGCGGGCCATACGAACACGGCCCGACAACCCTCCGCTATTTGCTCTTGTTGTACGGTTTTCTCGGCGATGAAGCAACGGGACCGCGGTAAGGATTTGAGATCACTGCAATGAAGTTCTCGACCCGAGGAGAGCATTGGCGCAGGCGGCGGTCAAATCGGACCACCGGTGCGTGACTGGTGGTCCGCAGAGCTTGACGGCGGCGCCCCACCCCGGCGCGGCGGCGCGCCGCCGGAGAAACCAGTCGCGGAAGTTCCGCGGTGGCCTTTAAGGGGGCCGGAAAAGCCGGCCGCGGTGGTCAGGGTGGGACCCCTTCTGGGTCTCGCGTGTATGAAGAACGGCCGGCCATATGCCGGCCGTTACCCTGAAGACCTGGGGGTTGAACCCCCGATTGGCTGGAGCCCCCCCCCCCCCCACATGGGGGGTCGTTGGTTTTATTAACATGGGGGGGTTGTGCCCCCCATTTCCCACGACCCGCCGCTAGGCCAAAAGTCCGAGCTGAGCTGGCGCTGGGCCGCCGGGGCGGGTCGTCCCGGGCCCAGAACCCCATTTTCGGACCACTTTCGGTCAAATGCTCGTAACTTGAGCTACGAGCCTCCAAACGACTCGCTGTCAGTGGCAACGCGATCCTTGGATCGAGACCGTCGTTTTGGTATTTCGCACACAAGGTTTCGGAGAACTTGGTGTTCGGCTGGGTTGGTTCGTACACGAAACCAACCGGGCCCTCGGAGTAGAAACGCTCGTAACATGAGTACCGGACGTCCGTTTGACGTGTCGTCGACTTTGATGGATTCCTCTAAGTGAGACGGATCTTTTGTCTTACTCTGATCTAGGTTTTGATGCCGTCGGAGTGGGGTCGGGTTGGTTCGCTCACGAAACCAACCGGGGCCCTGGAACGAAAAAGCCAATAACTCACAGACCGGGCATCCGATTGAGGCGCCATCTATTTCATTGAATTCCTCTTGATGAGACGGAACTTTTGGCATACTTCGCCCGAGATTTGGATATAGTTGGATGGTGGCCGGGTTGGATTGCACCCGAAACCGAACCGGGCCCCTAGAACGGAAAAGATGATATCTTTCTGACCGGACGTCCGTTTGACGAACCGTCAGCGGCGTTGTTGATCACGATGAGAAATGGTCCCTATGAGTATACCCTATGAGAGTTCGGGGTACAGTTGAGATACGGCCAGATTTGGTTCGCACACGAAACCAACTGGGCCCCTGTAACGAAAAGGCTAGTAACTCACAGACCGGGCATCCGTTTGACGCGCCGTCTGTTGCGTTGAGACCCCTATGACGAGGCGGTATTTTGAGATACTTCTTCGTGGGCCTTTTAGATAATTGGAGTATCGACCTGTAGCTCGTGGAGCGGACCCTCCCAGTGATGAGCGTGCGAAGTACGGAGACCGTGTAGCTAGATGAGACCTAACGACTGCTTGACCGACTCGACTTGGAGTGAGTCGACTAGCCCAGTGGACGGAGCACTACTTTCTGAGGTGCAGACCCATGGCGGACAGAGCACTACCTGTGTGACAGTGCAACCCGCGGTACTCGTCCGGAGAGTACCTCATCAGGCTAATAGGGGGTGTGCACTACTGTGTTTGGGTGACATACCTCGGCGGGAAGCACTGCTGTGTCTGGGTGGCTGACCCGCGGTACTCGACAGGAGGAGTACATCAGCAGTCTTTGGTTAGTGAGTAGTACCTCAGAGTCATGACAAGACCACTGTACACTCCAGAGACGGAGCTCTTCAGCAGTTACAGTTTTGATAATGAAAATCCTAGTTTGAGCTGAGACTTTTGACCTTTGTGTATACCTCATGATTAAGATGGGTCACTTGATGACTTAGTTATATGTATGGGAATATACCTGGGTAGTGGTTATCCGTTGATTTCATGATCCTGGTGTTTTCTCATGGTTGAGATGGGTTACTTGATAACTTAGGTATATGTATGGGCCTATACCTAAGTAGAGGTTATCTGTTGAGATCTTCTTTGTGGTTATCCTTGTTGGTTTTAGAGAGACCTTGAGGGTCTAGGGGTCCCTAATGAGTATCGTTATACTCACTCCGGCACGGGCTATGCCCGCACCTCGTTGTGTTGGTTGCAGACGACAGGCAGTGCTGACGGAGGCCGAGTGTTCGAGGACTGGACGGTACCCGGAGGTGGACTACATGACGAGACGGCACACAGAGGAGGTTGACGGACGAGAGTGTTGAGGAGGCTATCTGTACCTACCCTTCAGGTAGGATCTGTGGCAGACAATCCAGGAGCTGCGCTATCTGTACCTACCCTTCAGGTAGGATCCGTGGCGGATGATCCAGGAGCTGCGCTATCTGTACCTACCCTTCAGGTAGGATCCGAGGAGGACGACCCAAGAGCTGCTTCCTTCCTCCAACTATTTGTCTTTTTCTATTGTACTTTAGTTCAGTTGTAGTTGTACTTTCTTTTGGGTTTGTATTATGGCCCATTTACTTTTCAGCACTTTCTCTTTTTACTTAGTGTTTACTTCCGCTTGTTCTCTGTGGTGTTTGTTTACTTTTATAAAGGCAATGCCTTCCCAGTTATCGGGATTTACGCCTTTGGTGCTAGTCGCCAGCCCCTGGCCTATGGAAGGAGGGATTGGGGTAGTCACAACACAGGCCCCAAGGATGGGTCATGACAATACATCTGATTGGTATCCATTTTCTGATAGTACAATACATTTAAAATAAACAATGACTCCATTTCCTGAAAAAATCTTCATAATTATTATCTTTTTTTATTCATTTTTTAAGATACTTTTACCACATGGAAAATGTTCCAAAATTTAGGAAGAGCACATAAATCTCTCTATGGGACGTAAAAATAATAATTCTGTTAGTCCTTTGAAAATTTGGAAAGGCGTTGAAAAACAATCTATCAATAAAAATTCCTTCTTCTGATAAAAAGATTTTTTCCCCAAAAATATTATTATATTTCCTTTCAAAATAGATATATATATATATATATTATTATAAAATATATAAAATTAATGTATATCCATTTGGACACCATCTCATAGAACTATCACCAAAACTATATATAACCCATATAAATTTGAAAACCTTATGACCCTCTTCTTATGAAATTATCCAGAGAACATAATTATTACACAATTAATTAGACCAATATATAGGGAAAGAAATATTAGAATATGAATTGAGATAAATATTGAGATATAATGTGTCTCATCACATTATAAACAATTTCCATGGACCATATCATGAAAAAAAAATTGATTTTACTTTATCGTCAAAAAACGTTTGGAAAACAATTTTTAACATGTATGAAAGTCATTATCGGATATAAAACTACTATTTTATTATAAAATACAATTATAAATAACTTAATAACCCTAAAATTGTTTTAGGGGATTAATTTTAAAAAACCAGAAATATGGTAATGTAAACAATACTCTAAATTGTTGTTATGGGGGTATGAAAAGTAGTTGGCATATTATGCATTATGATATAAATCACCTTTTGTCATCTCTCAATAATGATATAAATTCCATGAAAAGAATAATTTTTAACCAAAAAAATATATTAATAAAGAAATTTCCATTATAATACTCTAATGTCCATGATAATTTTATTTTAAAAACACAAACATGGAATAAAAAGACAATTACAAAGAAAATAATAAAAGTGTTTTCTTAAAATGAAAATATCCCTTATAACATTGAAAATATTAGAAGCATAATACACATGAAAAACTAACATTAAAAAGAATTAAATAACATTATATTATAGGAATTCATGATATTACATTTATAATGGTCTTTATATACAACATGTAAAATAATATTGGTGAAAAACATCAAAATATGCCTCAATGAATGGAAATTACTATGATGTCTTTAACTAAAGTTACATTCATCACAAAAAATTCCAGAAGATCCTAAGTAATTAACATATGGTAATTATTTAATTAAATAAATACAATTTTAATATTTATAAATAATTTTATTATAGTAATTACATTTTCATACACAATTACTTAATCATTTATGTTTATATTGGCTATTAAGATGATATTTGGATTATGTGTTAAGAAGACATTCATAGGGAGACTATTGGTTTAAAAAATAAATATTAAAAAATATATTTAATAATAATAAATAAATTTTGATAATTTTTATAAATAAATTATTATTTGAAAACTAATATTTAATTATTTTTATGAAAAATGATCTTTGTTATGTTCATTGAGAAGGCATGTCGCATATCTTCATCAGTAACGTTTCAATTATTTAATGATCATTATGAATATGAGGTATGTAATATTAAATCATTAAATTATTATAATATCATATATACAATATTAATTATTAAAAAATATATATATTTATAATTAATTATTTTTGGTGCTCCAAATAAATAATTGTATCTCTAACTTGGGGATGTTATCCACTCATGCACGAATGACATTATCAATTGTTTGTTTTAAGATGAAAATGATATATTATATTTTACATCTGGAAAATAATTCCATTATATAATAATTATGGCATTTATGTCACATATATTCATTAAAATTATCATTACTACCTTCCATATAAATGATTAGTTAAAAATGAATCACATCGGTTCATGAGGAGGTTATATATCATGTATACAACAATTGTTACCATGTCCCCCATGTAAAAGAAAGTAAGAATGGCTGTATGATACGAGAACTAAATATGTGTTGATATGTTGAAATTTTAATATAATATTCTTTAAATAAATCATTATATCTTACTATTTTTGGGTGATGATAAAAAAACAATTGACTAGGGTTTGTGAAGTGGTATTCCATTGTACAATAGAATAATAATTCCGTATCACTTTTTATGTCATTTGTGATGTATTTTAATTATTAAATTTAAATATTAATATCTAATAATATAAAGGACACATATTTTGTTATATAGCAATTATATATTAATATTTAAGATGTGGAAGGGAAAACAAAACAAAACTCTTAGTAAATGACAATACATCTTCTTTAGACAACATCCTTATGTAATCCCCAGAATCCTTTTTGGGAATAAATTATAATATAAAAAGGATATTGGCCATGGGTTGGGATGTTTTCAAGGTATTTTGGTAGTAATTTTTTTAAAAAAATGGCTCTTCTTGTGTGAAGATGATATGAGAGGGTGCAGACATTTATTTTTGAGGTGACTAAAACATTTATAATTTCAGAAAATAAAAAGGTATAGCCACATTTTTCAAATAAAAAATTCTCTAAAATGGAAAATTATCAATACATAGTCACATTAAGTCCTAAATAACTCTAGGTAATGAATTTATGAAAATATATTTTGTCATTTTAACCCATAAATTTTAATGTTAATTGCACTATAAATCCATTTTTACCTTAATATAGGTAATTAATAATTAATTTTTGGACTTATCATTGGGGTGAAATATTAACATGTACATATTTGAAATTAATTATCATTAGGATCGTAAATATATAATCAATATTACCAAATTTAATTCATCGTATTGATAATTTTTAATTTTTAATTAAATCTGTATACGGGAAAATGCCTCTTTTCAATAATTGTATTTTTCAAGAAAATGGATATGTTATATTAACTCTATGATAATTAATAATCAATATATAAATAGGTGTTATTATGTATTGAAATATATTATATAAACATAATATAATACCTTAATCATTAGGGGCTATTATAATTAATTAAAATGAGTAACATTATTAATATTAAAATTGTTTTTAAGAAAATATGGTTTTTGGTCCAGAAAAACGTGTACTAAAATCTGACATAAACAACATTAAATATTAATTAAATGAATGAAAAATATATTAGAAAAAATTAATTTAATTTAAATCATATTCATAAAATACATTTATTTTTAAATGAAATTATTTTTTGCAAAGAAATGTATTGTTGATGAAAATTGGAATTTTTCACTATTAACTAAAAAACTATTTTCTCAAAACTCCCAAATTTTTACCTTATGTAAATTTATTTATGATAATTTTAAAATTTTATTCATATTTTTTAATTTTAATTCTAATATTTAGATATCAAAATATTAAAAAACATTATCATAATAATACTTAGTTGAAAATATTTCCTTTTGGTTTTTGAAAACTACATAATATTTTTATAATGAATATAAAAATAACAATAAACATCATAGTGATTTATTCTATAATTAACTGATTTGTTTTGTTCTACTCACTTTTTAAAATTACACCCTATAAAATTTATTTTCTTATTACTAATGTTTTTATATTATTTTCTCACAGAATACTCATATTAACACGTTTCATCTTCAACCATATGGTTCTTCCACAGAACCTTAACCTAATGAATCACCTAATTCTATAGCACATGTTCTTTAGGATAAAGGAAATGTATAATAAATTACTTATAGAAAATATCATCATAAAATAAAATACATTAGAGCTCATAAAATGAGATGAATATGGAACATATTTTCATAACATTGAAACAAGATAAATGTTTTCTACCCTTGATGAACATAGGTGAGAAGTCACTCAATTTTTCAAATGATTCAACTTTATCCATGATTTTATATGGTCTAATGATCCTCTTACATAGATAAAAATGTTACTAAAATGAGTAACACTTTTATATTGAGATACATTAATAAAAACATGACCACCAACCTCAAAAGATTGATCTTTACTCCGATTATCCACACAAATTTTTATCATGATCCGATCTATCCTCATATGTTTCTAAATAAAATTAACATGGAAATACATTTATAGTTAAAAATATATTTGTATCATTATCCATTCTCATAATTCATCCAAATAATCCAATTCTAGACACCATTATGCACATAATTCCTCAAATTGTGTTATATGTATACTAGAATGAATAGTTTTGGAATTAAAAAACTATGAAATGAATAATATGGATTGAAAAAATCATTATAATTCATTGATCTAGAATTAATCATGTATTCCATGTCCTCAATCTTCTACATAGACTAACAATTGGTTTCAATATGAAAATCTTTACAGAAATTTAATTATGTACTCGTTGAACTCATTATTCCTTTTAAGAAATTAGATTTATTTAGGGATCACAGTATGAAAAAACAATGAGAGTATCTATATTAAACCTAACTATACCATTTAGATACATTCAATAAATATTATTCTTAGTAATAATATATCTAATGGATGGTAAATGCATATATTTAGTTAATTTATCAATAATAACCGTCATTAAATTGTTTTCTTGAGATGTCATTAGAAATACCATCCCTAAATTCATTGACATATTTTCCCCATTTCACTGTAGAACTAGAAAAAAAATAAATCATTCAATTTAGTGGTTGTAATTCTATATTAATGATTTGAAAACTCAATCTCAAAATGGTGTAATTAACAATATCATTTTCCATTCCATCCCACTAATAATACACCTGAAGGTATCAGTGATTATTAGTTTTCCATAAATGAATAGAAAACAGAGAACATTGATCTTCGGTACGTAAATATATATTCAACTAGGGATCTCAAGGAACACATAATATCTCTCCATTCATAAACACTTTATTTACTGATTATAAAATTTCTAAAATTTAGAATCTTAATTGATACTACATTTTTAGGAAATGGATTATCCTCTATCATAGCTTACAAACTTAATTATGACAATTTTTATTACACTAAAACCGAAAAATAGAGGATTCCCATGAATCTATAAAATCTAGTCCATAATTTATAAAATCATTTACCAAATTGTCATGTTTTAAATATAATATGGTTATTATATAATTAGTATTCTAAATCTATAAAGACATGGATTTTCCATGTAATTTTATTAATTATAATGAATTATTTCGAGTCTGAGAAAATTGACAGTGCATGATTCTGAGGCATGGTGTGCCCGAAATAAATTTCTGAACTTTTTTTAGGTATGTTCGGTAAATGTGCCAATGACATTTTATTAAATTTTGAACTGATGTTTGGATAAATAATTTTAGAGCACCATTGAATCTGTGGTGCTCATATTCTCTTAAGGAAGGCATCACTTTGACCCTAATCGGTCAGGAGAAAAATATGTGTTTTGGACGTTTAAAAGAATTATAAAATAACAAAGTTATTTTATTTATCACTTTATTTTCTACAAATAGACTAGTTATGGTGGCGGGACCAAAACATGTAAAACCATTAATTGTCTTGACTCCTCAATTTTTGTAACTGTACCATTGGAATTTGATAGGTTCATTAATTATATGAACCTCAAAAATTCCCAACGGAATTACAACTCTCTTCCCCCTCCTATTTATATGGAGCATGGGGAGGGGTTTTGGAACGACTTCATCAAGCATCGAACCTCGGGTAATGTACCGTGACACCAAAAACATGGAGGAAGGGACCGGTTCCAGTGAGTGGTGACGAGTTCCACTAAATCACAAACTGACGATAATGAAAAAGGAGTTTCATCGAACGTCATTAGAAAATATCTCTTCCATGTAGTTTTCCGTCTTGTTTATTATTAAGAGACTGTTGAATCATATGTCTTCTCCCTTGTTAAGACACTACTGCAGAGGGTGCGGGACAAACGAATAAGGGCCGACCCCTCTGATATTTGATTATCATTACGTTCTTCATGGGTAAATTTTTCAGAATGGAAGGAACTCAATTCTAAAGGTCGGGCAGTGACAGGGATGAACTGGGAAGTCTATAAGAGCGATCAGATAAAAAAACGGACCACCAGAGCTCACCAAGTGGCCCATGGATGACTACCGACATGGAACCGGCGCGGTGGCACCGACGATTGATGCAGATAGGTGATGATGTCAGCCGGAACTGGTCGGCTATAATGGAGGCGGTGTGTCGTTACGCACCGTAGGAAGATGCCATTGCGTTCAGCAGATCAGTCGACACCAGCCGACCCCCGAGGTGGTGCGGCGCACCATCGCACGCCACTGGAGGAGAATTCCATAGATTTTCTGCCATGGCGGTCAAGTAGGGCATCCGACAAATGGCCAACCAGGGAGCTGGAGTGGCGCACCGCTGTATGCCACTAGATATGGTCAAGGATCGAGGCCATGTTAGAGGAGGTAAGACCTGCGGTTGTGTGTCTCGTGACGACCATTTAATGCCACGTGGCATCACCGGTTCACCCTCCCTGAACAACTTAGACGTTCGAGAGAAAGGTTGGAACATAACCCCCCCCCCCCACCCCATGCCAGCTAGGGCAGACCCCAACTAGAGGGTTAGGCCCTCCGCGGGTCGGCCTCATGAGCCCGACAGTCCAGGCCACACATGGCAAGTGAGTCGCACCCTCCGCGGGATGCTCTGTGTGAGCCCGGCGGGCAGCACCCCTCCATGGGTCGGGCCACGCCATCCCAGCGGGCTGCGCCCCCTGATTGGTCAGACCAGTCTGCGGCCTAGCGGGCCGAGCACGCCACGGCCCACCACATATGGGTCAGGTCATCCCCACCTGGGTCGGTCTAGGTTGGTCCGACTGGGTCAGCCCCAACTAGGCCCGTTTTGGATTAAAAGGCCATAACATGAAATCCAGACATATGTTTGATGAACCATCTATTGTGATGGGATCCTTGAAGTGAGACAGAACATTTAGTATAGTCCACTCTAATTTTGGAGAAATTTTCCGTACGACTGAGTTGGATCGAACCTGAATCCAAGTGGTCCCTCAGTACTAAAATTAATATATGTCACATACCGGATGTTAGATTGACGCATCGTCTATCACTTTGTAACCCTTACAACAATGAGGTATTTTATAATTTTTCTTCATAGAACTTCATGTCAGTTGAGTTACGATCAATGTCTTGAGGTGCGAATCTTTTCAGAATCAAGAGTGCTTAGCGCGAGAATCTAGTGTTTGGATGTTACATGAAGAAATAACATCTATCCTATGTGGGTCATCATTTATAGATCCTATGTGGGTCAGTGATCAGGCATCTTGAGTGGGTCCACGCTCAATGATCCTATGTGGGTTAGAATCAAAAGATCCTATGTGGGTCAGTAGTAGAATCTCTTGACAGAATAAGATGATCCAGCAATACTTCTAATCATTTGTACTTGTGTACCTAAGTAATACCTTATGTGAGATGAGTTCTTTCCATTGTGGAACATTTAACATTATGGTGTTACCTTCATTGTGTTTCCTTTGTGGTATTCTTCCCTCTTAGATCAGTTTTGAAAATTTCTTAAACGATAGAGTCTTATGTTTCCTCACGTATTAGATGAGAATAATTGGATAACTTAGGTATATGTATGGGAATATACTTAAGTAGATTTTTTGAATTCTTCTTTCATTGTGATTGAGGTCTTGCTTTGTGATTTTTCCTTATGGAACTCTGGGTGACCATTGGGGGTCTCGGGGTCCCTACTGTGTATTTTTAAACTCAACCATGCATGGGATAACACTACCACAAAATCAGGCTATAGCCAAAGTTTAAAACTATGCATATAGTCCCTAAATCTATGGCTATAGGTTATAGCCACGGTTCACACAATTGTGGCTAGTATTGACGTGGTGATAAGGTAATACCAATTTCCATGGTTGGAAACTGTGGCTATAGCCCTATAGCCACAGTTTGAACAGTGTCTATAGCCTTATATCCATGGTTCCAACTATGGCAACAACCATATAGCCACGATTTTTAACCCATGGAAAAGGCTAAAGTCACTCAATGCCTATAGCCACGGTTGAAAACCGTGGCTATAGACATATATCCACATTTAAAAACTATGGCTATTGACCTTATCTATGGTTCAAAACTGTGGTTATATGCCTACACATTTCTTAAAAGAACCCAGCACTGTTCAGCCGGTGTTGTCCCCTTAAATCCTCCCCAAATACCCCCTTTAAATCCCCCCACTCCTCCCCCCTATATCCCCACACCAGAACCTTACAACCCCCCATGAACCCCTCCCCCTGGACATCCCCACCCCCACTAGACAGACCCCCACTCACCCCCTGTACAGACCCCCCCCCCACCTCCCCAGACAGATCCCCTCCCCTCCGGGACACCCCTCCCTCATGGACCCCCCAGATAGATCCAACACCTCTTATACTGACACCCCTCCCTCCCAACCCCCCCCCCCCCCCCACTGTCACCCCACTAGGAAGGCCCCCCAGATAACCCCCTAGACAGACCCCCCAGACAGACCCCACTCACCCCCTAGACAACCCCCAGGACAACCCCACCCAGAAATCATCCCCCCACCTAGAAAGACACCTACCTACACACCAATTCCCCCCCCCCCCCCTCGTATATACACCCCCATTGCACAACCATGCCCCCCCTACATAGCCACTTGCACCCCCCATGTCCCCTTCCATACCCCAACTTTACCACCCCTATTGGACAACCCACCACACCACCCCTTCTAGACACCACCTATACACCCATGAATTTTTCACCCCCCCCAATTCCCTTACACACCCCCACTGCACCACCCCTATTGGACACTCCCCCCCTGAAAAGACACCCCCACCCCTTGCACCTCGCTACACAGCCCCCCTTTCACCCCACCCTGCATAGCCCCCTGAACACGTACCCAACCCCAATACACAGCCTTGCACCCCCCCACCCCTAATTCCCCTTGCACCACCCCTACATACCCCTTTAACCACCCCATGCACACCCCTTGCAGGTTGAATTTTGGAATGGCAGTAAAGAAGGAATGATTTGGTGTCATGGTATCCTAGTTAACACATGGAGTACTCAGGTGTAGGGAGTCATAGTGTCCTAGGTGTTTCTTCAGGAATCAATCCTAGGTGTGGTATCATGAATCACTAGATAACACAATGCACAACATGATAGATTTTACTACATCATGATGTATACTTTTGTGTATATTTAAAATAATTACAAATTTCACATATTCATCATTGGTTTTATTCAAATCCTTGAAATTCATTGTGAAGTGATACCAATTATTTTTTATATAATCTTCATATAAACACCCTAAAACATTGGGAGAAAACATTTTACCAAAATTTTGAGAAACCAGAATCCCTCCATGGGCATTTTGGTGGATATATTAGAGTTCTGAAAGTTGAGAATATATGTTTAGAAGTTGGATGACAAAATAGTGATGTGGCCATGAAGATGGTTGTTTTTTCTTATGATTAACTACTCAATGTTACAATGTCAAGAATAAGGGTATTTCATTGGGAGTGAAATCCTGAGAAGAACTCGAAAATATATGGATATTGTTGATATGTGGTGCAACATTGATGATCATGTGTCTTGTGATGTCATATGAAAATGGTGTGCATAAGTATTTCTTAAATTTATTCAACTATCTAAAATATGACATTGTTCGACGATGTGATCAAATAAGATATTAAAATATAGTCTAATAGGTGGGATTAACACAACCCCCCCCCCGGCACACCTCATGCACCCTTTTTTCACCCCTTACATCCTCCCCCTACCCCTTGCAGACCCACCCCCCACCCCCTTCCCCCCACCCCCTCTCCCCCTACCCCCTTCCCTACCCTCTTCACCCTCCCCCTCTCCCTACACACCCCTTTCACCCTCCCCTTCCCCATACACCCTCCCCCTTGAACCCCCTTCCCCTGCAGAACCCCTGCACCCCCTTCCCCTACAGACCCCCTTCACCCCCCCCCATGCACTGCATCTGCACCCTCTCCCTGATGACCCTCGTGCACCCTCTCCCCTTGTTCCAGGAATATTATTTCTCTCACATGGCCCAGCTCTAGGGTTCTCTACTATAACATCACCACCTTTTATTATGCATGAGGAATCACCCTCTATTAATAAGATCTCATAAGGATATAAAATGTAATCTTTTACTTTGATATTCTAAATGAGTATGATAATATTTGTGCAGATTATAATGAGATGAAACATGATTTAAAATATACTAATGATGAGATTAGATAACTTATGAAGTCTTATAATCCCACGGTTGATTTGGAAAAGATGGTTGGGTTAACAACTACCCAAACAATGTTGATTACGAATCTACAATCATTATCCCCTATTAAAAAAGATGTTTCTAAAGTAAGATTCAAATATAATAAAGATGTGGTTGGTCTAGTTAGATATTTGAAGAAAGTTTATACTACCATGTTTGATCCAAATGATCATGGTGTTATGGTTTTATCTCAAATTTACATGTTCTAAAATCATTAAATAGTGAAATTATACAAGTATAAATATGTTCTTGATGAGGTTATGTCTTTTAGGACTGAAATGAAGGGAATCCTACACACTTTATAAAGTGATGTATTAAGCTAGTATTATTTCATTAAAAGGTTTCAACCCTATATAACTTTGACCTCAGAACATTCAGATATTTTAGTTTTTTAGAGTGGAGTTGATAAATTTCACTCAAAATTTAATTATGTATCCGTATAGATTTAGTCCCAATGGTGTTTTATGTTCACACCATTCCTTATGAAAGATCTCAAGTGGAATTTTATGGGTGAGTTCCATGATTCTAGAGAAGATTTCGGGAAGCTTGGTATTGGAACTGATAGATCCGTAAAATTAAGTAGTGGTATTTTTTGATGAATTTTATGGGAAGTTGAATGAGATCATGAATTCCTCTAAGTATGATCATTGTATGGTTTTTAGATTCATTTTTCTAGTGTTAATAAACTAATAGAATTTGTTAACCTATTTAACCAAGCTCTATAAATAAGTTCAAGGGAAATATTCATATTCACCCTTGACAATGATAGTGGTTATCAGAAAACAATTTTTTAAAATAATAAATCAATTATGAAAACATGTTTTTAAAACAATCAGATAATTATAGAATATAAATTAAAGTTTTTAGCAGAGGGAACCTACCTCAACCTCAAGGCGCATTGCTTTTGATGATGAAAACTCAGATCCTATTTTTCCCTATTGCACGCATATGCAACTTCACTTATATATAAGGAAACCTAGGCCCTATGTACATATTTTCATGGCCAAATATGCACAAGGGGGTCCTTAGATATATGTTTATACTTGTATATACCCCTTTACAATTACACATGTATGCATTTTTTATATCTATATATAATCACACCTATCCCCAATATATATATCAATTGTACCATGAGTGAATATATATAAAGGGGGAACATATATATGTATATGACTACCTATGCATACACATGTATGCCTTTGTCAACAGTGACTTGAATCCACCACAATGAAATCCAAAACACTGTACACAAATATAAGGAACCCAAAAATCAAAAATTCCATAATTAAAATTGGGAAAAAGAATAAATACTAAATAAACCATACCCAAATTCGATGTTGAACTCATTGTCATCGATAGTGATGGATAGAACCGACCTAATCATAAGAAACCACCTATTAAAATTGTAGGAAAAATGAGATATAATGAATTATTATATATATGTGATCAGTGTGTCAAATGTATATGATAAATGATACATGAATCCATAACCAACAATGATGAAATTAAATTTAGATTGATATGTATATCCTAATACTGAATACCATGATCATTAAGAAACCTATTTATTTTTCAAACATCCCCTTCAATTTCCTATTAAAAAATCAAAAAATGACCTATATATGGTAATAACGTAAACATCCATCAACACTTAAATTTGAGAAATACGTATTTGACATTGTTCACAACCTAGAAAATTCATTCCTTGACTTTATAAAATACCTAATACTCTTTATGCTTATATCCTTCTATATTTTATATATTGAAACCTAATTTTTAGCAAGAATTCACAATTATTATTAGTTTATATAGGTTTATCAATTTTATAATGTAGAGAATTTTCCGTCTTTTATTTTTACTCAATCCGCTTGGATTTTTCAAACTATTTTGGAAATATTATTAAACATTATTTTCGTGCATGATCTTCTATATTCTTGATTGTGTATTACTTCTTTCTAGAAAATATTTCCAAACATATAATATTTGGTTATTTTCTTTTAACTTTCAACTATTATTATTGTTATGGAATATATCATAAATCATTTTAAATAATAGATTTGAAAATAACTATTATTAATTCACAATGAACCATACATAACATATGTAGAATTCATTACTTTTATAATATTTAGCTTAATGAAAATCCTTATATAACCTGGATGACTCTTATGTATTGAACAATGACTCTGATAAAGAGTCCAGTGACTCTTATAGTTTTCAACGCGACTCTCATAGAATGTTGAAATTACACTAACACAGTATCAATGACTCTTATGACATTTTTAAGCATTTGATGATTCTATATTTCAGAGCTAAAATGAATCTTATGATATTCATGGTTCTTCATGGATATTAAAAACATCTCCACTCATTGGTATGAAAATTAATATTAGGGTCTCGGGCTTAGGTAATTTCCATTGATAAATAGTTTCTATAATTGAACCAAAAATATTAAACAATTAAATTGGGTACTTAAGTATCACATTGTACATATTAAATATCATTTGTATACACATTAGTTTCAAGTATAAAAATTTATCAATGTAATCTATTTATAAGGGATCATGTAGTAATGGGAAATATAATTCCATGCAATGGACGAAGCTATTCATTTTGAATAGTGAACATTACACATCATTGTGTTCTTATTTTGTGTATGGGTATGGAAATGGATTCACCATTGATGAATAATAAAAAATAATTTTTCACATATTCACCACTCTCTAGATTAATACTTATAATGGAGAATCAATATTATTGGTGTTATTTTCATCTATACTAATTCAATGGAAATTAGTAGAGGATTTTTTCATCAAATTTAATGATATTAGGATATCTATCAAAGATTTTTTAGAATCTTCATAGGGTATAATAATTATAGAGAAGTTGTTTCATATCTTTCCAAACACATTTGATGCAATAGTTTCCACTTTTGAAGAGCATGATTTAAATGCAATACATATAATGTGGTTAAGGATGAAAGTAAAGATTCAGATTTAGATAGAGATGTTGAGGTGTATTCTGATAAGACAATGTCACTTATCGTAAGAAGTTCCCAAAAGAGAAAAGGTGGATATATTAGTAAATTTTATTTGAATTTTTTCAGTTATTGAGTAATCAAACAATTTTCTATATATTTCCCAATGTTACAGGAAGAGGATAGTGAATATGAAGATTTCTCATCAAATATGTTCTATTGGATGTAGAATTTAGAATTCAGTAATAAGATGTAGCCTTCATAGGGAAATGAAAATAAATTTTTAATGATTAAGAAGATGTCTTATCTTTCAATGATGTTTGAATAATATTATGATGACACAAAAAGTGAATATTATTGATTACCATCATATCATAGCGATAATTTGGACATTTACGAGGTGAATAATGAAATGTTCTCTATTAATGGAGATAAATAAGAAACAGAAATGGAGTTAATTTTGAAATTTAGATGGAGTGACTTATTAAAATCTCAATCACATAAGGATAATAATAAATTGGTCAATATGTTCTCAATATTATGGTGTATATCAGAATGAGAAAATGAATTCTTATATGAATTAATTATATTAAATATATATATATATATCAATTTTAATCTAGAAATTTAGCTGGTAGATAACACACTTATTTTTTTAGAAATTGGTTGAATATTATAGAGTTCAAACAACAAAATAATTTCTTGTTTTGAATTAAATATATTGAATATATGATCATCTTGGTTCATAGGTTAGAAACTGACTTCTATAAGTGTGTTGTAATCCAGACATGAAATATAAGTCACTCCCTTTACCCCTTTACCAGCCTCCCTCTAAACAACCCCCCCTAGTTATTGAGTTGTTAAGAAATTATCTGTATATTTTACAATGTTACATGAAGAGGAGAGTGAATATAAAGATATGTAATAAAATATGTTCTATTGGATGAAGAAATCAGAATTCAGAAATAATATGTAACCTTCTTAAAAAAATGAAAATGAATTTTTAAAGACTAAGAAGATGTATTATCTTTCAATGATGTTAGAATAAGATTATGATGACACTAAAAGTGAAGATAACTGACTACCATGGGATCATAGTGAGAATAATGATATTTCTTTGGTGAATAATGAAATGGTCTCTATTAAAGGAGATAAAGAAGAAACCGAAATGGAGTTAATTTTGAAATTTAGATAGAGTGAATTATTAAAATATCAACCAGAGAAGGATAATAATAAATTAGATAATATGTTCTCAATGATATGGTGTCTAATGGATTTTGAAAATGAATTTCTATATGAATGAATTGTATTAAAAAAACATCAATTTTAATCTAGAAATTTAGGTGGTAGATAACCCACAAAAAAATGATCAGAAAGTGGTCCAAAGTTTTAGAGTTCAGAAAAAAAATTAGTTTCAAGTTTTGAATGAAAAATATTAAATATATGATCAACTAGGATTATAGGTTATGAACCGACATCCATAATGGAGGTGTAATCCAAACATGAAGTATAATTCACCCCCCTTCCCACCGTACTATCTCCCCCACAAACCGTCCACTCCCCCCTAAACCAGTCCCCTCCCCCACAACAATCCCCTAACCCCCTGCACCAGCCCCCAACCCACCTTGCACCTGCCCCCCTAATCCCCACTACATCCCCACCCCACCTCCCAGTGAACTATACTCCCCAAAACTAGTCCCCTCTCCCACGACCATCCCCTAACCCCCTCCCCCTACACCCCCTTCACCCCTTCCTACACCGGCCCCCAACCCCTGCACCAGCCCCCCTAACCCCCTCTGCACCACCCCAACCCTTTAAATGTACTAGCCTCCCCCAAACCAGTCACCTCCCCTCAAACTAGTTATCCCCCTAACCCCCCCCCCCCCCCTCCCCCACCCCCACACCACCCTAAGCCCCCAAACCCACACCAACCCACCAACCACTCTAGAATGCACCACCCATCCAACCCCCCCCCCCATTCACCCACCCATGCACCACCCCCCCCCCCCACACACACACCACCACACCCCTTCCCCTATACTAGACCCCCCCCCAACAACAAGTCTCTTCCCCCACAACCATCCCTAATCCCCCCAGCCCCCTACCGTACAACCCCCCCTATTAAAAGGAGTTATAATATTCATCTCTTTTTATCCTAATTTCTATAGTAGTGTATCAACAATTTATCAATAACATCCCCATTGAAAAAATCCTATAACTAATAATGTGATCAATTTATATAATGTAATCAGTAACAAAAGGATAGGCATGTCCAAAAAAATTCTTTAAAAATTTAAAAAACAGCAGTTCAATATAGGTATTATTCTATAAATAGAAGATTGATTCATGAATACTCTAATAATTCCAATCTCAAAATGTATAAAAATAAAAATAACTCTATATATATTTATTAAAAAATATAAACTCACAAGAACAAGAGCTAATAAGGAATAGATTCATGTTAAAATTATAGTATCTTAACATGCTGAATAGAAAATAAAATTACCATTTTGATTAACACAAAATTGAAAATCATGATCAGTATGAGAAAAAAAATAGAAGTGATCACACCCAACACCAATCAATATTAAGCAATATAGAAATCATGAAAAGGATACTGATATTTTTATGTTCTTCACAGAATTTGAAAGAAATAATCACCACAACAAGGTTTCTCCAAACATAGAAGAAGAAAAATGTTAACCTCATTGACCGTCAATGGTGTTGTAGTTCTCCTTCATCGCCACTTTTTCATCATCAGTAACTCATCATTTTCCATTAAAACTTTTTTTATTTTAACAAGGTATCATCAATTATTATTCAATACAGAACCCATTTTGGTGTCAGGAAAAGAAATCGGGAACACAGTGGCTAGCAAACAAAAAAACGGGGAGAACCTTGAAAATTATTATCGATTGTAGAGGTATGGTCAAACGGTCACTAGATATGGGTATGAATTTCTTGGGAGAGAAGATGTCGTGAAGGAGAAACCACAAAAATATTCACAAGTTCAAGGTTCGGCTCACGTGGATCCCACTCAGGGAAGGTCGTGGTTGAGCCGATGCACCGATTGGAGGAGGATTGCACGACGAGGGGGTGGAGGAGGGGATGAACATATGATGAAGAGTATGGGAGTGATCACACAAGGGAGGGGTGAACCCATTGGAGAATCCAATGAGGATCATCCGAGGGAGAATATATATGTCATAGAGAAGGTTTTCATGGGGGAGGAGTGGCAACAAGGGAGATGTGGGTGGAAGGTGTGTTGTGATGCAGTGAAACCAGATTGAGGAGCTGTTGCCATGGGATAATTTCATCTTTCAGTTTTTATATTGTAAAGACACAATTTTCAATTACTCGTTGCTATATTTTAAGTTATATCCATGTAATAGTTAAACAGTGGCTATAGTTCCTTGAATATAGGTCATTTTTTAGTGGTGTATTCCCGCAAATTGATGTGTCCTGTGTAGACGATGGAAAGCATTGATCGAGGCTGATGAAACCATGACTGGACGGTGCTCAGAGGTGGACCATTTGACGTGACGTGAAATAGTGACTATATATTGTGAGTTGTACCTATCGTTCTGGTAGGATTTGTGGTGGGAAATCTGAGGTTTTTATTCTTCTTTTCAATTGTACATGTACCATTAAGTTGGGCTTGTATTCCGGCCCCATTACTTTCAGTACACTTTTTACTACATAATTTTACATTTTGGTTGCTTCTTATTGTGTAATTAAACTGAGTATTTGAAGGTTTAAAATCAATTACTACTAGTTTTTCAAGGATATTCCTTTTGGTTATAGTCACCAACCCTTGGAATATGGAAGGGTGGCATGGGGTTGTCACGACATGGGCCCTCGAGGGCAGGTCGTGACAATGTGGTATTAGAGTAGTCGGTTCTACTGAAGAACTAGGACTCTGATATTTTCAATGTAGAAATACTGATAAGTTTTATGATTGTTTCTTTTAGTTTGGGGAATCCAGTGTTGTTGTGGTGGGTGACATATCCATACACCAGGACCCTGATTTATGATTTTCGACTGAGTGCATGAAAACACTGATTGCTTGTGTTTTTGAAATGTTTTTTTATGATCTTATGGAGTAATATCACCAGGTATAACTTATTGACCGTGGCACACCTGTTTCATTTCAGGATTCCTCCACATAGAGAGCCAGCTGGGATTCCTGAGAGTGTACACGATGATTCCCCCCCCCCCCCCCCGAGTGATGAGGCCTTGATGCAGGGACCTCTTACTACGTTAGTAACATTGGGTGGTGTTCCATCTACAACCCATCCCGTGGGCACCCATTGCCACCAGCACCACCGGCATATGGTTCACGCTGACTGAGCGGGTTTCACGATTTTCAGCTGTTGAGGCCTCTAAGGTCTTGAGGCAAGACATGTCTATAGGTGACTGAGGACTGGCTGGAGGCTGTGGCTAGTGTTTTTCTCTTAGTTTTGACACCAGCTGATCCGATGAAGATCCTAGCTACCAGTCTTTTCCAGGGAGCAGCTGGGAGATAGTGGAGTCTGACACTCCAAATACATGACATGGAGACCCTCACCTAAGAGGACTTTGAGGTCATTTTTCATGGAATAGATCATCCCAGCGACTCTATTCTCAGTGTGTATATAGGAGTTGCTAGACTTATAGTAGGGAAACATGACTGTGGCCTAGTACATAGCGAGGTTCACTAATATCTCCCGCTACTCCACCAACATGGTATGAGACCATTTCTTTCAGGCCCAGTCCTTTGATCAGGGTCTCTGATGGGAGATCAAAGAATTGATGATATAATTCAGAATTATTACATAGGCTGGGGTGATATAGTGAGCACTTTTGGTGGAGAGTTTCCTAGATAAGTAGGTACTGACAAAGAGATCCACCATCTGACATCAGGTATCATAGTCATCCACATAATGCGGTAGACATATGACTTAGGGTCCTAATAGAGATAGACCATCAGGTGGAAAACCTTAGGATACAGGGTCAGTGTTGTGGGGATCGTGGGATAGAGGAGGAAAAATTAAGAGCAGGCATTGTTACACGTGTAGTGGGTAGGGTCACATGGCTCACTACTACCTGACGCTCCATGCGAACAACCAGTAGACGGTCGAGGTACCACCGAGGTAGAGGTAGAGATTCGATCGGTGAGGTATCCATGTAGTAGGCGAATAAGGAAGAGGAGGTAGTCATGCAATAGGTGGTGGGTGGCGATTCGAGGTTCTACTGCCACCACCTTCAAGTGGTCTATCCCAACCACATAGAGCAGGTGGGTAGGGACGAGCTCAGTTCCAGGAAACTAAGTCATATGACCATGACACTCCATAGATGATTATAGGTGAAATATATGTCAACTCATCCCTATCTATAGTACTTATAGACATAGGTTCTAGTCACTCTATTATTTCCAAGGCCCTATTTCAGATATCGTAGATTATGATGGAGCTGTAGGATTGATCCTTACAGATACAGACTCATACTGGAGGGGATTCGATGATTACATAGGGGTTCCAGTAGTGTGAGCTTACTATTAGAGCCAAGATCTTTGGCTGGGATCTTCTAGTAGTGGCGTCATGGCCTTATGATGTTATCTTGGGTATGGACTGATTATCCACAGTCCATGCTCAGATTGACTGTTTTAGGCAAAAAGTGTGGTGTTTCCAAGAGTATGGGACCATGATTTCTTTCACAGGTGCGAAAGGATCCTTTTCAGTATAAGATGACATACCCAGAGGATGGTGCAGCTGATTACACATCAGTTGGCTAGCATTTCCCAAGGAGTAGTTGAAGTTGAGAGTCTGAGTTATCCTGTAGTGGTGGGCCAGTATGCTGATGTCTTTCCTTATGATGTTCCAGGACTACCACCATGAAAAGAGGTATAATTTTACATCAAACTGTACCCCAGGATGACACTAATATCTACAACAGAATATCGGATGGCTCCTGTGGAGCTTCATGATTTATGAGTACAGCTAGAGGACTTGAAAAGAAAGGGGTTTATAAGTCCCATTGTTTCTCCAGGGGAAACCCCGATTTTGTTCTTCAAAAATATAGTATGTAGTTTCAAACATAGTATTGATTATCAGTGCCCGAAACAGGATACCATGAAAGAAAAGTATCCACTTCTGAATATTGATGTTCTTTTAGATCAACTCACGAGAGCTCATTGGTTTTCAAAGACAGACCTCAGATTAGGCTATCATCAGCTCATGGTATGAGATGAGGATGTGAAGAAGACGACCTTCAGATGTTGTTATGGCCACTATCAGTTCTTGGTTATGCCATTAGGCATGACCAACACCACTGAAGTGTTCATGGGACTTGTGAACAGGATCTTTAAGCCTTAATTCGATCACTTTGTGGTGGTCTTCATTAACGACATCTTGATATACTCGGCGTCGAAGGAAGAGGATTTCTATCATATGTAGATAGTTATAGATACACTCCGAGAGCACCAGCTTTATGGTATGCTCCCAATGTTCTAGTTCTAGAAACATGAGGTCCACATTTTGGGACACATTATCTCTGAGGCTATATTTGAGGTAGATCAGGCGAAGATAGAGGAAGTGCATGCTCGGGAGCCACCAAGGAGTGTGACTGAGGTGCAAATTTTCCTGGGATTGGATGGGTACTACTGGAGATTTGTACCCAACTTTTCCATAGTTGTGGCACTCTTGTTAGAATTGAATAATAATGTTCATACCTTCATATGGATTGAGAGATTCCAGTAGAGTTTTTAGGAGTTGAGGAAGATACTCACGAGTTCCCACATCTTGAGGCTACTAGAAGAGAACATTGGGTATGTAGTCTACTACGACGCATCAGGGGCCAGATGTGGATGTTCCCTGATGCAGGAGCAAGCGGTGATTTCTTATGGTTCATGATAGCTAATACAACATGAGAAGAACTATGCTACCCATGAACTAGATTAAGCAGTAGTGGTCATCACCTTGAAAAGGTGGGGACAGTAATAGATGGGAGAACAGTTTACTGTTTACTCTGATCACAAGAGTCTCAGGTATATCTTATCATAGAAGAACCTGAACATGATACAACTACAATGGCTAGAGTTCTTCTAGGGCTATGACTTTGAGATAGTCTATACACATGGGAAGGGGAACGTAGTGGCAAACACACTCAGCTAGAAGTATGGTTTACAACTACTGAGTGAGGCGACATAGCAGGTAGACATGTTGTAGATATCCTTTATAGGTAGAGTTGGTGAAAAATATCTCTAATCTATGAATTTAACTCCCCTACTTCTTCAGAGATTTTGGGAGGCACATATTGAGAACATTGACTACGAGTCTCGATGTGCTCGGATATCCTCAGGACAGGCATCTGATGAATTTTTTTAATGTCGGAAGCATTTCATCCTCTTCAGAGGATGCACCATGGTACAAGTGGTTCTATGGGAGGAGGTGTTGAAGGAGTTACATACGTTCTATCTGGTGGTACATCAAGGGGTTGCAATGATGTAACAGGACCTTCGGTGTAATCACCAATGTCTAGGGATGAAGAAATAAGTAGCATAGTTTCATTCATGATGCCTCACTTATCCAAAAGTGAAGGATGAGAATCAGGTTACAGCTGGATAACCATATCCACTAGAGGTACCAGAGTGGAAGTGGGGTGGTAACTCCATGGAATTTTTGACAGGGCTAACACAAATGTTAAGGGAACATGATTCCATCTATGTGATCATTGAATGACTCACCATGTTGACCCACTTTCTACCCATCTAAGATTAGGGATCATTAGAGGACTTGAGACGTATCTAAATACAATAGATTGTAAGACTTCATGGGTTTCCATCGACGATCGTCTCTGACCATGACTCATGTTTTACATTTCGGTTGTGGAAGGGATTATGGGAGGCGTTCAGGACTCAGCTATGTTTTAGAACCTCCATTCATCCACAGCAGGATGGTTAGCTGGAGTAGACAAATCAGACACTGGAGGACATGCTTCATTCTTGCGCCTAATATTTTTTCTATAGTTGGGAGGATCACTTTCCCTTGGTAGAGTTCATGTACAAAAAAAATTATCACTCCACCATCAGTATGACACCATTTGAGTCCTTGTAATGTCGACCTTGTAGATCACCTCTATGCTGGACAGAATCAAGGGAGTCAGCACTTATGGGTCCAGAGTTGGTATGTGCTACCACTGAGATGGTGAAGATCATCCAAGAGTGCATGAAGACTTTAAAGTGCAGGCAGAAGTCTTATGCTGACAGGAGACGAAGACCTTTGGAGTTCGAAGAGGGAGACCATGTCTTCTTACAGGTCTCACCTTGACGAAGTTTGCAAAGATTTGGTCGAGGCGGAAAGCTATCTCTGAGGTTCATCAAACCATTTTAGGATATCATAAGTGTTGGTGATGTGGTGTATCACCTAGATCTACCCCCACAGATGCATCAGGTGCATTATGTCTTTCATGTGTTGCAGCGGAGGAAGTATGTTCATAATCTATCACATGTTATCGACTGGGGTGAGCTGGAAAATGATGATCAGGTGACATTTACAGAGGTTCAATTGGATATTGAGGATTTACAAGAGTGGGTCCTTCGTGGACAATTGATACCTCTAGTACGCATTCACTGGCAGCACGGGAAAATCCAGAAGAGCACATTCAAGTGGGAGGCTTAGATTCGTACTCAGTACCCCCATTTTTTTCTTAATTTATGTTATGGCTTTCTAGGATGAAAATCCCTAAGAGTGGGGAGAATGTAAATACCAGGATTTTCCAGGTAATTTTTTTAAATTTTATGGAATTATTTTGAATATATGAAAATTGACAAAACGTGATTCTAAGGCCTGGTGTGCCCGGAATGAATTTTTGAACTTTTTTAAGGTATTTTCCATAAACACGTGAGTTTTGTTTTCTATATTTTGAAATGGTGCTCGAATTAAAAATCTGAGAGCACTGTTGAATCTACAACACCCATAATTTCTTATGGAAGAATTCACTTTTACACTAGAAGGTCAGACGAAAAATATATTTTTTAACATTTAAAACAATAATAAAATAATAATGTTATTATATTCCTCTTTTTCCTTTCCACCAACGGAGCAGCAGCGGTGGAAGGACCAATGACATGTCAAGCCATTAATGGTCTTGAATCCTCAATGTTTGTAACCGTACCATTTTAATTTGATTGGTTTATTAATTAAATGAACCCCTTAAATTCTCAACGGTGTTACCCACCTCTTCCAACTCTTATTTATATGGATCCTGGGGAGGGTGTTGGCATGGCTTCACCAAGCATCGAAACTCTAGTAAAGTAACACATCAACAAACAATTGGTGGACGGGACTGGTTTCAGTGAATGGTAACAATCATCGTTGAATCACGAACTGATGATAGCGACAAAGGAGTTCTGTTGATCGTCTTCAGAAAATGTCTCTTCCAGGTAGGTTTTTGTATCTTTATTTTCATGAGATTGTGGAATCATATCTCCTCTCCCTTTTTATGAAGCTAATGCAGAGGGTGTGGGTAAAATGATCAATTCACGGTTCCTCCGCCATTTTTTATCATAGCATTTTTTAGGGGTAAATTCTTCAGTATGGTCGGAACCCAAATGTTTGGGTCTAGTAGCAATGGGGATGAACTAGAATGTCCATAGAAGTGATCAGATGAAAAAATTGACCACCGTATCTCACACGGTGGCCAGAGGAAGACATCTGGTGTAGCATCAACATGGTGGCACTAACGACCAGTGTTGGCAGGTAAAGGCAGCGGCTGACACCATTCGACTGCGATGGAGGGGGTGTGCCATCGTGCACTGTGGGAGGAGGCCATGACACAAGTCCACGATAGTCAGTGGAGAGGCATGCACCAACTGGCCATAGAGGTGGTGAAGCGTAGTGTCAGACATCGCTAGAGGAGAATGCCATGGATTTTCTGCCATAGTAGTTGAGGAGGGTAGCCATCAATGGTCAACTGCGAAGGTAGAGCAGTGTGTCGTCGCGCGCTGCAGGAGAGGGCCACCGCTCAATGTTACGGTAGAGGAGGAGTGATCCGCCCATTTGGTTCCTTCGGAAACTATGTGGCACCATGTGGCACCCCCGCTTCACCCACCTCCCCCGAATGGCTTAGCTGTTTTGGAGAAAGGGGGTAGTGTTACCCCCCCTCACGCCAGTAAGGGCGAGCCCTAGCCAGCGGGCCATGCCATCAGCAGGCTGGGCCGCACCCTCCACAAGCCAGGCCGCGTGCGCCCAGCATGCCGCTCTTTCCACGGTACAAGATGTGCAAGCCCATCAGGCCACACACCTCTGTGGGTTGGGTCGAGTGGGTCCGACCGGGTCGGACAGAACCCAGACCCAACATGGCCTAGTTTCTCTTAAAGAGACATAACATTAAATACAGACGCCCGCTTGATAAACCATCTACGGCGCTGGGATCCTTGGAGGGAGACATAAAATTTGGTATACTCTACTCGGATTTTGGAGAATACCATAGTATTCTTGGGTTGGATGGAACGTGAATCCAACCAGGCCCTCGGTACTAAAACGAGTATAAGTCACAGACTGCACATCCGATTGACGCGCCATATGTCGCGTTGGAACCCTTACGACATGGTGGTCCTTTGGGATACTTAATTGTAAAACATCATGGAATTTTAGTTATGATTGGTGTCTTTAGGATGGATCCTTCAAGAATCAATCATGTTTAGTGTAGGAGTTTACTGGTTAGTTATAACGTGAAGAAAGAACAATGATCCTATGTGGGTCAGCATCTATTGATCCAATGTGGGTCAGCGCTCAGTGATGCTGAGTGGGTCAGCAGTCCCCGATCCTATGTGGGTAGACATTTACCATTATTGTGTGGGTCAACAACATAGGATCTAGATAGAATAAGATGATCCAGTGATACGCTTAATCATATGTACTTCGGTACTTTAGTTGTGCCTAGTGTGAGCTGAGTCCTTACCTTTTTGGTACTTTTACCATCATTGTGTTACCTTTCTGGTATTATTTCCTCATGGATCATTTATAAAAATGGCATAAAATTTGGAGTCTTATGTTTTCTCATGTCCGAGATGAGTATATTTGGACAACATAGGTATATATATGGTCATATACCTAAGTGGATTTGGTAATTGCTTCATGCTTCTTGATTGAGGTCTTGCTTTGTGGATTATCCTTGTGGAACTATGTGAGACTTTCAGGGGACTTTGGGTCCCTACTGAGTATTGTTATACTCACCCTTACATAGGCAATTCCTGCACCTTTCTGGGTCTTGTGTAGACGACGGACATCATTGATCGTGGCTGAGGGATCCCGAACAACACGGTGCTCCGAGATGTACCATTTGACGTGATGTGACTTAGTAGCTACAGATCGTGAGTTATACCTACACATTAGTTAAGATCTATGGTGGATGATCCATGGGAAGTTTCCTTTTTCTAATGTACTTGTACATTTTAGTTGTTGGTGTATTCCAGCACCATCACATTTGGTACACTTTTTTCTACCATTTTTTACTTCATGTGTCATGACCTGACCCTACACTGGCTCGAGCTGCAACTACCCCAAGCCCGCCTCCATAGGCCAGGGGTTGGAGACAAGCGCCAAAGGATAAACAACTCAGGGAGGCCTTTTCCTGAGTACCTACACACACACACGCAGCTCACTCAATGCATAAGTGCAAAGTAAAAGGAAATGTAATGTACTAACTGCTATAAACAACCATAAAAGTGGATCGACCTCTAAACAGTACAATGAAAGTGCTGAAGGTAAACTGAAAAGAAAAAGGGAAAAACACGCGCCCAACTAGAAGAGTTCCACAACACGGAAATAGGTAAACAAAAGTAAAACAGCTGGGAGAGTCCCACACCTGGAACCCAACTACGACCACAACACACGGTCCAAGCTCCCGAAATCCTAAGCTCCTCTGATGTCATGACCAACCTGTCTGTCTTCTACATGGGAACACCAAGTGTGGGCAAAGCCCAAGCAGGGGTGAGTATAAAAATACTGAGTAGGATTCCCCGAAGGCTCGAGGGAGCAACAAAGGAGGTTCTGAAGAGGTGATCAGTAGATCGAACAGGGAAAAGTAAAGGAGTATAACTGGGAGTGCAGTAAAGAGTACAACTCAACCCAACAAGAAGAAGGAAGTAGACTCATCCAATTGCAAGGAGCTATAAATGGTGAGAAGTTGAACATCTCGTCAAGTCTTCGCTACCTATAATAGGAGAGAAGACGCTTCCAACCACAAGAATCTAGAAACGAATAGAACATGGAATACCCCATGTGTCTTCCCCTATCCTGGTAGGATAGTAACCAAAACCCAAGAAGTGGGTACTGGAATAAGGTATACATATATATGCTCCGTCAAGAAACCCGAACAATATAATAAGGGGATCTCTATCCCGTAGATCAGCCCAAGAAAGTAAATAGCCAACAGTCCTAGAAGTAAACACCATCGATGCCCAGCATCCCGCACGTATGCCCCGAACTGCAAGTCAAGGGGATCAAATCACCGCACCTTGGCACTATCCTCTTTGGGCGGCACTGACTCGCCCGCACGATTTTAGGCTACGTCATAAGGACACATCTCAGTGGGGAAAGAGCCCCTCGTACTTGAGAGTTCTGGGGAAAGTCGAACCACACCTCGTCACTGCCCTACAGTCAAGATGTATTCTTAAAGTCAAAGATGTCACATCATTGACCCATACAAACAAGGGTCTTGCTCTGGTAGTCACGGAGTAAAGCCATATACTAGCCTAGTAGAAAGGACTAAGTTTGAAATGCCAATGGGTGACCCACTGCCCAGCCCTTCTGGAGGGTAAACCCAAATACATCATTAGGTGACCCACTGCTCAGCCCTGCTGGAGGGTAAATCCGGAACAAGCCGACAGGCGACCCACTACCCAGCCCTGCTGGAGAGTAGACCTAGAAGAAGATGACAAGTGACCCACTTCCTAGCCTTGCTAGAGGGTAGACCTAGAACAAGACAACAGGTGACCCACTACCCAGCCTTCCTGGAGGGTAGACCTGTAAGAAGTCGATGAGAAACCCACTGCCCAGCCCCGCTGGAGGGTAAACCCGATGAAGTCGATGAGCATCCCACAGCCCAGCCCCGCTGGAGGGTAAACCCGAAACTGCTCTGGCCATCCCTACTGGAAACAACCTCTTGAGTTGAAGATCGGTGCTCGTGTAAAGTGTTGGTCACACCGAATCCACAAGAAAACTACCAGGGAACACAAAGGGACTAGAGAAATTCCCCAACCTCTCTGGGCGATCATTCTCTAATCCATTGAGTCGTTGTCAAAGCGGACTGAGAAAACTCATCCTAGGAAGTGGGAAAATACCCATGCTATACAAGCACACGTAGTCGTAAATGGTGCCTCGGCCTAGTGAAAGGGGTACGGTACGAAAACCCCTCATAGCTGAAGAGACAGAGGAACTAAACCATTGTTCCTGGCCATTCCATCGAGAACATAAACAGGGGGAAACCACTCAACCCTGCTGGTCAATAAATGTGAAAAAAACCAAGGGGAAACTCAACCCTGCTAGTTAACAAACGAGGACAGAACCAGGGGAAAACTCCACACTACTGGTCGAAGGTACGTAAAGCTGAACACGGCACGCACATGGGGCCCAAACGACGTGTGGCCCCAACTCAACCCCAACCAAGCGCACAAACGTTCTCAGGTACAAACAACCACATGTACCTCCAAGCGTTCCCATATACTTCCAGAGTATACCATGTTTCCAACCCAATGTCTATCGTGCCCATGGAACCCAACGTTAACACATAGGATGTAAATGTAAAAACTCCAACAATCCACCTCATCGGCCCAAGCGCGGCCAACTAAATCTCTTCAAGCATTAACTTCACTCACACGGGAGTGAATGCGATCATACGCCAAGGTTCCACTAAAAACACAGTAGGACGAACCACCACCAAAGCACCATTCATATTTCCACATTTAATAAGATCACGTAACAAGATTCAATCGCCTGAACAGATTACTCCATTTTAATCCTCACGAAAAAAATGTGAAATAGACTACTTACTCGCCTCAAACGGATATCTGATGGAAGAGTCATCCAACACCACTTTACACCCGAACGGCGTCCCGTGATCCCGAGCCTCGGCCCCAAAAATAGTCACGTGCATCACACCATTGATAACCCCTCGGGAAAACACGTCAAAAGGACTGCTCAATTGAGTGGAACGGATACCCGGGAAAAAAGATGCATTTCTTCAAACCGTGCACGAGCGGTTCTACATGGGATCTGCACCCCGTTCTTGAAGAACAATGAATGGATCGCGTCATTGCGGTCCTCTCGAAAAAGTACACAAGATGGACTATTCACATGTCCAAAATAGACATCTGGTGAAAAAGCTGGAAATCACCACCAACTCCCAAAACGGCCCTCATGGGGCCCGCACCAGTGTGTGAAATTTAAGCGGGCAGACTACACCAATGCAATTCCCTTGAAAAAACACCCAAAAAAATGCTCACACGCCCCGAACGGACATCCAATGAAAAAGTTGCAAAGCATTGCACGCAGCTCGAAAGACGGGCCATCGGTCCCACACCTCAACTCCAGCTTCAACACACGAAACCACACTGTAAAACTCAGTCTCAATGCCAAGGTCGCAACGCCACTGACGTCGATCAAATCGGACATCGGATGCATCTGTGCCACTCAAAACATGAACCCTCGGAAAAATGTCAAACTACTTAAAGGTGTGTCTCTCCTTCGAGGCCCCTCATTTAGGGAATTAAAAACTCTTGAAACCATCTCAAAAAGGTCGTCTTGATGACGGGAGTGCACTACCGCCGACCAGCCTTGAGGCCGGTCATTTTTTTCCACGCGGAGACCCGCATACAGCGGGTCTCTGTCTCCCGAGCGGGGTAGCGCACTACGACCCCGGCTGCCGCATCAAACGGCCGACACAACCGGCCGTTCCCCCTGCTCCGCGTCCCCAGCTGGCGTCGTCGCTGCTTGGTCCACCTACAGTAGCTCGCAGCCGCTCCGCCTCAACAAACCGTCGGCGCCACCTGCTGAAAAGTTGCCCGCGCTGCCACCTCTGCTGACGCTCGGATCACCCTGCTCTGATCTGTCACTGCCCGAACCCCTGCCACGCTACCACTCCTTCTCCCCCGGAAACCGCACTCACCCGTGCCACCTGCTGCCGCCGCCCCGGATCGCCGGAAACCAGGGATCTTGGACGAAAATCATCCCGGGGCCACCCCGGGTACCCCGGGACTCCAAAAATTCAACTGAAACATCCGTTGGAAAGTCTAGAACGATTCCTACTCAAATTTGGGCTTCGCTTGATGATTCAACAGATATTAGACACAATTAATTCAATTTGAAGAAGATTGTGTGAATTAAAAATGGTAAAATGCGAGCCTACCTTGATGGGTGTTTCCCGACACATCACCGATGATCCGCCAGAGCCACCGTGCCTCGCCAGAGCTGTCGCGCCTCGTCGGAGAGGAGGAGTTCTTCCTTGGGAGGGTTTTTTCTAGTGATGAACAAAGGAGGGGAAGGGGAGGTGTTATAGGTTTAAATAGGAAAAAATAATTAGAAACTTAATTAGTTTAAAACTCCAAATCAACCCGCATCTGAAACGCTTGGCGAGGTCGAGGTTAAGCCTCCCCTAGGGTAAACAACACATCCCAAGCACAACAGCGGTCTTGAAATTCTAATCTGAGACCCCGTTCAAAAGTTATTACACTCAACGCCTGAGGCTGCCAAATTACAAAAATGCCCCTGGGGCCATTTTTCATAGACGGTCCGCGCCCGCAAAAACTACACCCCTTCTAGGGTAAAAAGAACGTTTCGGACTCAAAGGTGCCCTCAGTTTTCCAATCCGAGACACCGTTTAAGAGATACATTATTTAAGCCATTAAAAAAATAAATTAATTATTTTAATTATCCTTTTAGCGTTCCGTTAACGGGCGAGGGGTCCAAATGTCCCGCGTCGACATGCTTTATGTCATTCCTAGGGTAAGCACCCCATTTTGGACCCATCTGAACTATCATATTTCTGATCTAGATCACCGTTTAGAAGTTATACTATTTATTTGGCATGCCCAGTGTGAACGCACTGAAAAAAAATTAATTCTGACCACACCAAGCCTCGGAATCACCGGCAGTCTGAAGGTGCTGCTCTAGAATAATATCATGAATATTCCAAAGTCTTTTATAGCCAAAAACTGGGTTCTTACATCATTCCCTCCTTCAAGATATTCATCCCCGAAAAGAAAAACTAGGGAACAACTCAAGGTACTAAGCTCGCAGCTGGCTATTCTGTACCTAGAAGAACTCTTGCATAGTCCCGCGTCTCGCACAAGAACCAAGGATTGATCCGTTCATGTGAGGTATGCCCTTACCGATGACGTGCATAGGGGCATGCATGAATCTTCTTAGGTAAGTCACGTGGGAGACGTCGTGCACCCACCCCTCACTTTGGGGTTAGGGAAAGGTGGTAGGGAACCTCTCCATCCCTTTTCACGGTCTCAAACGACCCAATGGACCTTATGGGTAGCTCACCTCCCACACCAAACTCCTACGTCGCACGCCATGACTGGAATCACCGCTTCGACTTGAGACAAAGCCCGGCAATTCCCTCTTTCAGAATATCCATATGGTGAAACACCCGAGGATATCTGGTCACGCAAGGTTTCGCAGTCGATGTCCCACAACCAAGACTCTCTTACATGCATGGAAAGTGAAGGAGTCGACACAATCGACTAATGAAAAAGGTCCCATGCCTTTTTACCTTACCAACACAGGGTTACACTGACGCCCCACACCACCCTAGTAACAACTCAAACAAGGAGCAGGGAGAAAATCTTTCCACACACAGAGTCTAACAATTCTACTGTAAAAATTAGAAGAATCGTAAAGCGTACCTCTAGCCACCTCATGCTCTACAGAATCGTAGACATCCAATGATCGCGGCTGTCTGTGGTCCAAACTGTCAACTCCTAGAGCCTGACATGGACTGCCTAGTAGTGGTGTGAAGACCTCGTAAAGCCATCCCCCACTACCAGCTCCTCCTGCTCCTCTGATACCACCACCTCTTTTGGGGATACTCCGATCACGGCACTGCCTCTGCCGCGGTGGTGCACCTGCTGCCTCCCTGATATTCTCAGTGTGCCTGGTCGGGCAGTCCTGTGCCAGGTGACATTGGCCATCGCAAGAATAACACCAACTCTCTCCAGGCTGCACTGGTGCCCTCCAGTACCACAATGGTGTATGACCATGCCCATGAGTCCAGTTGTCAAAAAGACACATGCGTTGAGGTTATATCACCCGACGCCCTCTAGCTACGGCAGATGTCTCGGCTTTGTCGAGCCTGCTGCCACCACCAACTGTAGAATGTGATAGAAAACAATCTGTCACCAGCGCCTACTCTAGAACCTCGGCATATGTGCGAATGCCCAAGGTTACTATGATTGCACGAATCCCTCGATGTACACCCTGCTCAAACTCCCGTGCTTGGAAGTTTCCATCGTGGACCAAGTCTTGGTAAAAGCGTGCATGGTCTGCGATACTAGCCGCGTACTTGTACACCGTCATCCCTCCCTTCTAAAACTGTAGGATATGTTGAATCAGAACAGAGATTAAGCAGGAGGGGAAAAACTCCTCATGAAACAACAACTGAAAGTCGCCCCACGAAAGTGATGACTCATCAAGAAACTAAGTCACCAGACTCCACCAACTCCAAGCTGCTCCACGGAAAAGGTTGGAGGCAAAAGTCACCATAATATCTGTCAGCATCTGCAGAAGACTAAAAAGGTGAACCACTATTTCTATCCAAACCTCTGCTACCTGACGGGTATGGTTCACCATCGAACCTCAGCGGTCTCTACCGCTGGAACTCACGATGTGCGATCAACCTGCGCTCAAGCCCCGTCTGCTCTGCTAGAGCTATCTGCAGATCAACAGGTGGGGGTGTTGCTACCGGCCCACCCGGAAAAAGGGGTTCGCCTGATGGGTCCTGGACTAAGGCCTCATAGCTCACAGGGTCATCATTACGAAACAAAGCTGGTATCCAGGCTGGCTGTCTTCGCGGAGGCATCCTGAATGTTATCAAGGAGTGTCACGGTCAGATGAGCATATATGTATATAACATTCACAAAAATGGGGAGATGAGCCAAGAAGGATAGTCAAAGTTATAATCCTATGTGATGCACAAACCAATTTTTCCCTGCAACAAGTGTCTCAGCATGCCGAGTCGACAAGCGGGTTATTAGGGTCCTGGTGAATGGACACGTCAGCTGCCGCACCATCACTGGACTCCCTGGCCTGAGAGCCGCTCTCGAGACACGTTTTCACGGTTTCCCTATATCCCAACCAATTCCATTTTAGGGACGTCCGAACAACGCCCCAAAGAACAAACCACATTTGATACAACTTCGTCACGACCCGGTCTTACCCGGGCTCGAGTTGCAACTAATCCAAGCCCGCCTCCATAGGCCAGAGGCTGGAGACAAACGTCGAAGGCTAAATAACTCAGGGAGGCCTTCGCCTGAGTACCTGTACACACACATGTAGCTCACTCAATGCAGAAGTGTAGATTAAAAGGAAAATCAAAGTACTATCTTCTATAAACAATCACAAAAGTGCATCGACCTCTAAATAGTACAAATCAACTGTTGAAGGTAAACTAAAAAGAAAAAGGGAAAAACACGCGCCCAACCAAAAAAGTACCACTACCCGGAAACAGGTAAATAAAAGTAAAACAGATGGGAGAGTCCCACACCCGGAACCCAACTTCGACAACCACACGCGGTGCAAGCTCTCGAACTCTTAATCTCCTCTAACGTCACGACCAACATGTCTGTCGTCTGCAAGGGCACACCAAGTGTGGGAAAAGCCCAAGCAGGGGTGAGTATATAAATACTCAGTATTATGCCCCAAAGGCTTTAGGGAGCAACAAAGGAGGTGCTGAAGAGGTGAGCAATATATCGAACAGGGAAAAGTAAAGGAGTACAACCGAGAGCGTAGTAAAGAGTACAGCTCAACCAAACAAGAGGAAGGAAGTAGACTCATCCAAACGCAAGGAGCTAGAAACGGTGAGAAGATAAAATTCTCATCGAGTCTTCGCTACCTATAGCAGGAGAGTAGAATCGTCCAAACATGAGAAGCTAGACACAGAAAGCACATGGCATACCCCGCACGTCTTCACCCCTCCTAGAAGGAGAGTAACCAAAACCCAAGAAGTGGGTACTGGAATAAGGTATACGTATATATGCTTTGTCAAGAAACCTGAACAAGATTGTAAGGGGATCCTTACCCCATAGCTCAGCTCAAAAAAGTGAGTAGCCAACAGTCCCAGAAGTAAACACCATCGATTCCCAGCATCCCGCACGTCTACCCTAAAGTGCAAGTCAAGGGGCACAAATCATCGCATCGTGACACTATCCGCTTTGGGCGGCACTGACTCGCCTAGACGGTTTTAGGTCATGTCATAAGGACTCACCTAGGTGGTGAAAGCGCCCCCTTGTACTTGAGAGTTCTGCGGAAAGTCGAACCAAGCCTCGTCACTACCCTGCAGTCGAGAGGTCTTCTTAATGTCAAAGCAGTCACATCACTGACTCATACAAACAAGGGTCCCGCTCCAGTAGTCACATAGTAAATCCACATACTAGCTTAGTAGAAAGTATTGAGTTTGAAATGCCAACGGGTGACCCACTGCCCAGCCCTGCTGGAGGGTAAACCCAAATACATCATCAGGCGACCCACTGCCCAGCCCTGCTGGAGGGTAAACCTGGAACAAGTCGACAGGCGACCCACTGCCCAGCCCTGCTGGAGGGTAGACCTGGAAGAAGTCAACAGATGACCCACTACCCAGCCTTGTTGGTGGGTAGACCTGGAACAAGATGACAGGTGACCCACTGCCCAGCCCTGCTGGAGGGTAGACCTGTAAGAAGTCGATGAGCAACCCACTGCCTAGCCCTGCTGGAGGGTACACCTGAATATTTCGATGATCAACCCACTGCCCAGCCCTACTGGAGGGTAAACTCGAAACTGATTTAGCCATCCCAACTGAAAACAACCTCCTGAGGTAAGGATTTGTGCTCGCATAAAGTGTTGGTCACACCAAATCCACAAGAACTCTACCAGAGAACACGAAGGGATGAGAGAAACTCCCCGAACTCTCAGGGTAATCACCCTCAAATCCACTGAGTCACTATCGAAGCGGACTGAGAAAACTCATCCCAGGAAGTGAGAAAACACCCACGTTGTACGTGCACACGTAGTCATAAACGGTGTTGCAGTACGATGAAATAGACACGGTACGGAAACCCCTCACAGCTGAAGAGACAGAGGAACCAAACCATCTCTTCTGGCCAAACCATTGAGAACAGAACCAGGGGAAAACCACTCAACCCTGCTGGTCAAAAAATGGGGAAAAAAACAGGGGAAACTCAACCTTGCTGGTCAACAAATGAGAACAGAACCAGGGGAAAACTCAACCTTTATGTTCAAAGGTACGTAAAGCAGAACACGGCACACACATGGGGCCCACATGAGGTGTGGCCCCTACTCAACCCCAAACAAGTGCACAAACATTCTCAGAAACAAACAACCACATGTACTTCCAAGCGTTCCCATATACTTCTAGAGTATACCGTGTTTCCAGGCCAAAGGCTATCGTGCACACGACACCCAACGTCAATGCGAAGGGTATAAATGTAACAATTCCAACAAGCCACCTCATCAGCCCAAGCACAGCCAAATCCATCTCTTCAAACATTAACTTCACTCACACGGGAGTGTATGCGATCATACGCCAAGGGTCCGCTACAAACACAGTAGGGCGAACCACCACCGGAGCACCCTTCATATTTCCACATTTAATAAGATCGTGTAAGATCCTCTACTCACCAGAATAGATTACATAATTGTAATCCTCATAGAAAAACATGCGAGATAGACTACTTACTCGCCTAAAACAGATATCTGATGGAAAAGTCATCCAACACCACTTTACGCCCAAACGGCGTCCCGTGATACCAAGCCTCGGCCCCAAAAACAGTCAGTTGAATCTCACCATTGCGAACCCCTCAGGAAAACGCGTCAAAAGGACTTCTCACTTGAGTGGAATCAATTCCCGGAGAAAAAGATGCATTTTGTCAAACTGCGCGCGAGCGATTCTACGTGGGACCCACACCCCGGTCCTGAATGACAGCAAACATATCTCGCCGTTGAGATCATCTCAAAAAAGTACACAAGATGGACTATTAACTTGTCCAAAACTGACACCCAGTAAAAATACTGGAAATCACCACCAACTTCTAAAATGGCTCTCACGGAGCCCACACTAACGTTTGAAATTTAAGCGGGCAGACTGTGCCAATGCAATGCCCTCGGAAAAACACCCAAAAACGACTGCTCACACACCCCGAACGGACGTCAGATGAAAAATTTGCAAAGCGCTGCACGCAGCTCGAAAGACGGGACATGGGGCCCACACCTCAACTTCGGCTTCAACGCCCAAAACCATACTGGAAAACTCCGGCTCAACGCAAGGGTCGTAATGCCACTGATGACGCTCAAATCGGATGTCGGATAAGTCTGCGCCGCTCAAAACAAGAACCCCTGGAAAAACGTCAAACTACTTAAAAGTGTGTCGTGCCTTCGAGGCCCCTCGTTTCTGGAATTAAAAACTCTTGAAACCATCTCAAAAAGGTTGCCTTGACGACTGGAGTACACTGCCGTAGATGGAATGCAAAATGGACGCCCGTAGCGGAAATTTCGGGCATTCGAGTCGAGGGGGAAAAGCCCCTTGGGCTGGACAGGCTGGTCCGTCCGGCCTGGGCCGGCCCGCGGTTCGGCCGTGCGGGCCGGCCGTGGACCCACGGTCCACTGCTCCGCCGACCGGCCTTGAGGCCGGTCTTTTTTATCCACATGGAGACCTTCATACAGCGGGTCTTTGTCTCCCGAGCGGGGTCGCGCACCGCGACCCCGGTTGCCACATCAACCGGCCGGCACAACCAGCCGGTCCTCCCGCTCTGCGCCCCCAGCTGGCATCGTCGCTGCCTGGTCCGTCTCCAGCAACTTGTGGCCGCTTCACCTCAGCATACCGTCGTCGCCGCCTAGTGAGGAGTCGCCCGTGCCGCCGCCTCTGCTGACGCCCGGACTGCCCTGCTCCGAGCCGCCACCACCTGAACCACTACCGCGCCGCCGCACCTACTACGCAAGCCACCGCGCTCGCCCGCACTGCCTGCTGTCACCGCCCCGAACCGCCGAAAACCAGTTTTCTTGGCCGTAAATCTTCTCGGGGCCACCCCGGGTACCCCCGGGACTCCAAAAATTCAACTGAAACATCCATTAGAAAGCCTAGAACGAGTCCTACTCGAATTTGGGCTTCGCTCGACGATTTGACAAATATTTGACACAATGAATTCATTTTGAAGAAGATTGCTGGAATTAAAAATGGTTAAACACGAGCCTACTTCGATGGGCGTTGGCCGACGCTTCACCGACGATCCGTCAGAGCCGCTGCACCTCGCCGGAGCTGTCACGCCTCGCTGGAGAGGAGGAGTTCTTCCTTGGGAGGGTTTGTGTGAGGGATGAACAAAGTAGGGGAAGGGGAGGTGACTAGGTTTAAATAGGAAAATTTAATTAAAAACTTAATTAATTTAAAACACCAAATTAACCCGCATCCGAAACGCTCGACGAGGTCAAGGTTAAGCCTCCCCTAAGGTAAACACCAACTCCCGAGCACAATAGTGATCTCAAAATTTTAATCTGAGACCCCGTTCTAAAGTTATTACACTCAACGCCTGAGGCTTCCAAATTACAAAAACACCCCTGGGGCCATTTTTCACAGACGGCCGGCGCACGTGAAAACTACACCCCTCCTAGGGTAAATGTCACGTTCCAGACTCAATGGTTCCCTCGTTATTCTAATACGAGCCACCGTTTATGAGATACTTGAGTTAATCGATTAAATGATTAAATTAATTATTTCAATTATACATTTAACGTTCCGTTAATGGGCGAGGGTTCCAAACATCCCGCGTCGACATGCTTTATGTCTTTCCTAGGGTAAAAACCCCATTTCAGACCCATCCGTACTCTCAGATTTCAGATCTGGATCACCGTTTAGGAGTTATCTTTTTTATTTGGCGTGCCCAGTGTGAACACACTGAAAAAAATTAATTCTGACCACACCGGGGCTCGAAATAGCACGCCGTCTGAAGGCGCTGCTCTGGAATAATATGAAGAATATTAAAAGAACTTTTAAATCCAAAAAATGGGTTCTTACATCATGGTTGCTTTTTATTGTGTTCTTAGATAGTTTTTTTGCATGTTTAAAGGTAATTTCTTATCATTTTTTAGGGATATGCCTTTTGGTGCTAGTCGTTAACCCCAGTCCTATAGAAGGCGGGCATGGGGTAGTCACGACAAGAGCCCCGGGTGATGGGTCGTGACATAATTAATGTGTCAGCCACTCCATTTTATTTTTCTATATGGTAATGAATCATACAATAATAATCCTTGATCAGTTTTGGTCATATTTTATTTATCATGATCAATTATTTACAAGTGAATATATACGTCAATATATTGTGATTAGTATATATTTAAAAAATTAACCCATATAAAGGATACCTGAGTATTTTTAATGTAAAACCCATATTGTCTAATTTAAAATTTAGTGTGGAGAATTTTAACTCATTATGTTTCAACAAACATGAGGAATAAGAAATTTCCTTATTATTCCTCATCAAAATAAACCCTTCTCACATCAATAAATAATTCATGTAAATGATAAAACACAATTTTTTGATTGCAGGGAAAAACAATATAATTCCCTAAATTTTTTATGTCCCTAAAAATAGTCACCATATTATTTTTTCTGGATGAATTTAAATCATTTTTTGAGTTAATATAATTAGTGGGATATACGAACGACTAGAAGTTTCTTCAAAATTCTAGTAGTAACCCACTAATCCAATAAAATTATTAATATCTATGATATTATTGGTTTTGTGGCCATTATTTGGGAAATTGTGTTTATTCAATGTCAAATGTTTGGTCCTCTTTAGATACAATATATCCATGGAATGAAATTTCGTGAATAAAAGTTTATATCCAATTGAATTTCCCATATATTTTTACATCATTTATTATTTAAAAAATTACTTATGAGTTATTTTCCTTATTACTTTTAGAATGAAATATAATTTCATCAATAAATACAACCATATTCTTATCCAATAACTCAATTAAATCTATGATAATAAGGTCTATTGATATTGAAGGTTCTATATAAATTCCAGTCAATATTAATATAATCTCATTATGCTCGTATCTAGTCCAATGTAGTCTTCAAATTCAAATCATACTTTCCATTCATCTAAAAGTACAAGTAATTTTATAATAAATTTATAAATAGGATAATTGGTTTCATAATTATAAGTATTAATGAATTTAATAGTTAAATTCCTTATAAATATGTTATTTATTAATTAGTTGTATTAAACACATTTCATATAATATTATATTAAAAAGATTAATTATGAAATTATAGAGAAAAATTTTGATAAAAATAATTTTATTTTTTTAATCCATCATGACAATATTAATGTTAGATAATTTTTTGTCATTATTTGAAAATATTGATTTATCTGTAAATAGTATAAAATAAACATTTTTTAAAAATCTCTTAAATTTTAATTAATTTATGTAATTTTAAAGTCCCATTATGTTTTTATTTTGGTTTCATGTTACATAATATTTTTTTAGTTAAATGTTATTCACCTAAATTCTTCTGAATCAAATTTATATTGTATTTTATAATAAGTTTAGTATTTTATTAAAAATAATATTTTTTTGGAAACTGTTTTAAAGTACATAATAATATTCCCTGTCAAAAATAGTAAATTACCACTAATGGGGAATGTTTGAATTGAAATAAAATGACTAAATATCAAAATATGTTAATTTGTTTTCATAATATGATATTTATTAGTTTTAGAATTAATTTAATGTCATATTCTACATGAAAATTACTTTACTTGAAAACCAATTTTAACGTCACATTTATGGGTAATGTTTTAAATCTATTATTCCTTATTTTATGAATTTAATATGTCAAAATATATCCTATATTAGTAATAATAATATTTAGAAAATATATATGCTTCATTTTTATTTCTAGGTGATGAGATAAGAGGTCATCATGGACCTCAAAATCACATTTATTAGCCTACACTAGCACCGTTGTTCATGGTTTATCCACATAATATGTAAGTGAGTTTTCTATAGATTTATTCAATATAAACTCCACTATTTTCGGTAGTGAAGGGAATGAAAAAATTTTAATTTTTTTACTTCATTAATTTTTTATTTTTTTATTATATTATTTAGCTAACAAAAATGAGAAAACAAGATCTTTACAGAGTAACTACATCATACACTACAGTGATTAAAAAAACTATAGAAATAAAATGTACTAATATATAAGGAAAAAATATAGAGCAAAAGATCAAGTGTAATAGGCATAAATTATAAACTAGTGGTCAAAAAAAATTCCATAACTCTATTGAATCACACCTTATGAAAAATGTGAAGAATCTCCCTCACTAAGAAACTCAATAGATAGATGATTGATTCTTAGATTTCACCACTCCATAATAAATCAAAATTCTTGTGAAATTGAAAAATATAACAACTAGAATTAATCTCACCAAAAAACTCCAACGGTCAAAGACATTAACACTTCGATAAATGTATTCAAGAACTACCACACTAGTTGATATTGAATTTATGAATTTTTAAAACAATTGAGGAGTAAAATAATTAAATAAAGAATCACAAATCAATCTCACCGATTGATTATGATTTTAGAAAATGTAATGTACGTGAAGAAATATAAACGCAAATCTAGTTGAATTAAAATTCCAGAGGTAAGAAATAATTAGACTACGATCATTTAGATTTAAAAGACTTATAAACATCCAAAAATTTAGTATAAAAACTAAAGATATATGGAGGAAGGACTTCTCTAGTGCTGCTTTGCTATCAGCCTCATTCGTCTCCTACTCTCTGTGTCTTTTGGCCAGATCACTTTAGATAACCCGCTCTCAAAAGATGTGTTTGTGGAATTTAGAAATGAGAGTCTTAAAATTACACTGCTTCTCTGCATTAATTATCCTATGTAATCTACTTTGTATCACCAAAAACATTCACAGAATTAATCTTATTCTTAAATTTTTCACTGCACACCTGTAATATTTAAGAAACCACCCATCGCTTTAGTTTTTCCCTTGTAATTTACTTCAGGTGAGTTAGTTGAATTCAATGGATGTGTTTCTGGCTCTGGTGTGAACCTTCATAGTTAAAAAATAATGTAATTAATTTAAAATTAATGAAATGTTTTAAATTGTATAGATAAGTAATCAAATATTTAGTTAATTTACGATTACAATTAATTAAATTTATATTAATTGTTATTTTTTTATAAATTTCTTATAATTATTATTCTATTTATATATATAAGTAATTATTTAATTAACCTGATTTTAAAGAAAGTTATATAATATAATCTAAATATTATTATAGGATTATTTTAACTAATGTAATATGTGTATTATTATTATTATTAATTTATTTATCTTAAATTTAATTTGATTAGTTACTTTAGTTATATTTAGATACAATTAATAATTTTTTAGTTTTATATATTTATAAATAATTAATTAGGTTATTATTTTATTATATTAATATTAATTATTTTATATTTATCTTTTATATTAACAATAAATTTTTTATTTTAGTTTATCCCTGCTAATCATTGCACAAAAGGGGAAGGAGAGTTTGTAGCTTCATTGCCATGACTCGATATCATCCTCTGGCGGCTAGAACATGGCTCGCAGCTTTCAAATTCCAACGATGACCCTCCACAAACGAAAACATGGACTCGGACTCCTTCTTCTACACCACTGGTGACATTGACCATCAAGGTTCTGACAGCCTCAGTCTTGCACACCTTTCCAATGCTGGCAGACAACCATGATTTGGTTGTACCCAACAGTGCAAATCAGGTTCACTGCTCTAGGTGCGGCACACAAGACTGGTTAACTTCATTCGGCGGTGACTGTTTGCATCACTAGTGCAGACAAATATTCTTTCCTATAGGCGGGGGCTTCGATGGCTATAGATGCAATGCAACGTGGCTCCAACATATCATGTTCCTTGTAGGACTAGTGTGGCAATGTTGCTTCATCCTTCAAAGGTGATTCTCATTGGACATCTAGATCTATGGTGAACTCTTCAACCACAGTGACGAACGAGGTACGAAAAAGAATCAGTATCACCGATGCTAGAGGACACATTTGAGGATGAAGCAGTGACCGGGTGCATCGGTGATACCAATGGAGAGGATAGACCAATTATTGTCGGTAGTGGGACAGATGATGCACATGGGTATCAGTGGCACAAGAGAAGAAGAAAATCGATGCGAACTATGAGATAACACCATTGGTGGCACCGTTGATATTAAGATATAGGTACAACAGTAGCAACGTGACACTGACACTGGGGTTGGGTGGAATAGACTCACACCATTAGTGCATAAAATGGGCAATTTTAGAGGGAAGGTGTTCTTTTAGTTAAATGGGGTAGGGCATTTATTATTTAGAAAAATGGGTGTCTTTAGCGCCACTTGAAGTGGCTCTATATAATTCTTTGAATAGCGCCACTTCAAGTGGTGCTAAAGTATTTTTTTTTAATTTATTATATTTATTATTTTATATTTAATATAATTAGATAATTTTTATATTTATTATAATTATTATATTTATACTTATATATACATTATAATATTATAATTATCATAAATAGAAATATGTAATTACCATAAATTTGTAATTAAAATATATAAATTATAGTAAATATATAATTAAAATAAATGTAATATATATAATAGGAAATATTCATCATTGTATATTTTGATTATTATAGTTATATATTTATTATAATTATTATATTTATAATTATATTTCGATTATTCTATATTCATTATAATATTAGAATTATTATAATTATAAATAGATAATTATAATAAATTTATAATTATAAATATAATAATTATGAAAATATATAAAAATAATAAATATATAAATATAGTAAAAACAAAAATATAATAATTATATAATTATAAATATAGTAAATAAAATAATAAAATAATTATAGAATTATAATAAAAATAATAAAAATAATAAATGTAGTAAATGTAATTATATATTTATGTATACAATATATATTTTTTTTTATTTGTAAATATGCAATTCTATATATATATAATGTATATATAATGTATATATAGATATATAATTTCATAATGAAAATATATAATTCTATATATATATATATACATTATATATATTTTTACATTAAAAATATGTAATTATAATAAATATGTAATTATAATATATATATTCTTATAATAATCATTTATTTTAATTATATATTTATTATATTTAGAGTTATAATTAGATATTTTATATATTTATAATTATAATTATATGTTTATTATAGTTATATATTTATTATAATTATATAAATATAAATAGAATAATTATATAATGTATATAGAAAGATATAATAATTTGTAATAATCATATATTAATAAAAAATAATTTGCAATTTAATTAATGAAAATTAATTATTTATAATTAATTTTCAATTATAATAACTTATTATTATATTAATTTGCAATAAATTATAATTTAATTTACTATTATAATTAATTTAAAAATATAATTATTTATAATTATAATAATTTGTAATAATTATATTTTAAATATATATCAGATTTGAAAACAAAAGAAATTTCATAAAAAATGTCGATGAAAAATAATTTTTAAGTAATAAAAACCACCTTTTTGAAACTTTAAAGTGTTTCAAATACGTGTTTTTGAAAGACTATAATAGATAAAGTATAACACCGATATAAAGGCAAATGTAAACATTGATTAAACATATAATAATTATTTGAAAACAAAATGAATTTAATGAGAAATATCAATGTAAAATAATTTATAAGCTTTTAAAACCAGCTATTTGAAACTTGCAAATGTTTCATGTACGTCAATTTCAAAAACTATAAAACATAAATTATAGCACGGATATAAATGAATCTTTAAACATTGACTAAAAATATAATAAAAATTTAAAAACAAAATTAATTTCATAAAAAATGTAGATGAAAAATAATTTACAAGCTTTCAAAACCACCAATTGAAACTTACAAATGTTTCATGTACGATAATTTAAAAGACTATAAAATAGAAACTATAACAAGGATATAAATGAAACTTGAAACATTGATTAAAAATATAAAAAATAGTTTAAAAGAAAAATAATTTAATCAATAATGTTGAAGAAAAATAATCTATAAGCTTTCAAAACCAGTAACCTAAAACATAAAAATGTTTCAAGTATGTGACTTTGAAAGTTTATAAAACATAAACTATGAGTAAAATATAAATGAAACTTGAAACATTGATTAATCATATAAGAAATACTGGAAAGAAAAAAATAATTTCATTAAAAATGATGACCAAAATTAATTTATAAGCTTTCAAAACCACCTACTTGAAACTTAAAAATGTTTCAAGTACTCGGATTTGAAAGACTATAAAATGTAAATTGGATATGAAGAAAGTTCGAAGCCGCCTTTTGTTAAGGGAATCCTTGTAACACGGGTTTTCTGAAATTTTGACATCCAATTCACTGCAAGAAAGTCTAGAAGGTCCACATAAACACACCATGTTTGGACCTTCTGGCCTTTCTTGTAGTGAATTGGATGTCAAAATTTATACTGGATATAAAGAAAGGCTGAAGCCGCCCTTCGTTTTGGGGGGAACACCACCACAGTTTCCTACATCTCGCTTAATCGTTCAACTCAATTTCATTAAATTTGGACGACCCCTCATTTTTAATGAAATTTTTTTTGTCTTCGAGTATTTCTTATATGTTTAATCAATGTTTCATGTTTTGTTTATATTATTTTGTATATATCATATATTTTATTTTCTAATTATTTGTCTAAATAAAAACCATTTATCTAAATAAATAATGTTTTTAACATATAAATCATGACTTCTGAATAAATAAACGTTGATCCCCCCTGATACCACAACTTGGTGTCTGAATCTCACGTCCTCCCCATGTCCGACATATGCGTCTCTCTGGTGTCCTAGCAGTGGGATCCTCCGCTTCTGGTGCATCTGGTGCCTCCTCATGATGCTGTGTAGAGGGTTGACCAAAATCATGTGTGGATGAAGTCACAAAATCATATGTGGATGACATCCCAAAATCATTCATGGATCCAGATGGTCCTGGGGCTCCTAAAAATGGTAAAAAGGACATACTGAAGAAGTCCTCGCTGGGGGGAGAGGGGGCTGCCACAAGGTGTGTCACCTGATCCAGCTCGTAGTCCGTAGTAGTCATTGGAGACGACAGATGTGGTATATAAGCGTCTCCCTACTGTGCAAGCTCATCAATAAGTTGGGCAGGTTCATCTCTATGTGGAGTTGCCACATCTGATAGGGGCGCTCCCGGGTGTCTATCTCGCCGCCTCTGCCCCTCCCAAGGTACTTGTCTCCGTCTCCCAGCTGGATGTGGGGGTGGTGGTGCATCATCATCAGCAGGCATAAAAGGAACATCATCACCCTTAGGAGATCCAGCTGGAGGATATGGATCAGGATATTCTTGTGGCTCCTCTTTATAACAACTTTCATGTATCATCCGGAGATCGTAGTAGAGAGCCAACACATCTCGATGAACTACATCCCGTCTAATATATGCCTCCTCTTGATGATTTTTGATATGTGAAATATGATCAATGCTGCCTTTCTGCAAATGAAATGACATTTATATTAATACCAAAAAAGAGTTAAACTAATATAATATACCTTAATAAACATACCATCTGCTGAATTCCAATCCCCTGACGTGTAAGATGCATGATGGTATGACATCGATACCAGTCTGCATAATCCCCCTGGGCAGATAATTGATACTATGCTATGGGATATCCATATCGAGAAACACCATATCGGGCACACGCATCCGATAGCTCAATATGAGATGCATGAAGTAGCCGCCAGTCCGTCGACTTTCTACTTTTAAGTACAATAGAATGCAACCCATTAGGCTGTCCTCGTTCCATCAGGATATGTTGTATATAACTGAACTGGTGCATGACCCGGTCTGGATGGTGCCACTCAATGATATGGAAGTGGATGAGTGGCACCATTGCAACACGATCTCCAATCATAGATGTGCAGTATGGTGGAAGTGACACATAGACATAACCTGTATATGGAGTCCATGAAACCTGAAATGTAAACTCAAAAAGTAAGTGACATATTAGCAAGATAATGTTAGTAAGATTACATTTAAATAACTTAAAATAGTGATAACAAAACATATTTTTCTATAAAAAAGTATTACTTGACTTACATGAACTGGCACTAATGCATCGAATATCTGTCAAAAGTTGTGCACACTATTTCTCGGTGTGTGTGCATGCTTCTGAGACTAACTCTACCTTGTTAAAAAAGAGTAATATACAGTATGTTTATAAATAAAAAAATTACTAAATAAATGAAACTAATGAAGTAAACATACCATCGTCCTTGAGGAAAATCCTGAAATAGCTTTGCTGCAAGTGGTGTGATAGCTCGAGGAGCGATGCGGGGAAAATGCTCCCAAGCCCACATCTGTACTAAAACCATAAAACCTGCAATCTTCTGTGCATTTTCTTGAAAACTGGTTCCAAGGGATCTATGTAGATGTGCTAATACAGCGGATCCCCAACTGTACGTAGTTGTCTGATCAAGATCCTCAAGTAATGGGAGGTACATCATGTGTACCAAAAGGGTGGAGTAGTCGACGCATAACATGCCTCTGAGTAGTCACAGAATATAATCACGTGTGTTCATAACAAGTGTCTCCTCATCTGCGTCATTAGGAATGACTACTAAATGCTCATCAAGCCATGTCATGCGTAATCGAGAACCCACAAGGACACCTCGTACGCCAACGACATCAATGCCTAATAGTCGATGTATGGCGGCAGCCCAGTTGCCACCAGTGTCACCCTTAACTTCCTGTCCATGGATGATCAAACCAAGCATGTAGATGATGTCTTCTAATGTAATGGTTATCTCCCCCTCTGGGAGATTAAAAGTGTGTGTCTCTGGCCGCCATCTCTCAAACAATGACGCAATCAAATGATGATCAATAGTCTTGAAGTCACACATAGAAATTCCATAAAATAATGCATGTCTAAGGTATGGAGAAATATCTACTGGGGGTGCATCGTGATGAAAATGATGTTCTCTCTGAACAGCAAGCTATCAAACAGGTTGACGCGCCAACACAAGACGCAACACATGCATCTCCTCGCCAGATAATAGTGGTTGCTCCATCTGATTTTAAAAATAGTAAAAAATTAATTTCATGTTGGTCATTACATTTATCATTTATGGTTTGAAATTTATCATGTAATGTATGAAAGAAGCGCGTAATGAGTTAAATAAAGTAATTTAGGATATGTTCAATATATAAAAAAAATTATGACATGTTCAACATATAGAGTTGATGATATATTCAATTTGAATGCTTTCAAAATTCAACAATGACATTGGATTTTTAAAGATGTCGACGTCACAATAATTGGCCACATTTATTAAAGGAATTAGTGATATGTTCAACATATTAAGATTTGGATTGATTCTCCAAACTACTATGTCTATCGAATACTAATGACGTTATTATAGGAAATATTCTTCGTTGTATATTTTGTGTTCATACATGTCACAAATGACTCATGGATCATTTTCCTAAAGCATTTGAACATATTTTAAGTACATTTTTATACCTGCAAATCATTCCACCCTTGCCTATGAAACCTAAAATAGAGAGTTGACCAACTCAATATGCTCAATCAACATCGTTTAAAAGGAATATGGAAAAAACTTTGATCCATGTACGATTAACATGAAAAAACATCATCTTTCTACATCATAGCTTTAGTCAACCCAGTAAGGAACCAATTGTCACATATTCATGACCTCTGAATGAATATATGAAAGTTCGTTATTCACTCAGTCAACTAAAGAGGGGAATTGTCAATGTTTCATAATAAATCAATATTTTTTTAGTGGAGAAAACTCCATTTATGCATTCTACGATGTTGGTCTTCATATGACCATATCTCCTCCCATCATCATATGCCAATGACCATTTCTATTTTGGGATTTGCATCATTTAATCATAAAATTCTGGATTAACTCTATGAATATCTTGAAGGCGCTCCTCAATTATTTTTTGTTGAGGCTCGTATGATATCATAAAATAAATAATCTGAACAGATATGATCATAACTATGACAGAATTTTTGAATAGAAAAAAGGATATTCATACCAATATTTAAGATTGCTTTCTTAATTGACTCATTCTTGAATCTCTTTTGTAAATTTCTAGAAATGTGCCGAATACAGTATCGATGATGGGCATAGGTTTCTCTCCATAAAAGTCCCTCAGACTGTACTTCCTCCTTGATTGCACGGTGATGATCTGAGATAAGACAAATCCCTTCCACACCCGTAAAAAACTCTCGAAGACATTCCAGAAACCAACTCCATGATGATAAGTTCTCTTTATCCACAATTTTAAATGCCAAAGGTAGAGGGGCTCGATTTCCATCTTGTGTGGCAGAAATCTATAAAGTTCCTGTATACTTTCCATACTGAAATGCTCCATCTATTTGTATAAACTGCTTTCAATTGCTGAATACCACCACACATGGTACAAATGCCCAAAATAATCTATCAAAAACAACCATTGACTGGTCAACTTGGTTGTATTGGTAAACATATACAGTAGTATGTAACTGATAGATAACTTGATTATTATAGCATAAAATCTCCAAAATTTGTGGTAAAACTTGATAAGAATCATCTCAATCACCGTACACTTTCACAATAGCTTTTTTCCATGATGCCCATGCCTTCTAGTAAGAAATCTCATACCCAAAATGTTGTTTGATTCGCTCCTTCACTAAAATAATAGGAACATCTTGACATGCTTTAATCATTTCAACAATAACTGATGAAACAAAGTCAACATTTAATGAAGAGTGTTCCTGTAATAATCTTGGGTTCACACATGGGTGTGGTGTAAATCTTGTGATGCGCCAGCTGTGAAAAGTGTTAATAATTATAGCTTGCAGGCACATTTGACAGTTCGAATCCTATTTGTCACAATGGATCAAATAATAAGATCTTTTTGACTGTTCTACAACATAAGAGTAATGTCTTTCAATATGATATTGTTTTATCACATTTTTCATTGCATATCTACTCTAAAACACTCTTATCATATAAAGAACACCTTCATTTGTCACTCGATCTGTGCCCCCAATGATTGCTGGAAATTCTGAACTAGGAGTAATAATTGACCAATCGAATTCTGGCAAGCGATTCATGCCTTCCATCGACCATGAACTCAATGGTGGGGGATGGTTCAACGGTCGATTAAACCTCACATGAGTGGGAACTAACTGTTCTTCCACATGCACTTCCTCTTCATCATCAGCTTCATCTTCATTTTATAAATTGTCATCATCCTCAAAATCATCAACCAACGCATCTACAGTATACGGGGGACTATCCAATGAAATTTTAACCAAGGGAAATGACGGTACCATTGCAGATGGAACTTCTTGATGTGTTCTAATAGAATCATATGACATTGTCTTGTGACATTGTGATGAGCTAGGTTTCAATGTTGATGGCACCTCCATTGTAGCTATGGTCACATACAACTCCATCATTTGATTGGGAGGTTGGAACTTGACCAATGACAATACATATTCCCATTCTTCATCATCAGTTATTGGATAAGCCACATACCAAAACCTATCCACATATTGTAGATTCCTATATGTGATAGATTCTATCACTTGGTTGCTCCTCAGTTTCAACTTTCGATGAATTTTCCTTTGAAGATTTCCCAAAGTTGTACTCCCTCCAAGAATTACAATATCTTCTGGCTGTATACTATAACTACATCCTTGTTATGTCTCAATTATTTTTCCATTGCAATAAATATAAGCATCCATATTTTTTATTTAAAATAAACCCTCGTTAATAATCACATATTATCAAACAATCAATTTATGTCTACATGGTTCTAGAATTTATGTTGAAATCGTATTCCCTCTTCCAAATCAATATGTTCAAACCATATTGATGTGTAACTCTCTATACACAACCCACAAGTTAGTGTTATTTACCCAAAAATAGTAAGTCAAACATATTCATACATTTCCACATTCATCATATGCATGAGGTACATGAACACGTCATGTAAAATCATAGAGTAATATGAACTTGAAAAACTCAACATGAATATGCCCGGAGCGATAGATAGACAACCCCATTCACATTCCTAGACAAGGAAAGCCTCTAGGAAAGTAGGTGGTCCGACCCAAATCACCTCTATCCAGGGATACTTTACTCAAGTAAGCATTTCAGTTCATGACAACTCTAACACTTAATATGTAATAAATATATTCAACTACTATATTCAAGTTCATAACTACATTTACAAACTGAGGTCAAGGTAGATGACAAAATAAATTCATTATCATACTTAGAATGTAATGTGAATATATATTATATAAACAATTCATAATATAACTACTTCGCTAATTATTATAACTACATTGCTAATTATTGTAACTAATTCGCTAATTAATGTAACTACTTCACTAATTACTATAACTACTTCGCTAATTACTCTAACTACTTCGCTAATTATAAACCAATTATAATGACTATTAAATTCATTAAATGGCTATTAGATTCATTAAATGACTAAATAGATTCATTATATGAATAATTAGATTCATTAAATGACTAATTAGATTCATTAATTGATGAATTAGATTCATTAAATGACTATTAGATTCATTAAATGACTAATTATATTCATTAAATGACTAATTAGATTCATTAAATGACTAATTAGATTCATTAATAGACTAATTAGATTCATTAATTGACTAGTTAGATTTAATTAATTGACTAGTTAGATTTAATTTATTGACTAGTTAGATTTAACTAATTGACTAGTTAGATTTAAGTAACTGACTAATTAGAATTAATTAATTGACTAATTAGATTTAATTAATTGACCAATTAGAATTAAGTAATTGACTAATTAGAATTCAATAATTGACTAATTAGAATTAAGTAATTGACTAACTATAAAATTGACTATTTAGAATTAATTAATTGACTATTTACAATTAATTAATTGATTATTTATAATTAATTAATTTACAATTTATAATTAATTAATTGACTATTTATAATTAATTAATTGACTATTTATAACTAATTTATTGACTATTTATAATTAATTAATTGAAAATTTACAATTAATTAATTGACTACGTACAATTAATTAATTGACTATTTACAATTAATTAATTGACTATTAATAATTAATTAATTGATTATTTATAATTAATTAATTGACTATTTAGAAGTAATTAATTTAATATTTAGAATTAATTAATTGACTATTTAGAATTAATTAATTAACTATTTAGAATTAATTAATTGACTATTTAGAATTAATTAATTGACTATTTACAATTAATTAATTGACTATTTACAATTAATTAATTGACTATTTACAATTAATTAATTGACTATTTAAAATTAATTAATTGACTATTTATAATTAATTAATTGACTATTTAAAATTAATTAATTGACTATTTACAATTAATTAATTGACTATTTAGAATTAATTAATTGACTATTTATAATTAAATAATTGACTATTTAGAATTAATTAATTGACTGTTTAAAATTAATTAATAGACTATTTAGAATTAATTAATTGACTTTTTAGAATTAATTAATTGACTATTTAGAATTAATTAATTGACTATTTAGAATTAATTAATTAACTATTTAGAATTAATTAATTGACTATTTAGAATTAATTAATTGACTATTAAGAATTAATTAATTGACTATTTACAATTAATTAATTGACTATTTATAATTAATTAATAGACTATTTACAATTAATTAATTGACTATTTATAATTAATTAATTGACTATTTAGAATTAATTAATTGAATATTTAGAATTAATTAATTGACTATTTAGATATAATTAATTGACTTTTTAGATTTAATTAATTGACTATTTAAAATTAATTAATTGACTATTTAGAATTATTTAATTGACTATTTAGAATTTATTAATTGACTACTTAGAATTAATTAATTGACTATTTAGAATTAATTAATTGACTATTTACAATTAATTAAGTGACTATTTAGAATTAATTAATTGACTATTTACCATTAATTAATTGACTATTTAAAATTAATTAATAAACTATTTATAATTAATTAATTGACTATTTATAATTAATTGATTGACTATTTATAATTAAATAATTGCCTATTTATAATTAACTAATTGACTATTTAGAATTAAGTAATTGACTAATTATTATTAACTAATAGACTAATTATTATTAACTAATTGACTATTTAGAATTAACTAATTGACTAATTATAATTAACTAATTGACTAATTGTAATTAATTATAATTGACTAATTGACTAATTATAATTATCTAATTATCTAATTATAATTAACTAATTATAATTAATTGATTGATTAATTATACATAATTAGGTACCTAATTATGCTTACTTAATTAACCAAATTTAATTAATTATTTAACTACTTACAATTAATTATTTTTTAAACTAATTCTATAAAATAAACAAATTAATTAATAAAAAAATTCTATAATCTAATTACATTAACTAAACAATTAAATATACAATTTAAAATATTAAAGAAATGTAAATGAAAACTTACCTCAAATTTGCGGAACGGTCGGCGGACAACCAGAATTCTGTTCTCCAAATTGAGAGAAAGGGAGGAGGTTAAGGAGGGGAGGGGATGAATGAGGAGGGGTGAGGGGTGATGGGGTTTTATAGGGGGCGGGGGAGATCGGCGCCACTTGAAGTGGCACTGACCCGTGTAGTGGTATGGGATCAGCGCCACTTCAAGTGGCGCTGATGAATAGTATGCCGAATTCCGCATAACCCAACTTCAAGTGGAGCTATGGCATCTTTTGCCATTATCGCCAATTGAAGTGGTTCTAGGGTGCCCCATTTCCTAAATAAAAAAATGGGGAACCCATTTTCATAAAAAAAATTACCCCCCCACCCAAAATTTCCGCATAAAATGCCTTAGCGAGACATTATTTAACTGCAACATAATTAAATTAAATAAAATTAAAAAAAAAACTAAAACATAATTATGATAATTAATTAATTAATCTGATAAATTGAAGGCATAAAACTTAGATAAACTAAAACTAATATAAATAAAGCATAATAAAAAGTTACTAATTTAACAATTTAATTAATTAACTAAATTAATTCAAAAAATTAAAAATACATTATTTCATTAAATTTAATCCTAGAATATTTACATAATTAATTAATAGAATAAATAAACATAATAATTAATAATGTTAATTTATTTTTAATGAATATATGTTAAAGGTTAAATTATAAAATTAATAACTAAATTAGATAAATGCAAATGGAAATTAAGAATTGATTATTTAATCAACATATTATATTATTTAACAGTTGAGAAGATTAAAATTAAAACAACTAGTTAAGAAAATATTATATTAGAAAAGTTAGATCGATTGAATTAATCATTTTAAAAACTAAAAATGCATGATTAATATTAAAACCTGATTAATTAATAAATTTTACATTAAAAAATTAATATTTGGTAAAAAGTATAAAAAAAATTATTAAGTCATTAAAAATAAAAAATATACATGGAAAATGTATAAAAATAAGGCCACATCAAATTACCTCACACATAAATGTTTTTTGTCTTCAAACAATCCCATGTTCTGTTATCATTGTAAAACATAAAAGTTTGATTAATTATATTCTCAAATGTAACATTGCCATCACTGTTAAGATTGAGGACAGTCAATAAGAATTAATAAATGAATTTCTCCAATGAATATTACCCTAGAAAACTCTCCCTGGTAGTCTTGAGAGAAATGAATCATCAATTAATTAAGCATCTTGCCTTATATGTGATATTACATAATGACTCATCTCAATCCAAACATAAGTTATATGTTCAAGAATGGCAACAGGTTAGATAGATGTGGAACTAAACACATAATAGTAAGATCACTGTATATTGACACATCATTGAGGTTCAAAAGAAATAAATAATTTTTTTATAACCTTATTGATACAACCAAAATGACTCCCATAGAAACAATTTGTCCCCTTCTTCATTTAGCGTTCATTATTTCCCTAACCTTAATGAGATCGTTTTTTCCCTAGACACTTTATTTTATTTTTTTCGAAGCCATGTTTCTTGCGTTAAGCACTGTGAAATTACACTTATTAAATGTGTACATAGGGATTATGGTTAACAGAAACACACCCAACTTCTACAGTCTCAAAGATTCACAGTGGGATCCCAAAGGCCCAAACTACTCTAGTGTCAAAAGATCTAAAAGAAACATTAATATTGGCATTCTAAGGTTATTACTTCATATAAATTAAAAGTAGAATAAGTCCCCCAAAATAAAATTCAAACATCATGTTCCACGGGTTATGATCATAACTCCACTAATATGCATCACATATCACTCTCAAATGTAGTTCCTAAACCGAAATTTTCCTTAAATCACTAAAAATTTTCACAGAACAATCATTCACCAACATTAATTTTAGATTCATGTAGATTGTAACATCTTGAAAGGTATTGTACTTAGGGAAGACACATCTAATGTATAAAGCAGGACTAAAATTTTGAATGAAATTTGAAAAATATTAACGATTTTTCACAAAAACCTTGAAGGTTCATTGTATATTCAAGTGGTTTATTTTAAACACAGTTAAGGTTAATCATGAATTAACTCCCTCCACCACACATAAAACCCAATTTTGTCCCAAAAAGATAAATTCCAAATGTGGAGAAAAATTTGACAAATAAAGATGAAAATAGATTTTAAATTAAGGAGATTTATAACATGTATCAGGGTCTCATTAACGTTAAAAAGAATATTTTTTCCACGAAAGATATTTTACAATAGGTTTACAAGAATGTACATGCATTATAATTTTAGTAAGTGATAAATATTTTCATTAATGTTCAAACTATTGAATGCTACTTGTAAGTTCACAGTGTATTGGGTGTAATAATTTTAACAAATTGGGTTCAATAAGATTTTTAGTTGAGCAGAATTATTTATGCTAAAACACTTTAATGAAATAAGAAAAACACAATACAACAAATTTTCAATATACAAGAATCCCCAATAAGAGTTTCTAACAATGAAAAAATAGTAAACTAGTGAGTTAAAACTTCCATCATATAGGTAGAATGATATTTTTATGTACATGATAGTGACATGTATAAAATAAAATTTCATCTAATCGAGTGTGCTAAAGTTTTTGTAAAACATCATCCTTGAAACGAATATATAGAAGAATTGTTTAGTGAAATGAAACCCAATAGACATTCAATGCAAATTGAATTTTAAAAAAAATGTAACATATAATGAATTTTCTTTAATGTTACAGTCACTGAATCACTATTAGCATTTTATCAGTGAGTCACTGTTGAGATGACTCACTCTTAGTAGTGGAAAAATGGGTCAAGAAAAATAGTTGGTCAATGAATCATTGTATATCTGGGTAATGAAGACCTACTATTGTATTTTTATTTTGAAATTAACAAGGATTAGAAATAAATGTAGATATAAATAATGAATGAACATCCTTAACTAGATTTTTTAATACTTAGCATGTAAATTTTACTCCTCCATTGACACAAGTAGTAGCATCCTAAAAACACAGAACATGTAAACCCAGAACAAATATCCAGCATAGACAGAGCATATATAAGACAACAAGGAAACACTTTATTTAAATATAATAAAATATAGATATGAAAATAATGAAATATTGTGGTTTGACTCGCATTAATCACTGAATTTAAAGTCTTCAGTTAGAATTTATTTACATAAAATTTTCTATACTAAAGAAAATAGTAAAAACATGGGTTGGCTCCCATGTAGTGCTAGATTTATAGTCCCCATCCAGAATCATCTAGAACTAACCATAGTCACTATGTGGTTGTGTTTTACCTAATAGGAACCACCATATGTTTTTGGACTAATTTTTGAAACAGAACAATAACATTTGTTAGCACCAAGATTCAACACAATAGAAACTGAATTCTCATAGCCCGAATTAACCACAAAGAGGTATCCTTTAATAGTCAGGGGCATGATGTTGCAAACATCCACAATTATTTCAGATTTATCAAGATTTTAATTCTCTTTAATAGAAAACATTTTACTAGGTTCTCCTAGGGCTATAACCTTATTTTCATTGTTATCTCTCTTGACTACAAAACAATCAAAATCAAAATCAATGGTGCTTCTTTGTAAGTACTGATTAATGGATTCATGAAGGGGATCAATAATGTGCTGAATATTTTAAAAAACACTAGAAATCAATTATAATTTCCCTTCTAAATAACTATCAGTTACATAAGAAGGTTCAAAAACCATCTCAAATGAGGATTTCTATTAAAAACATGGAAGAGTCAATTTTTCTCCACCTAAATATTAAGGCTTAACAATATTTTAAATAGCATCCCAATGATCCTCATGAGTTAACAATCACTCATCATCTACTACTTCTCACAAATAAACTAAACCTATATCAAATAGAATTTTGTGTTCAAATTATTTTTCAAGTTAAATATCAAAAAATTCTTTATATACAACAATGTTAATTAAGTGATCTACGATGTTCAGATCAGAGGGAGATATGTTTAATTCAGCTTCAAGAAATTCATTTTATAGAGTGGTCAAATTGAAACAGTTTTCCACAAATATAACACCACTATATTCCATTTCAAAGTTTAATGATTCAGGAAAGTGGTTTTTAAGTAAACAAGGTAGTGAATGTTCATCAATCTACTTTTATTCAAATCAAATTAACTCAACTTCATAATCCAAAAATATTTAAGAAAATATTGGTTTTAGAGTTTCCAAACATGGAAGAGTGGTTTTTTAATCAGGCTCCAAATCTTCAGATTCCATGTTATCTAGTATAATATTATCTTCCAAATTATAAAAATATCATGTTTAGGATATGTGTTTTTTATTTCAGTAAAGTTGGGTGAAGTGTTTTAGACATTCAAATTCTCAATTTCATTATTCTCTTCAACCCTAAAGATTTCATTTTCAAAATGCCCGAAACAATGATTTTTCTCCAAAGTAAGAATCATGATGAAAAATAGGCTTTCTTTTTCAATCTGTTTCAGTAAATTTTGAAACTTTTCCAACTCAACTTCATTTAAATTTTTCGTTGCTTTTTCAATGATGTGTTCTTTATACAATGAGTTGGTCATTTCCTTGTTTGGTTCAACACAATCATATACGTCAGAATAAATGGTTTGTTTCGTAGTATTAGATTCACAATCCTCTTCAACATTATTTTTAAATATTTTATAAAGAATTTTCTTTTCATTCAGTTTAACTTTTTATTATTCATTAACTATATATTGTAATTCCAAGAGAATATTTTCCAATATTTTCATTCTATGATCTTGCTCTTGAGAATCTATAAGTTGAATTTTGTGGGTTTGATTAAACCACAAATTCCAAAAATCCTCCCTACCATCCAATTTGGTTTCAATTAATTCATATATAGCTAAGAATTCTGAATTAGACTTAATGTATTGCTCATTCTCTTAAATGCAATATATCTGTTGTGGCGGGTTATAGAAACACTACCAGGAAGTGTGCCCATTGTCCTCACAACAAACACAAATATGTCCAGGATTAGTCTAGTGATCATGATATTCCATTTTAAATGTGTTCAGATTAAACACACAAAAAATTTCTATCAGAACTAGTAGAAAAATAAACTCAGTTCAAACAGTAGTTATGTTCAACTTTTTAGCAGAATTTTTTATATATGATTTTTTTATGTTTTATTTATTGTTTTTTTAATTTTACTTCCAAAACATTGAACACCCAGCTCATCCCTTACCCTTTAATGATGATAAACATTTATGAGGCCGAAGGTAATCATGGCCCCCAAAATTAAATTTATTAACCTACATTAGCACAACGGTTCATGGTTTGTCAATAGAGAAGGCATGTGAGTTATCTATGGTTTTATTCAAAATAAAATTCACTGTTGTTAGCAATGGAGGGAGTGAAATTCTATTAATTTTATATGTTTTTAACTTTTTATATTTCTTTATGATTTTTTAGCTACCATAAATGAGAGAACAAGATGTTTACAATGAAACTATTTCTTACACTATAGTGATGAAAAAAATAAAGAAATACAGACATACTAATATATATAATCAAAACAACAAGAAATAGATCAAGTTTAATAGTCAAAAATTATAAAATAGTGTTTAAAATAATGTTTTCCACACAACTATTTATGTAATCACACCTTATGAAATATGTAAAGAATTTCTCTTATGGGAAACTTGAAAAATTGAAGATTCATACTTAGAGGTCACAACGCCATAATCAATCAAAATTCTTGTGAAACTGAAAAAGATAACAACTGGAACTAAATATTACATAAAACTCTAACAATTAAAGACATTACTGCTTTAATAAATATATTGAAGATCTACATCAACATTTGATCTTGAATTTATGAATTCTAAAAACAATTGAGGAGTAAAACAATTAAACAGAGAATCATTAATCAATCTCTCAGATTGATTATAATTCTGAAAAATGTAAAGTAATTGATGAAATGTAAAGGTAATCTAGAAGAATAGATATTCATAATCTATGAAATGATTATCCTATGATCACTTTGATTTCAATCATTCAGAAACAACCAAAAATAGAGTACAAAATATCAGGATATAGGGAGTAAAGACTACCCTAGTACGACTCTACTATTTGGATCCTTCTTCTCCTGCTCTTCATGTCTTCCAGCTGGATCTCCTCAAAGCACCCTCTCTAGAAAGATGTGTTCATGGAATTTAGAAATGAGTGTCTCAAAATTTTTCTACTTCTTTTCTTTAAGTAATATCTGTCATCTGTGGCATATCATCCACATTATTCACCAAATTAATCTTGTTCTTCAGTTTTGCACCACACACGTGTAATCATTCGTGAACTACATGTCACATTCGTTTTTCCCTTGTAACAAACGTGCATTGAGTAAATTGAATGCACTTGGACATTTTTTCTAACACTGGTGTAAAACTTCATATTTAAAATAGAAAGTTATTAATTTAACATTAATAACAAAAGTGTTAACTTTTATAAATAAATAATCAACTATTTAGTTAATTTATTGTTAAAAGTTAGTATTTTATATTAGTAGTTATTTGTTTATAAAGTTGTTTATTATTTTTATTCTATTTGAAAATATAATTAATTTTTTTTACTAAAAAAATTATTGAAAATGTTATAAAATATTACCTAAATATTATTATAAATTTATTTTAAATAACTTAATTAGTGTATTACTATAATAATAATTAAGGTATTTAACTAAAATTTTATTACATTAGTTATTATAATTTATTTCTAAACTATTATGAATATTTTAGTTTTATATATTTATATTTAATTAATTAATATAATATTTTATTTAATTAATTAATATAATATTTTATTTAATTAATTTTAATAATTTTATATTTATCATTTCTAATAATAATAATTTTTATATTTTGGTTCATCTCTCCCTAAAATCTCGACGCAATGGGGGAATTAGAGGTCTTGGTTTCTTCCCCCGGGCTCGACATCATTCTCTGGTGGTTGGAACATGGGTCTCAGCTTTCGACTTCCAGTGGTGACCCTCCACAGTGGAAATAGTTACTCTTCCTCCTTCTCCAACCCCAGTGGTGACATCGAACATCATGGATTCAATAGCCTCAGTTGTGAAAACCATTCCAATGTTGGGAGAAAACAATGAGTCAGCTCTACAAAAAGGTAAAAATTGGGTTCACTGCTCGAGATGCAGCACACAGGCTTGGGTGATTTTATCCAGCGGCGACTGGTTTCTTCACCAGTGCGGACAACAGATGCCAACAGTTCCTGCCGGGAGTGGCTACAGGGGTGCATTTTTGATACCTATGGATAAGAGAGACCAGTCTGAGTCGGTAGTGGGACCGATGTTTCACTTTATTATCAATGGCATGATGGAGAAGTCAAATTGCTGCGAATACTGAAACCGACGCTGGGGTTATGTGGAAAAGGCTGACACCGTGTGTAAAATGCACCGGTGTGACAAAATTTTACTACAACATAAAAAACATTAATAAAACAAATTAAACATAAAAGTAATCATAATTTAAAATGAATATTGAAGTAATTTGATAAATCGGGAACATAAAATTAAGATAAACTTAAACTAATATAAATAAAAAAAAAGAAACTAAATTAACAATTTAATTAACTACCTGAATTAAGACTTAAAATAAAAAATGCATAATTTCACCCAATTAAATCTAAAACCCATTACGTAATTAATTAACAAAATAACTAAACATAATAATTAATAATTTAAATTTATTTTAATGAATATTAATTAAATTGTAAAATATTAAGTTAAAAAATAAATTTGAAAAATGAAAATATAAATGAACAATTGATTAATTGATAATCATGTTATATTATTTAACAGTCATGAAGATTAAAATTAACACAACGAATAAAAAAAATATTATATTAGAAAAGTTAGATAGATTAAAATAATAATTTTAAATACTAAAAATGAATAAATAATTATAAAAAAATTAATTAATAAATTTTACTATAAAAATACAAAAATGTTAATATTTTCAAAAATGTGTCAAAATTAACTATTAAATCATAAAAAAATAATTAATAATATGGGGAAAACTGTGTAAAAATAATGCCATGCCTTTAGGCAATAAAATATTTTCCATGTGATAAAAATATTTAAATTAGTATATGTTAAATAATTAAACAACTAAATATTAAAATTTAATAGCATAGAATACCTCAAAAATAAAATAATAAATGGCTGGTAAGTGTGTTTATCGAACATAACAATCCATTAATACAACAACAATCATTCCAATAAGTTGAAATTAATTCCATTCAAATGATGTTTAATTTACATTTAAAAAAAAATTAATCGCTTAAAACCACACCTTTTCATGTAGAAATATTACTTCTCACCACCACCTTTTCCTCAAAAGCATTGAACATCCTCAAATATCATTCCAAACCTATCCTACCCACAATACCCATGTCCAAGATCTGCTGGTATCTACCAAATTTAACATTGAAGGTTGTTAAGGGATCCTTCAAGGTTGTGATTTTCAAGAGGTAGTTTTCCCAAACCACCTATCAAAATTTCTTTACTTATTTTACATTCTCCTCACCTCCTTCCCCCATCAGTGAATGGAATCTCTAGTATCATGTAAATAGTGTAATGTTATACTGATAATGAAATATATTATACAAATCCATTTTATTATCTCCCCTAATTCCACAAAATGAATCTTTTTTCCAAATTACAGTGTTTAACAATATCCCTGAATAATGAGTATTTTCTTCCTATTATCACCTAAAATGATGGTAATGAAACTATTATTATTATAATATTATAAATTAGAAACAATATTATAATTTATTTCACGTTCTAGAGCAAATATATAGACATAATATTATATATAATGAAACTTGTTCATGATGGTCTGAAAAAAACAACAGAATATAGATTTATCATTATTGTTTTTTCAAATGAAGCTTCCTCATTTAATAAATAAAAAAGATATAGGTAACTATTTATAGTTTTTAAATTAAAATAAAACATTTTCAATCATCAAATATTTTATTATTTCTATTTGAAATGAAAATCCATAACTAAATGAAATGTACCAACCATGAAACAAAAACACACCAAACAATGAAAATAATGAAATATTATTAATGAATGGTGGTAATTTGTTATAAAAGGATCATATAATTAACATAAATATTAATATAGCTATGGGATATATTAATAAAATTCATTCAATCATTATACATGACTTACAAATATGTTTAAAGAAAGTCGAACCTGAGGTAAGGATCTTTTAAAACTAAATTTCATTCTTGTGGTTAAGCATCTACATGATTGTGTCATGATAATATTATTTCCATAATATTTTTTATTTATTTAGTTACATTTTCAATTTTTATGTCTATTTATATTAAATTAACCTAATATATTCATTGATAAATATTTATTTCAATTATTTATAATTTATAAGGGATATTCTTTTTATAATATTCTTTTTAAAATTGAAATTAAAACACTCTATTTTTTCCATGTTCGTGTTTTCAAAAGCTTTTTCCAAAAAAGTTTTTTACTATTCAATTATGATATTTAATGTGATTTATATTAATGATTTACTTTTAAATTATGGTTTGAGAGGATTCATTTTGTTATTTTATAAAGGAGGTTCTTTGGGACTTATCATTAAAAAAATAAAAGAAATATTTGTTAACTTTTATGGAATGAGAATATTTTCCCTCCATCATGGTTCTATAGTTATTTGATGATTAAATTACAATTTTACATGGTTTTTTTCAAATAAAAAATTTTCCTTTATAAGTGAATAGCTAGTCTAATAATATGTGTTTTAAAAATTAAAAGAATATTTTCTTTATAAATATTTATATATTTCATGTATTTGTTTATAATGATTATTATATGGTTCATGGGAACTGTTTTTGATGATAATTGGTGACATTATAAAAAATAAAGAGTTTATTATGTTAAAACACAAATGATTTGTTATGTTATTACCGAGTTATGAGTTGTTTCATTAAAAACAAATAAAGGAAGGTTATGTTATAAACTCCAATGCATTTGGAAATCTTGAGTTATAAGTTTTTTATATTGGCTACTCCATACATAAGATTTCTATGTAAAAATATGTCCAATGTTACATCCTTATTTCTTATATTATTTCTTATAAGTTTTCATGAAAATAAATTTTCATTTAGAAGGAAATATAATGATATTTTTGAAAAGATTATTCCATTTTTTTGTTAAAATGGTATGTCTATAAAAATGTGTTTCTATTGGTTTTCATTGGACTAACAGTTTCCTTTTATTGATGTTGCTTACTGATATTTTTTAAATCCCATGTTATAAAATTAATTCGAATGTCTTTAAAAATTATTAAGGAAATTGATTTCATGAAGGTGATATTTATTAATATGTTTAATGAATTGAAATTTTTTTAAGGACTTTTATTATATGAAATCATTGAATACTATGTCTATGTGCCCAATTTTAATGTATGGGTTTAACATATATGATGTATTCATAATTATAAAAAACTATGAACCTAAAATATAATTTAGATTGCAATAATGACAATTTTAGATTTGAATCACTGGAATATGTCATATTTAATACAAGGTCCCTACATCTTGTATCATCAGACAGTTTAGATAACAATAAGGGTTCATATCAAGTTAATAGAATAAAAATAGTTGATTTCTAAATTTTATGGTTAATTATAAATTATATATTATTTAATTAATTCCATATTTCTTTACCGAAGTTATTCCATTTACGAATGGTTTTCCGTAGGTCAAAACAAAGAAGCTAGGGTGGGAAGGAATCAAAAAAAAACATCATTCCAAATCAGTATCCTAAGATTGTTTGAATTGGAATATAACTATTTTTATCAATGATGGATAACTTGAAACAATATAAATTTTTTGGTGGGACCCATGAAAGGGATTATATAGATCAACCCCCGAGGAATGCTTCATTGTTTTATAATTTTATTAGTAAACATTGTCCCACATTTAGTGGAACCTCATACCTAGTGGTATCAGTTAGATGGATAAATGTTCTAGAAAAAGTGTTTGATGTCATGGGATGTTCAAAATTCTTGAAGGGTACCATGTATGTTTATCATCTTCCTTGAAAATTTTATTTATGGTGGTATATAGTTAATAATTTAAGAGGAAATGATGATATGAATGTTATCAAATGGGTTTATTTAGGAGTCTTTTTCCAAAAAAATATTTTCCTAATACTGTTCAACTTCAAATAGTGAAACAATCCTTATAAATGAGATAGATATTTTAATATTTTTTTTAGATTCATATAGATAAAATTTTACAACACATTCATTGTACATACAAGATAATGTTATAAATATTGGTAGATATTCAATATATTTTACTCTATTTTGATTGAAATATTATGAAGAGTATTATCTTGAAGAAAGATTAAATGAAATTATATCTTTTATTTTACTTAAAAGTTGATAATGATTTTTCTAACATGTATGCTCATCTTCATGGAATGAATAAGAAGAATTCAGGTCGTTTGGAATTTGGGAAGAATTCGTTAATGAAATTGGATGGTCGTAAAACCAAATTATCTACTTATGAAAAGTTTGGTAATAGACACCGAGTGGAAATACATTGAAAATCGGGTAAATGAATTTGACGTGGAAGGTTTGGTCACACAGATCATGAATACAAGGGAAAATAAGAAATTAATAATGAAAATATGGTGGTAAGATTTATTGATTTCATTGAGTTAGAGTTTTTTTATAATGTGTTTCCAATGATAGTCACATGGGGAGGAATTAGAATGATAGGAAATCGGAGGGTGTGGGAAAATATTTTTCCTCGACTATGGTTGTTGTTGGGATCTTAAATGAATTTGTGATAGGTATGTCAACTCTATATTCAAATTATTCTAATACCATGTATGATTTTGAATCTTTGTATTCTTCCATTTTTGAGAAGCTTGTAATAACACAAGGAATATCACATATTGAAATTAAGATAAAAATTTTGGTCAAAACTTTTGGTGGAAGTGTAATTAAAAACAAGGATGATATGAGTATTCATATTTTTTTACTGAATGGCTATTCCTACCAATATTGCAGAGATACCAATTGTGGTGTTTCATATTATTTTCACTATGGACTGGATTTTAATTTATCATGATATGATAGATTGAAAATCTAATAACATCTTGTTTAATTATTATATATATTTAATAACCTACCAATCTGTAGATAAATTTATTTTAAATTAAGGTGAACGTTACATAGAATATGTGGTTGAAAATAATGTTCAAAATAGTTATGTGTAAAAAAAGAATATTTGGATGTATTTCTTGATGAATTGAATGATGGTTTTTCTAAATGAGAGGTTGAGATTTCTGTTGATTTAGTAAAAAATGCCAATCATATGTCAAAACTCCATTATTGAATTATATTGGTAGAAAATTTGAACAAAAAAAATGTCAATAGTTCCAATATAAACATTTCACTAATTTTATCAAAACACCATGGGGTTCCGTTGTTTTTTAATAAATTAAATATGCTTCCATGATACTTTTTATTAATTTTAAAGCTTTTAATAAAATTTCGTTTAGGAATAAGTACCTTTTTCCTCATATCGATGATTTATTTCATTATATCTAGGGAGAACAATAAATTTCAAAGAGGGATATTAGGTTGGGGTTTCATCATATGAATTTGAAAGAGACATATTCTTTGAAGATTTCATTTTTAGTTGATATGGGAATCACAAATTTGTAGTTTTTGTCATTGGGTTTAAACATGCACCTCTTATATTTAAGGATCTTATTAATAGTATCTTCCATCAATGTTTGGATATGTTTTTCAATGTTTTTTGATGGGAAAAAAGTCCTCAAGGTTTCTTCTTAGTATGTTTTGGATGTGATTGTGTTTGTTGACAATGCCAAATGACTGCGAATGATTTTGTTTGTTGTTTTTCGAAGACAGGTTTTTAAGGTGGTCCTGTTTCATAGTGTTTAGAAAATTTTTGGGTCTCAAAATTGGAAATTTTTGTTTTGAAATGTATTATATTCTTTATAGGATTGAACGGCGTAATGAGTGAATAAATAAATCAAAAAAGGAATAAAACAGCAGATCCTGGGACATAGACCACGTACCATATCTGGGAGGGGTTCACGAAACTGTACCAAGCAGTGGGAATGGTACATAAAACCAAAAATAGTTCGAATCAATGGTTTCTAGTGAAGGGCGTGTGGTATGTGGAATGCGTGATAGTTCATAGTATGGAATAATTGAATGGCGCCGTGTAGGTTCAAAGGAAGTATGCAGACCACGTATGAAAAATGGTTTTCTGGAAGGCTTGTGATTCACAGTGGCAGAAGCGGTACGTGGTGTAGGCAGTGCTGAATCAAAGATATGGTATATATTGATTTACCAGGATAAGAGGATATATTTTCTTATATAAAGAGAGATAATCAAACTAATTAGTAGTGAGAGGAAATATTAGTTGATAACAAATCGTTTCTTCGGGAATTTGGTAAAATTTGAAATTTGTTTGTGATTAGGATTTATGTAAGGAGAATTGGTTCGCACAGAAGCAATTCCACTGAAGGTTTTTTTTATAGAATTGAAACATAAAAATGATTTAGTATGCAAAGAATAAATTTTGGTACATAAATAAGAAAGTATAGTATGTTGAGGAGTGGCGATCACCAGAAGTGAAGGCAATCTGCAATCATAGAATAGTTAACGGGTAGAGGGTGATTCACAGTTGAGGTTTTCGGAGTCAGTATATAGAGGAGGTACATGATAGCGAATAAAGAGGTAGTCCATGCATTAAGGTAGGTTCATGAAAGTATAAGAGCTGATCCGAAGATTCATTCTATGAACCAAACATGTTACTCAGTACACAGTAGAAGAAATTGGTTTGTGGTATTCCCAAGGAGGTTTCCCAAATCTTCCAATCAGTTTTAAAAGGTATTTCCTAGTACATTGTAGTACCTAGGGTGGTTGATTTCATCTGTGTATGAAAAATGGACTTCAATAGAGCATCAATCTAATGTTTATAATATAGGAATTTCTGAAAATGAAGGGATGTACATGTCCATAAACTTTGTTTGACCTACAATTCTATAAAATATTAGTGGATTATATTCCAAAATAAGTGACAAAAGGATGAGGAATATAATTACCCTTTCCATGATATGTGAGCCTGTGAAAAAGGAATATGGAGTGACACATGAGAATGTAGTAACTATATCCTAATTCTTGTAAAAGTTGTGATCCTAGGAATAAAAGATCTTGCCCAAACATTGTACTCATTATTGGTAGTGAGCCTTAGTGAATTTGGTACATCGGGACACCACAATTGTATGATTTCTGTACATAGCCCAGTGTGGGAGAAACAAGTAAAAATTAACGAGTCTCAATCATGATATAAATTATATTCATAATTTTCAACGAGAATGCGAGAGAAGAATGTATTATTTAAAAATGAAGAATGATTAAAATGGGATGAAATATTAATCTTTCAAACCCTGATTATCCCCCCTCTTAGGGTACTTAAAATAGTAGAAATAACACTTGGTATCAGAGAGAAAGGTTGAAAGCCAGTGATTCAATTAAAAAATAAGAAATATATTTCCTCAATCATAATGTAATTCTTCTCATTAACAAAAATAATTTTCAGCTATGGATAGTTCGGATGAAGAACTACTTCTGATCAGTAGGGATTGATGTCTTCCCTCCAACTATGAATGGAATATCAACTGAAACCATTAGTGGTGATTTATTAGAATCTGAAAGAGAGGAATGGAATTCTAATGCTAAATATATCAATTATTTTGGTAGAGCCCTATCCAATTAAATTTTTAGACAGGAGATGTCCTGTAAAAAATCACATGCTATCTGGGAAAAATTGTTGAATATTTATGAGGATGATAAAAAATTATGAGAAGAGAAGTTTTAGGTTATCTAGAACAAGTAAGAGGATCTCAAAATGAAAACTAGTGAGACTTTTTATGCATTCATCCAATGGTTAAATGTTATTGTGGAAGAATCACGACGACTTTCCAAAGGCATTGATGATATACAGTTTATGAAATATATCTTGAGGAAACATCTACATTGGTTCAATCTAAATGTTTCAGTGGTGGAAGACAAATATCTGAAAAAGTTGACAATAGATAGCATACAAAGTACCCTTTTAGTATATGAACTGGAAAATTATGATAACGATGTCGTGGAAAATGGAATTTCCAAATAAGATGAATTCAAGTCCTTGGATAATCTCTTGATTGATGATAGTTCAAAGGAGGATAACATGGATAATTTCATTTTATTTCCTTCCCCCAATATGCAAAGGGGAAAGGGATGTTCAAAGGTAAACATCCATATCCATTATTTTTATGTGGAAATATTTTAAATATTTCAATAAAATGTCCTAAGGCATTTAATGAGGAAAATAAAGACAATGATGAAATTTCCCAAAAAAAGTATTCATCAAATATGAATGGTAAGAGAATTACTAAGATAATGTTCTTTTTGAAATAAGAATATGCTTTCAGAAGAGGATGAAAGTTCAACAGAATCTGAGGAAGAAGAGTTGGAGGACTGCAAGGATCATAATATAAATGATTTGGTGGCAATGGTTGCAGAAATTGTATTCATGTCATCATATTGTGTTGTGATATGTATCATTGATAGAGTATACACTCCCTATATGGTATAAAATAAGGATATAGTGATTGGAATCAGGTATAATAAATAAGGTATCGTGATATTTGGTAATTCTGAGGGCCTGAAAATTATTGGTTCAGGAAAATCCATGTTAGGAGGAAAAGACCTGAGATGAGAAGATGTCATTGTTGGTGAGGATCTTAGTCACAACATTATTATTGTCATTAAATTGTGTAACTCAGGGAATGTAATTTTTTTAAATGAAATTTTTTTCCTCAAGTAAAAGTATAGTGTTGTTGTGTTTCAAGGAAAGCATACAAAAGGGAATCTCTACCATGTGATCTGAGAAAAAGATATTTGATTTCTATCCAATGATGAAGAAAAAAAGTTATGGCATAAGAGTCTTAGCCACATAAGCTAGGAATACAGGGAATATCTGGTGAAATATGATGCTTCTCAAAATCTCCATATATTATCACATGATCATACTCATACATTCATTGTCTGCCAATAAATGAAGTTCATTCAAAAGACGTATAATCCAAATGAGAAAGAGTATAAAAAATTGCTTGAGTTGGTTCATATTGATGTGTGTGGGAAAATTGTTTTATGGGATATTGATTCGAGGAGATATTAAGTTATCTTTTTTGAAAATTATAGAAAAATGTCATGGGTTTCAATTATCACCCATAAATCTGATGTTTTTAGTTTCATTACTAGATATCATCAAGAATTTGAAAAGATGCTTGGTCAAAGAATCAATTAGATTTGAACAGAAAATGGAATAGATTACAAAAATGGAAAATTAGAGGATTATCTTAAGAAACATGGGATAAGGCATCAAATTTTAGTAGTAAGAATTCCTCAACATAAGAGATTAGTTGAGAGATGATATCAAGTTTTTAATGATATGGAGAAAACAATACTCATTGGGAAAGTCCATACAGATAAATTTTGGAAAAAAGCAGTGATGACAATATTATACACTACAAATAGAACATTACATTGTCTAAAAGTGGAAATTACTCCATACGATATATGATAGAGAATGAATACTTCTTTGAAATACTTTCGAGACTGTGGAAGTAGAAGTTTCATTTTTAATAAGGATAATAGAGGAAGATTGAATCCAATGGAGATGATTGGATATTTCATGGCTACTCAATGGAAATAAAGGCATATAACTTCTTAAAAATACTCTAGAATGATAGTTGAAATTCATGATGTGAATATAGTGGAGAATGAACAGAATACCCACCAAATACATGGTCAGACTCAAGATGATAGCGATAATGAGATTAGTATGTTAGGAGATTCTCTATCTTTAGTGTTTGATTCTAAATAAGACTCAGATGATCATAATAAATCTATTTCTACCAATTTGATATTAGGATGAGTGAAATTGGAAAGCCTAACACAATTGGTGATCCGACAGTACCAGTACAGACAATGAGGATGAAGTCTCAATATCAAGAATCATACTTATCTCAAGTTGAGCCTAAATGATTTGATTAATTATCTAGAGATGAGAATTGAGTTTAATAATTGAATTATGAGCCTAAAAAAATTGGGTAGAATTAGATATGAGAATTTTTTTGAGACTAGCTGACAAGAATTTAATCAGGGAAAAATGGGTCATTCGCAACAAAATTAATGATATGGTGTTGTGATTAAAAATAATTCACACCTTGTTTTCAATGATTACTCCTAGATAGAGGGTATTGATGTTGATGAGACATTTTTACTTGTTTCAATGTTGGAGACAATCAAATTATTCATTTCAATTATAGAGCATCGAATTTTTAAGGATTTCCATATAGATGTGAAGTCAACATTTTTTAAGGGGTAATTGGAAGAATAATGTTACATTGAGAAACCAGATGGTTTTATCGTTCCTGAAGATTATAATGAATCTTTCTCACGTAATATGGCTATATATGGTTTGAATTAATCACTAAGATCATTGTATTTATGGATTGATCTATTTCTTAAGAAGTGTTGATTTCGGTGTGGTTGAGTTGATTACAATCTTTATTTAAACCATGGAAATTTTCAATGGATTATGGTTCTAGTTTATGTGGATGACATAATATTTATTGGATCAGATGATTCACAATGCAGAATGTTTTCAAACTTAATTAAAAGTGAGTTTGAAATGTCAATGAAAGGTGAGAAGACATTTTTCCTTGGTATGTATGCGATTCAATGAAGGAATGACACTTTAATTTATTTTTCTAAATATTACAATATGTTTTTTAGATGGATTGAAATTTATAAATCCAAATATTAGAGCCTATGTGTGCCGCCTGGTTGAAACTGTCATGATATGATGAAGGCAAGGCCGTTAATGTCCCAAAATTCAGGCAAATCATTAGTAGTCTATAGTACCTGATAGTGAAAAGGCCTGATATTGTATTTTCCACATGCCATGTTGTGAGGTTTCAAAGCATTCCCAAGGAGAGATGCATGATTTTTTTAAAAATAATACTTCTGTGTATCAAGGGAACAATGGATTTTGGATTAATGTATAATTTCATATCTTAGCTAGAGTTATTGAGATATACTGATGTAGATTGGGCCAATTCAGAAGATGATAAGAAATCAACATCTCGGTGTGACATTAATCAGGGTAGATTGTGTATTCATGGTTTAGAAAAAAATTATATTTCATTTCATTAAGAACTGTATAAGCTAAGTACATTTCTACTACCCAATCATGCACACAGTTATTGTGGATGAAGTAGCATCCTAATGTTATATGAGTTGAAGTGATGTATCCGATCAGAATCCATTGTGATAATTCAAGTGCTATAAATCTCGGCAAAAATCCAGTCCATCACAAATGAAAAGAGAACAATGAAATACAATATCAGTTTATCTGGCTCAATGTGGAGAAAGGGAGTATAAAGTTGTAGTATGTTCTAACAGAACAAAAAATTGAAGATATTATTACAAAGTCCATACACAAAGAAGCATTTTAAGGACATTAATTGGATATGGGAGTCCAATCGAATCCCCACAATTGAAATAGAGTGTATGTGGGACCCCCTCTCCCTGAGGTATAGTGTGTTTTCCCAAATGTACTGATAAGTATTCTTTATCCTATTTTAGAAAACAAGAAAGTTTCATTCAGGTTCGTTGGCAAAGGGAGACATAGTCTGACTATTGATGGGGGAGAAAAGACATGGGGAGAATATGTTAAGTAGAGTAGTGAAATAGGGGGATTTGAAGATGATTTGAAGCTATTTGGAGAAGCAGTAATATAGGGGATCATTAAATATGATGATTCTAGAAGTGATTGTTCAAATATTATATATCATGATAGTTGAGGTTTGTGTGGAAATAAGTTGATTGGTTTGAATATTTAGTTTTAGGAATGAAGTGATTCATTTTTTATCTTTTCATTATACTCTTGTTTTTCATGCCAAACATGGCCCATGTGGGCTTCGAGTTTATGTTGAGTAAATCATTGATCGACATCTTAATCCAATTAATCTAATGGTGGTTGATGAGGGAAATTAGTTTTAATAAGGTATTAAAATGAAAAAGAAACTGTTATCAGAAGAGTAGTAAACATACCTAAAGGGAGAGAATGTTGGGAAAAAACCTTTCAAGGTGTCATATCGTTATGTTTTGAGTGTGATTTTTTTGAAAAACACATATGTATGCTAATGATATCAGAAAAGGAAGAAAGTTGATGATCCCAAGACATGGACCATGTTCCATGTCCAGTTAGGGTTCACAGCTGTGTACCAGACAGCGGGAACTATAAATGCAACCAAAAATGGTTTGTAGCGACGATTTTTGGTGAAGGTAATGTTGTATGTAGAAGGAATTATGGTTTACAATATTAGAGAAGAGAATGGATCCACATAGAAGAAAAGTAATTATGTGGACTGTGTTAGAAAAATGCTTCACTAAAAGGATTGTGGTTTTCACTAGAAGAAGAGGTATGCGTTGAAGGTGGTGATGAATCAAAGATTTGGTAAATCTTGATTTCAACAGATTAAGAAGATATCATTGACTATATATGGAGATCTAATACCACTGATTAGTAATGGTATCTAATATTATTAAACAAAATATTTTTTCTTCGGGAATTTGAAAAAATCCAAATGTTATTTGTGAGGAGGATTTCCATGAAGAGAAGTGGTTCGGGCAGAATCAATTCCTCAAATAGTTTTTGAAGGGAACTTCTAATGACCCAAAGATTTTTAATAATAATTTTTTCTTAAAATCTGTGTTATATTGTTTTTCACTCAACAAAACAATATCTCTTTATTAATGAAGTGAATATAATTGAAATGAGACCGTTGTGTTTCAAATGATATATGATCATTGGTCAATATAACCATTAGAAACTATACTCTTAACATTAATATTAGTGACAATAAATATAAATGATACATGTTATTTTTGAAAAAGGAAGAGTTGACAACCTCATCTAGTATTTTCGGGCCATACGAAGCTCATTTGACAGAGATTTGGAAGGAGGTGACATTATTGGGCTTTTATTTGGACCATGCCCAAGCTAAACATCAAAACATTATTATTGAATGGAATCACATACGGGAGAAGTTCAAGTTGATAAAAATCATAACTCAGGCAATGTTGTCTAACCAACCAGAACATTTTATCATTGTTGCACACCTTACTCTTAGGTCCTATGCGGGATTTATAATGGTTATCCAATGATGCCTTAGTGGCTTTGTGTAATCCCATAGTATAAATAAATTTTTTATTTCATCTTATATGTTTTAAGAATAACATTCCTTATTAAAATTCATGTATAATTATTTACTTTTGATAATTTTATTTTAAAAGTAAAATGTATTCAATTTAGTGACATCTCATTCATAGAGAAATATTATGGTAAAATAAATATAATTTTTTAATTTAAAATTTCAAAATTAACCTTGGATGAATTTTTAGATGTTTTCTAATATGATTTAATTTTTATGTTTTTGTTGAATACAATTTTTTATTAATACTATTTGATGAATAGTAATAATAATATTTTATTTTTAAATAACTTTTTCTGTGAAATGATTTCCAAAAATCAAACATATATAGTTATAATAAGAATTTAAAATGTGGATCCATAAGAAAAAAATAATTCTTTTTTGAATAGTTATCCTACCCAAGGAAGTAAAATATGAAATAGTCATCTTATGTTTTAATGTGATATAATTATATCATGATATAAGTAAATAAATTTTTTATAAATTATTAGTAATTTATTAGAATTTTATTTATATAATATAATTTAATGTGATATCATTTTTTATAAAATGGATTACACTTTTGAAATATAGACGTCAGAAAATGGTTTTGGGTGAATTTTTGGGATTATTCTGAGACATTAGAATTTTTTGTGAATAGTAAAAGTACAATTTTCAGTATTCAAAAAGATTAATTACATCATAACTCTGCCTTAATGATGTAATGATTGATATAGGATTATGGTCAAATATTATGGATAATAATAATATAATATGATGTGTCCCATGTGGCCAATACCATGGGAAAATACCATGGTAAAGCCTATTTTTTGGCAAATAACACTAATGAGGTTTCCATGAAAATTAATAAAATATTCCCTCACTTTTGGTATAAATACCCACAAATTTTTTAATTTCATTTAATTCAAAAAAAATTCTCCACACAGCTCTAATAGTATTAACTAAAAAGGATTTACCCTATGGTGCCCTCAATTCCCCATGGTCCTGAACATAGAATATGAGAAGTTAGTGTACAAGGTAATAGAATTCTCTAATTCTCTTTTCTATTAATGTTATCTTTCATGTGATATGTATTTTGAGTTTCCATTATTTCCATTATATTATATCCCTATATTATATTTGGATTATTATATTAATGGTTTACCCCTTTCCCCTCTCTTTTAATGTTTTTTAAAACCATGTTGCATAGCCATTATGTTGTAGAATCTTCGTCTCAAAATATATCTCTTTTATCAAGAAATTATCTCATTTTATTTATGTGAATACCCAAACCTATTTCATTTCGTGGGGTAATAATCAAGGAATAAAAATATATATATAATATTCTATAATCTACATACATAAAACCCTCATTCCATTTCAATGGAATAAAAATGACATAATGATCATGCTTTTATGCACTTTTTAAAACATCAATATTTTGATTTGAAACCCATTTCATTTATTCAATTTGGGTTATTCAATATTTTTTTTTGATTATGATATATATAAATCAAATTAAAATAATTAAATATAAAGGGTGATCCCTGATATAACTCTAATGAATTGGGTAAGAATTTAATCCATAGAGGTGTCATGTTTTATGATACATTGGTGATTAACCATGGTTATTTTTTTGACACCTTGGGGATGGTCCTTGGTGATATGCTTATGAATGTCAACATTAAATGTTTTATACACATATTCATGTGATTATTTAGTGTATTTTTAGTATTATATACATTTTTTCCATTTCTGGTATTTTATGTATTTCATCGAGTTCTTATTGATATCACAAGTAAACTTTTTTTTGTTTTCCCTTACTAGGCCTTCTGCACACCCTCTCCTTTGATGTATGTCCCAAGGTTATGAGATGAAATAAATAAACATAGTATGAACCTACGATGAAGCCATAAAAGTGTATTAGATTAATATTTTATGTTTCTATATATTATGTTCTTAATATCTAAGACACTAAACATTAAAGATCCCATGCCTGTAAAATTTAATGAAAAGTTATATAATAAAAAGGCTGGTGTCCATAGTTGATATCAAATGATAATTTATTTATTTGTGGAAATTATGATATGATAACTATAGGAATAACCCTATGAAAAGTTTAAATATTAGAAAAACATATTTTTTTAGTGAAATATTAAGTATGTGGTCTCAAACCAAATAAATCCTTGTCTGGATACGAACAAGTGGATGTGGATCTCGTAAAGATGTGTCTAGGGGTAAAACCCAAAAACAACGGTTTGAGATATAATCAAATGGGAAATGGTGCACAACAACAATCCATGTTGTACTCCTGGTTTGAAACTCTTGGGGGAAATGTATTTGTTCATATTTAATAACATGTTAAAAAATATTTTTTTAAGAGTTAAATTTTTTTAGAGTTATAATAATCATAAATGAAACATGTTTCTCAATAAGGTTTTATTCTTTTAGAAAATGGGGGGAAATAGGAGGAACCGTGCAAATGGTTTCCAAAATGGACCATGAACTGACCACCCTCGGATGGCAGTTGAAATAGAAGAATTCATGAAAATATTGAATCAATTGACATAGGTTATAGAAAATAATATGAATCATGCTGAGAGACTGATTTCACTAAGAAGGGAGAAAAATTCCATTGAGTCCTTTATGCATTAACAACCACCAACATCCAGTGGATCTACTAACCCAATGTTTATGGAATAGTGGATAATCTCTATAGAGAATATTTTTTCTGTACATCATAGTTCCGTACAAAAGAAAGTCATCTTTTATGTTTTTCAATTAGATGGAGAAGCTTATCAGTGGTTGGAACTGATTAAAAACATAAGTCCAAGAGGGGAGAATGGTGTTATGGAATGGGAAGAGTTTACAGGATCTTCATCAATAAATGTTTTCCTCATTTGATGAGAACAAAAATAGAGAATCAATTTCTTGAGATGAATTAGGAATAGAATGAATCTATGGGAAGCTATGAGATGAACTTCAAAAGACTAGCCCCCTAACCCTCATGATTTTTCATGACTCCTTATGGGAAGTTGATAGATTCTTTGGGGGACTAAGAACTCATCTGCGAATGAATATATCCCACTGATACTATGATAGCTAAGAGGATATCATCTAGAGTGCTATGAAAGTCAAACTGGAGTTCAGTGAGATTCAGTTATGCCAAAAATCCAATGAAAATATGATATAAATGGAGCCACGTTGGGGGATGAGTTTTGATCTAGGAAGTGGAGGAATGAAATGGAAACTCCCCACATGTAATAAATGTGATAAGAAGCATTCGAGTAACAACCTTCTTGGGAGCGATAAGTGTTACAGGCGTGGAAGAGATGGCCATATCACTCGGAATTTTTCTAGTGAGTTGAAGCCTAAACTTCTCAACACAAATAAAAAAGGGAAGATAGTTTAGTCCCTACCTAAAATTAAATGCTTCATGTGTGGACATATTAGGCTCTTTACCAATCATTGTCAGAATCCGAGGGTAATGGAGGTGAATCACCATTTTCCTCACCAAAGGCCAATGGAAAAAGTTTGTGCTTTAACTATTATGACATTTTATGTTGAAGCTCCAAATTTTGTGGTGGCAGGTACTCTTGTTATTCTCTCAAAGTTAGAAAGTAAATTTAATGATTCTAGTTAAATGCATTCAATCATTTCCTATAATTTTTCAATGAATATATAAACATTTTATAAACTTCAATAATTGGATTTATCTGTCAAAGGACCTGGAGGGATTATCTGAGCATCAATAATGTTGAGAAACTATAGTATTTACTTTAGTGAGAACAATCTTATTTTAAATCAAGTAGAAATTCCCATGATGGAATTAGACAATAAAATAGGGATGGACTAACTCTAAAAATATAATTCTAAGATAAAATATAGAAGTTAAGAGATCATAATTGTATTCAATGGAAAACCTATAATTCTATTCTATAGAGAGATGTCTCAACCTGAACTTTTCCTAGAAGAACCTCCTATAGCATTCATTATGGAGTTGATCAGTGAAGAAGAAGAATTAAATGGAAGTTTAATGATATATAATATTCATATAGTTTATAAATACAGTGACATATTTCCTAAGGAGTTACCTGTACTACACCTATTAAGAGAACTAGAGTTCCCTATTGAACTTATTCTTGGGATGAACCTATTCTCATTGTGAATAAGAATGATATATTGATGTGATTATGAATTGATTATATAGAACTGAATTAGATCATTATAAAGAAGAAGATTCGTTATTCCAAGAATTGATGATTTAATTGATCAACTACATGGGGCCCAATTCTTCTATAATATTTATTTTCGACCTACTTATCATCAATTGATGTTGAACAGAGAAGATATTCCAAAAAATTCATTCGGATAAAGATTTTGGCATTATGAGTATGTGGTTATGCTCTTAGGTTTTACTAATGTTCCAATTTTTTTTGGATTTAATTACTAGAGGCCTTAAGTACTACCTTGATAACATTGTGGTAGTTTTTATTGATAATATTCTAATATATTTTAGAAGTATCAAAGTGCATGAGGATTATCTAGGGGTTTGTTTGGAAACTCAATTGAAGGAGAGGTTTTTGGAAATGTTCGGAAAATGTTAATTTTGGTTATAACAAGTTGTTTTCTTGGGGCACATTGTAAGAAATGAAAGAATAACAATTGAATATACATGGAAAAAGGTTGTAGAGGATTGGCCTAATCCTTCAAAAATAAAGGAGTTTTGTAGTTTCCTTTTTTAAAAAAGACATTATTTGTTGTTTGTGAAAATAATTTCATGACTTTCTATTCCACTATAAAATCTAACTAGAAAAGGGGTTAGGTACATCTGGATAAAAGAGTGTAAGGAATATTTCCAAGAACTGGTGAATAGATTGATTATTGCATGAGTGTTAACTCTACCCTTAAGCATAGAAAGATTATTTTTTAGAGTTGTGTCTATGAAAGGGCTTGGGTGCGTTCTCATGAAAAATGAAAATGTGATTGCTTATGAATCTCGATTGTTGGAGACCCATGAGAAGTACTATCCTACACATTATCTTGTGAAGGTTGGGGATTTTATTTCTCTAATGATATGGAGGAACTTTTTTACGGGGATAAGTGTGATATATACATAGACCATCAATGTTTTAAGTATATTTTATCACAAAATATATTGATCATCAGATATAGGAGACAATTGAAACTTCTTAAATACCATGATTGTTTAATTCATAATCATCCTGGAATAGAAAACAATGTTAGTCATGCATTAAGTAGAAAAGACTTTGTTGTGCTTACAATGGTGAGGATTCAAAGAGATCATTTTTTCAGTGACATAGTTAAACCAAAAATTGGAATCATAAGAGAAGGGATATCACCAAACCTATAAAAAATTATTTCTCAACCTTCATTACTAGAGAATATTAAGAAATCTCAAAATGAGTATCCTTGGATATAGAACAAATTTGAGAATGTAATGAATAGGATGTATATTGAGTTCCTTATTGATCAAGATGGTGTATTGAATATTTGAACTAAGATATATGTTCCATTTATTGAATAAATAATATTGGAGATGATGGATAAAGCTAATATATATTCATTCTATATACATAATTGATGAATGTTAATGTATAGTTACCTTCATGATCATTATTAGTGGGATAACATGAAAATGGAGATTTCTAACTACACTACATGGTGCTAGGGGTGTTAGCAAGTGAAGGAGGACCGAAAACAACATGAAGGGGTATTATAAACACTACCCATGCTAGCATGTAAGTGGGTTAATATCATCCTAGTATTATTTAATGGTCTCTTGAGAACAACCAATGGATATAATGAGATATGGGTTATTGATGACTATATCACCAAGACTACCCATTTTATCTCTATTTGGGAGGATTTATCTCTTGATAAACATGCCACGATTTACTTGAGGGATGTGGTATGGCTTCATGGGTTACTGATATCCATTGTATCTGATCATGGCCCAAGGTTCAAATAAATGTTTAAGATAATTCATCAACATTCTCTTGGTTATGAATGAAATTTTATTATGGCCAATCATCCCCAAACAGATGGCTAAACTGAAAGATCTTCTAAGACACACGAGGACATTTTGAGAACAAGGTCAATGTAATTTAAAGGTGGATGGTATCAACATCTTTGATTAGTTGAGTTATCTCAATACAATATAATCCACTAAATAATTAAAATGGAACACTATGAATCTATATTTGGAAAGTGATATAGGACCCATATTTGTTGGGATGTAGCAGGTCAAAGAAAGCTTCTTGGGCCCAATCTTGTGCAATAGATGTTATAAATGGTTCATTAAATCCAACAACACATTAAGGGTTATTAGATTTGGTAGAAGAGAAATGATGACATCCATTGAAGAGACTTTTATTTTGATTTTTGTGAAAAATTATTTCTTCAAATTTCTCTATGGAATAGATTCATGTGGTTTGGAAAGAAAGGGATGCACAACCCCATGCACATTGTCTCCTAGGGAATCCATGATCGCATAAGAGTTGTGGCCTATCTGCCTTCACATACTCCATATATAGATTGATTTTATGACGTATTACCTATGTCCTTTTTGAGGAAGTACATACATGACCCATCACATGTACTGAATCATGTGGTGGTGCAACTAAAACATTACCTCTATTATGAGGAGAAGCTGGTGAAGATCTTGGATCAAAGAGATATAGTTATACGCAACAAGAATACACACCATTTTAATTTGTTTTTGAGGGACCACAAACACAAAGACACCATGTGAGAACCAAAGGAAACTATATAGAAAATGTACCCATAGATTTTCTATTCTAAGGGTAAGAGTTGAAATTTTAGGGACAAAATATCTTATTAGCGGATAATATAAGAACCCAATATTTTTGTATAATAATTGTTTCTTGAAAATTATTATTATATTATTTTTTAATCAACAAAACATTATCCCTTTATTAATTATGTGAGTATAATTGATATGAGATAATTGTATTTCGACTGTCATATGAACATCAGTCAATATGACGGTTGGAAGATATACTCTTAACAATAAGATTAGTGATTATAAATAGAATTGATAATTGTTATTTATGTATAAAGAAGAGTTGATGGAATCATCTAGAAAAATCAATCTATACGATACACATTTTTCAGAGATTGTGAAGGAGGTGGCGTTATAGGGCCTTTTTCTGGAGAAAGACCAAGTCGAACATCAAAACGTTATACTTGAATATAATGTCATGTGGGAGAAGTTGAAGTTAATAGAAATCACCACTCGGTAAATGTTGTTTAAGACCCCCCAAGATTATATCACGCTTGTTCACCTTACTCTTAGGTACTATGCATCAGTTATATGGGGTTATGTAACAAGGCCTTATTTACTTTTTTCAATCCTTTGGTATAAACAAAAATTTTATTTCATATTGATTGTTTTAAGAATATTATTTATTAATATAATATATGTTTAATTAAGCCAATAATGATAAACTAATTTTAGAAGTAAAAATTGATCTTTTCAGAGATTTTTCATTCATAGAGAATTATTATTGTATAATAAATAACATTTTTGAATTTCAAATGACAAAATTAACCAATTCTGAGATTTTAGTTGTTTTCTATGAAGGTTAAATTTTTTATTATTTGATAAATAGTATTTGATGAATTTTGTTTTTTGAAGAATAGTATTTTATAATTAGTTTTTTTATTAATAGAAAAAACAATTTTATTATTAAATATTTTTTTCTGTGAAATGATTTTAGAAAATCGGTCAAAATGGTTGTATTCATGGTGAAAAATGTGGTTCAATATGATCTATTTTTTTAAATAGTAACATTCCCTTTTGGAATAATAATTTTTACCTTATTAATGTAAAATTGACCAATGTAATAATAACCTCACCCAATAAAGTATAAATTTGTTTTACTCATCCTATGTGGTAATGTGGATTATTATATCACAGTATATGGAAATAAATGATTAAGAAATAATTAGGTAAATATTATTATTTATTTAGTTAATATAATTTAAAGAGAAAATAATTTTCATAAAATATAGTTCAATTTGGAAATATATATTTATAAAAATGGTTATGGGGAATTGTTTGTATTTTTCCGAGACAACTGACTTTTCGGTGAATAGTTAAAACTGTTTCAAGTTTTTGGTGAGTTTAACGAAATCATGACTATTTCATAACGATGTAACGAGTAAGATAATATTATGGTATAAATTTAGGGATTAAAATATTATATTAGGTGTCCCAAGTGTCCAATACCTAGGGAAAATCATCTGGGAAATCCGATGGTGTTGAAAATACTAGTAATGTGGTGTCCATTGAAATTATTAAAATATTCCCTCACTTCTTCTATAAATACCCAACCATTCCTTCATTTCCATTCATTAAAAACTAATATCCATGAATTAATGATATTATTACCTCCCAAATATCCCCCCATGGTTCCCTCTATTTCTCAAGGCCCCGATCATAGTTTTTTATATGTTACTCTACTGTGTTAGGGAATTCTCCACTTCTCTTTTCCTTTCAAATTCTCTTTTATTAGTTATGTATTTCATGTTTCTATACTATGATATTATTTGAATTATATTATATACCTCTACTGTATTATGATACTTTAATTTATGGGTGAACTGCAACACCCCAAGATTACATTGTACAATATCTCATTAAAGTAATTCAATAGCTTGTGCTACACGCAACACTGAGTTCAAGCGCACCACAACTCACTAAACTAACCGTTCAAAAAGAGGTTATGAATAGTCTTAAATTAAATTTGAATATTATATAATATATATAATTTTAAAATCCATATTATGTTTTTCTAAGACACAATATAAGAAGAATTCCTTTATTTAGATAAAAGAAGTATTTTTCAAAAAATGCAATTTTACCGCCTTTTATTGGCGAACCATTTTTTAAACCAATATTTGACACTTTTATATATTAAATTTAATGAAATTAAATTATTCTTTAGAATCGGGACATATGAATTTAGTTTGGATAAATTTTTGGTAATTTTATGATAACTTTCACATTCTGAGGAATTGTGAAAAATAATATATTTTAATTGAAAACAACTTTTTTAATGGAAAAAATTTATAGTTTTAAATTATGAATTTTAAAGGTTTTGAAGAATAATTAGATAATTTTTTTTATAATTTAATACAATTTAGGTCATTCTATGTAATTTCACATTTAAATTTGACATAAACACTTGTCAATCTTTTGATAGTTTTTACTTTTTAAAAACCTGTTTTTTGGTTTTTACAAGAGGAGTTAATTTTAAATTAATAAATGAAACTTATAAGTTATTAATTTGGTAAAATAGACTTCAATTTTGAATTCGGGATATCAAAATTAGCTTAGGGTAATTTTTGGTATTTTTCTGAAAACTTTCAATTTTTGATGAATAGTGAAAACTATTGCGTTATTATATAAAACCAAATTTTTATTTAAATAATTAGTTATTTTATTTTAATTTATTTTATTTAAAAATAGATACATAATACCTATATATTTTCAATGAAATTCATTAGAGAAATTTTATAACAAGTTAATATATATATATATAATTGTATCGAACATTTTACCCTCTTTTACCCACCTTTTAGGAGCAATTGAAAATTTGTATAAAAGATAATTTTACCGCTTCTGTGAGTTAAATTTCAAAAATAATAGAAACGCAATTAATATCAGTATGTAATATGTGGTTTAATAAGATGATATTTTTTTTGGTGAATAGTAATTTTTGACTTTTATTTACCAGGGTTAAAAGTAAATATGGTAATAAAGGATAAAAATGATATCATAATTACCCTTACAAATTCCGTATTATACTGGATAAGAATAATTAAATAAATAAACCTTCAAAAAAATATATGACCCCCTTTGGAACACTTGGATAAGATTAGGACATTTATTATTATTTTATTTAAATAAGAGTTAAAAGAGTTAAATTAAATGTTTAATAACTAAACCATTTTTAATATAGGGTTATACATAAGATAAATTATACTATAAATATTTATTAGAAAGATAAAAAAATTTCCTACATAATGGTATTTTATTTGTAAATTTTAGACATTAAATACCTTAATTTATTTGTGACACAATGATGACGCAGTAATTACCTTAATAATGAACTATTAAAATAATTGATATTATAAATATTCAAATAAATGTAATTTGAGACTTTTTATGAATTAAAATAATTTTATAAGTTAATATTACATGTCCTTATTGAACATATGTATTTATTTATAAGACATAATTTTGTTAAAACTTTAACAAAAATCATTTATTAAATAATGTCAAAATTGAAATAATTGAGTTTTTAAAACAAATACTATATTATTGGTTTATATAATATTCCGAAAAATATAAGGTTCATTCAAAGGGACTTAATCATATTATATATTTCATTAATTAACCTATTGGGTTTCTCTACATAGTTCATATCGTTTTTATAAACCATACAATATAAAAATACAAAGAGACATGGTAAGTGACAAATTATTTAACTAAAAGTTAAATCTAAAATACATGGTTAATATGGTGACCAAAACCTGTCTAAAACATATTGGTTGAGTGGTTTTAGACCTATCCCTACCATAGAATTTAAATAATTCATTTTTTAGAAATTATAAACAGAAAATGATTTTATTAAAAAATAATATTTTAAGATATTCTTAAAGTTACCCTCACCTCTCTTATAAATAGGCACTTCCCCATCTCCTAATTCTGCACCTCCAAAGCCTTTGGTCTTGGCCAAAACCTACCCAAATATCCTTTTAAATATTAAAAATTCATCCTAATGGCCTTATTTTGGTCATAAATCCAACCTAAATAGCCATTTTGATCAAAAAAAAGGAAGAACCCTAATAATAGGTGAATATTTCATCACCTATTTCAAGTTCTTTTCTTTTTCCACTTCTTATTTCATTGTTGTTTCCATTATAAAATAATAACTATAGTATCTTTTATATACCGTGATGTTATTATAAATATTGTACAACCATATTCATTATTCTATCCATCCTATAAATGACAAAGTCACCATACGTGCGTACGTACAGATTACCATCTCCACGTCGTGGTGTAGTTTATTATTCAAACACTTCATTATTTCGATTGGTATAATAATGAGTATAAATTATGTGAATAATAAATATAACATGTTAATGATTATTTATATATATTATATACCATCCAATTACATATTATTTCTCCATCAATATAATGATATTGTCTCTCGTGCGAACGCACAGATTACCGTCTCCACGACGTGTTGAGATTCATTTCCACGTTCTTCATTCAATGATGATTATAAAAATATATATTTAATTAATAAGTATATAATATATGACATTATAATTATATGGGAGATATATATATATATATATATATGTACTTACATATATTATTCACTTAGTTCCATTCAATACGATATGAAAACAGAAACAACGTTTATACGTACATACGACCTACCGTCTCCATAAATGGTGTTTTTAATTTTATATAAACGTCTACTATTGTCACGAATGAGCCTCAATACCCTGGTAACTTGATAACTGAGACAGCCCTGATATAGCCTGAAAGGCGTTCCCGATCCCCATGGGTTGGTGACTAGCACCTGGCATTGTACAACATACAAGTGGGAACGATTTTTCCACAAGAATACGGAAGCAAGAGTAAAACAAACAGTATGCATATCAAAAGAAACTCCATTGGGAGTTATGTACCAGAATACAAAGAGGCATAAAATTAAAAAGTACTAAAACCCAAGTACCAAAAGGGAAAACAGTCCCAAGGTCCCAAAGGACACAACTCACCAAGTCTAGAGATCAACAACTGGATCCACCTCCAAGAGGTCCCTTCCCTTTCCTCGATCCTGGAAGAAGAAAATCTACAAACACCCAATGGAAAAAGTAGGGTGTGATCCTAAGCCCATTAGGATACCACCAAAGATTCCATAACAAATTCCAAATATATATTATCCAGATAAAAGCTTTCCATTTTCAAATAAACATGTTTGGAATTTCAAAAGCATATTGTAACAAAACATGCTATACATTTTCAAATGATGGAAAAACCAATTTAAACAAAGTTTTTACAAATTATGGAATATTTATAAAAACAATGGCTTAAGTAAAACATTTATATAATACAGTTTATATAAATTCATCAGGCATATAAGGTAGTTCAAAAGCATTGTCATACATTTATATCTCAAATATAAATAAACAAGCGAGCAGCATAGTCATCTTCCAAAAGGTACTATATTGTTAACTAGTTATAGGATTCCACACTCTCTATGTGAACTCAAAACAATGTGTATGCACTTTTCCCTATGACACTGGCCAAAGGAGACTCATCGCTAACCCGTCGAGGATGTGACCAACCGCAAGTATGTTTTAGAACGCTGTGGTAGCGTAGAGTGTATCCAAATAACTCACTAACTACCTAAGGCTTTCATGGGATCTTACATGATGGGTGAACTATTTAATACTTCTTAAAATATGATCAATCTCATTATTCCATTTTCAAAAGGTGATAATTTCTTTCCATTTAAAACCAAACAGGTTTTATTCAAAAACATGATTTTTTTCACAAGATATAACCACTAGTTTTCTATCATATAATATTAAGACATTTTCACCAGTTTGAAATCCATTCAAAACCATTTCCATCATTAAACAATTCATTTCCACATTTAAATTAAATAATTTAATTGAAATCATTTCTATCAATTCCAAAATTTAAATCCAACAATTTCAAATCGGACAATTTCCATAAACTCACCCAATTCAATGGAATTGGGGTTTTCCAAATTCCCATGCCAAAACTATTTCAAATACCTTGATTCATTGGAATTAGATTTTATCAATTTAATAGAATCAAAACTTGAGAAAATGAATTTAAATCAACAATTGAAATAAATCAAGAAAATACAATGTTAATCAATTTGGAAAATTGGGACAAAAACACCTTCCTCGATTTATTTAAGGGAGTTAGCCCAATGAGAAACCAAAAAAACCGAGCGACATAATGACATCGATCAAAATATGAATCTAAATACTTAAAACCAAAATTAAAATCAAAGGGATCAAGATCTTGAAAAACTAGATTTAGATTCACAATATTAGATCTATACCTCAACTCATAGGTATAAATCCATGGAAACAAAGGAAATCTTCCATGAGAGGATCAAGGAAAGATAGAGGAATAAACGAGATACGCAACGGGATGAAATCCACATTCTGGGAGAAGAGAAGATCTTCAATCCAGGACTTTAATCTCAAAGAAAGATGTTTGGGTTGCCTTGGAATCTCTCTAGGAGGCTTTGGAAAGACCTAAAAAGAGTTAAGCCCTAGCCAAGGTAAAAAATATGGAAGTCCTGGGGGTTAGGTTTTTTTTAAAAGAAATTTTTGAAATTAAAAAACACGCACATGGTTTACCTGGGCAGAGGTGAGTGGTTTGTCAAACCGTGCACACACCGTGCAGATCTCACTGTCCATAGATACACGGCCAACATGGTTTGGTTGCATGGTTTGTCAAACCATGCGCACACCGTGCGTATCTCTCTGTCTAGTGCTGCTTGGTTGGCATAGTTTGGTCTCAAGGTTTGTCAAACCGTGCACAAACCATGCACAGGCCATTTCCCTTTTGTTTTACTTAAAAGTTCACCCAAACCCACCCCCAAGTCACTACTTCAAAACAAAGGTGCTTTGAAACATCAAAAGTACCCGGAAAAGTAACGTGATGTTACAACTATACATATTTATATTCAAAATATATTTGATATATAAAACATGTTTTATATTTTGGATGTATTGAAATCATGATCTATGTGATACAATCAAGAGTAACAAGTTAAAACATGTACAATAAAGAAAGTTATTATTATCTAAAATGTTAATTTAACATAGAAATTATTATTAAATGGGTAGTATAATGTCATACATGAATCATGTATGATAACATAAATATTAATATGTTTCTGGAATAATTTAATAACATACTATGGTCTTTATACAGTAGGATAAATGTACCCTCGACTAAAGGAAAGTTCAAGGTAAGGGTTAATTTCTCAATCTCATTATTATTCAAGATTGTTTATGTGTAAGTTTTTACTGGGAAATATTTATTATCCATGTCCATGTTGCAGAAAAGTGTTTTGAAATGGATTATTTTAAAGGTACTCTTTTAGTAAAACATTATTTTAAATGTTTAAATGATTTATTCTTCTAAAACATTCTCATTAATGTCCATGTTTTTAAAATAGTTTTAAGGATTTATTTATGTAGACATTGATGTTTTAAAATGTTAATTCCTTTCAAAAGTTTCAAATTCATATGGGACACTTTCATTCAAAAATGTCTTTAAATATCTTCCTTTATAAATTTTGTGACTTTTAAATGTTTTCATGAAAAAAGTATATTTCTCTCAAAGAGTTTTACAAATCATTTTCACCTATGTCAACATCCCTTGATGGGTTTTAAAATTGTTTGAAGTTGATTTATTATGATACAAATCTTCCATATTGTATTGAAGGATTTTTGATTTCTTTGACTGTGGATGTGTTATTTTTTATACAATTCATGGTTTATGGATACGGTATTGACATTTCATATGATAGTTTTAATATGAATATTTATGTTATGTTTAAACCCTTTCATATGAGGAATTCATTGGACTTAGTAAGTGGCTAGTGGAGCCCGCTATACCTCCTCGATGCATCGGTAGGTCTCATGAGACAAACAAGTGTCTTGGCACAAGGCCTTAACAAAATCTTATTTGTATTCTTGGTACAAGGCCTTGACTATGAGGTTATGATGTATGGAATTATGTATTCCATCATTATGAAAGTGGCTATTGATATTGCATGTGATTATGTGACTAATATAATATCAATGTGAATAAGTAAATAACATTATTTTATTTTATATTTTTCATATTATGATGAATTTTAAGTTTAAAAGGCTTTTGTTTTAGTCTTATACAATTCCTTAAATGTTTATGCTTATTTATGAATGTTTCTATTATATTGTTATTCCTACTGAGCATTTGAGCTCAACCCTTTCTATGTTTTAATTTTCCCAGGATTCAAAGAACTGTATTAGGATTGATAAGAAGGGTTAATCTATGGGATTAATGGATTTCTCAAATGATCATTTAGTATGTGTTTTATTTTCTAATGTGTAATTTAATGTTCATTTATATAATCTATATTCCAAGACTACTAAACTAATTGGTCTTTCAGGACTTGATTCCTTCTAATCACGAAAATTTATTAAAATAATGCACTGAATCTAGGTAAATAGGGTCGATGCATTATATTTGGTATCAGAGGAAGTTTAACAATAACCTTGGAATCTAGATTTAGATAAACTCTGATTAGAGCATAATACCCTAAGATAGACTTTTGGGATTAGTATTGAAGAAATTTTTAGAATTTTGGTAATGTAAAGATTTTGTTAGTTTTCTAGGAAATACATCCATATCTGGATACGAGTTGGTAGAGGCTGTTATGGAACAGATGTACCTAGTGGTAAAACCCAAAAACACCGCTTTGAGCTAGACTCAAATGGGAAATGGTGCACGACAACGGGCCTTACTACACTATTGGTTACGACACTCCCGGGGGATATGCTTAGGATAATTCTCATTTACATTATAAAACATTATGATAAATTTATGAGTATATAATTCCTCAAAGAAAACATTATTATGATTATGGGTTATATCCATAAATTGTTCAATTTATGTTAACTATTTTAGCAGTTTCGAATTGTGTATTGTGATTCATAATCTAATCTTGTGTAGGCCTTTATTTTTGAAATGACGTTTAGTAGATGGAATGATACCTCCAACAATACGCATGATCCCAAGAGTAAGAAGGATCATATCATTAATGGTATTAAGACAAAATTTAGAATGAAAATAGTCTCCCATGTATTATAATCATATGTAGAAATAATATCATGTGTTAATAAGATAAGTAAATAATTTTCTATATCCTATGGTTTTAAAGGGAAGCCAGAGAAGAAAACGATGGTAGAGAGAAATATGGATAATGGGAATAAGGGAAAAAAGTATTTTCCCATATGTGATAAATGTGGAAGGAATCACCTTAGTAAATGCTTTAATGGAATCAGAGTTTTTTTTAAGTGTGGAGAAAAAGGACACTAAGTATGAGATTGCATGGGTGAGAAAAAGGATTCAAATGTAAAATGCTTCATCTACTAGGATTTGGGACACTACACAAATCAATGTCCAAATCATCAGAGTATACCCCAAATTCCATTGATGGATAAAAATCATGTTATGATACTACCGAATATAAATAAGATTGATTAAAAGTTTTTATATTGTTATTAAAGAATTGGGTCATTTGGGTATTGTATTAATGATGTACTTGTAATAAGAATTATAGAGTATATATGGATTGTACTACAGTACTATTCTATTAAGGACATGAGATTAGTGGAACCAATAAAAGTGACTCAATGGAAAGTTAAACTTCTTGAAAAATATATGGTTGAAGGAAAGAAAAATCTTTAACATGGTCTTGATACTGTGGTATTGATTTTGGAATAAGAGATCATTGATTTAAATAAATTATATTGGATATTGTTGACATCCTTGGAAGTGGTTAATGGTTTGTTTATTTCATCATTGTTGGAGTTTACAAAATATTGGATATAAGAAGTATATCAAGTATTATATAAAGAATAAGGGAGCATGAATGTAATCAACAAGTTTTTATTGTAATTCAGGGTGTTATAGTGTTTTAAAACAATACATGATGTAAGTATTCAGATGTTATTATGTGGGAAAAAGGATCTTCATTTTGTTTACCTTCCTTATAAATTTTGGACTATGAGTTTGGATAGATGTATTTTGGATAAGTCTAAAGGTTGGAATCTATTATGTTTGAAATTAGATACTATTTTTAAGGTTAAATCATTTCTTGAGATTATTTTTGGATATTCATAAAAAGGACAACATAGAGGTCAGGTGACAACTCGCCGCGTCCGGAAAGGCTGTAAGACTTGAATCAACAACCGATGGGCGACAAGGGTGCATCACCCGCCACTGGCCTAGGTGATGTTCAGGTTTGTATAATGTAGTATTTTTAAAATATTCAAACAAATGATTGTAATTTTTTTAACCCTATACTATTATAATAAATATAATATTTTGTAATTCTATAATCTTTAGGGTTGAAAGATGTTTTTGTGGTCTGAATTAGTTAAAGGATGAAACTCTACTTATCAAGTATATTTTTTTTCTTTATCTTATTTTAGGAATAAATTAATTCTTAAACTTTAGGTAAGTGATCTTAAAACCAAAAATGAGTTATCCTAATACCATATGTTTTGTTGAACCGATGATATTTTAAATCATCATTGATTTATGGCTTTGAGGCCCTCAATTTTACACTTGTTTGTGAATGATTACCTCAATCACTCCCTATAAATATTTACGTTTTTCAACCAATTTTGTGTCTCTAATTTCCACCAATGTTATACTAATTGAGATCATAATTTGGTGGTGAACTTTTCATTTACCTTTCTATCTTTTTATGACTAAATTTTATTAACCCAATTTCTGATGTTGGTTTTCCATAAAGGTATTTTTTTATTTTTTTACTTTTTATTTTCGAAGAACAATTTCAAATTGTGAGGAAACAATTTATTGAAGGGGGGAATAATGTAACACCCCATGATTTCATAGTATGTTATCTCATTAAAATAATTCAATATCTTGCAGTACACACAACATTGAGTTTGAGCGTACCATAACTTTCTAAACTAACCGTTCAAAAAGCGCTTATGACTGGTATTAACTGTATTTTGAATCTTATATACTCTATATAGTTTTGAAATCCATATTTTTTGTTTCTTAGACATAATATAAGAACAAATTTATTTTTTCAGATAAAATAATTATTTTCCAAAAAATGCTATTTTACTTCCATTTAATGGAGAATCCTTTTTAAAACCAATATTTGACACTTTTATATATTAAATCAATGAAATAAAATTCTTCTTTATAAATGGGATATAAAAATTTAGTTTGGATAAATATTTGGTACTTTTTTGATAACATTCTACATTTTGAGGAATTGTAAAAAATACTATGTTTTAATTGAAAACAACTTTTTTAATCGAAATAATTTATAGTGTTAAATTATGAAATTGAAAGGTTTTGAAGTATAATTAGATTATATTTTTATAATTTAATAAAATTTAGGTTATTATTAGTAATTTCACATTTAAATTTTACATAATCACATGTCAATCTTTTCATAGTTTTTAATTTTTGAAAACCTGTTATTTGGTTTTGACAACGGGAATTAATTTTAAATTAATAATTTCAACTTTTATGTTTTGAATTTGGTAAAATATAATTCATTTTTGAATTCAGAATATCAAAATTATCTTAGGTTAAATTTTTGGTATTTTTCTGAAAACATTAAATTTTTGATGAATACTGAAAAACACTACGTTATTATATAAAAGAAACTTTTTATTTAAATAATTAGTTATTTTATGTTAATTTATTTCAGGTCAAAATAGTTACATAATACCTATATATGTTCAGTGCAATTAATTGGAGTCATTTTATAATAAGTTTATATATATATATATAATTTTATCGAACATTTTAGAGTCTTTAACCCACCTTCTAGGAGTATTTAAAAATTTGTATAAAACATAGTTTTACTGCTTCTGTGAATTGAATTTCAAAAATCTGAGAGACACGGTTTATATCAGTAAGTAAAATATGGTTCAATAAGATGAGAATATTTTTTGTTGAATCGTAACTTTTAACTTTTATTTACCATGGTTAAAAGTAAATAAGGTAATTAAGGGTAAAAATGATATCATAATTACCATAAAACACGTCCTAATACTATTGGATAAGTATTTTTTGACCAAAAACAACCTTAAAAATAAAATATGACCCTCTTTGTCCACTTGGATAAGATTAGGACATTTATTATAATTTTATTTAATGAAGCGTTAAAAGAGTTAAATTCAATGTTTAATAACTAAAACATTTTTAATATTGGGATATACATAAGATAAATTCGACTATAAATATTCATTATAAATCTAAATAAATTTACTATATAATGTGTTTTTATTTATAATTTTTAGACAGTATATAATTTAATTTATTTATGACACAATGATGACGCAATAATTTCCTTAATAATGAAATATTAAAATAATGGATATTATAAATATCAAAATAAATGTAATTTGAGACTTTTGATGAATTCCACTAATTTTATAGGTTAATATAACATGTTAGTATTGAACATATGAATATATTTTTATTTAATAATGTTTTTAGGACTTTAAAAAATTATTTATTAAATAATGTCAAAATTGACATAATTGACTTTTTAAAACAAATACTATATTATTGGTTTATATAATATTCCTAAAAATCTATTTTTCAGACAATGGGCCTTAATAATATTTTATATGCAATTAATAATCCTATTGGGGTTTTCTTGGTAGTTCATAGTAAGTTTATAATCCATATAATATAAAAATACAAAGAGACATGGTAAATGTCAAATTATTTAACTAAGAGATAAATCTAAAAGATATGGTTAATATGGTGATCCAAAACTGTATAAAACCAATTGGTTGACTGATTTTTGACCTATCCCCACCTTATACATAAAATAATTCATTTTAAGCCCTTAGAAACTGAAAATGATTTTATTATAAAATAATATTTCACGCTTTTCCTAAACTGAACCTCACCTCTCTTATAGAATGGAATTACCCTTTATCATAATTTAACACCTCCAAAGTCATTTGGTTCTACCAAAACCATCCAAATATCCTCCCAAAATTTCTACCTTCATCCTAGTGGCCTTCCTTTGGTCATAAACCCAATCTATAGAGCCCTTTTGATCAACTCAAATGGAAGAACTTGAAGAAGAGGTAAATATTTCATCACCTATTTCAAGTTCTTTTCTTCTTCCACTTCTTATTTCTTTGTTGTTCCAATTATAAAATAATAAATCCAGTATCTTCTATATACGTTGATGTTATTTTTAAAATTTTAAAACCATATTCATTATTGTATTCATCCTATAAATGACAAAGTCACCATATGTGTGTTTGTACGGATTAACGTCTCCACGTCGTGGTGTAGTTTGTTATTCAAACACATCATTAATTGGATGGGTATAATAATAAATATTACTGATGTAAATAATAAATATAACATGTTAATGATTCTGTATATATATATATTATATTCCATCTAATTACATATGATTTCGCCATCAATATAATTATATTTTCGCTCATGCGTACGTATGGATTACCGTCTCCACGACATGATGATATTAATTTCCACGTTCATCTTATATATGATGATTATAAAAATAAATATATCATTAGTTAGTTTGTAATATATTACATAATAATGCTACTATATATATATATATACTTACATATATCTTATTCACTTAGTTTCGTTCAATATGATTTTAAAATTGAAACAACCTTTATGCATACAATTGACCTACCGTATCCATAAATTGTGTTTTCCATTTCATATATATGTCTATTATACATATATATATTATAAATATATATAAAATATATATATATCATGTGATATATTATGGAAGTATTTAAATCATGATATATGTGATACAATCAGGAGTAACAAGTTAAAACACGTACGATAAAGAAAGCGATTATTACCCAAAATGTTAAATTAAAATGTAAAGTATTATTAAATGGGTAGTATAAAGTCATAAATTAATCATGGATGATATCATAAATAATAATATTGGTTTTTTATAATTTAATACCATAATATGGTCTTCATACAAGAGGTTAAACGTACCCTCGACTAAAGGAAAGTGTAAGGTAAGGGTTAATTCCAAAATCTCATTATTATTCAATATTGTTATTGTGTAACTTTTTAATGGAAATTATTTATTATCCATGTCCATGTTGCATAAAAGTGTTTTTTAAGTGATTATTTTTAAGGTACTCTTTTAATAAAAAATCATTTAAAATGTCTTAAAGATTTATTTTTCTAAAACTTTCTCATTAATGTCAATGTTTTTAAAATGGTTTAAGGATTTATTTATATGGAAATGAATGTTTTAAAATGTTAAATCCTTTAAAAAGTTTCAATGTGGTATGGGAAACTTTGATTAAAAAATATCTTTAAATATCTTCCTTTCTAAATTGTGTGACTTTTAAATGTTTTCATGAAAATGGGATATTTCTCCTGAAGAGTTTTACAAATCATTTTCATCTATGTCAACATCCTTTGATGGGATTTAAAATTGTTTGAAGTTGATTTTTTATGATAAAAATATACCATATTTTATTGATGGTTTTGTGATATGTTTGACTGTGTATGTGTTATTTTTATTCCACTCATGGTTTATGAAGAATGTATTGACATTTCGCATGCTTGTTTTAATACAAATGTTTATGTTATGTTTAAACCTTTTCATTTGAGGAATTAATTAAACTTAGTATGTGATGGGTGGATCCTTATATAGCTCCTCAATGCATCATAATGTCTCATTGGACAAACTAGTGTCTTGGCACAAGTCCCTGACAAAATCTTATTTGTATTATTGGCACAATGCCTTCACTATGTGGTTATGAAGTTTGGCATTATGAATTCCATTGTTATGAATGTGGCTATTAATATTTAATGTTATTATGAGACTAGTAGAATATCCATGTGAATAAGTAAATGGAATTATTTTATTGTATCTTTTCCATATTACTCTAATGTTTATGTTTAAAAGAATTTTTTTAGTCTTATACAATTACTTAATTGTTTATTCTTATGTATTAATGATTTCTCTATATTGTTATCCTTACTGAGCATCTGATCTCACCCAGTTCTATGGTTTAATTTCCCCAAGATTAAAAGAAGTATATTATGATTGATAATTAGGGTTATTCTAGGGGATTAATTTAATTCTCAAAGGATCATTTTTGTTGTGTGTTATTTTATAATGAGTAATGTGATGTTCATGTATGTAATCTATTTTCCAAGACTGCTAAACTGATCGGTCTTTCGGGACTTTATTCCTTGTAATCATGCAAATGTATTAAAATAATGAACCGAATCTGGGTAAATAGGGTCAGGGTGTTATATGAACCACGTATCTTCTCCTTTTAATGTTTTCTAAAAACATGTTGCATAGTAGTAATATTGTAGAAATTTCAGCTCAAATCTTCCTATTTTCTCAAGAAATTATCTTATTTTATTTATGTCAATACCCAAACCTATTTCATTTCTAGGGGTATTAATCAAGACATAAAAACATTATATTTGATTATGGAATTGATATACATAAAACCCTTATTCAATTTCAAGGGGTTATAAATGACATTATGATCATATTTTTAAGCAGTTTTACAACTGTCATGATTTTGATATGAAACCCATTTATTATATTCGATTTGGGTTATTAATGAATTTTTTTATTACAATCTATGTGGATCATATAAAAATAAATACATATTAAGGGTGTGCCCTAATTTGTCTCCAACGCATTGGGTAATGAAATTAATCTTTAGAGATGACAAGTTTCTTGATACCTTGGTGAATACCCATAATATTTTTTATGAAACCTTGGGGATTATCCTTGTTAATATTATTATAGATGTCTAAATTAAATTTTTTAGCCACATATTCGTTTTATGATTAATGTTATTTTTATTATATTATTCAACTTTTTCTATTTCTTATGCCTTTATGTATTTCATTATGTTCTTATTGATATCAAAAGTAAATTGTTTCACTTGTTTTCCCTTATTGGGCCTTCTTCTCACCCTTTACATTGATGTATATCCCCAGGTTATGAAATGCAGTAATTGAAAAAATTATGAAGATATGATGAATCCTTACTAGTGTATTAGAGAAATTGTTTTATGTTTTCATGTATTATGTTCCATATTTCCAAGACACTAAACATTAAAGATCCATTGTTTGTAAAATGTGATGAAACGTTACGTACTAAAATGGCGGGAAGCCATATAACTCAAACATGAAAGGAATGTATTACACAAAGAAGGATGTCTGGTTCCTGGAGAAGAACATCTGGTATGTGAAGGGGAAATTGTCATCAGAAGTGAAGGCAGGCCATGAACATATACCAATTTGTGGATAGAGGGTGATTAAAAAATGAGGTTTTTGGAGTCGTTACGTGGAGGTTATACATGAATGATAAGTTAGAGGAAGTCCATAGATGGAAGGAGTTTTTCAGAAGTGGAAGAGGTATGCGGAAGAGGTGTTCAACAAACCAAACCTAGTACTTTGTACGCGCGAGAAGAAAGTGGTTCATAGTTTTTTCCAGGAGGCTTGTAAACGCATCATATCGGTTTGTGAATGTATTTTCCATTACCTAGATATACCCAGGGAGGAGTATTTCATCAATGGGTGAAAAAAGGACATCAACAGAGAAAATAACTTGAGATGAGGATGCAAAAATTCATGTAAATGAGGGGGACAACCATTCAATAAACTTTTTTTACCTATATGCCTATAAAATATGAGTGGAAACTTTTACTAGAGAATCCACAAAAGGAACGGGAAGATGATGACCCTTTCGACTAGCAGCGAGCCATATAAGGGAGGAATATGGAGTGACATTTGGGAATTTAGTATGTGTACATTAATCCTTGTAAAGGTATTGAGGATGGGGATATAAGACCTAGCCTGATCATTACATTCATTATTGGTAGTAAGCCTTAGTTAATTTGGTACATCGTCACACCTTCATTGTATTATACTTTTATGTATGCTAATGAGGGTGAACCAAGTAAAAATAGATGCGTCAGATGCATGATTAAAATTATTTACATACTTTTCTGTGACAACAAGAGAGAAGAGTGTTTTGTTTCATGACGAAACAAGTTCCGAAGGAGAAATTTTTTTATATTCCATGCATTGATTCACCCCTCTCTTAGGGTATTTGACATAATGGACTAAACAGTTGGTATTAGAGTTAAAGGTTGAATTTAAGTGATTTTATCTTATAAGTAGAAAAAATTTGGTCAATAATAATGTTATTATGATTTTTTAATAGAAATAATTTTTGTATATAGATGAATCAGATGCAACACTACTGTGGATCAGCAGGGACATATATCTTCACAACATATAAGCATGGAATATTAGATGACAACAATAGTGGTGCATTATCAAAAGCTGAAAGGAGGTATTTATGAGAGGATACTAATGGGATCAATGCTTTATGGGTAACCCTATCAAAGTAAATTTATACACAGATAATGTCTGGTAAAACATCACATTCTATGTGGGAACAATTGGGGAAAATTTATGATGGAGACACAATAGTCAGAGAAGCCAAGATATTGGTTCTTTTTACAAAGAATTTGGATCTCAGAATGAACCCATGTGATATTTTTTATTTATTCTTGGGTCGGGTAATAATTATTTTGGAAGAAATGATGGGTCTTGGAGATGTCAATGAAGATATAATTATTGTGAACCATATCTTGAGGAAACTTCCATTGTAGTTAAATCCAAACATTTTAGTGTTGGAAGACAAGGAACCAGAAGTGAATAGACTATATAACATACACAAAACCCTTCTTGCATCAGAAATTTGAAATTATGATAATGATGTAGTGGAAACGTAGAAGTCAAATAAAGTCCCATTCAAGGCCATGATGATTCCACCTATTGAAGAGCATCCTGATGATGAAAATTTGAATAATGTAATGTCATTTATCTCCTAAAATCTAAAAAGGGTAAGGGAGAAGTTCATATTTAAACTTCCATTTCCACGATTTTAATGTGGAATTATTGAGAATTTTGTTATAAAATTTCATATGAAGATTAATGATGACAATAAAGAAAATAATAAAATTCCCCAATACAAGTATTCATAAAATATGAACGGAATGAGAAGTACTAGGAAAAAGTTCATTAAAAAAAGAATCTTCTTTCAAAAGAAGATGAAATTTTAGGAGAATTTGAGGTAGAAGTGTTAGATAACTAAATGAATCATATGTTCGATGCTTTGGTGGCTGTGGTTGCAGAAATTTAATTCAAGGCATCGGATTACCCCGGTATTTGGATCATTGATAATGGATGAACATCCCATATAAGAGGAAATAATTTTTTAGTGTCAGGATTAGGTACTATATTGAATTTATTGTAGAATTTGGTAATGATGAGGGCTTTAAAATTATTGGTTTAGGATAAGACATGTTTGTAGGAAAATAAATGAGAGAATAATATGGCTTTTTTTATGAGGGGATTAGTCACAAAATAATTACTGTCAGTCATTTTTGTGACTTGGGGAATGCCATAAGTTTTTCTAAGAAATTATGTATCATCCTGAAAAAGGATGGTTATGTTTTTTTGCAAGAAAAATGTACAAAAGTGTGTCTCTACAATGTGAGTGGAGAAGAAAATATGTTCATTTAATCCAAGTATGAAGAAAACATGTTATGGAAAAAGTATCTTAGAAAAATAAGCCACACCTACTTAGATGATCTAGGTAAATATTAAGAAAATATAAATCTTCGTAGATTATTATTTGATCATAATCATACATTCAATGCCTTCCAACAAGATAAGATCATTCAAAATACATACAATTCAATTGAGAAAATGTCAGCAAGTTTTCATGATTTGGTTCATATTAATGTGTGTGGGACAATTTTGATAAGGGCAATTGATGGCATGAGATATTATGTTATATTCATTGATGAATATAGAAAAATTTAATGGGATTCAATAATAACCACATAATATTAAGATTTATGTTTCATTACAAGATATCAATATGAATGTGAAAAGATGATTGGTCATAAAATCTATATGATCTGAATTGATAATTGAATAATGTTCACAATTAGCCAAGTGGAATATTATATCAGGAAACACGAGACAATGCATCATGTTTTATTAGTATGAACACCACAATTGAATGGAGTAGTTGAGAGAAGAAATCAGATAGTCAATAACATGGTCACAAAAATGCTCATTTAGAAAGATCTCTCATATTCATTTTTGAAAGAAGTAGTGATGACAGTAGTATGTATATATTATAAAGAAATACTTTTTCTGAATGTTGAGAATAATCCATACGAGTTATGGTATTGAAAGAAGCAGTCATTGAAGTACTTTTGAGTTTTCTTAAGTAAATGTTCTATTCTCAAAAATAATAAAAATAGGGAGTTTGAATCACGTGGGTATGATTGGATAATTCTTGGATAATTAATAAAAATAAAGTCATATACATGCTTTAATAAGATTCTAGGAATGACAGCTAAACGTTATGAATTTACTATAGTAGATAATGAACATAAACATGTAAAATAAATGACCAGACTTGGGAGGACAGTGATGAATAGATGAGTAGGTTAGGAGACACTCCAACTCTAGAGTTTTATTTAGAATAAGACTCAGATGATGAGAATAAACCAGTGTTTCCCAGAGACCAGTGAGAATATCTGAAATTGACAAGAATAAAATAATTGGTGATTAGAAAAGACTAGTGCAGACAAGGAGGATAAAGTATCTAAAGAATGAAGCGTACTAATCACAATTGGAGCCTAAATTAATTGATGATGTATTTGGAGATGATAATTTTGTTTAGGTAAATAATGAAGATGTTGACCAAATTAGGAAGAATGAAATGTGAGAAACATTTTCATGACTAGCAGATGAGAATTTCCTTAGAAAAAAATCTATCATATGCACATAATTGAATGATTATGGTAAATTGAATCTGTAGAAAGAATTAATGGTTTGAAAATGGTACTCTCAGATAGATGCTATTGTTATTTATGTGACATTTCCACCTATTTCAAGGTTGGATACAATCTGATTATTTTTGGTCATAGCAGTGCAATAAATGTTTATGGTTTTCCAGATAGATATGAAGCCAACATTTATGAATGGAGATTTTTTTGAGTAAGTTTACATTGAGAAACCATATGGTTATCTCATTAATAAACATGTGAAAATATTTTTTCAGCAGAGGAAGGTTGTATAAGGTTTGAAGAAAGCACCAAGAGCATACGATTAAAAGCTTCATTAGTTTCTAAAGAAGCTCAGTTTCTAGTGTGGTGGAGTTGATTAGAACCTGTATTTCATTAGTGGAAGTATTTAAAGGATGGTGTTTCTGGTTTATGTAGATGTCTTAATAATTGGTTGATTAGATGAAGCACAACGAAGATATTATTCTAAATTCATTAAAAGAGAGTTTGAAATGTCAATGATTGGTGAGATGACATTTTTTCATGGCTTATAATTGACACAATGAAGGTGTGTAACATTTATTTCCCAATCAAAATATGCAAAGGATGTTTTGAGAAGGTTTGGAATAGGTAATTCCAATGAGGTGAAGGAATTGTTTACTACTAGGTTGAAACATTCACAATATAATGAAGGAAAGGTAGTTAATATCATAAAATACATGAAAATCAACGGTAGTATGTTATACCTAACATCAAAAAGGTCTGATATTTTATTTTACACATGCTAAAAAATGAGGTATAAAAGAAATTCTAATGAGTTCCACATGACTGTAGTGAAAATAATATTTTGATATATTAAGGGAATGGTGGATTTTGGTTTATTTCATAATGAAAAATACCATCTAGAGTTATTGGGATATACAAACAAAGAATGGTATGGTTTAGCAGATGATAAAAATTAATGTCTTTAGGTGCCTTCTATCTTTGTTGATTTTGTATTTCATGGTTGTGAAAAAAAACAAGATTGAATTTAATTAAGCACTGTAGAATTGGAGTACATTGCTGCTACTCAAGAATGTACAAAATTACTGTGGATGAAGAAAAATAATTATGATATTGGATTTGAAGTGACGACTCCAATCAGAATCCATTGTGATAAATCTTGTACTATAACACTAAGCAAAAATCCATACCATCAGTCAATGAAAAAGTACATTGAAATTGTATATCATTTTTTCAATGATAATGTGGTATAAAGGCTTGTGAAGTTTGATTAAGTTCTAACATAACAACATGTTGATGATATTTATATAATTCTTTGTCCCAAGGAAGCATTTGAAAGAAATCAACTAGTTCTGGGAGTCCAGTCGACTCCCCACAATTCAAAAAATGGGTATGTGGTACCCCCTCTACCAAATGTATTGTGTGTTTTACCCTAATGTACTGATATGTGTTATTTACCCTATTATATACAACAATGAATTGTCCTTTGGGATCATTGAAAAAGGGGGAGAAAGTATGACTATTCTAGGGGGAGAAAAGAAATGGGGAGAAGTGTTCTTCCTCCGAGGTGGCATGTTTATGGGTGGAGTGGAAATGGCATGATGAAGATCATCACCCATCCCATTTTCTATAGATATGAGTTCTCATCTAATTTATTATTCCTTTGTCTCAACCCATTCATCGTCACTATAATTTATATAAGGTAGAATTAATACTACAGGAACTCTCAGTCCTAGTGAGTGATTGTGTGGGGGTCAAGCAATCTTGAAATCAGTCCTTGTCGGATATAAATTCCTCAGTTAGTCTCCAATGGGTTTATTTAGGGAGCCAAGAATTCCCAAATGCCCTATTATCCATGAATCATGGACATTCATTCCAAAGGCAGGTTCTCGTTGGCTGAAGATTTGGCCAATGACACTAAAAAACTTCATTGGTCGAGAGGATGGGAGTTCAGGCTCACCATTCCCTTCTAGGGGAGGATTGATGCATGTTTCGAGACTCTTTTATAGATTTCTTTTTCATTCATATGTTCGTGAATCCTTGGTTCATTCCCAAAGACTGTGTCCATAGGCTACCCTTAGTTTGCATGATTATTTTGATCATGCATATGTTTGAGGCCACATAGGTGGTACAGACATAGCCATATAATATGCCGCTCTAGAGATTATCGGCATCCACGGGGACAAAATGTGACTTGATATTGGGATTGGGCCTACAAGGAGGGCTTCCTATGAATCCCTTGGAGAGGAATCAGAACCCATGTATTTTAGATTTTATAGGTCGTATGCATAAAATCTTACCATTTGATAAAAAAGATTGGCTGGACCCTTTATAGATGAGTAGGAATCCTAAGTATCCTGATTTAATCCAGAATCAGAGTTCTTATAATTCAGAATGTGTGGGGCTTACGCATAATAGTTACCCATTTAAGGGGAGATGATTGGGTGGACCCATTATGTATGGGAACCCTTTTGAGCTTGGGCCTTCTTGTAGGGGTTTCATGTATCTGGATTTAATCCAGAATCATTGTTCTCAAAGTTCAAAATTTGTGGATGTTTAATTCCTAACAAACCCCTAAGACCACGAGATTCATGCTCGGTGTGAGAATCAAGAGGATATGAGAGATCCAACCAACCACATGCTCATGTGATGTATACTATAGTTTAATATCATATATCTTGTATGATGATTAACTAATGGATAGTCATGTTGGGATGTTCTGACATGCCTCGAGCATGAGAGTAAAGAAATGTGCAAACCATTATTCTAGAAGATCTCGTATCAGGAGATATTACATGAGGCATGGAAGCCATTATGCCATATAGAGGTATAAGAGGACAATCCTGAGGATGAATTTGTCTCTTGTTGACATGCCATATTTGTGGACAACATATGCAGAGCCACCTAGGCCAGATGTGCATAGTCAAGCAGAGGTGTCCTAAAGACACTGGCCTTCGTCTTATGTTGATCAGGGATGTTTATAAAGATCCATAATCACCTGATACACTATAGTTTAATGTCATATAGCTTGGACAAGTAACTTATAGTTAAAATTCATGTGGAAAAGACTATTACTCAGATTTTAGGGTCATAGTGTTTGGACCAATCGTTATAGAAACACATGATTAGCTGTAGGATAGTCAGGCTGGGTTGTTCAGACATGCCTCGAACATGAGAGGGAAGGAAGGTGTAAACTATAAATTGAGGGATTCTCAAAATCAGGAGAAATTATATGGGTCATGGAAGACATTAAGGCATATACCATTAGGAAATGATTATCTTGAGGTTGAATTTACTTTTGGTTGACAACCAGTTTTGTGGCCAACATATGCAGAGAAACCTAGGAATGATGTGTATAGTCAAGAAAAGGTGTCCTCGGGACACTGGACTTTTTCTTCTGATGGAACGAGAGGGATATAGGGATCCAAAATCAATAGAGACATAGAGTATGAGGAATGAAAAGTATGTATTTGAGCATTTGTGAAACATTCAGGCCATGATTTTTCATGGACTTTTGGGTCAACCTGGCATAGGTGGTAGGTGATAGAGTTTTTGGGAGGTGAAAGAGGAATGTCTCTTCTAATGGTATTTCAATGAAGGAGGTATGGGAGGCATAAAGATGAAATGTAAAATGTATTCATTGTGTCCCAAAATGTTCATGGTGCAACCATCCATTTTTTATGGGGCTCAGTGATGAAGGCAAAGGGACTAGGCCGGAGGGGCGGGACTGCAACCCGACAGTGAACCCGAGTGGGGGGGGGCACAACTCCTATAGTATGGACCAGTTGGAGTTAATTATTTTCCACATAGGGTGTCCATATAATATATGGCTGATTGAGATTATATAATGATTATTTTTCCATGTATGATGGTACACGAAGGATCTTTCGGCGATCTATCTTCTACACAGGGTGTTCTCATGCTTTCTTTCGCATATGGGCATTTGCGAACCATTTTCTGCATATGGGCATACACAAACCATTTTTATTATATTTTAATTGGTTTTTTGGTTGGCTATGGAGGGTCTTCCAAATACCATTTGGGGGTAGGAATTCTGTGAACTACATTATGTATAAGGTTCACAACATGGATTATGCGAACTGCCTATTGTTCACGGGATGGAATCCACGAACTACTTCAGGTGCAGTACGTCATACCCTATATTGTCTTCGTACCCATTTCACCCATCCCAGAGAACTCTATCCATCTTCATACCCCCTTTCTTTTCTCCTAGAGTTTATTTTATAGAGTACTGGGGAAGCTATATCTACAATACACACGAAACCTTATTGCAAATCCCATATATGAAATTTGGCCCAATAATGACTCAATCAACCACAATTTTAGGAGGTTTTGCTACGATGATGGATTATCCTCATCCGCGAACCACATAATTCATGTCGATGGAGTGCAAGGCATCTCTCTTCTAGATTCTCTCCAATGAAAATAGTTCACAGAGGCTTCAGTTAGCAGGTGGAAATTCACTGCAAACTACGTCATTCACTGGCCAACGCCTTGTGGTCCAGTGCGGCATAGGACTTTTGCATACCTAATGGCTCACGTATTATTCCTTTCATGAACCTTTCCCAGAAATTGGTATGTGGTTAGCCTGGATTTCATTGAAAAAATTTATTTCTTCCAATTTTATCTCAAATTTTCAGTCCAACATTTTATCATTACTTCACCTCAATTTTGGGAGTTTTTTATTTCCCTTTTCTAAATTTTTGGGACACTACAAATGACCCCATTGGAATTGGGTCCGATCAGAATGAAGAGGATATTATTCCGATGTAGAAGTAGCCCTGACATGAATGGTAAAATAATAATCTAATTTTTACTTGAGCCAAGGGACTCAATGAGCGTAGTTTGACTATTTCACAGGAATTATGAAATAGCTCACAATATTTTTGTATTTTTCATTATAAACAAAATTTTTTCCTAAGCATGATTGTCACATGCTTAGATGGAATAACTTGATTTTATCATAGACCTCCATTTGCTGGTTTTCGACCTAAAATGATTTACGTATTTTTGTGGATCATTAATTTTTTAATGAATGAATACATAAATTTTACATAGAGGTGCTTTCCACATATTCCCTAGGGATTGTATAATGTCTTTTTCGCTGGGAGTTCACATTCCATCCAATCATTCTTATTACTGATGTTTTAGGTTGAACATGTTTTACCAAACATAATGGGGAAAGAGACCATAATTCGGGGCCATTTTATGGGAATATTCTAGTATCCTTCATACAAGAATTAAGGATTTTTATTGACCCTCGACTTCTGGACACTGGTCATGCATGAGTCTCGAGAGCTGCTTTATGTGTACAATGATAGGAGAGGACTCTCCTACAGATGAATTTTCCTTCTATTGATGGATTTTTCCTTTAGAGAAAAATGAAGAGCCACTAGGGAATGATATTAGTAGTCAAGAAAAGGTGTCTACAAGACACTGGCCTTCTATTTCTGATGGCTTAGTGGGATTTGCATCATTTTGGATTTATATTTATTTTGGGAGCCAAAATGGGTGGATAGCCTGAGTAGTGTTGTCTGAGAACATTAGGAACATTCATATCATCCTTGAGTGAAAAATTGTTCCCCCACATTTCTTACTTACGTGAGGGAGAGCTGCTGAATGATCAGTTCAGTTAAGAGTCCCCATTTTCATTTATTTTTTTCAGGGGCACAGGGAAAGAAAAAGGTACACAAGTTTTCATCCAAGAGTTTTCACAAATCTGGGGGTGTGATAAGACATGAATGTCATTTGAGCATACAGAGGCTTGAGAGGACTCTACTGAGGATGAACTTTCCTTTGATTGATGACTATTTTCATGGGAAACATATGCACTGCCATAGGGGCATGATATGCACAGTCAAGAAATGGTGTCCAGAGGACACCTGCCTTCCATTTCCGATGTCATTTGAGGATTATAGAGATTGAGATATTTATGAATATTCTTTGTGACCTTCGACCAGGGGTGCCTATGATCAAAAAAGGATGATTTTTAGCTGAACATCTTTGGGGAAACCTAGAAATGAGTGGGGGTACTCTTCCTTTTTAGGCAGATCAACATCAGACATACAGATGGGATATCATTTAAAAACCTCAAAAGTGACTTGAGATGAACCGATCTCGTATTTTCTAATATATCTATAATGTGAGAAATGACAAATGTGTAAACCATGAATTTGAGGGTCTTGAATTAAGAGTTGTGGAAATTAGTCTTGGAAGCCATTTGGTGTACTGTGATAGGAGAGGACTCTCCTGTGGACAACTTTTTTTGATTGATGACCATTTTTGTGGGAAACATATGTAGATTCACTGAGGCATAATGTGAATAGTCAATCAAAGGTGTCCGTAGAACACTAGCCTTCTATTCCGGATGGAATTAGAGGGTTATGGGGATTCAAGATCACTCAAATCATGGAGTTTGGAATATGGAAGTAGTGTATCCAGATATATTGGGGATATTCGGGCTGTGATTTACTCATGGAATTGTATCCCTTATAGAGATCAGAATCATATGCTGGGTGATGTATTCATTCTATCTTTGGGATACCTAGCTTTTTAACATCACATGGCAAGGATACAAGGGTCCACTTTGGGGAGGGAACTGTGGCCTTCCTTTTAGGTTCGTGCTTATAAGACCAAATTCCTATGGCGTTTTCCTATAATGTCACTATGTATCTATCACTGAAATCCCTAAGACCATGTGCTCTATGCTCGGTGTGAGAAACAAGGGATTATGATGACTATGTTTAATTACTTATGAATATAAAAATAATCATTTTAGGGATCTTTTTTGGACTTAAACCATTGTTTGGTAGTTTAACATCGTGTGGTGAGGACAATTTTGGCCATGAAATTTAATGTAGTACGGTGAGGATGATTTTGGGCTTCTAGTTTAAGTTTTTGTGGTGAGGACTATTTTTTTTCATAAAAGTCTTCAAAATAATTAGGTTAATTATAATTAGAATGTTCTATAGCACCTTATACATGAATGTAGATTGTAGGTTTGAACCATATTCCTGGGGGCGACATGAATCAAGAGGGATGACATGGATCTTGAAAGCCATCGAGTGTACTAGGATAGGAGATAACTCTCTGGTGGAAGAATTATCCTTTGATTGATGAACATTTTTTGTGGGAAACATATGAAAAGCCACTAGGTCACGATATACATTGTCCAACAAAGGTGTCCACAAGAAACTGACCATCCATTTCAGATGGCGTTGAATGATTATGAGGATCCATGTTGTCCCGAAGTATGGAGTGTGGAAAATGGGAAAGATGTGCCCAAGAATGAGAGAGTACCCAGACCATTATTAACTACAAAATAATGGAGATTCCACATAGGTTTGAACCATATGTATAGAGGGAAGCATGATATTTTGGACTCTTATGACTGAGAGGCATGTGTGGAATATCATAATATGGAGGACTAATCCACACATAACTCTTGAAGAATTTCGTAGTTTTTTTGTCGTATGATAATACTTTTCATGGAATACCCATAAATGTATAACCTATGCATGGGGGAAAGGTTCATTTTTTATAGTGGTTGGGATAGTATGTCGAATCTGAGCATCACTACATATCCTACGAGGGAAAGAATCTCACCACACGTAGTTCTAGATGTTCCCTAAAAGAATTTGCTTGACATGTTAGGGATACATGAGGTAATTTTGGTTTCATATGATATGGGTGATAGACCTACCACATTACCTTATAGTTTATTTGCATAAGAGAATCCATACCACTGATCCTAATCTCACGTGAGTTAAACTCGATGTGAGAAACAAGGACTGGTTACAAAGTCTCCATCGTAAGAGTAAGGTGAAAAAGATGATGATGGGGGAATTTTAATATTATTTCTTAGTGGGGTTGGGCCATGATTGTGGATCGAGGCATCCATACGTATCTTTTGAGGCCAAGAATCTAGTATTTTGTAGTTCGGTATGTACCCCATTCCAATTTGGCTTGGTCAAAAGGGTAGGGGCACTTTCATTCTACCCATCATAGTTTCCAGGTCTACTATGTTACCCCATAGTAGAACTTCATAAGAGAATCTATATCACCAATCATAAGCTCACGGGAGTTGTACTCTAAGTGATAAACATGGAGTGATATGGATTTCCTCTATGATTGGGGGTAGATGGGGGGAATTATGGATGCATTTTTTCGATTGGAGCTAAGCCCAGTTCAAAGAGTGATGTATCCCTACGTATCTTGTAAGGGTATGAATCAATCTTCACGTAGTTCCATGAGAGGTCATGTGGTTTATTATCATGAAATTAGGATGTTTTATGCTATGTAGTTTAAAATATTATAGCAAGGAAATGTGACACAGTTTAACACCATGTTTTAGGGATGAGATCCTTATATTTTAATAACATATGGACTGATGATGACTCATATGTTATGGTCTTAGGGTTTGGACCATGATATGGGGGCATTTTGAACTCATAGTTTAGGGTCATATATCATTCACCATAACTCCATGGTGTTTTTCCTTTACCCATAGTTTAAGGTCTTATAGTTTAGACAATGATATAGAGAAAAAAATATGACTCTTAGTTTATGGTCATTGAGCATGGACCTTTCTATTTGAGGCATTATTTACTCATAGTTTAGGGTCATAGAGCTTGGACCTTGGCATAGAGACATTTTTTATGAATCATAGTATAACGTCATTGAGCTTGGACATTAGAATTTGGGATATTTTTATGACTCATAGTTTAATGTTATAGAGCTTGGACCTTAACAAGGGGCATTTATTACGACTCTTAGTTTAGGGTCATAGAGTTTGGACCCTGTCATGGGGAATTTTATTGAATCATAGTTTAAGGTCACAAAGTTTAGACATCATCATTAGATTACATGAATTATTTCTTCAAGAACATCACATTTGTAAGAGATGTGGTGAGCTAACTGTCCATTCATATTTGGGCGTATTCTCTATTGAAATAGACCTTGTGTATGATGTATGGTCCTTCCCACTTTGGTTCATGATTTGGGGTATTCTTCCCTAGTATCATCAGGGTTTTGATGACTAAAACCATTTCTCCTTCGAGGATATATCAAAGATGGACATTTTGTTGAAGGCTCATGATATCTGGTTTTAGTAGATTTCCAAATGGTGTAGAGTATGAATCCTTCTCTCCTCTAGCTACTCAAATTCATCAAACTATCTATGGAATTTCATGTCTATGGATAGTTGATCACAAATGGACACACTAAGTGATGGCTCTTAGATTTGATAAGAAACACTGCCTCTACCCTGTATACCAGTGAGTACAGTTTTTCTTGGGTGGTAGGGTGGGTTGTGTTCCGGCAATCCCATAAAGCATGAAAGAGCTCTTCTGGCCACAATTTTTTACTCTTTTCAACCATCTTTTCAAGCATGTTGGACATAGAAATTTTGAAAGCCTCTATCTATCCATTGGTCATTGTGTGGTTGTGGTATGACCGATTTTCCTTCATTCCATATTCTTGGTAAAACTTTTCCTGTTGGGAAAAGAAGAAGTTGGTGCTGTTGTCCACCAGTATTGTATAAGGGACCCAAAATATGGTGATGATGTTGGCCTTCACAATGATGACAATGTTTTTGTCCCTAAAATCTTAAAGGGGTATGAAATTAGTCCATCTAGAAAAGAATTCAGTCACTATGAGTATAAACATGAACTGTCTGCCAGTAATGGGAGGATATGGTCCCACAACATCCATCCCCCAAGCGAAGAATAAACAAGATCACTTACCCATGTGTAGAAACTATGGGGGGTGTATGAAATTAGCATGAACATGGTAGGAATGTAACTTTTTAGTGAATATGGTGCAATCATGTATCATGGGGGGAAAGTAATACCCATGCCTCCAGATTTGGTGAGAGAGCTTGGTTGCTGACTGTTGTGCTCCACTAGCTCTTGCATGCACTTATTTCATGATAGTAGTACTCTCTTCTCCATCAATGCACCTGAGAAAGACTCTATCGAGGACTCATTTATATAGAACCTTCTCTTGGATTCCCCCATTTTATAGGGTAAAATTTACTACCCATCTTCGGACCTGCTCCCTTTCAACCTGAACTGGTGGGAGTTCCCCATTCCGAAGGTAATTTGTAATGGGTGTCATCCAACCGGTGGTATGACTATAAGGCCTAGGAACATGGATAATTTCAACAATTTCCTCTGTATTTCTCTTGATGAATGAAAAGATCATCCGACGGGGAGCAATGCTAATGATTGTTTCATCCTAATCGGGATCATCCAAGGTTGTTGTGGCATTTGAAAAGTTTCAACTTGAGCATTCTTTAACTGGTGGACATGATTCAATGTCGGTTCTGATGGGAATTCTTCCATCTGTGCTCAAACATTATTCATTAAGGGAACCAATAATTTTTTCTTGATAGCACAATCATCATCGACCAATTTGATGACTTTATCTAAATCACCCTTTATTCTTAGGTGATTGGATAGCACCTGCAGTACCAAATCTAGGCCTACAATGAGGGCCTGATATTCCAACTCATTGATCATACATCATTCCAAAAGCATGAAAGAGTAAGGCATGATTTCCTTTTTGGGAGATATGAGTATAACTCCCAGTCCCAATTTCTTGAGATTGGTATCCTCAATCATTTTCCGTATTGGGCTTCGGGAATCACCGTCGAAGTACATTTCCAACGTCTTGGGGTTATCCTAAATGGAAAAAACTTCTTCATCCAGAAGTTCAGCATCCAAAGGTGATGTTTCTTCCAATGGGTGCTCGATTAAGATGTCTGCTAATTCCTATCCTTTGAGGGCCTTCTTGGTCACATACCATATGTCAATCTGTAGTAGTATGACAACAAATCGTGATAGGCACTCATTTAAAATGGTAAAATTGAGTATATACATGAGAACATTGCAGTGAGAGACGAGGTGGACCTCATGGTGCTCTAGGCAATTCCTGATCTTCTAAACTACATTGATTAGGGCTAGGAATTTTTTTCAATCATTGAATACTGAGTATTGGCATAGAACATTGTATTAATGAGGTAGTAGATGTTGTTCTTACTGCCAACATCATTTTTTTGCACGAGGAAGGTGCCTAATGACCATTCCAACGAAGTTACGTATAAGATGAGTAGTCTCCCCTCAACTATAGGCATGAGCACTGATGGGATTATGAGATATATTTTGAGGTTCTCAAATTATTTTTGAAAATTTTAATACCATTCATACATAAATCTTTTATTCATGAGCTTGGTGAAAGGTAAACATTTAACATCTAGGTAGGTTATGAAGCACCGAATGTAGGTGAGGTTCCCCTTGAGACCTCTCAACTTGGTGAGGTTGTAAATTGGGGACATGCTAATAATTTATTTTGTCTTATTAGGGTCCAATTCGATGCCATGATGGAGAACAAAAAAGCCGATGAATTTTTCAAGGTAACTCCAAAGGCGCATTTCAAGGGATTCATCTTCAAACTATATTGTCACAATTTTTTGAGAATAGTTTCATGGTCGGCCATGTGGTTCGAACATTGTCATTACATAACTACCAGGTCATTGACATAACACTCAATGAATTTTCCTAAAAAGTGCTTGATGATTCGATGCATGGAATGCTGATATGTGGAGCTGACATTCTTTAGAAAAAAGGGCATCACATTATAACTGAACACTCCCTGATGGGCCCTAAAAGAGGTATCTTATTCATCTCCTTATGACATCCATATTTGATTATATCCAAAATATCCATCCATGAATGAAAGGTCTTCGCATCCAGCTATTTCAAACAACAAACATTCTATGATCAGGGATGGGAAGTTATCTTTTAGAAAATGCTGATTAAGGTCCCTAAAGTAAATGAATATTCTAATATACCCATTCTTTTTTGGAAATGGAATATGTTCTCCTTCTAGATAGGATATTGAACCTCCCATATGAAATTTTATTTGATTATCATGACATCATTAGCCTCTATTTTGGCAGCATGCATCAGGTGGGTCATTCTGGATGCCTTCATATAACCCTATAGAAATTCTGGTAAGCTCAGATGGTGGGTGGAGACCTTAGGATCGAGATTGGGAATCTCTGTGAAATTCTAGGAAAAACATATAGATTCTTCTTTAGAAAGGAGGTGCATGCATCATGTTACTCAACAAGCATAGAAACACTCATCAGAGTGGGACCTGGGTTGTTTTTAGTGCTGAGATTTATCTCCCTATGTTCATCGATTTAGGTGGAAACAACTTCTTTGAATGCAAGAGAGACAACTTTGAGGTCTTCTTCCACTTGTTCTTCTTCTTCTTCTTCATCTTCGTCATCTTCCTCTTATAATAGAGAAATTATTTTTGAGATAACATTTCCAATATTGGAAGAGAAATTGAATTTTTAATTAGGGTGTGAGGCAAGGGTAGTTTGATGTCCCATTGATGACCCAAAGGCATATTAGAAAGATATTTTTTGGACAACCTGGGAGTCAGCCCAGTATTTTGTGTCTTTGGACTTGGAGGTCGTAACAGAGACCATGCAGATAGCTGAGTCTGTATCCATATATGTACATACACATTAAACAGGGTTGATGGGTAGTACATACTCCTTCTCAAGCTTCTAGAAGGGGTCGGCAAGAGACATCTTCAATCCATTCTGGGCATTGATCTAATCAGCGTTGTCAGCAGAAAGATATTCTTCTTCCATCTCATAGAACACTGTGTCGGTATATTGTGATTCAAAAAAATAAAATGGGGATTTATCAGTGTGAAACCACCCATTTTTTCCATTAGTGAAATAATTGATCCACTGATTGTATTAGGATGGAATTTTAGTCTCCTGATGTAGTTAAGGCTTCTCTAACAGAACATTGAAAGTCGTACTTTTCCGCACCACCAAGAATTCGGAATCTGATATCATATCTCTAAGCCAAGTTTTAAGAATGATTTATCTCAATGGTTTCTTTTCACCTTTTTCATATCCCAATAGAGTTTTAGTGTTGGGTGAAAAGCTATCACCATCATAACCCAGTTGAAGAAGCATTCATAGTGGGAGAAGGTTAACTCTAGAGCTGTTGTCGATAAAAATCCTCTGAACATCAATTCCATTTATTTTTCTGAACACATATAAGGGATTTATGTTCCCTTAAATGATGGAATCTTCATCCATATTTGTGAAAAAGATGACGACGTCACATTATTCGGGACTAGTCTTCATCCAGTAGACTTCGACCATAGCTACTCTTACCTCACACTCCTGGGGACTTAGCAAGGAATCAATGAGTGGCTCCCTAAGATATGAGGATAAGATCAAAGCATCCAGGATGTAGAGACTTGTAGTAATGAGGCCATATTTTATAAAATTTCATACTTCTGCTCTAAAGGTCGATACTTCCTGGCTCTATGTTTCACTTTTATATACACCTTAAGGGTTTGAAATTTGGATGTAGATAGTCTAGCCTCAGTAGAAGGGGCCATTAGTGGTGTAGTCATTTCAAATTTTGGAAGAACTGGTATTCTTGTATACCATCGGAGGTTCAGTAATTGTTTTTTCCTAATGTATACTCCAAGATAACTAGTCTTGGGTTTCTTTCATCATATGTGAAAGAGCATTCAGGTTCCTGTCGTGTCTGTCAGATGGTCCTTCTATGAGTTTCCGAAATTTTAATGGTTTGACTTGTGTTATGGCTATTATTTTGACTCATTCCACGATCATGCCTTCCAAGAAACATTCTGCCTTTGTGGATTCTTTCTCCGAATCCTCAGTTGGGAATGAGGAATTTGGGTCTAGGGTCATAGTATTCATTCTAGAAGGGGTCCATCATGTGAATGACATTAATGGAGCTGAAGATATGTTCTTGACCTGATACTGTTTCTTCCTGGTTTTCACCTTCTAATTGTTCCATTTGGTGGGGTGGTTCCCGTTGAACCGTTTGGTGTTGAAATTCCCAATGAACATGTATTGTTGGCATGAATCCCAAAAGCATCAGCAATGATGTTGAATTTGGTGTCATCTCATCTTCTTCATCTTGCTTTCTTCCATTATGGCCATTATAGGACCACAAGGTTGAGGAGGATGGTTGTGTTGTATTGGGAGATATTGGGGTCACAGTTTGTAGTTTCCACTATGCCTTGAATATTCCATGGACTTGGTTGACGATCTTCTGGGTCATCCAATTTTCAAACTTTTTCTTCTTACTGGTGACTATTTTCCACTATTTTTCCTCTCCCGAGACTGTGGTTGAAACAGACAACACATGTGCTGGTGGTGGGTTCAACATGACGTGACCCAAATCAACCATCATTTGCATAAGATTAATGAAAAAGAAGCATTCATGGATTGTGTGTCCCTGTATCCAATGATATAGATAGTAATTTGGAAAATAGTCAAGACCCACCTCATCATATTTCTTTGTCTCTGGCAGTTTGAGCATATTCTAATTCATGGCAGCTATAAAATAGCCACATACATGGTCATCTCAGAATGAATAATATTTATTTATTATTTCTCTTAACTGATTTATATTAGAACCACATCCCTCATCTTTCCGATGTGGTGGTTCCTATTGGTGTCCATAGGGTACTGCACGGTTTAGTGGGGACCCCACAACTAGTGTTGGTGCTAGGATCACTAAATCATGAAAGAAGTTGCATCAGCGTTTCCTATTTTTCTCTTCAGAGGACAATGAGGCCACTTGGGACATATGATTGGTCATTTTCAAAGAGTCTTATATCCTCTGGGAAATTGTAGATAAGTATCTAAACCCACTGGTGCACCTCAACATGATGATATTCATTCACAATTCCTCTGGAAAGTTATCAATAAAGATGGAGAGCATCTCATCTTGGGGGAGTTTATAGATTAGAGAATATGTCAGGCCCTTCCATATGTCAATGATGTCTGAGAATATTTTTTTCTCTCACTATTTACAGTTCATGAGGTCACTGACCATCATCTTGGGCAGCATCCAACATAACTAAAATAGAAACTGTCACTAGAGGTCCTCACAACCTGTAATTGAATTAGCCGGTAGTCTAGTATACCATACAAATACTGATCCTTGCAGGGTTCATACGAAGTAACTATGTTTTATGGATTCTTGCTGCTCTGTAGTTACTATCATGGTGTCAAAGTAAGTGGCATAGTTCATTAAATGATATTCTAGGCCCCCCAAGCCATTAAAACTAGGAATACGGGGTTCCCGATGTTTGGGGGCGCGGAATATTTCTCACCCAATTGGTGTAGGATTTTTACTCGGGTTATATCAGAGCACTCCACCTCTCCATGGATTCTAGTCAAGTTTTTAGCTACACTAATTTGTATAAGATCTCTTGATTCATGTCCTTTTAGACTTGATCTTGTGCTATTGTGACAGTGGTTATGACTGGGTGTGCCGGTGCAACATGATTTTGGGGTTGATACCCTGCCGCAGGTATCATTTGTGGGTTTACATAGATATATTCTACTGCTCTTTCCAATTGGGGGAAGACTTGATTCCCTTCCAGGGATAGGTTTAATGGCCCTCTGATATGGGAATCATTCACTAAGATGAGTGCATCTGGTATGGGAACCTCTTCTAGGTGTACTTACTAAGGTTCTATTGGGGAACACGTCAGACGAGATAACTCCCTCGACGCAGCTCAACATTAATTCACCTGAGTTCATTCATGTATTCCTCCTACATGGAGAACTTTTTCTCCAGGGTGAGGGACTCACTCTCAAGTGGATGAGGAGGTGGGTCATAGAAGTCCTTGGATTTATTTTTCTTCTTGTTAGAGTTTCGTGGAGGAGGTATTGTTGGATTGACATAGGGGATCCTAGATTTAGTACCGCCCACTGGTTCCAGGTATTCACACCATCAGGATCGGTGTCGGATGCCTCTGGGAGAGAACCATCATACATCACATCCTTTTCTTCTACTTAATTTACTATGAGACCTGTGGGTTTGTCCTTTACCACATTTAATGTGGCATACCACATTAGTGGTGGTGTACCCAGTGCCAAATGGTAGAGAGGCTTCATGTGCCCTTTATTGTACTTTCTCCTTCCATTCTTCTATATTATTTAATATTCTTGATGAATATTGACCTAAAAGAAACCCTGGCCCGACCTTATAAAATGCCATTGCCTCAGAGGGTGTGAAAAACATGAAGTGGTGGTATGGGAAACTCCTCAATCCATCATTCTTCCTAGACAATGGAAGACAGACATCCACCGTGTGGGGATTTGAGGAAAAAATCCCCCCACCCCCATGGGATAGGGTTTTCCAATTCTCCATTTTCTATTTGTATGGTCTGGATTTATTGTTATTATATAGTAATTTTGATTTAAAAATACCCCTAGCCCTGTGGGATGGGGCTATTCTCGTATTGCGGCGGCAGCTGCCACATTTTCCACAAGGAGAAGAATATATGTATAGTATAACCTAGGGAGGACAATCAGGGTAGATGACAACAAGGGGAGTAACTTCTTATTGTCTTATCTTTAGGTCGAGGGGAGGGTTAACCTGAATAACATCTGGAAATAGGCTATTGTGATTGATCATTCTTGACCTAAGGAGTAATCCCCTGTGGGTTCTATATGGAGGACCATCAAAGCTACTAGTAGATACATTTTGGGGAGGACCATATCAACTACTACTACCACTTCCATAAGTTGGTAATGGAATGAGGGGGTCTTGAGCATTTGTTGATGTTTGTGGGCATCAAGAACCCCAGCTTCTAGCATGGTAGAATCATGTATGCGCTCATTATTTTTCAGTTACCTTTGGAACTTTTCATTTGTGGGATCTCTCATGTGAGTAACTAGGATCATCTAAAATAAATAATGATGTTCATATATGGGTCCATGTATTTTTTGGTCCCCTGATGTTGTTGGGATAGGCCAAAGGTAATCTTGAGTTTTCATAGGGATATATGCATGCCCTGGAGTGGCCACCACATTTGACAAGTGTCCCCCAGTTGGAATTAGTATTTGATTTCAATCTAGTTGTCCATATGTCACAAGATATTTCCATCAACCCTCCTAAACTAGATAAGGGATACATAACTGATCTGGAGTAAATAACTCATTTTTTGAGTGAGTCATTCTGTTAATGGAAATCGGGTTGTGGGCCCGATTTCTCACCTTTGCTACTGATGCAATGATATCTTGGGATGTTTGGAGGATATGGTTTGGAATCGATATTTTATCTACCATCATTGTAAGGATTTATTAGTTGCATATATGAATGGAATAGGTATGAAGGCCCATTCTGATGTTGGAGCAGGAGTTTTTGCCTGATCCACTTCTTTTTTAGTTTCCAGTAGATACTGGAAGTTATCCTGTGTCAGGATAGAGGAATGAGTCTGTCGTCAGTTGTCTTCTCCAGTTTCTACCATATTTGACTTTTGGGCTTCATATTCATGAGTAGGGATTTTCATATTCTCAAATTCCACTGTATTTGTCTCATGGGCTTGGTATGAATCTGTAAGAATATGGCTTTACTCATATTTGGTTGCCTCCCAATTTGAATGGTGGGATTGAAGTGCATTATTAGGTGTTTGTGCCTACGTATAGAATGTTGCTACCCTATTTATATGGAAGGCTTGATATTCTTCAACATGTGTTTCTTCCTGCATATAGCTGAGTACCCTCCCATTTTATTGACATACATGTTGTGCATCATCCAAAATTTGCACCTTCCTATAGTTTTCCACTTTGACTGCATGGTGTGATGAGAGAGAAATAGTAGAAACATGCATGTGCTCGTATTTTTCCACCCTATATATGTGGTGGGCTTGAGTGGAGAGGGAAGATCCATATATCATCTTGATTAGTTCCACCGCGTTAGTACGGTAGAGCTTCTCCTCATGAACCAGGGTGATAACGTGTTCATAGTTTTATATTCTCTACCCTTGACAGGTAGCTAGAGATGTTCTGGTATCCTGGACAATGGAAGGTGCCCTCAGTATAATGTCTTCTTTGGTAGGAGGAGGCCTGGTTTTCCAGTGTTAGCAATGATGTTCTCTTGTGGGGGCATGTGGGTAGGACACCCGTGCAGTTGAGATGAAGTCGTCAGCTCTGAATTTATCTTCCTCCATAATGTAAATGAGTTAGTCATTGTCATGTTATGGGGATAGGGTTCCGAAAATGATCGAGATAACTATCGGGGCCACTATGTTTTGCAGTGCCGGCAGCAACTGAAGAGGCGGCTGGTAGACCTTTGTAGAATGGAGGGATTTTCTTGAAGCCTCCAGCCTGGAAAGAGTACCATTTTGGGGTTACTCCCTAATCAATTTATTGGATACCTAGCATTGAGAATGTTGTATAGGCGAAGTGGTTCGGCTCTTTGTTTAGGGACTGGCTGCCAGTGGGATCATAGGTTTGTGGGTCTTTATCAGTCATCAGAATGACAATTTAATCGAATGTTGCTCTGCACGACCTTCTATATACATATATGGAATACAGACCCCAAAAATTCATCAAAGTATCAATCTTGAAAACATATACATATTTTTTGATTCAGCTTGTCCCCCTTACCCTTTTTCTTGATGTGGGGAGAATGGGATTCTATTGGGTAATACCACCACATAGGTTAAAGATTCACGTCGGGTTCACCATTTTTTGTTCAGCCTCATAGGTGGCATGTTTTTCACATACTAGGGAGAAAAAATAGTCTAATGTGCAGTATACTTTTGTCTTTTATCATTGGGGTAGAACATCCACCTTTTTTAAGGATTCACTTCGAGTTTAACTTTTTTGTTCCACCGTCGAGGTTGTGCATTTTTCATGTACCAGGGGGAAAAAATGTTTCGACGTGAAATATCCTATTGTCATTTAACATTGGGGTATAAACATCACCTTGTTTAAGTATTCACGTCGGGTTTGTCATTATTGTTTTGCCTCTGAGGAGACACATTTTTTGCATATTGGGGGGAACAAAATCAATCAATGTGAAATATCCTTTTTTTAATCATTGGGATGAACTATAACCTTGGTTAAGGATTCACGCAAGGTTTTCCATTTTTTTCCACCTCTGAAGTAGAGCTTTTACAAGCGTTGCAGAAATGGCATGAAGAGGGTCATCACCTATCCCTTTTTTCTATATAGATGGGTTGTCTTTGAATTTACCATTCCTTTGTTTCGACCTGTTCAATGTCACTATCCTTTAAATAAGGTAAAATTAAACCTGAGAGAACTATCGGTTCTAGTGGGTGATTTCATGGGGGTCAAGGACTCATGAAATTAGACCTTCTCAGATATATATTCCTTAGATGTCCTCCAATGATTTATTCATGAAGCTAAGAATGTCCAACAACCCTGGTATCTATGATTAATAGACCATCATTCCAAATGAAAGTGCTCATTGGCAGATTATTTGGCCAATGACACTTAAGGACTCCATTGGTCGAGAAGATAAGAAGTCAGGATCACTACACCCTTCCGTGGGAGGATAGTTGCATGTTCTAGATCTCTCTTATATATTTATTTCATATTCATATGTTCAGGAATCCTTGTTTCATTCTTGAAGAGTTTTTCCATGCTCTACCCTTAGTTTTCAAGATCTTCGTGAGCATGGATATGTTTGATGCCATAGAGGTGATGCTGACTTAGCCATATTATACGACGTATTAGAGTTTATCATCATCAAAGGGGGACAAAAGGTGAATTGATGTTGGGATCGGGCCTAGAAGGAGGGATTTCTACATATCCTTGGGAGATGAATCATAACCCACATAGTTCAGATTTTGTGTGGCTCACACATAGAAGCAACAGATTTTATAAACATGAATGGGTGGACCCTTTATGGATGGGCACCCTTTTGAACTCAGATGTTCTGGTAGGCATCCTACTTATCCTAATTTAATGATGAATAAATGTTTTCGTAGTTTAGAATGTATGGGGAATACACATTGTAGCTTCCAATTTAAGGGGACATGATTGGGTGGAACATTTATAGATGAGCCCCCATTTTAGATCAGGTTTTCGGGTAGGCATCCTACAAATCCTTATTTAATCATTTATCATAGTTCTCATAGATCAGAAGCTGTGGATGTTGAAATCCCCACAAACCCCTGATCACACGTGAGTAATGCTCAGTGTGAGAAATAAGAGGATGTGAGAGATCCATCCTTCCACATGATCGTGTGAGGTATACTATAATTTAAAGTCATATTGCTTGGAGGATGATAAACTAAAGGACAGTCATGTTGGAATGTTCAGACATGCCTCGATCATGAGAAGGATGGAATGTTAAAACCATGATTATTGATGATCTTGGATCAGGAGAAATTATATGAGGCATGGAATCCATTGAGGCATATAGAGGTAGGAGAGGACTCTCCTGAGGATGTATTTGTCTCTTTTTGACAGGCCATTTTTTGTGGGAAACAGATGCAGAGCCACTAGGGAATGATGTGAATAGTCATGCAGGGGTGTCCTCAAGACACTTTCCTTCCTCTTATGATGGTTGGGGAGGGTTATGAAGATTTTAAATAACCTGATACACTATATTTTACTGTTATATAGCTTGGATGAGTTACTTACAGTTTAAAATCATGTGGAAAGGACTATGACTCATAGTTTAGGGTCATAGAGTTTGGACCAATAATTATAGAAAAACATGATTGTATATAAAATAATCGAGCTGGGATGTTCTTACATGTCTCTAACCTGAGAGGTAAGGAAGATGTAAACTATGAATTTAGGGATTCTCGAATCAGGATAAATGATATGGGGCATGGAATCCATTAAGAAATAAAGAGGTAGGGAAAGAATCTCCTGAGGACGAATTTTTCTTTGGATGACAACCATTTTTGTGGCCAACATATGTAGAGCCACATGGGCATAATGTGTATTGTCATAAAAAGGTGTCCTTGGGACACTGGGCTTTTTCTTTCAATGGACGGGGAGGGTTATGAAGTTCTGGAATCACTAGAGACAGTGAGTTTTATTAATTAAAAGGATGTTTTCATGCATTTAAAAAACATTTAGGCTTTGATTTTCCATTGAATTTTGGGTCAAACTGGCATAGGAGGATGGTGATAGGGTTTTTGGGATGTTCATGAGGAAAGTCTCTTCTCATCGTATTCATGGGATGGAGGTATGGGAGTCATAAGGGTGAAATGGAAAACGTCATCATCACGACCCGAAATGTTTGCAGTGCGACCCTCCATTTTTCATGGGGGTTAGTGATGGAATCTAATGGACCAGGCCGGGACTGCATCCTGACAGTGAACCCGAGGAGGGGTGTGAGAGAACAACCCCGAGAGTATGGACCCGTGGGTGCGAACTATTTTTTTAATAGTGTATTTGTGTAAGATCTGACTGTTTAAGATGGTATGTGGAGGATTTGGCCGCATATGATGGTATGTAGTAGTGATTTCCACAGATTGTCTTCCGCATAGGGGGTTCGTGTACTATCTTCTGCATATGGTGTTCTGGGAACCATTTTATTGCATATGGGAATCCAAATACTGTTTTTATTATATTTATTTTTTGGTTCATTGGTTGGATGCAGAGGGTCTTCCAAATACAATTCATAGAGAGGATTTCTGAAAACTACCTTCTGCATATGGTTCACAGGATGGATTTTGAGAATTACTTATTTTTGGCGGGATGGAATTCTGAAACTACTTCTGGTGCTGGGGAAATTTCCTCTACACCCTCTATGGTATTTATACCCTTTTCACCCATCACAGTGCTCTCTCTCTATCTTATTCCCATATTTTTACTTTCTATGGGATTTTATTTTATTGAGTACTGGGGAAACTATATTTGTGGTTCACGCAACACCTTCTCTGGAATCCCATGGAAGAAAATTTGTCCTGCTTATGACTCGGTCAACTGTGATTTTTGGAGGTTATGGTATGCCGATGGCTTCACCTCATCTGCGAATCACATCATTCATGGGGATGGTGTGTGGGGTGTCTCATTTCTGGATTCTTACTAGTGAAAAAAAATCACAGTGGCTTCGGTTTGAAAGTGAAAATTCACTGCGAACTGCTTCATTCACTAGACAAACCCTCACGTACCAGTGTGTAATAGCCTTTAGAGTACTAAATGGCCTGCATTTTATAAATTTCGCAAACCTTTTTTAGGAATAGTTATGCATCCAGGAAATATTCCTTTGAAAATTTTTATTTAATCCAATTTCATCTCAATATTTCAGTCTAACTTTATATCTTTTCTTCACCCATCTTTTGGGAGTATTTTCCATCACTTTGATGAATTTTTGAGAGCCTACAAGATGATGTTAAGAAGAGTAGTGATATATGGGATTTAAATATGACCTGATTCTATTTAGAGAAGTAACCAAATAATGGGAGTATTAGTTATGATTATATATTAAGTGATTGCTAAAATATTATATATCATGACAACTACTATTCGTGATGAAATTATATGATTGTTTTCAAGAGTTGGTGTTAAAAATAAATTGACTCATTGATGATCTATGACTTATAATATTATTTCTCACACTAAGAATAGCTCATGTGGGCTTGGAGTATGTGTTGAGTAAATGTTTTTTAGCTATCCTAATCACATTATGTCAATGGTATTTGGAGATGTAAAGAGTTTTAAAGAGGTTTCAAAATGATTTTAATTGTTATTAGAATTGTTGTCAACAAACCCAATGGAGTAGAATCTTGAGATAAAATAAATAAATGTGTGTTAAATAGTGAATTAAATTGGAAAAGGAAGAAAATTGTGGATCTCGGGACATAGAAAACTTTCCATTTCTAAGTAGGTTTCCTAGTTACATAACAGATAGCAGTAACAATACACAGAACCGAAAATGGTTTGTGATGATGGTTTTCAATGAAGGGAGGTCAGTATGTGGAATGTGTGATGGTTCATGGGATGTGGAAATAGAATGGAACCACATATGAGAAAAGGTATTACGCATACCATGATTGAAAAATGGTTAGTATAAGGTCTTGTGGTTCATTGTGGCCTAAGTGGTATTCTGTGAAGGTGGTGCTGAATCAATGATTTGGTAAATCTCAATTTAGTAGATTAAAGAAGATATATTTTTGTAAATAATGAGAGATAATCACACATATTAGTAGTGAGAGTGAATATCATTAGAGAACCCATATTTTCTCTGAGAATTTGATAAAATTTGAAAGTGTTTCATGAGGAAGATTTTGGTGAGGAGAAGTGGTTCACACAGAAGCAATTCTGCCGGATGTTTTTGTGGGGAACTCCAACTGGAAAAGGAAGTTGTACACATGGGAGAATGTTTGGTATGTATAGAAGGATGTCCTGTATGAATTTGAGAGACGGTCAAGTAATGTGAAGGGACTCCACAAATATAGAATATTTCACTGAGAAAGAGTGATTCACAGCCGAGGTTCATAAAGGTAGTACATGACAGAGAATGCAATGGTATTCTATGGATGAAGGGATTTTTTCGGAAGAGACAACAGTACACGGAGGAGGTGTTTTTCTTACCAAACCTAGTAATCTGTATGTAGGAGAATAAAGAGGTTTACAGTTTTTTCATGGAGGCCTAAAAATGATTCAAATTTGTTTTTGAAAGTATTTTACTGTACCTTTCAGTACCTGAGAATGTTGATTACATCTGCGTGTGAATATATGACATCAATAGAGCATCCTCCTAATGATAAGGATGTAGTAATTCTTTCAAATGATGGAACCTACATGTCCATAAATAGATTTTTACCTACAAGTCTATAAAATGTGAGGGGATTTCAGTCCAAGAGTAGTATGAAAATAGAGAACCAGTTGGTTACACATTCCACAGGTAGTGAGATAATTAAAGTGGCATAGGGAGTGACCACTTAGAATGCAGTATGAATACCCTAAACCTTGTAAAGGCAGTGATCTTGGGCCTGGAAAATATAGCTTGAAGATTGATTACATTATTGGTAGTGAGACATTGTGAAATTTTTACATCGGAAAACCACCATTGTATACTCCTTGGATGTAGTATAGTGAGGGTGAACCATGTAAATATTGATATGTCTCATGCATGATTTATATTTTGTTCATTCATTGAAACCATAATATGAGAAATGATGGCTTTGTTTAATGAAAAAATATTATCTAAAGGGGAATAAATTTTAATCGGTCATAGCATAATTCACTACACCTCTTAGGGTATTTAACCTGGTAGACCTAACATTTTTATTATTGACAATTTAATTTATTCAAAAAATTATTAGCATCATAAAAAATATAAATAGGTTTTTTGAAAAATTCGTAAAGAACAAAATTTTCAAATTAAAATTTTTTAAAGGTGATTTATAGTTACAATATATTTCATTCCATGGGAACATTATAATTGAAGTTAGAATTATAGTTGATCCCTCAAAAATTGTTGATGAATGTTTTAAATCCACAAATGTCAATGGGATTTTATGTAGTGTTTCATTAGAATGATATTACTAGCAATTTTTTGAAAAAACTTCATGGTTAACTATCTCGATATGTTAAAATAAAATGGATTTAGATTTATCTAGACTATATAATTTTTTGACTGTTTTTAGGATTTAAAAAGTGATTTATAAATTTTCCCATTTTTTAACTAACCTCATGTAATAGTGTCTTTGATACATACAATGAAACATCAATTTTTTTACTTAATTTTTTTTAATATAGAATGATTATGTAATTTCTTATACATTATAGAAATTAAAAAAAATTGAGGTATATTATCCTACATAAGATTTAGAATTAGATCATATGGATTTTTATAAAAAAAATGGAGGCAATATTTACATGGATCAAATATTGAAATATATATATATATTAATCATAAATGATTAAAGTATATATTTAATTAGAATTGTATAAAGATTATGTGGATAAGATTACTATAGAAGATCATGTATTATGATTTCACAATTAGTCACTATCATTGAAAATAAATAAATAAAGTGTCTCATGCCTTTCATCAAAAATAGCATGCATAATTAAATATTATACATTTGTAATATGATCATTTATTTCATAACCTAATGAGTTTTTTATAAGAAAATGTGGGTGTAGGTAATTACACCGTTTTATTAGTTTTAAGTGAAATCATTTCTATCAAAAAGAATTAACAATTCTTAAACGAAAGTTCATGAATCACATAATACTTCATAGTTTCTTAAAAGTATGTTTTTATGAGTTTAATATTGATAAATAATGTGTTTTGAGATATGGGAAGAGATTATGTATGCCTTTTAATTCTTATTTTAAATGGGGGTTATTAATAGAAGCAGATAGTTCCCCATTAACATTCATCCATTATAGCACTAATATTTACAAATACCTTCAGGAGTATTACTGGTGGGATGGAATGAAATGAGATATTTCTGATGTTACCATGATATATTTGACTTGATAATAGCTTAAATAGAAATATAAAATACCAAAGGTTATTTTTCCTCCTTTTCTTGTTCTAGAGTCGAAATTGTAAAATATATCAGGGGTTTTCATAGTGTGACTAACAAAGACTTCCCAAGGAAATAGTGAGACTTGGGTGATTGATGATCAAATGAATAAATATGAAAATTCAATTTCCATTAGAGAAAAATCATGTTTAGGTCATTATTATCAGTTATATGTTAAGTAGATATTCATTGTGTATATAAATACTCTTTATATTTCATCTGACTATGATTTGAGGTTGAATGTTAATGTTTAGAAAGGCCATCAAAATTCATTGGGAACTAAAATAAATTTATATAATTTTTTTCATCCCCATTATTATAGATAATCCAAAAACAAATCATCTTATGGAATAAATTTTCTGTGATTGTAAAATAGAATACCGTTGATGTCAGTATCAAAATATATCTTTAACGTAGTTTTATTATAATAACAGTTTTTATTCTAGTATTCAAATGAAACCTTTTGGGGGAATTATATGTAAAGTGGTGTTAAAATTCAATATTTTGGGATGAATTAGGTTAATGAATGAATATTGGACAATAATTACAATAATATATTAATGATAATTTAAACATGATGAATTTTTTTTGGAGATAGATCTAATATGGATTAAAATATATGCGGATAAGAGGAGGAAAAATCTTTCATCCAAGGTAGATGGTCCTATATTTCATAATATATATTCAAGAAAAAGTATTATTAAATTTGTTAAAAATGGGAAGTCATGTTCAATGTTTCTTATATGATATGAATTACTTTAAATTTTATGATCATATTTCTAATGAGTGGATTTAACACTAAGTTTCACCTTGTCACACAATATTTTTCATGATTCAATGTTAAGAAATTATGTTATGCATTTATATCAAGTTTTGAGCCCTAAAGTATTTTAGTTGGAAGAGAAACTTTATTATGAGGAGCATACAATTTTGATTCTGAAACATTGGAATAATGTATTATGGAACATGTTAATTCACTAGGTTAATGTTTTGTGGAGAAATCATATGGTTGAAAAAGCAACAAAGGAATCTAAAATTCATATAGTGGAAAATTTTCACTTTTGTATTATAGGTGAATAAAATTTGGAGGGGAATTTTTTTAGAAGGGGGAATAATGAAAAACTCTTGAACAAATTCAATATGTTTTTCCATATTTATTAATATACTTTTACTAAATAATAGAATGAATTACAAATATATTACGCAAGAAAGAGTTTGTAAAATAATTTTAATATAAGGTCATATTTAAAAGATTAATTTTAAATTATAGAACTTTAATCTGGAATATATAATTTAATTTATGGAATCATCACTTCAATATTATATTAGGATGATGTTTAGAGATTTTTATCAAGCCTTATTTTTCAATAAATAGTGAATAATATAATTTTTTTAAAATGTAATTTCTTTTCAATAAATTAGGCAATTTTAAGGACTATATATCTTTTAATATGATTTATTGTAATATATTCACTATTAATTTTTATTTCAATCACTTAAATTCTTATTAATCATAATTATATTTAATGTTATAATAATGATTGTTTTTGGGTTAACATAATATTTTTTTGAAAACTATTTTTATGTATATAATGATTCACCTTATTAATTAATTAAAATAATTATTAAATGGAAATGATTAAAATGGAATTTATAGATTATATATCTTTAAATATTTATTTCCATTACTATAATGATACTTATTAGTTATCAATTTTGTATAAAATCATTCTTTTCAAGAAAAGTGCACTTATTAAAACCCATTTTTTCATCATGTCTCCATGTTTTATTATAAAAATAATTTTCCAAACTATTTTAATTGAATTTATAAAATAGATTGAATATAATTAATAATAAATCCAAATAAGTTAATAGGTAATTTTTTTATACATTAGAAAATTATACTGAGGTAAAAAAAGATTTACCACTATAGAGGTAAAATAATGTAACATGTTAATGTTAAAAGGTAAAAGCATAAATACCAAATAGCCTAAATCATTAAATGATTGGTTGAATTTTTTCTCAACTATAACCATAATTTTAAAAAATAATTCTCATTCTAATTTGTTCAAATTATTTACAACCAAATGTGGTTGTCTTTAAACATAAAATAATCATTATTTTAGTCACTTAAAACCTCCCCTCCTCAAATATAACTATATAACCTCACCAAATCCATTACCCAAAAAGACATAAAGAGAATATATTATCTAAAAGAAATATCCTAATCACTCTCACCATATCCATGTTTTTCTATTAATATATAAATATTACTCTATGGTCTTTAATGGATCCTTCCAAGGGGTGATATTCAAGATGAAATTCTTTCAATCCACCAATCTTAATTACACTTATTCTTCTAACTTCTCCAAACATTCTTTACCCAGCAAGTAATGATAAATCAAAAAAAATTTATATAATTTAGTTTTATATTTATAATGGAATACAATTTACACATCATTTTTATTAGATACACTTAATCAAAAAATAAAACCCTTTTCAGAATTGTTTTAGTTAATCTTATCTTTGAATAATAATTTTTCACTTTATTCTAAAAAATTCATTGATGGAAATAAATAAAATATAATGGATTAATTATATTTAATTATTTGTATTATAAAATTTTTTTATGGTTATTTAACTAATATGTTGACATAATTTTAAATAAAATAAAACATGTTTGTGATGGTTGGAAAATAGCCAGAATAAACAAAGACTTCATCATTAACATTATTTGAAATGTAACTACCTCATATCAGAAATTAAAATGATATATGGAACCATTTATCTTTATTTATTTTAAATAAAACAATTTCATTAATATTCAAGACTATTATTTCCATTTAACATGAAAATTCATAATTATACACAAATGAACAAACCAACAAACCATTAAACAAATGAACATGAAATAATGAAAATAATTAAATAATTTTATTGAATGGTTGGTATGTTTCTAAAAATGATCATATAATGTATTAAAAATATCAATATAATAGTATTTATATTATGAATATTATTTAAAACATTATTCAAGTGGTTTGAACATGATTGAATGAAGTTGAACATGAGGTAAGGGATGTCTTAACCAATTATAAATTCTTTGGGTTAACCATCAACTTCATTGATTATGTAATGATAATATTATGTGTGATTTTACTTTTTGATATATTATTTCGTATTGAAACTTTTTTTTCATTTATTCAACTAATATACAAATAATTTATTGTTTTTTTCACGCCCAAATTAAAGAGATGATATTTATAAGGGAATTTCATCTAAAATTTATCGTATAAAATATTCCCTTAAAAATATATATTTATTATCTTCCATTTTTATGTAACATTGTTTAAAAAAAATATATATTCCCTTATTAAATTATACAATTCATTTCTATTCATTTTTTAGTTTTTTTAAATGGATTTAGAGGGTTGTTTTGTTTTTCTATGAATGTGGATGTGAATTTTCTCATAGAAATATATTAAGAATGTTTTTTAACTTATGGGGTATTAAAGTATTTTACCACCGCCATTAAGATTTAATTATTATTATATTGATATTCATGTTTACAAGTTTTTTATAAAATAATTTTTCCCTTTAATGTGTAAATATTTTCTAAAGCATGTTATTATCAAATTTATGAGACAAATTCCTTAAGAATAATTTTATAATGCATGTATTAACATTTTATGATTATGATATGGTTCTTGAAAAAAACAATTGATGGCTATAAGATACATTATAAAAAAATTCTTTGTGGTTTCATGATAGACCATGTAATTATGGTTACATTATTAACCAATTATGTATTGTTCTATGATAAAACAATTATGGGTGGTTGCGTTATAACATCCAAAGCATTTGGTAATCCGGAGTTGTAGGTTGTCCATATTAGCTACTCGATTTATAAGAGTTATATATAAAATAGTATAAAAATTTAACTAAATATATTTTATATTATTTTTCTATGATTTTCCATGAAAATATAATAATTTTACAATGGTGTGATAATGATATTTTTGAGAAGAAGAATTATTTTTCAAGGTAAAGATTAAATTTTTATGAAAGTATTTCTTTGGGACAATACTATAATAAAAGAATCATTTCCTTTTTGTCCATTACTAGTAATATCATAAAATCATAGTATTTAAAATATTTTTCATAGGGCTTACAATATAGTAAGGATAATAACGAGATAAAGGGTAAAATTTTGAATTTTTATCATTAATAGAAAACATTTCTGGTTTTAATGAATTTTATTTTATGGAAAAAATAAATATTATGTGTATGTGTAAACATGTATTGTATTGGTGTACGATGTATAAGTTTGTATTAATTATCGATAACTCTAAACCTAAAATATAATTAGGATTTTAATAATGTGAAATTTATTTTAAATTCAATGAAATATTTAATGTTTTGGGTCTGGTCATTACACATGCCATATTTTTAATGACCCGAATCCGGAGCCCCTCCACTAGTGCCCCGTACCCGATTCGCCACATGACCTCAAGCGCCTTTCCCCAAACACCAGAGGCTTCCGACTAGTAGTGAGGGCCTTGGTGAGTTGGTGGGGAAACTATGCCCTCATTCGGTAAAGTATACAGCGGAGGAACAACAAGTCACAATAGGCGAAATAATAACAGCATAAAACAACTGAACTAAACAACAGAAGCAACTTATAAAATAATAATGATGCAACATGGTACATATGTCAATGGAATGCAGTAAACAAACCAACGTGCTGAAATAAAGTTGGAAATAATTACTAAATTAATAGAAAAATAAATATAGAAGAGAAACTCCTCAACATCGCAAGCCTCGGCTCGATCCCATGCTCTCCAGCTCCAGTAAGTCAGGTACCTGAAGTAAAAGGGCACTTGCCCTTATCTATCCCTGCAACAACATAATCTGCTTGGGCCCAAAGCATGTCCCAAATAGGGTGTGAGACAAAGTCCCAGTAGGCAACCACCCAAAGATCTGTGCCTAACAGTCAATGAATACCTGGAAAGTAAAGTACATGAACAGTAAACATGAAATACACAGCAGCTACAATTCACAGTTCTAACATATAAAGTACCAACATAAACAACCAACAAAATTATAAAACAGGTAACCCTATAGGTATCTCTCATATCCTAACCCTTATGGTTCAACCTACAAGTTATGACAACCCTCTAGGAGGTACACACAGTCTTAGCCCTCTGGTTTAGCTAAGAATAGACTCTCGGAAGAATCACTCACTGTCAATTCATCCAATAGTCTCGTATCATGCTAAAGGATCTCTGGGGAAGCACTCAACGTCTCATTCCCCTTGTGGCCTGCGTCGAGGAACTACATACTCTATGAGGAAGCACTCATCGTTAATTCCTCCTGTGGTCTCGCATCATATTAAAAGACACTCTGGAGAATCTCTTACGTCCATTCTCCATATGGTCTACTACACTAGGTTCTCATAGTCCTGTGTGAAACTAACATGCTCAGTGCATGTGTAACGTCCAAGTAATCCTCAAGAACAACTTGGATACCATTCTAAGGCTCAAAATCATAACAAATCAAAATTTCTATTATCCTACAACTAGGCATGGAAACTGGAAAAACAAAAAACAGGCAGAACAAGCATAGCAAGCATACAGAGTACAGTAAAAACTACCATAATCATAGGAATACCATCTACTATAGCAATCAAGAAAAGCATGCAATACAACAAGGGAAAAATAAGAACACACAATACCCCATTCAATAAAATTGGTGGAAATCGCACATAATATTCAAATACTTCCTACATAAAAGCACAAACCACCTACCTCGATCCTAGGAGATCGATATATTTGAACCACAACAACAGATTCTCTTTAGAACATCGTAGATATGAGAAAACTCACAAAATTCTTAACCTTAGATAACCTAAGATGGTGGAAGAATTGGAAAACAAGGCATAAGAAGAAGGAAGAACTAACCGCTGTACTTCCAACGCAATCGACCATGCTCGAATCGGAGAACGAACAGAGAGGCGGGGGCTCAGGAAAGATCTGGCCGTACGGGTCGCTCTCGGATGAAGAACCTGGAGAAGGGGTGTGTTCTGTCCGTCAGGTGCTACTTCAGTGCATTTGGTGAAAAAAGAAAATTACATGATGTGTACTTTTAGAGTACACGGTGTGTACTAGGTTTTTTCATACTCCGCCAAAATTGGCCTCCACATCACCCCTACACACCGTGTGTGTGGCCCGGGCATAGCCAGCACACGAATTCGAGCCAAAGAAATGTACACGACGTGTACTTAGAAAGTAAACGGCGTGTACTTCTAAATTTTCCAAAAACGTCATTTTTCTTGAAAACTCCAGAAAAAGGAAAGGCGTACCTAGAACGATGATCCAGGTTATTACAAACTTCCCCCCTTAAGGAAATTCATCCCTGAATTTCCTTAGCGAGGCGTAGAAGAAGAAACCCTGAATAGCTCCAGCCACTGCAACCGTACATTGGCCTCCCTCTCTCAGGTCTCATCCTATACTCGCCCATACTTCCATAACACCCGTACAATAGGGAAAGACCACCCATGGAGAACCTTCGTACTGAGATCGACAATCCGGATGTGATTCTCCTCAAATGATGCATCTGCTTCATGATCAACCTCCTCGGGTTGGAAGACATGAGACGAGTCTGAAAAGTAATGTTGGAGCTGAGAGATGTGGAAGACGTCATGCATGGCTAGGTACCTCTGAGGTAGATTCAACCGATAGGCAACCGGCCCAACTCTCTACAAAACCTCAAACGGCCCGACGTACCGCGGTGAAAGCTTGCCCTGTCTCCGAATCCTTTTGTGTCCCAGCCTTAGTGCGACACGCAAGAAAACCTGATCCCTGACCTCGAACTCCAGAGGTTGTATCCGCTGATCAGCATAATACTTCTGCCGAGACTGTGCTGTAGCCATCCTCTTTCGAATCTGCTCTATCTTCTCTGAAGTCTCCTGAACAAGACGAGGTCCTAGCAAAGCTGCCTCTCCTGCCTCCAGCCAACATAAGGGCAATCAGCATGACCTACCATACAAAGCATCGTATGGTTCCATCTGAATAGTCACCTGAAAACTGTTTTTGTAGGAAAAATCCACCAGTGGAATATGCTTCTCCCAAGAACCGCCAAATTCTAGAATTAAAGCTATCAACATATCCTCTAGCACCTAGATCGTATGTTCAGACTGGCCATCAGTCTGGGGATGGTATGATGTACTCAAAAGTACATGAGTACCCAAGTCCTTCTGAATCCCCTGCCAGAACCAAGAGGTAAAACGTGCATCCCTGTCTGAAACAATGGAGTGTGGAACTCCATGTAGACATATGATCTCCCTGATGTATAGTCCTCCCAGATCTTCCACACTGAAGGTCTCCTTTATCGGAAAGAATTGTGCCACCTTCATGATCCTGTTGATGACAACCCAAACAACATCACTTCCCCGAGGTGACCTCGGTAACCTAGTCACGAAGTCCATCGCGACATCATTCCACTTCCACTTTGAAATGGGTAACTACTAAAAAATCCCCACTGGTCGCTGATGCTCTGCATTCAACTGCTGACAAGTAAAACATCTCATGACAAAGCCTGCAACATCTCTCTTCATACATGGCCACCAATACTGGAGATGAAGGTCCTGATACATCTTGGTGATGCCAGGATGAACTGTCCAAACTGAGGAATGAAAATACCGCATTATCTCCTCGCGTATGTCTGCTGGCACCCATATGCATTCCTGTAAATGAAAGATCTCATCCTCGCCCACTGCCCATCCATGAAGAGGGTCCTCTCCTGACACACTCTCCCGCAAGACTAAGCATTCTGAGTCTGATAGTTGCATCATCTGTACCCGATAAAGTAGTGTAGAGTTAATAGCTACAGAAGATAGGAAGTTCTATCCCTGTTTGTCTTGCACCTCCTGATGCATCTCAGAGAACAGAGCTATAAGCTGCCACTCACTACTGGCCTCTTGAACTGCCTGAATCTGAGTTCTCCTGCTCAATGCATCTGCCACTGCATTGCCCTTTCCCGGTGTATAGGCTTGATCGAAATAAAAATACTGAAGATACTCAAACCACCTGCGCTGCCTCAGATTCAGATCTTGGTGAGTGAAGATTTTTTTGAGACTCTTGTGGTCGGTAAAGACCACAAAGTGCTCTCCCAGAAGATAGTGTCTCCAACAGCGTAATTCATGAACAACAGCGGCCAACTCTGGATCATGCGTAGGGTAGTTCCTCTCATGTGGCCTCAATTGCCGAGACCCATACACAATGACTCCATCTCCCTGCATAATCATAACACCTATCTAGATACCTGAATCATCACAATAGACAGTGTAGCTCTTGCTTGGATCTGGAAAGACTAGTATCAAGGCTGACGTCAGCCTTCCCTTCAGCTCCTGAAAGGCTGACTCACAAGAATCTAACCATAATAAATTCTCCCCCTTATTGGTTAGTTTTGTAAAAGGTGATTCTAGGTGTGAGAAGTCCTGAATGATGTGTCTTTAGTATCCCGCTAGCCCTAGGAAACTTCGTACCTCAAAAACATTCTTCAGCTACTCCTAGGAGACTACATTTCTCACTTTCTTTCGGTCTACAGATACTCCTTCATCTGAGATGACCTGACCCAAAAAGTGAATTTGATCCACCCAAAAGTGGCACTTCGAGTGTTTAGCATAAATCTGATGCTCTCTCGGTGTACTCAAAACAATCTCAAGATGGGTAGCATGGTCGTGTCGAGTGTGAGAGTACACCAAGATATCTCCCATGAAGACCATGATGAAGGAATCCAAGTAAGGATGGAACACTCGGTTCATCAGTGCCATGAAAACTACAGGCGTGCTCATGAGACCGAACAAAATGACTGTATACTCGTATAGACCATACCTACTCTTAAAGGTGATCAGGGGTATATCTGATAGTCTAATGCACAACTGATGATAACCGGACCTCAAGTCGATGTTTGAGAACACTCGGGCTCCTCGAAGCTGATCAAAGAGGCCATGGATCCTCGGTAAGGGATATCGTTTCTTGACCATCAACTGGTTCAACTTCTGATAATCCACAAAAAGATGAAGGGTACCGTCTACCTTCTTCACAAACAGGACATGCGAACCCCAAGGAGAAGTACTGGGTTGGATGAAACCCTTTTCCTGTAACTCCTACAACTTCTTCTTGAGCTCCTGCAACTCAGGTGTAGCCATCCTATAGGGAGGAATGGACACTAGTGCCGCTCCTGACATGAGCTCGAAGGATAAGTCTACCTCAAGCTCTGGAGGAAAACCTAAAAAGTCCTCTGGAAAGACATCCCTGAAACGATCCACCACTAGAGGAAATTCCAATGGTGAAGTCCCCTGATCATCCAGATAAAGACTAGAAATTTGGGCCGTTACCCTTCCTAGCCCATGATTCTTGAGTCCTGCTCGACTCGCCTGAACATCCCATTCGCCTCTATGAAGAAAAGATTCACCCTCTGGTGAAAAGATACTCACTCTATGGCGATAAAAGTCGACGACTACCTGGATTGGAACCAACCAGTCCATCTGGAGGATGACATCATAGCCTATCATCTCTAGGACATAGAGATCCCATATGAAACGATACCCTGCATCCTCTAGAGGGAACTCTCTACACTGGTGCACACTAGATGTCCTTGTCCCCAATGGTGTGTCTTGTGTCAATGAGTTGGCAGAATAAAAGACACAGAGCCCAAAACTCTCCACAGAAGCAATAGAGATAAAGCTATGCATATCACCAGTATCAAAATGAGTTGAAGATAAAACTGAGGCTACTAAAACCATACCTCGAACTGTAGAAGGGCTGAGATCCTACTAATGATAGGTCTGCTCCATAGGGAAAGACTGTCCTACACCACGACCCTGCGCCCATGGTTGACCTCTCTGAGCAGAACCTCTCTGCTGGTGCTGAGGGACTGGTGGCTGACTGCCATGGCCTCGACCTCCACCTCGGCCCGAACAACCGGAAGAACTCCAGTTCCCCGACTGGTGAGAAACTGGGGGTGGTGATTCTGAACGAGGAGTCATGGAAGAACACCAGTCACCCACTACTAGTGAGAAAAACTGGAAGAAACGCTGAAGGTGACCCATCTTGTAGTAATATAGGCACTGCACGGGGTCTATCTACACTGTGGCCTCATGTGCCCTGACCGACCACACTGGTAGCATACCACCTTGCTGCCTGACGATGCATCTCACTTCCTCATATCACAGCGCGTAGAATCCCTACAATGCTTCTTGCTATCATCTGGAGGAAAAATAGCTTTGGAAGTAGAACCGCCCTAGCTCACAGCTCCGAAGTCTCTCATATTTTGCTCCACAATTAGTGCCTGAATGACGATGGAAGTGATGGAAGTCAAATGGGAGATATTCACCTGTGAGCGGATCTCCCGCCTAGGACCATCCTCGAACTTCCTTGCTAAGAACACCCCACTCACATCCCAGAGGGGTGTGAAGTGCTGCAGCTTGGTGAAATGAGAGGAATAATCAATGATAGAAAGAGTACCATGCTCTAAGCTCATGAACTCTCGGGCTCGATCGGCCCTCAGGGTCTCCGGGTAGAAGTAGTCGTAGAACACGCGCTGGAACTCCTCCTAAGACATAACCTGCTGGTGACCCGACTATGAGATCACGTCCCACCACCTCTTGGGGGAGTCGCAGAGCATGTAGGTAGTGAGCTTGAACCACCTCTTTGGAGGAATCTCCAAATGCTCAAAGATAGTCAGCATGGCTTCCATCCATGAATCTGCAGCCTGAGGTCCTCCAACCACCGAGAAAGTAGGAGGATGCTGCTGTTGGAAAACCAGCATCAAGTCTGCCATAGTCGTGGTAGGAGGTAGTGATCCCTAGAAGGTTTTCATCATCCTCATAAAGCCTTCTCTGAACTGTGCATTAGTGCTTGCAACTGGGATGATAGCCGGTGCCAAGGCTGGCCTGACCGGAGGATCAACAGGAAGTCGCCGATCAGCCATATCTAGCGTCTGATAACTGCCTGATGACAGACGTACAATCGGAGGACGTCTCAGATGAATAACTCTAAAAGATCAAAAGTACAACTTAGATTGGAAGAATATGGACAGAAAACACAAGAGTAAAAAATGGGAACAGGGGAATAAAAAAACACAAGTTTACAAGACACGACTACATGGCGTGTATAAAAACTACACGGTGTGTCTTATTAAGACACTGACATGGGCGTGTACACCTGCCCTACAAGTCGTGTAACACCTAAAACTATAAGACGTGTTGACCAAACACATGGTGTGTACTGGAAAATTATTCCCCTTCCCGAGTCTCTTTACATGGCTAACCCACACGGCCCAACTTAACCTGAGACTACATTGCGTGCTCCAAACCAACATGGTGTGCACTAGACAAGGCTTAGGTGGCCCATGTTGTTAAACACAAGGCCGTCTACACGACTGAACCTTACACGGCGTGTTCCGAACAAACACGCCATGTATAGGTGAAGGTTACACCGCCCCATGTTGTTCAAGACATGGATGGGTACCTGAACAAAACTACTTGGCTTGTTCCGAAAACAACACGGCGTGTTGAAGAGAAGGTAACGCCGACCCGTGTTGTTCGTGACACGGCCGGGTACCTGGATGGGACTACACGGCGTGTTCCCTTATAACATGGAATTTTCTACTAGAGCTTCCCCGACCTGTGTTATTAGTGACATGACTGGGTACACAGTTCTGAACTACACGACATGTTCCTGAAGTTATTTCTACAATAGGGCGTCCATGCTCACACGGTCAGTGACACGGTGTAAAAACTACAAGGCATGTAGCCAAAAAGTATACACCACGTATTCTGGGTTTTTCTGGGCAGTAGCTCAGAAACTACACAGAAGCCCAAAAAATACAGAAAACAAAGTAGAGTGGTTCCAAATTCCAATTCGTGAGGGCCCATACTCCCTGCGAATCAAAACATGGCATTTATTTAAGAAAGTTAGAAAACAAAAAATCTTCTAATAAGGCAACACAGATTCTATCAAACATCTATCACAACAACATGCATAATCTACACAAAGCCTATCACAACAACATGCAATCGCTAATGCACCCTAGATGGCATGGAAAGAATGCATGGCATGTGATTTATACAAGTGCCAATATGATGCATGAGATGTAATACCCTCATCTCATCGGGTTGTGACGGAAATAGAACTACAATCGTCAAGAAAATGACAACACAAAGCATGTGAATCACTCTAGGTGAAATAATATCAACGGTAAAATCTCAAAACCAGTAAATTGCAACTAACGAGGTAGTATGGATTTTCCCTGTATGAGAGTTAGCTACTCTCGAGCACAACATAATACCAAGTACGGAATCCATCCTCTCCTAAGATAAAGTATCCAAACAGTAAGGCAAGTGAAAATAACCCCTCTGATACCACTTTGTAACGACCCAAATTTGGAGCCCCTCCACTAGTGCCCCATACCCGGTTTGCCACATGACCTCAAGTGCGTTTCCCCAAATGGAAAAGGCTGCTGACTAGCAGCGAGGGCCTTGGTGAGTTGGTGGGGAAACTATTCCCTCATTCAGTAAAGTATAAAACGGAGGAACAACAAGTCATAATAGTGGAAATAATAACAGCATACAACAACTGAACTGAACAATGGAAGCAATGTATAAAATAATAATGATGCAACACGGTACATATGTCTATGGAAAGGAGTAAAAAAACAAAGGTGCTGAAATAAAACTAAACACAAGTACTAAAGAAATATTAAAAGAAAAACAGAAGAGCAACTCCTCAGCATCGCAAGCCTCGGCTCGGTCCCATGCTCTCCAGCTCCAGTAAATCAAGTACCTGAAGTAGAAGGGCGCTTGCCCTTATCTACCCCTGAAACAACATAATCTGATTGGGCCCAAAGCATGGCCGAAATAGGGTGTGAGATAACGTCCCAGTAGGAAACCACTAAAAAATATGTGCCTAACAGTCAATGAATACATGGAATGTAAAGTACATGAACAGTAAACAAGAAATACACATCTGCTAAAATTCACAGTTCTAACATATAAAGTACAAAAGTAAACAACCAACAAAAGTAGAAAATAGGTAACCCTATGGGTAGCCCTCACAGCCTAACCCATATGGTTCATCCTACAAGTACTGACAACCCTCTAGGAGGCACACACAGTCTTACCCCTCTAGTTCATCTAAGAATAGACTCTCTAAGGAAGCAGTGACTGTCAATTCCTCCTATAGTCTTCTATCGTGATAAAGGCTCTCTGGGGAAGCACTCAACGTCTCATTTCCCTTGTGTCCCACGTTGAGGAACTAAAGATTCCTTGAGAAATCACTCATCGTCATTTCCTCCTGTGGTCTTGCATCATATTAAAAGACACTCAGGAGAAGCCCTTACGTCCATTCTCTCTATTGTCTACTACACTAGGTTCTCACAGTCCTTTGTGAAACTAACATGTTCAGCGTGCGTGCAACGTCCAAGTAAACCTCAAGAACTACTTGGCTACCATTATAAGGCTCAAAATCATAACAAAGCAATAGTTCCACAATCCTACAACTAGGCATGGAAACTGGAAAAATGCCAAACATGCAGAACAAGCATAGAAAAAATCCAGAGTACAGTAAAAACTACCATAATCACATGAAAAACATCTACTCTAGCAATAAACCAAAGCAGGCAATACAAAAAGGGAAAAATAGGAACACACAATACCCAGTTCTAGGAAATTGGTGGAAATTGCACATAATATTCAATGACTTCCTACAGAAAGGCACAAACCACCTACCTCGATCCTAGGAGATCGATATACTTGAACAACGACGACAGATTCTCCTTAAAACAATGTATATCTGAGAAAACAATAAAAAACGTTTAACCTTAGATAACTTGAGATAAAGGAAGAATTGGAAAACAAGGCTCAAGCAGAAGGAAGAACTCACCGCTGCGCTTCTAACGTAATCGACCGTGCTCGAATCAGAGAACGGATGGAGAGGCGAGGGCTCGGGAAAGATCTGGCCGTATGGGTCGCTCTCAGATGAAGAACCTAGAGAAGGGGTGTGTTCTGTCTGTTAGGCGTGACCCCAGTGCGTTTAGTGAAAAAAATAAAAGTACACGGTGTGTACTAGGTTTTTCCGTACTCTGCCAAAATCGGCGTCCACATCACCCCTACACACCGTGTGTGTGGCCCGGGAATGGCCAACACACGGCTTCGAGCCGAAGAAGAGTACACAACGTGTACTCAAAAAGTACAAGACGTGTACTTCTAAATTTCCCAGAAACATCATTTTTCATAAAAACTCCAGAAAAAGGAAAGGCATACCTGAAACGAAGATCCAGGTTCTTACAATATTAAACCATACAAAAATACAAATCCTTCTATAGATGAACAAATAAATCATAGATATGAGGAAAACGAATTTTTTTTATAAAAAATATTTTATTAATTTTATAATAATTAATGAAATCTCTCGTTGAACTATATTTAATTTCATAAAAAATATGATCACCATATGGTGAAGTTCATGGTATATTGAAATAATTATCTAACAACTCATGAAATTTATTTTTTAATACAAAAATTTCTTATTGAGCCACTCAATATGGGGGATTCCAAATTATATTATAATAATTCACTACTTTGATAGTAAACACAAACTATAAATTAGAGATTCCACTTAGTAAATTATCAAGAAATAAATCCACATGTTACTTCAGTACTTGGACATCACTAATTTGAATTGTTTCTTTATTTTCAACATTATGAGATGGGTAACATTCACGTGCATCTCTAATCAATTTATCATCATATTAGTATGTAAAAAATTAATGAAACCATTTAACAAAACATTATTGTCTATAAAATATATAATCACTTGATAAAAAAGCCAATCCATAAAAAAATGAAATCAAAATCCAATATCTCTAGTTCAACAGAGTTTGTAAGAAAGTATACACCATTAATAAAAACTAGAAGATTCATATTAATATTGGATGAATTTATATTTATAATAAGTATTTTTTAAAATAATTTATCTTTTTTCACGTGGTTATATTACAATTTTACATGAATATTTCTTATAAGTGAACGAATGTGTCGATCTGGAGTCAAACATGGAATTTACATAGTTAAAATACAAATGTAACATAACTTTTACAACATATTTTATTGGCCTAAAAACAATATTAGTAGTATAAAAAGAATTTTACACTCTTTTTTTCTTCTAAAATTGATGTTTTTAATCTTTAGTTACTATCTTTGGTCACACATTAACCTAATGACCCAATTCAATGCATCTAAATCAAATCATTGTGAGATTATAATCTATTAACCAATTAATGTATTATTAATTATTATTTTAGTTACAATCTCATACCATATAAACAAAATGTACATATCAGAAAAAACATCCATCATTTTATATGAAGTACTATTGGGTGTTCTTAACAACACAAAAATAACGATGGGAACATTATTTTAATACCTCCATTTTAATTTGATGTATATTATAAAATAAACTTCCATCCTTAACACTTCGATGTTTTATCATTATGTGGTTTATAATTTTTATAAAAGTCCATCTCAATATATTTAGCATTGTGAAGAACATACTCATAGATTTTATATTCTCATTAGAATAAATATCTCCACAGACATTGTTTCAATTTTGAGTAAAATATATTAAATTCACTATAAACTTGATGATCAAAATATAATATTTTCATGTATATTAGTTTATAATTTTATTCAAACATGACCATACAATAATCATCGTTTTACCTCAATTTATGAAATTTACATTCAATTTGTAGATTAATAGCCTCATGATAAATGTTTATCCTAGAATGTATATGTAAATTATTCCCATTACATGGAAAAAATATCATCTTTCTGTATGTTATTATTAACTAATAACTACCATCAATCCTTTTAAACATGAAAATGATAAATTTACATAGTTAACTTTTTATGATACAAACATATCACTACTTTAAATACTATCTCGTGAGCATTGATACAACCATCATCTACTATAGTGTGAGATGATTCATTAAATGATGGGGTTTGTTTCCCCATTAAATGACCTATTATAAACATATTTATTCATGGTATTTTGGGTTCCTCACTACCATGGATACTACTAACATTTATATATTATGTCAAATAATACATCAATATAAAAAATTTGTATATTACAATTCCAACCATCATAGGATATTGTCATTGAAGGATATATTATTCATAGTTCCATCCCACCATATATTCCATATTTCATCTAAATAAAAAAAATCCAAATTTTTTAGATGATTAAATATGGTAATATTAAAATCATATATCTTTTTCAATTTACCGTAATGTATAATACATAAAGGGCATCATATTAACAATATGCTAACACAAATGTTATGTAAAATTTCCTCTAATACCAAATATAATGATCTCGGAATAAACAATACATAATCTTTTGTTATTAATCAAGCATTAAATATAATACAATTTATGATATTTTTTGGAATAATGTTTTAGAAAATTAAGTAGTATTTCAAACATAAAAAACCATAAACTACATAGTGGACACTTTTAATTTCAATCAATTATTTCAAAAATATAAACCCTTATATGTAAAGAGTTATTTATTTTTCATAAAAAATAATCACAAATTTTACATGACTTTATCCATTCCTTTATAAATCATTAAAAACATTTAATTTTTTTAATACTATGTATGATAATAAAATTATAACTAAATGACATAAAAAGAATATGTCTGTTAGTCTAATAAAAACAAGAAAACCCTTGGAAGGATTTTTATTAAATAACATTCATTTTTTTAATAAAGTAACATGATTTTCATTAAGAAATATGATTATTGTTTTTTTGAAATAAAAAATATTCCATGAAATATATTTAAAAAAAATCATTTAGGTACATTCAAACACCATTACAGAACCTATAAAAATTAGAATAACCATATGGTTAACATTAAATATATTTGTTGATAGAACTTAACTATTAAAAATTGAATTGTATTACTGGCTTGGAGATCCCATCATATATTCTATAATGGGATTACATGTTAGAAATCATGATGCTCACATGTTCATAAAAAATGTAAATGGACAATAACATGACTTTTTTTATAATTTCACTTTTTCAACATAAAATATTTCAAAACCAATTTAAAAAGTTTCTAGAAAGAACAATAATATATCAAAACACTCATTATGTATAATACAAATTTTCATTACCAACATAACTTGAATAATAGATTGAGTGTTTTAATTGAATAAAAAATGAAATATTTCAAGAATCAATGTATAAAATATTGTTTAAGGATGCAAGGAAAAGTTAATGTCATAGAATATATTAAAATAGGACATTACTTTTATTCATTGAAAATAAAGTCAATAATTTTATACAACAATTTATTTTTTACATAAAATATTGAAATAAATAAATAAATTGAACATAAAAACACACATTTACATATTAAAACAATGGTAATATAATGAAAGTTGCAGAAATGTTTTTAGAAAGAAAACAATAATATTGTTTTTAAGGAAAATTCCCACATCACTTTAGAAATATTTGAATCATAAGAAACATTGAAGATTAACATTAAAATATATTAAATTCAAAAATAAGATATAAAATCATGATATAAAAATTATAATGGGATTTATATACACCTCATATAATAATATAGAATCATAACATCAATATATATAAAAATAAAACGAGATTGAGGTGAAGTCCCTTATATCAACATTGAATCATCACATACATTCTTTATCATCCTAAATAATACAAAAATTATTAATTATTTAATTTCTTAAGAATCCATTTCATGTTATTTTTCTTTCACTTTTTACCATTACATATAAGATTATGCAATAAATTAAACTGACATATATTGTTTCGATGATACTTAAATTATGTGTCAAATGACTTCGTTTGGTATAATAATTTTCTAAGATATTGTTATTTTAACATTTCAATGATAATAATAATAAAAATTTAAACACATTATTTAATATATTATACATTTAAAAATAATAATGAATATAATTTAGGGAAAATAACTATTTTATGATCAAATATTTTGTATGTCGTACGTACACATAAGTAACATTTCAATTTTTTTTGTGATCATCATGGATATGAGGTTTTTAATATTTTATCTTTATATAATGTTTATTATATCATATATAAAAGATTATTTATTTATATATACTTATAAATATCATTCATGTGTTGTGGTAATGGAAAAATGAATCAGATTGCTTCATGAAGTTGGTAGTCCATGCATAAATGAAAGACATTTTTTCCATGTTAAGTTAAAAAATTATATTCTAAAATTTAAAAATGAATAATATGTCATGAATATGATACTTATTTCATATGTTTAAACTATATTATTTAACATTATACTTATTACCTTCCAGGTAAATAATTATTGAAAAATTAATCAAATCGCTTTGTGATATAGTATTCCTCCGTACATAGAAGTGAAGTTACTACATACGACAAGAAATGGTAATTGAAAGGTATGCATAGTATAGTAACACCATAATTTTGAATAGCTTATAAATATAATATATATATACTTAAAATAATTCATTATTACATTTCATAACATGATTTTATGGTAAAAAAATGAATTAGTTCTTGAGATGGTTGTCCACCATACACACGAATGATTATTTTTTATCCCATTTTATCGAATATGAGGATGATTTTTGTAGTGAAATTATAATCACTAAATATCACTATTTGGTATTTTTTTCTTTTAAAATAATAATTTATTATTTTTTATTGAAGTGGAAGGAACATATAATAAATATTCTCAGTAAACATTAATACATATTTTTCAAACAACCTATTTTAGTACGCACAAAAAATTATTCATAGGATTGATTTATTATAAAAATAACTGAAATTTCTCATTTATATGAATGTTTAGAAGGTATTTTATAAGGTCATATTCAAACCAAATGGCCTATATTTTTTTAATGTAAGATTAGAGTTGGTGATTTTTTATAAGTGAGGTGAGTGGAACACTTGTAATTTCTTATCACAAAACTATGTAAACACATTTTTCACATGCCAAATGGATATGAAATAGAACATTATTGGGACAGAAAAATTATAAGGTCTCTAAATTTCTATCAAATTAATTTAATAATAATATTTAAGTCATTTAAACCCTAACCAATTTGGTTTAACACATTGTAAACTCATTTTTACCTTAACCGCAATTATTGTGTTTTATTGTTTCCACTATGAATTATGGTAAAAAATTATGTTGATCATATTAGATAATATAAAATTTTAATATTACATGTATTTAACAAATTTCTTATAATTCATTTTACATATTTGTGAAATTTTAATTTAAAATAAATCTCGCACACATGATGAAAATGTTTTTTTTTTCAAAAAGTGTATTTTTTATAAAAGAGAATATTTTCGATTAAAACTCTTGTTTATAATAATAATTAAATGAATATAAATTTAAATTTACTAAAATATTATATATATATATATATATTTGAAATAATATCTCTTTTGTGAATTATTCTATTTAATTAATATTAAGAAAATTTATTCACTTTAAAATGGTTTACAGAAAAATCTAATTTTTAATCTAAAAAAAACATATATAGAATTATTAAAATAGTTGATTAATATAATATTATGTGTATTTAATATAATTTAATAATACATACGTTCATAAAAGTTATTTTTAGAAAATAATGTTGCATTGGAATTATTTTTTATTAAAAAGATATAATTTTTTTATAATAATTTAGATTTTCTCATTAATCATTGAAAACCAATTTTTTTTGGAAATTTTTTTAACCATATGCCATTTTTAATATGCATATTTCAAAATGGTATAAAATTTATCAAATCTAAATACTAAATTTTATTAATATAATTTTTAAATAAAACATAACAATTTAAATGTTCGAATAAAACTATTATATATTTTAATTTTAAAAAATAAAATATATTTTTTAAACAATATAACTTTATTAATAAAAAATAATTTGATTTATTCTATCATACTAAGTTCTTACACAAGAATCATAAAATATTTATATTTAATGTATTGAATCATTGATAACAAAAATAATTCCCCCAAAACAATGATGAATAGAATGTGATCATGAAATTTAATCCAGTAGTGATATAAATTAGAGGTAGATAGTAAGATATAAATAAAGTAATAAAAAGTGTTTTCAGATATTTTATATATCATATTCGTAAAAAAACTATTTTAATCATATTAAAAAATAAAATTTTATTATATTTGATTGAAATACATATCCAATTATATATTTAATATAATCTTATATAATGGAACATTTATGATAATTAAATATGATGATGAAAAAATTATTGAGTTGATGAAAAATATATAATAACATGAAAAGAAATGCATTTTTATTTTTTGGTAGATTCTAGAGGAAAATATGAAACATTTGAAGAGTTGAAAATAATTCAATTTATTTTTAGATATGAAAATAATATAATATTATATATAAATAGATATATCTAATGAGCTCGGGGGAAATGATGGATTCTCATTTATATGCATGCAAGGGAGATTATCTTCATTGTAATAGAGTCTTTCTTAGATTTACCACTTTCGCATGAGCCTAGCTTCGTTCAATCCAGAATGGTATTTTTTCTTCAAGGGTGCTCCCAGTTCTTCTTCTAATGGTTTTGCTTCTACTTATTCACCTTGAAAGATAAGAGTAAATTTTGTAGAAGACCTATTAGGTTTACAAGATCCGGTGAAATCAGATATTCCTAATACCTATTCTTTCAAAAAATCAAGAAGATGGATATTTCTCGGTGGTGGTGGATCTGGATGCATTCTAACAGTGATTCAATCATTACAAGTTCTTGCTTCAAAAAATAATGACACTTTCTAGGGGCAATCCTTGGTCGTATGATGAAATTAAACATTTAATTTCCATCAGTTTTGGTATAATAGAATTTAAACTCATTCAAATTTGTAATGATTATTTTCATTTGGTTTTACAGAATGAAGATGATATGCGTATTTCCCGGTCTATAGGTAACCTTCATCTTAAACCGGGTTTGTTTTGAATCTCTGAATGGGATTGTAATTTTGATCTATTTAATCAAATGAAATCAAATGACCAAATTTGTATCTGGCCTCATGGTTTAAATATAGTGTAATGGCATATGAAAATTTTAAACAATCTTGCTTCTTGTTTTTGATATCTAATAAAGACAAATCAATGAACATTGGAAAGAGATTTAGATCTTTATGCTAGATTTTTTTGGATGTTAATTTGGATTAAAAAATATCCAATATCAATTTTTCTACATTCAAATGAATGTAAAATTGATGTTATTTTTGAGTATGAGTGAATTCCCCCATTCTGTGATTTCTGCAAAATTTTAGGACATTTTATTGAATCTTGTAGGGTAATTGAAAAGAATGTTAGGGGTCCTTCTAAAGGAAATGATTTGAAGTATGATATCACTCTCTATAAAACTAATGGTCCTATTCCTAAGTTGTTTATTAATAGTAATCTAATGCGGAATGATTAAAATTCTCTTCCTTCCTCATTTAAAGTCACCCAGATAAATCATGGATGGTATTGTTGAAGAAGAAGATAATTTGTTTTCTGATCCCTGCCCTCACAATCATCCACTGGAATTTGGTGAAGATATTCATGATACTATAATTTTTATAGAGATATATCAAAGCATAACTGAACGTGTCTATTGTATAAAACTGAATATGGAAGAGGAATCTATCTTATCCTCTTTTTCTAAGGATATTATAAATCTTATTTTGAGTCTGCAGCCTCAAAGGTCTGCTGTAGGCCCCCCTTTGGAGTATAATTTCTTTCTTGAAAACATGATTTTGTCATAATTATAGATATTGTCCTTACTCTTATAAATGATAAGGCCATGTTAGACTCATCTAGAGAAAATTATTTCATTTCCTCTAAAAATTATGCTTCTTTAATCACGCCCCATCAATTACAGGGTGGTTTTAGTGAATCTGGAAGGGAAAAGACTGATTTTCCTGCTACACAATCTTAGGAAATATTTGATCCTAGAGAATCTGAACCTAAAATAAAGGACTCTTCTATTTTTGGTTTCTCAAAATATTGACTAGGATGATTTGGTTTCTGCTCAAGAGCAAGAAAAAATTCCAAATCAGTTGTTGATTTTACTAGTTTAATTCAAATTCTAGAGTGTCCTTAGAAGATAGTAGAGATACCTCCTAAAATCACTAAAAAATGAGGGGTGAGAATATAAAGAGGTTTCACCCCAAATCAGGTTGAAAATGAGGATTCTTTTTTAGAATTGCCAAGGCATGGATAATAAGGCCACAATCAGGTCTCTTAAGCTTTATATTAGGAAGAATAATCCTATTTTAATTGGGATTGCTAAGCAAAAAACTGTTTACTATAATTTCTTTTCTAGATTGGAAAATATGGGTTTCCATTTCCAAGTCTTGAACAACAGTTCTTCAAAGGTCAATAATCTATGTGTCTTCACTCATTTTTCTCTATCTGATACTCTCTTAGTCTGTTCAATCAATCAACATGTTACTTTTTTTCCTGATTTGGGATTTAATTAGTTTTGTTATTTATTTTATGCTTGTAATAGTTATCATGATCAAATATCTCTTTAGTCTGAAATTGGGTCTCTCAAAATTATTATTAATGATCCATGAATCATTATTGGAGATTTTATCTCGATTCTTAATTCTGATTAAAAAATGGGTCCTATGACATGTTCTATTTCTTCTACAAAATTTTAAGTGTTGTATTGAACAAAATGTGTTGATTTAAGTAAATATTGTTGGGGTCTAAATTAATTGGTATAGATAGAACCATAATGGTATGGTGCCTTGTAAAATTGACAGGGCTTTTGTTAATGACTTCCCTTTACATTTTTGGGATTCTATTTCTTATTTGTCTTTATCCTCATTTAATTCTGATCATTATATTATTATGATAGAACTCTCATTCATGGGTATTAAATCCCCATTCAGCATTATATTTAATAAATATTGGGTTCTTCATCTTGAAAGTGATAGCCTTGTTCGGAAAGTTTGGTGTTCAATAGGGAGAAAGAGGAATGCATTTTCTTGTATTATTAATCATAAGATTTTCAAGGGAAATAATAAACTCTGTTGTAAGGATAGGTTCCTTCATCATGACTTAGACATTTCCAATCATGAATCCTATCTTCGGTATTTTTAGGAGAAATGTAACCATGTTAATTTCTCTCATGATTTTTCTTTGGATTCTGATATCCCTTTTAAATAAAATAATTTTCTCAATATTAAATATGCTATGAAAAAGGATTCTTTCAAAGAAAGTTTTCTCAAGGATGGGTATATAAATACCAAATTCTTTAATAATCTTCTAAGAGTTCAGAAAATTTCTAGGCCTCTTGTATTATTAAATAGAGGTGATCAAATTCTCGATAATAGATTGGATATTTCAAAGCATATTATTTCATATAATGAAGTTCTATTTAATGGATCATATACAGTTCCCCCCATACATAGTGTATTATACCCAAATTGGTAAACCATGATGATAATTATAGACTTTCCTCCATTACCTTGGAACCTGAAATCAAGGCTGCAGTTTTCAGTCTTTGGCCGGACAGCTCCTCGGGTCCTGATGGCTTTAGAAATTTCTTTTTCAGAATTATTTGTATATAATTAGATATGATGTTTGTGACCTTTTTCTGCATTTTATCAAAAGGTTCCATCTTCTAAAAGGTTTAAATTAACAATTTTTTGCTCTTATTCAAAAGATAGAAAATGCTAATGAGATACATTTAATCACGCATGTTTCTCTTATCAACACATTATTTAAAGTTATCAATAATATCCTTGATAGTATAATTGCACCCATTTATAATAAAATTATTTCTTCTAATAAATTTGGTTTCATCAATGGCAGGTCCATTCAATATTGTCTTGTCACATCTTCTGAGTGTATCAATATCCTTAAAAAATATATTCATGGAGGGAGAATTTCTGTCATGACCCCCTCCCCACAAAGTGTACCCCTCCTGGGTCGGCAATGTGACAATGGAGATAATGACCCATGAGTCCCCCCTCCAGTAGTCCCCTGGTTGGCGACTAACATGGGGGATATAATAAACACACAAATGGGAGGCATTACCCTCTAAGAGAACACATGCAGAAGATAGAGATAAAATAGACACCAATCAACTCCAACTCAGACTGAAATATAAACGAAAAACCAATTACACATATGAAATTCCATGAAAAATTACTAAAACTGAAAGTGGAAAACTACAAGTACCCAAAAGAACGTAAAAATAGTAGCAAACACAAACCTGAACAGCTCTTACAATCACAAGATAGTAGAAACAAGCTTGATCTACATCCTGCTCTAAGTGACATGAAAAACAGTTTATATATACATTTGGTGAGTATAAAAGTATACTCATTAGTATCATCCCCGAAGCCTCTCATGCAAAAGTAAATATAGCATGATGAAGCCCAATAAACAACAAGTGAAACTAACTCATCACCTAAATAGGTATACTAAGTTCCCAACCTTACCATGGATACTCTCACCAAGAAATGCATACTAGAATATAGTATATAGTAAAGAATAAAAAGTGTACCCTGCTACTACTTCCCCACTTGTTTGCTGCTTTTCCCCAACGTCACACGTCCTAGACATCTCTCTCTAAAAAGGGTAGTCCGCAGACACCTGGGAAAAGCGCCACAATATACACCTCATGCAACACAAGGGAATGCCCGAAAACACCTGGGTGAATCACTACACCATCCTCACAACCAAAAGTAACCAGGTAGTTTCTGGGAACCACCACAGCTCACATAACATGTATCATACGTCGTGTATTATACCTCAAGCCATTACAGCCCATACACCGAGTAAGGATTCTCAAGCCATCAAAACCTATACACTTAACAACTATAGTATTCCGTAGGATACTATATCCAGAATATACGTTTGTGAATAACCACAATCCATTACAACCCTCTATGCACATATATGGGGAAAACTAACCAATGTGCCTGCCAACACAAGTAACTAACAAGATAAGAGAGCATGGCCAAAGAGGGTAGTCAGCCATTCACCCTCCCATCGAAATGTTGGGGAAAACACCCTCTAGGTCTCAGAATCCCCAGGGTGTCAGTTATCCTTATTGATAGGGTGGAGTAGTGTATAGAAACACAAAAAGTATAGAATATACTATATCTCACAACCACACTATGGGCATAACCTAGTCTTAGAATCAACTTTAGCTAACGTCTCTTAGACTCCAGGATTCCACTTCTAAGACTAGGTTTCCTATAAGTATACAACCATTTAAAGATCTTTATTAGATTACTTCATTCCCTTTTTATCAGTTGCACTGTACTTTAATTAATTCTTTAAACATTAATTAACCATGAACAATTCCACATTAGAATTCATTAGAATCACACCCAAGGTCCATTGTCGCATTAAAATTATAGCCTCATCATTATGTTCCAGGGAATTCCAACCCCATGGGTTAAAATCATTTATTCAAATATTCATTACAGAATTACTTTCCAATATTTCCAAACATTCTAGAAAAACATTCTATGCTACTAACACAAGGGTGCTCAACACGGCGAGTAGATGTGCTACCCGTTGAGTCTTTTCCACCTATTGTAAGAGCATAGACCCATTCTCCCTTGAGAATATAAACATGGAAATCACGTGGCATACCCCACGCGTCTTCGCCACTTTCGAAAGAAGGGTAATCCAGACCAGCTGCCTTGAGCAGTGGGGAAAATTAAAGTAGATAAACAACCAAAGAATCAACAAGCATTCAACAATCACATTCATCCCATTCCATCATCCCTGATGTCCTCCCCGACACCCACATGAATAAACCGATGTATCTCGCCACTCTAGGCATCATCCACTGCCACAACAAAAAGGCCTCTATGCCCCTACATATCACAACACCCATCCAGGATCACGTCACAACACAAGTAGCAGAAAAAAAAACATCAAAACAATTGGGATATGGCCCTTTAACAACTAAAAGGGTAACTCAGAACCCTTTATTGAATTATCAAACAATCAAATTCTTTAATCCATCTTGAATTAACAGGTTTATAATCCGTTGGTTCCAACATCGGGAAACCTAACTAATAAGCTATCACAAATGATTATATAAGCTTACTACGCCAATTTGATTAACATCGAATTACAAAAAGAACTATATTCGTTTTTATGCCTCTTTATCTTTATCCAAACAATTACTAATTAATCCCGGTTTACATTCTTTACCGATTTCCTTCATGAACAAACTTCTATGCAAACCAAGCATAGATATCACATTATCTAGCGAAACAAGAGGAAGTGACATATGATCGATAAAAAATTATTTATCTAGTTCAAAATATTTATTATGTCAATTCCATTGTCATCTATTGGGATTAAACATGCTAACAATACAGTTGCATATAAATTAAAGAGAAGCAACAAATCCCATACCTCAATGGTTTTTGACAAAAACCCCAACAAACAAAGAACGCATATGAAATATGGGTTGATTCTCTAATAATCCTCCTTAGATATCTTCTGCTAACACAACCAAGTCCAAATCTCATCATATTTGGTGTCGACACACTTAGATCTACCCTTGGAAGACGTATATCTAAGAAATCGAGAGAAGAGGGGATGTAGATCCAAGTGGATCTAAGAAACCAATCAATAATGAAGAAGAACGAAGAAGAACGATCACATAACTCAAGAAACCGGCTTCGATTCGCCAAGAGAAGTCTTCAGATCGCCTCCAAAATGCTTGGGAGAGGTTCTCCCACCTTCAAGGGAGGGTAATCCCGAGTTATGGCCACTTAAAATCTTAAAAAACCTTTTATAGGAAAAATGAATTAGATCCACAATTTTAGGATCTAATTTAAGTGCCCGCACAGTTTTCTCTCATGGTTAGGCAAACTGTGCGCTAATAGTGCGTTAGCTACTGCCTCAACCACCCCTCTCGCATGGTTTGGCTGCACGGTTAAACAAACTGTGTGCCTCCCGTGCAGAAGCCACTACCTCCATGACCAACTATGCCTGATTTTTCCGCACAGTTTTGACAAACCGTGAACAACCCGTGGGAAGGCTACTGCCCTTTAGTTTTCCTTAAAAGTCCACCCAAACACACCCCCAAGTCACTACTCCAAAACAATATTAGCGAGAAACATCAAAAGCACCTAAAGACGTAACATGATGTTACAGTTCACAACTTTATATCATTGAAATGGTTCATCGAAAAGGATGAATTTGGAAATGTTTCGTGGATAAGTTACCTTGACCTCCTTGAACACCTCTAACACCGCTTTTTCACAAAGTAGTGGACCAGAGGGGTCCATGCCATTACATCAGATACCTCATAAAACATTCTCATCCTTGAGAATCCAAAACCCACCAAAAGAGAAAACAGAACAGGGTCTGAAGAACCACCCATGGAATTACCTCTCAAAAGAGAGAAATCCACCAAAACAACAAATGGAGTCATCTCATAAACATGAATATTCTATAACCACATAAGATACATAGATACATGAAAAAGAAGTTAAAAATTAAACAAATCAAGGTAATGAGCACGTATTTGTGACTCACATTCCAAGGTACTCTCTTCCATTCCATTGTGTCACCACAAGACATGAACTAAGGGGATAGAACACCCACGCAACACCTTATCCATGTGGTCTTGGATATTCATAGGTTGCTCATAAAAGGTTTCATTGTCATCAACATCGATCTCTCCCCAATCAATGATGTGAGAGTCATCGTGAAGATAATGATGTAGATGTGATACATGGAAAACATCATGAATCCAACTCATCTATGGGGGAAGTGCTACTTGATACTTCATAGCTCCAATATGAGATAACACCTCGAAAGGCCCAACAAAATAAGGAGAAAGATTACTTCCATGACCAAACATTCGGTTCCCACGACAGGGAGTCACCTTCAGAAACACATGATCCCCATCATTAAACTCTAAGGGTTTCCTTATTTGATCGAATTATCATTTTTGATGATCTTTCACTGTCCTCATCCTCTCATGAATCACCTGAACAATATCGGTTGTATTCTGCACTAGTTTTGGTCTGAGAATTGCTGACTCTCCGACCCCAGTCTAGCACAACGGAGAATGGCATGGTCGACCATACATGGCTTCAAAAGGTTCCATACCAATGGTGGAGTGAAAAATATTGTAGTAAGCGAACTCCACCAATGGTAAATGCCTTACCAATGAGCCTCCAAAATCAAGATCATAAGAGCGTAACATGTCTTCATGAGTCTATATGGTTCTCTCTATCTGACCATCCGTTTGAGGATGAAAAGCAGTGCTAAGGCATAATTGATAACCAAAAGCACGTTGGAGACCTCTCCATGCCCTAGAGGTAAAATGAGGATCTCGATAAGAAATTATAGTCCTAGGGACACCATGAAGTCTCACCACCTCCCCGAGATACAGCATTGACAAAAAATCTACTAATCATGACTCTTTGAATGCTATGAAGTGGTCTGGTTTTGTTAAACAATACACTACTACCCAAATAGCATCATGACCTCCCAGAGATCAAGGTAAACCAGTAACAAGGTCCATTGAGATTTCCTCCCACTTCCACTGAGGAATCTATAATGGCTGGAGAAGACCACAAGTAACCTGGTGTTCGGCCTTCACCTTCTAGCAGAATATACATCGAGACACAAACTCCACAACCACACACTTTAGCCCAGGCCACCAAAACTGACCCCTCAAGGCTCGGTACATCTTTTGCACACCAGGATGAACCGCTAAAGGTGAACTATGGAACTCTCTGTGGACTGTCTCATGCATCATCAAGGGAAAAAAATCCTTCCATGATACAACACTCAGTGTTGTTCATCCTCTGACCAACCATCAGGGGACTCACAACAAACAACTCGGTCTCTCCAAACCTCAACCTCTAGATCTACCAACTGGGACTCTTCCACATTCTACATCAAAGATGACTGTACTATCATCTAAAAAAGACAACCTCCACTCCCAAAATTTTCCATATCAATATTCAATGTTGACAGTTCTTCCATTACTCTCCAAAAATCACCGAATTCATGCACAACATCACTACATGACTTTCAGCTCATCGCGTCATCTAGAACAGTCCTTGTTCAAGGTGTATATGATATTTCGAACTCTTATTCCTGCAAGAAATCCATACACTGATGCTGCCATAAGTTCAAGTCACGTTGGGAGATAACATACCACAAACTCTTATGATCAGTGAAATCCACAAAGTGCCCACCAATGTGGTAATGTCTCCACAAATTCATAGAAAACACCACGGCTGCCAATTTGAGATCATGGGTGGCATATCTGCATTCATGGGGAAGCAACCACCGAGTCCCATAAGAAACAACTGACCTCTACTTCTTGAGAACATAGCGTAACCCCAGATGTAAAGAATCACAAGAAACAGCATACAGGACTCCCTCAGATGGACGACAAAGGACTGGAGAACTTACTAACTTCTCCTTTAGATACTTGAAGGATGCCTGGAACTGATCAATCCATATGAATGTCTGATCCTTCTTGGTCAAAGCTATTATAGGGGTTGTAACTCATGAGAAATTGGCTACGAACCTCCGCTAGTAGCCTGCGAGACCAAAGAAACATTGCACCTATGACACTGTCTTTGAGGCTTCCCAAGATACAACTGATTCTATCATCGATGGATCCACAACTTCTCCCTGTTGGGACACAACATGCCCCAAGAAATGGACTTCTTGATCAAAAAACTCACACTTCGACAACTTCCTGAACAACTGATGTTGGCGAAGAACACCCAAAATGGCTCGTAGATGCTCTTCATTCTCCTCTTCAGATGTGTAGTACACAAGGATGTCATGAATTAAAACTACCATGAACTGGTCCAGGAACTCACGGAACACAACATTTATCAATCCCATGAATACAACTAGAGAATTCCTTATGCCAAAAAGTATTAAAATGAACTCATAATGACAATTATGACAACGAAAAGTATTATTTGTAATATCCTCATCCTTCACACGCATCTGATGATATCATGACCGCAATTCGATCTTTGAGAACCAACTTGCACCCTTTAGTTGATCAAATAAGTCATCAATCCAGGGAAAGGGATAGAGATTCTATATTGACACTTTGTTTAAGTGATGATAATCGACACATAACCGCAAACTATCGTCAACCTTCTTTATGAACAAAACTGGTGCACCCCACAGTGGCACACTTGGCCGAACAAAACATCACTTTAACAGACCATCAAGCTGTATACATTGCTCTCGTAACTCGAAGGGGCCATCCTATATGGAGACAAAGAGATAATAGATTCCCCTGGTTGTAGCTTGATCCAAAACTCAATCTCTCGTTGAGGGGGTAATGCTACAACCTCTTCTAGAAAGATATCAGGGTACTCCTATAAGACCCTTGGAATTGCCAACTGCTGAAACTCTGAAGAACTCAACATCATCTTAGCCATCATGTAAGATAAGGATAGAACATGCCTATAACCCATCCGAGGATCTCACTCACTAATAAAAACCACTTTCTCTTCATCCGCACCAAGGAAAATGACCATCTTCCCGAAGAAATCCACGATAGACTACAATGACTACAACCAATCCATGCCGAGGATGAAATCATGTTGTCATATTCATAAACATAGTAAATGTTTTGTAGAGTGGTGTTGCCCCAAAACTTGCTCAAAGTCTCTACATACTTCAAACAAGTCTTCTCGACTAACGCCAAGGGCACTGGAAGCCTCTCTACCTCAAGTCCCAATGCATGGACAAGTGTAGGTGATATGAAAGAGTGTGTGGCTCATGAATCAAACAAGGAATACACCAAGGTAGAAAACAAGAAAAGGGTACCTCGAACGATGTCTGTCTTCCCTGGAGCTAGAAACGATGGAGCATGAATCTGACCACGACCTCCTCCATGGCATCTTTGACCCTGATGACGACCACCACCATAACTGCGCTCTGATCTATAAGGAAGGGGAGTGTCATGGGGCTGTCCTCTACCTACCCCATATAACCTTTACTAATCTAATGTTGGTGCAACCTGGTACTGCTACCTCAGTTGGAACTAACTCAATGGAGGAACCTGAAGCATAGGGCCTAGTGCACGGTGACCACTCTGAAAGGTCGGGCAGTCCCACTGCTGGTGAGCATGACCACCACCAGAAAAACACAAAACTGATCCCTTGGCATAGGCATGAGGGTTTCTGCCTCTGGAAAAATGAGATGTGAAGGGATGGGACCCACCCCTGGCTGAACAAAAACTCTTCTGCCCTGAAAACTGGGAACTCCGGACCACAACACTACTTCATGAGGGATCATGGCGATTCCCCTCTCGTGATGATCTTGTCTTGGCCAATGTCTTATCAACTACCTCTTCCCTCACCAGTACCTCAAAAATTGTCTTTAGCATAAATGGGGAGACCTGGAACTGGATCTTTGGATGCAAAGCCTCCTCGAAATGCCTTGCCCAGGCCTCCCCATCTGGTAACAGGTCCAAAGCATATCGTAAAATGTTCCTGAAATGGATTCCAAACTCTTGAACACTGGAGCTCCCCTGTCGAAGGGTAAGAAGATCCTGGCGACTGGACACCATTGCAGTCGAAGAAAGAAACTCGACTCTAAACCGTCTTGGAACTCCTCTCATGAGATCCCTGACTCCTCATGATCCCTGCAGTACAACAACCACCACTTCCTTACTGCTCCATGCAATATCGTCATAGATTAGGAAACCCAGGGCTTCTTACAAGAACGAATCGAACTGAAGCCTATCTCAACCTCCTCCAACCAGTCTTCTGTGACTGCATCTGAAACAGAGCCTTCATACTTCTGTAGACATTGGCGCTGAAACTCTTGGAGTTTCTTCCTCCAAGTGTCGTCATCATCAACCTCTACCCTATGGCGACTCACTGGAACAGCCTGTTGGACATTTCCTATGAAAACCCGAAGAGGACATCGACTTAGAGCCATACCTGTAAAATAATGACCCATTAGAGATCCTAAACCTGGAATATGGAAGTATTAACATTAATTAATTTCTTTTATTCATTTTAGGTTAACCTATCCCAAGGTCTACCCATTCAAACACAGACACAAAGAAGAATGATGCATGATCCTTTCCTAGGTCTCTACCTTGAAACTAATATCACCTTGTTTAGTATCCATTCTAAACATAAAGGTCTGCACATCAGATCATAGGGGGCCCTAAATGACTATGCCTCAGCCGGTCTCCAGTGTTAACCTCACTTTCTAAACATTAATGACACTGTTTCCCTACCAACCCATGCATCCTCACATGTGCCTAACACCAAACTTCATCCTATCTCTCAACTAGACCTCTGATACCACTCTGTCACAACCCCTCCCAAAAAAGTGTACTCCTCCTTGGCCGACAATTTGAGAAGGGAGATAATGACCCCCCGATTCCCACCTCCAGTAGGCCCCGGGTTGGCGACTAGCACCGAGGGTATAATAAACAAACAAATGGGAGGTATTACCCTCTAAGAGAACACATGCAGAAGAGAGAGATAAGATAGACACTAATCAACTCCAACTCAGATTGCAATATAATCTAAAACCCAAGTAAACATATGAAATGCCATGAAAAAATACTAAAACTGAAAGGGGAAAACTACAAGTACCCAAAAGAATGTAAAAACAGCAGTAACCACAAGCCCGAACAGCACCTACAACCACAATCTAGTAGAAACAAGATTGATCTCCAACCTACTCCAAGTGACCTGAAAAACATTTTATATATTAATATGATGAGTATAACAATATACTCAGTAGGATCCTCCCCGAAGCCTCTTGTGCAAAAGTAATGAAATCATGCTAAAGCACAACGAACAACAAGTGAAACTAACTCATCACCTAAACAGGTATACTAAGTTCCCAACCTCACCATGGATACTCTCACCAAGTAACACATATAATAATATAGCACATAGTAAATAATAACAAGGGTAACCTGCTACTACATCCCCACTGATTTTCCGCTTTTCCCTAATGTCACACGTCCAGAGCATCTCTCTCCAAAAAGGCCTGCCCGCAGACACTTGGGAGAAGCACCACAACGTGCACCTCGTGCAACACAAAGGATTGCCCACAGACACCTGGGCAAAGCACTTCACCATCCTCACAAACCAAAGTAACCAGGTAGTTTTCAGGATCCACAACAGCTCACATAACGTGTATTACGTCGGTTATTATACCTCAAGCCATTAAAACCCATACACCAAGTAAGGATCCTCAAGCTATCATAGGCTATACACTTTACACCTATTGTAGTCCATAGGATACAATATCCAGAATATATGTGTGTGAATAACCACAAGCCATTACATCCCTCTACAAACATGTATGGGGAAAACTAACCAATGTGCCTACCAGCACAAGTAACTACCAAGAGAAGAGAGCAAGGCCAAAAGGGGTAGTCACCCATTCACCCTCCCATTAGAATGTTGGGGAAAATACCCCCATAGGGCACAGAATCCCCAGGGTGTTAGTTTCCCTTAATGACAGCGTGGAGTAGCGTATAGAAACACAGAAAGTATAGAATATACTATATCTCACAACCACACTATGGGCATAACCTAGTCTTAGACTCAGCTGCAGCTAACGTCTCATTGACTCTGGGATTCCACTTCTAAGACTAGGTATCCTATAAGCATAGAACCATTTAAAGAGCTTTATTAGATTACTTCATTCCCTTTTTATCAGTTCCACTGTAAGTTAATTCATTCTTTAAACATTAAATAATCATGAACAATTCCACATTAGACTTCATTAGAATCACACCCATGGTCCACTATCCCTTTAAAATTATAGCCTCATCATTATGTTCCCATGAATTCCAACCCCATGGGTTAACATAATTTATTAAAATATTCATTACAGAATTAATTTCCCATATTTCCAGGCATTCTAGAAAATAATTCTATGCTACTAACACAAGGGGGCTTAACATGGTGAGTATATGTGCTACTCATCATGTATTTTATGCATATAGCAAGAGTGTAAACCCATTCTCCCTTGAGAATCTAAACACAGAAAGAGCATGGCATACCCCACGGGTCTTTGACTATTTCAGAAGAAGGGTAACCAAGACCATCTACCTTGAGCAGTGGGGAATAGTAAAGTAGATAAACAACCAAAGAATCAATAAGCATCCAACAATCACATCCATTCCATTCCATCATCCTTGGTGTCATCCCCAACACCCACATTCATAAATCGATGCATCTCTCCACTCTAGATGTCATCCGATACCACAACAAAAAGGCTTCTATGCCACCACATATCACAACACCCATCCCGGATCACGTCACAACACAAGCAGCAAGAAAAATAAACATCAAAAAAATTGGGCTATGGACCTTTAACAACTAAGAGGGTAACACAGAACACTTTATAGAATTACCAAACAATCAAATTCCTTAATCCATCTTGAATTAACAGGTTTATAATCTGTTGGTTCCAACATCGGTAAACCTAACCAGTAAGCTATCACAAATTATTATAAAATCTTACTACACCAATTTGATTAACATAAAATTACAACTAGAACCTGATGGGTTTTAATGCCTCTTTATCTTTATCCAAAGAATTACCAATTAATCATGCATTACGTTCTTTACCGGTTTCCATCAAGAACAAACAACTAAGCAAAGCAAGCATAGATATCAAACTATCTAGCGAAACAAGATGCAATAACGTACGATCAATAAAAAAATCTTTATTTGGTTCAAAATATTTTTTATGTCAATTCCATTTTCATCCAGTGGGATTACACATTCTAACAATACAGTTCCACGTAAACGAATGGGAAGCAATGAATCCCCTACCTCAATGGTTTTTGAAAAAAACCCCAACAAATGAAGAACGCACAAGAAAGCTGTGTTGATTCTCCAATAATCTTCCTTAGACTGATTCTCCTAACACAACTGAAACCAAATCTCATCATATTTGGCATTGAAACACTTAGATCGACCCATAACGAATGTAGATCTAAGAAACATATAGAAGTGGGGAAGTAGATCCAAGTGGATCTAAGAAACTGATCAATAACGAAGAAGAACGAAGAAGAACGATCATATACCTCAAGAAACCGGCTTTGATTTTCCAAGTGAATCCATCAGATCCTCTCCAAATTGCATGGGAGAGGTTATCCTACCTTCAAGGGAGGGTAATCCTGAGTTATGGCCACTTAAGAGATTAAACAAACCCTTTAGAGGCAAAATTATTTAGATCCACAATTTTAGGATCTTAATTATTTTCCGGCACGGTTAGACAAATCGTGTGCTAACCATGCATTAGCTACTACCTCAACTACACCTCTCGCACAGTTTGGCCACATGGTTAGACAAACCATGCACCTCCCATGTGGAAGCCACTGCCTCCATGACCAACTACGCACGGTTTTTCCGCACGGTTTAGAAAAACCGTGCACAGCCCGTGAAAAAGCTAACCCCTTTAGTTTTCCTTAAAATTCCACCCAAACTCACCCCTAGGTCGCTACTCAAAAACAAGGGAAGTTAAAAACATCAAAGGAACCTGAAGGCGTAATGTGACGTTACAGTTCACAACTATCTATCGTTGAAACCATTCATAAAAAAGGATGATTTTGGAAAAGTGTTAGGGATAAGTTACCTTGACCTCTTGGAATGCCTCTAACACTGATTTTTCACAAAGTAGTGGACCAGAGAGGTCTGGGCCATTACATTTCTCTCAAATTAGATATTAAAAAGGATATGTATATGCTGGATTGGAGTTTTATATTTAAAATTATTTCAATGTTTGGTTTTGAAGACACTTTTATTAATTGGATTAAGATTATTTTTGACTCTTCTCGTATCTTAGTTCTTATGAATGGATCCCCAAAGGGATACGTTCCCTGTTCTAGAGGATTTAGGCAAGGTGATCCTCTTTCTACTATTATTTTTTCTATTTTATAAGATTATATTAGTAGATTGTTTCCTATCCTGGCCAAACATGGAATGATAAAGGCTATTGGTGTTGTTCATGGTCTATTTTCTCCTACCCATCTCCTTTATACTGATGATATTACCCACATTATTGAAGTGGATAAAATAAATATCAAGAATATCAAGAAATATCTTATATATTATGATCATGTTTATGGGAAACAAGTTAGTTTGAATAAGTCATTTGTCTATTTTAGCAGAAATATCTCACAAACTATGAAATCTAAAGTCAAAACAAATTTGGGGATTAGGAAAGGTTTTCTCCATTTTACTTATCTTGGGGTTCCCATATTCTGGGGTTGACCAAAGGCTTGTTATTTTTCTGGGATTATTAGTATGATCAAGATTCATCTTGCTTCCTGGAAAGGCAAGTCCCTTTCAATGGCTCGTCGGGTTTGGCTAGTTAAAGCTGTTATTATTTCTAATATTTTTATTCTTTTATGGATTACATATGGCATGATTTTTTTATAAAATCAGTTAATGTGGCCATTAAATTCATTATTTGGACTGGTAGTATTTTTGAAAGAATATTGGTATCTGTGTCTTAGAACACCTATTGCATATCTTTTGAGAAAGGGGGACTTGTTATCAAAAATCATAGTATTTTTAATTGATCCCTTCATGCTTCTTTTTTTGAAATCTAATAAATGAAAAGTTATAAGATACCACTTTTTTGAGGTGTAGATTCCTTACTAAACTCAAAGGTGGAAACATTAATTATATGGATTATTCTGTTTGGTATTCTTTTAAATCTATTTTTTCTCTTATTAATGTTGATTCTAGATGTTCTGTCTCTCAAAATTCTTTTCAGAAATTTTGGAATGATAATTAGACTGCTGTTTATTTTATTGATGCTCTCAAATATAAAAATTCAAACATGGACCTTGATGTTTCTATTAAGGATAAATTATATGATATTTCTTCTATTCCAAATAATGTTAAACAAATTATTAATATATATTTAGTTCTTCTGTTGGTGATTTCTGAATCTGAGAACTGCTTCCCTCTGGTATAATCACTTCTAAATACTTCTACTCTCATGAATATAATTCCGTGTTAGGGTTATATTGGATTAAGATGTTTAATATGAGAATCATTCCCCCTCTCAGCTCACATTTTCGTGGAGACTGGCTCAACGAAAAGTCTGTATTGAATCATATTTACAGGTTTTTTTATTTCTCTTAGTTCTCTTTATATTCTATACCATCAATACTGGGTGGACTTGGATCATATGTTTTTGGGTTATGTTATAGATGCCTCCATGTGGAAGAAACATTATGATATTTTCGAGCATAAAATGCATAATTTTTGTACTATTTGAGACATTCTTAAAGGTATGTTCTGCCTTCCTTTATCCTCTATGTTGTGGATTCTTTTTCATGTTTCTTCTGCTGAACTTGTTCATTCCCTGTGGATGGCTAGAAACAAGGTTATTCATAGTAGAGTTGGTTTCAATCCTCATGCCTGCCTTGATGGTATTTTTTCATCCCTAAAACATGTAAAGCATCCTTGTAAAGCTTATTGCCACAACTCAGTGCATGAATTTTCAGTTATTAGGTGTATCAAGTTTAAAGGTAATTTTCAGCCTCTGTTTGCTACTATGGATGTTTTTTTGCATCCTCCTTTTTTAGGATGGATTAATATTAATACAAATGGATATTCCAGAGGAAATCCAGGTCCTTCAGGTTATGATCTAGTTTTCAAGAACATATTTGGTGATGTTTTGGTTTGCTCCTTCAGCTCTTGCAGATTGACCTCCTCTCTTGAGGCTGATATTCTTGGTGTCATTTTGGCACTAGATATTGTAAAAAATAGAGGTTTGAATAGGATTTGGGTGGAGGTTGACTCCACCAAGGGAATTCATTCAATAAGAACCCATTCAAATAATATCCTTTAGAATATTATAAATAGATGTATTAATTTTTTACAGTTTATCTCATATATTGACATAATTAATACCCATGTTTTTAGGGAGGGTAAAACTCTGGTTGATAGTTTGGCTAATAAATAAGTAAATGGGTGAAATTTTTTTGGTCTGATATAATCCCAGAGGATATTATCCATATTTTTCAAAGTGATAAATGTTTTTTCCCTACTTTTAAACTTTTTTGACATGTTTCCCTATTTTTTTATAGTATCCATCCTCTAAAATGGTAGGTGTTGGTTTTTGGTTATAATGTGATAAATTTAATGTCAAAAGTACTTTCTGAAACCATTACATAGGTTCTTATTATGGATATGTCTAAGATAAACGTGTCTCCTGAAATTCTTCCTTATGTGGGTTCTTGTTCCCATGGATCTATGACATTTCTGTTAATCTGGGGGCTGTTATGGATTTGTTTTTTTCAGGATTATGCTGTTATCTCTGATGTAGCAGGATATTTGTGCGATAATGAAATTTTTTAGCATCTTTTATGATTTAATGGGTGTTTAATCTTATGAATCTAATCTCAATAAGGTTAATGCTTTCAATTAATAAGTTTACTCTCTATAATAATATAATAATTTTAGATTCTATTTCATCTAAGATGTTGTCAAAGATAATGATGAGTCAAAAAAAGAGTGATTTAGTTTGACATTTTCTGATCATGATCCATTAAAAAAGACAAGACTTAATCCTAGTGTGTATCTGAGGTTGTCATCCAAGTGTGGGGGAGATCCTCGTGGATGATTTTAAAGAAAATTTTGATGTTTAAAGGATTTGTCTTGGATATCAAGATCATTAATGACTGTTTGGTTGGTTTGTGGAAATTTGATGTCTATATGACCAAAGTTTGGTTTGTTTTCTTATTTGCTGCTCTTGATTTCAACTGATTTCAGGTAGCGGGTGATCTATTTGGGCTCTTTGTGTCTTATATTCCATGACTTTGGGGATGTATGTGTTTTCTTTTTTCGTAAAATTCTCTCAGTCAATGGATTTTTTTTGCAATGCATGGGTCACAATGATAAAAAAAGGATATAAAAATAAGAAATAAAAAATTATTCGTTCAAAGATTAATGGCATGGACGAGGAGGAAAAATTATCATTAAAGATAAATTTTCATAAATACATCACACTTTTATGACGAAAGGAATTCATCAATGAAGATTATATTTATATAAAATTGTAAATTACCTATATAGAAAAAGAAAATAAAATATATAATAAAAAAATTTATTAATAAAAGAATAATTGAAAATTTTCATCAAGGAATTTAGTATGAGGAACCATGAAATATAAATGTGTTGAAAAAAATACAAAACATAAAAAAATTTAATCAAACCCTACTGAAATAGAAAACATGGAATAGATATTAACTTATATTAATAAAAATATATTAAATATATTATATTAAATTAACGTAGAATATACACAATATAAAATATAATAGGTGCATTATATGAACCATGTATCATATAATGAAATTTGAGACAAGAAAACCATAACAAAGGTCTAAACCCACATTGTTTATTTTTCTCTAAACTATTGAATAATAATTATAGATTGAATAGACATATTTTAAATTTTTTTTACCTTTTATTATGATCCTGTGTATTGATTTATTACATTGTAATTAATAATTTTTTTACATTTATCACCGCTGTGATTAGATTTATCCATACACTATACAATTAAACATTAAGATTATAGTTGTCTTTCTATGTTCTTGAATAATTATTGAATATAATTTCGATATAGGTGTGATTAAATTTCTATAATGTTTATTGAAATTTTAGTTTAATTTTATTAAATATTGTATTATGATTTTAGATTTTAGAATACAAAATTTACATTTTTTTATAAAATATAATCAATATATTATTGAATAACAATATTGTGCTTAATATAAAAATAAACATTGTTAATTAAAAATTTATTTAATTTCTTAATTAATATAATAATAAATTTTCTTTTTCCATAACAATCAATGAAAAAATTAAAAACATCATACATGTAAGTGGTTAAATAAACCCAAAAGAGAAATTTATATAACAAATTGATGGGTCAGTTTGTGATGTGATTCCCATGAAATATCATAATTCCATACGTATAATGATATTTTATAGGTTTTATTGAAGAAAGAAAACATAAATAGGAATAACTGGAACGAGATGAAAAAATATTAAATAATATTAATAATTTATTATATGTAATGATAAAATTACAACTCCTGATAGAATCCATGATGTTTTAGAAGGAATTTTGTGAATATTTATTGTACATAAGAAAATAAAATTGGGGAATCCCTATTATGGAATGAAATATAGAAGTTTAATGAGAATAATTATATATCATCTAGTTTCTTTCGATGGGTGAGGTGAGATTCATTTATATGTGAAAGGAGTGAATGTTTTGTAATTATAATTACAAAATATCATGAGGAAAGATTTTTCTCAAAGAATGTGGTTCCAAATTTATCAAATAATGAAACTATTATGGTGAAAGGATGATAAACCCCTCAATCAAACATTAATTGGTTTATATTATTAATTTTTTTCTTTTTTATTACATAGTTTTAACTGTATTTTCCATTATTTACATTTTATGTTCTAATTTACTATTTTATATCAATACGTCATTCTTATAACTAAAATTAAAAATAAATAAAATTCAATAAATTTTTTTATGACATGATATTTGTTTAGATATTAAAAAAATTATAAATATTAACTATATAATTGTTAAAAACTAATATATATCATAAATATATTATTATAGAAACATCACCATTAATAACATTATGTTTTTTAATTCATATTTCTTGTCAATAAATAAATTAATTAATTTTTAATCAAATGTTCTATACCATTCATCATTAAATTATTGTAATTAATTATTGAATTCAATTTAATTTCATTAGATAAAATGTTCTCAACACATAAAAATAATTCTCTGAGAATTTCTGTATAACCATTTACTATGATAACAAACATTGACCACTTTAGATAAATTTTATTCATTAGATAATAAAATAAGGGTTAAAAACTATGTAAAAATGTTTGATTAAAAATATCAAATAAAATAATTTATATTTAATTTCATAATTTGAAAGAGTATTACATTGTTAAAAACATATACAATATGAATTAAGTTGTCAGAGAATATTTTTATTGAAAAAATATATAATTGTTTTATAGAATTCATAGAAAAAGTATTAGTACAATAAGAAATTATTTTATTGTATATAATATAATGAAATAAATACCATTCTTCAATAATGATCTATATAATTGAAATAAAAATTTCAAAAAATTAAGACAATTCATCGGAAAAAAATTTATTTTAATATTTTTTTATGTAAGATTTCTAAATATTAGAAATAAAAGATTGAAAAATTATTCATTTGATTATTTAAATAAAAAATTAATTTTTAAACTAAATGATTCAAATAAGTTTAAATATAATAACATATAATATTTTAAAAAACATTATTATTACCTAAAATATATTTTCTCATCGATGAGTAGAACAATTATTACTCATTATCATTAAATAATTAGTTCATTAATATATTGATAAATAATTTTACAAATAAATAATTTTTAATTTTTGAATAAGTTTTAAGGATTATTTTATATATAATTTATTAAAAAAATATTCATTTCATAAAAATAGTTTCTTTATTATAAATTATATTTTCGGTAAATAAATTACAATCAATTATTAATATTTCAACATCAATTATGTTATAGATGAAAATTTATTTAAAATATGTTTTTATAAACTCTATTGTCTAAAACATTATACATACTGACTACATACTAATAATTATAATTTATTAAAAATTTTAATATTATTATACAAACCCACTATATACCCCATTATAATGGCTTTATTACCCCCATTACCACCTATAAATTTAATTCATTCATACATATATAATATAACTTATTATTACATATATGTTCTTATTGAATTTTTCGAAATTCCTTTTCTATTCATTTTATTTTTTTCATTAGAGTTTTTTTATAATAATCCTGAATCTATTGGGATATAACGGTCTATATGATCTCAATGATTTAAAATCATTATAATTTTAAATTTATTTTACAATTTTAATTTCATCACTTATAATGGGTGTAATTTTATTTTATAAGGGCATGGTTTCATTGAAAACTCTTTATTGTTATACTATGTATAAGTACTATTTTTTTAGTTTTTTTATATTCTATAAAACGTTTCATATCTTGATTATATTATTTATATGGAATAGAAATTAATTCATCAGAATAAGTATAATTTTTGAAATAACATTTTTTCTAAAATAACGTGTGAAAAATTACAGAAAGTTATATAGTTGTTTTAGGGGATATGGGAAATAATTCTATTGTGAGATAATAATATTAATAAATGGTATAATACAAGATAATAAACACTTGAATAAAAATTAACTATGGGACATAACAAGAACAAATATAAAAATAATTATATATAAAAGATACAATTTTCCTACGATATCTATGAAAAAAAATCTAAATAAAATAAAAAATTATAATAGAACTATTCTTCTATATATAGAATTAATAATAATGGTAATTATAAAATAATGTGAAAGAAAACATGCCCATAAATCATAAAAATATGGGTCGAAATACACAATATTCCCATGATAGATTTTACCCATGTGACCTAAAAATGTATTTGGGGGTTAATTAATTGTGGTCCCCAAGTATTAAAAAACAATACTAAATCATCCTACCAATAAAATAATAGAAATTAATACAAATCACATTATTCTCTAAGGAACCTCATACATGTGAATATTTATGTAATAAATAGGCATCTTTATAAAAATAATGCATTTATTTATTGTTAATGACTATCCATTTAATGAAAATATATGAATATCTTTGTGAATATCCATCAATCAAAATTTTATCTATAAATTATTGGAAATGTGGTTGAGTGTAATCATATGAAATTAATATATAAAAGATTAATTGGTTTTGGTAATATCAGTATACATAAGAAATTAATTAGTATTATTTATTAAACAAAATAGAATAATCCCTGAAGTGACCAATTTCACGATATAAAAATTAATTATAATAAAGATAGAGTGTGTGACATTTGTATGTGATATATATTATTGATAATGAATTTCATTTTTATAAAATTAGTTTTTATATATTTAATGGTTCAATAATAAATAATGTGGAAAAAATTATTTAATAATCTATAGATTAAATGAAATTGTACCTTGGTATATCATCTTTATCCATCCTTATAAAAGGAATTCCTCCTAGATAAGTTTCTATAATAATTAACCCAATGTATTTCATATATGTATATTTATATAATGGTTTTGGAAATATTTTTTTTATTGTAACAGTATTGTATGGTGATATAATCACGTGGAATAGTAATATACTTGTAATATTTAAATATGGTATATTTAAATCTGAATAATAAATTAATTTTATATGGAAATGTTTGGAAATAAAATGTACTGAAAAAAGAAAAATGAAAATATGAGGTTAAGATTTATTACATTCAAGAGTATTTTCTTAAACATATATAATTTTTCTATAAAATAAATCAATTATTTAAAGAGGTATCTTGACAGATATATTTAGAGACAAACGAAGATTAATTATTTCTTATTGAATAATAATTGGTGGTTGGATACTTATTTATAGAAAAAGGGTAAAATTTTTATTGATTTTTTGACTATGTATTTGGGATTCAATATTTCATAAAAACAATAAAATTGGCATAATAATGATTTTTGTACCTATTATTAAATATTTATAACACATCTAAAAACAAAAATATTTTAAGGATTTATCGAGAATAAAACTTGGTTGGTGATGGATTGGAGATCTTGGGAGTTAATAAAAACATTACCTGATGTGATGACTTCCCAGCTGGTCTTATTCCCTTTCATGAATAATATTGTTATATGATCCTGAACATTACACTTTTGTAAACATTCATTTAATAAAATTCATGCTTTGATCATTTTGGCCAGGGAATCACCATTCAAATAAAGATAATTTTTTCCAGAACTAAACATGATTATTTTTTATGATAATATAATTGAATTTATCATTTTCTAGAATTATTAATTTATTAAACAATAATTTTTAATGTAGAGATTGAAATAATTGTTATATGTTTTGAAACTATTAAAAAAACTTATAAATAAATTATTTTATTTTATTAGAATATTATGGAAGTTTTATTCATTTTTACTAGTTAGGGAATAATAATTACATAAAATTTTTGTAATAATAAGAAAATATTTTCATATCATATTTTATTATTCACTAGTAAACTATTCTGAACATAATAAAAATTCACATTTGGATATTTTTTTGGACTCATTATAAATTTTAATTTCTTATTATAATAAGTTTCTTTTTATAAAAAATTTATATAATTAATAATATTATCTTGTTATATGGAAATAATGTGTTTAAATACATTGATTTTAAATCCTATTATTACAGAAATTATTATTAAAATAATATGTTTTTATATACATTCATAGTAATCGATCTATCTGTGTTTTTAAATTTAATAATTATTTAAACTACTAATTTATTATTATTTGAATTTTAATAAAAAAATATAATGATATATAATATAGTATAATTACTATTATAATGAAAAATTTTCAATGTTACAGCTCTAAGAGTCATTGCACCTATCCTAATCCAATATTTACCCATATAAAAAACATTATTCTAACTTATAAAATAATTTATATAAATATCTTTATTTTATATAAAATCAAATAATTTATTAAAATTTAATTTAATTAATAATGAATTTTTTCTTCTTATTATGTGTAGAATAAATTATTAGTTTGCTCAAGAAGATGTTGTTCTCTTACATTGTTATTTGTTCTATCACAAATGTTATGGTGAATCTTGTAAATATATTTGTCTTGTTTTCTATTGTACTACTGTAATGTTAAAAATAATAACACTATATAATAAAAAATTTGAATAAAAATTAATTTTATAACATTAAAATATAATGAAGTATATTTTACACCTTTTATATTATCATTAGTTATATTTTTGTTTATATCAAACCAATAATAATTTTTAGTTCCTATGCACCATTTTTTTCTTAAGATCACACATTTATTCTAATAAAATGTGACTCATCTAAAGTTATATAACAAAATAAATACTTTAAATTATCTATAACTACTACCTATAATCATGAATTTTGATAGGTTTTTCATTCTAGAATAATTAATACATTGAATTAATTAATTTACCAGAGTATGTGAATTACGTCTCAAATATGCATTTATAATTGTGAGACATGGATTCCATAAATGACTTTACAGAGGTTATCTATGTTTTTTCCATATGGAAAATGAAATCACATGAGGGGTGAAGGGTTAACTAGATCGATGGTATTTAACTATTATAATGAATTCACATTATAAATCTATGTCGATTCATATACTTAGATCTAAATCAATATTATCACTCTCAGTTTTAATGCTTATAAGAACGACATAAATACAAATGAATAAGGAAGAAATATATTTTATAGGTCTAACAATAATGTATGATATAGTTCATAGTGTATTATGGTGGTTAATTACACAAACATGGATGGTATATTTTTTAATAAGAATGAACAAGTCTAGATAAATTCCCATGATCACTATAAAATATTATCAGAAACCATCATATAATTCATATCACAATCCTTCACATCAATCACCCTCATGCATATTTATAAGCTAAAATTTGTATCATTGAATAACATAATAAATATATTTTGGATAATAATTAAAAATGGAATGTAAAGGCATCAAATGTATTAGAATAATATAAACATCATATTATTATTTTAAAAATATAATTGAAGTTACGTTTCTTATTTTTCTTCCTGAATTTCCATTCTCATCATATTTACAAGTAGTAGAATCAACCAATTAATGTTTCTATCTCCCCATTAACAAATTAATGAATCATGTTATTTGATTATTTTTATATTAAATCTATTTGTATTTTTCTATATCTTATATCATCATTAAACTAATAATATTATTTTTAAAGAAAATATTATCTTGTAAATAATGTAACATCCTTCAAATATGGAACATAATTTCAAATTTTACATCATTATATAAAGACATATTTTTTATTGTTGAATTATCCTACGAAAAAACTACAATTGAGATACTCTCATATATTCATTCATATCATTATAATTCAACATTGTGATGTTATCATTCAATAAAAATTTATTTTCCTATGATCTATGTTCATTACATATCATTTATATCAGGCAAATATATTTTTAATTATCAATTAAGATATTCCCTATGAATCTATAATATATTTAGATTTAATGATGCATTTCCATATAAAGAAATCATCCTTCTTGGAAAATTTTCTTTATAGGAAAAATTGAGTTTACTAAAAATGAGAAAAACACAATTTTAATATTATTTTATGATATTTTAATATATTTTGAAACTAGTTTATCAAAATTATCAAGTGGAATAATTTTGATATTTTTATGGGAAGACTGGATTTTCAGTTAATTGGGGAAAATATAAATTTTCCTAAAACCATCAGAACAATTTTTTGTGAAAATTAACATTCTGTAGTAAATGTTATATTTTTTTATAATAAATCTAAATAATAAAAGAATATACTAATTTATTATATTAGAATAATATTTATATATTATTTTTCTAAACTATTATTTTCAGGCTAAAATGTTTTTTTTTTAAATTTAATTATAATCAATGATTTGGTATTACACGTAATTATTATATGGTAAAATAATTTAATTTGACTAAATGGAATTTATTTCTTCAATTCATCAGGTCATAATTATCATAGGATTGATATTTTATGTTTTTATAGAAATGATAAATTTTAATGATAATAAAAGTGGTTTTTTCGTAAATTTGTGATCTTTTATGATATAACCAAGAAATTCATATAATATAAAAATTTCTGAAACCTATAGGATGTTATTTTTAGATAATATAACTAATATATAATAAAATATATATTAATATTATAAATTAAAATTTATTTCATAATATATATGAAAATAAATTTCTGTGTCGACATAGTGCCTATAAATCCCTACAAAATCATATTTATTGTCCAAATTAGAATATGTGTGCAGGAATAAGTATATTTTTTAATTATTTCATTTATATATTGAATTATTAATGATTCTTATTGATCTATCAAAATTTTGTTGTTATATAACATGTTAATTATCTAAATTCATGTAGAATTCTTGGGAAAGGCTTGTTAATTCAGAATAATATATTTTATATAGTGTCATTATATAGATTTTCATAATTATATACAATGGAATAATAAAAAATATTATCATGACCTCGATTGATTTTTTCATTTTTTGGATATTTATATTTATTTTTTAATGATGAACTTATTACATTAAATCATTATGAAATTCCGAGATAATGCTTCTATAATAAGTTGATATATTAAAGTAAATAATATTAAAAACATTGAAAAAATGTATCTATGATTAATAATTGACCAACAAGATTTTTATAGTTAATGATAATTTATTATTTTCGTGAAAAAGGGTTATTTTCTAATTACATCACACTATTTTTGTCTATAATTCCAATATAAAATAAATATTGTCAAACATTATTATATTAATATTTTTTAAAATATAATATTTTAATAAAATATTTAAAAATACAAGTATCATAAAAAAGGACCATTAAGAACAAAAATGGCCCAAAAATTCATCCATTTTCCATTCATGAGAAATATTTTATCTTATTAAAAAAATTATCAACCATTAGGATTTAAAAATTCATTACTGTGGTTACAGATAAAATTTCATTTCAAATGTACTAATCCAAAATATAATGTCAAAAATACCAATTAAACATATAAAAATAAAATTGTATGATATTATTTAATCCATAAGAAATATTATTCTATAAATTATATCATGTTAATACATATTTCACATGAAAATTATGTTATTATTTTTAAATTTTATTATTAATTCCATTTGTGTCATTTCGTTTACTATAATAATGCTCCGGTAGTTCTCCCTTTAATGTGGCACCTAGAGACACATAAATTGATCCAACCCAAAAATAACTTATAAAAATCTTTATTCCAGTTATATAGGTTATGGTATTCCAATAATACTACAACTTGGCCCCTTAATATGAGATATAATTGAGACCTTTCAAAAAAGTGGTATTTATCTTCACTGAGAACATTTAGTTATATTCATGTTTCACCAACCCAAATAATGTACCTTGAATTCAAATTTTATAAAAAATAGATAAATACAATATATTTATATGTAATTTTTTGGATTGAATAATAATTATTTATTTCATTCTATAAAAAATTGGAAAATTTTAATCACTCATTTTTATGGCGGACCACCGCCTCACGAACTGATGTAATTTATTATCCATTATAGAAGCACCAAGAATTTTATAATGAGAAAATTGATAAATTTATACGATAATTATTTCATATTTATAATTAAATAAGCATAATATATGATCTAAATCATTACCATTATATATATTGAAAAAATGTTAATGTTTCTCATGCATATATATAGTCTACTGTATCCATGTAGAGATGCAGTTCATTTTTCATGTCCATTTATCATGGATGATTTTAAATATATATAATTTATTTTAATGATTTTTAATGACAATTTAAATTTATTTATTATACAAATATGATAAATAAATAAGATCTGTAACTACATTATAAATTTATACATGAAAAAATAATGCAATTAACACCAGAAACAATGAAAATAATAAATAATTTTTTACAAATAGGTGATAATATGTTATAAATTCATCACATATGATATTAATGATATTTATATATGGAATTTATATTTAATTTTAATTAATAATAATTTCATATATTTGATGTTAAATGAATTTATGAGGCATGTGAAACATTAGTTAAGCGATTTCTCTTAAATTTCCACTCTATTGAAATAGATTTCATATTACGAACCTAGATAATTTTTTGTATTTTAGAAAATTCAAATTCGACTTATTTAATATTAATATTTATTTATTCTTGACTATTAATGGTTCAATTAATTTTTACTCTTTTTAGGGGATAAAATTTAAATGTTACAAAATAGTTAAGAAGTTATCATACAATCTCTTTTTTGTGATCTATCATATTTCCATTGAATAAATATTATAATTTATCCTTTACAATCACAATATATTTACTTATCCTCATAAAATTTTTTATGTTTAAATGTATTCATGTATATTTTACACTCTTCATCGCTTTAATGAAGAATATATAATGTTAGAATCTCATTTTTATCTCGGGTATAGATCCTTTTAATTCCCTCATTATGATATTTTAATGTTCCATTTTTGTCAAGGACCCTTAATATAGTCCATGGTCCGGTTGGGTTGTTTAGAGAATAAAGGACTATTGGGATTTATGTTGTCTTTTTAAATATTATAGTCCATTTTATTTTAAAACAAAACATATATCAATTACATGATCATTAATGGTATAGTAAGAACCTTTCATTTCAGGTTAATGGGTTTTCCCGGGGTGATGAACCTGATCATTACATGAAGTGTAATGTAGTTACACATCATATAAATTTCCTATATTTTTTTTAAATAATAGGTATAGACTATAATTTTTGATAGGCCATAGTCTCCCCACCCTCTCTCACATAGAAATCTCTCAAGGTGGCGAAATCTTGGTTCTTCCCCCAATTCTTCAGATGGACTCCAATTTTAGACTCATCTGTATGGTCGGAGGCAAGCTGGTAGGTTCTCCAGTCATTTTTCCTTTTTATTTATTCTTCATCCAATCAGTGATGTTTTTTATATGTAATCTAATACACCCTCATTTCATAGTATTTTTTAGTCCATTATTTTTTTTGATTTCATGCCAATGTTTAGGCTGATACTAGATTAGGAGAGTCATACGAGTAAAAGGTAGGTTATCGATATATCACCCATCATGTTTCATTGTTTTATAAATTTTCTTATAGGAATGATGATTTCATGAGTAATTGTTTCTAGTATTTATATGACATAAATTTTTTACTTAAAACATTTTTTTAATTATTATTCCATAAATGTATTTCAACATTGGTGGTTTTATCCATAACAATTACAAACTCAAGTAGGGGGTTTCATTATTTATTATATTATTATATTTTTGAGCATGTTAGTGGAACTGTTTAGGCATGCTATGAATTGACACTTATAATGGTTAGTGTTTAAATAAATTAATGAATTGGTGAATGGATTATAATATGTTGAACTTTACTTGACCCACATAAGGTAAGTTGTTTAGTTTGATAAATCAATCTAAAATGAAAAGGAATGTATATGAATATACATATGACTCAGAATAATTTTAGACAAATGAATGTATGGTTTAATTTTGAGGAATCAATTATCAAAAATTATGGAAAGCAGTGGAATGAACCAACTGAAATTGTTATGACTTATATGGATTTAACAATTCCATTCCCAGTTTTCCATGTGTCACTAGTGAAAGGAAAAGGATTGAACTTTGAAATATTAAATTTTTTGAATTTTATATGGATTAATTAATTAAATTAACTAAAATTAAGGTTCCTAATTATGTATGGACCATGAAATCATTATTATAGGAGTGTTAATGATCGATTTATATTTTGGATTCTTGAGGGAATTCCTCGACCATTCATCAATTCCATTCGGATTGAAGGTTGTCAGTTGCCATTGTTGAGGCCCATATTGGAACCTAATCCACGTTTATCTCCGGATACCCAGTGTGACATCATAGAATCCCCTCATTATTATATATGATGTCTGGGATATGGTCCATGGATCTTTCATGGATAATATAGACACAGTTTTCTTCAGTTATATCCTCGGGTGTAGCCATAGTTTATCATATTTTACCTTGAATGTATTTATTGGACATAGTTAGATCATCACTATTATGGAATGAATTAGATTATTCTACTTTGATTACACTCTTACCCATTATACATGATGTAATTACTACCAATTCGGTGACCTTTGAGGTCTTGGTTTATATATTTATTACCTTGGAACCCTTTCATTACTAATGTCAATTTCATTCTCCTTATTAAATCAAGGATAATATACAATTAATATAACGCGGTGATATAAATTCTATAATTTCATCTCATGATATAAATAAAAAAACTCTAAAATAAGTAATTTATTGAACGTGGATCATTTTCAGACACTAATTGATGGTAGACGGAAGGTACTTGGGTATTTATATTATTATACTACTTTACATTTATATATGAATGGTTTTACACTATTTTAGTTTATATATCATATTTTGGATGTTATAGACACCACTAGTTGTAGTGTACTGAGATTTATCTCACATACTATATGGTATTCAATTACTACCCAAGAATATTACATGTCTACAAGTGTTGAAAAGAGGATGACTACTAATTCAGACACATTGTTATTTGCTTTAATAGGATGGAGATGGTAGAAGATGACCAAGTTTGTTAATTGGGTGTTGTTGATAGTGTTTGGATTATTTTTTATACATTTTTATTTCACTACTTTCAATTTATTTGTATCTATTTATTATATATTTTTAGATTCATGATATTTCATTGTCACCTTTTTTATATTTATATTAGTTTAAACTGGTGTATTATTAATCATATATGCTTCTACTATGTAATCAATTTTCATATAATTATTATACTACTTACCTATGTTTCTCATTGATCCATTATTTTAAACTCTAGTAATGAAGGAATTGTCGCCCTAAAGACACACCCTTGGCCCTCATTGTTAGTCCAAATCCATTGGTTTTTGGAAATATTCTTTTGGGTCCATGTGTTGAACCATCCTCCGGGCACTCAACAGTGCCATACAGGCCGGGGATGTCCCAAAGGTGTTTCAGATGAGTTATCTTCCTGATTTATTATTTATTGATAATTGATTTTAGATTATGAACACTTGAAACCCAGTTATAAGTCTTTCATGGAAACTGAAAACCCATGATCATGGTAAAGGTAGAGTTTTAAAAATTTCTATTATTGTTATAAATTTTCCTATTACAATTGATAAGGTTTCACTATTGGGTGACTCAAATGATGTTATTTGATGTTATTTATTCATATGATGAATAATTTCATTTCATCATAGGGTTGATGATATACAGGCATGGATAAATGTTATAGACATCATTGTAGGAACATATAATTCTCATGTCATGCATCTTTCCATTCCATTTTTGTGAATTTCACACTTTTCATAGCATGATATTCATTATATTGTTGAATGTATTTTTGGTATTTAAATAATGCATTTTATTTATAGTGTATATGGAAGAGTGATAGATGGTTTCAATTCATGAGGTGTTATTGGACCATGTGTTTGGAATTGTTAATTTTCCTAGAGGAGCCATTAGATTAAAATTAAATTGGTTTCATTTTTATTGATAAAGTTTCTGGGCCCTATTTCAATGGGAATGTATATCCATTTTAAATGAATATTGATATATGTTACAAAAATAAAAGCATAATAGTAAATCATGGATTCTAAATTTTAATGTTTGCACACTCTTATCCATCAATGTCATGTTAATGAAAGGTAATGGAGTAAACCTTATTAATTAAATATGAAATAAAATAATTTTTTCCAACAAATGATGAGGCAAGGAGATATTGACACTCCATCTTCATAAACCAAGAAAACTAATACATGAGAAATTAAAAATACGTAGATTTCTAAATTGGAAATTGGGTTTGCATAAAATGGGAAAATAGACATTTCTTATGTTCATATTCTTCTAGTGTTGCTATTAGATTTTTTATAATATTTTTCTAAGTTGTCTTTTTATAATTTTTATACAAATACTTCCATGAAATCCTTGTTTCGTGTGCCTAGAGGGTGATGATGACCATTCTCTAGACATGGTGGGGAAAGATTTTTCATATTTACCTACAAGTGTTTCACTTCTGTCACCATCATTGTTTCTTGATTTGGGCATTGATGCTCTATTTTGAAATAGTTTATTATTCTATATGAATTCCATGATAGGTTCTCCCTGGGTTGTACCTATGATGGATTATTTGACCTATGAGTTCCACCCACATCATCGTCCCACCTTTTAGGGGAATAGTGGTTTATAGGTTTCTCTATGTTGGATATAGGCCACCTTGTCAATCATTGAGAATCTAGAGACACCTCTAGTGTGTATGGCCATGAATTATTCATACATGTTGCATGATTCACAAAAGTGATTGTAGGATGTAGTTACCCTGTATAGTATCCATGAGGGCCTGGTATGGGATGATTTCTTGAAAATGTTATATTATTTGTTCATTACATAGATGCAGAGAGATGATAAAACTAGAGAGTATATGAATATATTTTAGGGTTCTATTTTTTAGTCATGGAGTATTTCATTACATTTCTTTGAGGTTTAACTCTTTTCACAACTTATAGCCAGTGATGATATTTTGTGTGATTGATGTTTCTAGGAAGAACTCTCCTATTTCATCCGTACTCAGTTGAATTTATTTCTCCTCCTTACCTTCATTGTAATAATTAATATGTATGTTATCACTAAGAAAAAATTATTGAAGGAGACAATATTGGGCATAGAGAACCAGGGCTGAGGAAAGACAATAGTTCATATATTATTAGAATGTGATCCTTTGAGGTTTCCCATTAGGATAGTGGATGCTGGAGTACCCATATGAGAAGCACAATAGTTATTCAGTACTATATAAGATAGGGAAACCTGATTCCATAATGTGATTGAGTCCCTTTTGATTGAAGAGATTATGGCCGTATTAGGAATCATAATATATTTTAAATAACCATTCCATCATCTTCTAGTGTAAATGGTTATACACATGTTCCACCTTTAGGGGAAGTTAATTATAAGCTGTTTTAGGAAGGAAGTTGGAGTAGCACTGTCAAGACTATCCCAGGAGGAGGTTAGGGCCATAGTAAGCAGACTCCTAATTAGTAGAAGTTCCAGTGGAGTAGTATTGATAATGGTAGTCGAGCAACTATATAAGCTTGTGTATTAGGCCAGTTCAATGAATTATATCCATTACCTGATGATTGGTCTTCAATACAATCTATTGTATGAGTTATTGTTCTTGTAGACTCTACAATATAATCTTCTATATTTGATATAGGTTCTTTCAAAAATTACAACCACATATCAATTATGGAAATAATTAATCTAGAAATAAAGCGTTATTATGGTTTAATGACATTGAATACAACATTGGGAGTTTATCCATAGAGCATACTCTAGTGTAGTTAATGTCCCCTTTATGTAAGAGTTATCCTTTCTTTTTCTTGAGATTATGAGATTTTATGTCATTCTCAGTGTGGAATTTTGGATATATATCACACATTTATAAACCGATATCACCGTAGGGTATAATTTACATCACAAGAGGGATGTAGTTTTCTATATATGGGTGAGTGGGATATCCAAGATAGTAGATCTAGACCATAGTATCTTGGGCTATATGGAGTGAGCTCACATATTGACAATCTATTTATATTGTATTAGTGTTTACATAATACTAAATTCCCTCCAATAGTAGATAATTTTAGGATCATCATTAGTTTTGATTTTTTAGGATATACTCATAAGATATAGGTAGATATTATGATTGATATCATTCCATGATCAGATTCAGGGTCCATTCCTTCACACATGATGACATCTACTATGAACAAGTATTTTATGTAGAAACTGATAGATCTAGATGCCGATAGTTTATATGGCCTAGTATACCATCTTGGGGTCGGACCATGTTTTTTTTGCAATGAAGGAACATGATACTGTAAATCAATTAGTGTATTATAGATAGTTGAACCATATAATTGTCAATAAATGGTATCCAATTACCTTAATATATAATCTCTTTGACTAGAATCGAGGATATATGGTGTTTTCTAATCTCCACACAAAATTGGGCTATCATAAAGTGTGAGTCAGGATATAATACATAACTCATACCATATTCTATTAAAGGTATGGTAAGTATGTGTATGTTTTTATTCAATTTGATCTTATGAATGTGTGGGTTTTTTTGGATATGATGAATAGGGTGTTACACACCAATCTATATTCCTTTTTTATAGTATTTCTATGCAACATCGTAGTATAATATCACACTCATAACGATCATGATAAATAAATTGAGATCAATCTTAGTACACTGAGATAACTTGATCATTATTCCAAGATTACCACATTTCACATTACGGTCGACAAAGATAACATATCATTTTATCATAGAATTTGGAGTCTTTATTGAACAGTAGATGGTTAATGTTGGGGAATAATTAAAGGATCCCATGAAATTGTTTGAAATACTACATTTTAATGGATATCTAGATATTACATGTGTTTTATAAAGGACTTATCATCCCTTTCAACACCTATTAATGTTCATAAAAAGAAATGTGTTATGTTCTTCTAGTTAGAAGAGTGTGAGAAAGAATTTTATGAGTTCAAAGGGAATCTTATCTCTGTATATATTTGAATCATATTGACCTAGTAAGAGGTTAAATAGTGTTCTATGATGCATCATGCATTATCCTAGGTGTAGTTATGATACAGGAGGAAATATTCATTTCATATGGATATAAATAGTAGAGACCCAATAATAGAAACTACTCAATGTAGGACCTTTAGTTATCCCCACTTGGCCAGAAATTATATTTCATGACAAAATAAATATTGAGTGAGTGCTTTTTGGTGTATATGGAATAAAAGAATGAAAAATATAACTATACACTTTGTTACTTGAATCCTAGATAATGAATATTGGTCGAATATCTGAAGACTTTTGATTTTTATCTTTTTCAATATGATTGGAAAGATAATTTTAGTAGCTTATTTGTGGATTCGAAAAACCCATAAAAAATTCATATATGAAGTTGTGGATGATTAGAAATTGATGGCCCTATTTTTTGAGCTGAAACTAGAGTATTTTGATAGTCAGGAGTAGTCCAATCTATCATCCTTGACAGTAAACTCTTCCGAAATAGAGAATGGGATGATCTATAAATTCTTATTTCATGAGGGATTGGTTCTCCATGATTGCATAAAAAGAGATGACCAGCCTTCGAATTGGTCTTTGGACAAAGTGAAAATAATGTGAATACATAGACAAGTCTTGGTTCCTACAGATATGAGAGAGTATTTTATAAAAGAGTCTCACACATCCTAGTGGGAATTTCATCTAGGAATCTCCAAAATATATTGAGAAATGTGATTTCATTATTGATGGACTAGGATAAATATTTATATAGAAGGTTTTATTACTATTTTTTTCACCTATAATAAGGTCAATGTGGAGCACCACAAACCTACAAGCTTTTTACAACCACTTTTCATCCCTTGTACAAATATTTATGATGGGGATTCTCATTACTAGTAGCAGAAATGTCAAGTGATAAAGAAAGATATGGGTACACAGTTCATTCTGAGGATAGCCTTTCACCATCATAATAATTGACAGTCAGAAGAGTTGATACATGAATCAGAGGATATGATCTAGGAATCTGTCCTTGATTTTATTGGTAATTGGGAGAAGAAAATCTATCTCATTGACTTATCCAATAATAATAGATTTAAATAAACAATTCAGATGGATCCTCATAAGTCCTTCTATGGTAGCCGGTTTCTTTCACCTATTTTCTAGTTATAGGCTATAGAGATATCCCTATTATGTTCTCAACACATTTAAGAGACATCTAATTAGGTTCAAATTATCATGTATTGTATTTATAATTCTTAGTCTAGACAGAAATTGTATGTCAATCGCCACCAATGACCTCTGGTGTACGAAGTTGGGGGTCATATTTTCTTGTGTGTATCAACCTGGTTATGACATAAAAAGATATAGAGGCAAGGGAAATTTTATACCTATTATATAGGGATATTTTAATCATGTAGAGAGTTGGGACGATATCCTATCATTTTGTACTATCCTAGAGTTACCGTTCTGTCAACAACCTCTTCTGTGTTTTACAATTTTAATATTATTATGCCAACCAATCTCATTCTTTATATCCTGAGGATGTTGAGTTTAAAGTTGATGATATCATGGAGGATTATCCTATAATTATCATTAATAATATCATAAATCCACTTTTATTATAGTCCATCCATTTAGTTTCGGTGTTGTGGCTTCAAAATTGAATACATGATGAGACCTTAGAGTGACAGGATAATGTATGTTCCTAGTGGCCAAATTTATTCTCAGATAGAGTTTTTACTCACATGGAAGGTGAACTTTTGTAATAGCTACTTTAAGGGGGAATAATGTAAGAACACAATTTTTATGTCTGGTATAGATCATTTCAAATTTCAATTTTTCCTTATTTATTGTTCTCTTTTGGGTATAGACCCTTAAGAAGGGTTTTGGTACAATTTTTTTTTGAGAAGAGGGGAACATGGGGTTGTAGGTTGGATTTTTGAAAATTACACATCATTTAGCTGAGATACATGATTTTTATCAACTAGATGATGTATAATGGTTGAGGAAGAATATTTTACATCATGTAAGGGTTTTTTCTCAAGGGTAGGACACCATGTTTTACAAGACATGTGAAGAAATTATACCTTGTGTAAATTAGCCATATGATTTTAGTAGGGAAGATGGATTCCCATATGGGACAAAATCTATCCTCCTATCCCTCTCTCACACAGGATGCTACATGGAGGCCTTGGCTCAATTTTTTCACCTCATTTCCATTTGGTTTCTAATTATTGATAAATTTAACACTTTATAAGTGATATAATATGTGATTTAGTCCTTTATCACCATTTTTTATTCTTCATCCAATCACTTCAATATTTTAATATAGATTTTCACACACTGAGACTGATCATCTGAAGTCAGTTCTTGAAAACGCTATATAATTTTTTTTATAAAAGAAACTGAACAATTACAAAACACTTTTAAAAAATAATTACCTTTTACCAATCTAATATTTAGAGGATTAGAAAACACATTACATTTATTTGAGTTAAATAAAAACAAAACACAATACCACTAGTATTCTACACATGAAAACTCCAAATGTGATGACATCTGTAATTAATCATATAAGACACTTGTGTAAAATCATTTGATAAGAAAGGGAGAGCATTCAATTACCGAGTTAATATTTTTGAAAACCACTGATATATCCGATTAAAAATATCTTTTTGATAACAAAATTGAAAATTTAAATTAGAAATACATTTGTAAAATTATTTTTACAAAATACAACAATTAATTGAAAAAATAAATAGACATCAAAAATGATTTCAAACTAATCCAAAGAATCGGTGGAAAATATTATGCATGCTCTGAAAAACAAACCAACTTAGGCCACTAGAAACATTGAAGGCTATCTTTGGACTAGAAAATTCATGTATTGATTCACTCTTCAGTTCTCTCTCGTATATGAAAAGTTCAAGTATTAGTTTCTTTACAATTTTCTTCCTCCACGTTCCGTATATACATATAATTTTATATGGAATTTTAAATTATGGAAACATGTTACTTCATTAAAATAACCATTTCCACTTATTTCCCTATAAAAGTATAAATATATAAATGTGAATTTTCATTGAAAAACACCTGCAAGTATTGAATAGAGAAAAATATCATCACTTGGTGTGTACGTAAACAACCATATACCCAATCTTCAATTCATGGAATGTATTTAAAAAGAATTAATATCATGGAGTATTTAATGGTTAATAAAAATATTTATGTATTATTTGTATGATTTAATTACTAATACCATTCATATCAATCAAAATCATAGTTTAGTAAATAAATAATCATGATCATGCACAAAAGAGTATAAAGGATACATTTTAAAATCAACATTTCCTTCATGAGTAAATTATAAATATAAAAATGTACAAGACTACCTAATATTTAACCCACTCTTCATACTAGTGTTGATTACGCATTCAATCCATGTAACGGAGGTTAAATATGTCGATATATATATACATACATTAAACATGTAACCGAAATACATAGAAATTAAGGATCTTGAATAAATAGAAAATAATATACGTTTACTTATTAGACTAGAAAAAACTAGTGAGATTTATATTTAATGAAAATTTCATAAGACACTCACATGATTTAAAAATATAATGTATAAAATATAATTCTTAAAAACATATATATAAATTTTGAATTCAATAAAATATTATAATGTATATAATGAAATTTGTATGAAATAAAACAAATCCCCATTATTTTTATTAACTTGAATGCAAGAGGTAAAAACATGAGATTAAAAATAGTAGAAGTATGTACCTACATACTTAAAAAATTGAAAACAATAAACATTACTTTTAAAAATAAACCCTCAAAAAAACAAAATTAAAAAATATCCATCATGAATAAGTAAACACCATAACAAACATACTTTGAAATAATTGAAGTATCAATCCACTTACTAAAATTTCTTAATGTTATGAAAAACAAGTTTGTTTTTGAAGATACCCATAAATAAACATGTAACAAATAAATAAATTAAAAAAATAAAATTAAAAATTCCATAAGAAAAATGATATCATAAATAAATAAATGTTTCAAATAAATATTTATACTATTGAAATTTAGGAATAAGTATGAAATTACTTTACTCTTTCAATTTTCTACTAGTCACTCATACCCTTAGAATTTAAAAACAAAACACAATGCATTGAAAAAAATAAGGCTTTAGTACTTCTATGTTTTTCCCCTTGCCTCTACAAAAAACACACACACATATATATATTTAAATGATGCCCCATGTGGATAAGTTATAATATTTTTGTTCAGTGCATCGTGTCATTGAATAGTGGATTAAAAGAATGAATGTTATCATAAAATGGAAATAGTTTTCCAGAAAAGGAAACACGCATTTAAATGGATGATCATATTATTATTATAATAACTATGCTTCTTCAAGAATAATTAAACCTCACCCACATAAAAATTTAACAAAATGGTAAATGAATATTAACTGATTGAAGAAAAATCAAAACTGTGATGAATAATGATGTCAAAATAATGAAACTAAAACAATAACAATGTCATAAAATGTCAGCATATTGGTGAAAGGATTTTCAAATTGACAAAGTGGGTAATTTTTTGGCCGCTTTGAGAAGATTCCATCATTAAAAATTTTAATAATCCATAGATGTGGACAAAAAAATCAGATAAAGATACCACATGAATGAATTAAAGCCTCATTGCGACTCAAAATATTCTGGAGAAACGATTCTGATTTTAACTAAAACCTTTGACTTTGATCGAACCGTGCATTCCAGAAACCCATAATTCAACTAATCTCCCTTTCTGGATGAAAGAAATGACCTCGATGAACCTTAATCGATTTCTACTCATGAGGACGAGGCCTCTCAACATGACTAGAATCCCTTGGTAGTGCGATCTACTGTCTAATTCCCTATCCCCAAAATCACAATTATTCATGAATCGTTCCCCCATTTTAATATTTCATATCCCCATATATTAAATTTTTTATTTTATTTTATTATTATTTATTTTATAAAAAAATATCACATATATATATAAATAGATTAATATTTTTATATGAATTCCATTTTTTTATTATTTGTTTCATTATCAACTATCAATATTAAATTTTATTTATAATTTCTTTTGTATTGATAAATTAATAAATCAATTTTTATGTACCATTTAATATTTTAATTTTAATTATTTTCATTTACTGTTAATATCATTAAATTTTAAATAATTAATGTAAATTTATTTAAAGAATCATAATATAAAATTCTTCAAAATTTTATAATTAAAATTATAATTCAAGATAAAAATATCATTCTTACATTGTAAAAATTCTATTAAAACAGTTATATTGTATAATTATAATTTTCTAAAATAGAGTACATAATAATAATTCTTTTAAGCATTAATATAATCTAAATTTATAATGTAAATCACATAATTATATACATATATATATTAATCAAATTTCTAAAAAAATAAAACAAAATAAATTTTATAATAACATAATTATTCAAAATTCTATATTACATAATTATTAGTATATATTAAATTGTTAATATTAATTGTGAAAATATATTCATAACATAATTAAATAATTTTAATATCCCATTCATTTAAAATAATTTAATAAATATCTTCTTGATAGAAAATATCATCTTTTAAATTAAAATAGATATAACAGTTTTATTTAAATTAACTATAATACTATATTTTTTTATTATTTTCAATGAAAATTATAATAAATACATTTTTAGTTTATTTAAACTATAAATTATTCCATTCAATATAATATTTTTAATGGGTATTAGATTTTATGGTGTGTTACATAGACTCATGTCATATATTTTTCAATGAATTGGTCCATTATTAATATATTCTCCAATATATTCAAAATTAGAGGCTAATACAGGATGATGATAGTTTTTCAAGTATGAGGTAGGTGGTATATAAATCACTTCGCAAGTTTTTTCATTTTATATATTTTGATGTGGGTGCATCAATTTCATTAGGAGTTATATGTCAAATTTAAATATATATATATTATAGTCATTATAACTATGTTTCAATACTCATTCCACGTATATAATTAAACATTGGTGGTTATGTTAATAACACTGACCACTACAAGTATGGTGTTTCCTTTTTCTATTATTTTAGTGGATTTTAAGCATGTTTGTGATACCATTTGGGTGATATATGAATTGACCTTACTAAAAGTGAATGTTTAATTAAATAAATGAACTTTTAATGGATTTACCATGTTGAGGACCACTTGAGCCACCTATGATAACTTATTTATCATGATAAATCAATCAAAAATGAAATTGAAAGGATATGGTATATGTATATGAACTATAATAATTGTATATAAATGAATATTTTGTTGAATGTCATAGAACCCCTTTACATATATGATATAATCTAAGAGAATAAACCATGGGTGATGATTATAAATTACATAAATTAGATGGTTTCATGCCTAGTTAGTCTTCATCCACTAATGAAAGGCAACAACATGAACCTTGACATATTAAACGGTAGGAAAATTATATGTATTACATAATTAAATTAAAAAAAATTGTTTCCAATTTAAATAACCTTAATATTATTATTATAATAGTGTTCACACTCCATTTAGCTTATATATTTTTTTTGGAATTCCTTGAGAACTCGTGGAATCCATTCTGATTCAAGGATATCAGTTTCCTTGGTTGAGACCCGCATTCAATCCCATTCATCATCTATCACTGGACACCTAATAAGAAACTATAGGATCCAGTCATTAAAATACAATATTCCTTGGATACGTTAATTTGATCCATCATAGCTTTTATGGACATAAGGTATCATTGTTACATCCGCAAGAAAAGCCATAGATTTTCATTTTTTAACATGGATGTATTCCTTAGATTTGGTTAGGAAATCACTCTTGTGGAATGATATGTATGATTCTCCTAGGATTAAAATAATACCCCTTATACAAGATTCATTTACTACTGAGTTGGAGGCCCTTGTGGTCTTGGATTATTTTGTTATTACTTTGCAGTTCATTCATTATTAATGTTAACACATGTCACCTTGTCACATCATAGAACCTTTACTACAGTTTCATGAGATGATGTTAGAGTTAGATATGAATCACCTAACATAAATATGTTCACTGTAACATTATTTAATTAAGGAGCATGTCACATGTTTAGACACCAACTAAGGATGGAAGCCAGTAATTGGGTACATAGATTAGTAGAATTCATTACTTTTATACATGAATTCTTGCACAATTATTAGTTTATAATACAATGAAAAAATATTTTAGAAAAATTTGGTAGTGGCCTACAACAATTTATCTCATATAATACCTAGGTTTCCATTGGTACCCTAGAATATTACATTTATAAAGGTGGTGACGAAGGGAAGCATATTGATTTAGATAGTTAATTTCGTTCTTACACAGGATACAACTAGTAACAGATGACTGAGATAGATCTTAGAATACTTGGGATAGTTTTTAGTTTTTGGTACTTTATTAAAATGACGGGTTTCTTCTTTATATCAATGTTTTTCATCTTTATATATATATAAAATATCATCATATGCAGTTTTATATTTATATTATTAGCAATATTTTTATAATTATTCTTTTGTTCTACCATTTTTCTTTAAAATTAAGTATGCAACTTCTGCTATTTACCAGTATTTCTTATTGATCTGCTATGATAAACTTTAAAAATGAGTGAATAGTGTCCCCATGAATGCATCATAGGCCCTCTCTGCTAGTTGGTAGCCTTTGGAATTCACAGAGATATGCTTGAGTGCATGTGGAAAACTAAGGACATATCAATCCTAAGTGGAATCTGGGTACGTGATGTCACATATATGATTAAAATTAAATTTTATCTTACTTCTCTTTTTTTGATCTTGTATATTTGTAATTATTTTACATATTTATAAATAATTTTTTAAAATGATTTATTTATTTATTTAAATAATTATTTAAGTATGTTATATGTTATCTATGAATTTTAAGATGGTTTCAAAAGAATATTTTAAATTATTGTTGAAATCAATATTTTAAACATTATTTAAAATAGGCATAAGTAATTCTTATTTTTAACAAATACTATGAAAAAAGATATTATAACTTCCACAGAATGTTTCTTCTATTAAGAGTCATATATAATATTTCAATTATTTTATGAAGAATTTTTTTACTAAATTCTAATTTTATGGGTTCTAATAAATTTTCATTTTTTATTAAATGGATTCAGATTTATTCAAGAACATATAATTATGATAAACTTGTAGTAAAGATTTATTTCTTATTAATATAGCGATGATTAACACTCTCAAGAAATAAACACATTATAATGATCAATATTCATTAAAATTTAATTATATATATACATATTTTTGTCAGGTACATGATTATTTTCAAAAATGTATATCATTTCTATATATGGTGAATCTCTATGAAATATTTTTTATAGGATGGAAAAATCGTAATAAATTTTAATCTATAATCAATATTTTAATATTTCTATAAGGCATGTTTTTTATGATTTAAACTGATCATTTAATATATGAGAATATAAATAAATATTTAGTGATGGGTGTGTATCAATTATATAAAGCCTTACAACATATCGATAGCTCACATCAGATAAACCATTCTGAAAAATTATTAAATTATACTTGGTGTATTCCTACCATGGATTAAATTGTCATGAAATATGGACCTAGTGGTATATATATAACTATTTCTGGGATAATGAAATTATTATTTAATAATTTCCTTCATTATGAATTTATTTCTGTTTATCAAGGTGATTAATTCATTTTTTAAACAATATATGGATTTCTTGATCTAGTTATTGATTTAATTAGACTTTTTTAATTATTGAACTTCATATATTTAGTAAACCTTATTTTATCATGTTATAATCTATACTGCATTGACCATAATTGTCATATGGGCCCAAATTTTTATTTTTCTATTCTCTATGATATAAATAATGATATTACTTATAATTTAATGGATTATTTAAAGGTGTATATGCAATAGTTTTTATATTTACAATGCAATATGTGAATCACGTAAGTAAATGGCTCTTTAAGAATACTAAATTGATTGATTAATGGTGATGTGATCCCTTGTATCATATGCAAATTTAATTATGTATACATCCACACTAGGTTACATGATTTGGGTTTGTTTCAATGTGTATTAGAAAAAGATGAGAAGAAACTTTAGGAACTAGAATATACAAAAATATAGCTAACAAGACAATTAGTAAAATACCTTACAGTATTTTAGAACTTTAACTATTTTATGGTTTTTTATTGCTCAGTATTTTGGGCAATTATGAGCTATCATAGTTTATTCCATTATTTATAAATTAATCCTATAAAAATGAAGTTAATAAAAACTCGTATTCAATGAGGGGTTCCCCAACAAAGAAATACATTGTAGATGGTGTTATAACTGAGTAGATTGTAAGCATATTAAATGATATGACTTAGGTAATAATGAATTACCATGTTTTTAAAGGTAATATTATTATTACACAATTTAAATCTCCTATATATTATGAATTCAAACTGAAAATGTCTTCCATTTATTTTTTAAACAATTAATCCACCTGTATATGAGTTGTGAATTATGTCCCTTGAAAATATATTCGAACAATTAATATTTAATTAATGAGGTAATTTATTATAGAAATGTAATTTTAAATGGGATATGTCGATAAATGGGTTTCATTGATCTATAATAATAACTTTTATGATTAAATATATTTAATGTAATATAGAAATTTTATTATGATATTATTTAATAAATAAATCTACCATGAATAGTGAGATGAAATCGAGATGGGTTTCCCCACATTAAAGTATATTTAAAATGATAATTTGGATGATTATTACACTGTAATTATCATATTTTCTTGTATTTATTTGAACTACATACAATATATGAAAAATAATAATGAAAATTTCATTTATGGGGTTATTCCATAAACATAAAGGACACTAGTATCTTAAAATTTTCATCATGAAATGATATAATATCATGTTCCATTAAGATTGAGAATTATTTTTCTCAATCATATATCATCATGGGAAATCATGTGAAGATAAGGTTGGTTGAGCCCTATGAAAAAGAAGCAACATGTCCAAGAAAAATATAGGAAGAATTAAATTTAAATAATGTAAAAGTAACGGAATGAAAAATCATGGAAATTATTAAAGGTAATGGGAGTTTATTAAACGTATCAGGATAACTATCAAGTAGATAATGAAAGAAATAAAATGAAAATCTCATATCCAGTACATTATCTATACTGTGATGTGGAATTATTTAAAGCAATTCCATAATCATAAAGGTAACATACCACATAGTAATTAGATAGGAAATGTTGAAGCATACAAAATTATTATAACCAGTGTTGATGATTAATGAAATGTTCTAAAAGGTAGAAATTTTCATCTATATAATAATATAATATGTTTAATTTGATTCATGGTATTAAAAACCTATTATATATGATAAATTTTATAACGGTATCACATGACATCATTTTCATATGGATGTTTGGAAGGTAGAAAAACACATAATTGTATAATGATCTCATGACATGTCAATATCTCTTAAAAAAATATTTTTAGTGAAATTTGATTATATCTAATATTTGTATTCATACTCTTGTTGGATTTGATATAATTTAGTATTTGTATTTGATCACTTGTTATATAGTCCATATAAATTATTATGAAAGTAATGATATATTAAATATTCAGAATTATCCTATGATTATTAATCAGTGAAAGGATAAAGCTAAAATAAAAAAAATGACATACTTAATGTTGGTTTTAGTAGAAATTCATTAGAAATATTTCTCTTTTAGGGTAGGGGAGAAACAGCTAACTAATGATATTCCTATTTTATGGATGTTTGTGGATATCTTTCTAGAAATGGTTTTGTGTCCTCACCTAAATTGTGAACTTTTATTCAATAAAACATGTACCATGTCCTAGATCAATTTCATAGAAAAATATTGAATTTTCCAAACCATGTTATAGGACGTAATGAACTAAAATTTTATGAATCATGATATGGGACTCATTTGTCATAGTGTTTTTCCATGGGGTTTACCTATTATTATGTTAATAAGAATGATGGAACAATGCATATCTGCATTGATAAATGAGAACGTTAGAAAATTACAATATCGAAAATGTATCATATATCCCATATATATGTTCTATTTGATCATTAATGAGAATCTTAATATATTTCAATTATTGATATTCATTATGGATATAAGCATACATGAGATAAGAATTTTGGTATACACATGATAATACCTTATATTTATATATTCAAATTATATTACTATATTCCTATATTTAATTAATAGAGTATTTAGAAACATCCATGATAATTTTACATAGAATTTATTGATGATATTATAATATATTTTGAGAGCATCATAGAGACTTAAATACGTTTGAGAATTGATGTACCACCCAAATATTTTTATGAAATGTTTTTTCCAATCAATTTTAATTCTTTAATAGCATGAATTGTATGTAATCGCGAGTTTAGAAAAACTTGAGATGAATTTAGTATATAATTACCATTTTAACTGAATGTTTAAGTTATTAGAAATAAATATAACTAACTTAGGATAATGTATAGTGAAGTCATTCGCTACCAATTATTTATGAATAAAATATAAATCAATTATATATTTTTATGTTTGTATTAATAAATTGGGTGAATTAGTATAGTTAAACGAAATTAATTAAATATTCATGTTATAAACATAATAAAATATTTTTTTATATTCATCCAATAAATATTTTTTCCATAGGGTTTGAATAAACCACATTTGATGTATAAAAACCTATATTTTTTACATGTGTAATTTAATACCTTTTAATGGTGAACACCATTTAAATTATTATTTTGACACATTAATAACTTTTATATAAAATCATAAATTTCTTATTTGGATTTGTAGTATAATTATTTTTTTCAGATGAAATTTTAATCGTTTTTTGATAACTTTATAATTTTAATGAATAGTAAAAATATATTAAATTTTAATAGAAAAAAACTTTTTCATCAGGAAAAATATATGTGTTTAAATTAAAATATTGAATGGTTTTAGTGAATAAATGGATTATATTATTGTAATTCAACATAAATCATGTCATTATCATTAACATTACATTGAATTTATATGTAAAAACATTTCAATATTTTGCAATGTTTTAACATTTAAAACATATTTTCTCTTACCGACAATGGGATTCATTTTAAATTAACTACTGAAAATTTTGTGTTTTGAATTTTTTAAAATGGATTCCATATTTGTAATCTCTAGTTCCAATATATGTAAATATATTAGTTTTATTTTCTATCATTATGAATAGAAACATTATTAATTTTTAATAATATGGTAATCACGTAAAATAGATAATTAAGGGTCAGAAACATATTATAAAATTACTATAATACATTTTATATAATAATTGTATGGTTGGGTTTCAACTTAAATAATACATGTATCAAATTGTGTCCTTTAAAAGCCTAGTATTTTTAGTTTTTTTAAAGACAAATTAAATACGTCTTACTCAAATTTTAATAATAAAACAATTTATTTAAATTAAATCATACAAAAGATAAATTTAATAATAAATACTCATCTGAAATATAAAATGTGTTTCTTTATAATGGAAATTTATTTTAAATATTTATACAATAAATAAATTCCTTAATGACTTATACTTCGATGATGAAAAAATTAAATAATTGATAGGAAATAAATAAAACAATTTTTATTAAAATATTAATAACCATCAATGGAAACAAATACTTGACCAAATCATATTGGTCATGTTTTTCTCAACCATAACCATCTATGAGTTGTTTTAGAGACCCTTTTTATCCTTATATAAATGATTTTAACACTTAAATTATTTAATATATAGTTATGTTAAAGTTATCACATTCATGATTTAATAAGTATAACATTTTAAATCATAAAATTTTTAGAAGATAAATTAGATTTAAAATGTTCATAAGAAAAATTATTATATTAATCTTTATCATAGTTTGTTTTTAATTCATATTCAAAAAATAACTACACTAAATAATTACTCAAATTTATGTGGTAATTATTTTATTAATGGAGATATCGAATAAATATCATTAAAAATATTAAAATAAATATAACTTTAGTGAATTAATATTTTTAATTATATTTATATATTAAAATGACCTATTATAAATATAATAAAATATTTTTTTGAGGTTAACATGTTATCCTTATATTTTCATATATCAATTAATTGAATAGTGTCAAACAAGAAAATATTGATTGTTTATCAAAATAATTATTTAACAAAATTTCTAAAAATTTTTTGAATTTTTTTATTATATAATATTAAAAGTTATAAAATAACAATTTATGGTCAAATTTACATCAGTTATGTAAATATTTCACCTTTTTAATGTTGTTATATTAGTTTATATAATTAATATTAAATTAAACAACTTTCTGCTAATTTAAATTGTATTATTTATATTGAAGTAAAAATTTCTAAAATTTAATGGTTGATTAGATGACAACACCATCTCATGTAATATTATAAATTGCGGATTTTGTGTTTTTGGGGTTGGGATTGATTTTATTATATATCAATATTTTTGGGGATCCCAAAAGTGACCCTCACCTGAATTATAAAAGGGAATATCCGCCCTCGTCTCTTAACAGGTCATTGAGCCTTTAATATCATCCATATCCATCTATTTTACATTATAAAAATCCATAGTTACATTCTCGATGTTTGGTCTTCCACAAATACCAGCTCAGGTTTCCTAAAAAGAGATTTGGAGGAAGTACGTCGAATAAGAGGTAATCTCCTCTACCAATTCATTCAAACTTCTTTATTCTTATAATTAATTTTCAATATTTGTCTCATTATAATGTAATAAAACCAGTATCAATAATATAATTAGATTTTATTATAAATATAAAACAACCAAATTAAACTTTCTATCCATCCAACAATAAAAAAAATCACCACATGTGTGTACGTAAATCTTACTATTTCCAAACCCTGGTGCAATTTTTGTTAAACACAACAGTACTTGGATGGTAATAATGATGTTAATAATGATGGAAATAATAATTATATATTATTATTATAACATGATATTAATTATTTAATATTATATTACATCAAATTAAATACCATTAAACAAATATGGGAATGATATATTCGCTTGTGCGTACATATGGCTTACCGTATCCATGATGTGATGAAATTCATTTTACATGATATTCATTAAAGAATAATTATATAAATGTATGGAATAAATAAATATGGTATATAATATGTTAATTAAAATTTTAAATTATATAACATTGAAGTAAGTAAGAGAAAAAAAATATTTGATAAAACATGCATAATAATATAAAGTAGTTAATATCCTATTAACGAGTAACAATTAAATGTTATTAATAAATAGAAGATATTATGATCATATATGATATCATAAAAATAACTATTATTATATAATAAGTCAGTGAAGTTATTTAAATCATTATATAGGAGGTTCAAATACATATAAAGGATATTAGACATAAGGTAAGGGATATTTTTACAATCTCATGTTATTAGATATTTTTTATTAATAAGTATTTACTAAAGAATTTTCATTGTACACATAAATATTCCCTAAATTTATAATACTATTTATATTCATCTAAACATTTTTAAAATAAATTTACCAATTTGTTATTTTTTAATAAATGGTATGAAATGAATCTTTTGTCATTATTCAACATGAAAAACTTTTTGACCTTTTTAGATAAAGTATGAGGAGAATGTTTTTAACCTATATGGAATGAAGGGATTTTTTTAAATGTTAATAATGCCTTATATTCATGAATATTATTATTAATTATTTAAATATTATTTTCATGTAAATATATTTATTTTAAAAGTTTATGACATTTTAAGAAAAGAAATCATTTTTGATGATAAATGGATATTTTTCTCAAAAATTAATATTAAGTGTTTTATCAAAATTATTTTCCATATTAAATGACATTGTTTAATATAGTTATGCATCTATCTATATAATTACTATGGTGTTATTGTGTTTATATTTTAATTTTATTTAAGAAATTCATTTTTGTTATATAGATTACGATGGAATGATGTTTAGGAAACCAATTTTATTCTTTGGGTTATGCTATGATGAAAAATTTATGTTTTTGTGGAACATGTAGAATGATTTAATTATGATATGGTTGAGAACAATATCTTCCTTCAATTAATTGTGTAAATATTTCTATATCATTAGAGAGATATTGATGGAATGGGAAATGATCTCAATTCAATAATACAAGGCTAGAACAAGGAGTGAACTCAGTTCAGTAAGTGAATTTGTCAACTATTATGGACTTGGAAATCATCCATGACTAATATTAATTGATTCTCTATTGTTACGTGTATTCCACACAATATAATGTCTTATGTTTTGACATTTGAGTTTATGTTGATTTATTCATAAAATGTTTTATAATTTATCATATTGCATGATATCACAATATTTCTTATGAATAATAATATTTTCATATGTTATTTTCTTGTGAATTATATATAGGATATGATTGATATTTCCATCATATACTCTTGCTGAGAATTTTATCTCTCCATTTCATAATGTTTCATTTCCCCCAGTCATGGAAAAATGTTATTAAGTAACATATTATGTTTCCCATATTCTAAAGAAACTAATCCTATATGGTCCTTTTGTTGATTTTTTATATATTTTAATGAATATTCTCAAAATTTGATGTAATATCAAGGTATGTTAAATATAGGGTCGTTATAATTTGTATCATTGGAAATTTATTGTTACCATTTGTAAACTAATATGAGAAAACATTTGTAAGAAACATAACGATATGTCGATGTATAAGATACAATCCCAACGTTTTATAAATGATCATGAATAACATAGGATGAAACCTAATGTGTCCAAAAATTGAACTTATATTCATTATTGTGGGGGTTTTTGAATTTTGATTAGTGTTGCTTACACTATGGTTCTTGGTTTTAATTGATGGTTGGTACTCAAAGAAACTGCATTAATGCTGAATGTGAATGAAAATATAATTATTTTCTTCCAGAAAGACCAAATGTTGATGGATATGGAATGGAAAATCTTGTATCCATGCCAAAAAAGCTATCCCAAGCTTTGAATCATGCAGGAAATGGAAATTTTAAAAGGAGGTAAAAACATTCTATTGAGTCCTTAATGATGTAACATCCACCCTCTTGCAGAAGGCCTTCAGATCTATTAGTGGTTGAACAATGGATTAGTACCTCATGAAATATATTTTCAGTTTTCCAATTTTCAGAACCTGATAAAGTCATCAAAGAAATATTTCATTTTGAAGGTGAAACTAATCGTTGGTGGATTCATATATATATATATAAGGAAGATAGATAAAATTTATTCCATGTAAGGGGACATGTTCTGGAACATATTTTTAAATAAGTACATTCCTCATATTCCTTGAATGAATATAAATAATTATTTCCTTGAACATAATAAAAAGGCTGATGAATATTTTGGTACCTATAATGAAAATTTGAAAATACATTCAAGGTGCGCTTTTGGAATTATTATCCAACCTGTGAGTAAAATTGATTGATTTTATAGAAGGTTAAAACAAATTCTCCAATGGGAACTAGACATAATTAACTTCAATATCTATGAAGTAATTTTTCAATGTTCTCTAAAGATTGATATGGAGATTGGAGTAGCCCAGCAGTCCTATTTGTTTGAAATGAAAAAAATTGAATAAAAAGGAAAATATAAATATCATACTGAAAAGAATATGAGTTTTCCCTTATGCTCAAATAGTGGAAAGAAGCATTGAGCGAATTGTCTTAATGGGACTAGTAAAAATTTTAAATGTGGAAAGGAAGGTCATCGAAAAGATAAATGCCAAAGTGTTTTGAAAATGATGTATAATGATGAAAATATAGAGAAAAATACATAGAATTCACCTCATAAACTTCAATTCCACATTTTCAAAGAATAAGAGCATTATGAAAATAAATTCTTTAATCTATTGGTTGTTAATGATGATCTATGTCAGTGAACTATTAATAGAAAAGATATAGGCAACTCACATGCGATCACTATTGGAAATGGGGAGTACAATAATGATTTGGTGAATGGTACTTGTACATTCCACTCTAAATTCTAAAATGATTTATTGATTTTGGATCCACCCACACTATTATTTATGAATAAATTTATAACGATATTTCCATATTACCACAAAAATTAGATGTTGATAAATTTGTGACAACTCACAATGGTACAATGGTCACATCAAATGTTTATAATTCATCTCCAGTTGAGGTTTGTGGGAATTTTCTTCCCAAAAATATTGGGATCATTCTTATAGTGAAATTTTATGTTATTTTTTCATGGATTTGATTTCTCTATATGGAGCTCATATTAATTTCCAATGAAAGGAAGTCATATTTCATATTCCTGATGAATCTAAGATCATCTATCAATGAAATTATCTATATAACCATCCATTATAAATTTCTTTTATTTTATAGGTATTGATTCATGTAAATGAAGATTATTTATCAATAATGGCTAGGGAGAAACTCAGAATTAAGAATACACCCATTGTATGGGAGTTTTATGATGTCTTTCCATAAGAATTTCAATGTCCTTCACCAAATTGTGAAGTTTCATTTTCAATAGAACTCATGCTGGGCACTATGCCTATTTCAAAGACACTTAATAAAATGGACCTTATTGAGGTGCATGAATGGAAGAAGAAACTCCAATATGATATTGATAAGGAATTTATACTCCCTAGTTCATCACATTGGGGAGTAACTGTTCTATTTGATAAGAATAAAGATGAATCTATGAGACTCTCCATTGATTATTAAGAAATAAGAAAGAAAAATATCATGAAAAAATATACTCATCCCTGTATTGATGGTTTATTTGAAAAACTATTCGTAGATAAATATTTTCCATGATTGATATATGTTCATGATATCATCAATGAATGTTCATGAAAGAGGATATACCATTGAAGAAAATTCATATAAGTTATAAAAACTATTAATTTATAGTGATTTCTTTTTAGTATTACTAATTCCTCTACTATCATCAAGTATCTGATGAATTGAATCTTTAGAGACTATCTTGATTACTTTGTGATAATCTTTATAGAAGATATTTTTTTCTACTTGAAGATAATGTAATATGATGAAGATCACTTTAGAATTGTATGGATGAACATGATAAAGGATAAGCTTTATGAAAAATTTAGCTTGTGTTAACTTTGGCATTAGAATGTTTTAGTTTGGGGTTACACAATCTTAAGATAGGGGATATCTGTGGATCCAGCAAAAAAATATGTTGTTTAATGAATGTTGATACAAAAATGGTAACATATATCCATTTTTATCTTGGATTTACTTGATATTATCAATGTTTTTTGAACTATTTTTCATGATTATCAAATTCACTCACCATGTTTAATCATAAATTAGTCAACATCATGTGGACAGATGAATGTAACGAGAGTTTAAAAGAGCTCAAAATAAGGTTAGGAAGTGCACTTGTGATCACACTGCCTTGTAGTGGAGAAAGGATTATGATCTATAGTGATTTATCCAGAAAGGGGCTTGGTTGTGTCCTCATGAAAAATTATATGAAGATAACTTATGCATCATGGAAACTGAAAATCCATGATAAAATTTACCAAACTCATTATTTGGAGTTCCCTATGGTAATAATTACATTGAAAATATTAATGCATTATATTTATGGTGACTGGTGTGATATTTATTCTAATAATAAATGTTTTAAGTGTTTTTTCACTAAAAAGGTGATGAATATACATCAAATAGGATGGTTGGAGTAGATTAAAGATTACGAATTCTCAAAACATTAGCACCCTGGGAAAGAGAACAAGGTTGGAGATTCTTTGATTCAAAATAAAAATTCTATCCTATCCATGATGAGGATCACAAAATATCTAATATTAGAGGATTTCCAAAGGATGTATATGGAAATTTCATAGGAAGGGTAGAAATCGTATGTTTTAAAATTACTCTTTAGCCATCTATACAAGTGATGATTTAGAAGGAATATGTGGATGTTGTAGAGATTAATATGAAGATGAGAAATGTTCTTGAATTAAAAAATTATTGTGATATAATAATAAGGTTCATGAACTGGGTCTATGTTCCTCTTACACCTGAATTAAAGAAGGGTCTATTAGATGAGGCTTGTAGGTCATCATTCTCTATTCACACTAAAATAAAAAAACGAGCATGGAACTAAAAGAGAATTTTTGGTGGGATGGAAAGAAAAGAGATGTTTCAGAACATGTCTCTTAGTTCTTTGTTTGTAATCAAGATAAGGCTACAACATTTAATTATAATGGGATGTTACATCTATTACCAATAACAGATTTGAAATGGGAAAATATCATTATGAACTTTGACTTTAGACTGCTAAAATAATCTAAAGTACATAATACTATATGGGTTATATTTTATCACCTTATAAATTTGGTACACTCCTTTTCTATTAGAGAGGATTTAATTTTTGATTAGATTTCTTGGATACATTAAAGGATGTTGTAAGATTTCATGGAGTAACACATTCCATTATATTTTATTAGGTTCTGAGGTTTAGCTTGAGGTTCTGGAAAAGTATTCAGGAGGAATTTCATATAGAGTTATGTTTTAACACAAGTCATCATCCTCAGAAAGATGGTCAATTTTAGAGGAAAATTCAAAATCAAGAAGGAATATTGAGAACTTTCTGTAATGATTTCAAATGTTGTTGGGAGTAACACCTACCTTTAGTGGAATGTAACAACTTACCTTCTTCAAAATGAGGGAAGGGAGTGTGAGGGGACACACAATAACTTATTCATGATAAAGTAGAGATAATTACCTCTTAGTCCCACCTCTAATAGGCCCTAATGTTGTGACTATTACCAAGGGTATAAAATCTCACAAAAAATGCTATGAATTACAATTTTTATTGAAAACGAGATTAGGATATAAGATGGTAAAAAACCATCCAAAACCAATGTTTTATATATATGAAACCAAAATCCAACCCATACATGATTTAAAAATAAACTTTTACAAAATTAAAACTAGAGTATAAAGCATGTACCAAATGAAAGAGACTAAGAAGCACCACAACAACTATCCCAAGCCTGAGATAGTAAAAAACAACATGATCCTCAAAATTCTCATTGAAAACTAATAATAGTTTTATATCATATGTTGATCATACAAGTATTCTCAATAGGGAATCCAATATCACTCAAAAAAAAGTGGGAGAAGCATAATCATTCCACCGTGAAAACAGCAGAAACCAACAACACCTAACATGGAATGCTAATAGGCCCAACCTCACCAATGAACACTCCCCAAATAATGAAAGATAAATATGCTAATAATATAAGAGAATTGGTGATTTGGGTATCCCACATCACTTTCCCACTAGTTAGTTACTCATTCCTAATGGATAACGTCCAAATGCTACCACTATTCTAAAATTTAGTCCCACTTTCACAACTTACTCGTACACACTTGGGCCTCAAACCACACACACAATCCCCTCCCCACACAGACCCATGGGACAAAACTATAACCCACATCACTCACTCTAACACACATGGCATGCATCCCGAAGGCACTTGGAAAAACAATCATGGCCCTCAAACACCTGAACCACTCATCCATAAGAACACATGCTTAATGGATCTTGGATTGTGGTAAAACTCAAGCCATTATGGACTTCCTGGATATAACCAAGTGGTAAAAACATGGATGAGGATGAGAGGAAGACATTAAGAAACAATACATCAATACTACCACCAAGATATTAAGAAAGATACCATCCCCCATGAAATGGTGGTTTTCGGAAGATGGTGGCCAACCTGGGTGGGATGGGTATAGAAATCACAAAGAACAACTATTTATACATATAGGTAGGCAAACACTCCACCCAACCTTTGGATTCAAACAAACCACCAACCCCAAGAGAACCAACTTTTCTACTACCCCTATATGCACAAACACACAAACATATATAGCAAAACACAAGTCTAACCACTTTTAATTTAACCACATTCTATTCATTAATTAAGGTGTTCACTATAATTTATTCCATCACTACCTGGGGTAACAACCAAGCACGACATATGCACCCATTTTTAGAAGGATAAAGGACACTATATACTACCAAGGAAAATAAGGTTGTAGAGACTAGTGTATGGAATTCCATTATAACATCGATTCATAAAAACAATAGAGAACAATCACAACGAACCCCTAGAACACCCTACCCACTTGATTTTTACAATGTAATGCCATGGGGAAATCAATGTCAATACGTGGAATTTTTTTAAAACAATAGATTTCACAAAATTATGCAGATATATCCTTATGAATCCCTTTAAGGATATAAGTGCATAACTCCAACGTTTTGGAATTTATTTGGGAAATGAAATATATTAGGACCAAACCTTATCGATGAAATGGCATAAAATGTCAGATCTATTAAACAACACATAAGAGTACCACAGAGTCGACAAAACAGTTAAGATGGAAACCAAATAAAAGACCTATAGATTGAAGTAGGTGACATGGTGGGTCTACTAGTATCTCCATGCAATTGGTTAATGTGATTTGGAAATAAGGGAATGTGGCGCCATAGCTATATTAGTGGGTTTTATGTTCTGGATCGTGTTGGGAAGGTAGCTTTCTGATTAGAGATTACGCAGAATATGTCTCAAGTTCATGATGTTTTCTATGTATTTCTCCTTAGAATGTTCTTAATTTATCTCTAACATGTAGGGAACTTAGAATTATTACCTCTAGAGAATGATCATTCATATGAAGAACAACCCATAGAGATTCTTGATCGTAGCGATAATGTTCTGTGGAATAAGACCACTCATTTAGTTAATGTTTTGTAGTGGAAGGACCAATTTGAAGAAGTTATATCTGAACATGAGGATATTATGAGGGAGATATATACTCATATTTTTGTATCCATGTGACATGTTTCTCGGGAAAAATCAGTTTAAGGTGGTAGAATCAAACACCCAGATGTTTTTATGAAATATTTTCCCCAAATATTCTTAATTATTCAATACCTTGAATTGCATGAAATGATGAGTTAAAATGAACTATGAGATTCCATTAGTATAAAATGACCATTTTAACCAATCCATATGGTTACGATGATTAAATATGACTAACTTAATATAATTTATGGTGAAGTAATTTGCTATATATTATTAATGATAAAATTATTTAATTCAATTATATGTTAGTATTTTTGTTTTAAATAACTAAGTGAATTACTATTAATAAATGAAATTAATGAAAAAATATATGAAATATACTTAGTAGAACATTTTTTATATTCATCCAATTGACATTATTGTGATAGGGTATGAATAAACCTTATTAGATATATAAAAACTGATATTTTTCAAAAGGGTTATTTTATTTCCTTTTAATGGTGAACCCAATTTAAATTAATATTTTGACACGTAAAAAATTTTTATATAGCAAAATATATATTTTATATGGAATATGAATAATAAAGATTACATTGGATGAAATTTTTAATATTTTTCTTATACGAATCAAATTTTTATGAATAGTAAAAACATAATAATTTTAATTGAAATTTTTTTTCATCAAAATAATTTATGTGGTTAAAATATAATATTTAATGATTTTAAATTATAAATATAATATATTTCTATAAATAATTTTATTTTATGTCATTGTAATTTATTTTATATTGAATGTATATGTAAAAACAATTCAATATTTTGCAATGTTTTAACTTTTAAAACTCATTCTCTCATTCCGAAATGGGGATTAATTTTATATTAATTAATACTGATTCATTATTTTTAATTTTATGAAATGGTTTTTAAATTTATATATAACATGTAAAAACTTTGTAAATATCTTCATTTTATTCTTCGGCGTTATGAATAATAACTTCAAGAATTTTTATTATTATGGTAAAAGGGTAAAACATATAATTATGGTTAAGAATAGTACTATAAAATTACCCTAAAACATGAATTAATATCATTTTTTGACTGGGTTTTAACCAAAATCAGGATTTTATCATTATCGTGTTATTTTCAAGCCACATGGATGAGATTAGTGCATTTAATTTATTTTCTAATGAAAAATTAAATATGTCTAACTCAAATTTTAAATAATTAATAAATTTTTTAAAGGTTATACAGAAGATAAATTTTATTATAATTAATCATTTGAATTGTAAATTGATTATATATTTAATTTTAATTTATTGGTAATTGTTATAATCAATTAATTACTTTAATTACTTATACATTATTGATGTAAAAATTAGTTAATTTATGAGAAACCAATAAAACAATTTTTTATTGAAATATTAACAACTATAGAAGAACCCAAAAACATGACTAAATAATATTTTTAGAGTATATATCAACAATACCCATCTCATGGTCATGTTAATGACCATTTGGATCCTTATTGAAGATATTGTGACTCTAATATTATTATTTTTTTAAATTGATGTTAAAGTGGTCACATTGATAATTTAATACATATAACATTTTTAATGATAGATTTTATAGAAGATAAATTATACTAAATATATTATATTAAAATCTTGTATATTTACCTTTGACATAGTATTTAGTTTCTAGTTTTTATTAAAAAATAAGTATACTAAATAATTAAACAATATTCATGTAGTAATTATTTTTTTAATGGAGATATCAAATAATTGTTATTAAAAATATTATGATTAATATAATCTTGTATAGTTAATACATATAATTAATTTTAAATATTACCATGACCTGTTATGTATATAATAAAATTGTTGGTACTATGTTGACATGTCAGATTAGTATATTTATAAATCAGTGAATTTATTAGTGTCAAAATAAAAGCTATTCATTGTTTATCAAAATAATGTGTTATTAAAGTATTTAAAAATCACAAATAATTATTAAAAAATATAAAATAATTATGATATGGTGTAAAATTTTATAATTTACAAATTTATAATCTAATTAACTTCATAAATGTAAATATTTCACATTTTAAAAAATGTCATATTATTTATCTTAATTTAAATTAAATAGAATAACTATGTGTTAATAAAACTTATAACGATTAAATTGATATAAAAACTTCTGTAAAATTTATTGGATTAATATATTACATCCCTAACTCGTCATATCTTTTAAATTGGAACTATTTTGTGGTATTTTGTAGGGTTTTAATTTATTATAAATTAATATTTTCTTTCATCCCAAAAGTTCCCCTCACCTCAATTGTAAGAGGGAACCTCCTCCCCCACCTCTTCACATAAATTTGTTCCTTTAATATTGGATATACCACTTTTTTACCTTATAAAAATCACTAGTAACATTATAGAGGTTCTTTTATTTTCAAATACCAACTCTAGTTCTCTATGATGACATTTGCATGAAGAACATTGAAGAAGAGCTAATCCCCTCTACTGATTCATTAAAACTCATTTCTTATTATACACCAAATATATGTGTTTTTTTAAATATAAATTAATAACATAAGTATCAATTATATACTTCTAAATTTTTATAATTATTAAAAAACAATATAAATCCATATATCGATTCTATAAAAATGAAATTACCATGTGTGTGTACATACAACATACCATATCCACATCGAGTTATGATTTGTTTTTCCCAGCCACCTTAATTGGATGGGTGTAATGATGAAAACAATAAATATATATGATTATTATAGAATTATATTAATTATGAAATATTATACAACATCCAATTATATATCATTTAATAAATATGGTAATGATATCGTCACTCATGCATACGTATGGCTTACCATTTCCACAATGCGATGCGATTCATTCTACTTGATATTCATTAATTAATAAATATATAAATTTATAGAATAAATAAAAATGATATATATTATTTTAATATCATCTTGAAATGGTATAACTATTACTTAAGAAGTAGAACCAAAAATGATTCGACAAAACATGTATAAGAACATAAAGAAGAGAATATCTGAATAATGAGTAACAATGAAATGTTATTGACAGATGGATTATAATATGATCATATATGATATCATAAAAATGACTTTGATTATTTAATAAGTCAATTATATTATTTAAATAATTATATAGTAGGTTCAGATACATTCAAAGGTTATCATACTGAACGTAATGGACAGTTTTTCAATCTCATTATTATCTGAATTTATTTATTAGTATGTATTCATTGGGGGTATTTTTATCATTCTCATCCATGTTTCCTAAATATTTAATACTATTTATAAAATTTATTAAATTATATTTTACCAATTTGTTATTATTTACTAAATGGTATGAAATGAATTTTTTTTGTTATTTAATATGAGGTACTTTTGGACTTTTCTTGCAATAGTACGAATTTTACCTTAAGTTATACAACATGCATAGATTTTTTATTTCTCCATAGCACCTTTATTTCTAGGAATATTTCTCTCCATGATTTCAAGTTTATTTTCAAATAAATTTTTGTCTTAAAATTTCTTATCATTTTGGGAAAAGAAAATGTTTTTGAAGAAGAATGTGTATTTTCCTTAAGAATTAATATGTTGTGTTTTAACAAATTATTTTCCATATAATATAAAATTATAGATAAAGTTTATTTTAATCTCCTTATAATTACTATGGTTTTATTGTTCTTATATTGGATTTTTCTTTATGAAATCTAATTGTTTTATATTGATAACGATGAAATGATGTTTAATAAACCCATTTTATTCCTTGGGTTATGCTATGATAAGTGATTTATGTTTTTGTAGAACATGTAAGAATTATATCATTATGAGAATGAGGATACCAATATCTCCCTAAAATGAATTGTATAAATATTCATATCTCATGAGATAGACATCAGTGGAAAAGGAAATGATCTTGGTTTAGTAATACTAGGGTGAAATGAAGAGTGAACTCAGTTCAGTAAAAGAATTTTCATGCTATGACAATATTCAAAATGATGTTGACAAATATGAATTGATTTCCTATGATTATGTCTATGTCAAAAAACATCATGTCTTATGTTATGACTTTTGAGATTATGGTCAATGATCTTTCAAACATTTATGAGATATTTTAGGGCATGATATCACTATATTTCACATGTCTGATAAGATTTTCAAATTGTACATTATTTTTTCTAATTTTTATGACATGATTGGTATTTCCCTTATTTAACCTAATAGAGCATCTGATCTCACCCTTTCATCTGTTTTGTTTCCCATGTTTGTGAAGATGGTTATTAAGTAAGATATGTCAAAAATTGGTCTAGTTATAATGAATTAAGTGGGAGACAATTAAATTTTCTTATAAACCAGTTGTTTTTGTTTCTCAAATTATAATGACATTATTCCTATATAGTAATTTTGTTGTTGTGTTATATTTTTATGTAATGTTATCTAACATTTAAGTAATATAGATGACTATAATTTATTGGGAATAATATTTGTACTAATGACCCTAAGTAAGGAGGATCTATATCACATATTTTCCATGTGTGATATTTTGATATAAAAAATATAATTATTATGTATTATAATTAAAAATGAGGGTACATATTTGGATTATAAAAATATATATGTTATTGATGATTGAGTTAATCTAACCATGGTAACTGAGATCCCCATTTTTCTTGTGATTTTTAGATTTTATAGAAACATAGTGATATATTTATCACAAGTATTAAATCCACTCATCGTGATGAACCATAAGGGATAAAACTACTTGGGGACTAAATAATATGGTGAGAGTTTCAATACAAGGTAGTGAATGTTAGTTTCTGCACCTTTTCTTATAGTGATCATATTTTATTACATGTTCATGAAATATAGTGATGAATCAAAAAAATGATTGGGATGTTTCCACTTTAAAAATAATATTCTAATAATATATGTCTACGACCAATTTAAAATAATTTGGTAATATTACGTGACTCATGAATTCAAGATATCAACAATAATTTTCTCAATGAACATATATGAATATTATATTTATGTTAAATAGTATGATATTTATAGTAAACATAAATGCATGTGGTTTCAATATATATTTAGAAAGTGGTTAATATTCACTAGAAATGATGATTGAGTATTATTTATTATTATTAATGAAAAATAAATTAAAATATATAATGAAAAAAAGATGGTTGATGCTATGATTCAGAATGACCATGATAGTTTTCCATAATTTGTAGTGGAAGAGATCTAATTTTAATAAAATTGTCGAATTTGGAAGCTAAAATATGGATTAATAGGAATCAATATCATCTTTTTTGGTTTTATTCTAAACCATCCTTAATTGAAAGGATTAAAAATTATTAATAGGATGATATGGAATCACATAAGAATACAGTGAATGTTATTAAGTTCAACCATGATCATGATTGAACTATTAGGTTTCAAAACTGAGTATGTGTTCCATAGATACAAAACATGTGTATGGAGAAATTATTTGATTCTCATAATTTATATTTCACTATTAATCAAAATATTATGATGATGTTTTGAGATATGTTTGATTGTTTTCAATGTAATATGTTTAGAATTTATATTTTATAGTATGAAACACTATCTTATTAGAATATTATGGCTCATGTAACCATATATAATTGGATGTAATAATCATTAAACACACCCAAATTGTAATGGGGAAATATTAACATTTATTAAATCCTTGGATTCAATAAAAAAATATAATGAGGTTATTTTTTTGGGTTATAAATGACCACCCCATGAATCATCTCACTTTGTCACAATTGAAAAATATTAATATCCTCTTATTATTACTAAGAATCAAATTTGAGATGTTGTAAGAGTTCATATATTTTCACTCTGAATCATATCACATCGGGATCCAAGTTTTTCAACATTATTCATTAGAGTACATTAGTAGGATCTAGATTTTGAGATGAGTTTCAACACTAATTTTCATCCTATGAAATATTGTCAAACACAGATGGAATTTCAAACTCCATAATAAATGATAACAGATTTATCTATATATTTCAATTGTTTTTTGGATCATCACCTTCCATTGGTATTTTTTTACAAAAACATTATTTAATCGAGTAGTCATAATGATCCTTATGAGTCCTTCAATGGATGTTATTGTATGAATCTAATGTATTAGGAAAATGTTGGATAATTTTGGTTACTGAGACCTTATTTATTAGGGAAAATAGTAGATAAGGTCTGTTGAATTAATCAAAACACAAGGGTATATCAAGGCTAAAAATTGGTAATGTGGGAAATCAATAGTGAGATACATAGTTTTATGTCGATTACTTGAAATTTCTGTAAATATTTTATTCAAACAAGGTTATATTACATAGAAATTGTTTTTAATACAATGTTAAAAAACAAAAGGATATTAGCCAGTGATATTAAATTTTTCATTAACGGATCAATGAAACAATATCATCCCTGATGATTGAAGCCCCAATAAATACCCAAGATCATTTGTGAATTTATTTAAGAAAATAAAATTTAACAAATAATTACTTTATTTTAGTTTTAGGTATGTATGAAAAATTTTCATTACTAGAAAAAATTCATAAATGGTTCTATGGTTGAATCATTATAGATAATAAAATAAAACTTATAGATTCTATAGAAAAAAAATCATCAAAATTATACATATCTTACTAGATTTGTGGAATCTATTGGTATCTTAATGATCACAAAGACATCCATACTTAAATTTGTGAAAGATATCATTGATCTAAGACTAGGAATATGTACATTTCTCCCTATGATGTGGGTTGGAGGGGGGAGTATCTCATAAATGCCAGTACATTTATTATCCCTTGGAAAATAGATCTCTCTTTTTATTTCATGGAGATTGTACACCCAAAAACTGTAACAATCGAATCCTTAAAGAAATATTTATTTCTAAATACATTTAATATCTTTTATGGATTCTGATATCCAGAACCCTTACCCCAAACGATATATAATATAGTATACCATTATAACATATATATTAAAATTGTGGGTATGGAATGGTAAAATGTATGTATGATTTATTTATGAATTACACATGTAAAAAATAAATCAAATTGTTTCTAAGTGAGTATAAATTAAAATAAAACACATCTATAAGTAAATGGAAGGAGTTTCTGTAGAAATCATATTGTGTGTATAATATATTTTTTCCTTAATTAAATCAAATAATAACTATTGTTAAATGATTATAATGAAATATATATATTTAATATGAATTTTTTTTATTAATCATATAATAGTTTCTATCCATTGTATAAAAATTACTTCAGTTTTATGATTTAAATGTTTTTTTTTTCAAAAAAGAAGTTTAATTATGTTCGAAAATGTGGTTTTTTTTTCATTTTTTGATTATTTATTTTAAAAAATGAAGATTATTTTTTATATATAAATGTATAAATTATATTAAAGTGATATTTTATAGAATTTTCTAAAAGTTTATTTTTTCTATGAATATTGAATATACTAATTTTTTTAATGAAAATCGTATTATCTATTAAATCATTTAAAATTTTGAGTTTATTTTAAATGTTTTTAAAAATAAAATTAGTAGGACAATATTTTTATTATTAATATTTATGTAATAAGAATAAATTTAATTATGAATTTTTATATAAAAACATAAGATAACTAATAAAACATTTTCATTGAAAATAGATTTTTCGTCATCATTACTAGTTGAATATTAATTTAAATTAATCATCTTAAAGAAATTTAATTTTATAATGTTTTAAAATTTTGATTAAATATATATAATATTATTTAATTTTTAAATATTATTTTTCATATTATGTATTTAAAATAGAAAAAATATTGTCCCACAATTAATGTTGAAACATGTTTATCGGTGCTTAATTTAAATTCATAAGTGACTAAATTACCTAAAAACTCTTATAATTTTTTTTGTGGAAATATTTTGGACTTATCTCATTTATTATTTAGGAATGGTCTTATTTGGACCAGTTTTTCATGAATATGACTAGACATTATTTGAATAAAATGAATATTTTCAAGTGCTCCAATTACCTTATTTATAAATATTCACCCTATCTACTATACAATTCACACATTAAATAAATTTTCCATTGGAAAAAACCAACCCATACCATTTCCTTCCAATCATACACTAGAAAAAGAGACCATGGTTTGTTCGTAATTCCCACCAAAGAATGTGTTTGATATATATATATATATATATATATATATATATATATATACTGATGGTGTCCAAATAATATGTATAGTTCATAATCACGTGTTGTCAATTTATTTATTCTTATAAGTCATAAAATCATATTCAATAATCATTAATGAATTAAATTTATTCATTTAAATATATATATATGTTATCTAGTATATACTTTTATTTTTTTAACATTAAAATTGACTCTTTATTATTACGTTGAAATATGTTATAAAATAATAAAGTTCCTCATGCATACGGGTCTACTACTACCTCCATGAATCGATGAGATTCATTTTTAATTTCCACTTTAGAAGAATGGTAATATAGATAGAGTTTTTGAATTATTTTTAAAATGTGACATTATAATGATTATATATAATGTTATTTAAATATTTATCATTCATTCATTATATCAACTAAATGTGAATACAATGTTCATGCATAATTACGACTTACCATGTCCATGAATAATGTTTTTCATTTTTATATATCTAAAATTTATATATTATAATAAATTAAATATATATATATATATATATGAAATTTATATCATGATTATAATTTTTGATATGATGTAACCATGATCAATGTAATGTGACCAAGTCTATCAGATAGAAACAATCATTAAAAACGAATCAGTTATTACATTGAACAATGATTTTAACAATGAATTTTCAATATATTAGTGACAAAATATTATAAGTAAGTAATAGATTATAGGACATATATGCGTATTGATTTTTAAATTTGTGTAATGTGTTCGTATTTATTATGTATGAGGTTTTTACATATACAAGTATATTAAAAATAAATGTAAGTTTTTATTTGATAAAATATTCATTATTAGATATTTCTTATGTTGAATAATTTTCTAGTAGAATTATTTTATTTTTATAAGATAATCCAAAAATATATTTTCATATATTATATTTATATAAGGATATAATAAATTTCCATTGTTTTTACACTCATTATACACTCAATATGATGAAACAAAACCCTAAAGAAAACAGATTTTTATTTTTTTAATCAGTAGGAAATAATTTTATTCCATATACATATTTAATTTAATATGTACAAATGATTATTTTTAATATCATCCATTTATTTTTTAATATAATGATTAAACATTTTTTACCATTTAAATATGTTTAATATTAATCTTTTGGTCATTTTCCAAATGATTTAATTGTTTTAAATTTACTACAAATGTGTGAAAGGAATATTTTTTTACACAAAAAGTTTGATATTTTCTACAACCTTAACCAAAAAATGGTTTGTTGATTCCTTTGAATATATGAATAATTAATTTATTAGGAATTTATTATATATTATTGTATATATTTATATTTTTTTAAATGTTTATTTGAAATTGAATGTTTTATTTTTCTTAATAATATATTAAATGATATGTGTATGTACATATATATTTCAATGAGATTAAAAATTTATTTTACATATTTTATATTAAAGATATTTTATAATTATTATAGAAATATCATTTATCTAGTAGAATTATGATATTTTTTATTTAGATCAATATTAATATTAAATATTCAAGTATTAAAATAAAAGAATTTATGTTGATTATGGACTGGATTCTTCTTCACCCATTTAATATGATTAATTCAATGAAAATGGTATGTAAAGCGTATGGAATACTATTAACTATCCATAAACCAATATATATCATTAGACAAACTAGTTATTTTATTTGGATAGAGACTTACCTATTTATTTATGATGTACAGGAATAAAGACTTAATAGATAGTTTATTAGGAAGAAAATTATCTGTTCAATAATTAGAATATTAATTAACGTTCTCCCAATGATTTTTCGATTAGTTAAATATACATGGATAACTTTACATATCTTGTGATTATTTATATTTATTTATTAGTTCTTATTTTATTCCCAGCATATTACTCTCTACTCAATTATTATTTGTTAAATGAAATTTTTTTCATTTATTAAAATAACCATATTTCTAATCCATTATATATTAATGTTATCTTCTAGTGTATAAAACCCCTTAATTAGAATCTAAGTTCACCCGATTCATTTTTTTCCATTACCCATAATTCTAGAAATATTATTATGATTAATATTTTTGGATATAAGAGAGGTAATAATGGAGTTATAAATGAAAATACATTTTAGTAATTGAAATTTTTAGATTTAATGTGAGATTCAAGTATTTATATAGTTCTAAATACAACTAAAATATTACATCATTTAGGATGAGATTAAAAATATCAAGTACCAATGTAAAAATGAAACCTATAACTCTAGGATACTTTGCTGGGCTATTTATAGTTTGTATCAGACATGTGTTGGCCAAATAATTATTTACATTATTAATGAAGAAATTTATTAGGAAATATAACCCTATGACTGAAATTAATGTTATTTGAATATATAAGATAAATTCTAAATGTGTTTATAGGGTATGTAATATTGTTTTCTCCAAGAAATACATACTATTTGGGATAGTAATTTTTGGTTTGGTTACCAAAAACATATATAAGGGATATGATAACTAAAAAGATTGGGTTTGGGTGTATTCTATTTTACATTCTAGAGAATGGTGATTTTACCCTTAATATTTACATTTTTTTGACACACTCAAGTTATATTATTTAGATTATTAACATATTAGATAAAAACATTATGAATGAATGAATTTATTTTATTATTTAAGAATATTCCCAATAAAATAATGATTATTTTTATAATAATAATTATGAATTCTTATTTCAATCAATTTTCATTTCGCATGATTCAAAATTATTCATTATGATATATAATATTGTGGTCAAAATAAGTGTATCCTATTATTTAGAAATGGTTCCCTATAGATGTAATGGAAACTATACCAATATAAATATTTTTTTTTCTAGATTTACCTCTGATTTATAATGAATTTTGAGATCGGGATTCATGTAGATATTAACATATTAAAACAATACTGGGGATGCTGCAACAAGATATGAATGATTACAATTTATGTATGGATAAAATTAATAATCCATAATGTATTGAAATAATATTATATAATTCTATCTGTAAAAAATATCCATAAGTACATAGGAAGCCAAATCCATATGAAGGTAATAAAATGATTTCTTTATAGGAGATATTTCCCCCAATGGGGTGTAAATAAATAGAGAAGGTGATATTGGAAGTTTATCATCACTCAGGTGATGTCTATTAGTGGTAGAAATTGACTAAAAATACTAAGAATAAGTAAGAAATATTGGTAATGGATTGGAAGGATTTTAAAGAATGTATGTTGAACAAATATTTTCCTTAGGATCAATGAAAATCTAAGGAAAAAACATAATTAGTTTGGGTAAATTGGAAAAATAAAATAATGAAATTTTTGAAATAATCATTACATTGTCGTAAAGTCATGATGGGGACTATGTTGGTTATTCAAAGTGAAATATTGATCATTTATTTTATGGAATAAATTTAATCTATCATATGGGAGTATTATTCCAATCGTACTAATCATACTTTATATTAATGTAGGGAATGAATTCTATAAGACCTATGATATTGATAGAAATAAATTTAAGAAATAAATGTGTGAACACATTGGAAAATTAAATTCTAAAAAATGGAATATGGTAATGATGCGACATGAAACATGAATTATATGTCTAATTAAATAACCTGGAACATTAATTCCTTAAACAGGATTTTTTATCGTGGTTGGAGTGAAAGGACACTATGATCATTATTTAAATGGACTAAATGAATATGAAAATGTTAATTGGATGAACTATAATAATATGGGGTACTATAGAGAATAATTTCCAATTTAATAATGGAATTTTTAGTGGAAAATTCCAAGAGACTATTTCCAAGATTATGAAATCAAGATACATAAGATTTATGTTTCTAAAGATCTGGAAGAATGTATATTATTCATTTACTATATTTTAGCTATTTCTATGTTTGATTCCAGATATTCATACTATTTTATATCATCCTTATTTTCAAAGAAAAACATTTATTTCCATAGAACAATAATAATTGAATTATCAGTTATTAATCATTGGTAAAGTCCCATCAAAACATTTTTGTGTTGTTACGTTCCCATTTTGACACATAAAAATACTCTGTTTTTTATCATTATTATTATAAATATGGTTTATCTTTATATAATCATTTCAATATAATGTCTTTAAAAATATTATTCTATAATTTATTTTGACATGAATGGAATTTTCATACATCAAGAATATGTGGAGTTCCTTCTGTTTAGATGGGATATTGTTTTATTTGAGTAATTTCTAAATCAACAGTAAATATCTCTTTGGAATGACATGTATGAAAATGAATAGATAAAATAATATACTAATGTAAAGGGTAATATTCATATTTAATATTCTCTTATTATATAGGTATTCATTGATATATTTCCTAATAAATTTGTTGGACTTCCACCAGATTGTGAAGATTATTTTTCTTTGGATATAATCACTAAAGAAATACATATACAAAAGGATCACTATATAATCCAAACATATTAATAAGTGTATTTAATGATAAAACTTGATTAATTGGATGGTAATGCATTTTTACCATTATTTCACATTGGGTATCCAATATTATCTTCATTATGAGTACAGACTAATCCTTAATTTTTTTCATCAATTATATGGAAAAAAATATTGTATAATCAGGAAAATATATCATCTACCTCCCATTGTTGACTTTTTCAATAAAGCCTAATTTTTATAATATTTTCAACCATTAACCATATTTATGGGTATTAGTAATTATGATTAAAAAATTAAGATAATCTTAGTATAATAATTCATAAGGGGTATGACCATTATGATTTTTCAGTAATTCCATTTAGAATTAGTAATTCACCCTATATGTTAATGGGATTAATTAATTTTATATTCATGTAACATTTTATAATTGTGTAGTTTTATTTATTTATGAAATAATGGTGTATAGTAATAGATATTTTAACCATGGGATTTCATTTAAGGTTATTCATGATTCTCTTATAAGAAAATATTTATATGGGACATTTTTCAAGTGTGAATTTTGGATTTCAGATGTTTTTTCCTCGGCATATTATCTCCGAGGATAAATTCGTTGTTGATCATATGATGTAAAATTAAATCATTTAATTTCATAAATAAATAAACTTAAATTATTTTCATATATTCCATATTTTGGTAGGTTACTATCAGTAATTTAATCAAAAAGATACTTCATTAGATAACCCTTTGACCAATAATAGTCATAAATAATATAATTTCATTTGGACAATGGAATGAATATTTTTTTTGGAATTGAATAAAATATTAGTGAATTATCTGATTAAGTATTCATCATCATGATATTATGGTTTTTTGATATGTATTTATGCAGCAAAGAAGGGACTTGGTTGTGTCTTTATGTAGAATAAAACATTATTTACTTTGAATTTAGGTTATTAATGAATCATGAAATGACTTATCTAGCTCATGATCAAGAGTTGGAAGCTAGAATATGTTCTTTGATGATATAGAGACATTATGTATTTTTTTAATGAAGTTATTTATACATGTATCTAAATATTATGGAATATGTGTTTTTAAATATTAATCTCAACATGAGGACAAGGAAATGTCATGATAAAATTATGTATTATTATTATTTTATACAATACCATTCTTGAAAGAAAATTACGTTAGAGAATACACTATGTAGTAATGATATTAGTGTAATGTCTAAAATGATGGTTGAAATGGATCTTATGTTCATGTATTTTGAATGGATTTATCAAGTAATTATTAATGAAGGGAATACTAGTAAATCATTTTATGGTTTATTAATAATATTTATTAGAAATAATAAAATGTTATTATCTTGTTAATTTTAGTTCTCAAAAAGAAAATTAATTCTTTTAATGATGTGTAAATGGAAAAAATCATATCTATATATGTAGTTATGGTACATGTAATGATAAATTGTGTTTCATTAATACTTTACGTTGAAAAGGAATTATTATATAGTTATCATAAAACAAATTCATATATAGAACCTAGTTGAAGAGACATGTATATAGATTTGATAGAACATTTTTTTGTGGTATAATTATTAGAAGGAAATTTATGATTATGTGGTAGGATGTTTGGTTTTTCAATAAGGGAATGATGCTAGTCCTCATCCTAGATGAGTTAAAAACCTCTTCGTATTCCTATGTGGATGTGGGAAGACATTACTATGGAAATTTTTCACTAGATTATTAAAAGATGATAGGCTGAATTATAAAATATTTTTTATTTTCTATTTCCTTACCAAACCTATACATTACCTCCTTATATGGTAATATATACTAACAGGAACCCTTGAATGATTCTATATTAATTATTTTGTAAACATTTTTGGTAGACACCATTTAGTTGAAAATGATCGTGGTCCTATTATTATATTGAAATTCTCTATGAAACTTTAGAAGGCTCTTGAGACTATGATAAATTTGAGAATGATTTATCATCCTAAAACTGGTGGGTAGAAAAATTATACTATTAAAATATTTAAATACATGTTGATATCTTGTTCTCAGGGCATTTGAGATTTCTAGGATAATTATTTTCCTTGGGTAGATTCACCTATAAAAAATATATTCTATACATGTAATTTAATTAAATCATATAATGATTTATGTTGAAAGAGATTTAGTATTCAATCATAGTGGGATGAAGTCTATGAATTGAGGCTTGTAGGTTAGGAGTATCTATAGTAAAAAATAGGAATGGAAATGAATGTTCATACACATATAAAAATATATAAATGATGGGAAAAAGATTTATGCCAATAACCAAAGGAATAACATGGATTTTGTATTGTGAGACAAAATTTTAATGAATGTATATCTCTTGGATGGTGTTATAAGATTTTGTATGAAAAAATAGTTTCTCATGGTAAATAGACCTTTTGATATACTAGAAATAATTATACATGTATCTTACCTTTTAGAAATTCCACGTAGCCTCTCTAATGTATACTATATATTTTATATAGACATATTATGAAATTACATTCCATACAAAATGAATATGATAAATAATTTTTAGATATAATTTCTAGATTATTTAGAAATCATTTAAGATCCAATCTAGATTATAGACACTAGTTAACATGTATTGAGTAATTAGAAGACTCAGATAATAATGATCCTTTGTTTGTATCATAAGATAAAGGTAGGGATGTTGTAACCTGAAAAACATTTATGATGACATAACAAAATATTTTCTTGAGGTTAAATTATAGAGAATTAATGGATGAAATTAATTTATAATTGTAATATTTTAACACCCCGAGACTTTACAACATATTTATTTTTTTAAAAATTTAATCTCTTTGAAAACATGTGGTAAAATCATCCTTATACTTAAATGAACTAAAATATAGTATATTTTAATTGAAAATAAATTTAATTGTGGAGATAAATTATTAATAAATATATTATGAGAAATATATGATTCTAAAATATATTAATTAAATTCTTTTGATTTCAATTTATAAGAAACAAAAACAAAAATCATTTGAATTAAAATTTAATATGTTCTAAAATTTTATTCATATAGTATTTTCTCCTCATTTTTTTTAAAATAAAACATAGTTTTATATTAATTTAGTTCTAAATATATATTATATACACTATTAATTTTTTTATCATTCAAATAATGTTTTTCAAGGAATGAGATAAGAATAATATCATTATTATTCTTAATATTTTTTTCCTAAAAGATGTTTGGCACAATTTTCACACTTAAAATTAAATTTTACGTCTTTGAAAAATATTATTTTGTAAAATTAATTTCATTAACTATTACATATGTTAATATTATATTACAATAATTTTTTTAAAATTTTCTCAAAATATGAATTTTTTGATGAATAGAGTAAAACATTATGATTTTTATTAAAATTATTTTTTCAATTAAGGAATTTAATAATTTAAATTTTGTTTTTAAATTGTATTAAATGTAAAATTGGATTAATTATGATATTATGAATGTAATTTATAAAATTTTTATCATTTTTATAATCAATGTTGAATTAAAATATTTTCCAAACAAAAGAAAATTTCTTTGGAAAACGCATTTTTATCCCAAATATGGGATTATTTTTAAAATAATTTCACTCGAATAAGTGAAATTAATTTTATATAACATAATAAATATTTTATATAATAATAATTATTATTATTATTCAATAATTTCAAATACATTTTTTAATAACTCATAGTAAAAATAGTACAAATCTATAACCATGGTTATGGTTAAAACCGGATTACATGTTATTAAGATAAATAGATAATTCATAATGTTAACATAAATATTTTCTATTTTCTATCTTAATTCCATATTTCAGCATTATATAATATAATAATTTTTTTTATTTTTTCAGACTTATGTCTAAGAATGTGACATGACATTATTTGAAAGCATTGAAAAACTACTAGTGTGGCACTCAACACATTTATATAAGGTCACCCCTCTCCCATACTTTACTCAAAACTGGAAAAAATTTATTTGGATAATAACTACTAAAGTCATATCCTTTAATCCCTCCTCATGACCTATAATACTAGTATTTAAAAACAATTCATTAATGGCCTTAAATATAAACCAAAAGTTGTTTTCTCATGTATATGTATAGTTATTTACCATGAGTTTGGGGTTCATTTATTCTACAAACTCCATAAATTATTCTTAAAAGATTTTGAAATAATAAAAATATTAACTATAAAATATTTAGATATTATTATATTAATGAGATATCTTATATGAATTTAGACTTCCGTCATGTGTGAAATGTAATTTTCGATTGTATATATCACAGACTGTATCCCCACAAATATATTAATTTATTTTCCTTCACCACATTTTAGAAATTGTTATATTGATGGATTTAATATGTATATATATATGTGTGTGTGTGTGTGTGTGTGTTATTTAAAGAATAATTATAAATCTATAATTATTATATCACATCTACCTTATCAGCCCCTATTCCTTTGAAAATATATAATTTATCTCGTATGTGCGTGTGGACTACATCCTCTACCAAACAATGTGAATAATTTATCATTTTTTATTTTGATATATCATAATAAGGATATATTTAATTAAATATATGACATATATGATATAATAATTATTATTTTTATATTGAATTGATATTTTAAATAATTTCATTCCACATTTATTAATGTGAAAACTTCATTTGTGTGTATGTACGACTTACCCTCTCAATGAATTATGTAATTTATTTTTTTATTTAAAATTTTATGGATTTATATAAATATATATGTAAATTATATATGACATGTTAATATAATTATTATAATTTAGTCGATTATAGAACCATAATGAATGTATAATGGTTAAAACCATAGATCCATAACATTCATGAAAATCGGAAGTAGTTATTAACTAAAACCGTGAATTTTAAAAAATAATTGTCAACAAACTGTTTATAAAAAATTTATATTAAATTTTATGTGGTATGATATATATTAATATTGTACTAATATATATTTATAATATATAAATACTTATTATATAATATTTTTAGACACATACAATGGGAGTGAAATGAGAGGTAACAATTTATTTAATAATCTAATTATTTTTTAGGAAAATATATATTTAATAAATGAAATAGAGAAATATTTGATTATTTTATCTCAAATAAAATATATTTTCATATCCTCTCATTTTTTATTTAATGTGATTATTTTATGTTCATTTTTTGGTCATTATATATTCATGATACTGAAATAATGTTTTATGAAATACATATATATTTTCTACATCGAAACAATTAAAATCAATCCATACATATTTTTAACATAATTTTTTATATATTATTATTACTATACTATATGGATATATTTTAGTAGTTTTAATCCTTATATGAATTTAACAAAATTATTTTAAATTAGTTATCTTTTTATTTTTTAAATAATCTTTTTTAATACATAAGTGTGAAAGGATTGTTTTTTTACTTATATGGAATAAAATTATTTTACCACCATAATGACTAGAAAATGTTTGGAAAAATAATTTTCATGTATCAATTATTCATTTAAAATAAAACATTCTAAAATATTCTTCAATTTTTTAGTGTTTAAACATATTTCTAAATGTTAAAATGGAATCTACCAAATAAATTTTGTAAATTGTATTTCTATGTAATTTATATTCATCAATGAAAAAATAAATTTATATTACCTAAACTCCACCGGGGATATGATGAAATTTTTCAATCCTCATTATTTATATGGATGATATGTGATAAATATTATTAGGGGAAATATATCATTTCATATGAAATTTTTAATACATATTTTAATGTTGATCATGTATTGAATTTTTATTCTATCCATTTATATCATGAATGAATTAAACATAGTATGTTATTGATGAGGCCTTTTATATAACCTTGATGACTTTGTATGTATTATGAGATGAAATAATAGGGGTTTTGGGCCAATACCTTCCCTATTTTATGTATGATTTCATAGAACAAGGCCTTAATAGTTAGTTTATGATGTTTGAAATTATGCATTCCATCATAATGATAATATATATAGATTACCATTTTATTATTTTATCTATTATGATATACATGGTTTAGTTTCAATATCATGTGATTATTTAAAATGAAATATTTGATCATAATTTATTCCAGCTATATTATTCTTCATTCGCATGATATTTATTAAATTTTTTTTAAGTTAGTTTCCACACCATATTTATTGAGTCTTGTGTATTAATGATATCTTTTATTATATGCATACCCTTACAACTAATCATAGTAACCCCCTTTATTGTTATTCAATTCCCTATAATTCAATGAAATGATTTGTGATTAATATGCATAGATATAATAACTGTATTAATTTTTCCCTCAAATAAAATAATATTTTAAATTTTAAATTTTATAATATAATGTGATATTATACTATGTATGATGTTTTATAAGACAATTAAACATTAATTCATCTGGGTTGATATTTTTTTTATCTAGTAACAATGTAATAATGCCGCTACAAACTTTTTGATATGAGGGTTGGTCAATTTATAGTTTATATCATATGGAGGTTTCTAAAATCTTTAATAACATATTTCATGAAAACATATATTAGTGAATACTAACCTATTAATGACTTTTGAGGATATGTTTATGTGTACTATAATAACGTAATGTTTTGGTACGACAGATATAAATTGGTTCTACTAAAAATACATTATAGTCAATATATAATATGTGGGTGTGGTTTTGGAAGAGATATGTTTTGGGGAAATAATCCTAAAAAATATCCAATTTGAGTATATCATGGATTTTATTCTTGTTTATATTGAGTATGAAAATACTGTGAACCTAGTTTGACCCAATCGTTGTAAATTATTTTGTTAGTTCAAAATTTCATTTAGAAACATTATAAACAATTTAAATTTTTTTATTTGATAATATTTCTTATGAAACCATGTTTAGAATTAATATATTTGTTATTCACACATTATTCTATTAATTTTATGTTATTCAGTTGTTTTAAAATTTTAAATTACTATCCAAAATGATATAATCTCAAATAGTTAATTGATTTTTTTTGAAATGGTGCATTACAGATGTAATGGAAACTATATAAATGTATATAATAAATATAGTGATTTCCCAACTATTTCATATAATGATTAGTGTGATTGAGATCCACTAAAAAATTATAACTATATTGAGGAAGATGAATCAGTTTATTTCAAATAACATTGGCTATATAAAGAATCCTAGTGAATTATAATATGGTGTAAGAATGTTAGACCACTTCATTCATAAAAAAAATTTATTCGTCAATTGGATAACATATTTATTTTAAATTGATAAATGGATATAATCCTTGGAGATGATATTTATTAAGTTTATTAGTATTGAAATGTATAACATGGTTACTGAAGTTCATCATCTATTATTGGATGTCGACTAATGGTGGTCACAAATTCAAAAAACAATGTATAAGAAATAAATAATTATCATAAAATGAATGAATTTTTAACATTTTAATAGGAAAATATTTTACTCTCTCACAAGGATTGGATATATGGACCTAATTTTTGAGATTGACACTAAATGAATAAGAAATTGTTTTTAACAATGTTTCCAATATTAAATGGATAGAAAGATATGATGTAGAATATGAATAGAATACAGATAGTAATATTGACCATTTCTTTTATGGGTCAAAGAAAATCGTTCAAAGGGTTATAGTATCCCAAACCTTCTAATATTATGAGTATATAATATTATGTTTTATAATCATATAGAAATAATTCCACATGTATTATAAATGTTTTGGAAATAATGATAATAAATTGGTGCTTGAACACATTGTAAAAGGAAATATGGTATAAAGGAAAAGGGGAATAGTAGGATTTATACTTGTAATAAATTTTGAATGAAAAATAATTGATCATTTTAGATTATAATTGTAGTTTTCATTATGTTTCTAGAGAAAGAATATTATGTTCGTTGATTAATGGGAATGAAATAGTCTACCATTTTCCAATTATTCAACTATATGTATATGGGGTACTATTAAAATTTCTTCACATGATCCATGGAAACATTCTCTAGAATATGATGAGGGATATAGTAAAATATTATGTGATGATATTCGCTGAGGCTGAATTCTTTTAGGATATGGGGGATGGTACATTAATCATTCCATAAAATTTAAATAATAAATTATTTGACTCTGTGTCATATAACTATATTATATCTTCCCAGATTTCCATGAAATTATTTATTTTCTTACCTCCATAATAAGTATTCCATCAATTAAGAATCATAGTGGATGCCTCACCAAAACAAGAATATGTTAGTCAGAACCCATTCTGAAACATAAAAATACCTTGTTTGATGACATTATTATTATACATATATTTGATTTTGATATAATTGTTGGAATGGATCGGATATAAAATTATGGAATAAAAAATTAAATAAAATTAAATGGAAATAAATTTCATAAAGGAAATTAATAATTAATTATATTTAGAGGGTTTACTATGTAAACAGATCCATTTAATGATCCCCCACCCACTAAGTCTTTTGAATTTCATCTTGGGGGATGAATTGTAGTAAAAATATTATGATGGAAAATGTAATCTTGAGATTTTTTATCCAACTATTGCATAAGAATAAATTGACTTATTTAAAAAGTAATTATAAGGAAATACACTAGAGTGTGAAGTTGAGCTTTTGAATTATTTAAACCATGATTCAAAACATATATAAATTGATCCTTGTAAAATAGAGGTTGTCTAATTTTTAGAGTTAAGAAATAACTAGAGGAATTATATAGAAAAAAGATTATATACCATAGTGTTTCACTATTTGTATCTCACATTTTTCCCTTAATATAAAGGATGTATCTATCTTGATTTTTCAGGGATTATTGGGAAATCAATGCCATTATGATAAACCAAAAGTATCATCTTCCTAAAATTGGGGAAAAATTTAATCTACATCGTGTTGATTAATATTTTTCAATGATTGATGTTTATTTTATGGTTATCCACTGAGATTGAATAAGGATGATATTCCTTAGTCAGTAATTCATATTAATTATGGAATTTAAATTTTTATTGTAATTCAATTTATATTAACTAATCAAACATCAATTTTTATTGATCTAATGGATTATCTATTTGAGGAATATGAAGAAAATATTATTGTGTAATTAATCCATGACATCCTTTATCTAATATAAGTGTTATGTTTACCATGATAATAACATTAAAATTAGTCTCGGTAATCATATATGAAAACAATTTTATGGGAAATTTTCCAAGTCCGAAAAATCAATTTATAATGTCACTTGTCATAACCATATTATCTACATGAATAGAGTATTAGTTTATCCTATATAATTAAAGGATATTCAAGAATGGACTATATAAAAATCAAAATTGATGTATGTTCAATAAATAAGTTTCTAGGTTACTATCAATTATTTATTTAAAATGTTATTGAAATAGATAACCCATTTACTAATAATACTCTTACATGGTGTATTTTAATTTGGAAAGTGTGATGTGGTGATTTATTTGTCGAATTTAAGAATAGGTTGGTGAATGCATAGATCATGACATGAAAATAATGATATGATGGGTATTTGATATATAGTAGTGCATCATAAATGGGAAATGGTTGTGTCATTATATAGAATTTGAAAATACTGTATAAGAATCATGGTTCTTAATGTATCTTGGAAAAAACTATTTAACTCATGATATTGAGTTTCTAGTTGCAATATTATCTCTGAAGATATGTAGAAATTATCCATATGGGTAAAGATATGAGATATAAACATATCATATGAGTTCGAAATACACCTTTTTGTAGTAAATTCCCAATATGGAAAAAATATTACTGCTCGATTAATATAAGGATTATGATTATACAATACCCTTCTATCATGGAAATGAAAATCTATTATTGGATGTACTATATTGGAACGATTATAGAATTATATTTAAAATAACATTTTATAAGGATCCCATATTCATGTGTTTTTTAAAGTACGATCTAATTTTTTTATTTTATATGTAAACAACCACTATTAAAATGATTTTTAACCCATCAATATTATAAATATTTAAATGTTCTCATCTAAATGAATAGAATTTTATAAAGAAAATAGAATCTTTAAATTATGTGGACTTGGAAGACATTCGATATTAATTTGAAATTATATATTTGGAAATAATCTATAAATTTCAAGAATACATCAGATAACAATAGAATTACTTGATGATTCACAATGGTATAAATTCTATATACTACATGAATAACACAAATATGTAAATAAATATGAATTAATAATAATTCTTGGTGTGATAACATGAATCAGAAAGATTCATATTATGTGTCTAGATGTTTTCTATGTCAATAGGTGAAGGCATAAAGTCACCATACAATAGGATTAAATAACCCCTAGCCAATTTTTATGTTTAAATTGTATATTATTACTATGGAATTGTCTACTAAATGAAAAAATGATCCTAGAAAAATAATTCAATTTGGGATTTAATTGATTACAATATAAATCTAAACATTACAACACTATATATGAAGAGTTCCCTCTTAGGAAGAATTCATGAATCTATATTAATTTATTTTGACAAAAAGAGGAACCTCTCCCATTTTTTTCAAATTATAATACTTAAAATAAATAGAAATTATAAAAGAATCATCAGAATTTTTTTTGATTCCAATATACATTTGAGAACAACATTTTATCCTCATATTGATAAGAAGATGAAAATGACATTACAAAAATTAGATTATATTTTGAGATCATTCCCATATGAAATTCAACGTATATAGAATCATTATTTACCTCTGGGATACTTCCTCTATAAAAATATCTTCCATTGAAATATTCAAATGGTTTCATATGATGAATAAAATGGAAAGAGATTCAAGACATAGATATATTGGGATGATATTTTTCAAAAGAATATTGTAGGATATAAACATGTGGAGAGGATATTGAGAGATCATTTTTCTTGAATTTATCTCAATTGTATGGTGTTATATGATTTTATTTGATAGGGAAACTTATCCTTATATACATCAAACCGTATGAAATTTTAGATAGAATTATACAAGTACCTCGCCATTTTCAAATTCCACCTAGCATATTTTTTTTCAAATTGTGTATTTTTAGTCTCCTTATTATGAATTAAACTTTATATCCAATACCTGTGATTAGTACCATATAATATTAATTGGAAACTGATTTATCTCACTATAAAGAGCATATCCAGATTCCCGATATTAGAGACCAATAAGTGATGAATGGAATGGCTCTTCTAGTAAATTTACATTGGATAAACAATAGAATAGGTGATATGACATGGGATTTAGAATAAATAATGACAAATAACTACCCAAATATATTCATTTAGAGAAATTTTAGATCTTTCACATAATAATATTTTTTAAGGGATTTATGTAAAACCCTTGGACTTTACGGTGTATTGCATTTAAATAAATTTAATCTCTTAGATAATTTATGATAAAAAGAACCCTGATACAAAATAAATTTTTGATATATTGTAATGTTGTAACATATGAATTAAATAAAAGTGTAGAGATTTTATTCAATAAATTCAAAAGGGTAATTTTTTTACAGACCTATTAAATAAACTCATTGGTTATCAATTGATTAGAAATAAAAAAATTGATAGTAGATGGAAAGTATTTCTAAGAAAATGTTTTTATCTGTGAAATGTGTTTTCATTTTACTAAATTTTTTTATCACTATTGGTAAATGCATAAAGAATATTCTTCTATAATATATGCCAAAAAATATTTTATCATTTATCTATTATTTTTTAAGTCATTGGAAAAGTATAAGTATATTATTATGCTTAAAAATTGTATCCTTCATCAAATACTTTTCATCGCATTTTGAAAAAATATATTCAAATTAATTTTCTACACCCATAGATTTTTTTTCTAAAAAAATGAAATTAATTATCTAAATCAACATGTGAAAATTTTAATATATTTTTCTTTTGATTTTTTCTTGAATTATTAATTTTTGATTTATTTTTAATAATACTAAGTTGATATAATCGTTGTCATCTCATTTAACGAATAAAATAGTTCAATTTTGTTTTTAAATGGATATAATGTGAAATTAGAACAATTATATAATTAATATTACTATTTAGATCATTGAAATTAATTTTATATTTAATTTTGAAATAAAGAAATTTTCAAATATAAGAAAAATATTTCATCAAAAACAAAATTTTTCATAAAATTAATTGGTATAATTTTTTTATTAAATTTATCTACAAAAGTGAATTTAATTATATAAATTTGAATAAATTTTTTTAATTAAAATTATTATAATTATTCATATGTTTAAATTAATTTTTAGTCACAATGAATGATAAAAACACTAACAATCGTTTACCGTGGGTCAGATTAATATGAGTTTATCGGGGGTTAAACATAAGTGATAAGGGTTAAAATGAAATAGAAACATGTATAATTATTATTTTTATGAAATATGTTGACCTTATCTCATGTGGTATTTTTAATGGTTCATTTTAGATCCTATTCTTCCTGACATTTCATTTACATTATTTGGAAATATTGAAAAAATAAATACGTGCCAATCACATCATATGAAAAATAGAACCTATATCCAACATTATACTCAAATAAATAACCTTTTTCATCAGAACATATATACAAAAATACCTTCTATTCAGACTGTCACACTATAAAGAGTTCCAATATTTATAATAAAACTATCCACTTAAGGCCTTAGGTTTAAACACAATGAGGTTTCCCAAATAATATGTATAGTTTCTAATAATGTATTATAATTTTATTTCTTCTAATAAATAACTAAAATATTCCTCAAATATAAATATAAATTTATAAATATATATTAATTAATCATATATGTTATTATGTAAATTTAATAACTTATATTGCTCTCCACTTCTATCAAATGGGAAACAAAATCATTCATCATGTGTATGGTGGACTATCACCCCTTAAACCAATGTAATTCATTTTCCTTACCCGCATGTATAAAATGATTGTTTTGATATATATATTTATATATTACTTTTTAAATAATTAAAAAAATGTAACTACATTATAACATATACCTTCTTATATTACAATCATTTTGAAAATGAGGACATCTGTAGTCTATATGTGTGGACTATCACCTCCATGATGCGATGTGATTCTTTTTTAATTTCATTTATAAATTTATGTTAATAAGGATAGATTTAATGGATATGTTTGATATATATAATATATTAATGCTATTTTATATGTGAATTAAAATTTACCATTAATTTGTTACATCCATCCTAAGGTTAATACTATGATCATGTGTATTTACTGCATACTGTCTATATGAATGATGTAATTCATTTTTCTATAACTAATTTTTTATATTATTAAAATTCATATATATATATAATGAATATTTTTTTGATATCATTTTTATAAATATTGATATGATTCAAGAATGATAAATCAGTAATAATCTTATTACTAACCGAAACCATAAATGAAAAATAAAGGTGTTATTACAAGAAATATTAATTTTAACAAAAAATTTATAATAAATGGGTGACAACTAATTATAAGTAAATAATATATGGTAAAATATATATAATAATGGTTTTATAATATATTTATACACAATATTTTTTTATATTGTTGTTTTGGACACATATGAAGCGGTTCAAAAAGGTGGTAAGAGTTTATTTCACAATATCAACATTAATAAGGATTGTTAATTTTTGAAGTCATTACATGATGACTTTCTTGTTTATTTTATCATTTAAAAAATATTTTTTCCTCTCTCCAAGATATATATATTTTATGGTTTAATTTTATTTTCACCACTTTATGTACTCTTGATATTGAAAACATTTTTGAAGGAAAACCCACATTGTTTTTTTTATGTAGTAGGGAATAATGTTCTTATATATCCACATAATAATTTAACATATTTAATTTTTTTTAATATTATGAAATGTTTAATGAAATAAATTTTAACCCATATTTTAAATTGAAAAAATGCTATAAATGGAATCTTCCATTCAGTTTATGTTTGGGGAACTTTTTTTATTTTCATACAAAACATTGAAATTTATGTTTTTAGTTATACACCATGAATGGAATTTACTTGAATCATGAACACACAATATATCAATTATTCCATTTTTAATTTCATATAATTTTTATTTATAACTATTTTATAACTTTTATTCTTTTAAAATAAATTTTTAATGTGAAAATGGTGTTTTCCCTAAGAATGTTCTTAATATTCTATTTATAGTATTTCAATTCATCTAAACTATAAACCAATAGTGAAATTACGCAACAATATAAGTTTAATTTAATTTTTCTATAAATATTAATTGATTATAAATTTTTTTATTTGTTTAATGGGGAAAATTTGTAATATTCCCCATGATGGTGTTTTAATATGAATAATTATGTTGATTATTTATGGAATTTATATTCTCCAATTTGATATAATGAATTCATTAGACATATAATGTGAAAGGAAAATAATATTATATCCCATTGATATGTAAGTAGGTATCATGGGGAAATATATATGTTTTATTTGGAGTATGTATTAACTATTTTATTTATGTTTTTATGGATAAGGCCTTGAATGTATGTTTTTGATTTCTAAAAGTCTGTATTCCATTAGAATGTAATTATCTAATGACATCCATATGATTTTTTATGATATCCAAAGATAATTTTAATGGTCATTTGAAAATTTATATTTTATTGTCTTATCATCATTAATTTTGTACATATTATTATAAATGTTCAAGTTATTGAGCTAATGTTACATGTTTTCAGTTATCTATTATTCAATACTGATTACACATTATATATTCAAGATAGATACCATTTTACAGATACCATTACTGAGCATCCAATCTCTCTAATTTTTTTATGTTTCTATTCCCCTATATTCTAGGTATTGTATTAAGAATAGCATGTAGGGATATTCTTATTGGATCTATTTAATCCTCTAAAAGAAAATACTATATTAGATGTAATTTGAGATTAAAAATTATATCATGTTTACCAATACTAATCTACTATTCAATTTTTTTTATGTTATTGATTTTAAATTTTTATAACTTAATTATATAACTAACTACTCTTGGCTACTAAGGCTATGTTATTTATCGGAAGGGTTCCCATAACACAGAGAAAATTCCTTCAACTATATAAATTATAATTGAATTTTTTGGACAAAATAATTATGAAATAAATTTCATTTAAATTATTTTAAAATAAATTTAATATATATTAAAAATATTACATTAGAATATAGAGTAAATAACTAGAAAAACAATTCCAAAAAATTGATCCTTTAATATTATGGAAAATATTAATTTGTAAAATGTATTTTCATTTATTCAATATCTATATGGTGAATAGATTTAACTACTAAATTTAATTTCATTTATTCTATAAATTGCAAAAGGTGAAAGTATTTGTTCCTTTACCAGTTCATATTCCAATACATCTATTTCTGACGCTTTTTTCGGGGCACACACGTCTGTCAGATTGAGGATGATGATGCTGTTTCTTGCCCTGCATTCCCGCATTCCAAAGTCGGGCAACATCCATTCCTTGTTGTTGGACGTTTGGTCGATGATCCAAACGGGGTGATGGGATGTCAATTCTTGCTTTTGTGGATTCTTTATCAGAACTCATCACCTAATCCGGGTTTCCCATATAGACTTAGGTCGTTTTTTGTGAAACTCTTCCACGTTCCATATCTTTATGGACACCGGTTAATTACATTGCTTCTGTCAGATCATTTCAAGGGGTCTGGTCAGGTAAGCAACCTTTGTACGGGGGTGTAGTCATGTTGAACATCACTGGTGTGTCTGGACGCTGGAACACTAACGGGTCTGGGTATCTTCCCCTTATTATATGGCTTCTGTAGGGCGCGGATGAATGGGTCATCCTACATCAAACATTGGGGAATTATATTCCATAGGCATGTATATGAGGCTTTCCTCAACATCATATGCTTGAAACAGGGTAAGCCGCAGGTTTAACGTCTAGAAGATATGGATCGAACTGATCAGAACACTAACTAAACCAGATTGGGTGAGTGCAACCCCTAGAGGGAAGACCGATGTTGGGGATAACACATGGTTAGATACCCGATTGTTGTTAAACAAAATGTGGAATGAGGTGGCATGATCCCACAATGATGTGGAAGCTCGGATAAAAACCAAAATGGATGATGGATGGTTAAGTGAAGTGGGTGGAGGATGAGATAAAGACGACTTGAGGATGATTGTGGTGTTGGGCATGAGTCTCGAAAGGACATCCTGTGTATCAATGTGGCAGGGAATCAATGTCCTCGTAGTTCACCTGACAACAGCTTACCAGTGATTGGGGAATTCAATGGAATACCACTGAATGATGTTGAAAATGGCTTACTGCTGGATGGGTTCACAACGACTTACCACTGGATGGGGTCACAACAGCTTACCAATTGATGGGGTCACAACAGCTTACCGCTGGATGGGGTCACAATGTCTTACCGCTAGATAGGGTCACAACTGCTTACTGTTGGATGGGGTCACAATGGCTTACCACTAGATGGGGTTACAATGGCTTACCGCTGTATGGGTTCTCAACTGATTTCCCCTGGATGGGCTCACAATGGCTTACCACTGGATGAGGTCACAATGATTTACTGTTGGATGGGGTTGAACATCAAGGAGGCTTCCTACATACTTTATCCAAGAGACAAGGATCAATTCCCACTTATTCTAGGATGGTGGATGTAGTTTAACATTGTTCAGGATGAAAAGGGGGCATGTTTTTTAACATCATGTGGGATGATGGTGGCCCGACATGAAGGGGGGCTGGAACCAATGTCTTTTGGGCTTGATCATCAAGGAGTCTTATTATGTACCTTTCCTAGGAAGGGATCAAATTCCACGTAGTTCAGAATGAGTGGGAACTGTAATGAAGATGGCTAGGACTGATGGGTGTTGAGCTTGATCCTTAGGGAGGCTTCATACATATCTTTCCTTGGCAAGGATCAAAGTCCACGTAGTTTGGAATGATGTTTGGGGCATACGCTCTAGGATTCCCAGATTGGATGTCACGGTCGATGATTACTATAATCCCACGTGAGTCATGCTCGGTGTTCGAAATAAGAGGTAACAAATGTCTGATGATTATGTCGCGGAAGGTGCGTCTATGGGAAGTGGAGTGGGGCTTACACGTGGTTAGTAGAGCAAAGAGGAAACAAGGGCTTACGCGTGATTAGCATCCCGAGGGTGATGGAGATTGGGAATTACTCCATGATGGAGGCCTGAGTGGCGACATAGCCCAGTGGGAGAGTGATTTGGAACCCAAGAAGAGAGGAGGAGAAAGGACACTACCTCCTGCATGAAAATCTAGGCGCTTACACTAGGGTGGTTTCCCTTTCCCTACGGACAGATGCCAATCTGATAAAGATAATGTCATTCCATGTGAGGAATAAATCTCATGGAGACCAGTGGGAATAGAGAATATCAGAGATGGGGAACCCCATGTGCAAGGCATGTGGCGAGGTCACAGTTTAACGTCTTGTGCAAAGAACGAAGGTTCATGGTAATTTAATGTCCTGCAGCTCGGACAAGGTAGGTGCGCTCCATGCCCCTAGGAATTACGTAACTGATACCTAACCAACCTTGATGGAAGGAAGGCTTCAAACATTCCATGGTGAGGGGGTATTATGGAGCAATCCATTGGGGGTCCACATTAGCGTGGCTAAGTGAAAAAGAAATAGTCGTTAGCATGCCAATGCGAAGAAGCATGAGGTGACTCAACACTAAAAAAAGCGCCACCCAAGGGACTATGAAATTTCTCCTTGAAAACCTAAAATGTCGCACGAGAAGAGAGCATGTGATGTAGGAGTGTTTCTCATATGAGGGGCTCACACCGGGTTCCTTAAGGTGAGGGTGACACATGGAGAACACGTAATGGGGTGAGCCAGGGGAAGATAGAAGGAATGTAAGAAAGATGAACGGATTTCATGGAAGATGAAGGTGTTTCATGCCGGAAGGAATCATTGCATGAAATATGGAATTATTGTGCACAAGACGAAAGATTTGTGTATAGGAAGGACGAGTTTTATGCCAAGAGGATGGGTTGCATGAAATAAGGATAAGGGGCATGCAAGACGGACAAGTGTCTCACAAGAGTGCTTGATGCAGAACGAACTTACACGCAACAGTGGATCCATTGAAAGCAAATGACTTGGGGAGAAAATGGAGTCTTGAGGATCAGGCATAAGAGGGCCCCCCCTGAAAGAGCCCCCTTGGGAGACCTGTCGTGCAAAATCCAATACATGAAGTCCATTGGATTTTTTTTGTGCGGTCCCGGAAGATGTGGTTTTCAGGTAGTAGAGGGTCACTTCCTATTATTTTACCATCCCTAATGGGTGGGGATATGGTTCGTTTTATAGCTAGAGTCCTTGAGGAGGCATGCAAGGTTCGGGCGTGCAAACTCTTGAATGACGTCAACTTGGGCATGCAATGGGGGTCGGGCGTGAAAACGACCTTCTGATGTCTCCTTGTGTGTAAAAATGTGGTCAGGCATGAAAACGACCATTTGACATCGCCTTGGGAACAGAAATATGGTCGGTCTCCCAAATGCTCGTATGAAGTCGCCTTGTGTGGGGAAACATGGTCGGGGGTGAAAACTCCCTTTTGATGTTGCCAAGTGGGTGAAAACTGAAACAAGTGTGAAAATCTGCAATTGACGTCGCCTGGGGCGCAGAAAGGGGTGCTGGTGCACAAACATGCATTTGTCATTGCCTTGTGCACGGAAACAGGGCTGGGCGTACAAAGGCCCATTTGATGTCACCTTGGGCGCGTAAAGGAGGGTCGACATGCATGATTTTGCACGCTGGAGGGACACTAGAAAACGACCCCTAATCTTGTGTGCTCTAGCCTCCCGGGCACCAAAATCTCATCCTGCCATCATGGATTCATTCATTCCTATTTTTTCTGCCTGATGTGAAACTTCTCTAAATTTTGGCATCAACAAATTCCCCCTTAGAATCAGAGTTGAAAGGGACCCTGAAGGTCAGATTCATAGGTAACGCTAAAAAATAAGAAAACCATCTTTAGTGGTGCGCAAAAACACATTTTTTGTGCGCAATATTGTTGTGTGCGCACGAATGGCATGTCTGTACATTATAAATAGGTTGAGCCCCCTCAGGCTCTACTTTTACTGTTCCACATGATAGGAATTTTTCTCTTGTGCACAGAAATGGTTTTGATCTATGCTTATGATTTCATGACCGACTATGGGTTTTGTGTACCACAAATTTTTTTCCACGCACGTAGACCTTCTTTCGCAAACCACTACTTTTTCATGAAAGATCTTCATTCTTTCATGCGGATCCCTTTGGATTTCTAAACTGTTCTCTCAACAGGACGATACTGAGAGGGAGGTTGTTGCTGCTTTAAGAAGAACCCAAGCAATCATGAACCCTCAAATTAATTTTGCGAGGAGGGTTTCATCTGGTAACAAAATTATTTTCAGAATGCTTACTTAGGCTCAAAAGGATTACATCTTTAGTGTTGCCCTACGGCTATAGATCTTCGGTCTTTTAGAAGAGGTGTTGATGCCTGGTTTTGAGACTGACACATCATAGTCATTGGTGACATGTGAGGATAGTAATCCACAATCCCATATCACCAACCATGGACATCCTGCTAGTGAAACGTAGAACACATCCATCTATCTCCTAAATCTGAAGACCAGGATAGTTGTGGGAGGTGACCAAGTCCTTGAGGAATCTCTCTCTATTTATGAAAGTACTTTCAGAATCAATATTACAGACAAAACGAAGCGCTGATAGGATTTGGATTTAACATCTAGTGGAAACATTACCAACGAATGGGCATGGGCGTACTGGGTACGGCAGACATGTGAGGAATTTGGGAAAGAGAAGCGATCTATTGGAATTTTTGAGGTCATTTGGACATCCCAATTCCACTTCTACCGAGAGCAAGACTTAGTAGCAAAGTTGTTCAATCGCTGGTCATATGATACCAACAATTTTCACCTCCACCATGGTGGGGTGGTCATAAACCTATGGTATATCCACTATATTGGGGGAATACCTTTGGTAGGATATCAGTATGATGAGTTCCTCTTGACTGAGAATGTCGGGGGGATAGAACACACACCCCAATCCTATCATGGCACCTCCTGAAGCTGTCCAAAGAAGAGCTGAAAATAAAATATATTCTGAAGGAAATATCTTATTTAAGGTGGTTTAGTCTCTTCTTGACCGAAGACACAGATGTGAAGATGCCATGATGAGGGAATAAATTCCCAAACACATCTCAGAGAGGAAAAGTGGGATCGTATTGAATAATTTTTGAGAAAGGAGAGTACCAATCGTGGGGACTTGGAATTAATGAAGGATGAGATCTGAATGTGTGGTATGCCGGGTTCCATGCCGCATTCTTGATCAGATGGTTATTTCATATAAGGGACACGATGATGGGGGTCCTCCGAGGGACGTTAGTGATGGCTGGGATTATGGCGACAAAGAACATGTTTAACCTAGGGGTGCCAGTGTTGGCTAGGATATACAGTATTTTAAGGCTCATCTTGAGGGGAAGTACTATAAGTCCCTGACCTTAAAACCTTACATAGTTATGAATTAAATGAATAATTCCCATTGAGGATCATTTCAGTTTTAGAGTTTTAGAGAGTTGGGACATAACTATTACATCTCAAAAGATTACACAATAAACACTTCTACAAAGTTTCATTTTTTTACAAAACATGAAATCTTCAAAAAAAGAGTCATGTCTAATTCCATGTTTAAGACAACATGACTTTTCCTTGATCCCATCCTTGAACCTATCCCACATTATGTCCTATGAAAAACATTTAAAAAAATGTGGGATGAGAATAAAAAGCTCAGTAATGGATACACAAAGAAGGAAAACTGTTACTTCTTCAAAACAATAAGTAAACCATGAATACTTTATCAAAGTAATACTTTTCACCTTTAAGAAGTAGTAAATACTCCTCACTGAATAAAATATCGTTACATAGCCTTTTGTAACCAAAATATTACCATAAAACCCATATAAAGAACACATAACATATAAAGGTAACTTGGGACATAAACATACATAAATGGAATAACCATACGGTCGACTTCAACACATATCACTAAATGGAATAGCAATACAACCAACTTCCATACCCAATGTATTTGAGGTTATAACATAACCACTCGTCCTGGTATTCACAGCACCACCCATCATATGGTTTATCACGTAACCACCCATCAAATTTCCAAGTACCATTACAAAATCATAATACATAAAACAAATATAATGGAAATAAAACATTTCCACATTTCAATCACAATATATAACTTAAATATATTGACATATTAAATCCATTATCAAAACCATTTTCAAAACAATTTAAAACATTTAATAATGAGATTTTTGAATCAAAGTGTCCCATAACACATTGAATATTTCAACATTTTAAACCATTAATTTCCATATAAAGAAACCCTTAAAACCATTTTGAAAACATGGATATTAATTACAAATATTTATAATAATAAATCATTAAAACATTTAAAATGATAGTTTAGTTAAAGAGTTTTTTAACAAAATTAGAGACACTTGAATACAAATAATTGAGGAATAAAATTTAATCAGAACGTTATAATATCATGAGAATAAACGGATTCATGACATAATATGCCAAAGGAAAGTATATACACCATATAATAGTGAATTGGTCCATAAAAACAATGAAGTCTCAATAGAAATGTAAAATGAGATGAAATCCCTTATAAAGAAGGTATCCTTAAATTAAGGATAAATTAATATCATAATTATGTGTGAAAAATATTAATATGCCGAATATAAGTGCATATTAATTTTAAAACAATCAGAGGTCATTCACACATATTCATAGGATGACATATTCAATAACTACAAGTTGAACCCAAATAAATCAAAATTGGGTTAAGAAGTTCCCTTGTAAAATTTCGACTGCCTAACAGCGTCACTTTAAAATTCAAAAAATTAGTTGATGAGAAAAAAGGGTATTTCATCACTTGTATATAAATTTTACATCAATAAGGATATAGAATAACATATCTCTAAATAATAATATGTAAATTAAAAGACATAACAAAATAAGTCTTTTAAAAAGAGGAGGGTGAAAGGTTCCCTTACCGATTTGGGTAACTTTCAAAACGTACACCCCATGATAGAATGACTATACAAAATTGATGTAAATACTCATAAACGAAATAATACTACAAAATGAGTAGAATAATGGTCATTACATACCCCAATCAAAGGAAATGGTGGAAAATGTAGCATAAATCTCACGGGAATAAATGTGAGATGAAAAAAACCATACCTCATTGTAATAAATTGAGTCATATGACCAAAAGATAATAAAAAAATATGAATCAAATAATACCATAAATAGAATAATGATAATATATATAACATTGAAGAACAAAATACACCACATGCAATAAATAAGTGGCGAACAATGGAGATCTCACAGAATTAAAACTGAGGTAAGATTTATGAAAATTTGGAAGCCTAACGACGCCACTTAAAAATTACAAAAATGGATTAAAGATATCAACTAGGGTCTCTCATCATATGAAAATAAAAATTACAGTAAGATTAATATAGTATAACATCCCCCAATATAAGAAAGAGGTTCTTAATAGAAACGACATAAAAGAGAGTACTTAAAAAGAAAGAGAGAGGTAGGTTCCTTACCTCGTGTCTGACTTGACTCGATCGTTCTTTAATCTCCTGAATAATATACTAGAGTTAACTTATAATTTCTTAAGAACCTTTTTTAAGCTCATTATTTCTTTTATATCATATATTACTATTTTATGAACATTATGTAATTATTTAAGTTAATAATGGCTGTTTTGTCGATCATTGGTAGTTGAGTCAAAAATAAACTTCTTATAATTACAAGTTGTTCATGTGGTAAAATATCCATTATATCCAGAATTATATTCATGATTTAGATATCATATATAACATATATATCCAGTATATACATTCAGTTATAATATTACATAACATTTAGAGGTAAGAAATGAAATGCATCGTTCAGGGAGATGGTAAGCCGTATGTACGTATTAACGCTACTTTCATTTCTATTTCATATTTAATGGAATGAAATAATAATTTTATAGAGGTATATTATAATTCTATTATAATATAATATATAATATCATTAAATCGATCCTTTATAAATCCCATATAAGGCATTAATGAATCAAATCACTTTGAGGGGGCGGTAGTCCGCACTTCCTAAAATGAAGATATCACGTTTACACATAATGGAAACCATAAAGGTATGACATAAATGAAAAATACAAAAGCATAAGGAAAACATAAACATAATATATATCATATATAAATATAGTGACATCTTAATGCCCACCATGAAAGGTGTTAAAAAAATATTGAACAATCATTATTTCGTGAGGAAGAAATTCTTCATCCACAGAAACCGTATGTTCTTTAACCATTAGACGAAGGTGTGTGTAAGTTTAGCTCAAATAATTCACATAGAAACATCCTAGTCTATTTAAGATACCGGTGTTGTTATGAAACAAAGGAATAAAATGAGTTTAGTCGGTTGGAGAAGCAAAATAAAATAAAGAACACAAATGAAGACATTAGCTTTAAATCGGGTAACTCCTCTTGGTTTTAACCAAAAGGGTTTCTTGAAGAGCTTTCTGCATATGGTAAGGCTTTTAGGATGAATAGAGGGATTTGGATAGATAAAATGAGCATATTTTGGCTGATACAAAGGCTTGAGAGATGTGGGTATGGTGTTAGAGGTGGGGGCCTTTTATAAGAGGAGAGGAGGGGCACTCTTGGAATGTTATAAAATTTTACTTTATTATAAAATGATTTTCATTTTTTAAAGGTCCCAAAATGATATATTTCTAGGATAAGGTGATAAGGGTTCAAAATAAACCCATAAAATAGGATTTTGGAAAGTAAAAGTCTTATATTTTACATTATCTTTTCATTTTATTTGAATCCTTAATTAATGAGGTAATCACTGCCTCATCATGGTGTCATAAATAATTTAATTTATTTAATGTCTAGAAATTATAAAAAATAATATGATGTAGGAAATATTTTTTATCTTTCCAATTAATATTTATGGTAAAAAAATATGACTTGTATAACCCCATGTAAAAATTGTTTTAGTAAAACAATACATGTTTGTGACATTTTTATTTTAATTTTAAATAAAAAGTTATTATTGTCATTTTCCTACCAAAGTCGCTCCATGGGGTCCCCAAGGTGACCGATGGATTTTATTGGTCATAAATCAGTCATAAAATAAGGGTAGGACATGTGTCAAGGTCATTTCATATTATTATAACATTATCTTTACCTCAAATTACACTAATTACCTTTAATCGCGATTAATAAATCTTAAAATTTACTATTCACCAAAAACTTATTTTAATCCCATTGAACCACATTTTAAATCTTAATGAAAACCATTTATGTCAGATTTCTAAAATTAAAATCATATATGTGGTAATGTTTCATTTAAACGAAAAATCATTTTTTAACTACCACTTAGTGGTTTCACTATTCATAAAAAATTGAAGTTTTTCAGAAAAATACCAAAAATTCACCCCAAGCTATATTTGATATTCCAAATTCAAAAATGATGTATAATTTAAAAAATTCAAAACATATAAGTTGAATTAATTAATTTAATAATTAAATCCAGTTGTCAAAACAAATAGCGTTTTTTAAGAAACAATATCTTTTAAAAGATTGACACTAGTTTAAGTCCAATTTCAAAGTGAAATTAATTCCAATGATCACCACTAGATTAAATGGTAAAAATATATTCTAATAGAACTTTAAAAATAATTCAAAAGATTATCTAATCATATAAATAGATTAGATTAAAAAGATGTTTTGAATTAAAATACAATATTTATCACTTGTTCATTAAAAATGGACATTATCAAAAAATAACAAAAACCTACACAAAGTAAATTTCAATATCCCGATTCTAAAGAAGGATTTTATTTGGTCCAATATAACATATAAAATTTTCAACAAGTGTATTTAAAAATGGTTCACCATCAAAAGGCGGTTAATCGACCTATTAAATAATATTAGAAAATTTACACTTAAAATTGTATTCATTCGCATTTTAAGCCTCTAACATTTATTGGATAAAAGTAAAAATATTTGGAAAACATATATAATCATTTTTTATTTAGTTCTGTTCATTCCTTCCATTACAACGGCTAGGCATTAACTACCATTTAAAATAATATTATTTTATTATTAGAGTGCAACGTAAGATTTTCAAGAAACTCGTTGTTGCGTATTGGGTATTCCATCGAGCATTGCATTCCCTTTAAATTAATATTAACATTTTATTCTCAAAAAACGATAAATATAAAAAATGACATATTCTTTATTTACCTGGGGTGTTACATCCTTCCCCCCCTTTTTGGAATTGCATCCTCACAATTTTGAAATTGGGCTCAGAAACTTCATTTAATATCTCAAATCGGGAAGAGTCGGTAAAACTATCAAATTAAAATAAAGAAAGCGAAGTACAAAGGTCACACGAGTTAACCCATGATAAGATTCCATGAAAACATGGATATGGAAGAAGAAAACAAAGGGTCATGTTCTGATGGAGAGTGATAGAAAACATGTTTAGGAGAAATTTAACCACCATAAAATCACAAACTTGTGATGGATTAAACGGTATTTGATTCCCCAGTAGGAAAAGTTAACAGACAACATTTTTGTTTTAAATTAATTTGCATTGCTGAATTTATTTATGTGCTTAAATAAAACATATGGAAACAAACTTACTTGTCATATTGACTTTCAAATTTTGCTAGATTTCTTATACAAACTAATATTTTCTCCAAAAGACGAGTATTTAGGATAACTTGTTCACATTAAGAGCACTATAATCAACTTCTAGAGAATCACCTAATCTAAAAAAGAGAACTATATACATCCCATGTCTTTAGACCAAAACCAAAACCAAAAAAAAAGGTTAGTGCAATATCAGATAATACCCAAAAAGGATAATCCTTTATAAAAATAAAATATATTCTTAATCTCCAAAATTTGTCAAAAAATAACCAAAGTTCAACAAAGATCATTTAATAAACATATATCCATAAAATTATTCAAAGTAATCAAAACTATGATTGAAACCCAAATATCTGAAGGATTTAATCACATCGTCTTCCAAGATAAACTTTAACATTTATCTCCAATAATCAGTTACTCTTAAAGTCTCATACTGAAAAGTAATTAACCTAATCACATATCCTCCGTGATAGGTTAATAATTTCCATAGAAAACCCAAAATCAACTAATTAGAGATTCATAAGATCATATAACTAAAAAAAATTATTCAAACTAACCAGGGACTTCACATAGTCCAGCGGTAGGCGATAAATACCAGTCTCACTTTAGTTGTGGGTTCGATTCCCCCAGCTTCGTCCGACGCAACAGGTTGTCACACATTCTACGTGTTGTCCTTCTTCCAAAACTACATAATTCTTATAAAATTCCCCAAAAAGTGATAAAATCATAAAAAATAACCATAATATAATTTAACTTCAAGTTTATCTCATGTCATTAATATTCTATCATAACATATAGTAACCCATAATTACCTCAAAAGTAAGTATCATATAAACCCTAATGGTTACCTTTATAATTATTACCTGAACTTCCACATCAAGTTGGTTCTCTCGTACATGATGCATTAGAGAACCCACCAAGGTTAAAGTGGTTGATCATGACTCATGATAGTTGGTTCAGAATAACCACGAGATTTCTCATTGCATCTCCCATATAATTAAGTTGTTCTTTCAGAAAATTGTCAGAGTTTTCTTCACATCCACTGTCACTTTGGTGCCTGCTAGATCCATCCATTTACTAAAAACCAAAAAGTTCAGTGTGAGTATATCATTAGAATCTTCATATAATACTATGATATAATTATTCATTTTATCATTTTCTCATTCACTTTTTCCAAAACTATGACTCTTTCTGAAATCCTAACCATTATGGTAATGCCACTTGTGCGTAAAGAATACCCTAACCTTTAAAGTTATCTAAATTGACCTGCAATACCAAATATAAGTCCTCGTCCTTAAAACCTTACATAATCATGAATTAAATGAATAATTCCCATGGAGGATCATTTCAGGTTTAGAGTATTAGAGAGTTAGGACAAAACTATTACATCTCAAAATATTACACAATAAACACTTCTACAAAGTATCCTTTTTGTTACAAAACATGACCTCTTAAAAAAAATTCATGTCTAATTCCATGTTTAAGACAACATGACATTTCCTTGATCCCATCTTTGACCCTATTCCACATTATTTCCTGTGAAAAACATTTCTACAAAACTTGGGATGAGCATAAAAAGATCAGTAATGGATACACAAGGAAGAAAAACTGTTAGTTTTTCAAAAAAATAAGTAAAAAATGAATACTTTATCAAAGTAATAATTTTCACTTTTAAGAAGTTGTAAATACTCCTCACTGAATAAAAGATCGTTACTTACCCTTTTGTAACCAAAATTTTACCATAAGACCCATATAAAGAACACATAACATATAAAGGTAACATGGGACATAAACATACTTAAATGGAATAACCATATAGTCGACTTCCACACATATCACTAAATGGAATATCCATATGATAGACTTCCATACCCAATGCATTGGAGGTTATAACGTAACCACCCTTCCTGGTATTCACAACACCACCCGTCATTTGGCTTATCATGTAACCAGCCAAAAAATGTCCAAGTACCATTAAAAAATCATAATACATAAAACAAATATAATGGAAAGAAAACATTTCCACATTTCAATCACAATATATAACATAAATATATTGACATAACAAATCTATTATAAAAACCATTTTCAAAACCATTTAAAACATTTAATAAAGATATTTTTGAATCAAAGTGTCCCATACCACTTTAAAGATTTCAACATTTTAAACCATTAATATCCATATAAATAATCCCTTAAAACCATTTTGAAAATATGGATACTAATGATACATATTTTTAAAAATAAATCATTAAAACCTTTAAAACGATATTTTAGTTAAAGAGTTTTTAACAAAATGAGAGACACTTGAATACAAATAATTGAGGAATAACATTTGATCAGAACTTCATAATATCATCAGAATAAATGGATTCATGATATAATATTCCAAAGGATAGTATATACACCATATAAGTGTGAATTGGTGCATAACAACAATGAAGTCTCAATAGAAATGTAAAATGAGATGAAATCCCTTATAAAGAAGGTATCCTTAAATTAAGGATAAATCAATCTCATAATTATGTGTGAAAAATATAAATACACCGAATATAAGTGGATATTAATTTTGAAACAATCAGAGGTCATTAACACATATTCATAGGATGACATATTCAATAACTACAAGTTGAACCCAAAGAAATCGAAATTGGGTTAAGAAGTTCCCTTGTAAAATTTTTACATCCTAACAGCATCACATTAAAATTTAGAATATGAGTTGATGAGAGAAAAATGGTATCTCATCACGTGGAAATAAATTTTACATCAATAAGGATATAGAAGAACATATCCCTACATAATAATATGTAAATTAAAATACATAACAAAAGAATTCTCTTAAAAAGAGGAGGGTGAAAGGTTCCCTTACCGATTTGGGTAACATTCAAAACGTACACCACATTAAAAGAAGGACTATAAAAAATTGATGTAAATACTCGTAAATAAAGTATACTAAAAAAGTGTAGAATAATGGGCAGTACATACCCCACTCAAAGGAAATGGTGGAAAATGTAGCATAAATCTCATGGGAATAAAAGTGAGATGAAAAAAACCATACCTCATTGTAATCAATTGAGTCATATGACCAAAAGATAATAAACACAATATGAATAACATAATACCAAGGATAGAATCATGATAATATATATCATATGTAAGAACACAATACACCACATTCAATAAATAAGTGGAGATCAACGGAGATCTCACATATTTAAAAGTGAGGTAAGATATCCCCTTATGAAAATTCGGCAACCTAAGGACGCCACATAAAAATTCCAAAAATGGATTGAAGATATAAATTAGGGTCTCTAATCATATGAAAATAAAAATTACTGTAATAGTAATAAAGGAGAACATCCCGCAACATAAGAAATAGGATCCTAAAAGAAATGACATAAAAGAGAGTACTTAAAAAGAAAGAGAGAGGTAGGATCCCTTACCTCATGTCTGACTTGACTCGACCATTCTTTAATCTCCTAAATAATAAACTAGAGTTAATTTATAATTTCTTAAGAACCTTTTTTATGTTAATTATTCCTTTTATATTCTTTATTACCATTTTATTAACATTATGTAATTATTTAAGTTAATAACGGCCGTTTTGTCGATCATTAGTACTTGAGTCAAAAATAAACTCCTTATAATTACAAGTTGTTCATGTGGTAAAATATCCATTATATCCAGAATTAAATTAATGATGTAGATATCATATATATCATATATATCCAGTATATATATGCATTTATATTATTACATAACATTTAGAGGTAATAAATGAAATGCACCGTTCATGGAGATGGTAAGCCGTACGTACGCAAGAATGCTACTTTCATTTCTATTTCATATTTAATGGAATGAAATAATAATTGTATAGAGGTATATTATAATTACATTATAATATAATATATAATATCATTAACTCCATCCTTTATACATCCCACATATGACATTAATGAATCAAATCACTTTGAGGGGGCGGTAGTCCGCACTACCTAAAATGAAGATACCACGTTTACCCATAATGGAAACCATAAAGGTATGCCATAAATGAAAAATACAGAATCATAATGAAAACATAAACATAATATATATCATATATAAATAGATTCACATATTAATGGCCCCCATGAAAGGCTTTGAAAGAAGATTGAACAATCATCGTTTCGTGAGGTAGAAATTCACCATCCACAGAAACAATATGTTCTTTAACCATTAGACGAAGGTGTGTGTATGTTTAGCTCGAATACTTCACTTAAAAACATCCTTGTACATTGAATATACTAGTGTTGTTACAAAATAAAGTAATAAAACGAATTTATTTTGTTAGAGAAGCAAAATAAAACAAAAGAACACAAGTGAAGACATTACCTTTAAATCGGGTAACTCCTCTTGGTTTGAATCAAAATGGTTTCTTGAAGATAATTCTGCCAAAGGTAAGGATTCTAGGATGAAGAGAGGGATTTGGAGAGATAAAATGAGCAGAGTTTGCCTGAGCCAAAGGCTTCATATGTGTGGGTAAGGTGGTAGAGGTGGGGGCCTTTTATAAGAGGTGAGGAGGGGCACTCTTGGAAAGTTATAAAATTTTACTTTATTATAAAATTCTTTTCGGATTTTAAAGGTCCCAAAAGGATATATTTCTATGATAAGGTGATAAGGGTTAGAAATAAACCCATACAATAGGTTGTTTACAAGTGTATTTCTTATATTTTACATTATATTTTCATTTTATTTAAATCGTTAATTAATGAGGTAATCGTTGCATCATCATGGTGTCATAAATAATTTAATTTACTTAATGTATAAAAATTATAAAAAAAATAATATGATGTAGTAAATATTTTTATATTTCCAATGAATATTTATGGTAAAAAATATTACTTGTATAACCCCATGTAAAAATTGTTTAAGTAAAACAATACATGTTTGTGACATATTTTATTTTAACTTTAAATAAAAAGTTATTAATGTCATTTTCCTACCAAAGTGGATCCATGGGGTCCCAAAGGTGACCCATGGATTGTCTGGGTCGTCCATGACTTATCCAATAAGGGTAATACATGTGTCAAGGTCATTTCACATTATTATAACATTATCTTTACCTTAAATTACACTAATTTCCTTTAATCGCGATTAATGAAACTTAAAAGTTACTATTCACCAAAAAATTATTTTAATCCCATTGACCCACATTTTAAATCCTAATGAAAACCATGTATGTCATATTTTTTAAATTCAAATCATAGAAGTGGTAAAGTTTCATTTAAACGAAAAATAAGTTTTTTAACTACCACTTAGTGGTTTTACTATTCATCAAAAATTGAAGTTTTTCAGAAAAATACCAAAAATTCACCCGAAGCTATATTTGATATTCTGAATTAAAAAATTATGTCTATTTTACAAAATTCAAAACATTTATGTTTCATTAATTAATTTAATAATTACTTCCTACTGTTAAAACCAATAGCGTGTTTTTAAGAAACAATATCTATTAAAAAATTAACACTATATTAAGTCCAATTTCAAAGTGAAATTAATTCTAATGACCACCATTGGATTAAATGGTAAAAATATATTCTAATTTCCCTTTAAAATAAATTCAAAATATGATCTAATAATATAAATATATTAGATTAAAAAGAGGTTTTGAATTAAAATACAACATGTTTCACTTATTCATTAAAAATGGACTTTATAAAAAAAATAAAAAAAACCTACACAATGTAAATTTCGTTATCCCGATTTTAAAGAATGATTATATTTGGTCCAATATAAAAAATAAAATTGTCAACAAGTGGATTTAAAAAGGGTTCTCTATCAAAAGGCTGTTAATCGACCTTTTAAAGAATATTAGAATATTTACACGTAAAATTGTATTCAATCGCATTTTAAGTCTCTAACATTTATTGGATAAAATTAAAAATATTTGAAAAAACATATATAATCATTTTGTAGTTAGTTCTGTTCATTCCCGCCATTACAACGACTATGCGTTAACTACAATTTAAAACAATATTATTTTATAATTAGAGTGAAACGTAAGATTTTCAAGAAACTTGGTGTTGCGTATTGGGTTCGCCATCGAGCATAGCACTCCCCTTAAATTAATATTAAAATTTTATTAAAAAAAGGATAAATATAAAAAATTTCATATTCTCTATTTACCTGGGGTGTTACAAGTATGTCCAGGAGGATATGTGGGCCATCCCAAATTCCCCACGGCTAGATCGTAGCCGACTGTGGTGGGTATGGATTCCCGAATTCCATTGGCCCCTTGGTAATGATATGTGGCCATCCCTCTTGAACATCACTAGAACCCTCCCATTGATGCTCAGTGATGATGGAATCAAGCTCGTGATTAGTAACGATACCCACTTTGATATCCTCCCATTCCCAATCCCAATCGGGCAAATGGTAGATGATGGGAGAGGTCTACTGAAGTTGAAGAAGTACCTGCAGAGCATCCAGGGTGGTGTGATGGTGGCCCAGATTGATGGAAATATCTTCTGTGAACCATATGTGCCGACCAGGTTCGCCAGCCAGTTTAGGTGCATGCAGTGGATGCCGAAGAATGTATTCACAGAGTTTCGGGAAAAGTGGCATCCATAAATTCTACACCAGCTATGGCTTATGTTCAAAATGGTAGGCTTGGGAAAAATAATCACTCTTTCCCCCACATATGACAGTGCGGGACTGTCAATAGATTTTGACGAATACTGGTTGAGAATGTATCCTGAGGAGATTCTTTGAAAACACATCCGGTTGATCAAGGCAACAAGTGCCGAGACAGAAGAGTTGTAAGGTAGACGAGGTTCTATGTGGGAAGTGAGCCAAATAATGGGCCGAGCAGCTCGAATGGCGCATGCCTGTCCTTCATCGGCAGGGGTAGCACAAAATGAGAATGTCCCTCCACTCTCTGGGGAAGAGTGGTCTCATATATGGACTCATGGTCCGATTAGGGAACTCCCAGGAAAGAAACTCAGGTACCTCCTGCCACCATCTACTGATGCTATCTTCCCTTTCTCTATGGTCTGGTTGGAGAAAGCTGCAACAGTTCATGTCTGCCGAAGAGCTATTGTGGAGGTTGATATGCACCAGGCTTGATCTTCCCGACATAGGGCACATCTGGATATCATATCCAGTAAACATTAATCTTCAGAATGCATACTTCACATCCATGGATATGTACGCATGATAGTAGGGGTGGTTTGAAGAACCACATATCCTAGTGAAAGTAATGCTTGGCCAGAAACATGACCCATGTATGTTTCCATCCAAGGATGAATGTGTTCTGTATGGAGATAAAGAAGAAGATGATGAAGATGAAGAAGAAGAAGAACAAGAATAAGAGGACCAAGATGAAGGTCTTGGTGGATATGGGCCTTCAGAAGATCCCACTAACCTGCATATCTCTCATGAGAGTGGTGAAATCATCCGCTCTGATGTAGAACTGGCAGAGAAGCTTGAGGAATGGATTAAACCTTATACTGACCTTTATCTTTTCCTAATATTGGTCCATCAAACAAACCTTTTCCTATTCAGGAACACACGTGCTAGGGTCCCTAGGAAGCCTTCATCAAACGGGGCCTTGGTATGCCTTTGGAGGCCTCAGAGAATCCTTGGGGTCCAGTCCTCAGGACCGATCATAGTGGGGTTCCAATTTCATCTGTATTAGGTGAAAATGAGCCAGAATAAGAATCCCCCACCATCCCCATTATTCAGGAGGAGCTGACACCTGTGATCGAGTGGAAAAGCACTGAAGGATCTACTGTGGTAGTGGCCCCCGTAATGACACATGCATTGGACACTGCCGCACTTGGCTCCTGTAATTCCTTTCTCATCGGTTTTCCTATTTTCTGTAGAATTCAGCTAATCCGGATACTAATTCTTAATGTAGTGATCACAAGGTTGGTGGCATGAAAAACCTTTAAATTCGGGACATCTATAGGAGCTAGGTGGGACGCAGTTGCATCAGCCTTTAGAGAATCAACCCTTATAGGTGGACCTACCCCAATACTCGATGAGGTGGAGATTGCAATTTGGGATGGTAATGCTGTTGGGGGGGGGGGGGGTTCCTGCCTAAAGAGAGTGAGGTCTCTGATGATGAGGTGGTATCCGAAGCAGACCCTGATTCTAAAATCCTCATCTCTTTCCACAAATTTTGGATTGTGGAACCCAAATAAATTGACAATTCTAACTTAGATGATGTGGAGGAGACCCGTATGACATGGTTCAAGGCATGGAAGTGCATCAGATGTTTTCTCATCCAACCACATGTCGAATGGCTAAGTCAGAATGGGTCAAACCACACTTGGATTTGCTTTCTCGATGCTGGATCTGTATATAATTTCCATTGTCATGTAATGATCCGCGAATACATGGAAGAGAAGATACAGGAAGATAGCCAACGTTTAGACATTGCCTGATTCCGGAAGGATTCAACAAATAGTCAGGCCTTTCTAGAGGCAGTGCAGGAGGTCCAACTCTTTGAGGAACGAATGAAAGAAAGGGATGCATTCATTTCAAACCAATTTGAGATCATTGGGAAATTGAAGTCCCATCATGCAGATGCTCAGAAGAAAATAGTGAAAGTGAATCACTAAATGGTTTGGATCTAGGATGAACAATTAGAGGCACATGCCAGGGGTAACCAATTGTGGCCCCCTTGTGCTGTCGAAGATAAGGATCTCAAGGGACGGGAAGCGACGATGGAGGCCACAAGTCGGAAGGTGGCAGTATTAGAGAAATCCACGTTAAATTTTGATCCTTAAGGTCCTTATTTTGGTCAAACCCCTTAAACTCATCCTTCTTTATTACTACCAACCCTGAATTTTATGCAAGAAAAGACTACATGCTTGATTATTTTAATGCACTTCGACCACAATCTCAATGTAAATAGTGATCCATTCCTAATATCATGTGGGTCACGCCATATGTGAGAAAAAAGGATGCTTGCACTATTACTCCATTTGAATGTGGGAGTGACAATCATACTTCGACCACCTGATGTAGAAACAACCCTTTCGGGCAATTGAAAAATAAAAGGTGGGAGACCTGACTAGAGAGTAATGTCCTTTGAACAGCCAATCTATCACTTTCTCAACATGATCCAATGCATGATCGAGGTAACACCATAGGTGTTAGAATTGATCCGAACATAGGGGTGTTTGATGTGTGACTCACAATACCCAAAATTCTAGACACTGTGGGGATGACATGAAAATAAAGGATAATTGTTGACTGTGTTCGAAAAAGAGTATCCTTATTGTGTTAGCCTAAATTGGGGACATAAAATGAAGGAAGACCACTCACCAAGTTTGAAATATGGGGATCAACTCAAAATGGCATCTATTAGCCTTCTAGATCATTGGCCCAGGACAGTAGGCGAGGCATAAGCCGAGCATCCATACTATTAGGTGGTTTCATTGAGTGGTAAATAGGACTAGGGTCAAAATGTGGGCACAAAAAGTTTGGATTTGAAGTGATGAATTGTTTGAATGGAGTCCAACACTCTTCATGTCACGCCATCATGATGAAGAAGCAATAGGTGGGTGTATCCGTCTGATCATAGATCAAACATACTTCTGAGCATGAAATTTTTCGCAAGGGATCTGGTGTATCCCCTGATTATCAAGAGGAATCCAAAACTTGTTCAGGGTAGAATAATAGTATAGAGTTATGCACTGAGGACATAAGGACTTGTGCAGTTCAACGTCATTTGATAGGAAGAAGAGTGAGAGGGGAGATCCCAAGAATGGAGGATGTGGTGCAGTAGTTGTAAACTCGATGTGAATGAGGAAATAAGGAGTCTGCACCCCCCATGTATCCCCAGAGGAATATTTTTTATGTCATGTGACCAAAAGTGAATGTTAGGCTGGGCTTGAGGCAGATTACCTAGGTGTTACTATGTACCCCATGAGAATGGGAATTAAGCCATATGTAGTTCGGAGAGCGAATCTTAATGTCATGCAGGATGATGAAAGGTATGTGTGGCATGGCTGCACCAATACACATCTAACAAGAACTACTAAGCCCACGTGAGTCGTGATTGATGTGGGAAACAAGGAGTAGTGATGGGACATCCTAGCACAGAAAGGCACATGACAGGGGAAATGGGACACTAGGTGATTGACGTCCCACTGAAGCAGATCCGCCTATGTAACACACATAGATGAGTGCAAGAGTAATTCTGAGTATGTTAGAATTCCACATGAACATAAAGATGTGGAAATATGTGAATCATGATGCTCATGATCTGGACCACAAATATGGTGGCATGACGATAGGGGGTAACTGTTGACCATGTTCGAATCACAGTATCCATATCTTGTTACCGAGGAATGGGGATGCACAACTGAGGGTCTACCGCTAACCATGTTCGAAACATGGGGAATGTCGAAAATATCGTCTGAGGTTGTTAGGGATGTTGGCCCAAGATGGTAGGTAATATAGCTTCCCGCATTTTTATCACATTAACTTTCATTACATTTCACAAAAACCGTGGATCTTTAAGGTTTAGTGTCTTGGAAACTAGAAACTTTAAACATGAAAACATAAAAGACTCTTCTTAAACACTTGAAAGGATTCTACTCATGTTCATCATAGGTTCATTACTGCATCTCATAACCTGGGGAAATACATCAAGAGAAAGGGTGACCAGAAGGCCCAGTAAGGGAAACAAGAGAAACATTTTACATGTGAACTTGAGATACTTCAATAAGGTCATGAAAAGAACATTAAGGCATGAGAAAGAAATCCTGAGGCATATCATAGTAAAAATAACATTTTTCATAACATGAAGATGTGGCTACAACATTTAATATTGACAATCATTTCGTTTCACCAAGGTCAATCCCCAAGGTGTCATTAAAAATTACCAAGGTTATTCACCAAGGTATCAGTCTAAAAAGTCATCTCTAGAGATTAAGTCTTTACCCAATGCATTGGAGCGCTATCTGGGAGCACCCTTGAAATGTCTTTATTATTATGTGAGCCACATATATCATCATCAATCATTTCATAAACAACCCATATAGCATAAATGAAATGGGTTTCACTTCATAATCATAACATTTTAAAAACTGCTTTAATGACATGATCTTTATGTCACTTTAAACCCACGGAAAGGGAAAGCGGGTTTCATGTATGTAAATCCCAAAATTTAAAATATAACACCTTGATATATATGTGAATACCCCTTTAGAAATAAGAGATTTTTGTATTCACTTAATAACATAAAATAATTTTGAGATAAAGAGGGAGGCATTTTGAGACAAAACTATGCAGCATAACGTCTATGATACATGGTTTTAGAAAAAGTTGGAAAGAGAGGGGAAATGGGTCAAACAATAAAAAATGAAACATAAAACAGTAGGGGAACAAAATATAAAGTACTTAAGAATATGGTAATGAAATTTGAACGATATACCATTTGAAACAAAGAACTTGAAAGGAAGAAAAAAAATAAGATTTCTCTTATGAGAATTCGGCAGCCTAACGACATCACTTAAAACTTCCAAAAATGGATTGACGAGATAAAATATGGTATCTCATCATATGAACATAAATTATCAGTATGATAGATATAGAGATCATACCCCAACATAATAAAAAGGAACTTGAAAGACTTGGCATGAAAATAGATCTTGAAAATGAGAAGGGTGAAAGAACCCCTTAGAAATTTGACAGCCTAACGGCGTCACTTAAAATTCAACAAAAATGAATTAATGAGATCAAATAGAGTCTCTCATCATGTGAACATAAATTATCAGTATGATATATTTAGGGATAATACCCTAACATAATAAAATGGAACTTGCAAGACTTGACATGGAATTAAAACATTAAAAGGGAGAAAGGTGCAAGGACCACTTAAAAATTCAGCAGCCTAACGACGCCACTTAAACATCAAAATACTAAATTTAAGAGATAAAATGGGGTCTCTCATAATATGTTCATAAAATATCAGTATGATAGATATAGAGATAATACCCCAACATAACAAAAAGGAACTTGAAAGAATTGACATGAATGTAGAACTTCAAAACGAGAAGGGTGAAGAACCACTTAAAAATTCGGCAGCCTAACAGCGCCACCTAAAACTTCAAAATACTGAATTGAAGAGATCAAATAGGGTCTCTCATCATTTGATCATAAAATATCAGTATGATAAATTTAGAGATAATACCCCAACATAATAAAAAGGAACTTGAAATACTTTACATGAAAGTAGATCTTGAAAAATGAGAAGGGAGAAAGAATCCGTTACAAAAATTTCGGCAGGCTAATGGCACCACTTAAAACTTCATAAAACGAAATAATGAGAGTAAGAGGGGATCTCCCATTATGTGAACATGAAAAGGGCAGTAAATAGAGTATAAAAGAACACCCTTTAACATAAGAACATGGAGCATTAAAGAAATTACATTAAAGAGATTTCTTGAAAAGAAAGAGAGAGATCAGATCCCTTACCTTAAAACATAACTCTTAAAACTCAAAGGTTGGGACCTTGAGGGATTGGGGGCACCTTGGGAGGACTCCTTGGGAGTAATGAGACCAAAACGTCGTTGGGGAAGAGTGGGGAGTCGAATGGATGAGAGTATGGCTTGGTATTTATAGGGAAAGTGAGGGGACAAGGCATTAATGGCCAAGGGACACCTCATTAGTGGTTTTGGCAAAACCATGGGCTTGCCCATGGTATTTTCCCATGGTATTGGCCACTTGGGACACCACATACCTTATCTTACTATTCATAAGTCGACCATATTGATTACATACTTAATACATCATTTAATGATGTCATTAAACACCCGTAACTTAAAAACTGTATTTTCACTATTCATCGAAAATTTAACTTTCTCAAAATAATCCCAAAATTTCACCTTAACCAAATATAAATGCCCTGATTTCAAAAATGAACTCCATTTTATAAAAATAATTTTCAAAATATTTTAATTTATTTTTTAAATAAATACACTATTCACCAAAAATTCATTTTGTTCAGAAAAAACCCAAAAAATCACCATAACATAATATCGGTGCTCTGAGTTCAAAAATGAAATCCATTTTATAAAAATAATTTTTTAAATATTGTTAATTTAATTTTTAATTAAAAAACAATATTCACTCGAAAAAACTAATACTTGAATCATAATTTATGAAATCGTTATTTAACCATTTTATTGAATCACATTACTTAATCAAGGTGCCTAGATTATATTAATACTTTCTTTAAGTGAGATTACTAATTCAGTTGGACACATTAATAATCCTAATCATAAAATCACTATTCATAATTTACTATTCATCAAAAATTAAGTTGATCTTATTTGACTCTAATTTTTGTACTGAGCATAATTGTAGAAGAACATTTTTTTAATATCATTACATATTTTTAATTATTTAAGGTTTACATAAACATTTTTTAAAATACCCTTTTTCTAAAATTCATCAAAAATATGCATACTATATTTATCCGGTCATTTGAAAATTCATAAAATTCATCATAAGAAGAAATCCCAATTTTTATTTAAAACAAAGGATTACACAAGGCAGTTACGGTCTCCTTACATAGCCCCTTATCACACTAGCATAGGACCTAAGTGTAAGGTGTGCTAAGGTGAGAGAATCTGAGGCAGGCTCGGCTAACATCGCACGAGTAGTAATTTCTATCAGTTTTAACTTCTCGCAAAGGATATTCCGTTATAGCTTCACACGATGAAGTTCGGCTTGGATTTGGTCCAGAGCAAAGCCTAATGGTGCTACCTCCTTCCCAAGTTATGTTAGATGGGCTTCGATCGGTCCAAGACTACTAGGTGAGGCCATCGAATCTTCTTTCTATAATAATAATCCATGATTACTTGTATTTAGAGACAATAATAAAAACCTTTAGTTTCCAGGGGTCATATTGACCAATGGTCATATAACAGTCAAAACCCAATGGTCTCATTTTAATTATACTCATGCTATCAAATTAAACATTTTTGTTGAGTATAAAAAACAAAATAAAATAACACATAAAATTAGGAAATAAGATTTATTCAAAATTTCAGGTGGTTACCATCTTCCCCCCTTAAGAAATTGCGTCCTCGCAATTTTTTAAAATTAGGTTTTGAAATTTCATTGAAAGTACCACATTGTAAAAGGATTCAGTAAAACTATTACTTTAAAATAAAAAAAGGTAAGTACAAAGGTCACCCGAGTTAGCCCACACTAGGATTCCATGTACGAAAACATGGACATGGAGGAGAAAACAAAGGGTCAAGCTCTGAGGGAGAGTGATATAAAACATGATTAGGATAAATTTAACCATAAGAAAATACCAAACTTATAATGTGTGTAAACGGTCTTCGATTACCCAGTAGGAAACGTAAACCAACAATGTTTTTGTTTTACGTTCCTTTTCATAATTTTGAGGAATTCATTTACAACATAAAACAAAAACATATGAAAATATACCTATATTCATGTATAATTTCATCCTTTAATAAGTTTCTACCAAAAACTAATCTTTTCTCCATACAATGAGAAATCAAAACAACTTGGTCTCATCAAAACACAAGAATAATCTTCTAGAGAATTACATAATCCACAAAAGATTAACTAGCTATTTCTTCTGTCTTTAAACATTATCCCAAAAACAGAAATGGTAAGGTTAAACAACTCTTCAAAAAGAAATAATCCCATAGGAATGGAAACTAATTTTTAATCTTCAAAGTTCCATGGTACTACCCAAAGATCATCATAATCCATTCCTTAAATAACAGTCCTTAAAATTCCTCAAAATAAACCAAACTAAGATTGAAACCCAAATACAAGAAGGATTTGATAACATAGTCTTCCAAAAAAACATCATTGTTCATCTCCAAACTACATCAACCACTCCTAACATCTTATAACAAAAGTATCTAACCTAAACATATTTTACCTAAGATAGGTTAATCATTCCCATAACTAACCTAAATTACTATAAGTACACCTTAAATTCATCGATTCTTCAAAATATAATTCAACCTTACTCCTCAATGAAAATACCATAGTAATCTATTTAACATGATCATATAGGGTCCCCAAAATAGTGAACGTATTCCAAAATAATAATCATATTTTAATCCCCTAATCATCCATGTCATATTAATACGACAATCGTCGCATTTCCTATCACATTGGTTGTTGGGACATGTTCTTCCATTTCCCAGCATTAACTAAGAAGAGGAAGTATAATTAGAGGCTTAAATACTTAGCCAATAATCATGAAAAGGAACTGAAAGCATATAAGGATAACTTGTAGACGAAAAGTATACCCTAACTTGTGATCCCCCAGGTTCCCATCTAGGTTATCCATGATCATATATTCTTATGTGAATCTTTATTTTATTTTATCTTTGTTCCTTTAACAATGGTTCATACTAAGCTTATGAATTTACCAAAGCATATCCCCTGGGAGTGTTGTAACCAAGAGTGCAGCAAGGCCCGTTGTCGTGTACCAGTTCTCGTTCGAGTCTAGCTCAAAGCGGTGTTTTCGGGTTTTACCCTTATGTACATCTGTGCCAGAGCCACCTCTACCAGCTCGTATCTAGATAGGTATGTATTTTTTTGGCAACCCCTTACTCAATACTCACCAAAATACCAGGAAGATTTCTTATATTTAAACTTTTCTATAGGGTTCTTCCTAGATTTTTCATATCCTAATTTCTACAAATAACTAAACCATCCTTTGATACCAACTATATGATCCCGCCTTTTTATCACATAAACTTTCATTACATTTCACAAAAACTGAGGATCTTTTAGGTTTACTGTCTTGGAAACCAGGAACTTTAAACATGAAAACATAAAATACCTTTCATAAACACTTGAAAGGCTTCTCTTCATGTTAATCCTAGGTTCATTACTGCATCTCATAACCTGGGGACATACATCAAGAGAAAGGATGAGCAGAAGGCCCAGTAAGGGAAACAAGAGAAACATTTTACCTGTGAACTTGAGATACTTCAATAAGGTCATGAAATAAAACATTAAGGCATGAAAAAGAAATCATGAGGCATATCATAGTAAAAATAACATTTTTCATAACTTAAAGATGTGGCTACAACATTTAATATTGACAATCATTTCATTTCACCAAGGTCCATCCCCAAGGTTTCATTAAAAATTACCAAGGTTATTCACCAAGGTATCGGTCTAAAAAGTCATCTCTAGAGATTAAGTCTTTACCTAATGCATTGGAGCGCTATCTGGGCGCACCCTTGACATGTATTTATTATCATGTGATCCACATATATCATCATCAATAATTTCATAAACAACCCATATAGCATAAAATAAATGGGTTTCATATCATAATCATAACATTTTAAAAACTACTTTAATGACATGATCTTTATGTCACTTTAAACCCACGGAAAGGGAAAGCGGGTTTCATGTATATAAATCCCAGAATTTAAAATATAAAACTTTGATATATATGTCAATACCCCTTTAGAAATAATAGCTTTGTGTATTCACTTAATAACATAAAATAATTTTGAGATAAAGAGGGAGACATTTTGAGACGAAACTATGCAGCATAACGTCTATGATACATGGTTTTAGAAAAAGTTGGAAAGAGAGGGGACATAGGTCACCCACTCAAAAATGATACATAAAACAGTAGGGGAACAAAATATAAAGTATTTAAGAACATGGTAATGAAATTTGAATGATATACCATTTGAAACGAAGAACTTGAAAGGAAGACAAAAAAAAAATTAGATTTCTCTTATGAGAATTCGGCAGCCTAACAGCGTCACTTAAAACTTCCAAAAATGGATTGACGAGATAAAATAGGGTCTCTCATCATATGAACATAAATGATCAGTATGATAGATATAGATATCATACCCCAACATAATAAAATGGAACTTGAAAGACTTGGCATGAAAATAGATCATGAAAATGAGAAGGGTGAAAGAACCCCTTAGAAGTTCGACAGCCTAATGACGTCACTTAAACTTCAACAAAAATGAATTGATGAGATCAAATAGGGTCTCTCATCATATGAAAATAAATTATCAGTATGATAGATTTATATATCATACCCCAACATAATAAAAAGGAACTTGCAACACTTGACATGGAATTAGAACTTTGAAAAGGGAGAAAGGTGCAGGGACCACTTAAAAATTCAACAGCCTAACGACACCACTTAAACTTCAAAATACTGAATTGAAGAGATAAAATGGGGTCTATCATCATATGGTCATAAAATATCAGTATGACAGATATATAGATCATACCCCAACATAACAAAAAGTAACTTGAATGAATTGACATGAAAGTAGAACTCCAAAACGAGAAGGGTGAAGAACCACTTAAAAATTCAGCAGCCTAACGACGCCACTTAAAACTTCAAAATACTGAATTGAAGAGATCAAATAGGGTCTCTAATCATATGATCATAAAAGATAAGTATGATAAATTTAAATATCATACCCCAACATTAAAAAAAGTAACTTCGAATACTTTACATGAAAATAGATCTTGAAAAATGAGAAGGGAGAAAGAATCCGTTTCAAAAAGTTTGGCAGCCTAATGGAACCACTTAAAACTTCATAAAACGAAATAATGAGAGTAAGAGGGGATCTCTCATTATGTGAACATGAAAAGGTCAGTAAAAGGAGTATAAAATAACACCATTTAACATAAGAACATGGATTATAAAAGAAATTACATAAAAGAGATTTCTTGAAAAGAAAGAGAGAGATCGGATCCCTTACCTTAAAACGTAACTCTTAAAAATCAAAGGTTGGGACCTTGAGGGCTTGGGGAAACCTTTGGAGGACTCCTTGGGAGGTAATGAGACTAGAAATTCGTTGGGAAAGAGTGGGCAGTCGAATGGATGAGAGGATGACTTGGTATTTATAGGGAAAGTGAGGGGACAAGGCATTAATGGACAAGAGACACCTCATTAGTTGTTTTGGCAAAACCATGGGCTTTCCCATTGTATTTTCCCATGGTATTGGACACTTGAGACACCTCATAACTTATCGTACAATTCATAAGTCGAACATATTGATTACATACTTAATACATCATTTAATGATGTCATTAAACACCCGTAACTTAAAAACTGTATTTTCACTATTCATCGAAAATTCAACTTTCTCAGAATAATCCCAAAATTTCACCTTAACCAAATATCAATGCTCTGATTTCAAAAATAAACTCTATTTTATAAAAATAATTTTCTAAATAATTTTAATTTATTTTTTATATAAATACACTATTCACCAAAAATTCATTTTTTTCAGAAAAAACCCCAAAAATTACCATAACATAATATCGGTGCTCTGAGTTCAAAAATGAAATCCATTTTATAAAAATAATTTTTTAAATATTTTTAATTTAATTTTTATTTAAAAAACACTATTCACTCGAGAAAACTAATACTTGAATAATAATTTTAGAAATCATTATTTAACCATTTTATTGAATCACATTACTTAATCAAGGTGCCTAGATTATATTAATAATTTCTTTAAGTGAGATTACTAATACATTTGGACACATTACTAATCCTAATCATAAAATCACTATTCATAATTTACTATTCATCAAAAATTAAACTGATCTTATTAGACTCTAAATTTCGTACTGAGCATAATTGTAGAAGACCATTTTTTGAATATCATTACACATTTTTAATTATTTAAGGTTTACATAAACATTTTTTAAAATATCCTTTTTCTAAAATTCATAAAAATATGCATACTATATTTATCCGGTCATTTGAAAATTCATAAACTTCATCATAAGAAAAAATCCCAATTTTTATTTAAAACAAAGGATTACACAAGGCTGTTAAGGTCTCCTTACATAGACCCTTATCACACCAGCATAGGACCTAAGTGTAAGGTGTGATAAGGTGAGAGAATCTGAGGGAGGCTCGGCTAACATCGCACGAGTAGTAATTTCTATCAGTTTGAACTTATCGCAAAGGTGATTCCATTCTAGCTTCACACGATGAAGTTCGGCTTGGGTTTGGTCTAGAGCAAAGCCCAATGGTGCTACCTCCTTCCCAAGTTCTATTAGATGGGCTTCGATTGGTCCAAGACTACAGGGTGAGGCCATCAAATCTTCTTTCTATAATAATTAACCAAGATTACTTGTATTTAGAGACAATAATCAAAACGTTTAGTTTCCAGGGGTCATATTGACCAATGGTCATATAACAGTCAAAACCCAATGGTCTCATTTTAATTATACTCATGCTATCAAATGAAAAATTTTTTGAGTATAAAAAACAAAACAAAATAACCCATAAAATTAGGAAACAAGATTTATTCAAAATTTCAGGTCGTTACAGGTAAGCTAGTGTGGCATGAGACTAGGTCAAAAAGGGGGTCCCTTAAGACATGGAAGTGGATGAGGATCCAAATGACGGGTTCACGAAGCATGTACATGGAACAAGGGAACGTACCTATGAAAATTCCACACTTCGGGTGCTTCCATAACACATCTGAGTATGAAAAAAGACATATAAGAAAGAGGGGGTCGATTCACCCTCCATGGACAATGGTCCTGAGGTTGTGTGCTTCCCAAATTAATAGTTGTAGGATAGGCCATTAAGGGGAGATTTATTTAATGGTATGTGCGCTGGGTGGAGAAGTATCCAATTGTGATGCACAGTTTCAATAGGCAGATCTTAGTTTAGGGTCATAAAACTCGTCCATGTTGGGAAAACACATGGGAGGCACATGATGCGGCTTTTGAAAAACCCTACATAAATGAGGACCCATGAGATACTTGCTACACCACATTTTCCGAAGAGATTTTAGGCCGAGGGGTAGAATGAGAGGATAAGATTTTAGATTCCTGGGGATAGACCCAAAGGCATTGTTTCTGAGTGGTCCTATGTATCTCATAAGGATGAGAATTAATCCATAAGTAGTTCTAAAAGATTTAGTGAAATTTACTGCCTTGTGGAAAAGTCACAGAGTGGTTTTAGTTTATGATCATAGAACATGGAACAGAGATGGTAGAGAACGCGAGAGACACACGAGAGGTAATTATAAAACCCAGCGTGAATGAGGACCTGGAGTCCGGATAACCATCTGTTTCTTTGGAAGGATTTAGGTCGAGGGACTGAAAAGGAAACTTAGTATGCACCCAAGGAAAAGTTCACTGGAATTCCTACATATCCCATGAAGATGGGAATCAAGAAATACATAGTTCTAGGAGGTGGAAGGGTACGATACCAGTTCCAGAGATAATAAAGTGGTGCGGGTCTAGCCATTGCACCAAAATAAAAAGTATATGACAGATCTAGTTTTTCCATTAGGATGAATGTGTTCTTTAGGAAGAGATGGATCTAGGATTGAATGTATAGGCATCGCCGCAAGAATCATGCTGCATGAAGGAATTGAAAAATGGTATGGTGTGTGACCGATACCAGACATGATGCCCATTCTAGTTAGGATATCACAATGTAGTATCGTTTTTCATCGTGTGAACAAGACGATAATGTCACAATTTAGGGTCATTTGAGGGGACCATCAATTCATTTTAATTTCATTCAGTATATACGTAATAGTTAAAATTCATGTGGAACTATGCATTATAGTTTAATGTTATATGGCATAGACATATACAAGAGAGATGAGGTTCTAGAGGGAAAGTGCACGATGTGATAAAGCATACCTGACGTGAATGAGGATGGGGTCCATGTCATACCGTATGTGATTTAGAGTAGGAATCCTCAGGCCGAGGGGAAAAAATGTTAGAGGATATGAGACAGGACAGGCTAGCCCCTAGTTGAGCTGGACATGAAGATGAGATGCACGGGTGTTCTTACTTATCCCATGGGAATGGGTATCATGCCATACGTAGTTCTGAAAGAGATCTTAGTTTAATCTTATAGAGCTCGGACCAAAGAAGAGGAATACTTCCAAGTAGGCACATACCTCAATCCAATTCCTAATCTCACATGAGTCAAACTCAGTGTGGGAAATGGGGCTGAAGAGATTTTTTTCAATACCTAGAATACACGCTAAAGAAAAGTCGGGTCGGAACCTCGAATGATGCCTTACCCTAGATTTTTCCTTTTAATGCACAAATGTGAACTAAGGGATAGTTCATAGAGTGTCAAACATACATTTGGACACAATGGGATGGAAAAATAATATGAATCACGTAACTAACATTCGAGTCTCGAAGGGGCTATCATGACGATGGAGGATAATTGTTAACCATGTTCGAAACACAACATTCATATTGTCTGGCTTGAAATGGGAACAAAAAATGAGCATTGACTATTGACCATATTTGAAACGTGGGTCATGAATCGATTTGTTATTTGAAACGCCCGAGGACATTGTCCTGTAATGGTAGGAGAGCCCTTAGGCCTAGCATCCATGCCATTCGGGGATTTCTTCGGGTGTGAATATTAATGGAAGCCCAAATGAAGGGAAACACGAAGACTAAAAAGAGAAAAAAGCATGTCCACATAGAATATGGCACCCTAGGTTCTAGACCAGAGTACTCATGATCCAATTGGTGAATCACCGAGAAGGGTGGATGGAACCGACATAAGTGAAATCAACTCAAATAGATGAAAGCAGGGAAAGGGAGTGAAGGCCACTTAGGATATATATGTATGTGGCGTGGTTGTTATAAACCTGATGTGAATGGGGTCATATTCGCATACCACACTATATACCCCTCTTCTACAAGAACATGTTCCAAGGGGCCAAAATAATAGGGATGTTTCTAAGAGATGGGGATGGACCCAAAGACTAGACGTTTGGGTGGTCCTACATATCCCATGAGGATGGAAATCAAGCCACACATAGTTCTAGAAGGCTTAATAAAGCTAATAAGGGCAAGATACCCCAAAAAGCGTGTGTAAGGTACGATGAGTAACCCAATGTGAATGAGGACACAATCACGCACCACATCGTACAACCCTAAATGATAACATGGGCCATGGGCCTAAAAGGGTTAGGGGCTTGAGGTTGGGTCATGAACAGACTGTCATGGATAGTTTTCAATTTAAAATCTTTTAGAGTGGATGAAGGTGAACTTAGTTTAGGGTCATTGAGCTCGGACCGTATATGCCTAGTTAAATATCATATTTGTGGGTCAGAGAGGGACAATCATATTTCTTAAGGAAGACCACTAAGTGGCAACGATGATTGAGAAAAACTGTTGACCATGATCGCAACATAACACCCACCCATATGTGACTAGAAATTGGGGAAAGTAATTGAGATTCAGCTGTTGACCATATTTGAAACATGAGACTTGTATCAATTTTTTTCTCAAAATCCTCGAGGGCGTTATCCCGTACACATAGGAGAGCCATTAGGCCAGGAATCCATGCCATTCACTTGACCTTTTGGATATAGTGGGTGATGGAAGCCTAAATGATAGGACTCGCGAAGCATGGCCGGGCGTGTGGTCGCGGGACGAACAATAAATGAAGGAAGGGATGTCTCAAGGGGATATGTGAGGCATGGAGAAATAGCCCGACATGAATGAGGACATGAGTCCATACTGCCCCACATAATCCTAAATGATAACATGGGCCTGGGGACCGAAGGGTTCGAAAGACCTGAGGCTTAGCATCCCGACCAATTGTAGACAGATGACCTCCCATAAGGGCATTGCCTTCAAAACTCATAAGCCCTTGTGAGCAATGCTCGGTTTGGGAAACAAGGAGTAGGATTAGGCACTCCCCATCACATAAGGGTCTGAAAGCTGGAATCACCCTCTCGCTCAAAGCAGACCATGATTTGGAGAGACAAAAGGGAAGAATGAACCACTATAGTCCATGTTTGGGACAAATGGGGGTGGTAACAACAACAAAAGATAGTTTTTGACCATAATCAAAACACAACATCTATATCGTGTGACATGAAATGGGAATAGAAAATGAGTGTCGAATGCTGACCATATCTTCAATGTGGGACTCATATCTATTTTTTGTCTAATCCCCTTTGAGGGCATTGGCACAAAATGATAGGAGAGACATTATTCTAAGTATCCTCATCGTTCGGTGGCCTCTACGGATATGAAAGATAATGGGAACCCGAATGAAGGGGTGTGTGGAGAATGAATGTATGTATGCCATATCAAATAAAGTTAGAAAATAAAAGAAATAGAGATCATTAGAAGAGAGGGATACATGGTAGGGTCATGATGAGATCGACGTGAATGATGGAAAAAACATGCACCACACCATGTGTTTCGTCCCATTGGGAGGTCTCGAAGTTTGGGACTGGGCCTATGGATGAAATTCCTAGGTGGTCCTATGTATCCTATTAGGATGGGAATCAAGCTACTCATAGTTTTAAAAAGGCCATGAACTTTATCATCATGCAGTATGGACATGGTAGAATTGGAAGAATAATAGAGGGCACATAGTGCAATCATCGTAACCCTAACATGGGATGGGACCAAAGAAAACTATATTATTCCATTTATGATCCTCTAAAAGAACCTTGCCCAAGAGGTGATAGACAAAGAGGAAAATGGGGCTGGACTTAGGATGAGGCATCTGAGTGTTCATATGTATCCCATGAGGATGGAAATCAATCCATACATATTTCTTACGCAAGACGATGCACAGTCTAAGGTCACGTACGACTGTAGTGTTTATGGTCATGTAGGACTATCATGTAGTTTAGGGTCATGAGGGACCATACATTTTGAGGTCATGAAGAAATGTCTAGTTTATAGTCATGTGGGACCTTATAGCTCAAGAAAAGTATTGCATGAGGAACTTGGCATTGTTGGTAGTGGTTTTACGCTCACCATCCATTGTAACCAGTGATTATGTGCTATTGGAGTAAACCATGTGAAGGATGTAAGTTCTTTACCATTTGGGTTAGAACATGGGTGGTTTTCTATTAGGTATTATTAGTGCCCTTAGGGACAATACCAGGTTTCCTTTATGAAGGATCGGAGGAGAACTTTATTGTTGAAAGCTCTAACTATTTGGTTCTGATGCCTTTCTAGATTGTGCAGGGAACAAAGCCTGTTCTCGTCAAGTGCATTTGACTCGGCTATATGGATTTCAGTTACATTATCTAGAGCTTGCTGATTATAGACAGTTGTGCGTAGTGAGTGAAATTGATTCTCGATGGGCAGGTTGACTTCTGTTCTGTACACCAGGGAATATGGGGTCACCTGGGTGGAATTATGAGTCTTAGTCTGATAATCCCATAGGTCATTTGAGAGTTTTTCCAGCCAACTCTTTTTATTCTGACCAACCATTTCAGCAGAATCTTAAAGAGGGTCTTATTGAATTCCTCGATCTATCCATTTGCTTGAGCATTATAGTGAGAGGTGTGGTTAGAACAGATGTTGTACAATGTGTACAATTTATTCCGCTCAACTAATCAGAAGTTTGTTCCATTATTGTTGAGGGAGGAATGAGGGACTCCGAATCAATAGATGATGTGGGAGATCACAAAGTCAATGATGTAACAGGCCTTGACCTCTTTGATTGTAACTGCCTCTTCCCACTTGGTGAAGAAATCTATGCAGTCGGGTTGAACCTGCACTGATGAGATGTCACCTGTGGATATGGTACCATGAAATCGAGTCCCCATACAGAAAATGGCCAAGATTTCTTGGTGGAGTGGAGAGGCTCTGGCAGCCGATGCATGAAGTTAGTATTAATTTCGCATGCATGGCATCTCTTAGTGAACTCGATGCAATCATGGATCATGAGGGGCCAAAAGTGCCCAAGTCTCTGGATTGGGTGAGACAGTTTCTACCTTCTCTAATGAGTCCCATAGGAACCAGGGTGAACCTCTTACATGACATTGGGAATCTCTACTCCTTGAATGCAACAATGGAGAACCACATCAAAGCTACAATTTTAGAGTATTTTCTCATGGCTTGGACCGTCCTGGAGGGTAAAGTATAACGCGTGGCATCAGATTCACTAGTGGACTGCTCGATCTTCTGGGAAATTATTATTCTGGAGATACTCAACAAAGGGGGCTCTCCTATCAAGAGTCACATCAATCAACACATCCTGGGGATCTATGGGTCTTGACATGGAGGATTTGGCCAAATGGTGGCTTACCCGTGGTCCGTCATCTTCATCAAGGGTGATAAAATCAATGACTCTTGGATGTTCCATTTGGATAATCATGTCATCCTACTAGGGCTCCATGAGTGATTCATCCAGGCCAGCCAGGGCGTCATCTTGAACATTCTGAGATTGAGGAACATTAGTAACTTTTGGCCGAGATGGGAACTAGGCTATTAGTTAGAGAGTTAATTCTAATAATGGCACGAGCTCTGGATTTCTAAATACGTAGTCACCGTAGATATGTTTGATGACATGTTCAGATTCTTCATTCACATGGAAATGGGGAATATAAATCTCAAGGGACAGCTCGAGGCTAGTGATGAGAGCTCGATACTCTGCCTCATTGTTGGTGCAGCCTTCTGACAACAGGAATGAGTATGGTAGGATGGCTTGTGATGTGGTAACGAAGATGATACCCAGACCTAATATATAGAGTTTGGGGTCATTGAGCATTCTGCCGGTGGGGATCCGGGAAGCACCATTGAAGTGAATCTACCAACAAGTTGTGGAATGGTCAATAGAGGGGATCACCTCTTCGGGGAAATTGAGATCCAAGGACTGGTCAGCAGGAGATGGATGGAAATCATGGGAGACTACCAATACTTACCCATTAATAGATTTTTGAGGGAAAAAACTTATATAAAATTGCTGGAGAATCAATGCCCACCAAGCTAGACGACCTGTCATCATGGGGAGATTCAGGATGTACTTCAGTGGGTCTACTTAGACACTAGTTGGACCTCTTGATTCTACAAGTAATTTCATAACTTTTTAAATTTTAATACCAGTTCAAGGCATCTATTTTCGATGGGTGAGTATCTAGTATCCATATCGAGGAGCATACAGTTGAGGTAGTAAAGGCTGTTCTTCATCCCCTCGTTGTTCTTCTAGGCGAGAAGTGAGACGAGAGATCATTCTAGGGTAGTCACATAAAGGACTAGTGGCTTACCATATATGGTTGGCATTAAGACAAGAGGCAAGACTAGATACTGCTTAATCTCTTCAAAATCAATATGACATTCTTCAACCCACTCATAGGCAGTGCCTTTCTTCATGAGATGAGAAAAGGGATTACGCTTGCCGGCCATATTCACAATGAATCAGTATATGTAGGCTAAGTGACCTTGGAAGCCTCGAAGCTCCAAAATGTTGATCGGAGGATACATCTCACTAATGGACATGATATTTTATGGGTTGATCTCAATGCCCATGTACCTGACAACAATGCCGAGAATATTTTTAGAGATGACCCCAAAGGCACACATTAATGTACTCATCTTCAGGTGATGAGAAAAGAGGAATCTGAATAGTTAATCAAGGTCTTTGAGATAGTCATTACACTAGCGAGATTTGACCACCAGATCGTCCATGTTGCATTCCACCAACAATCCATGGATCAGCTTAAATATGAGATTCATAGCCCACTGGTAGGTGGCACCAGCATTTTTTAATCTGAAGGGTAGAACTTGGTAACATAAAGTACCTTGTGGTGCCTTGAAGGCTGTGAACTCTTCATCCTCAGGGTCCATTCCGATCTGGTTGTACCCGGAGTACCCATCCTTTAAATAGATGTCTTGGAATCTAGTTGTATCATCAATCAACAACTCCATCATATGAAGGGTTAAATCATCATTTAGACTGTGACAGTTGAGAACCCAGAAGTCGATGAAAACCATGATCTGTCCATTCTTCTTTCTTATTTACACAATATTGGACAAACATTTGGGGTAGTGGAACTCCTTAATAAAATTGGATTTGATGAGCTTATCGACATCTGACTCTACAATGACACCGTGAGAAGGGTGCATCCTTCTTAGAGGCTTCTTGAACCCGCAATGATTTTTCAAGAGACTGAGGTGGTTGATGACTACCTGAGGATCTATTCCTAACATCTCGTCATAAATCCAGGTGAATACATCACTATGTTGTTTCAAGAAGTCTATGTATTGTTTTTTATCATCGAGAGGCATGGTGGCACTGATCAACGTGGGTTTCGGCTCAGAATCGCTATTGAGGTTCACCTGTACCAACTCGTCAACTAGGGATGAGATTCCCTCTTCAAAAGAGGTAAGAGAATCATCCAAATCCTCTTCCATGCTTATGAAAGAGGGATTCATGGCGAGACGAATGGATTCTGAGTTGGCAGATCCTGACAGGAGGCTGGTACCGGCCTGAGCGGTAGTGGTCACTGCATCAGAGGACTCCTATGATGTAACAACCATAATGATTAAGGTTGTTGATCTGATCCCATATGGCCATCAGATCAAGGGGCCACACAAGATGATATCAAAGCAATAGTGGTGCGTTGGCATGAGATGGTTAATTCCAACCTATAAGAACAAGCACGTATTATGTATTTCCATTGTCATGGGGTGGAAAACCCGATACCTTATGAGGTTAGGAGGCTCTAGGATCACCTTTTTTTTATTTTTCTAAGAGTATGAGGTGATCTTCCAACATTTCTTAGGCCTAAGAATGTGTTCCCCCCTCATCACAGAAAAAATGATGCATTGTCCCATGTTTGGGGTTATAGCCTCAAATCGGTGGATTGGAAAGATGTAGGCATCACCTAGATCCATTCATGGGTTGGTTGCTATCGCGGCATGCTCGACCTCATTAGTCTAAATCATCTTATCCTTTCTCTTGTAGTTGTTGGAATCCAGGTAGCGGGATTCACAAGATGAAAAAGGAGATGCATCACTTTTAAGAATTCCCACTCGACCATTAAAGGGGTACTTGAGGACTGATGAAATTGTGAGGGAACCACCACATGAAGGTGGAGCCATGGACTTCCCATCAATGCATTGTAGATAGTGTCCTGAGAGACTAACATAATTTTGGTGCTGGAAACTAGGCCACCAAACTGGGTCTTCAAGAGATTCTTGTCGATCAGTGTCTGTTGCATCCTATGAGAACCTTGGATTCTCAAGTTATAGGGACTCAGATCATCTTTAGACAATCCCCGATTTCACTATGTCTGAGTCGGTATTTGGTTAATTCCATAGCTCATGTCGACAAGACAACAATGAACCTCCACACCATTGAAATGGCTGGTAATGTATAGTGGGAGAATGTGCCCCTGTATGGGAGAGCCTTCATCTTCTCCAGAGAATGAGATAATGGCCTGACATTCATCATTCTTGGCCAATTCATCATGAAAGGATTTTGCGGCTGCTACTTCCGTCTCAAACTGGAGGGTGATTCTTAAAGCCTCAGTGAGGGCCTCACACATATCTAATTATAGGAAAAGGTCCTCAGGGATGGATATCCTTGATGGAATACTGGCATGATTCTTAAGTACATCACACTTCCACTTCAGGCATGAACTTATACTTGCAGAAGGTCGCACTATGACAGGAGCTATGGGAGGACCTTCTGTTTGGACCAGCAGCTGATTGGTACTAGGAACATCCCCCTGCCCACTTGTCGAGGAATGTAGAGTGACTACCAGATGAGGTCTAGAAGACTGAGACCGTCCTGTAGTAGAGTGGGGGTGGGTCACGACATGGTCGGGGTGGCTATTCCCGATCCAGCAACACGAACTGCGGCGAAGGCGGGCCTGATGCCACTAGATGAGAATGTTGCGCATGCTAAGCTCTTCGTTGAGCATGTTTCCTGGTTTCAGTAGCATGCATAGCCTGGATGGATGTGTTGTTTGAGGCACTCAAATGACCCTTATATCCATGGTTCTGTTGATGCTGGCGATGGTTGGGGATGTTGGGAGGATCCACCTGGCACTCTTCATCATCTTGAATCATATAGGGATTTACGATCTCTATGATGTTAACTAAGGCGTACCCTTGGTTTTCACTCAAAGATTCTTCCACTACTGGAAAATTTTTATGAGATATTTCCATCTCTGGGGGAATGAATTCACTAAGAGTACATGATGATGATTGTATAATTGGGGGGATTTTTTTCCCTTATGCCACCACTGGTTGCTCCTCTGGGAAGAGGCCGGCTGAGACGATGATACAGAAGTGGTGCTGCAGATTGTAAACGCACTAGCTGATTCAGGATGCCTGGATGACACCATGGATATGAGTGGATTTTATCTATCCATCCAGTCATCATATTTCTGAGATCCGTGATGAGAAAATTGATTCCACTCGCTGTCGTTGTTGTTTTAGTTGTCTAGACTGATGAGGATATATGCCACATGTACTGGAACTAGGAAAAAACAGACTATGTTTTTATATACCTGTTCTTAAATCAAATCCTTGAACACATAAAACTTTTTCAGAGTGTTCCCCTTGATCTAGTGGTATTTTATTTAATTAGGAAGTTCATTGAGGTTTTCCTCTTCAGGCCTTCAACACTGATGGAAACATATAATCTTCTACTCCAAGGCACTATACAAGTAATTTGGGACCCATCCGTTGTTGAATGAGTAGGCCAGGTTTTTCTTGCTTGGAAAGGGGGACGTTTTCAATTGACACTGACAAGGGGCTAGAGGAAAATTCCAAGGATGTGGAGCTTGGTTATCTCACCTGGGCGGTGGTGGTGCATTGCACGGGGTCACCCGCCGATTCTGAGGTGGGTGCTACTGGGCCAGTGTCTATGCCTATGGTAGAGGGACTCTGTGAGGTTTTGGAGGCGGCTACACTGGAAACAAATCTATTCACGTAGGGGAAAATACTTGGGCCACTGCAATAGGCATGGCCTTGGCGACCCTTCTCGCAGGGATCGCAGGAGGAAACATAGGTGCCTCTTTGGCCTAATGTAAGGCTTCCTGTAGGAGCTGGGCCATATCAGAGAAGTCATGAAATCCCACCCCGAGATATTTTTGGGTGATCAGAGAGGGGAACAACTATGTCTTGACATTTCCTATGAACATAATCAACAATTTCTCTTGAGTCAGTGACATGTCAAAAAAATATGCGATTCCTTTCCATAAGGAAACAAAGTCAGAGACGCTCTCATCAGGATTCTTCTTGAACATTAAGAGGTCACCAATATTCATCTTCCATGTGGTTGAACTAAAATGGTAGTGGAATTTCTTATAGAGGTGCTCCCAGTCGGCTACTGATCCGATGGGAAGATGGTTGTACTAGACAAAATCATGCCCATCCTATGTCTGCACAAAACATCAGAGCATAGCGGCCTCTTCCTGTGTCAGAGTTCCCAACATGGGGTTACACCATGAGGTAAAATGGTTCTGGTGATGTGGAGGGTCCCCTGTCTTGTTGAAGGGGGAATATTTGGGATTTTTAAAACTCAGGGGTGCTCGAATATCATCCACCCACACCGGATAAGGCTTACCATCAAGCAGGAGTGCCACCTATCGCATCTATAATGCATTGAGATGAGAAACGAGTTCCTCTTTTGGATCATCAAAGTGGGGGTTCCCATCTTGATGGGGATCCCCGACTAACAGTGCGTTGGCGGGCTCCTCAACATTATAAGGTGTCCTAGCAGCTCGTTGAGCGGCTGGTGGAATGACCTGTGGGAAAACTGGGGGAATCTGAGGTGGGTCCCACGGATTGTCACGTTGTTCGGGAGGATAGGGAAAGACTTATCGCGCCCTCTTTACATAGGTTCTCGGGTAAACCCTGTAGGTGTGGGCAAGATGGTCAGGGTCAACTAGAGGCAATTCATCAAGGGGAAGTTGTGCCTACCCTTGCTTCCCCAGCTTAGGATCACCGTAGTCCGGACATTGCTCTGCAACGTGTTCAATAAGGAGGTCATCACTACATTCTTTTGTTCGGTGAGTTGCTGACACAACAATTATTTCTCATTGTCATCCTCCTCTTTCTGCACTGAGCCAGACGGGTCAAGGGGCTTGATAGGTCCAAGGAGTTTGTTTCCCTTGTTGGGATTTTGACTAAGGACCATTGCGTCGGTGGGAACATAAACACCTATAATATTTATTTTTTATGAGTAATTATTCTTGAAGAAAACAAGAAGTGTGAATCTCCCTTAGGGGTAAGGTCCTCTCCAAGAATCTCGAGCTCGTTCGCTCCCTTTGGCAGGTCTTCATGTTAACCGTGACTCTGCCTAGAGTCTTTTCCTCTATTTCTCCTAGTGAATCGGGATATTTCGAGAAAAGAATAATGAGGAGGGAATCATACTACCCCAGCCATAGATCTTCACGTGGGGAGAAGCACCTTTGATAATCTTGCGAAGTATCCAGAATAACTGAGCGCACTTTTGCTGGAGGGCCCTACGACAACCTGGTGACTCGGGGCACTTGGCCACACGGAGTGTGGCCAAATCAACCAGACTACATTGTTCACCAATGTCTTCAAAATGCACTCATATCTTAGGGTAAGTCACTCACTGATGAAGAAGATGAAAATGGGTATCCTAGAGGGTCTGGCAGAAACACTCAACTTCTTCTTGGGTGAGGGGTTCTAGTGCACAAAAATTCGGTGCTGTAACCTACAAAATACATCAAAGGGAAGTGGTCTGGCACAAGGATATACCATATTCATCTGGGCATGGATTTAATGTATGTCTCTTTATTTCCCCTTTCGTCAACCGGTGGTAGCTGCAGAATGGTTAGCGGTATCGAAGTAGACTGTTGGGACAACAAGTTGGCAGGTGGAGAATACAGTGAGTGAGCCGATAAACCACCGAATCTCAGGCTACCATATGAAGAGTTATGTGACTTAGCCACAATGTCGCGGTACGACAGGATGATTACCGCAGTTTGCGGTGCAGGGACCACGGCTGCTGGTGGTGGACCACGCTGCTGCTCGTCTACCATTGGTCCTGAGAATAGATCTTTGTGATCTCTAGTCGAGGTGGAGAGTGCTTTTGGAGCTGATGGTGGTGATCGCACAACCGTAAAATATGGAGTTTCCAAATTTTTTTCTTCCTAGATATATCTATGGTGGGAGGCAAGAATCTGATGTACCTCACATTCTGGGACTACTAGGCTGATGCGCCTTGTTCTTGCCCTGACCCATGACATAGAGGATCTAGGCGAGGGTTCCTTCACTTAGTGGTATTTAGTTTCATAATTTGAGAATCATATTAGTTTGATCTCAGTTTGAATCTTCTCAGTGTTCCATTTATTTCGGCGACGACCCGCCCTCCTACCCTAGGATGGTTGTTCATGACATGAAAAATTTCCGGCATGAGTGGGACCTTCAGTCGTACTGGTTCTGGGGCAGGGAGGACTTCCGCTTGAGTAAGCTGGGGTGCGAGGAGCTCTAGGACAGATATCATTGTGGATATGGGGAGGACCTCCATGGGAAGCGCTGGAGCTTATAGGAACTCTACTAGATCCCATAGGATCACAGGTAGGGCCCCCATGCTTGTTTCTCATGGCGACCTCAGTGCGAGGATGGTCCTCTTACAGGTTGACCCGAACATGGGTAGGACCTCCATGCTTGGGGTTGATGAAGCAAAGCTGTATCTAACCCCTTCTATTGTTACGAAGAGGAGGCCCTTCACCAGCTGTTGTGAGGTAATTGAAAAGTCCCTTATACCATAGAATGACCGGATGTGCAACGTTCCCACATCGATGGCTAATGGCCGGAGGGATGATTCCATACCCGATGTAATGAGCATGGGAGAGGCTTTTGTGTTGAGTTTCACCATCATGGAGAGGTCACTCATTCAGAATGAGGGTTTCACGAGGCCGACATCCATTCCAATCATGGAAGTGGGGAATAACCACGTTATCCTTGGTGGTGGTACGGGGAGGGCCTCCGTACTGGTGGAGACCACTACCTGCATTAGACACAGAGAGAGTCCACCAATCCTATGCATGGGGCGGTTGTGGCCTCGATCCGAGCCGGGAATATAGATTCCCCAAATAATCATATGCAAAGGGTTGATGATATACATTGGTATTGGACCAAGTAAAAATAGTTGTTGACGTTGATGCTCCTTGGCGGGTGTCCTCCTTGGCCTGTGCCCGACGCTGGTGTTGGGTCAACCGGATGGGGGCCAACGTGTTAGGCACATGGATTACCTTCTCCCCGACTTGTGGGAATGGATGGCGGTGCTGGAATGTCCTAGTGGGAGCCCAACATGGGGGCCCCTAAAACGAGATCCCGATTGGGATTCACCAAACATCCCTTACCTATTCAGTGTAGGAGAGAGATTCGTCGAGGAGTTCTAGGGAAAGGCTTCTGAAATGAATGTACATTGGAGTGGGTAGCAGTGTCTCCCTGTGTGGCCCTTGGTGGCACTGGTGGTGACAAGGTGCAGATGCCTCTAGATCGTGGTGGGCCATATCTAAGGTCGGTATAACCCCTTTTCCTTGTACTGTCATATGAGGTCGTTGATCACTCTCCACAGAATGAGTTCAGATTTAAAGATGGGGCATGGGAGCTTGAAATTTATAGACATTGGGATTGTCATAAATGTGGTGGAGCCACACGGGACTACCGCGTTGGCATTAACTCTACCCCTACGTCAGTGGGAGGGAAATGATCGAATTCCTGCTACAGCTTGGTTCTTGAAAAGTAGAGATATTAACCCATTAGTGATGAAAGGAAAGTCATCAAAGACCAGTTCACCAACACCATTCCATATTCCAGAGCAGTTAAGATGGATCCAAGATGACAACGTCGTAGACCGAGATGTCCAATGTTTTGACTTACCCAACTTCTAGTGAGTTTCACGCCAGGACCACTATTTTCTTGGCGAGACCTGGCACCTGATAGCTGGATCTGATGACATGCTAGTAAACTGATATCTCGAATGATACTAATCTCAATATTGAGGAGAATAATTTCATTCCATGTTCACCATTTCTGTTTCGGACACTTTGATCGTGGCATACGCATTCGAATTTTCAAGGATGGCAATGCTGTTTGTTTCCCCACCTTCCAACTTTCCAATGGAAGGTGGTATTCATTCATTTTTCTGGGAAATTTTTTCCTTAATAGAAATGGGATGATGGGATATCGGTCCTTCTATCTATGGAATCCCCATCGTAACTTGTCACCTAACTTGGGTCTCCCTTATAGAGTTATGACATTGTTCGTGAAACTCTTCTCAGTGCCATATCTTCATGGACACTACTTAATTACACTACTTATGTCGGGACATTCCAAAGGGTCTGGTAAAGTCAGTAACCTTTAATTAGGAGAGTAGTCATGTCGGACATTGCTGGCATGTCTAGATCCTAGAACACATGTGCATTTGGGTTTCTTACCCTTATTATAGGGCTTCTTGAGGGTGTGGAAGCCTGAGGCATCCCACATAGTACACGTGGAATTATATGTTGTAGGCATGTATATGAGGTTTTCCTTGGCTTAATATGTTTGACATAGGGTATGCTACATGTTTAACATCTATTGAAGACGGATCAGACTGATCATAATATAAACTAGATCAGATCATTGAGTGAAACCCCGGGAGGGAACACCGATGTTGGGGCTAACGTGTGGTTAGCTACCCGATTGTTGTTAAAGGGAATAGGGAAAGAGGTGGCATGATCCCACCAAGATGTGGAATCCTGGGTAACAACCAAAATCAATGATGGATGTTTTAGTGAAGTGGGTGGAGGATGGCATGGAGTTGACTCGAGGATGATGGAGATGTTGGGCTGAGTCTCAAAGAGACCTCTTACGTATCCCTATGTAAGGGAATCAAATTCCTCATAGTTCACCTGAAAACGGCTTTTCGTTGATCGAGGACTTTAATTTCTTACCTACGAATGGGGTTGAAAATGTATTAGCTTTTGATGGGGGCACAACGGCTTACCGCTGGATGGGGTAACAACGACTTACCGTTGGATGGGGTCACAATAGCTTACCACTGGATGGGGTCACAATGGATTACCAGTGGATGGGGTTAAAACTGATTACCACTAGATGGGGTCACAATGGATTGGTGCTGGATGGGTTCACAACCTCTTACCACTTGATGGGGTCACAATGGATTATCACTAGATGGGGTCGCAAAGGCTTACCACTGGTTGGGGTCAGATCAGATTACCGCTAGATGGGGTCACAACGACTTACCATTGGATGGGGTCACAACGGTTTACCACTGGATGGGGTTAAAACAAAGGGAGGCTTCCTACGTACCATATCCAAGAGGCAAGGATCAAATCCCACATAGTTTGGGATGGTGGATGTAGTTTAATGTCATTCTAGAAAAAACGAGGGCATGAAGTTTAACATCATGCAGGACGAAGGTGGTCTGACATGAAGGGTCCCAGAACCAATGGTTGAAGGGCTTCAACCTCAGGGAGGCTTCCTATGTTCCTTTCCTTAGCATAGATCAAGGTCGACATATTTCTGAATATGTGGGAACTGGCGTAAAGATGGCCTGGACCAATGGGTGTTGGGATTGAACCTCAGGGAGTATTCCTACATACCTTTCCATGGAAAAGAACAAAGTCCATGTAGTTCGGAATGGTGTTCGGGGCCTACGCTCGAGGCTGACAAGATAGGATGTCACAGTCGATGATTACAATAATCCCACGTGATTCATGATCGGTGTGAGAAACAAGAGGTAGTAAAGTCCTAATGATCACGTCGTGGATGGTGTGTCTGTGGGAAGTGGAGTAGGGCTTACACTTGGTTAGTATCCCAAAAAGGAAACAGGGGCTTAAAATTGATTAGCAGTCTGAGGGTTATGGTTATTGGGACTTACTTTATTATGGAGTCCCTATTCATGATAAAGCCTAATGAGAGAGGGATTTGGAACCCAAGAAGATTGGAGGACCAGGTATTTAACCACCAATAAGAATATCTAGGGGCTTACACCAGGGTGGTTGCCCTTTCCCCGTGGACAAACACCGCTCTGATAAAGAAGATGTCATTCCATGTGAGGAATGATCTCACTCCTGTGGAGACCAGTGGGCACAGAGAAGGTTCGAGATGGGGCACCCCGCAAGAAAATCATAGGGAATGGTCACAGTTTAACATCATGTGTTGAGGACAAAGGTAATTGAATGCTTAACATCCTGCAACTCAAATGAGGTTGGTGCTCTCCGCACCCATGGGACTTATAAAACTGATACCCACCAACCCTTTAGGGAAGAAAGTCATCGACAATGCTGTGGTGTGGGGATGTAATGGAGAGATCCATTGGGGGTCCATGTTAGTGTGGATATGTGAAAAAGTAATAACCATTAGCGTGCATATACGAAGAAGCATGAGGCGAAGCAACATAACGGAAAGCGCCGTCGAAGGAACACTAAAATTGATCTGTAAAACCTGAAGGGTTTCATGGGAAGAGAGAATACGATGCAGGCGTGTTGTGCATAGGAGGGGCTCAGATAGGGTGCCTTAAGGTGAGGGTGTCAAATGGAGTGTGTGTAAGGGGGTGAGATGTGTCATGATAGAAGGTCTGCACACAAGATGATAGGATTTTGTGAAAGACAAAGGGGTTATGTGAAACAGGGAAATCTTGGGCACAAGATGGACTGGTTGCGCACAAGATGGAAGGTTTTTACAAAAGAAGGATGGGTTGCATGAAAGGAGAACGAGTTGCATGCAAAAAAGGACAGGTGGTGCGCAAGACGGACCGGTGGTGCACAAGAGCACCTGACGCAGAGGGAACATGCATGCAATAGGGGATCACTTTCATGCATATGACTTGGAGAGAAAATGGAGTCCCAAAAACCAGGACCAAAGAGGGCCCACCCCAAGGAACCCCCTTGGTGGACCTATCGTGCAAAATTAAATACCTGAAGGCCATGGGTTTTTCGCGCTGTTGCAGAAGACGTGGTTATTGTACAGCAAAATGTGTCTTCATCTTCTGTTACTGTCCCTGAAGGGAAATGATACAGTTCATTTTATAGCCTGAGTCATTTGGGTGGCGCGTAAGGGCCAGGCATGCGAACTCCAACCTGACGTCGGCTTGGGCGCACAAAGGGGGTCGGGCAAACAAACGACTGTCTAACGGCAACTTGTGTATGGATATGGGGTTGGTCCTGCAAACAGCTTTTTGATGTTGAATTATGCGCTAAAACAGGGTTGGGCACACAAACTCCCATTTAACGTCGCCTTGTGCATGAAAATGGTGCTGAGGAAAAAAACACCCATTTGACGTCGCCTTGTGCGTGGAAACTGGACTTGGCGCACGAAGCCGTAGTTAATGTCTCCTTGGGCACAAATAGGGGGTTCGGCACACAAACACACATTTGTTGTCTCCTTGTGTGCAGAAATGGGTTCATTCATGCAAATCCCCATTTGACGTCACCTTGGGCGAAGAAAAGAGGGTCAGTGTAGAATATTTTGTGTGCCAGAGGGCCACTTGCATGCATCCCCCTAATCTTGCGTGTGCCAGCCTCCTAAGAACCGAAATATCCTCCTGCCAACTTGGATTCATTCCTTGATCTTTTTTTACACCTGATGTGGCCCTTCTCCAAATTTTGGTGTCAACAATATCATTCAAACCCCATTGTGTTTCCCACCACATATTATGCTTCTATTCATTAAAACATGAATATCATTTAAATAAACTATGTGTGTGTCCATCTAGGCCCTTATCTCGATAGTAGTGAATAATATTTTTATAGAAAGTGTGCAGTGTAGAAAACCTTATATTACCAAATATAGTTAAGTAATTTTTTTATGAAAACTATTTCTATAAACAAAAAACTAGTAACATAGTATCATTGTAGTAAGATATATCATAAAATAGGATTCACATATTATGATGTCTTCATTAATACATTATTATTTATTTTCTATATTACAATTACATTCCTTCTTATAAAAAGTTCATTTATTTACTAATGGATGTACTATCTGATTCAACTTGGTCCAATATATCAGTTTTTTTTAAAGATCCCAATTCTATCTTGATTATTTAATCAATTTCATTAAACTAAATGTGTACGAAAAATAGTCTACCTCAAGATGAAATAAATGCTATATTTTCAGCATGAATCATTGTACGTAATAAAAATTATTACACTGGTAATAATCAATTTTCAAAAGACTATTTTTGTGTTCATACATATGTACTAATAATGACACCTAAAAAATGTGTGGTTTATCTTAGTGATTTTATCTGCATGATAATAATAAATTAAGACCACCAAAAACAATATTAATAAGAAGTAGTGACAATTAACCTAATCTCACAAAAATTAATCATCACACACCATTTATTCCATGATAGATGATTCATTTGTATAATGGGACATATGGTTAAGATTACATTTTTGGTATTGATGTGATTCTATAATAGCTTGGTAAAAACTATATCCTTTTTATATGACATGTGGCGAATGGGTTTAATATAAATACAGTGTATAAATTGGGCCTTTCCTATTATAGTATGTTAAAAACATGTATATATATATCCAAAAGTATAAATGAAATTTTAATAAAAGTACATACATGTGTTTGGTATATAGAACCCACATAAAACACTACCACTTGAACTAGAGCTAACTACTAACAATTCTCAACCAAGTATATCTTACATAGGAAAATTCTTATGATGATATATGGATTTAAATATGTTGTTTTCCACAATATCCTTTGTAACATCCTATTATTAAGGACAAATAAAATTGTAGCCATACTGGTCATCAGATGACCTTAAGCATGTATCCTTGTACGCTAGAGGCTGTCGACCAACAATAAGGGTCTATGAATTGATAGAGGGGAGACTATACTCTCATTTTAGAGTATCACAATGGTTTATCTGTTAGTAAAAATCAAGAAATAATTTATTTTAAATAAATAATTTATATATAGTGGAATAAGAAACTAAATATCAAGTAAATATAAATTATTTCCAGCACTTGTTTATACATGTATGCATGCTAGGTGATTATATATAAGCTAAAAGAGTAACATAAAACATTATTTAAATTTTTTTAAAACATAGGACTTTAGTAAAGAAAATAATTTAAAATCCCAATTTTAGTCCCCAAGAGCTTCTTGAGATCCAACTTAGTCCTATACTCTTAACTTATTAGGTATAAGAAAACAACAAAAGTAAAGCTCCATATTTCATTAAACAAGAAGGTCTACATGGGTACCCATTGTATCTGATACGGTTGTGAGATAACATCTTATGAGGTTGGTACCTATAGTGTGTAAAACAATCCAATTTGAGAAATATAGAATAAAATAAGTTTGTAGGTAAACAATTTAGTAGTAAATGAAATTGAATATACCCAGGCCATGTAAACTACTAAAATAGTTATACTAAAAATATACCCTAAGGATACCTTTAATATATAGTAATGCTCAAATAACAGTTCATCTAAAAATAAATATCAAATAAAAAACGTGGCGAATCCATTAATCTAACTATGTTATACCATAATGTCCATGCCATACATCTAAGTATGTCAAAAATCTACAACCGATCCGTATTAACCAAAGTACAAGATTCATTATAGTGGTGCCATATATAAATGTATCTGACCACAAAGGAATGAATCCAAGGTGTTAAAGACTAAGGAATCCTCTTAAAGTCTAAAGAGTGTCTCGATTAAAACATTGTAATGGATCATGATTTATTCCTAGGAGAATTTCATACTAGACACGTCGTACGTGAGTCAAAGCATGCTGGATCCAAGGGGTTGCAATGCCCATGACATCATATGGAATCAATACCCTACTAGAATACTCATCCCAAGGCTTCTACGATAGAGATAATATTTTATTCATTTATTATATTTAATTAAATTATTTAATACCATAACATTGAAAAATTGAGTTATTTTCATTAGTTTTGGATATATGATGTGTTTTGGGCTAAAATTGGAAAACTGCTTAATTTGGAAATATTGACAGATTTTAATTACTTTGGTAATTCACGCATATATTTTAAAATATAAATCTAATTGATGCGATTAATTTTTTTGGGTTTATATATTTATTGTATACATCTTGTGTATTTGGACCAGGATATTATTCAGCCATCCAAGGGTCTAAAAAAATCAATCAATTTGGAAGATTATTCTGGACAACCTTGTGGAACCGACCTCAATGATGTGCTCATAAATTGGTCAAAAATAAATAAAATTTGGGTGATTCAAAATTTAATAGAAATATTATTAAATGGGTAGTTCTTTTGTTGAATATTATAATGATTTAAATTCATTATGTAGCCACATGGATGCTCATATTTTGGGGAAGGAAAAAAGGAAACATTCTTCACAAATAAAAGATCTGCTTGAATTGGCCATATCTCATTCTACACAAGAAGGATGAAAATGGAATATTGGGATGAAACATAAAAGATATTTTGGAATATCTTTATAGAAGAAAAAATTTCATAATCAGTCCATTTAATGGGCCTACCATTGTCAAAATTTCCTTCGACATAATCTACATGAAATCTTAAAGAGGAATTATAAAGATCTTAAATTTGATGACTGGAGGATGGCACCCACTTGGCCTATATAAAGAGGAGTTCAATTATTCTGAGGGGAGAGTTTGAAACCACAATAGGATATGGGAGGAAGCCAAGGGACACTCAGTGAAATTCTCCTTCAGTATCATTCTATTCCATTCTTTTAATTTCTTTACTTTAAAAAATGTCTCTCCTCTCCCGTATCATCTCACTTATCTGACCCATGGTGGGGTAGTTTCATTTGTGTGATCGGGATCAGGGGAGGCATGACCTATGTGTTTGCTAGAGTTATTGTGCTTTAAATGAACCAAATTTCTTTATCTTTCTTAATATGGTATAAATTCATAATTAAGTATTAAATTCCAAATGCCGTTGTGTTATTTTTTTATTCTGAAATTATAAATTTATTTGGTTGATGATCACATATCCCTCCACCCAATTATAATATATATACGAAGAAACAAGATTATGGTTGGTTGGTGAGTTCTCAGAGGTATCAAATCACGTGTGAAGGATTGTATGTCAGAATATTGGATTATTATGGAACACAAATTATGGGTTAGGGATTGCTCTAATTAATCAAGAAACCATCTATAAGACTAAACAAATTTAAAGGAGGATATACCAATCTATGATATTGGATAAGAAAATTCTCATCACATCAAATTTACGAAATGAGAGAGAGGACATGGTAGATGAATATATCTTTTAATAGTTAAAGAAAAAAGAAGAAGATAAAAAATTTGGAATCGATGATGGAACATCACGGGGTCTAGCTGAACCCAATCTGATCACCATATTTATCATTTGTTAACACCAATCAATTAAATTTTTTTGTTTCTATCTTAGTCATTGAAATTAATTAAAACCAACCCTTTTTAGAAACCTTGTAAAAAGTGACAACATTTTTTTGTGTGCAGTCCACTTTGGGAGAATACATAGGAAAAACTGCAATACTATACTTAGGTAATTAAAATATTGTTTTTCCACACCCCCCGAAAGGCATTCATCAAACTTGGAACTTTTACCCGGGAGGCTGTGCCTCAAAACTTTTTTTTTTGAAATAAAAATCTCTTTTTAATGACTTGTTGTTCAAATAGAAATTTATTGTAATTAGATCCAGAAATTGAGCACAAAATAACCAAATTATGAAATCAAAATCATTAAAAATATTTCGATGAAATCAATCTCACCAATTCACGTGATACCTTGAGTGAATAGTTTAAACCCATAATAATGGATTTAAATCCCAACTTAAACTTGCGCAACATCTGTGCACTATAATTTGTCAATCAAAATTATCAACTTGTAGTTCCTGCCTTATAAAATGAGTTTAAACTACAAATTAACATGATCGATGTGCTTCCTAAATTTCATGGTCTTGCATGAGAAAACCTGAATCGACATATTCAATAATTCACTAAGGACTTCTCTAGATTCAAACCTCGAGCAGTCGTGGAAGGGAATGTGATGTGGAGGACATTCCCCATCACGCTGGAGGGAGAAATGAAGGAATGGTTGTACAATCTGCAATAGGGGTGATCAGTGACTGGGAATATCTGAAAAAATGCTTCCTACAAAGAATCTTCCCAACATCTAGGATCACTGTAATAAAAAATGAAATTTATGTCATACATCAATCAACTGTAGAAACCCTCTACAATTACTGGGAACATTTCAAGAAGCTTTGTGCAAGTTCCCCACACCAAGAAATAGAAGAGGAACAATTCCTTGTGTGGTTCTACCAAGGATTTCTCGACAATAATAGGAATCTACTAGATACATCATCATGAGGATACCTCATTGAAAAATAACTTGCAGATATCTGAGTTCTGATGGAAAAGATTACACAAAATTTGGAGCAATTTGGCACTTTAGGTACGATCACCAGAAAAATACATGAGGTAAGAACATTTGATTTAGTAGACTTAATTATAAATGAAATGGGTGAACTCACCAAGTTAGTGTGACAAATAGCTGTGAAACATGTGATGGAATAACAAGGACCGAATCAGGTATATGGTTTATTCTAGTCTAATTCTCATTACACTGATCAATGTCCAAAAGTGCAGGTGACTGAAAGTTGTGCTGCAACCTATCAAAAAAGGAAATATCAGCTGCAAACCCAACCAGGGTATGGGTTTCAACAGATCCAAGCCAGATAAACTTTTCCGAAGCATTATCAGAACCAGATTTCATTTCAACAACCATATATCATCCCTTCCAACAACAATAAACATTCCAACTACCACCTTTCCAGTGGAATAATTATGAGAAACCGCCCACAAGTGCACCGAAAACTGAAGATCCATAGCTGAAGACAATAGTTGAAAGAACAAAAGATAAAATGGACAAGAAAAATTATCATTTTTGAAGAATTATGGATGCTATCACCAATAACCAAAGTATGCTTCCTGCACAAACAATTCCCAATCCAAAATATAATATTAGTGCAATCACCACCCAAAGCGGGAAGGAGCTCACACCACCAGAACTATGTGAGGAGGATGATTCCAGGGAACCTATTGAAGCTCGTCCGGTCCAACAAAAAAGATAGAGTCAATAAAAAAAGAGAAAGAACAATGTTAAGGAAGTAAAGACTAGAAACACCTTTGAAAAACAACAAAGGGACAAAAAGGATATCCCATCACTATTTCCCTCTGCATTGGTTGAGTCAAAGAAGGGTGAAAAAGAATGACTTCAATGAGAAATTCATGAAACATTCCAAAATGTTGAGATTAACATCCCACTACTAGATGCAATCTGAAAAAACCTAAATATGAAACATTTATGAAGGAGCTATGTACTAAAAGAAAAATTTTGGATGGAAATGAAATAATCAACTTAGGAAGAAGTGTCTCATAAATGATAACACCACTGATACTGAAAAAATTTCATGATACAAAGACATTTTCCATTCCCTACACTATTAGTTCTTTAAATTATACAAATGCACTATGTGATCTCGGAACGTTAATAAATTTGATGCCTCACTCAATGTTTTCATCTTTGTAGATCGGAGAACTAAAACCAACCGGATGGTGGTGCAATTAGAAAACAAATCCACAATTGTCCCAGCTAGAGTCGTCGAATATGTACTTGTATAAGTGACTGGATTAATATTTCCAGCCGACTTTTATATCCATGACAAGGAGGAAGGACGAGAACCAGCCCAATATCCTATCAACCTAGAGACTCCATTCTTGAAAAGAGTAAGGAAGATCATCAACGTGTAAGAATGAACACTCACCCGGGAGTTCGGAGATAGTATGGTACACTTCAACATTATTGATATGATGAAACACCCTTCCAAAAATAACATTCTTTATGAGATCTTCCATAATGAAGGTATAGAACTAATTGAAGAGTCAGGTATGCTTCATGATTTTTTACCCATAAGAGAACACATTTCATTTGATTTTTATAATTCCCATGAACCTGAAAATTCTAATATCATGTTGGAGGATGAGGTAAAATTTGATTTTTTTGATGATTTGTTAAAAGGAAGTGTGATTATAGAAGAGAATTCAACCTTAGAAGTCGGAAACCTAAATACAATATCATCCCTTGAACAAACCCCATGTTTAGAGATGAAGATTTTTCCATGTGATTTGAAGTATGATTACCTAATGGAATGAGAGAAATCTCTAGAAATTATGGCCAATAACCTACCTCTTTCACAAGAACAAACACTGATTGACCATCTCAAAAGGAATGTCAAAGCTATATGATGGAGTTTAAGTGATATTACTTGAAACAACCTTAAGTTATGCTCTCAGATAATATTTTTAGAAAGTGATTCACAAACTGTTAGGCCACCTCAACGAAGACTCAATCCCATAATCATAGAGGACATCAAGTAAGAGATAGTGAAATTGTTAGCAGCTGAAATCATTTACCAAATCTCTGAATCTCAATGTGTCATCCCAATTCCTATAGTCCCCATGAAAACCGCCCTAACCACTGTTAAAAATCAATGAAATGAAATGATCCCCATGAGAGCACAAAATATATGTAGAGTGTGTATAGATTACAAGAATCTAAAACATGTTACCAGAAAAGATCACATTACTATTTCATTCATTGATCAAATGTTTGAAAGGATAGATTGAAAAACTCATTACTACTATTTAGATGGATTCTCAGGATATTTTCATGTACCAATTGCACCAGACAACCAGGAGAAGATGTCCTTCACCTATCCTTTTAAAATAGCCACATACAAAAGTATTCTTTTTGGGATATATAATGCCCTAGGTACATTTCAATGATGTATGGTGAGTATTTTTCAAAACCACATTGAGTAATTCTTGGAGGGGTTTCTTGATGATATCATAGTTTTTTGAAATTCATTTGATCATTTCATAGGAAATTTGAAAAAAGTATTGAAAACATGCATTGAAATTAACCTTGTCTTAAATTTCAAAAAAAATCATTTTATAGAAGATTCATCAAGGATTTTAGAAATATTTCTTTCCCTCTCTCTATATTACCATTAATGGATGTTGACTTTAACATTTGTTTTTCATTTTGGTAATAATTTGATGAAATAAAGGAAAGTCTAATAACACCACCAATAAAGAAGCCACCCAATTGGGATTACCCTTTTGAGCTACTTTGTTATGCATCCATCCATGCGGTGGGAGCTACACTATCACAGAGAATTGACAACAAGACTCAATTCATATCCTATGTACGAAGGACCTTGGATGAAAAAAATAGATTACACAACAACTGAGAAAGAGTTCCTTGCATTCATTTTTCCAGTAGATAAATTACGATCACATCTTCTTGGCACTAATTTTGTTGATTTTTCTGATCATGCAACACATAGGTACTTAATCTAAATGGTGGATGTCAAACCACGATTGGTGAGATGGATACTTCCCTTAGATGGGTTATATTTGTAAATCAAATATTAGAAGGGGACTGAAAATCATGTAGCTGATCATCTGAGTCTACTACCCCACACCGCTGAAGCAGAAATCGCAAACCAGAACGCACTTAATGATGAGTTCCAGGAGAACTACTCAACTTCATCAATAGTGTGAAGTACCATGGTATGACAACATTTTCAACTATTTTGTTTCTTCTTAGGTACCCTCTCATCAACAACATATGATTAAATCTGAATCAATATATTATATTTGAGAGGATCTATTTCTATGGAAAATTTGTAAGGATCAAATCAAAAGAAGATTTTTACCATGAAGTGAAATTGAATCAGTGTTCGAATTTTTTCATAAATTATCTTGTGGAGGATAAATTGGATCTCAAAGGACTGCCTAAAAAGTTTTAGAATCTGGACTCTACTGAACCACTTAATTCAAGGATGCATATGAATTTTGTAAAAGATGTGAAAAATGAAAATTTTCTAGTAACATTTCCAAATGAAATGAAATACCTTAAAAACCAATAACATTTTTTGAAATTTTTGATGTTTTGGAAATAGATTCCATTGGACCATTCCCAATGGCATTTGGAGGTTCATATATTATTTTGGCTGTAGAATGTGTTTCAAAATGGGTGGAAGCAAAAGAAACCAGAACTTGTGATGCTAATGTTGTTCGTGATTTTTCCCAAGAAATAATTTTATGTAGGTTTGGGGGGCCACGAGAAATCATCAGTTATCAGGGAACACATTTCTACAATAGGAAAATGGATTAATTTCTGAAGAAGTATGGGGTACATCATAGTACATCTACCCAATACCATCCCCAAAAAAATGGCCAAGTAGAAGTCTTAAATAGTGAAATCAAATCCATTTTGGAAAAGACTATTAAACCCAACCGAAAAGAATGGATCCAAAGGTTATAGGTTAACTTATGGGCATAAAGAATGGACTAAAATACACTCATAGAAAAGAGTCCCAATAGATTGGTCTATAAAAGGATTTGGCACTTTCTTGTGGACTTGGAGCATAGAGCCTACTGGGCGGTCATAGAGATGAATCTGGACCTTGAGAAAGCTGGGAATGAAAGAAGATTATAGTTGTAGGAGTTAGAGGAAATCAGAAGAGAATATTTTGAAAACTCAATGATTTATAAATAGAGAACAAGGATGGACCATGACAAGATGATTCAACGAAGAACCTTAAACCCTGGAGATCATGTGTTACTCTTCAAATCCAAACTTAAGCTTATGCCAAATTAAAATAGAAGGGGGAGGAAACCCATTCACTGTAAATGTGTAGAGGCTGAAGAATTTCTATGGGACCGTACCTCAAGAATCAGTGGAAGAGATCACACTCCTCTACTATGAGTACAAATGAAGATCTACCAAGTTGAATTATTCATTTATACTTGATTAAATTCTGTAACTCCATCATATTGAAAAATAAAAAAAATCACATTTACATGTATTGAGGACACTGCATCAATTAAGTGTGAGGTTTGAAAATTTTCATTCTAGTATTTTTCAAATTTTTTAATTTTTTTAGTTGGGCCAATGAAATTAAAGAAATGCGCTACTGGGAGGCAACCAATGTTTTTTCCCCATTGTCCACTTGTCCCCTTAGTCATATACCATCATGATCAAATAGGACTGCCCTATCAATTGTTTTTTTTATATTTCAGGTCCATTAATGAATATTCTGAAAGGTTTAAAATTTTAAAGCCAATGGAGAACACTCCAAACATGATCAATGTAGGAAAAGAAGTTGAAGTGGGATTACAAGTCATGAAGATAAGCATCCATTTAAAAGAGGAGTAAGAGTTTCAATTATGTATTATCCAATTATATTCCTTACACTGTTTGTTTTTTAATTCATTATTTAAAAAATGCATGAACATGCTTTAATTCATGTTTTACATGACTTATCTAGGAGACATGAGTTTCATAGGAATACAGTGATTCCAAATTTCAGATTTTAATGTTAATGATATTTAATTAGTAAAATGGATAATTGGATGATTAAGGTGAATCATGGATATTGAAATAAGGACTCATGATTTGGGAGAATTAATTGATTCATGTAAATGAAATTTCTCAACCATTATTCATGTTTTGAATATCTCAAATTCATGTGAATTAATTTTTTATTATTAATCATGCCATGAGTGATTTTCCAATAACATATTCCCATTACCATTATAAATTCTAGAACAAATATTTCAAATTTTATCTTGAGAATACTTCTTGAGTGACCTTTGGACATGAGACCTTCCAGATGTAGTATTTAAAGTTGTCAAAGCTATGACTTTGAAAAAACACATTTAAAATTATTGATGCACTACTTTGGCTAGACACATATTTACCTTATACCCACCCTTACATTTATCCTTCATTATCTCATTGAATCCATGAATTTCCTTATATGTTTAACCCACATTATAAGCTGATATTTTCTTACCTTCCTACACTTTTAGTATTTTTGTAGGTATATTTCATGTTTGAGTGTGGGGGAAGGGCCTTTCATGTGTGTTAATTGGGATGGTTATCATTTGGGGGTAGTGTGAGGTGTGTGTCATAATTTTGGGAAATGTACTATTATAAAATTTGGCATGAGAATTATTTCATTATGATTCTTTCACTTCATCCTATTCTCCTTAAAAGAAGTGAAAAAAATGAAAATAAATTTGTGCCTATCTAGTTTTTTAAAAAAATAAAAAAATAAAGATGTGTCTTTCTAGAGAATTAGAATATATATATATATATAAAGGGAGAACTTGGATGATATCATTCATTGTAATAATTTATTAACTCATTACCAATGTCATAAAAAGTGGGTGGTGTTGTGTTTCACATTATCAAGTGGATTTGAGAGAGGATAATCTTGTGTTTTAACATGATTCATCATGCATAGTACATAAGAGTCAAACCTCCTACTTCTAGAATTAATTTATTTCAATCATTAACCCACCAACCCTAAGCCACCGAGTCATTTAAACCTTTATTGGAAGTCCTTATTACTTTATGTGCGTTTTGTATTTAAAAAGTATAAAAAGTAGTTTATTACAAGGATATGGATAAAGATTAGGTTCTCATTATATGAGAATAACTCCACTTTAATTTTATCATGAGTGATGAGGTAAAAGATTCCTATGAGAGGTAGATCATGATTTGGGATGTTTAATAATAATAAATTGAGAATCCTGAATGAATGAAAGGATAAGCTCCATCATTTATCATAGGGGAAAAGTAAAATTCATGAATTTATTGTTTATTTGAAAAATGGGAAATTAAATTAATATTTTTTTTGAAACTTGAAAATTTTATTTAACATTTCTATTTTTTTGATTTTATCGCACTGAAATTTGACTATTAGTAACATTGGTGCCCTTTGAATTCAATGTTGTGATTTTATGCTGGATGAAAAGCATAGTTTATCTATGGGGGAATTAATATAAATAATATTTTAATCATATTTTATAATAAATTCAAATATTTAATCGCTAAAAATTGAATAGGTTGAGTTATTTTCATTAATTTTGTATTTATGATGTGTTTTTGTCTAAATATGGAAAACCTCTTAATTTGGAAATATTTATAGATTTTAATCACTTTGGTAATTCACGCATATCATTTAAAATATAAATACAATTGATGAGATTAATTTTTTTCATGGGATCATATATTTATTGTATACACCTTTTAAGTAGACCATGATTTAATTCATCCATCCACGGGTCTGAAAAAAATCAATCAAGTTGGATGATTATTCAGGACACCGTGTGGAACCCACCTCAATAAATTGGCCATTAATTAGACAAAATACATCCAATTTGGGTGCTTACATTTTTAATGGAAAGATAATTAATTGGGGAGTTTGGCTGTTGAATATTGTGATGATTTACATTCATTATGGCAGCCCATGGATGCTTATATTTTTGAAAAGGAAAAAGAAATCATTATTCCAGAATAAATACTCACCTTCAATTGGCCATATATCATTCTACACATGGAGGAAGAATATGGAATTTATGGATGAACTGTAAAAGTTATTTTGGAAGATCTTTATAGAAGAAACTATTCCATTATTCGGACATTTAATGGGTGTATCATAGTCAATATTCCGATGGAAAGAATCTATAGAAAATTTAAAAGAGGAATTATGAAGATCATATATTTGTTACCATAGGATGGAACCCATTTGTCCTATATAAAGATGAGTTCAAAAATTATTATGGGAGAGTTTGAAACCACAATAGGAGATGGGTGGAAGCCATGGGACACTTGGGGAAATTCTCCTTCAGCATAATTCTATTTCTTTCTTTAATTTTCATTACTTTTAAAAATGTCTCTCCTCTCCCGCATTATCTCGCTTACCCCACCCATGGAAGGGTAGTTTTATTTGAGTTATTGGGAAGAGGGGAGGATGGAACTCTGTGTGTTCTTGAGTTATTTTTCTTTAAATGAACCAAATTTTTTCTTCTTTCTTAATTTGGTTTCAATTCTTTATTCAGTTTTACATTCAAAATGCGATTGTGTTAGGATTTTATTATGAAATTATAAATTGATTAGGTCGATAATCAAATCTCCCTCCACCTAATTCTAATCTGTATATTGTGAAATAAGATTTGGTTTCTGTGGTGATTGTTTGGTGGAAGTCAAGAACTTTTGTAGGATTTTATGTCGGTATATTGGTTTGTTAAGGAACAAAAATTACGGGTTAGGAATTGCTCTAATTAATCAAAAAACCTTATGAAACCCTAAACAAATTGAAAAGAGGATAGCCCAATCTATGGTTTTGGACAGAACAATTTTCATCACATCCATCTGACCAATGGAGAGAGAGGACTCAATAGATGAATCTCTCCCTTACCAGTTAAAGAAAAAAGTATAAGATAAAAAAATTTGAAAACCATGATGGAACATCACATGGTCTAGCCGAACCCATTCTGATCACTGACGTTATCATTTGTTAACACCAATCAATTCATTTTGTATTTTTTCTTTCATAGTCATTCAAATTAATTAATACCAATTCTTTTTAGAAAACCTAAAAAAATGACAAACTTATTTTAGTGGAACTCCTCTTCAAGAGACTACTTAGGATCTACTACTATACTATACTTAGGTAATTAGAATTTTGTTTTCTCGTGCCCCGTGATAGGCGTACATCATTCCACTATGCATTCTACATCTATGATGGATTTTCCATGTAATTTATACAATCATTCATTTAATTTAATACCATTCTCATACATTATACAAGATTCTCACCACTCATTTAGTACTTTCGCATTCAATTCATACAATGATTTTACACACTCATTAATCAAATTAATAACCAAGTATACATCATGAGTATACCCGTTCATGCATCCAAATTCATGAATATAATATCAAGGGAGTTTACTACCACATTATTTGCAATTCACAAATATAGAATTGAAAGAGTATACCCAAACATTTATCTCATCTTCACATTTAATCATAACCCATCAGTACACCCACCCATTTATCACTATTCAGAATTAAACAGATCCCATGAGTATATGTAAAATTTACATTTATTACAATTATGAAATTTAAGTTCACATAATCCATTATGTAAAGGTAATCACATACCAAGGTGGTTCAAGTGAGGTAAATTCTATTCAAAATGGATAATATGGAACTTAGATGGTGCAATGGTTCCATAAGAATCTATAATGGAAACTATATTTCCTAATTCCTATACAGTTCATGTACAAAAATTTCTTATATCACACTATGTCTTTATAGAATATAAAAAAGAAAAAGGATTAATTAAAGCATGCATTAAACATACAGTCAATGATTTGGGGGGGGAGAAATTGGTATATTAGGGTTTTGGTTTCTTTAAAATTAATTTTAAAAAATTAATCAAGGTTTAAAAAAACTGGGATCACCCACAATTTAGAACATAAGTTTTTGAAAACCATGCGCCAACCATGCACTCTAAAAAGAACAGCTAGAGAACTTCACATTGTTTGTCCCGCACGATTTTCCTAACCATGCATATCTTGTTCAGTGAATAGTGTTGAGGTACATCCCATTGCCCACTAACTATGATGGATAGTTATATGTTTTGGTAAACATTTCCTAGTCTATAAAACATCTTCTATCCACATGTATTAGGCTGCATGGTTTTTTATGTGGGTATCTTGGTTTCATAAAAATAACACATCTAGTGTAAACCCATTAAAACTTAACTTTTCTAGGTTTAGAACTGCCAAAACTACCAAATTAATCTAGTAAACATCTTGATCCTTTAAATATGCCTGAAGACATCACAGTGAATCATTACAACTCTTATAATTTTATTTTGAAGACCAGTTTGAAAAATATCACATCCAATAATTTCCAAAAAATCAATTTCCATCAGAAAAACACATGGACCAAAACACCAGACTCTAAAATCTCCCCACCATATGAATTCTCATTCTCAAGAATCCTTTGTGTATAAAATAAACATTACACCACCTATAAGGGTCATGAAATGTCATCTGAATGATCACTTTGTGTATCCAAAACAAAACACACCTTAATGAATTTCACAAGACTAAGGTGATTGATCCATAAAAACTAAACACAAATATTAATTCCAATCTGAAAAAAAGTTTTTGAACATAACTGAACCCTCATGACTAGAGATATTATCTCATCACCATCTCCTCAAATGACATACCATTGGTACATTCCCCCAAGGGTCTTAGCACTTAACAGCCAATTCAAAACAATGAATCCTAAACCATTGTATTTAACTGAGAGAGCACTTCAAAAAATTCAAGTGACACTTCTCAAATTATTTTCTTTAACTAGTTGAACCTGATTACACCCAGTTTTATATTAGATATCTCACTAAAAGAGAATAATTGAATCTCATTTGAGGAAGAAAACTAGAAGCTCATTCTTTCTTCGAATGACATCATTAATGATTAACCAAAAACACCATAAAATTAAGACATGATTTTAAAATTGTTTCATCACAAATATATCCAATGAACAAGAAGTATAACACACCAAGAAACTCAGATCATCTTGTCTTGCAGATTCCTGACTTAAACGGCAGAAACATTTCATACTAAACTACAATTCCTTCCGCCAAGGCATCTAGAAATTTTCTTAGGATTGTACACTAAAGTCCTTAAATGATATACAGTGAAGTTCCAAGATCAATCCATCAATATTCTATTTTAAACAATTGGTCCTCAACATGAATAAATTTGCAACCCATCTCTATATCACTGGAAATTTTTACTCTTTTAAACACACATCTAAGCTTGATAATAGATCTGGGGTAACATTGGATTCATCAAACTAAAGTCCCTAAAAATATCATAGGGTTTCTCATACTCTATAATTACATGAGAGATGTCGGTACAAGTCCAAACCGTCTATATTATATCATTGAATGAGCCTAGAGAGTCATAATCTTTGAAGTCATGTTAGGAGGAAAGAACTAGTGTTCATGGGACTATCTAAGTAATTCCAACATGAGAACCCACGAATCACTATGAACAACAATCCCCCAATGAAAACTGGGTATTGGAATTAAACATAGATACATATATCAAAATATACCTATATATTTTAAAATATTAGGATAGTGTAAGAATGACACACTCTTCATGCATCTAGTATGGTGTCATGATAGGGGACACACTGAGCTCATTTTGAAGATTACATTATGTTTATACCATAAATAAATAGTTAAACCAATACTGGTCGAATTTTTTAGATGTATATTATCTTCACCTATTGTCTACTCATCAATAGAACCATGATGTGTATACCGCCTAAGAAATGTGTGATCATTCAATCTTTACCACTGAATCCTTTAAAATTCCAATGGAGTTTCTAAAGTGTTTTCCAAGCATCCAACCATGTCAATGTCATGATATGGAGAATGAACCAACCAAATTCAAAACATGGAACCCTCAAAGGCCCATGAAAATAAAATTTACAATTTTAATGGTATTATTTTATTACATTCCTTAAAATTAGAAGGACACACTTAATATAATTGACACAATTCTTCCCAACATAAGAGTTTCCTAGTCATCAAAAAGAATGGATAGATAGTCTAGACACTCAAAAGAGTGATAGATTAGATTATGCATAAATTTATGTGTGACATCCCACAAACCATGACCACCATCTAAAATCATTTTGAATGAAATCCAAAATCAAACTGATTAGGGTGTCAAAAAAACCGATTCCCACATTGACCTCCCTAGAAGTGGGAAAAACATCCTTCCTTAATGACCATGTCACATTCATCAATAGATGACTCAAGAGGCCCTCAATATCACTAGTCTTAGTAACCTTTCGGAACTCAAACAATATCTTATATTATTTAACACTCGATGGGTACTATTTATACAACCACATACTACCCTGAGTATACAAGAGAAATCATCACATCTGGTGTACTATCCATATGATTTCCTCCATATGAAATCTCGAATTAGATGTATCATGTAGAAATTGGATAAAATAACATCACCACATACAACAATTAACTTATATGACCACTTACATAGTTTTATATCACTGAGAAAAATTTAGGTCCACATGACCTACTAATAATTTGGCCATGCCTGAGGCAAGTCTAGACTAATGAACATAGAATATCTTGATGATAATTCCCATATCATGTGTAAAGATACAAAAATAATCAATACAAAAAATGGTTTCCTTTAAGGAACTAAAAGTTCTACTGGGGACAACAACACCCCAATGGCAGTATCCATAATGTAATCACATAGAAGAAAGTAAGGAATCAAGCTATGAGGGTGCTACCTTCTATGAAATTTCCCCTTACAAATAATAAGCATTTACCCCATAAATGAGTCATGTTAAATATATTTTACTAGTTTTAGGGACCCTTTCTTTTATTCGAATTTAAAAAATATTAAACCTATGGATAAATTCTCATGGCTCTATATCAAGGCATATCGAAGGAAACATTTATACCATCCTTACAATAGGGTTCAAACAAAGTTCACCCCTATAGGTTACATTTTTGAGATCATCATGTTTATTTAAATTAAAATATTTTAAAATATAAAATATTCAATTCAAGTCATCATGTAAAATTTTAAAACAAAATACTAGGTACATGATTTTAACAAATTCCACATGTGAAAAACAATGAAATTTATATAAATCATAATTTTTAAAAATTAATCACTATTTTTTACATGCCATTTTATTTAGGAAATTTATCATATAAATTCCATTTAACTAATAATGGGACCTATGAGGGTCCCTTAAACATACCTAGGATCTTCAAAAATCATAATAAATTAGTTTATTATCTCTAGAATACAAAAACACCCATAATAATTCAACTATTATGAATATTTACCACTGACCACTTTAGTCCAATTGGGCATTTTTAAAATCATCCAAATGATTTAAAACCAAAATAACACATATTTCTTATTAAAACACTTTCAGACATATTATCTCTTTAAATTCAATATGGGTTTTCATTTCACAATTTATGATGTGCCCACACACTTCATTATTTGAAAATTGTATCCCATTGAGAAAAACCAATCAACTTATCATTTTTATGTTTATCTTCACTTTTTAAAATAGTACCTATAGATGGGTTATATTTTCCTTGTTATAGTGTTCCCAAACTCTTTACAACTAAATCTTATCTCCCTTTATAAACATAACAATTAAATTTTATCCCATCAAAACATTTACACATCAAAACTTATCTGGAAAGTGATCATAAACAAAAACCCAGAAATAATTCTATAACACAGAATCATGGAATATCATAAAAACATGATAAAATCAAAGAAAACATGGCATATAATTTTCTAAACAAGATATACAAGAAGGAATGAATAAATGCATGTAAACATGTACAACTACTAATGGTATAACACCTAAGAACAGAAATGATATTTCCTAGAAACATACTAATCTATCTACATGGAATGACATATACATGGAATGTAAATTTGATGTGCCAAATATGATGCATATAATTATCCATCCTTCTCATACCAGTCTAATGGGACATTTCCAAAATTTCTCATAATTAATAAGTTGTGGAAAATACACCAGTCACAAAATTTGAAATAAAAAAAACATTAATTTCTAACGGCATGAACAAAAAACATGTCCCTAGACACATGGCCATTTTCATAGGTGTGGTGATTAGTCCGTATAATGGCTATTTACCAAGAGATTTCATATTCCAGGACTCGTGTCTACCATCCCAAAATTGTATGAAAAAGGAAAAAAACAGTCTTCTTGCACCTCTTTATAAGACCCCGACTTGAGTAACCACTAAACTAGTAGTTGTCTCAATCACCACATGACCTCAAGAATGTCTCCCCATATTCCAGAGGTTTTTAAATATTAGCGAGGTTCTAAGATGTGATAACAGGGAGACTATAACCACATGTTAGAGTATAATAAATTTTTATCAGATGGTAGAAAAGAGAGCCACGGTAGAAAGGGTATGAAGTAATTATAATATTGTGGAAGTCAAAAGTAACATAAACTGAATATATATGATGGACAACAACAATTTATTGAATTACACATACTTGACGATGATACATAAGATTAAAGAGTAATGTACATAATTCATTGAAAATTATTACAATAATCGACTCATGTATATAAAACAACTAAAATACCCAAAAGCAATCCCCGTGAACATCCTAAGCTCTAGCTCAGTTATATGCTCCTAACTTCTCTGATAAAAGAAAAACCACATAAGTAAATATCAATAATACTACAAATAGGTATTTGTGTATTGGTACCAATGTTTCCATGTAGGTTGTGATATAACATATAAGTACGTCACCATCCATATTGTCTATCCTAATTCAAATTGTGAAATATCATATTATTGCATTGTGTCGGTAAACAGTTATGTAGTAATTGAAACTAAAGATTTCCATTGCATATAAAATAGAAAAAATGATAATAAAAATACCCCTAAATGTGTCCATTAAAATTATGGTCAAGCACTTATAATAAAGAAGCTAAACAAATTAAAAAATTACAAACAAGTCATAATCGTTCATCCGATCACATTATACCCATATGGCCATGACATTCACCCAAATATATTAAAACACCCACGAACTAGATGTATAAACACATGTACAATATTCATAACCATCATTTCTTATGTCAAATTATCATACCTTGAATGGATGGATCCAAGGTGTCAAATACCATGACATCATCTCCATGTCCTTGGACAATCTCGATGGAAAATGGATTAAAGAACTAGTAGGAGTCCTAGAAGAATGTTATACTAGAAACATCCTACGTGAATCCATGGAATCCATGATCCAAGGGGTATCAGGCCTGAGTCATGATATAAAATAAATACCCAAGGGGAATGGTCAACCCCAGGCTTACAATACAACATCCAAGATCCATGGAAAATCATCAATGTCATATATACAATAATTAATTTCATTTCAAACCATTTACGTACATAGTAGAAGTGTCTACCCACTCATTTATTCCATTGAAATTAAATTCATATAATGATCATACCCACTAATTAATCACATTTCATAACCAAGTATGCCTCATGATTATACCCACTAAGGTATCTTAATTCATGTTGATAATATATATTGAGTTTACCCACTCATTATTCCCCTTTCACAAACATGGAATTTAAATAGTATACCCACTCATTCAACTATACCTCATATTTAAACTTATCACATGGGTATACCCACTCATTAAATTAATTCCATTTAAAAATGTTAAGTTCACATAAGCCATTAAGTCAAGGGAATCACATTTCAAAGGGGGAAACATTCCCTAACTAAGTAAACCTTTTCCCTTTAGTTATATGTATGCTTCCTCTAACTAGGAATTCATCAGAAAACTCCCTTTGGGTGGGTTATAAAAAAGAAAATTCAATTGAAAAGGGACAATATGGTACTATGAATGTTCAACGGTTTTATATAGAATTATAAAGGAAAACTCCATTTCATATTTCTATTAGAGGACATGTCCTAACACGACTTATATCACATTATGTCTTAAAAACACAGGAAAACTATAAATAAATAACCCATGTAGTAATTAAACATATAACGAATAATATAATTATTTTAAGAGAGAACAATCCCATTGGAAGTGTTTTATTATAAAAATTATACTTTATTTCTCAATAAAATAATTCCTCATAATTAAGAATTTCATTCTAGAATCAAAATTCAGTTTTTCAGTAAGAATCATGGATAAAAATAATTCATTCTTAGATTTATGAATTTGGATAGGGATCCAACCTCATGAAGAAAACCAAACCAAACACTAAACACATGAATGTTTCATTGGCGACAACCCAAAACTACTCCACTTTGCTGGCACATACATACATACATACATACATACATACATACATACATACATACATACATACATACATACATACAGACAGACATACATACATACATACATACATACATACATACATACATACATACATACATACATACATACATACAGACATACATACATACATACATACATACATACATACATACATACACACACACACACACACACACACATACATACATACATACATACATACATACATACATACATACAAACATACATACATACATACATACATACATACATACATACATACATACATACATACATACATACATACATACATATATCCCTTAACCTAATGAATGTATTCCCCTATCCACGAGGTAATATGTAAATGGAAGAAATATATATACATATACACATATGTATATGTTGACATGTCTTAAAATATGATAAAAAACAAATAGAAATACAGAGGACATAAAACAACCAATAAACCTTAAATTTAAATGGGGAAAAATACTATGTGGATGAAAACATTTCCTCAAATTGATGCTAGTGGGACAAATCAAATCAATAAACTTCTACCTATGGTTCGGGTGCACATAAAATAGGGATACGGGGAGAAGAAAATAATCCAATTTGATGGAGGAAGATTATGGGGAGAGTCTTAACTCCAAAAGCATACCATGAATTGTTATGAGATTAGGGTGAAAACAATGCGGAAGGAGGGAGTTATCGGGAGGTGTGTCATGCTGCCTAGAAGAACCCAACTGGGTGTCGCACGTGGGGTAGGTGGTTGAAATGCCTTGATTAGGTTTTTAGATTCATTTATTATATTTTAATTAAATTTATTAATTTTTTTTTAAAATTTTGTATCATTCACAGTTTGGAATTCATGGTTTAGAAAACCGTGCCCAAATCATGCACTTTCTATTGGACACCTGGGGCACCACACACGATATGTCTTGCACAATTTAGAAAAATGTGTGCAACCCTTGAGAGGAATAATGTTGATGTACTGCAAAATTTACACTAACCAAGTAGGTTATGAAAAAGTTTTGGAAAACTATACACAACCCATGAAACAATTTCTGTCCACCTAGATAAGGCTGCACGGTTTTCTACTATGGTTGAAAAGGTTTTAGACAAACTATCTACCTAGTACAAAACCTTTGAAACAAGATTTTTCTGGGTTTCACGCACCCTAAACTCAGAAATCCACCTATAAAACCTATATTTCATTTACCTGAGCACAAATAAATCTCATTGAAGTGATCCAATTCTCAAAATTACATTCTAAATATCAATTTTTAAAACATCCCATTGAGTAATTTCCAAATTTTAAAATTCCCATGAAAACCCAAGTAGCCCAAAACATGAGATTCTACAGGATTAATGGATAGCCTTATAACTTTCATGTCACCAAATTGTTTAAAATATATCAACATTTGGAATATATGAAGTTTATTCTTCTTCACCAAGTTGGACTTGGGCTCCATGTCTAGCATTATTACTGCAGTATTATCACAATAAACTAGAAATGGGTTGACACTACTAGGAAGAACATGAATTTCTATAGAAATATGTTTATACAAGAAAACCGTATCTTGTGAATGAAAATATTTGATATACTTGAATGGTATTGTGGGGTATAAAAATATATTTTTTCTAGGGACATTCCAAGTCATTAAACCAGTATTAAAAAAATTACATAGACCGATTGTGATATCAAATCCTCGTGCACTTTATAAAAACAAGTATCATTGTATCCACTCACTTCAAGTTTCTATTATATTTCATATCATAGGATCATATACAATATTGTTATCAATTAATTAATGATAGTTTTTATTGCTCCCCAATATAGCTATCATATATTATATTTATATATGACCATAATGATTAAATAAAAAGCAGTATCAAACCCTGAATATCACATTGAATACATGATATATCCCACTTCCATGACATAATGAATACTAGTTATTCACTAAATATATTCCTTTGATTGTACAAAAATTTTCATAAATATATTTATTCTGTGTTTAATTGGAAAAACCCTTTCACGAATTATTCCATATTTTATCTTTTGAGTTCCAAATCAAAATATGTATATTTCCTTCATCTATGTATCCTCTTGGATCTCTCTCAATGTATCATAATACTTTAGGAATATGTTTTATATCATAATTATAACCTAGTGATTATTTTCATTAACCATGACTTAAAAGGTTGTACAACATTCCAATTTCCAATAATTAATATTTTAGGAACATAAAATTCATGGAAAATAATGGAATTCATATACACCTTATTATATACAAATAGATAACTTTCATCCATGTAGAAAACAAATTATTTAATGTATTCAAAAACATTAATATTAAATGTTCAGGATTATTACATAGACACATAATTAGATAATTATTTCATGTACTTCATAGTAGAACTACATGTCTTAATAAACACTGTAGGGGGAGTGATATAGATGTTTTCAACAAACATAACATTTATATAGGATTTTTTCTCACCTATTTTCCAAATTTCATAATCATAGAATGTTTTTACGGGATGCAATATGTTTATAGATTTTAGAATTTTTATTAGAGAGAAGGTTTTTCCATAGTATATTCCTTGATGTTTCTAAAAACTCTTCCCAAATAGTTGTTCTTTACTGGTATTTACTTTTCCATCCATTTTTATATATTCCTTGAATACCTAATTACACCAAATTGGATTTACATAAGTTACAGGTCTAATAAAATCCAAATTAGACTTTGGAATGTCAATTCTATCATAGAATTCATGAAATCGTTCATGTTATAACCATACTTGTATTCTAAAATATCTTTAAATGTTGATGTTTCATCATTCTCAAATGATCAATATGTATCCTAACTCAGTGAAATGAAATCCATATTTTTATAGTTCTACAACCTCTAATATATATGTACATATTAATTGCATCTCATAAACATATTTATCTCCCACAATCTGATTTATAGATTGTCCATGTACAAAATCATGTCCATCTTGAGCATTATCATCAAAAAATATAATCTTTCTGCACTATTTCTATTGCAAATGTTTTCCCTACCAATAAATATGGAATGTCTAACCACAATATATTTTCTATATGAAGTGTTATATATAAAATTATCATTAGTTTCATTAGAATAACCTATAAATATGATATTAATTCACTTTGATGTATAATTTTATAAGGTATAATCTTAAAAACAATATTCACCTCCTCATATATGTTTGTTTGTTAGACTGCACTCCTTTAAAAACAGAAACACAAATGGAATTCAACCTTTATAATTAGTTTATACTCATGTAATAGTGTATGGTGTTTCCTAAAATTATGACCATAAAAATTATAGTTGAAGATAACTCATGAGACATCTTTTACTTGACCATTTCAATGAATTTATGATTATCCCATTCACAAAAAATTACATTATGGTTTATATGGTGGAGTGAGTAGGGATACAATATCACAATTATTAAAGTGATCAATTAATTATTTATTAGGCAAACTTTATCCCAGTTTCCATGAAAGACCTTGATCATATTATAATTATAATTTTATTATTTATGTTTGTATTCTTTAAACACCGTAAGGGAATCTAACTTTTCCCTCATATAGTAGATATATCCAAAAATACGAAATTAATCAGTAAATGAAATTAATTAAGAAATATTATCCCTATACTCTACTTGAAGTGGTCCACATCCAATAGTATAAATCAATTCCACTAATTATTGGATCATACCCTTTAACTAGTGAAGGGATCTTTTGAAATTTTCCTTATAAATAAGCATTACTTACTTTCAAGTGTTTTAACTCAATAGTGTCTAAACACCCAAAATGATGATGTTTAATTAAATTCTTTTAATTTACATGAAAAACCCAAAAACATCTATAAGAAGGTGCTATATGAGTAATTTTCTATATTTTCAAATGTTTTTCATTTATTGTGTTTTCAGGACCATGTACACAGATGTCACTATTGTGATGTGATATACTATAACATCTATTATCCTTTTAAATGATAACACCTTTATTTCTATATATAATATAAAATGAAATGATTTCTATACATGACATTGATATAATGTTTCTAAAAAATAAATTAATATAATAAACAAAATTTAATATAGGTAACCATCAACTAAGAAAAATGAATATGATAGACTCCTACTAAGGCTGGTAGTCTCAAACCATATTTGGTTTGGAGATCCACCTCAAAACATGAAATTTTATAAAACCATTTTGGTTCAAATATATTAATATAATTATGTGATCCATATATTTTATCCAATACCCACTTTTTAGATAATGAAATATTACATTCAATGATAAAAAATAAAAAATGTATAAGCTCCACCACACTTCATTTTACTAGGATTTATATTATTCATCTACTAGTATTCACTCCACATGAAAATAAAACTTCATATTTCTCATTTACTTCCTAATATATCACTAAGTTTGTTAGTACATTACATTGGTGTATTTATCTTGGGATTGTCCATATACCTTTTAGTGTTACCCTTGTACCTCTTATTCAAATAAGAAATGTTGAATTTGTATTCATAATAAAAATATAATCATTCATAACTATATCAAATATTTATTATAGATTCCTTATCATATTATTCATTCTATAATTTAAAATAAAAGTCATGAATTATGGATTTAATGTGGAAATAATTAAATCAGTCATTAGTTCCTGATGTAGCTTGAACAAAATATATTAATTTCTATCGATATACCAATTCATCATGACTACAAATGGTCATTATTTATTACATTGTTCTTGGATTACCCTATAATGTGAAAATGATATTTCATATCTTTCTATACTTACTATCTCATGATACAACTGTTGATGATTATATAGAATCTTATAGTAATCATTATACTTATGAATTTATTTTGGATGACTAGATGGAAACATGGTACATTACAAATCTATTTCATCATATACATGTTTCTTATTTTTTAAATTACCCACCATAAATTTTCTCAATGGAGACTCAACATGGATTTAGGTTTCCATTACATAAATATTCTTTTCTAGGAGTGGTGTTATTTATAAGACCCTCTAGTACTCTATAATGTTATGGATGGTTTCATTATCTAGAATTGATCACAGTGATAATTTACTAGTGAATATGAACATCATTTTGTATACCAAAAAAAATTTAGTGGTTAGTAAGTTATCATTATAATTGATTAACAATTATATATTAATTTCTAGCATGTCTCAAACAATTTTATCACATAGTAGTATAACTCACCCTGAGATTCAGAATACACTCTTGCTTGAGAATACTGGTGGAATATATCCTTGAAACCTCTCTTTATAATACATGATATGGTCATTAAACATCTTAAAGTGTTTCATGTTATGTAGTAGATAATAAATTATTATTTACTCATGGAGACTCAAACATTTTATGTGATTAACCATCTTCAAGGATTTATAACATCGATTCATGTAATAGATTAACTATAAATTGACTGCAATCATTATATAGATAAATTATTGCAACTTCATTCAGTTTATTCAACTAATAATATTTATAAAAAATACATAGTGGTATTAGGAACCCCCAAATTGGGATGTAGAGAATCTCATATACCATGTTATGTTAAAATTTAAATTTCAAAACACATATTTACAAGATATTACATTAATGGATTTTATTATTATTAAATTGATGAATTCATTTTCTATGAGATATTTTCATACAATGTGATGGAACAAAAAATAGAATAGTTCAGCAATAGTCATCATTTATCTTGTTTTATTAAAACATTCCATTTTTATGTGATTTTATAAACATGAATATACACAATAAAAATCCAGGAAAATATCAAAATCAATTTCTTGAATGTTCATGGTAATTTAGTATTGGTATATATATTTATACTCAATGGATAAACCATTTATATTGGTGTGCAATACATGGTTTTTGTACCACATAGATGATATTTTAGACATTCTTCTAGTATTTCCACATATCATCTCTCATACCATCTTTTGTTAGTGTGTTCCACTTCTTATAAGGTCATAAAAATAATAAAAAAATATTTGGAAGTAAAATATTATATATGGAGTTAAACTATGTGATGTCAAAGCCCTCATACATATTTAGTGAAGAAATTTGATTTTAATAAAATAAAAATATATTAATTTTATCAAATATTGTTTTAATAATTAATTGATAAAATATAAACCCAAGAATAATGTATTTCTTATATGCACAAGAATAATTGGATGATAGATTAAATTTATAATAAAAATTAATCATTTGATAAAAATATTATAAGGAAAATTAAGTATTTTAATTTATTTAATTTGTTCCTAAAGTAATTGTTTACCTTTTAATATAAATAAATTAAATTTTCAAATATTATATTTGTATATCTCTCGGGTAGTAGTGTGGCCCAAAATATTCATAAAATGTTTTTTGGGAATTTATTTTTTTGGATGGGGATGAGTTGGTTGGGAAAAACCATAAATGTTGATTGTAATGACCTAACACAACCCGTCCCATATCTAGACAGAAAAACCCAGAAAAATTCCATCTCTATCTAACCCATCATGGACATAGGTCAACCGATCCGAAGGAGGCCACACAAGGATGTCCACCAATGGAACCTAATGGGGGCACTAATTGTGGGTGGGGAAAAGATGAAATTTAGTTCATGAATGGTTTGTGAAAAAATGGTGTTTTAATCATAAATGATTTTAATAGTAAATTTTTGAAAGAACTGGGAAGTGGGCCACTGGAAATTCTATTTCCGAGCTATCAGATCTAGTTGTTGGTAATGTGGGGAGAAAGGTTGTTAATTTAGGTTGATCTAGGCTGGAGGATGATGATAATGTTACTAATGGGTTGAATATATGGGGATTATTCATGTTTTGGTGGCTCTATGGAGGGGTTGAGGAGGTGGAAACATAAAGAGGAACCAATAATAGGTGGGAGACCATTGAATTTTTTTATTATTTTTCTCCATATTCATAGGTAAACTTCCCTTCCTTTATAAAAGAATTATTATAAAATGTTTTATAGTTCTTTCAATTCAATATAAACTATCAAACATCCATTTTTAGCCTAAATATGGAGTGTTGTTTTATTTACAAATTTCCACAAATTTAGGGAATCATTACCCATCATCTAAATCTGTTCTCACATTAAGGATTCTTACTAGAAACTAGGTAATCACCAAAAAAATAAACATCAATTAATTTTATTTAAAATAACACAGACACAAATACACACACACACACACACACACACAGACACCCATATATATATATATTCCTATGTGTGTTTATTTGTTTGTCAATTTTTTATATTTAAACCACAATAATACACATTGAATCAAATTTTAATTTTTAAAAAGTTGTAACATTGTCCCCTAAGATCAGATCAAATCGTAGTATTTTATTTTGGAACTAAAACTATTCAATCAAGTTAGATTTAGTTAAATTTTAATTTTTATTTGTTTGTCTAAATAAAATGATTCATATGATACCAATTTTTTTATAAGTTCATATAGTGGATGATAATAGGTCGATAATTTGAGATTGTTTATATACAAATACAAGAATAAACATCATCACCATTGATTTAATCACCTATAAAAGAGGAGGATCTATATTGAAATAATTTAAACAACTAAAATTATTTGAATAGTGACGTTATTCAAATTGAAATATTTTATGCCAATAAATCATCACAAGAAACTATGGTTTGATGGATGAGAGGATGAATCACTCATGATTATCAACACATGTTTTAAGAGTTTATGGAAGCACTGATCATTAAAATTTTGTTTCAATAATAGATTTTTTATGAAGAAATCTATTGTCTTCTTGATCACTACAACATATTTTTTTAATCAGTGAGGGATATCTTGGATCATAACATTGGAATGAGGGCCTCTCTCTCTCTCTATCTAATGTTTGATGAAGGAGAGAAGATATATCAAATTGGTGTAGATTAAAATTAACTTAATATATATATATATATTACTTATGTAGTGGAGGTTAAACTGCCAAAATGGTTCCCTTCCTCTAATATAAATAATTCCAACAAAATAATGCATAAATGAAAAGTCATTAACCAGATAGTATGTCACAAATGTAATTTAAGTTCATTTTAATTTCTTGTAATAGTTACAAAAAAATTATTTTAAAAATGATGTATTTATTTATACAATTAATTCTCTAAATATTAAATGAACCTTGAATAATAGATATATTATTTGTTCTTATAATTTTTTTATCTTTTATGTTCATAATGACTTGAAAATTATTTGAATAAATAAATTAAACGCCAATTATTTTAGATATGAATTATAAAGAATTTGTTTATTCATTGATGATAACTAATTCTTGGACAGCTCCAAGAGTCTTAAATGGGACCCACTATATCCTACACTCTTATACATCATAACTAGGATGTCATTTGAATTTTATATGTGTGAAACCCTATATACCCACATCTTAAAAGTAGAATATTCTTATTCACATACAAAGAGGAGTTTTTAGAGACACCTCAAGGTAGCTAGGGGGATAACAAAAAGTTACAACATGAATATATCTCCTATTGAAAAACATCATGTATTATAGTATCTTTACATAATGATATCTCAAAAATCACGTGGCACATTTTTTTCACCCTTATTGATTTTTTTAGCATTTTATTACATTATATGATAGATTTAGAGTCTCATACAATATCCTCTGATTATTAATGGTTCTACAACCTTGAACAATCGGTCTTGATATATCACTGTATAATTTATGCCACAACATCAATCATTATTATTCAATAATTTTCAAAACACTAGGGATGCACCAAATAATAGAAACCTCGGTAAGATGTAAATTTGATAGTTGAAATCTTTCATCAATGTATATAATAAAATATAATTTTGTCATACTGAACACCAATTGGGAGACTAGTTACTATGTTCTTATATAGGAATTACCAGTAAAACCTAAAATAGGAGGTTTTATTATTGGTCGTGATACCTACTAATATAATCTTCTCAATATCAGTATGAGCAAACTTAACTAAATGAGGAATCAATGATTATGACCCCACAAAACTAGATAGTAATATACAATCAATATCATATCCTGATGATGTATTTAGACCAAATATAATAATTTTATGGTATTATTCATTGTATATTTAGGTTCTACTTATATCCTTGGATCTCCTATTAGTTTTTAATATGATATTTTAACTAAGAAAATTAATTTAAATATATAGGACACAATTGTATCAAAACTATTGTGGTAAAGTAAACACACACACACACACACATATATATATATATATATCAAACTATTTACATGTAATGGTAATCAATGTATATACAAAATTTTACTACAGTTAACCGAGTTACAATAAAAGGGGATGTTTATCTCCATATATATTTATATATTCAACATTATTAGTCATATTGATGAGGTGTCTTATCACTCATCACAGACACCGAGACTCATAATAAATCAAGATATACTCCATGTATCACTCCATATAATCTAAATACTCAATCCATTACATTTAAATAATTTATAGGTCATATAATTGGGGAATTATAAGGCGTTGAGGAATTACTTGTGTATATTTAGGATCATACATAGAAATTACTAAGCAACAGGAAGACATGTCTAATTAATGTTTTGTGGTTAAACCTTAAATTTCAAGAAGGTACATGGAATCCAAAGGATGTGATTTCAAAAAAATATATCGACATTAGTTTTTATTGGAGTGACATAATATTTTATGTTAATTTATTATATGGTGTTTCAATTGTAACACTTTGGGATTTCTTTAAATATTTTTCTTTAAATAAATTTAATTTCTTCAATATATTTCATTACATGATACAATGAGTTTAGAAGAAAAAATATTTCCAATATAAATATAAATATTTATCTTATAATTTATTTTTATTTTTTTATCAAAAATATATTATGTTAAATTTTTGGGATATTTATATGTAAACAGATTTTTTCATGAATAGTGAATTTTTTATATTTTATTAATATTACCATTTAATGTAAATAATATTTATAATTGTGCATTTAATTTTGTTGAAAAGTAATATTAATATCATTTAGATATAAATAATATAACTAATTTCACAGTAATAAAATTTATACTTAATTTTGGTATAAGTTCTTTTTTGGGATTAAAAGCTATTGTTTTTATAAAAAAATAGTCACATTTTACACATTTACATTATAATTAATTTATAAAAAATTTTATATTTTTAATTTAATGAAATACAATAAATTTTAACATTCATTGGGAACAAAATATCTTACATATATATTTTAGTGTTTTTTTAAATGATTAATTTATGGTGAATTCTAAAAAATACATTTTCTATGAAATATTATATCATTTATTATATTACAACGAAATAAATATTATATAAAAGATCATTGAAGATATTTTCAAAATAATAAATTAAATCAAAAAAAAAATTTTTAAATTTATTTTAAAACATAATAGATATATTTTATTTCATAACAAATATGGAAATAATTTTCAGTACATATATTGAGATTTCACAACACATTAAAATTAAAATATAGTGTAGTAATGATAATATTTTGGAAACAATAAGTACTTTATCAACCCGGTAAATGGAAATGGTGTTTTATTTATGAATATTATGGATATATATGAATTTTGGAGTTATATGAAATATGACATATCCAACATCATATGTAATGATCACGTAAGGTTGGAAATTTTAGAATAACATACTATGTTTGTTTTCATTTCATATATGTATTTAAAATAAATATTGAACAATTTATAAAAATAACTTGATATTAGTAAATTAATTTTTTGGATGTTAATTTATTTTTTAATTTTAGTGAATATATAATTACAACAATTGAATATGAAATGTTGACACTGTTCCTATTAAAGTAATTGAAAATTCAAATTAAATTATTTGAGAAATATTAAAACTAATTATTTTATTATTAATTATTATTTAACACGAATTTAATATTTATTGATAATGAATATTTTTTATGATAATTTTTATACTATAATTCAATATTTTGTATGAGGTATTTAATGTGTAATTAAATGAATAGTGTCATAATTGAAATTAAATATATTTGACAAATATTAAATTAATCAGTTAAAAACTAAATAAATAATAAAAAATGATATGTTGGATCAAAAAATGGCCAAAAATATCATTCCATTACCAATGAGTATATTATTTTTACATTATATGTAAATATTAACACTAAAAAACTGACAAAGTGGTTAATGTGGTTATGGTTAAAATTGATTAATAAAGGGGTTAATAAAAAAATATATTGTTTAAATGAACACATAAAAATATCTGAGTTTTATTGGTTGAATGGATTTAAAAAATATCTTGTATTTGATTCAAAATATTAGATAATTTTAACCCATATCACAAAAAAATGAATTTATTATATTTAATCTTTTCAGTAATCCCATGCATGTCATTTCATTCACTATAAAATGGTACCCCTATTTTTTCTTCAAAAAACAACATAGGAAAATATGGATCCATCGAAACCCACTAAAAAATCATATCAACAACATTATCCATGTTCTATTGGGGTTTCTATTCCTAAAACACTATCCCTAGTTCCTAAAAGAGGTGATCTATGTTAGATCTTCCAAAGAGTATGTTATCAACCCTATTAATAATTTTTTTCTATTTACATTTAAAACAAAAAAATATGTCTAATATATTACAGTGCAATTAAAAAATTACCGCACATATAATTATAAATTATTATTTTTTATATCATAATATTTACTTGTCACCTTTTTCATTACTATAATTCAAACCCATTGTTTGTTTGTACGATGATGTATTATCTTAGGAACTGATGTAATTTACATTCCATAGTCGCCTCACATGGATTTTCATAATGATGGAAATTTATAAAGTATATAATAATTTTGTAATAAACATAATTCCTCCATTATAATATATCCTAATCATCCTTATTATTCGATCCATTAATAAATTATGAACATTACTCATGAATATATATATGGAACCACCTCCATGAATTTATGTGGTTAATTTTCCATGTTATTTTTAGCCATGAGATTTCAAATATGTATATAAAAAATTATTTTTGATTTTTAGTTCATTATTATGATTATTGATATGATAAAACAAATATAAAATTACAACTACCATATAACCAAAATCAAAATATTAATGACAAAATGAAGCAGTTAACACATGAAACATGTATAATAATGTACAGTTTTAAAAGAATACTGAAAAGATATTATTAATTGATCATATATGATATTATCGATACTAATATATTTATTTTTTTTGTAAAAAATATATAAATATATTTTACATGTTGTGAAAATCACATACATGGTATGTTGACCTTGAGGTAAGGGTTTTCTTCTAACTTTTTCATTCAATTGTGATATATTTTAAATTTTTAACCAATTTAAATTTATATAGTCTCTATAATTCCCTATTGATTTATTTAAAATGATAATATATTTATTCATGATGAATAAATTTTTCATTTTATTATTATCCTTCAAAGGGTAACAATTTAAATGTTCCCAAACATGTAATCATTTATTTTGAAAAATCATTTTCACTGAAAATTATTAATTTTCATTGATGGAATAATATAATCTATATGATATATACTGTATTTATTTTATAACAATTTATAAATTGAAATGCGTTCCATTTTTATTTTAATATTTCTACTATTTGAAACATAAATCATTCTTTGATATTTAGAATGGAAAAGGTGATCATACTTTCAAAAAAATACCCTTTTAATTTTTTTTTACATCTTCTTGAAAATATATTTCTATTTTGAATCATAAATATGTTCTCAATTGAATAATAATGGAAAATTATTAATGTTATATTCATTTAATGGTTGGTTTGAATGATCCTTAATTTTCCAAAGTACACAATTTAATTATGAAACTTTTATTATTGATGAATTGATGGTCATATTTTATCTCATGTTAATTTAGTGTTCACTAACATTACCTTGATACATTAACATAAATATGTTAATTTTTATTTAGACATTATACTTCCCCTATGTGTTCATATTTTTTTCTCATGGTTATGATTTTTGGATATATTTATTAAAATTTAGAAATATTATTTTTCCCTTTGGATAAATTTGACTAACCTGGAAAATCTAACTATTCCATATTATTTACTAAATTCGATATTCCTTTGTATGGAATATAGTTATATAATTTCATCAATAATTCAATATATGATGAATGTATTAGGAAATATTTTATGGGTGTTCTCAAAATATAGATATCACCACTATTCATTTACTAGTTTCTTGAAAAAATCTATTTGGCCAAATATATAAAATGTATTTTTTCTCTATAAATACCCATCGATTAATCTGTCATTGAATAAGAAACTATTAATAATGTTTCTATGATTTCTAATATTGTAAAATCTAAAATTTACTATTTAATAAATTTTTATTTTATTTATTTATATCAATGATGTTACTTCATTAATATATTCCATGGATTTACTTCTTATTTTATTGATTACATAATAGGTGTTTTCAGTTATTTTATTTTTCATTTTTATTATTAAATAATTATTCTTTATAAAATATGATGTATGTTTCCCTTAATGAACAACTAGGGTAACTCATTATTTTCTCCTCTACCAAGGATATGAATAAGTATATTACGTAGAATGTACCTTGAAAAATGATAAATAACTGAGAAATAACCAGTACACTAGAGTTGATCATATAAGTCAATAAAATGAAGAAATTGATAATTATTCATTAAAATGATCACATTAAGTGATGTATAATCAATGAAAACCAATATAGAATTAACATATTTTTAAAAAATGAATAGGGTCACACCAATATGACATTATATTGAGGATGTAATTCTTATTATTAATTCATGTAATTACATCATTAATTATAAAAACTAAATTAAATCAATTTTATAGGGTGGTTTTGAAATAGTCATTGAATCATGAAATAAGTCAGCAGTAAACTCATGTTAAAAATTATATGTAACATAAAAAAAGACTAATGAAATAAATCTATATATTCATTTTAATATAGAAACATTTCATTTTTAAATAATTCTTCTTGTTTTCAAAATAACTTCATGAAAACAATCACTTCAATAATTTCTAATTTTCATAGATTATTGATATGTTATCAAAGATATGAATTAATTTTTACAAGGAAACTTTAAAAAATTTTGAAATATAATTTCATTATCTCTAAAATATATCTCAGAATGATAAATAGACTTAAAATAATTTCCCAGAAAAACATCAAACTATTCTATAATAATTCAAACATTGATTGTAGGAAAATGTTGTCCAAATAACAATAATAATAATATTTAATGAAATTATTATATAAGTTTTACATCACATAATATTCGATATGAATAATAATTTCTTTAATCCATGATATTTTATATCCATTTTACATTATTAATCCTCAAATATAATATAATGTTTTCATCCCTAATAATAAACAAAATTATAAAAATCATAAAAATCATGTTTTTTTCTTCCCAATTACTTATTATAGTTTTTTATATATACCATAATAGAATAAAAACTATTGTTTATAAAATATTATTAGAAATAATTATGATTCACACCTATTATAAATATACTTTTCTTGAATTAATATAATATCCCAACTCAAAATAATTAAAACTTCTCACTACATGCATTTAATTACCTTTCTGAAGATTAACAATACACTTTTCCTTAGAGTTTCTAGTAAAGTGTCCAATATTTCTATATCATTATAACATCCCATTTCACATAATTCAGCTTCCAAAATTCTTATTTCTAAAAATTTCACAACTGGGAAATTTAATTTTCACACTGTCACGTTCTATCCTTAAATGTTTCCCCACTTTTTAACTCATTTATTTTATCTTCTTGTTTTTTATTAAAATGACACAAAATCCATATGAACTTTATCTTCATATCATAGAATTTCCTTAACAAATAAAAACTCATAAGAAACTATATCTCAGTATAAAAACTCTCTTCAGCCCTATGAAAAATCGTTCAATTTTACTATATTAGTCCAAAATGAATATCGATGCATATATAAAAATATAATTAAATTTTCATCATAAGAGGAAATATTTTTTTATTAAAAATAATTTAATTTATTAATTTCAATTCCATTTAATTAATAATTACATCATGAAAATAAATTTAAAATAATATTAATTTAAATATAGTTAATCAAATAGAATCTATTTATTCTTTTTCCATACTATCAATAATCAAATGAAATCATTAATCCAATTCAGATTAAAAATGAGAAATATAATGTGTTTCATTATTGTGTATATAACATTCTAGAATATAAAATATATTATATAAATTTTCATTACATCTATAATATTTAAATAAGATTAAGTATATAATAATTTGTGAGGGTTAAATTTCATGAAATTCCTTACATTTGACATGTTCTCCTATAGATATTCTTTCACACAACTTTACGGGTTCCCACATTAATTTCATTCATCTACTAAGTATAACATTCAAAAAACCACTCCCTTCAATAAAATTAATTGTTTTAGTTTTTATGGATATTATCCTCCAATTTTATTTCCACTATATCGTCCTTGTTTCTTCTTTGAAAATCCATTATGAAAATAAATATAATAGCTAAAAAACAAATATATATTTATGATTGATCTTCTGATAACATAAGAATATAATACAATATCATTATGGAATCTATTAACATCTCTTAATAAATTAATGTTATCTAATAATTTTCTCTACTTCAAATTATACTTAAATATTCATTTTCACTCATAAATACTGTACTTTTCAATTCCCAAAAAACATAATGATTATATATTATAGTGAATTCATAAATAATTTATTTTAAAACATTAAATTAATAATAAAATATTATAATAATAATTTTGAAAATCTATGGTTAATAAATAATAAAATTCATATATTCTATCTTTGAATAAGTATATGGTAGAGAATTATTTTAGTGGAATGATTTAAAATAAGTATTTATAGAATATTCCATTACTGTAACATCCTAGTTTCGGAATCCACCCAGAGGCGCCCCGTACCCGGTTGGTCACATGGCCTCATGCACATTTTCCCAAATTCCAAAGGTTCTTAACTAGTAGTGAGGGCCTTGGTTGTGATAGTGTGGAAACTATTCTTTCATTGGAAGAGTGAAACATTAGAAATGAAACAGATAACAATAGTGCAAGAAATAATAATACCATACAACAGTAAACAATGAAAGACTATATGTAATAACAACTGAGCACATATATATACAATTACTGATACATATGTCTACGAAAGTAGCCAAACAAGTAAATATTCATGGATACAATACTAATACAAATTACAAGGAAATTATAGTGAACATCTCCACAACACCGAAAGCCTCAGCTTGGTCACATGCTCCTCATCTCCAAAGAAATCAAGTACCTGTAGTAGACGAGAGCTTTCCCTTATCTATAAATGCAGGGATATAATCTTTTTGGGAACAAAAGAATGACCCAGAGAGGGTGTGAGACTAATCCTAGTAGTCAAACACTAAAATATAAATACCTAACAGTCAGTGAATATATATGGAGGGAAATAAAAAAAATGAAACAGTAAACAAGGATGTACACATAGGAATAATCTTACAAATTCAATTGCATTCATATTCATATATCTAGTAAACAGCTAATCAAAAGAGGGTAACCCACTAGGATGTAATTGTAGTCTAACCCCTATGGTTCAACCAAATAAACACATGAAACTCTCTAGGAAGTAATCACAGTATAACCCCTCTTTTTCAGCTTTAACAAACACACTCTGAGTAAGAAATCACCATAAATTCCCCATGTGGTATCATATCGGTAACTAATAGGCACTCTGAGGAAGAACCCTATGCCAAATTCACCCTATGGCATGTATCAAGGAAACTACAGACACTCTAAGGGTGCATAATTCCTATCCCCACTATGGTATTTGAATGTAATAGTAAAGTAGACACTTTGGGGAAGCCCTCAACATCCATTCCCCCTATGGTCTACTACATCTGGTTCCCACTAACCCATATAATTCAATCGCACACAACGATACATGTAATCCAATTTAAACCTCAAGAACTACTAAGATAAAAAATCTATAACATATAATATCACTTCAGATAATAATCATTATACCTTAACAATACTAGGCATGGAAAAAAAGCAGCCTAACAGGCCATCTAGACCAAATGGTCAAAACAAGCAATATGGTCAAAACATCCATAGCATGGAAATGTTTACCCTATTCACAAACAATTAACCACTACCCAAAAATAAAGGCATATCAGGCAATAACATGGCTAAAAACCATGAGAACACAATACCTCAAATGAGTGTATTGGGTACTTTTGCACATAAAATTCAAATACTATCTACGGAAAGGTGAAAACCACCTTCCTCAATGTCTTGAGATTGATATACGTTAAACCCATGCCTTGAATCACCAAAACCTCCATAGATCTAAAAAATGTTAAAAATGAAAAACTGAGGATTACTTGTGAAAGAGGAGAAATCAAGAGATGATGTTCAAGAAGAAATGAGAACTCCCCTATGTGATTCCAACGCAACTGATGAAGGTGGAATCAGAGAAAAAATGGCGAGTCGGGGGCTCGGTGAAGATTCCACGGTATTGTTTGCTCCTGGATGAGATAGGTCATGAAGAGGATGGTTCTATCGATAAGAAGAAACCTTGTCCATTTTATGAAATAATAAATTAAGTACATGTAATGTTATTTAAAATTACATTGCGTGCACATTCCTTTTTCAGCATCCTCTTTAGGTAGATTTCAGGTCACCAAACACGACCATGTACTTGGCCGTTACACTGATAGTACATAGTCACTCATGGAAATTGGGTACATGGTGTGTACTTAAAGTACACAGCCTGTAATCCTGAAATTTCTAGAAACTCCACTGTTTCTAAAAAACAAGTAGAAAAGAAAATATTACCTAAAAAGAAGACATGGGTTCTTATAATTACCTTCAGTATTATCTTAATTCATATATTCTTTAACTATTAAATAATAAAATTGTACTGTATTTATATATTCATAATAAACCTTTCATATTATTTTCATTATAATTTTTCCATTTTTTATTTCAATGATTTATTTAATAACATATATGGTTTTGTTTAAATTCAAAATTTTGGGGACGGTTGGTTTATAACAAAAATAAATAAATATATTGAATGTGGTCAAAGTTTTTATGTTTAAAATACCAAAATCATAATTAAAAATTAAATATTTTTTAATTTATATATTATATATAGTGTTAATAATTTCCATGTAAGGTCGTTAGGGAAATTGAATCTTGTTGTTTCATGGAGACGATAGTCCATATATAAGCATGAATGAAATTTTAATTATTATAACCGTAAGAAATGAAATAATGTTGAAAACATTTCACTTTTATAGAATCTTAATTATGATATACGTTTCATCGTTTTTCATTAAGTACTTCAATATGACTATACTTGTATAGTGGGAATGAAAAACGAATCACACTACTCTGTGGAGATACAATTCAACACATATAGAAGATATATGTTTTTAATTTCAAATAAATGGAAATATACAAAGTGTAATTCATATTTTTTGATTCAATATTAATAATAATTTCATAGAAATTTTTTATATTCATTAGTCCTATTTCTTTAAAGACGCATAAATTTAAAGGAATTTTTTTTCTTAAATACATTGAAATTTTACGAGTGTGTGGTTTCTGACGGAATCTGATTCTGAGGCCCGGTGTGCCCGTAATCAATTTCTGATGTTTTGTTTGGGTACATTCAATAAATGTATGTGCGGGTTATTTCTATCTTTTGAACAGCTGCTCGGAATTGAAATCTGAGGGCACCAATGAACATGCAACATCAGTATTCTCTTGAGGGTACCTTTACCGTAGTTTCATTTTCTTGGGAGGAGAAGTTAATTTTTGGGGATTTATATTAAATTAAATAAAATTGTTGTACACAATTTTATTGTTTAAGAGTGGGTTATTCCATACAAGGGGGAGTAAGAGGTTGGTACCACCCATACATAACCTCCCATTAGAGGATAATGTGTGGTGGGGCCCACACGAGCCCCTAACCCTTCAACGTCCCTTAAACTCCCCCATTAACACCCCTTCATTAAATTTGACAACTACCCTCTTTTAATGTGAACTATCCACCTCATATCTTTTGAATTTTAAACTCTTCAACTCCTCTTAATTAATTCTAACAACTAGGATTAATTAAATTCCACATGTAATTAATCTTTGAATTCTTTTGAATCAATTTGAATTGCATGGAAATTATATTAAAGTTGGGTAGCTTTTATAATATTTTATTGGAAAATATTTTGGGAGAGAAACCTCTGGAGAATTAGAAGAAGGTGTTCCTCTCTTAATGAAGAACATTTACACTCTCCAACAAAGATCTCAAGTCCTGAGACCATTGTCTTATTCATTCTTGTCCCTCCACATCAAGTAAGAATACTTCACCCGTGAGGAACATCGACTACACTTCCTCCTCCAATGCGTCCCGATGTCAACAAATCGACGTCATCTTCGAATCCTCTTCCCATGACTCAGAAAGAGAGAATCATAATCAATGTAGGGGGTCTGATATAATTTTAACTGAATGAAATTATATTCCGTCCTTGGTGAATTCTTGTATTATCTTTGACCAATTGATATCGCCTAACGCAGAGGGCGCACACCAAACGAACACGGACCGAGGACCCTTTGATGGTTCTTGAATATTTTTGTCGTCAGAAACGGGTGGAAATAGTGACTGGAGGTGGTGGGGAACCAAGGCGGCGGTGACCGGAGGTATCGACCACGCACCGGCTGCATGAAGGAAACCATGGCGTGCATCACGGGCTGCTTGACATATGAACCGAACCTGCAGGCTGTAGACGGTCGGGCTGGAGAACCGTAGCGCCTCTATGGCGCCACACTGCGGAGAACCACGACCCACGCATCGCGTGCCGCATCAACAGCGAACCGGATGGCCACCTACCGGCTGGGATGAAGGTGGCCGCGATACCCGCAGGTGCCATGTGGGAGAACTGCGGCCCGCCCGTGCAGGCCGCTCGGGCCAGGAAGACCGGCCAGACAGGAGGGGCGGCGCCGCTCGGGGCCACCAGTTCAGGAAACTGAGGCGCCACACCCCCCCTAACCGCTCGACCAGGTGGCCCGTGCCCCTCTAGGCCATGCCAACCCCCCATCCCTGTCAGAACCCGCCGAAACTGGTCGGACTGAGCCGACATCCCACTAGTCTTGACGGGTCGTGCCCGTTTCACTTAAACGTGAATAACATTAAGACAACGTGTCCGATCAACATACCGTCTGTGGAAATGGGATTCTCCTGACGAGACCATCCTTTTGAGATACTCTAAGTGAGTTCTATATGAATTTAAAAAATGGCCAGGTTTGTAACAAGTGTAATTCAACCGGGCCCCTGGAACGGAAAAGCCAATATCTCTCAGACCAGGCGTCTGATTGACACACTGTCTGTCGCGTTGGGTTCCTTTTGATGAGACAGAACTTTGGGATAAATCAAATCTGGACTTCATGGTAGTTGATGTATTGACCCCTTGGCTCGAGGAGCGGACCCTCCCAGAATCGAGCGTGTTGTGTGCGGGAACCCTAGAGTTGGTTGCGACTGTGACAACTACTGTACAGGAATCCTATGTGGGTTCAATGATGAAAACTATAATGGAATACTTAGTGGGTTCATCAGCAATGAATACTATACCTGTATCCTAAGTGGGTCCGACAGTTTGACTTCTATACAAGTATTCTGAGTGGGTCTGACATAGTAGCTGGTATAGTATCTTACGTGTGTTCGACTGCTTTGCTGGTCTAGTATCCTACGTGGGTCTGACAACTTAGATGAATCAGTGATTACATCTGATCATATCTATCGCTATACAAAAGATGTATACCTGTGTGAGATGAGTCTTGACTTTCAATTATTTTCATCAATGTGATTGACTTCTTTCCTGTGTGGAGTGGGTTGTGCTTGGGCTCGAGAGTTGGAGCGGATCTGAGATTGATGACTTAGGTATATGTATGGGAATACACCTAATTAGAGTTGGTTGATACTTAGTGATTGTATCTTTCATCTGTGTTTTATCCTTCGTGGATTCTGGGAGACCTTCAGGGGTCTCGGAGAACCTACTAAGTATCATATACTCACCCCTGCACGGGCTATTCCCACACTATGTTGTGATGGATGCAGAAGAAAAACATCACTGATTGAGGTATGGTCTTGTAGAGCTGGTAGGTACCTGGAGGTGGCCCACTTGACGAGATGTACATGGAGTAGACGGACCAACCCGAGGTGCTGAGGAGGACATCTTTACCCACCCTTCAGGTGGGATTCCCGAAGGAGGACTCAGTAGTTTCTGTTTTACATTACCTTAGTTTTACTATATTTTTATTTGTACCTTCCTTTACTGTTGGGCTTGTATTTCCAGCCCCTTTCCTTTCAGCACATACTTTTTTATTCAGTATTACTTTTTGCTTACTTATTTTGCATACTCTGTTGTGTTTTTTACTATTATAAAGGAAATGTATTCCTTTCTATCGGGATTTACACCATTGGTGCTAGTCGCCAGCCCCTGGCCTATAGATGGCGAGCTTGGGGTAGTCATGGCACGAGGCCTGAGGATGGGTCGTGAAAAATTGGTATCAAAGGAGTCGGTTCTACCACAAAACTCAGGACTCTGATCATTCATTTCTGTAAATAAATTGTGTCAAGAGTATTGAGTGTGGTTTTCAGTACCAGGATTCCAGTGTTGGTGCGGCGGCTGACATATCCATACACCAGGACCCTGACCTATGATTTCCGACTCAGTGCACGAAAACACTGATTTCATGTGTGTTTCCAATGTTTTCTTTCTGATTATTTGTGTCCGATCACTAGGTATACTGTTTTACCGTGGCACACCTGTTTCTTTTAAGGATGGCCTCACGAAGGCAGCCATCTAGGGTTCCGAGTTTTGTACTAAATGGTAGCCCACCAAGCGATGAGGCCTCGGTGCAGGGCCCCATCACAGTAGAGGAACCAACGGTACCACTACCCGCTGAGCCACCAATACCACCAGCCCCAGTAGTAGAGAGTGGATGCCGCCTGAGATCATTGCAAGAGTTCCAGTGATAGAGGCCACCCAGGTTCTGCGGAGAGACGGACCCACAGGCAGCTAAGGATTGGCTGGAGGTTGTCTTCAGAGTTTTCAGATTGGTGGGGACACCGGTAGACCTTATGGTGATCCTTGTCATGAGTCTGATGCACGTAGCAGTAGGAAGATGGTGGAGCCTGTTGCTCAAGGTGCATGACGAGGCATATTTACACTGGACGAACTTCAAGAGTCTCTTTCGATCGGAGTTTGTTCCAGTCACCCTTCGTGCAGTGCGGATTCATGAGTTACATCATCTACAGCAGGGCAGCAAGACTGTAGCTCACTACTCAGTGAAGTTCACAGACCTCTCAAGCTACTCCACAAACATGGTATGAGACCCATTCTTTAGGGCCCAGACCTTTGAGAAGGGACTCAGACATGAGATCAGGGATTCGATGATATCCCTCAGTATTCCGACATAGGCGGGATTACTAGAGAGAGCTCTTCTTATGGAGAGATTTCTTTCTAAGCCAACACCAGCCCCGAGACCCACCGCAAGATGACACATATCAGAGTATTTTACAGCTGGCAGTAGATAGTTGATGCAGAGTTCCAAGAGGACTAGGACATCAGGTGGGCGACCTCAGGATACAGGTTTGGTTGTTCGGGGAACACGAAACCGAGCCAATTATACGAAGAGAAGGCAGTGCTATGCATGCGGCAGGCTGGGTCACATGGCTGAGGACTTCCCGACTCACCATGCGGACAAGAAAAAGAAAATAGAGGGACCTCTCATGAAGAGGCAGAGGTTCGACCGTGGTGTTGCGCTAGGAGTGGGCGGATGAGGCAGAGGAGCTGGCCGAGCAGCGGGTGGTGGATGAAGTTTTGAGGCTCTACCTCCACCGCTACCAGGAGGTCCACCCGGACCACAGGGGCTGGTGGACAGAGACTGGCTTATCTCAAGGTAGTCGAGTCCTATGACCATGGTGCACCGGAGATGATTCGAGGTACTATCTGTGTCTACTCCACCCTGGCTAATGTACATATAGACACATGTACGTGTCATTATTTTATTGAAAATGCCTTTGTCCAGAGCTCGAAGATTCTAACATAGCTGTTGGCTTGATACTTATGGCTAGAGACTCCTATGGGAGCATAATCGATGATTATGCACTAGTGCCAGCAGTGTGAGCTTACTCATGGAGGCGAGAGATTCGGATGGGATTTTCTTGTAGTGGTGTCGAGGCCTTACGAAATCATCTTGGGTATAGACTGGTTTTCTACAATCCATGCTCAGATCGACTAAATTAGGTGCAAAGTGTGGTGTTTCTGCATGGATGGGACCAGGTTCACCTTCACCGGTGATAAGGGAGCCTCTGCAGCGTAGGATAGAAATTTCGCAGAGGAGAGGGCAATCGATCACACTTCAATTGTCTAGTCCCATCCTCGGAGCGATTGATGTGATGAGACCAAGTTTTCCTGTTGTGGTGGATCAGTATGTGGACGGTTTCCTGATGACTTTCTCGGACTACCTCCTCATAGAGAGGTAGACTTCTACATAGACATGTACCATGGGACAACACCAATATCTACCCCAGCATATCTGATGGCTCCCACTGAGCTTCGTGAGATGCGGGTACAGTTGAAGGACTTGCAGGGAAAGGGATTTATCCGACCCAGTGTTTCGCCCTGGGCTTCTAGGATTTCGTTCACCATGAAGTCGGATGGGAGCTTGCAACTGTGTGTTGACAATCGTCGCCTGTATCAGGTGACTGTGAAGAACACGTACCCACTCCCAAGGATTGATGACCTCTTTGATCAGCTAAAGAGAGAAAGATGGTTTTTGAAGATAGACCTCAGGTCAGGCTATCACCAGCTCAGAGTTTGAGATGAGGATGTGCAGAAGACGCCCTTCAGGTGTCGGTATGGCCATTACGAGTTCTTGGTTATGCCCTTCGGCGTAACCAATGCTCCATCAGTGTTCATGAGTCTCATGAACATGATCTTCTAGCCTTACCATGATCGATTTTTCATAGTTTTCATCGACGACATTCTGATTTACTCGACTACTAAGGAGGAGCACTCCTACCACTTACGGGTTGTACGGGATAAACTATGAGAGAAATAGCTTTTTGGTAATCTCTCGAAGTGTCAGTTTCGGATTCGAGAGGTTCACTTCATGGGACACGTCATCTCGGAGACTGGAGTTGCAGTGGATGCAGTGAAGATCACGGTAGTACTTGCTTGGGAGCCCCCCACAAGTGTGACGGAGGTGCAGAGTTTCTTGGGTCTGGCTGGGTACTATCAGAGATTTGTGCCAGAATTCTCAAGAGTTGCAAAACCACTTTTAGCTTTGACAAAGAAGGGTGAACCCTTTGTGTGTCAGATAGATGCCAACAAATCTTTCAGGAGCTGAGACAGAGATTGACCAGTGCGCCCATCTTGAGGCTACCAGAGGAGGGCATTGGGTACGTATTTTTCTATGAAGCATCAGGGACTAGACTCGGGTGTTTCCTGATGCAAGAGTGACTGGGGATCACATATGGATCGCGGCAGTTGAGACAACATGAGCAGAAATACGCTGCCCATGACCTAGATTTAGAAGCAATGGTCTTCACCTTGAAGATGTGGTGGCACTATTCGATGGGAGAGTGCTTTACAGTCTACTCTGACCACCAGAGTCTCAGGTACATATTCTCTCAGAAGGACCTGAACCTGAGAGAGCAGTGATGGCTCGATTTCCTCCAGGAATATGACTTTTAGATAGTCTATACTTTTGGGAAGGGAAACATTGTAGATGATGCTCTTAACAGGAGATCGGGCATTCAGCTGTTAGGAGAGGCGACAGAGAATCTATAAGCATTGCATATATCGTTTGTGGATATAGATGGATTAGCCTTTCTTCAGTCTCTCAGAGTCACTCCTCCACATCTTCAGTGAGTCAGGGAGGCATAGCCTGGGGACATTGACTGTGAGACGCGACGTGCTCAGATATCCATAGGGCAAGCACCTGATGGATTTTCTGAAGGAGGGGAGCACGTCAACCTCTTCAGGGGACGTACTATGGTACCAGTTGCACTACAAGAGGAAGTGATGAGGGAGTTTCACAAATCCCCTCTAGCAGTACATCCATGAGTGGCGAAGATGTATCAGGACCTCAAACGACAACACTGGTGTCCGGGTAAGAAGAAGGCTATAGTAGAGTTTTTATCATGATGCCTCACTTGTCAGAAAGTGAAGGCAGAGCACTAGGTACCATAATGCTTGGTACATCCTATAGAGGTACCAGAGTAGATGTGGTAAGAGATATCCATGGATTTCATGATGGGGCTTCCACATACATCCAGAGGACACGACTCTATCTGGGTTATCATAGACCGACTCACCATGTCGGCCCACTTCCTACCGATCAGAGAGCACAGATCAGTAGATAGTATGGGATGCCTCTATGTTCAAGAGATCGTACGACTTCATGGTGTTCCATAGTCTATCGTTTCCAATTGAGATGCTCGATTCACTTTCCAACTATTTAAGGGGTTACAAGATGCTTTGGGACGCAAATATATCTGATCACTGCCTTCTATCCTCAGACGGATGACCAGACAGAGAGGACCATTCAGACTCTCGAGGACATGCTCTGTGCATGGTTCCTCGACTTTGGTCTCAACTGGGAGGATCACTTACCCTTGGTGGAGTTTGTGTACAACAACAGTTACCACTACATCATCGGGATGACCCCGGACAAGGAAATGTACGTCCGACCTTGCAGATCACCTCTGTCCTGGACTGACCCAGGGGAGTCAGCACTTGTAGGACCTGAGATGGTTCAGGCTACGACAGAGAAGGTGCAGATCATCTTAGAGTGGATGAAGACTGCACAGAGCAGACAAAAGTTCTATGCTGATAGGAGACGGAGACCACTGGAGTTCGAGGAAGGGGACCATGTCTTCCTATGGGTCACACCTCGAGAAGGTCTACTGAGATTTGGTTGGGGTGGCAAGTTATCTCCGCGTTTCATCAGACCTTTCAGGTCCTCAGCAGAGTAGGCGAGGTGACATACCTCCTAGCCCTTCCAGCTTAGTTGCACTAGGTGCATGAAGTCTTCCACGTATCTCAGCTTAGGAGATATGTGCACGACCCATCCCACATCATCGACCACGTAGAGATGGACAAAGATGATGGGTCCACATTCATGGAAGTCCCAGTGTAGATCAAGGATCGACAGGAGTGGTCCTATGTGGGCGGTCGATTCCTCTGGTGCGCGTTCACTAGTAGCACGAGAACCTCCATGAGAGAACATGGGAGCGGGAGGCTCTGATGAGTGCTCACTATCCTCATTTGTTTACCTAGTGTTTGTTTTAGATTTATGGGGATGTAAAGCCCTGAGGTGGTGGTATGGTAAATACTCAGAAATTTCATGGAAATTTTTTTCTTAAAAACTTTAAAATTTTACGAGTCTGCGGTTTTTGATGGAACCTAATTCCGAGGGCCGGTGTTCCTGAAATCAAATTCCTAAGTTTTGTTTGGGTAAGCTTAGTAAACGTACGTGCATGTTTTTCTATGTTTTTAAAAGGTTCTTGGAATTGATATATAAGGACACTGATGAACTCGCAGCACCGATATTCTCTTAAGGGGACCTTTACCTCATTTGCGTTTGCTCGGGAGGAGAAGTTATTTTTTGGGATTTATATTAAATTAAATAAAATTGTTGTACACAATTTTATTATTTAAGAGTTGGTTATTTCCTAATAGGGGGAGTTAGAGGTGGGTCCAACACCCACATAACCTCCCATGAGAGGATAATGTGTGGTTGGTCCCACACGAGCCCCTAACCCTTCAACTTACCTTAAACTCCCCATTAACTCTCCTTCATTTATTTTGACAACTTCCCTATTTTAATGTGAACTCTCCACCTCCTCTTTTTTTAATTTTAAACTCTTCAACTCCTCTTAATTAAGGATAACAACTAGGATTAATTAAATACCACATTTAATTAATCTTTGAATTCTTTTGAATCAATTTGAATTGCATTGGAATTTTATTAATGTTGGGTAGCATTTATAATATTTGCTTGGAAACTATTTCGGGGGAGAAACCTCTGAAGAATTAGAAGAAGTTGGTCCTCTCTCAATGATGAACATTTATTCTCTTCAATGAAGAACTCAAGGCCAGAGACCATCTTATTCTTCATTCTTCTCCCTCCTCGTCATTGAAAAATACTCTGCCTGGGAGGAACGTCGACTACGATTCTTCCTTGGACGCGTCTTGACGTCAACGAATCTACGTCTTCTTCGAATCCTCTTCCCATAACATGGAAAGCGAGAATCAGAAAAAAGGTAGGGGGTTTGATATAATATAAAGTGAATGAAATCATATTCCATCATTGGTGAATTCTTGATTTATTTTTGGCCAATTGATATCCCCTAACGCAGAGGGAACCGACTGAACGAACACAGCTCGACAACCCTCCGATGGTACTTGAATATTTTTGGTGGCAACAACGGGAGGTGGTAGTGATCGAAGGTGGTGGTGAATGGAGGCGGCGACGACCGGAGGCGGTGACTGCGCACCGACCGCATGATGGAAACCGTGACCTCCATCCACAGACCGCTTGGAAGATGAACCGAACCGGCCGTACGTAGTGGTCCGGGCTGTAGAACTGCGGCCCGCGCTCCGTGGGACGCTTCGGTGGAGAACCGGCCAGCTGACTACTGGTGGGGTTGGGGGAGGCCGCAACACTCACAGGTTTCATGCGATTGAACTGTGGATAGCCCGTGCGGGCCACTCTCTGCAGGAAGACCGACCAGATATGAGGGGAGACGCCGCTCGACACTATATGTTTGGGAAACCGAGGGGCCACCCCCCCCCCCCCCCCGCACCACTCGGTAGGCCGAGCCAACCCGTGGCCCTCCGTGGGCCGGGCTGCGCCACACCGGGCTGGGCCATGCCCCACCGGGCAGGGCCGCGCCACACCGTGCAGGGTCATGCCCCGCCGAGCCGGGTCGCGACACGCCGTGCATGGCCGCACCCCGCAGGGTCGATCTACACCCCACCGGGCCAGTCTGCACTCCACAGGGCCAGGCCAACCCCCCTAGTCGGTTCAGACCCACCAAACCAGGCTGAGCCGACCTTCCAGCCCACTGGGCTTGGCAGGCCGGACTCGTTTCACTTAAACATGAAGAACATTAAGAACGCGTGTCTGATTGACTCACCATCTACGGCACTGTGATCCTCGTGATGAGAAATTCATTTTTCGATACTCTAAGTGAGTTTTGGATGACTTTGGAAAATGGAAGGGTTTGGAACAAGTGTAATTCCAACCGGGCCCTTGGAACAAAAAAGCCAATATCTCTCAAACCGGGAGTCCGATTGACGCGCCATCTGTCGCATTTGGTCCCTTTTGATGATACAGAACTTCAGGATACATCAGATCTATACTTCATGATAATTTATGTATCGACCCCTTGGCTCGAGGAGCGAACCCTCCTGGAATCGAGCATGTTGTGTGTGGGAACCCTAGAGCAGTCTACGACTACGATGACTACCGTTATGGAATCCTCTGTGGGTTTGACAACGAAAATTGTACTGGAATCCTCCATGGGTTCGACAATGATGACTAATGAACTTTTATCCTAAGTGGGTCTAACAATTTGACTTGTGTACTTGTATCATGAGTGGGTTCGACAGAGTAGCTGGTCTACTATCTGACGTGGGTCCGATAGCTTAACTAGTCTAGTATCCTACGTGGGTCTGATAGCTTAGATGAATCAGTGACTATATTTGATCATCTCTATCGCTATATGAAAGATGTATACTTGTGTGAAACGAGTCTTTACTTTAAATCATTATCATCAATGTGATTAACTTCATCCCTGTGTGGACTGGGTTGTGCTTGGCTCGAGGGTTGGAGCAGAACTGGGATTGATGACTTAGGTATATGTATGGTCATATAAATAAGTATAGTTGGTTTATACTTTGTGATTGTATCTTTCTTTTGTGGTTTATATTTCATGGATTCTAGGAGAGCTTCGGGGGTCTCGTGGTCCCTACTGAGTATCGTATACTCACCCCTGCATGGGCTATGCCCGCACTATGTTTTGTTGGATGTAGACGACGGACAATACTGATTGAGGTAGAGTCTTGTAGAGCTGGACGGTACCTGGAGGTGGAGCACTTGGTGAGACGTACACGGAGTATACAGACAGAACTAAGGTAATGAGGAGGCCATCTTTATCCACCCTTTAGATGGTATTCCTAGAGGGCAACATAGTAGTTTCTGTTTTACTTTACTACAGATGTACTAGATTTTCAGTTGTACTTTACTTTGCAGTTGGACTTGTATTTACGACCCCTTTCCATTCAGCACTTACTTATGTATTCAGTATTACTTTGTGCTTACTTCTATTTCTTACCCAATTTTTTTTGTTTACTTTTATAAAGGAAATGACTTCCCATTGTATTAGGATTTACACCTTTGGTGCTAGTCGCCATCCCCTGGCCTATGGAAGGCGGGCATGGGGTAGTCACAGTACGGGCCCCAAGGAAGGGTCGTGACAATCGCTATAACCATCTAGGTGATACAGTGATGGACATGAAAACACCTCCCTCTATAGATATGGTAGTCCACTAATATTCAAGAGTGATGATTTAATTTTAAATGGGTAAAAATGAGATATAAAGGTGTTTTAACAAAAAATAATAACATTTTAGTGTATATAATTCACATATTTTAAAATATTATAATTGGTAGAACATATTATATATTGGAAAACATAATATATAATCTTGAAAGTGGTCAGTTATAAGTTATACATCTTCCAAAAATAACTACCAATAAATTTCTCATTATTCAATATAGGATTAATATTTACATTAGGAAATGAAATCTAATATTGTTTGAGAAATTAATGGGATTGATTTGGGACATCAATTTTAGAAATAGACTTATAAAAATTTATGAGGATCAGTGGAGAGTGGGTGCCCTTCTATCTGTGGTGAGAGTGAAACACTTATAATTTTCTAGAACTATTAAATATTATAAATATATAAATAGAGTTCAAATTTATCATGAACTATAAAACTATAGAGATAATATAATAATTTTAGAAATAAAATAATCTATTATTAATTAGGATATTGTTTTTGGCCTTATTAGTTTGTTTTTAAAAAAGATAACGGATGTATCATTTATCGTGCTGTCCCATTATTGACATGGATAGTATTTATAATGATCAAAATTTAAATTACCATGATTGATAAATTTTATCATCAGTATTACTAATATTTATTCAAAATTTTATGATTTATTTTTTTAATTAGATGAAATTATATTTAATATATATTTTAAAACCACAATAGAAAATATTTATTTTGAAAATATTGTTCTAAACTATAATGATGAACATATACGAAATAAAAATATAATGTTTCAACTTTGTAATTATTTTTATTTTGTTTAATAACATGGATATATTTTACTATATAACAAATTCCAAATCACAACAATGATTTTTAATTACATTATATATTGAAATGAAATGATGGTTTTTCAAAATTCAGCATATTTTTACTTGTCACTAAAAATTCAATATTTTCAATCAAAATAAAAAAATGATTCATAAGATATATCAATAATATTGATTCTATAATTGAATTATATTTTTATAAACTCAATATCATATATGAAGTTTTATATATTTTAAATATTATATTGTAATATAAGGAAAAATGTAGTTAAATAAAATTTTATGTCTTTATTGAATATATATTCTTTCATTAAACAATTATAATTATGAAACCAAAAAATAAATTTTAATTATATTATTGATTTATCATCAGTACTTCCTTACTTATAAAATATAATACTTACTTCCATTTAGCATCTCAACTCTATCCAACTATTGTTATAATCTCGTTAAATAAATATCCTCTAATCAATATATATAAACATATTCACACTTTGGTTAATAATACAACAAATTATAATTTAGGGCTTTAAAATTATACATAATTAATATTTTTAAGTTGAAATATCTAAATATATTTTTAACTTTTTTTTCACTCACCCACATTTAATATAAATACAAGGGCTTTCTAAACACTGGTGGTGAAAACAAGAAAAGTAAAATTTATAATTAATTATTGAAATAATCATCTCTGTTAAATATTTCATTGTAGAAAAAAATAATTATTATCTAAAAATATATGTTATACATAATAAAAACTTTATATTATAGAATATAAATTTATTCAGAAAATGTCTCATGATAAATCCTACACATATCATAAATAATGGATTAAAAACATAAATGCTAATGTTGGATCCTCACTCTATAGGATGGACCTACACAATGACCTATAAATCCACCATGTCTCAAAACATATTATTAATGAGTTATTGTCCTTCTCAAAACCATTTGGTGAAATATAAATCACCAGAACAATAGACCATTGATCAATTTCACACTAATACATAATATTAATGGATGTTATAAATTTTTTAATACACTCATTGCATTATGTATCTCTAAATTTATAATGGAGGTGAATGATGTGTAACCATGTTAATGATACATCACAACTAAACCATACTGTAATGAATGAATTATCACCAAACCGTTATTTTCAATAAGATCATATACATTAATGAAAATTTTATATGGTAAAGGACAGAGTACTAACAAACCATTATATTTTCAATAAAAAATAAAAAATAAAATGGTTGATGCAAAATTGGTACCTCAAAAAGTTTATTCAAACCACTAAAGAATGTGGTTTGTTTTCAACTAATAAATTATTAATGGTGAATAATTTTCCTCACTACTGAAAAAATTCAAACAATAAGTCATTTTTTATGTCATATAAGTGAATTCTGTATCACTTAATTATCATTTAAAATGAACAATATATAAGTATTCAAGATAAATATCTAGAAAATATTATAATACCATTATTCACGTGGATATTTATGATATACCCACATTAGGATTGGCCTGAGATGCCTTTTAGAGTTTACAATCTCACACATTACACGATTTGATACAAATTATGGGTCATTTTCACATTTCCATAGTTATTTTTATAATATTTATGGTTATAGGGCACTATGATTTAGAATCAAAAAATATATTGGACCACTCCTAAAACAAAAAATTCCTATCATTAACCATAGAGGATTATGATAAAAAAAATTGGTGATGGTGAATAAATATATATTTTTTCTTTCTAAATATTACATATCATGAGAAAAAATTATAAAAATTTATGTCATTGTTTAAGACCACCTAACAAAAACTAATATAGTCCAAATCATTTTTTTCAGTTGTTGATTCAATATATAATATCAAAAATAAAAAGATGTATGAAATAATCTGGAAAATTAGTCCTAATTAAAATGATATAGGGAAAAAATGAGAGACAAAAAAATGAATCATGTTGTGTTTTGACATATTAATAGAGTTTTTTGGAGATATATGTTAAATAAAAAGAGAAATTGTGAGGGAGACCATTCATTGGGAGTAATAATTAATTGAGGAAGTGAAGATGGTCGTGAATTCAACCTATATAAGAAAAATGTAAAGTATCTAATTTTTTAAAAAAATTTAATATAAATGATTAAATAATTAATAAAAATCTTTTAGAGCCCCAACGATCTATCATTATTACTATTGAATAAAATTATGGGATTCTTGGGTCCTATTGGGCCCCAAATAATCCCATGTAGAACAGGCAGTAGCCTCTTCCATAGACATGGGAACATCAATTACCACAAATAGAGCATTTCTGTCCCAAATTTGATCTCTAGTACCACCAGCTAAATAATGATAGTAACTAGGATCCAATGTAGAAATACACCACATGGATAATTTCAAAAAAATAATAATCTCAATCCTCCATTGGACCCATTCGTAGCTAAAAAGGAAAACACAAGATTTTTGAGAAAAAATTGAATTCAAACCATGGTATGATAATATTGTTATAATGGACATTAATTGATGAACTATTTACATATTTGGGATTTGATATATTTACCTAACTGTAGTTATAGAAGAAAATTAATTATTTTAAGACACAATGTTTATAACTACTATTATATTAGTATATGGGACCAGAGAACTATGAAAATGCCAGTAAGTTGATAATGATTTTTTTAAAGACATGTATCACAAGATATGATAAAACAATTTAAACCTAAAATTCTTTCTTGGGTCCTTATTCCTTAAAATTAAAAATGTGGATAATAATACATGAAAATAAAATGATTCATCAATATTGAATCATTATCTATGAATGATACCATATTTTACAAAAAATATTTCATTAAAGGATTTAATTATATCCCCCTATATATTTGACACAATTATACATTTATTCAGCTTTTGTTTATTTTATACTCTTTGTCATGAGATATATTATTTTTATGATTAACGTAAAATTACTAGATAAAAATTTACATGACATAAGTAAGTAGATAAATATATATTTTTTCACTCTCATTCCCAAATGTAACCCATGATTGATGTCTTATGATGTCTCAACAATCAGGATTTTTTTTCAATAACCATGATTCTAATATTTTTTCTTATAAAAATGAAAAAAACACATCTAAATTTACATCAGTTCTAAAAGAATTTAATACTAAATAATAAATCAAAAATTAAAAATATGACTTAGATACGATTTAATAATTACCAAAAAAAATTCCCCACACACATGGTATACAATAACATGTCTCATGATGAAATAAAAATAAATAAATGATCTCAATCTATGTAAATATGTTTAATATACCTCATATAAATAATTCTAATTTAATTAATTTTATCCCTCTAAATATTAAATTATATCAAAATAAATAACATTTTAATATATTTTAAAAAAATTAAAATTGATAATATTATGAAAAAGAATAACATATCATTTAACTTCATTAATTATTTCAAATATGATAAATCATATTTTAAATTTATCTAGACCATTTATGTGGGGCTTAAATCATTCTGAAATATAATTCACTATAATAGTGGTATATTTGGATAAAAATTTTATGTCACACTCTAGTGCCTAATAATGGACTTAGTATGAAAAAACCATATAACAATATTGGTAACAAATAAAATATCCTGGAACAAATATTTACTATGTCTTAAATTCATAGCCAATAATGGCTGGATATTTCATAATTCAATTTTAATAAATATATATCACATGATGATTCAAAACAAATTCAATAAACTCATAAAAATAGTGGATGAATTAAATTTTTTTTTCAAATTAAAATAATATAAATAACACAATATAATATTACAATAAAAATGGAGAAAAATATATATGAACCAAAACAAAATACACCATCGATGTTTCATAAGTTAAATCGATTAACTATAAAATTAAAAAAACAAATGTCATATATAAATATACATACCATATATCCCAATTAAAAATGTAATATTATTATTTTCTAAAATTGAAGTAAATGTATTTTATGAACTTATAAAGAAACTAATTCTAAATACACCCCATTAAAATATTTATATTGAATTTCTTTTGTGTAATAGTCAATGTAAATTTCATAATTTTTTACTATATTTACACTCTACCATTCTATTAAATTTAATAAGAGAAAATGGCTAAACTACCAACACCTATTACAACACATTCTAATTCTCTAGTACTTACCTATAGAATGATAATTGACAAAACATTTTGAAATTACTCATTAGGGACATTAAAGGGTTTGACGATATCATTTTGAGTATCAAGTGACCACCAAAACCTGAATACCATGCATAATTCTATATTATTATGAAATTGTAAAAAACAAGAGTAATTAGGAGTATAAAATTCATAACTATTTATGCGGAATAATTAAAAGGATATTACTAATAATATTAAACCATGTATAATGAGAGTATTCACATCCCGCATACTTATGTTGATCATATTGATCAAAAATAGAGAATTGTAATGTATAGAAAATATGATTCCTTTCCAAACTGGCCTAATAAATGGATATCATTGAATGATACAAATTCTATGTGAAATGTAATGTTGTATAACAAGTTGGTAAAAAATGAGGTTCATCACCAAGGAGAAGAGAAAAGTTCAAGAATGAGTCTAGAAATCATAACTACTCCAACTCCAATAGACATGTTCTTTATATATAGATAACCTATTCAAGATATATTTAAATCAAAAAATGATAATATGTTTTCATCCTTAGGTGAAATGAATTCGATATAATACCAAAATCAATAAACTAAAATTGTTTTGTTTTTTAATAATTATAAAATATACCTCTTTAATAATAATATAATGATATTTAAATACATATATTACAAAAAAAGATATTGAATCTAAAATATGGTAAAATAATAACACCAATATACTAGATTCATATTAGATAAATATTTCTGAACAAAATACAAAATTGAATGAAAATATAATAAACCAGTTCCTCAACACGTATTAGAATGTAGTCATGTTATGAAAACCATCAATCTCCACATATTACAAGCATATGATTTTCAAATCATGGTAACATCAAAAATAAATATGAATTAAATATAAATAATATTAAATTACTATAAAATAAACATGAAAAGAAATAATAAAACCAAGAATCCCACTAAAATAAATTTCTCAATGCTATAAGGAATTTCAATAATAAACCATTAATATCATAATAAAAATAATTATTCATAAATATAAAAGTGAAAAATAATTCTTCAAGGTCTAATAAATTAATTTTTAATTCTAAAAGATTGAAAAATATATATAATTTCAATTATTTTACCAAAATTAGAAAAAGTAATGATAAAATATGAAAAAAATGGAATACTATTATTTTTATATCATTGGATAAAATCATATATTCTGTAGTGGGAATCAAATTACAATATTTATAAGAAACATATATGAAATAAAATAAAAAAGAAGAAGATGTTGAATCATTATAATATTAGAAAATAAATAAATATTTTAAATTGGAATAATTAATGGATACTTTTCTTGACGAAATGTAACTAAAACTTCATGGAACCAATTTTATTACATATTGAAGAAAAAAATACATGAATATAATAGATATGGAATTTTAAATCACAATTTAGACATAAATAGATGGAATAATTTTTAATAATATTATAGTTGGGTTTAAGTAGTGTGATATAAGGCTTAAAAAGAATATAATACATGTCATTGGATGTATTTAGATTATGGTTAATCGTAGTCAACAATATAATTCGATCTGTATCTATTACTAGTAAAATAGATTAATATTTTTCCGAAAAGATGTTTATGCATCCATCAATCCCAAAAAAGTACCCAATACAGTATAATTAGGTTCCCAGTTCCCACTACATCAATTCCACATTCACTCGTATCCTCTAACTCTCTCTGCAATACCACTAAATCCTTCTAGATGATGTTTTATAGTAATAATGAATGATGTAAGATGATATCAAGAGTAAATAAAAGGCGTTAATTTTTTACAAACCATTAATATTTAACATTATATTTTATATTATAATTAATTAAATGTAACATTTAATAATCTCAAATAAAAGAAATATTTTCCCTATAAATGATGGTCCATAAAAATAAACAACTATTTGGATAATCATCCTTTGAAATATACCATAATATTTAAAAATCCAACCATTAACATATAGAAATATTATATTTAACCATAGAATGGTTTTATATCTTGAGGAAAAATATAGATGGTGTTCCTCAACAATTTATATTCCTAGGTGAAAAAATACATCTGAAATTTTCTGACACCAATGGATTAATAATAATGATAAATATTTACTATCACATTACACTTCTAGGTTAACTAAAAAACATGAAATTTAATATATATAATGATATCCAAACACAAATAATAATGGAAAAAATATAGTAACATAATATATATGGACATAACTATATGTATTAACCCTCATGTAACCAATGGTATACCCGTTGACCGATGTTTATGTGTTTTTCAATGAAATAGATACATTATGGCTATATGGTTAATGAGATGAATCATAGAAGTCTATAAAATTAGAGATGTATTGAAATTTTATACAGCACCACTATTTTTTATAATAAAACATGTTTATATGTATGAAATTTATTTAATTAATAATATTATTATTTGTATAAATGATCTCTTATAAAATTTATGATAATATAAAATAGTAAAATTTATTTCATAAAAGAAAAAGCCACATTCATAGTAATAATTAAAAAAATATAAATTCTATCATGTTTTCACCTATAATATAATATTTTTTATATCTATAGTAATAATAAATAATTTAATAAATTCATTATTATTAATAAATTGTAATAATACATGAAATCAGCATTGAAACTATCCATCCCACTTCCTATAATGAGATCCTATTAATGAATAAAAACAACATAATGAAATATATTAGGATTAATGGGTTTAAAATATATAGATTCGTTATCAATTATGTTTGAAATAATGGTAATGTTCTAAAGGAACTCTATATTTTTTAAATTAAATTATAATACCAAGATTAGTTTAAATATTTATTGTATTTATATCATAGTTGTAATACAATCAATGTAATACCACATTAACATGGATTCAATTTTTTTGACTCTCTTAGGTGTATTCTTTTTCCACTATTGAAAAAAAATTAACTCACTTTTGGTTAGGAATCTATGAGTTGGATATCACAATGAGTGGTATGATATGAAATATTTATGAAATCATAGGTTCTCTAAGTCTTTAATTATATTACTGATGAACAAAAAAATATTAAAATAATTTCATATTAAGAAATTATAATCAACATTTTTTTGATGGAGAAAAAATCTGATGGGGTGTTATTTGTAACTATTGGACTATGGGTTGACTGTGTTATTTCAAATCATTATAACTTTATAAAACATAAAAAATTTATAAAATTAGATAAAAATAAAATTGAAAAGAATATGTTATTTATGAAAAATATCAATTAATAAAAAACAACCTGGTTATTTTCTTTTTCAAATGAAAGATCGAAATAATTTAAATGATGAAAAAATATACAATATTATAAAAAAAGGTGAATTGATATATTTATAAATTAACTACCTATATTATTATTTATCTAATATAAATAAATTAAAATATATTTATTTTCTTACCCATACAAAATTCAATTTTTTAGAAAAAAATTTCCACTACCTATAAATTTTATTTCAAAAACAAAAATAATGATTCCAAAATACCATTTTAAGGTATTACAAAACTACTATTTTTTAAATGAAAGCATATATTTTTAAAAATATCTATTTCATAATGTATAAGAAAAATTAATTAATCTATTATTTTATACATATTCAGATTATGTAATTTATAACATGGTAAAAATAATTTATGCTTCTAAATATAAATACTCTGAATTTTTTTAAAATAAAAAGACAATGTTTAATATAAAATTTAATATTCATTGAAAAATGATTTATTTTTTATTTAAATGTTTCATATATTGGATAAATAACTTAAAAATACATTATAATATAATAATATTATTAAAATTATAATTATAAATGTATGAAAAGAAGATCTATATCATTTTATTTGAAATTATTTATCATTTATCATTAATTTTGTTTACAAAAACTGTTCCTAAAACATTGTTCCATTGACAATGAAAAAGTATTCAAGGTAAACAATTTTTTCTAAGGAAATAAATTACCAAAGGTGGAATTCAAATTAAGACTTATTCTCCATTTAAAATCTCATTTAAAACCCACATTCAGATGTGAGTATTTAATGAAATATAACACCTATTTCTACTGAATGTATTGTTAACACTATATCATCTCCATCAGAATGGTACAAAAATGGTTAGTTAAAAAAAACTACCTTTTCCCAATATAAATTCATTAAAATAATAATCATTAATTGAAATGGAAGTCTCACCTTATCATACTGAAATTAAAGAATAATAATGTCATTGATATAAATGATATAAGTGGAAATACTTGATAAGAGTTGAAGAGAATGAAAGGAGGTGATCAATCACGCTTCTTTGATTAAAAAAATATTTATATCTTCATTATAGAATACATATTTACGAAAAAATAATTAGGCAAGATAGATATTAAGAATATGAATTTGCTTTTAGATATTTATATGTTTGAGGATGTCCAAAATTGAAATAATATATCATGAGGATGCAAATTTTCCATCTCAACATCACTATTAAAATATATAACAATGCACATCATGCATGTGGTGGCACTGAACTGGCTATATGATTGTATATAAGTGGAAATTTCCACCCAAGGATGATCATCGGGTAACCAATAGTATGAGATTATTTATCTAGATGCTATCTGCTACCACCACTAAGATACTTAGTTAAAGCTAAATATAAATACAACTCTTCCAATCCATAAGAAAAATCAAACCATAACCATAAAATACATAGTAGAAATCCCATGACATACAATATTAATGAATATAAAAATTTATAGAAAATTTAAATGAAAAGGAAATCATTCCATTCCAATATTCTTTTCAAATAAAGTCATTGAAATTATTTTTTGAAACATTTCGACTAATCTAATTTTATTTGATTAACAAACCAACTTATTTTATAATTTAATGTTAAAAAATTTTATTATATTGGGTGAATTTATATTTATTATTAAAGAATCATGAATTTTTGTAAATATTATTTAATAACATCATAATTATAATTTAAATTAATATCATCTTCAATAGAATCTAATTTAATTTATCTATATCATAATATTAAATTTAAATGTTCACTAATGATCATAATCATTTTTATTACATTTAATAAATAAAAAATACATTCTTAAAAGTTATTTAATTTATCTTATCGAACTATTTAGTAAATCAATGAAAAATAACATACTTATTATCCTGGATGGTATTGTATATAAAATATTCATTAATATATTAGTTATTGGTTTTTAAAACATTTAATACTTACAAAAATAAAGAATTTATACATATGTATCACATGAGATAATTTAATTTTATAATTAAGTAGTAAATTATGAGCTCACTAATAACCTTATCCTTAATGATTCAATATAATATCATATGATGTTAATAAATAATGAAAGTTTCAATTAACCATAATCAATATGGATTTAATATTATACATTTTATTAATGGACTATACTAGTTTTGTCTAATACCGATCATATTTCATTAATATTTTTATGTATCTAATGAACCAATATATTAAATCAAAACATATTTCCATTAATAAGTATTCTTATTATAAAACTTAATCGACAAAAAATATATTATCTTTAGTGGATTTTAAAATATTATGACATTTCAAAGAATATATTTAAAAGACTTGTAAATATACTCATTAAAAATAGTCATGAAAAATAATTGCCTCAAAAATTCTATATATAATTTATTAAATATTTTTCATAAATAATTATAAGTACAAAAACTATAGTACACCCATTAATAAAATAATAAATCATCTCAATATATCATTTTGATACAAATATGGGTTTACATGAAATTTAATATTCATAAAATTAGATTTAAATAATAAAAAAATTCATCATCAAAAAAAAATTAGTTTTTGGTCAATACTATCTTAATTATTAATAATAAATAATTCCATCATAGTAGTAATTTATTTTTCAAGTTTTAGTTATATAAATCATAAATATTTTCTAACACTATAATAAATATTTAGGAAATAGTTGTAATAGGATATATCATTTTGTCTTTCTAGATCCCACATTCTTCTCATAGCATAATTCCAAATACATATGTATTTATAACTAAACCATTATGTAAACAAAAATGAAAAACATTACTATCCCAAAAAATCAATATTTTGTTATAAATTTTCTATCAAAGATTATTTATGGGATACTAACTTTATCTAAATAGTCCTTGATTTCCACTACTTTAAAACCCCAAACTAAATATCCATTGTTATGATCTGATACCATAATATAATGATCATTTAATAAATACCTTTATATTTTTAGGTTGGTTCCCCAAAAATATAATTACACTGCATAACTATAAGAGTTTGTGGAAAATAATGATGGATAGAAATATTAGTATCATATTTCCATCATGGAGAAAATAATATGTAAACAAAATATTACAACAAAAAATCATGATGACAAGTAGGAACAACAAATTCATGGACACCTACCATCGAAATAGGAACCTATTTTTTCATTTAACTCAATAAAAATAACTGAATATTTTATATCAAAATACATATGTTTTATCTATAGCCAAGAATAAAATATCATTGTTCATAAATAAGGGGTATAATTTTTTTAAAAAATAATACACATAATAATATTCTACTCACTATGTCTGTATAAAAGTAGAAGGATTTTATAATTTAAATCACTTATATAAATATTTATGCGGGGTATTATTTATATTCTAATCAAAACAATCCTATTTTTTAAGACACCCCATATGAACTCTATAATCTAAAATTTATACGTCCTACTACTATTGAATTTAATTATAGATATATCATAGAATATTTTGTATGTCTACTGTTTCGGCTCTTATATAGGGTGTAAGTATGTCATACTCAGTTGGATGACACTACCCACACCTAACGACCATTCATAATCCAAAACTTATTTAGAAATATTACTATCCATGTAGAATATTCATTACCAAAATCATCATGATTTATCAACAACATTGGACATGTATATTAGAAATTTTTATAAATAACTATTATTGAAATGATCCATACCTACCAAAACAACTTTTATCAAAATCACTCGAAATATGAGAATACCATATAGGGAAAACATGATAGTTATCATAAATATCCTAATATATTGTATTTATTATATTATTCTAATCCCATGTGATAATTAAATATATATATTAATTATTTTAAAGTATTCCCCATTAGTTGGGGGAAAAGGGATTGTAGTAGAAAAATTCTAGGAATCAATTCCCATCTGGAAATAATAAACTAGTTCAACATAAAAGGGCCTTATATTCATGATATAAATATCAAAATATGACAATACATATAATTGTTTCAATATACAATGAATATCATATTTAACATTAGGTCAATGATGTGAAATCGATAATTATGATAGATTTAACAATATACCAATTATTTTACATCCCCACGTGATATAATATCAAGCATAATAAGTAAAAATATTAATATAAAATATTTAAAAAACAAACATGGAACATATTTGATCTATTAATCAAAATCCTATATTAAATTAATAATAAAATGCTAGATATCATGTATATATATATCACTTTTTTTAATCCAAATTATTCAATGAAAATAACCATGAAAATATATTACATTTATAAGATGGTAAAACTATTCAAATAGTAAATAGGGAGAACATTTATTTATATATAGATCTCAATAAATATAAAATCTATTAAAAGGATTTATTAATTAAAAAAGTCTTTCAGATTAATTCAACCAGAATCAAACAATTTATAGAGCATCCATTTATATTTATAAGGGAGTATAGGGTGTTCTCCAACCTATTTCAGTGGGTAAAGAGTCATAAAATTGAAATAGACGATGTTATGACTTACAAGGTTAAAAGGGTAACCTCGTATAAAAAATTAAAAGTAATTAGTCACCATCATTAAATATATGATTTACTAAATTGAAATAACACATTCATGCTATTTAATTTTTATAATTAAAACCTACTCTATCAAACTACAAATAAATATGAAATATTTGAATTAAATTACAGGTCCAAGAATAATTAATAATGATATTTAGTTGTTAATATTATATAAAAGATTAATGAGATAAAATAGTGGAATTCTTAAATGATTCCTTCATATAAAATGTAATTTTTCCACCCCATGGAATAAAATTTCAATGAAATAAATATGAAAATCCATAATTATTATGGAGAAGGGTAGGGGAACCCAAGGTAGAGTAAAATGGTAGAAATATATAAATATGATGATATAATGGGTTTTAAAAGTTATAAATGAATTTTTAAAAGGTCTAATATAATATTCTTTTAATTTCTTTTTTCTAGAAGTATATCTTTAAATAGTATATATTATCAATTATCTTAGTCACAGTAATGAACCTACCGATAGCCACTAGACCCCACTAGATTATAATTACAAAACCTCCTTGTATATGGTTCCTTTTACATCTATAAATATTTGTTTCCTAACCAATAACTCTCATCTAATGTTATTCAAATCTTCCAAAACACAGATTTGGAAAAATAATGTATGTATAATTTAACAAAGATAAAAATGATATAAATAATACATTAACATCATGATTTGAATAATAGATCTCCAAAAAAATTTGTAGCTGAGATGTTGTACAATTAAGTCTCATGAAGTCCATATTTATAAAAATCATATTTTACAACACTTATGATCATTGAACTATAACAATGATACTCTAGACCCTTTTTTGATTCCTCACATTACATAATCATGTTTGTATCATAGCTAGTAGAAATATATAAAATGGTGAGCTCAAATTATCAGTAAGGGAAGATGAATATCATAATGTGATAGATCATAATAATGAAGGATAATTTTTGGAATGAAAAAATATCATTATATAATATCATAAGACTATGTATGAAAATCATAAAACAGAATAGAGAAACATAATATGATAAAAATTTCATTATTTATGAATAAATAAATTTCATGGCTCAAATTCATATTTTTAATCATAAAACATGCGAGAATGATATAAATTTTAGAATACATTTACGGTAAGGCATGTTAATTAAAACATGACTTTCATGTAAAAAAATATCTTATGAAATTGGAATAACTATATAATCAATAATATAATGTTTTATAATGTTAATTACATAATAAAAATGTTACCCTGCCACATTTATAAGAAAAAATTTGTTTTAATAACCATGACCCCACACCTATGTGAACAAAGTCATTATGTGAACACATAAAACTCAATACACCCATCATGCCCACACATATTTGAAAAAACTCATGTTGTTCACAAATAACAATATCATTATAAATAAGAGTAAACCATGTAATTGTAGTGTGATTTTGGAAAACACATATCATCATCCATTCATATGCGACACATATAAAAAAATAACATCATAACCCATGGGAAAATAATATGGTTTATACAACATCCAGAAACATCACATAACCTAGAAATAATAAATCATAAAAAAATATAATTTATTGAAAGGATTCATGTCATTATTAAAAACAAATATATATATTGATCAAAAAATCGCCTCATGATTTCTATAACATGGAGTTAAAAATGTTGTGAAAATAGAATTGTTTTTATAAAATAATTTAGAATATAATTTTTAAATTACTATCATTGATTATTTTTGGAAGGAAAATATATATAATTTTATAGCCTCACTATATTGTGATCCATATAATATTTCCATGAAAATATATAAGTATTAAAAAAATGTGATAACACATTGCAACAATTTCCTTTTTAAAATCATTTATAAGGATGACTTGTATATAAATTATGTTTTTAAAATGGTAAGAGTAAATTAAATGAAAAATATTACATTGAAAAATAATATTTAATTATAAATTATTATTAAGCATGTAAATGATATAGATATAAAATATGGAGTGGATGATAAATTTATTTTTTATAAAATTATAAAAATTACCTTTTAATCATTTTAAAATACCCTTATTGAAAATACTTATCATTAGAATGATGGTTAATCACTAATTTTAAATTTTATGAAGTTGAATAAACTAATAATTGGAGACAAAACCAATTTTATCTTTTTGTTTTGTGTAAAATAATATTAATTATATTTTAATATATGGACATATATGAAAAATCCATTGACTATAATTATAATTATTATAAAAAATGATTATTAAATAGTCATTAAAATCATTGAAAAAATGTAATTTTATATGTACCAGGATTTCACATGAAAAATAATATTTTTATACATTATATAATCATTATATTAAATAATTCATCAAGTGATTATGTTAATAGGCATTGACGATTAAATGTTACCCAAGTAATTGTATTGGGTCATGAAACCCACTTTCAACTTGGGGAACATTTAAATCAAATCTTCTGGATAGAAAAAGATTGAAATTTAATTTAAATTATAGTGAAAATTATAACTATAAAAAATAACATATCCAATTTATATTACATTAAAAATATTAATTAAAATATTCATAAAACAAAACATTTCAGAAAGAGAGAGATCATTGATGATAACCCTTATTTCCTAATAAACATATGAAAGGAAACTGATCTAAAAAGATATAGCATGGTTTTTACATTTAAAAACCATAAATTAGAATAATATTTTATTTTAAATATAAATAATTTTTTATATAATGCATTTAAAATAAATTATGTGTATAGTATAAGATGTGCCTCAATGATGAATTTATTGAGAAGAAACCCTCAAATCATTTAAATCATATAAATTAATACACAAAATGTTAATGAATTCTAAATAAAACATCAGAAATAATGATCTATAATGATATTATGATTTATTTGTTATTTACACCATGGAAAATTAATCATAGTTTTTAGAATAAGGTTTTCTTAAGATATTCAAATTTGAGACAAAGAAATGATTGTATTATTTTCTTTCTTAGTCATTTTTTCTCTAAGATCCCACACAAAAAACATAACAATATTAATAAAATATTTGTGTAATATATTCATACATAAATATATTTATAATTTTTATGTATAATAATTATCTATATTTATATAATTTTTTTCCTTTTTATCCATTCCTATGTTTATAGTTTTGGTCATTTGTATTAGTTTTTTAATTATAATATTAGTGTTTGTCTATATTCTAAAGGTATTCACTGAATACTAATTATTGTTTCTTTAAGGGATAAATCATTTGGATTTATGTTGTTTTATTATGCTTCCATGAAAACAATAGTCTTTATCATTGAATATAAAATCAATAATTATCATTTCATCGGTGATTTCCAACCCATGAAGGATTTTATCATAATTAGTGAAAAAATAGTGTTGTATCGTTTTTTAGAGAAAATTATCAATTATACACATATATATGTATTAATATACAACAAATTGTCTTTTCATAATCATCTATGACATATTTTAAAATAATTATTCATGTTGGTGTTCAAACCAACACAAACCTAAACATGAATTAACTAAATAATAGAGCATAGTAAAGAATACATTCTCATTGAAATTATATTATTATAAAATAATAATAAGGATATTATTATTATTTATATATGGTGAACTAGTCTTATATATTTTTGGATAAATAAACAAAAACTAGAAGGTAAATGGAAAAACAATTATTCTTGTAGGTGGTAATCCACACAACACATGATTTTTATTTCCTGTAGTGAATGAATGTTAGTTGTTTAGATGGAAAGTAAATAGTAAATTAGTAATAATAAGATAATTTATCTATTTATCTATTTATTTTTTAAATATCCCTATAATTATTTCATGTATTTTTTTGAAAATTTATTTATTCTGTTAAAATGACACATACTTGTGTTTTAAAAACATTATTTAGGGGTAAATGTACTAACAATATAAGGATATATTATTCCTTAAAATACAGTAGAATATTTAATTAAGATTTTCAATGTTTTTCATAGATTCAAACTCATATTTTGATTCCCATAGAGTCTTTCTGTATATACAATGAAATATTACTTACATTATTTCAATGATATATGGTTTTTCATAAATAATGGAATATCTCTTTACTGGGGATTCAAATGAGAAATCAATGATAGACATAAAATCTAGAATATAGTATTAACCCTAGTTATGAAACAACTTTTTTATATTTTAGGATATTTGTTTAATCACATACATTTTTGTAAGGGTAACATGATAAACTTTTTAATTTAAATTAATTTATTTTCATTTCTTTTTATTATAACGTAAGCCATTTAAAATCACTTTATAACAATATATAATCCTTAAATCATTGAAAATCCCTTATATTGAATAATTTATTTTTGAAATACATTCATGGGATAAAAATAAAAAGTAATGAAAAATATTTAGTTGAATCAGAAATTAAATCAGTGATATTAATTTGTGGTTTTGGAAATCCTAATTAATACTAAGATTATATTCTAATTTGCAAAATTATTTTCCATCTAATGTTCGTTTATCCAATATATTTTAGAGAACAATAATGTAACCTAAACGAAAATTATAATACAACTATCATTCCATTTTCGATTCCCTTTTACATTTCAAATAATGGATCTTATTTCTTCTTTAGGTTCCAAGAATGACACACACAATTATATGGTTTTCTTTATTTTTATATCATTCATCCTATTTTTTATATAATTAATTTATATAAAAATGTTGAAATAAACATAAAATGTGAAAATATAAATATTAAAATTTTAGTTATTAGATCGTTCATCAAATGATAAAAAAAATTAAATATTGAATGAAAATAATAATAAATTATGAAATTATTATTTTACCAAATTACCAACAAAAAATTCATAAAAATATCCAAATATAATTTTTTAGATTATCAGTCAGTAATTAAAAGAATTATTCAAAGATATGTATATCTAATTAATATTTTATATTTATCAAAAAATCTGAAAAATTAATAAAATCAAAATTTAAAATAATTATTTATGAGAAAAAATATTACATGATTAATATGAGAAAATATCAAAGGATATTTAAAAGTAATTGTCATTACAACAAGATATATAATTAATGAAGTGTTACTTATTAATATTTAACAATAGAAGAAGTATGAAATTTATAATTATGTTGTTTCATTATTTTATAAAATAATATTTATGAATAACTACTATGTATGATGTCAGATTAACCAAGGGTGATATATATTATCAAACAATGTTTTATAATGAATCATACGGTAGGGACTCCTGGAATATGTTTTTTCCTAAATTATAATTTTGAAATTATACAGGGGAGAGAAATACACATCCCATGTTATATTTATTTATTCCTAAAATGAAAGAGATTTTTTTTTCATTACAGTAGTGCGTGGAAAGACGCTAGTATTAACATATTGTCGACTATGGTAATAAGTCCCATGAGGGGTTTTTTATTGACATTTGAGGTATCATCTCTACCTTTTTTATTACATAGGGTGGTTTATCATTTTATTGACATCAAAAAATTTGGCATTGGATGTTATTTATTTTTAATGGGTCTCACTTACACCTTATCCCATGATTTTATTATAATGTTGTCCAACAAATAATCACCATTCATGATTATAACCTCATATGTATGTGTTTGTGTGTTTGTGTCTATGTCTAATGAGACACGTTATGATATATGAATCCTTAATTATTTCTAGTTTATCTTGATTCTTATTTGATTCATATCATATGTTGATATGTGTTTTTACTATATTTTATCACTTGGGTATTCTTTTTCATCCTTGAAGTCTGTACCATTTGATGTGTATTTCCATTTTCGTAGAGGGTTTTTTTTGAATAGGGATAGGTTGGCAATCATATGTTATTTTTTCCTCGATGTGGCATGTTCAGGGATTTTGATGATGATGATGATGTACCTATGAATACAGCAAGGGAATTAAAGTTTGGGTTCATAACTTATGTATTCATGTTTTTGGGGGAAATATGTTATGTTGACCTAACTAGAGATATAAATAAGGTATGAGGGTCAAGGGGGTAGACCCATAGTGGAGGAGGAATATGACAATATTGGGGCCCAATTTGAAATGATGACTTGATACCATTAGGATCCATTATATGAGCCTATTGTATTTATCTTTCTCATTTCCACACGCATGATTATCCTTCCCTCACTAAGTAAGAAAAAATGTATAACTAAGGGTTTTTAGTGGCATGGTTGTGGTATTGAATTTGGGGTTTAGATTCAATACTGGTATGGAAGTTTTTCATTTGTTATTATCATGTAATATAACTATTATAGTGGATCTAATTAATTAAAGAAACATATGTTGTTTCATTATGAGTCTTGTATTGGCATCGTACTTAGGAATTTTAATGTACATAAATATTTCAATTACACATCTCCAGTGAAGGGAAAGTTCCATGTATTGTATGGATGATTGGAGGTTTATGGTGATAATAGTTTATAATGATAGACTTTTAAGGAACCCATTTGTTAATTATTGGTTTATCTTCTCATATACTCTACAAGGGATTACCAAATTATGAGTTATTTATTTATATTTCACAATTATTCATTTTTATATATTCAATTCGCACAACACATACTGATAATTATTTTATCTATAATTATACTATTTATTTATTCTATGGAATTATTCTGGGAGTATCATCTCCCCATTAATGGTGTTATACAATCTTTAATTGTCTATAACATCTTATACATGGGTAGGTGAAAATGAGGTCATTTAACCATCTATCACAGAATGAGTAGTTACACTGAAGGTGTAAAATATGGTATCATAAATAAAATTTTTATCATTTATTTTGATAATAACATAGGTCATAGTATAAAATACACTGTTATGTGGGACTCTAGTATGGTATTTTCTATGTACCTAGGAAACAAATGTGTATCACACCTCCACCTTATCTAGTACATGACATCAATTACTTTTGTTATGATATTTTATGTCAATTCATAAATAATTTATTTGAATTTAGGTTCTAATCCCATATATATTCTTTGATTTATGATACAATGTAATTCAATAATTATATTCATTTAATTATGATATTCGTTTTGAATAGTTTCTTTGATTTTGTAACATATTTTTTCCCATGATGTTATTATATATAATTTTTATTCATTATTTAGTCAATCTATGAAAAAAAAAACATGTTTGTATATATATATATATATGGTATCCATGACTAACATATATTATTGGATATTAAGAATAAAACACCGAGGGTATACTATGGATTATGGGTAAAATCCTAGGAGAACCTATTTGATCACCTAGAATACATAATATCTATTTAAATTTGTAATTTTTCTTCTATAATAAGATATTATGTCTTATATATATTTTTTCGGACATTTATCTAAACATAATGGTGCCCTAGAGTAAGGTTAATCACCTAAACTGGTGGTTTATTCTTTTATCCCACTCTAGGAAGTAGATATTCCAAAGAGATCTATTATTGACTACATGAGTGTTTTTTTCTCTATAATCCTACATCATTATTTGGTAAGAGATTTTCTTAATATATTGAGGAAAGGATTTAGATTTTTAGGTTTATTTTTGACATGGTTGAGAACTCAGTGTGTATAATGTTTATATGTTCTTCATTCATTCTACAGGGACCAATAATGTAGTGTTGTGTTGTAGTGATCATATTCGAATGTTATAAATATGTATCTTTGAAAACCTTATGAGACGCTTTATTTTAGTAATTCCATATAGAAAATTTTAATCCAAATAAAACTCCAAACCTCGTAAATATTTAGTAGAATTTTGTTATGGTGTCACCTTTTTTGAAAAAAAATCATGGTGGTGATTCATAAGTACATTATCTCCAATAAGGGTATAGAGGGGAATATATTTTCAAGACATATTCCATGTATAAATATAAGTTCTTGTGATTCTTCTGGACATATTAGTAAAATGGTTTAGTGTTTAATCATGGGAAGTGTTATAAAACTAGAGTGACAAAAGGGGTATTGGGTTGTAGATATGAGTTAGGTCCTGTATATGTAGTGAATTGTAATCATGCAAATAGAATATGGAAATATTCTTTTCATTGTGTTATTTTGTTCAATTTTTCTTAGTACACTTCCTTGTTTGAAACTATTATTTCCTTTTCCATCATAACATTAGGCATTATGGCTGGAATTAATATACAAATCCAATACTCTTCTCTATGTTTCTTCCCTTTGATACATAATTGGGTAATGATGATGCTTTATATGAATATGGGAGAGTGGTAATCATGTAATTCATAAAAAATGATCTAAATAGGGACTTACAACCCTCTATGATGCATGTTAACCACTGGGTTGTTTTCCCGATTCATTACTTTCGAGATGATAATTCCAAAAAACAAAATCCTATTAAATTTCTAAATCATATCCCAATATAATTTTGAAGCTGAAGTAAGTCATGTTGGAAATTAAAAGGGTTTACCCTGGTCAATGAGGATTCATGCAACTATATGGGTGATTATGGATAATCTTACAGATGTCCCTCAGATCATACTAATTCAACAAACTCAATCATTATATAAGACAACATTTCTTGATTCCATTGCAATATTGAAGTATCATGGACATGATGTGGGGGAGTGATTTCAATTTTCATGTCAAGTGTCCTAAGTTATTTTAGAAATACCACTAGAGATAATTCATATGGATGAGAATTTTTTAGTGTCAAAAAAATTTTATATTCTAAATTGAGACAAACATTTGATACATTATCCAATAAATAAGAAATATTTTTATGTGAAAAATTAATTTTCCAAAAAAAAAACCGTTATTTATTAGTTTAAGGATTTATGTTAGTGTAAAATATTATTTTAAGAAAGTATATATATTTACTTCATACAATTTAAAACATTTTATGAAATTTTTAGGTGTTATGTATGATGTTTTCCTAGGATTATCGACCCCAAAGAGCCTTGGTGTTATTATAATAAATATATTAAACATATTACATCACCCAAATTAATTTTTTCCTAAACTACTAAATATATCATGAATGGTGTTTCAAATTACAAATTAGAGAACATCCCTAAATATGGAATGATGTTTTCATCATTAGAGATAAAAATCTTTTTTTTCATCAATTTATTATTTTATACACACTCTTATGGTTAGGGGTATATGGTTATACCCTTTTCTTGTTTTCAATTTTGTTTTCTCCGTCTTCAACCTAATAATACAACAATAACTCCATTTCCCACTCACCATGTTAAATAAAAATTAAAAAATCAAAACTTTTATATCAATTATGAATGAAATTTCATAAAGGGAAAAAATAAAAAAAACTATTATCATTTTTTGATTCAATAAAAAATTAATATTTTTTTCATAGTTTTCATTTTTGAAAAACAAAAAAATATTTGGTTTCATTTTAATATAATTGAATCATTTGTTATAAATTTTTAATGTATCCCCTCAAGTTAAACAAACTTTAGAACTTTCATGATCTTGATATTTAAAGCCTATATAAATTCTATTTTTGTTTTCTCATTTAATGTTTCATTCATTGGACCAAGTATCTTTTTTTATTCCATGTGATGTGCCTAAGGGTATGAGTTATGTTTTATTTCTATTGTTTTCATACTATATTTATTCTACTGAATTTCAAAAAAAAATTATGATTTTAATTTAAGATAATAAAATCAATATTATAAATGTATTATTCATAAAAACTTATTAATGTATAATGATTAATAATTATTTAAATATGATTAAATAAATTTATAAAAATATAATCTCATAAAATATTCGAAGGGTAATAACTAAAAATTTTCAAAATATATTTATATGAAATTATAAAATGTGTAGTTATAATCATTATCAATCAATGATTACATTAAATTATAAAAGGAATACTATTAATAATTGTCAAAACCTAATTACATTTAATTGATATATAATAATTTTTTATGAAAGTTATCAAAATATATTTATAAAAAATTGGTGAATGATAATTAAAAATATTTATAATGAGTTAAAGATATTGAATTTATGTAATATAATTTTGGAAATATTATTGAGGGATAATTATTCAAAGGATAATTATATGGTTTATAGATTTAAAAATGAATAATTATGATGAAATATTTTGATTAATGTGAGATTAATATAGAGAGTTATGTATAGTCAAATGTAGGATTATAATTATTCTTGATGAGAAAACTCTTAGGACATGCATTTCTAAAAATAATAATGTGAAAATTATATAGGTGATATAATTTTTTTCATGTGAATTTTATTCAATTATGGAATAAATTATCTAGTAATATAATTTGGTATACTTTAAGAAACACAAAAAATTTGAATTAATATAACTAAAATAATTATGTCCATGAGGTGTTTTTCTTGACTTCTAAGGTTTCCACTCTAGTGATTGAACTAAATATGTTGTTTTACCCATTCTATTAAAAAAATTGAAATTAATATAGGATTTTATTTATCAATTTGAATATTTTTTATAGATGATTCATTGATATTATTATTTTTTAGTTTACTTTGATTCACTATGATTAATTATGATTTCATTTTTCTTTTTAGTCTATGAGAGAAGTTCTAATATATGAAACCATTAATATTTCTAAAGTTACTCATGCCATGTTTGATTTTGATCACATATTGATATATTTTTTGAAAATTGCTTTATAGTTTTATATTATTATTCTAACTTGTATACTAAACCATCTAATTTGTGTTACCATTTACTTAGAAGATGGTATTTTTACTTGATATAAGTAGACTGTATTTTTTCTTTTATTCTTATAAGTGGATTGTAAATAAATTATAATGATGATATAAATAAACATATGAAAATTTCTGGATCATGATATACTTGGGGAGTCACTTGAGGAAAACTTCTTGGGATATGAAGGAATCCCGAACTAACCCATTGCATATATGAGGTATGAAGGATTGGAAGATTGACCTCTAAAAAAGTCAGGATATATGTTTATAAGGGAGTAATATAACTATAGTTTTTGAGATCATAGGTTTATATGTCACATGAATATGGTATTGTAAATAAAAACTTTTAATTTATAAATTATCCTTCTAGAATTGAGCCTTCTATAGTAAAACTGAGGGTTTCGGGCCTCTATGTTTGTTCATGAAAATATAGTTTTGTATTTTATATTACTATTAATATTACACATTTATTATTATCATGGGATATTATTTTTATACTTGATCAAACTTTTAAAGGTTTTACTTGTTGTTTCCTAGTCATTCTTTTACTCGAATATTAATCTACCATTTCAGAGTTATTATATATTTCTTGTCTAGATATTTTGTCAATGGAAAAAGACATGTTTTGGATCTATGTATGGATTTTATAGATGGTATATGAATTTATGAGACTCTAGAGAACCCTAATATTTATTTATTTTTTTACATGTGCATGTATAATGGTTTGTCTTACCACTTCTGAATAATTTATTCCAATATGACATATATGACCATTTATTTATACCATTTCCTTATGATACAATGACAAATAATTTTTTTTATTCTATTTTTTTTATTTATATAGAGTTATACTATGGGTATAATATCCACATTGATGGAGTTATGCCCTCATTGCTAGTTGATAGCCTATTGAATATGGGGAGTTGTGCATGAGGTCATGTGACCCACTAATAGAGACTTGGTGGTTCATGATAGGGTATTACATATAGATAGATTATATAAATCATATATATAATTTTATTCCATCATTAGTTTAGTCACTATGTGGTAATAATGAATAAATTAATGCATCACATCCTTTAGGGAGTAATCTGCAAACAAAAAGTGGAAATTCATGTTTTTCAAAGTCTATTGAAGTTAATAAATAGTAGATTTAACCTTATTATAATTTGATATTAATACCTAAATAATGTTTTTGATATTATAATAAAATGTCAAATTTTTTTACAATGAAATTAATATGATGTAAATGCTATGAAAAATGTCACAACTATTTTGAGACATTGAACATCCTCTTGAGGAACAAAATATATTTGAGATATATTGGTTGGTTTATGGTGACTACTGGTAGTGTGGCATATAAATATCATAAATAAGATGTTATTTGGTTTTAGAATCATGTTTATCTAAAAATAAGAGAATTTATTTAATGTTTGTATATAGTCCCCCTTTAATAGGTGATGAGGTGGGATTATCACTTTGAATATAATTGTATATTTGGGGATTGAAATGAATGCAACGAATGTCTATTGACTTTGGAGTGTAATGGTGAGTAGAAAATATTGATAAGACCATAAATTCCAAAAATATATTCTCTATATAGTCAACATTCAATGTTAATTTAAGAATATTCATGCCTCCCTAGATTTGTAGAAACCCTTATCCTAGTAACCAAAATTAGTGTATATATTATTAAATTGGAATATTATACAAAGAGTAATATCTCATATCAACGAATAGTTTTGTATACATGAAAAAAGATACTCTAATTATACGCATTCAACATTGTTAATATAAAATAAAATATAGTAAATAACAAAATAAAATGAAATTTATCCTTGAAAAATCATTCTGTGTTTTTTTATTGTATCCTGGGGAAAAGAAAAAAAATTGGGGTGATAACAAATGCTTTGAATGGGTTGTATACAATAAAATATTTCATTAAAAAATAAAAATAATAGACATGTAATAGTAATTAACTGAAAAAATGACATTTAATTAACTAGACTACCATGTCAAGATAAGGAAGATTTAATATGGAATGGTAAATAAGGAAAAACACATGAAATGTATTGAATAATTGAGAATAAAATTCATCGAGAAATAATATCTTTGAGAAAATATCATATATAACAATAATAAATATATTGTTAATTATGTAAGTGATTAGTTATTATATTTTATGATCTCAGACATTATTATACCTCTACAATCAAGATCATTCATCAAGATACTTTAAAATAGATCGGTGTTAGTACACCAAAACCCTATATAAATAATGATATATAGTGAATTTATCATGTGATGCTATCAATGAATTGAGAGGATACATATAATGAGGCCCCACCTATAACTTCATGTCCAAATCATTCCTTATATAATGAATAATTCAATTATTTCATGAACAATATATCATTTTATAAATTATTTTTATTTATTATATATAACATATTTATCAATATAACATTCAAGTTAGAAAACTATATATATTAATGAGATATTAAGTATGAAATAATTATATTCTTGATAGAACTATGTATATTTTGGTAAAATTTTAATATCTAATGACCTTTAAAAAGGCAATGTTTCAATGGGTAGTTAATAACTAAAAAATGAATAAATATATTTAATATCAATACTTGATGTGGTTAGAATGATCATAAACCATCCATATGAATAATAATTTTGGTATCAATACAATATATCAGTAATAGAGTATATATATAAAAAATGGTTGTGGGTTTTTATAAATATATTCCAAGTAAAATATCATTATATTTTTTGAAAAAAAATTAATGTATTTTTGGAAAAAATACATTTTAAAACTACAAGTTAAGAAATCATTTTTTGATACATTTCAATAATAATATTGGTTGATACAATAATAAAAACTTAAAAAGGTATATTGATCATAAAGATAGGAAATTCGGTAAATTCCAACTATATTTAAATAAAGAATCCTTTAATTTTTTTTAAAATTTAAATGGTCCTTATTTTGAAAACTATATGATTATTCCATTAAAAATTTATAAAAATTTAAAATAAGAAAAATATAATTATTTATTCTTTTTTAAAATTTTATGAAAATTTTTTAATACATTTTTAGAGAATGAGGTTTTTAGTAAAATAGAGTTCATACCAAAGAGAAAAATGAAGTGAGATTTATCAAAAAACTTTTATATATTATTTTTTTGCAACTAAAGTATGGAATTTTTTTAATTACTTGAGAATTTGATGATTAAATAGTGGTGAATAATATGAAAGGTTTTTATTTTCCAATGATAAAATAATTTCTATTATCGGAAATTCAGGCATAAAATTTCCTGACTAAATTGATATTATGAAATAAACCCTTACAAATATCATAAAATTGATGACAGAAGCAAGAAATAAATCTATTACATGTGTCAAATATTACTCCAAAAAATAATTGGATGTCCAATATAATATATTAAAAATAAAATACACACAAAAGTATTTAATATCAATAATATATAGATGTAATATGACCAAATTAATATAAATTTTGTTGGAATTCATTATCACTTGGTATATAACATTTCAAATACCCTAAGAAAAATTATTAAAATTTAAACATAAAATAAATTTAATTATGGTAGAATTATTATAGTAACATTAAAAAATAAAATACATAAACCATATAAAATAAATTAGTTTCAAAACATTAATTTTTTTCTCAAAGAAGGTAAATTGAGATAAAGTCCCTTACCTCACACATCATTTTAGATGATCATGATATGAACTCTTGTATAGTTGTTTTAGGAATTTTATTTAAATATTATATAACCATTTGAATACATTTAATATCATAAATGATACATTAAATACATCTTCTCACCCTTCTGTTAATAATATTAAATTTTATTTCATTTTTTGGGTGTTAATTTCCATATTTTCTCATACTTGCTTTATCATAGAAGTCATTGTTTTTCTACATGATCTATAGTTTCATCATATCAATAATAATAATCAGGAAAATAATAATACTATTTATACATCAATTTTAGTGTTAATCCCAATCAATAATAATGGTTTTGATAAATGGTGTAAGTTGTGATCATGAATATAGTATGTTGAACATACACAAGAGTGACGTTTCCATTTTTAGAAAACCATTATGGAAAATTGGTGAGTAATATATTTTGATTTCATAATTATAATTATATAATAATTTAAATAATATGTATTTAAACACATATATATATTTCATTATTTTTGTCTCGTGATGAAAAAAGAGTCACATCACTTCTTGAAGGCAACATCCCACATGGACCCGAATGACATTACCATCTATAAGTTAGTGAAAAAGTTCAAAATAAAATAAAATATTTTATCTTTAATATGATAAATATGCCAGTAATAACATAATTATTTCGTTTGTATCACATATATTAAATTAAATTATCCTTATTACCTACAATGTAAAGTGTTTTTGAAAAACGAACAACATCACTCTGTGATGAGGTATTTTGTTGTGCATGCGAGCAACATTATCGTACACCCTATATAATGGATATTATAAAGATATATATTTTTTAAAATTAATGCATCGGTATAATAATATTTTAAATATTAGATATATACTCATGATCCATCTTCATACACTACCAAGTGAGCTAGTAATTGAAAAACAAATAAAATCAGTTCACAAGGTGGGATTCCTTCATAAACATGAATGATGATTTCATAAATCATTTGATGATATTTGGGTTGGTTGTAGGTAATTAAAGAAAAATAAATACTTCAATTTATATGTAGATACTAAAGATAATATATAATTATGTCTTAATAATACATTAATGATGAGAATAAATAAAATAAAATAAAAACACTTAATGAAGAACATTACATATTCTTCATACAATGTCATTATGTTTTCACCAATATCTATTAATGAATTGATTTTTAAGCCAAAAAATTATAATACTATAAGATTAGTGTATGAAAGATTTTAATTTATTGTTATTTTCTAAACCAAATGATTTTGAAGGTGTTAACAAGAGAAGAGTATGGGAGACCTTTTATAAGTGACGTAAACAGAATAGAAGGAATTTTTTAAAAAAGGGTTTACCCATTTTTTCACATTCCAAAAGGGTCCAATAAGGATTGATATCAAGAATCATCAATTATAGGGTCGAGAAATATAAATAAATATATATTTTAGATAAGTTGTTTTGTGAAATTTAATAATTATATATTTATTTTACCAGCCCCTAGTAAACCATTTTTTATATTAACCGTGGTAAATAATTTTAAATTTAGTAAGTATTAGTTTTCTTGAATTTTATATAAAATATTATATAATTTATTTTATTTTTATTCAAAATATATAATTCATTTTGAAAAATTAATATAATTGGATTGGAAAAAATTAATTTAAAATTAATTTCATAGATGCGATTAGAAAGTGGGTTTCTGAAGAGATCATCTTCAAAAAATTACAATGTTTCCATATAAAATATAAATATAAAAGTGGTTCTAATTAACAAAATTGTATTAATTGATACTGAAATTTTATTATATTAATTTAAAACTATTTTAAAAGATAACTTTGACTTGTAAATATTATAAAGAAAAAGGGATTTTTCAATTAAAATTCAGCATTTTTTCATAATTTATGAAATATTGAAGAATTTTGGAAAACCCAAAAAATTAACCATATATTAGTTTCTATATGATTATTTCCAAAATATGTTTCATTTTTTGAAAATAATTCTAAAAATTGTAAAAAATAATATTACTTCATGAGCAAAAACTACGAATATACCATCTTTTTTTAAAATGAAATTAAAAAAAACAATTCTTTTTCATTTAAATTATTCATATTCTTCTTATCATCAATAGATATCCAAAATTTCCATATTTTTTATTATTAATATTCAAATAAAATAATTATTTTATAATCTATTGGTTTTAAAATCTCCCCACCATAAATAAATAAATTCCTTATAATTTAAACTTGATCATGATTACTAGGGGTTTGATACATTGACATTAATTTGATGAAACCCCACTTCATAAATAGAGTTTAGAAAACATATTCTTGATTAGAGAGAAATTATAATAAAAGTTTCATTTAGAAAACACAATACAATGTTTATATATAGGAGATAACTTGTGGCATGTGAAGATATAGACATCATAGAAAATCATAAATAATTATAAATAATGACATTGATAATTGATACAATGAATGTGAATGGTCAATAGAATGAAAAGAACCTCAAAAACACAAATATATGAAAAATAAATAGTCTATTTTATTCATCACATATAAAGTTATAAGTTAATAATTTTTTTATTAATGATCATTTAAAAAGAGGTGATGAATTATTTAATTATTTAACAATAATAGTAAATATGCCTACCTAATATGCATTTATTTGAGAGGAAAAATTCTCCAAAAATTATTTTATAATTAATTTCTTACTATAATTAATATATATATATATATAAATTATTATTATATTTATAAAGTCTACAATTATGTTTTAACATATTTTAAAATCTATAAATGATATACAGGTATTTCTATCTATATTTGACTACTTTCAAGAAATAATATTATTATCAAAAATTATATAATATAGTACCTCAATCTGTAAACCTCAAAATAACCACCACTATTTCACTACTAATATTTAATTTTTAAATTATTTTAAAAATGAAACATTAAATAAGAAATCCCATTTTATATTATATGTGTTAAGCTTTAACTATCATTTGGTTGTGGGATCCAACCGCATGATCCTGTTAGATGCGATGAGTTGTCACCCAATATATGGGGTTTCCATTTCCTAAAACCATATTAATTTAATTATTAAAACATTTAAAAATTATAACAATATATAATTACATAAATAATAATTATATTCTAAAACTTAAATGTTAACAATAGCTTTAAAATTAATCAAAAAAATTACTTCATCCTTACAACTACACAAATTTTCAAAAGGGGAGATTAATAACATGAACCTTTGAAAAAACATAAACTCATAAACACATTATTTAATCCAGAACACTTAAGATAATTATTACACAAATGAATCAATAATTTAATATATTTCTTAAATATTTTATGATTCTTATTAAAAATTAATAGTTGTTAAAATAATGGTACAATATAATTCATGGACCCTAATACATAAATACAACTTCTATTTTATCTCCATATAAGTCCGTCCTTGGTATATTTTTTAACCATTATAATAGTGAATTCACTTAGAGACTAACTATTTTCCAAAAATTTAATACAAAAAACTAAATTTGTATCCCTAGGATGATAATGTTTTACTTTCATTGTACTCTTTAGTTTTTCATGAGAAATAACTTTTTTGTGACCTTATTTTTCATAAATAAAACAATTTCAGATTCCATTAGGATAATTTTTTTATATGTAACACACATTAGATTATTGATAGTTTATTCTTATCATTTTATATTGAAATTATTTATAATGGTTATTATTGAAAATGTGAATTATCATAAGAATATCTACCAAGAGTATCAAATAAGAACACAATAAGACATACATTAGGGCACTAGGATATGACAAGTTCAATCCTAATTTGTTTTTTCATAATGATTACCCCTTGGTACATATGTATGAGAACCAAATCCACTAATATTATGTAGAAATATATTTATCTTAATGAAAACCCACATAATTTATACCCTGAAAAATATAAATAATGTTATTATATAATTTACATAATGTCTATCATAGTGTTATCTTCTATAATTTATGTTTTCCCAAATCTAGTTCCCCATGATTAAACTAAATATAATATAATAAAAACTATATAGAACCCAACAAGAAAATCTCAGAGCCAATGTCTACATTATTATAACTCCAAAAGATATAAGGAATCCCATCATAAAGGACCCAATAGTTTGGTGGTATTGGTAAACCCTATACATAAATGATACTCAATTTATATTTATAATTAAAAATAAAACAATAAAAATAAACTACATCCATGAAAACTGATGCAGTGATTTCTTATTCATATGATACTGAAAAGGGGAAAAATTAATGTGAAACTAAATTCATAGTGAGGGATACCTTTAGTAGATTCTGTCATGAATAAATACGAATAATCATCATTGAAAGGTAAATAACATAATACACATTTCATTTACACAACATCACTATAATGGTATGATAAATCATAATCAATATAGATTGGTAAATAAATAAAAATATTTACTATGAAATCAATAAAATAGAATGAAAAACATCCATAGATAATATCATAGAGAAAATCTCATGGATAAAAATATTAACAACAATATCAACAATGAAGGTGACTCTTATTTATTTTATTTCATAATCTCAAGAATCATGATACCTATACCTTGAGTATAATTCATAATAAATATTTAATAAAATTATAGGTATGTCTAGGAAACAGATTCATCTCAAGAGACTATTAATGCATAGAGGAGCTATCTACAATGGGGACCCACCCGTATCGGTATGCCCAAATCATTTCTCATATATCAAATAATATATTTAATTAATGAAATTTTTTCTAATCATCATATACCAATATTGAGTTGAGAATAGAAAATTAATAATATTTCCCTAGTAAATCATATAAAATTTAAAGAAAAAAACAATTTTAATAAATGAGATAAATTTTATATAGTAACTATTTTCTTGATAAAATTATGGACATCTAGGGTAAATTTAATGTCTAATTATCAGAGGAATGTTTAAATTTAATGGGAATGTTAAAGACTATGAGATTGAATCAAGATCATGAAGTTCAATAATTTCCTTGTGAAAACTATTCAAAATATATTATTGGGAATAATAAAAATGGTATTAATACAATATATCCGTAAAAGAATACATATAACATTAATTTATCTTAGCATTGATAAATATAGTCACCATAAAAGGATTATTAAATAATATTCTTCATGAAAATATCTCTTTGATTTTGAAAATAACCTTTTTAAAACTAATCATTAAAAAAACATTTCCAAAATAATTTTCATTTAATATACCCTTTTAAAAAATATATAATTATTTAAAAAATTTATTAGTCATTATGATATTTAATACCAAACATGCTAATTGTCTTAAAAAATTCATTCATATTTTTAATAAAATACAAGCATGTATTATTTTAAAAAATATTTGATGATTCATTTCAATAATGTTCCAAATAGTAAAAATGGGTAAAAAAAATTAATAAATAATTTTAAAAATTTTAAAAACAGTTATGAAATCATTTTTAGAAAACAAGTCTTTTGAAGAAAATTGATTTCCATCCAAAGAGGGAAATTAGTCAAATTTTCCCAATGAATCTCTTTCACAATTATTTTAAGTAAAAAATAATGTGAAAATGGTATAATTACATGAAAAACTAGGAATGATTAAAAGAGAATAAAATTAATAGTTTATAATACCCAGTTATTAAAAAAATTTCTTAAATGGAAGTTCTTGCATAAACATTCTGGATTAAAATGATATTCTAAAATAAACACATTCTAATGATAATAAAGTTGTAGTATAAATTAACCAATGAATATATGATGCATGTGAAATTTAATTCCCTAAAAAATAAGTTGATATATGAAATAATTTATTCAAAATTCAATACACACATAATAAAAAAAATATAAATGACAATAAATAAATAATATAACCCAATGAAATTAAATTGAGTTATCAAAATCATAAAAACATTGCATAATTCTTTTCAAATTTTCAATGATAAAATGATAAAATTAATCCATAAAATATGATGAATTATTATGAAATCATTATACTACATGTAAAGTGGAAATTAAATACAGTAAATAAGAGAAATGAGGTGTTTAACTTTATAATGTTCCATTATTAAGAGATGTCAAGGAGAATTCCCTTACCTCAAACACCCTTTTGGATGAAGAATATTTATCCATATATATAGTTGTTTTAAACATGATATTAATTTATAAAATAACTATAATAAAATATTATATGTCATATATGTTCTTAATATAACATCTTATCTCATGATTGTTCATAATTGTTCAATATTTTCAATGTTTTGCGTGTTAATTGCCTTGTTTTCTCACTCATTCTATATATTTAATGTTCTGGTTATTTTAAATATTATATATTTCATCATCTCAAAAATTATTATTAGGAAATAATTAAATTATTTTTACATAAAGTATACATTTAAGACTTATTATTAAGGATATTTTCGAAATGATGTATGTTGTGATACTATAAATGGTAGGTTATACGTATGCATGAGTAATGTTACCATTTTTTCAATTAATATTATAGAATGGATTTATGAAATATTTATTCATTACAAAATAATGATAATATCATAAATACCATATTAATTATTTATATATAATTATATATATATGTATTCTATGATGTGTCGTAATGTAAATAGATTTATATTTCCTTGTGAAGATGATATTCCACACATACATGAACATTGTTATCATCATTAAGTGATTGAAAATACATGAATGAAAATGATATATTTTTTCAAAAAAAAATTAATATATCATGAATATCATAATTTTTTATATTTATATAACATATATTATTTAATATTATTCTTATTACCTTTCATTTAATGCGTTAGTGAAAAAATCACATCATATCGGGAGGTGGTAGTCCATCACAAACAAAAGCAATGTAATTGTATCCCCAAAGTAATCCAAAAATAATAAAATGTTATTTTTTAATGAATAACAAAGTATAATTTTGATATGATAGTCATAAATGTATATATATATATACACACAATATATCCATCATCATACCCAAACGTGAGTGGTGGGAATGAAAAAAATAAATAACATTATTTTGTGTGGTGGTGGTCCACCATTCAAAGGATTGATGGATTTGTAACCCATTGGTTGGAAGATGATATTTATTTGGTGATTAAATTAACAAAAACATATATAATAATATGGGAAATACTTATTTTAATTTATCTATTTTTTAATAAGAATAAAAGTATGTGGAGGGTGAATCAAAAAAATACGCTCGATGAAGAAAGTTTCCTCTTCATAAGGTAACATCATTAGATTTACACCAAATGCCTGAAAATGATGTATTTATTTGGAAAAAAGGATTATTTGATGAGATGAGGGTACATTAAATGTTATTTTTGATCTTCTCGGAAGATTAAAAATCTATTTATGGGGTAATGGTGTGTGGATAGTGGGTGACATTTTATAAGTGATTTTAGTGGGATACTTGTAATTTTTGAAAAGATAAATTTGTACCCATTTTTTCACATTTTGAAATGGTCTAATATTGGATATTATAAATATATAGACTTTATGGGGTCTATATATGTCCATAAATGAAAATTTCATTGATTTTATTAGGTAAATTTTACCCTTATAATTTTTGTTTCATCCCCAAGATATACACATTTATAACATTATTGGGGTAATTTTTTTACAATTTTAATTTTTCATGTTCTTTAAAAATAGTGTTCATAATATAAAAAAATTGATTCCAAATATAGAATATAGTTATAAAAAATTTATTACTGGATGTGGAAAATTTTAATTTAAAACTAATACTATTGGCATGGATAATAAAAAGGTTTACAAAGATAAAATATAAAAATGTTTAGAAACATTCTATATGATAATTAAATATCAAAACTGATTCCAATGAATAAATTGGAGTAATTTAAGTGTAATGGAACTAATTTAAAATTAAAATAATATTCCAATACATCTTAGATTTGTATATAAATTAAAAAAAAGATTAATTTTCCAAATAAATACTTTCCTGTTTTCAACATTCATTAATAAATGAAATTTTTCAGAAAAATCACAAATGTTTTCCGTATTAAATATTTTTATTCTTATTTAAAAAATGATAAATATTTTTAAAATTCATTTTAAAAAATTAGAAAAAATTAATTTTAAATCAAGTGTGAAAATAATAATTGACTCGGCTGATAGAAACAATTTTTTTTAGAAAGCATTACATTCTCTATTACATGATTTTTATATAATTTATAATCAATATATGACATCAATTTTATAAATTTAGTTAATTCTATTTATTTACTATAATATAATGTGTATGTTATATTGGTAAACTATATTATGGATTATTTAGAGTCACACATTCATGTTCCACAAGCTTTAAAATATATTAAGTTGAATGAAATATATTTTTTTTGTGGTTAGATCCTAGTGTTGGATGTCAAATATATTATCATATACAATGTTATTAATCTATAATATGGTGGTTTTGAAATATTATTCAAATAAGTAGTCATTTTTATTGATTAAATATTAATCATTTGTATTATTTTATTAATATAAAAATTTAAAAACCTTTATTAATAAATTAAAATGTTTGTAACTTTATTTAAAGCATTGTTGATCTGAATTCATTATCTATGAGGAAGATAATTATTATTTATATCATATCATATAATATGTTGGTATACTGCTTTTCTAGTAATAATTCATTTTATAAATTCATTTTAATTCATTATATCTTACATTTATTAGACAGAAAATGTATGTTAATTAATTTTTATATATGTATAAATATCATATTATTGATTAAAATAAATGGATTTATTTTATTATACAAAATATACAATATATAATAAATTCTTATTCCTTTAAAATAATGTTTTAAACTCAAACTGAAATACATAACAATGTAAATTAGTATTTTTCCTGCAAATAATTTTTTCTATATTAAATAATCAGATCCCTCTGAATTTAAATTTAAATTCAACTTCATTTTATTCATTTCTAAAAATTAAATTAAATTTAATTAATTGTTTTTCGATCATTTTACATACAATATTAAATATAAAATATATATTTTTAATATAAACATGATACAAAAAAATATATAATATTACTCTTAAGGAATATATATTTTTAATAGTACGCATTCGTTGTTTTTTCTCCAATAATTTAAACTCCCTTATATTTTAAAAAAATATTAGTTTATAAAATATATCGAAAAATATTTTAGAAAAACACCAACAAATTTATCTACAACAAATATTACCCGGATATATCAAATTATGATGTTATATTTATGAAATTAAAAACATAGAATTGACAAATATTATTTCAAAATAGTGTCATCAAATATCTTGTTAGTCAATTTTAAATGGGAATCATTTTTTTCAAAGGTAACTAGTATTTCTAAAATAGTGTTAATCATAAAGATATCAATAATGGATGGATGTAAAATTTAGAAAACATATATTAAGTATGAAATGTAATTTTATTAGTTTCTTATCTATAATAATTTAGTTTTATGTTTAAGAGAAATTTTATCGTGTTTTTTTCTTATATATATATATTCATTTATATATATTTTATAATTTTTATATATTTTTTATGAAATATATTCTTATAGGTACCTTGAAGATTTTTATATGTGTTTGGTTTTTTTACTTTTGAAAAAAAACAACAGATTAAAATATTTAATTTTCGAAAAAAAAACTCTTGTTGTTTCATTCTACCCCCTTAATTTAATTTTGTCCACAAAGCTCAACAATGAATTACATTAATGAATAAGAAAATGTCAATAAAATATTTACGTGACTCAAAATAATATCATCAATATGTTTGGGAGGACACTAATATACCATATCCATTGTCGTTCATATATAATATATTTCATAAATTTTTATTATGGTCCCTGTTAATGATTTAGATTTCTTATTAGATAATTTATTCTTGTGATTTCAAAAATTGATGGTCATATTTCATATAAATTTTTTTATCAATGTTCTTGAACATAATGAAGATTCTATATAAAGTTAGTTATTCTTCATCAAAAATCCCATAAACTATCTTCATAATGAATAATTTTATAATTTATATAAATATTATTTTAAAAAAATTATAATCGTACCACTATATAATTTCCATCAAATAAAAGTATTTAAGGGTGGTGAATTGGTGTTCTTAGAAAACATTATTGATATTATTGTTTTGATATAACTATAATACATCATCCAATATATGGTTACAGTTTTTTATTATAAAATTACAAATATCATTTTCATCAGTAGTTATTGTATATGTTATTCCCAAATCCAATTATCTGGGATGATTTCGATTCCCACTTTCATCAACATCATTTGATCAATAAATTTAAATGAATAATGGTCATGTTCTCTCCAAAAAATGAATTTAATATTTAGTTTTGTTCTTTAATGAGTTCAATCCTCTTTCATCATTCATACTTAACTCATAAATTTCCCATTAAAATATTATACATCCTGGCCTCCACTCAAATATGAAAATAATATTCCATTATACTTATGGAAATTCCTTTGATATATTTTCACTCAGTTTCAAAATAAAAATATTTTAATATATATTATTATATCATCTTCATTACTACAATTTTTAGGAACCTCTATCATTATATTCTATGTAGAACTCTAAATAAAAATTATGGATTCATTGATAATCATGTATTTTGATAGTTGGTTTGATATAATAAGAATTTTTAATCTATCTAAAATTCCACTTGACAAATTATTGAGTGTATAATCACAATATCTATAAAATAATTTTTTTTTCAGTTCATATGCTTAAATATATAACTAAACTAAAAAAGTCTTGGAATTAGTGAAAAATTGAAATATGAGGGAATTCATACAATCTAAAAAGTAATTACACTTTAGAATGTACTATTCTATTACATTATCACATTATAGTATATATTCTTTCGTATATACCAATCCTTGTATCACATAGGTAACATTATTTTACATTATTTTATACTTATCAACATAATCTTCTAATCGAAATAGAAAATTTATCCATTATAGATATTTGTAATGATAATAACATTAACCTCAAAATACCCCTAGTACTGTCAAACCAGGTGAAAGTCATAGACCACCTTATCATGCATTAACTTAATGATTGGGTGAATTCTTAACCAACCATTTTCAATATGATTACCAATATGTTCATCTATTCCACTTGTTTATCCACTTTTAGTATCTAGATGGGGACTAGGTTGTAAGTAATTATATATACAAAATTAATTATTAAATTTTAATGATATACTCCTATAAATAGACATATTTCAAAAAAATTCACAAATTTTATTACACAAAATCACTAAAATACTAAAAGTATTCCCTAAAATAACTAAAATTGTATCCAAACATTCAAAACCCTCCAATAATACCATCAAAATTTTCATAAAATATATAAGATTTAAATAATAGTCTAATTAGATGATATGAATAATACATCTCGAAAAAATGAATAATATATGGACAGAATGTTTTACTTTATTCGAATCCAGATACATATACTTTTATTTTACTACACATTTAAAAATTTCTCAATAAACATTATACTCTAGATCCATTCAAACATAACGCAAATGAAATAATATTCCTTATAACTCGATGAATGAATCATAAAAATGGGTGAGCTCAGGCACTTATTAATGGAAATGAAATATCCTAAATTTTTATATTATTTTCATGAAGGTGAATATGTGGAACACATAAATATCTTCATAATTTTTATTAAGTCTATGTATGATAATCATAAAAACTTATGGAACATCATGAGAACATAAAAATGTTAATAAAGAAACATAAATTATATAAAATCTCTAATAAAGGCCTCATTAAATATTAAACACATCACAATGACGTAAAAGTGTGACATAACATAAAAATAATTAATGAATACGAAAAAATAAAATTCATATAAATGATTTGAGTCCTGAATTTTTTTTATAAAATAATGAACTACATTAGAATGTTGAATAACATTATTTATAAAATAAAAATGTGGCACAGTTTTGAGAATATGAACACCATTGTGATGAAACCCATTACTCACATATCTATGTGATAAAACACATTATGCACAATACTTATATGTGAGAAAACCCATATTTATAACACCAATATAAAAATATCATTGTTATAAAACTATAATAGCTGATGAGATATAACTTTAAGCAAATGGTGTAATGTCCTGACCTGGGTCACACAAAATTTGAACACCGAGCTGGTGGGTCATATGGCCTCATCCATGCCTCCTTATTTTCTAGATGTTTTTGACTAGAAGTGATGGTGTAAGGGTTTTATAGTGGGGAAACTATACCCTCATTTCATCATATCACAATGGATACAGTAAATAGCAAACAACAAAAATAATCAGAATTTAATTATTGGAATCAGTAAACTACAGAAGTGCAGAAACAACCAAACATGTGATAAGTGGAAGTAAACGATAACATAAAAAATCAATAAAATATAAAATATCCTCACTAAAAATGTTTGATACATGTGTACATGGAAATATTATATCATAGAAAAAAACTAACATAGCAAATAATTCTATACAATAGTAAAAAAAGAAAAAAACTTCTTTAGAATCATATCGAGCCTAAACCCAATCCTATACTCCAAAGATGGAACAAGGTAAAAATTCAAATTCCAATAGTAGGTAATTTTCCCTTATTAATCCATCCCAAAATATAGTATTCTTGGATACAAATGGAATCCCATGTAGTGTGTGAGAAGAGACTCTCGTTTATCCACCACCAATGAAGTTTACATGTAATTGAGTAGTGATTGTAACTAAAAATTGTGCATGTATAAGAAATAATATAAAGTAATTGAAAATAAATAAATAAAATCTTCTCAAGTTCATAAATGACCCTTTATTATTCTTCCAAATTTAGATCTTGGATGAAATTCCTGTCTGATCAGGTCACTATATATTTAAAAATTAATACATTATATATATATAATTATTATTTCTATATTTCATTCACCTTTATAAGCCTATTGCATTCAAACTCTAAATGAAATTATATGTGAAATAATATTTCTGGTTCGACTGAGGAATAACTCACATATCCATCAATAGTCCAATGAGACAAAAATATCTTGCAATAAGGAACACTTCATACATCCCGATAGAGTAAGAAATTTTATACAACATCAGTCAGGATAGAGAGTGTCATATAATGAAATAAACAGAATCCTGAAATATGGATTATAAATACCATATCCCATATTTTATCATTAGTGTGAGAATCCATTATGAACAAATGATTTATGGGAGAGTGATTTTCAAATTGTCTTCACACCCCATACCATCATATAGTATCCTCTATAATGGTGCATAATAAATATAAATAGCATAGGGTATTACCTCTCATACATATCTTTTATCTAGACATATAAATAAAATAGAACAATCACTTATAACATAAAACATTAGGAAATGGCTCTCATTTCCCCCTTATTCATTTTCTTTTTCATTCAAGGTAATGAAAATTAACAAAAATATTTTACATGTCAAAATCAAAAGGCATGTTTCCAACATTTTTATATTAAATTCCAACTAAACCATTTCATATGATTAAACCAATTAATTTAATGATGGGTAACAACAAAGAGTAGGTCATACTATACAATCCAATATATTCTAGTCACTAAGGTATAAAAATTAAATCCATGAGGCTCAATGGTCCTTTAGAAGATGACTTTCGAAATAAGGAAATTGCCTACAGAGGAAATTAGAACTATTAGTTGTACATGAACCTAATTGGTTCTTTGGATAATATATCAAATAATATCTCAATTGAAATTAAATTTAAAACCCAAGCCTTTAGCTAATTTGTATATTTGGTCATTTTCAACCAATTACCCAAAATGGCCTATTCTAAACGGCACACCCCTGGGGTGGACATATAAGTTATGTGTATCCTCTAACACAAAAAACATAAAACTATAATCATATATCTTGGTGAAATGGCTAGTCAAACATTAAAGAATAAATATAATGGATATAATTGGTAATGAATGACATATGGAACAATGACATAATTATGAAACAAAAACAATTTATGTGAAAACATCATGTCCAACAACATCATGGAAAAAAATTATGCTTTTCTTGATATCCCCTCAGATCAGATGTAGGTTTGAAGATATCATAGAAAAGGTCCAATGCTCTTAAAATAGGATGAATGATCCTTCACATAAATTAAACAATATATTGAATGTTTAAATTTTATAGGAGTTGAGAGACTATACTAACTTACCAGGATAGATTCATAGATTCTAACTTATTGTAGAACAAACACTAGATGGATAACATAAATTAAAGGCTAGTTTTAGGAGTTCTTGATCTAAAATAAGAAGAGAAAATAAGTTTTTTCACTAGATTTAGGAGGAGAATAAAATAAAATTGATTAAGAAATAAGTGGTGGGAATTTACATTTCACCCAAAATACCAAATCACATAGTTTGAACACGCAGTTTGGGAAGACCATGTGAAAAACATGCTGAAAATTTTATGTAGGGTATACTATGACCGGTTAATGACAATGTTTTACCAAACCATGTTATAACCATGACAAATCTCAATATAATAAAACACAATCGGTTTTTTCATCCATTCATCATAGCTCACACAATTTTAACTAAAAGTATGGAATATATGTGAATTTATCTACAACATCATGGTTTCAAAAAAAACATGTAGTGTAGGTTTCACAGTTTCAAATAACCATTTAGCCTTATTATTTATCCATATTTGGGGATCTTTTGGTCTTAATAATCAATGTACTCTCCTATTCCCTTCCTTAAGCTATATGACACATTTATCATTATAAATGAAATTTTTAAAATTTTAAAACTAATTATCATTACCTTTATTTAAATGATAAGATGTTAAAACCTCCCCTCCTTAATGAAAAATGTTCCCTAGAAGTCATTTTGAGGAGAATGAGGTGTCTTCATTGAATGGTTAGGACCACTAAAATTGTAAATCAACATTATTTTCCAAGTTCCCATCTAGTATGTAGCCATTCCAAAATACCAATGGAACAAACATACCTCAGTGTGTCTTCACGATCTGATCAATAATAAGAATGGGTCACTCCATGTAGAAATAATCTATATCAAATTTTACATGATCCTGGAAAAAGATGTGCGATGTGTCTAGATAGTATCATTGGTGCTAAGATTCATGAAATAAATCAAGCATTGAAAAATATCTCAATCGATAATCCAAATGCAAGGCCAAAATTATCATCTACCTTACAACATAAAAAGGTCTAATGAACCTCACTAAAAGATTAACTTAATTTTTAATACATTTATGCTTTATTATAGGTGGGACTAGCTAGAAAACCATATATCTGACCTCAAACTATAGAGGTATCTAGTTTCTTTTTTTATAAAACAATTTTATGATCTATACTATCAATAAAAAAAATTATAATCAGTTTGACCTGCTCTGTACTCTCTTATACAAGACAGGGTCAATGAATAGTAAAATACCTGACCTCTATCAAGCATAGTTGTGAGAAGTAATAAATATTATATAATGCTTCATATGGTTCCATGTTAATGGTTTCCTGAAAGATGTTTTCATTTGAAAAATCAATGATAAGAATTTTTTTTATTAACTGCATATTTATTTAATAATTCATGTTTAATTGTGAAATAAATAGTAGGTTCATTATAGTTGGTATCAGAAGACATGGTTAGTAATATTTCTTATAAGGATTAGAAAACACTAGTGAATGAATTAGGGATAATACTATGTATTATAAAATACTCCCTAAATTTTATTGATTGTAGAGTACATGGTTTATCAATAAAATACGTCCTTGTTGGGATACAAACATGTTTTTGTTGCTCTATCATAAATGTATCTATGTGTAAAACATGAAAACACTACATTGAGGTAGAGTTGAACAGGAACTGGTGAATGACAAAAATCCTTGATTCTCTATTGGTTTAACACTCCCAAGGGATATTCTATGGTAAATTCACAAGCTTAGCACAAACCATTATTAATGGAATAGAAAAATGACTGAAATAATATATATTAGGAATCAGGTCATGGAAAACATAGAACAAAGCCTATAAATTCATAAGTTAAGGAGCTAATTAAAATTTATAAGCATTCCATTTTTTCATTTGATTCTAATTTATGACTTTAATAGTTTAAAATATTTACTCATATTTTTTTCAGTGTATCAAATGTTCAGTAATATGAGGAATTGGGCTAACAACTGATGTCAAGATCAATGTGATGACTTCTCAAATGAGATACCCAATCCAATGGGAGCAGGAATAAAAAACATTGTCATGATACTCTCTCTATTAACTGGACTTTTTAATAGAAACCTGGATCTAGAGGAATCTACAACAACCCATATTAACAAACAAGTACCAATCACGAGCTTCATGAGACAAAGGCCTCTTACTTTCAATGTATCATTTGATCCCTCAGTCATCGAACAATGGATCAAATCCACTGAAAAGATATCCTAAATCCATCAATGTTCTAAAAAAGAGAAGGTTCACCTAGATAATTATCATATTGAGAGTGATCAATTGTGGATGTTGATCAAAAATACAAATCCCAAAGAATATATCAGGGTGATTGGATGGATGGATTTCTGGAAATAGTTATTTAATAAATATTTTCCATGCACCCTCGGTCTTAAGATGGAATGCTATTTCCTTGCACTAAAGAAAAAGGATGATGAATCTATTTGGGTGTATGAGGAAAAATTCACTAGACGTGTACAAAAAACATTTATTTTTGTTGTTACCCCCCAAATGCATGGATGATTGCTTCATTGGTGGGATAATACATAGCCTACAGAATGCTATGGCAATCCCTGACATTGATAGCTATGATAATATTTTCTATTGTGGCCTCAAAGTCAAGATAGAGATCCGTGAATCATAGGGGTATTATTTTGATTAGAATTTGAATTTGGACATTAATTTGGGAGGTCCGATGGATAAATACAATAGTGAAAAAAAGATCACATGTCTGGTTAAATGTACAGAAATAAGTACCCAAGAAATTGCATGAAGGGGATAAGAAAATTCTTAATGTGTAGGATGGATGGGAAACTAGTGAGTGATTTCCATCATGAAAAACCCGCAACTATAATTCATAATAGGAAGACTACATTTGATCCTCAATTTGTTGTTCTTTTCTAAAACATCAATGAACTAGGGCACAATGCAAACCAGTTCTCTATGCCACAGGTTTTTAAATGTAACCGAAAACCTCAAAGGTAGCAAGGGAATGTTTTTTTCATCACTACCACAGAAATTAATCCCAAAAACAAGTGGTGAAATGTTCAATGAATATCCATCAATGAATAGTGAATGTAATTTTTAATTTTTCTTCTAAACATTAATTTCTATCACTAATGTTTATTAGAAGAATCTAAACAACACAAAAATGAATGGAATTAGAGATGTTAGTAAAAATGGAAACCAGGGCTATTATTGCATCTTATTAATATAAGTCCTCCCATGTCAGCATTTGTGTATTGAAGTTTATAGAGAACATAATCATAAATCACTCAGTGGAATTTTATGGAATTCATGTCATAGATTTGGCATTCCCTATATAGAGCCAAAAAATTGTCGTGAGACAGAAATCACTCCCTATATAGATAATTGACCCCCGGTTTTATACAAGTGAAAGAGGATGATGAATCATATTTTGCGCCATCATCTCAATAATGTATATTACTTTCTTATGAGAACAGATTTCATTCTTAGATGATTGAGTCTAAGGAAGGAACTATCCTTGAAGACATGCCAATTGTGATCGAATTTATTAATGTGTTTCCGGAGGAATTGACAAATATTCCTCCAAGAAAATATGTGTAATTTTTAATTGATCTTATTTATAGGTAATTTGAAATATCCAATACTCGATATAAAATACTTAATGTGGACCTTGTGGAGAAAAATAAACTACTATAGTAGAATCTTGATAAAGGGTTTATATGCCCAAGTGATTTACCATGATATTCCCCTGTCCTCTTTTTTAATAAGAAGGATAGGTCTACGTGCCTTTAAATTTATTATTGTGATCCCAACAAAATAACTTTAAATAAAAAGTATTATTTTCCACATGTTGATGACATGTTAGATTATCTATGTAGATCACAATACTTATCCAAGGTTTATCTATAGTTATGATATTACTATTTATGGATGATGAAGGGGGATATCCCCAATACTGCTTTTCATATAAGGTACTGGATCTATGAATGCATAATAATGGATTTTGGGAGCACTAATTCTCCATAAATCTTCTTAGACTTGATGAATAAAGTCATTAGATATTACCTCAAAATTTTTGAGGAAGTATTTATAAATTATTTTCTAATATACCCCCAAACAAATTAATAGCATGATGAACATATAAGCATTGTACTAAAGACCATTCGAAACGATAAACTCTATGAAATGTACAACAAGTGATAATTCTGGTTGAATGAAGTCTCTACCATGGAGAATATCATCACATGAAATGGGATATATGTGGATCCATCAAATAAAAAGAAATTGAGGGACGTCTATGGACAAATTATGTTATGGATATCCATTTCTTGTTGGTGCTAGAAAAATCTTATCACCAATTTGTGAGAAATTTATCATGATTTACAAACCCTCATACCAAGATAACTCAAATGTTTTTCATTTTTTTTGGAATGATGAATGTGACAAAAGATTCATCAAGTTGAATAAGAGGCATAAAACGGCCCATGTGATCACACTTCCCATAACCGTGGAGATTCATATAATCATTAGAGATTATTGAAAGAAGGGAATGGGTTGTGTGTTGATGTAGAATGACAATGTCATTGCCTATGCATCAAGGTAGTTGAAAAGTCATGTGGGAAACTATCCCATGAATGATTTGGATTTTACATTAGTGATATTTTACTTGAAAATATGGTGGCATTATCTCTTTTGGGAGAAGTGTGAAATATATACCGATCCCTAAAGTCAAAAATATATATTCATATAGAAATATATAAATATGCACCAATAAATATGGTTAGAGCTCATCAAGGATTATGACTTCTCAATCCATTACCAACCTATTAAAGAGAATAAGGAGGTAGATTCTCTATGTAGAAAGGACCCAACTATTCTATCATTGATGAGAATGGAAAAGGATCCAATCATCATTGATTTTATGAATATAGACATGGTAATCATAAAGAGGGGAACATCATCAATAAATTTATAATATATTCCACAACATACTATTTTTAAAAGGTTAAATATAGTTCAAAAATATGATTTGGGATGTTTGAAGAAAGTAAAAACTTTTATAAAATGGAAATCCTAGAAGTTCAATGTTAATGAAGAAGAAATTATGATTTTGGGTATACTATGTGTTCCATCAAAAATATAGTTAATGAAAGATCCTTTGGATTATGCACATTGTTTGAATTTCTATCTTCAAATAAGAAACATTAAGATGTATCCAGATCTTCGGGAGTGCTATTGGTGGGATGACATGATGACTGATATCATTAAATAAACATCAATGTGTCTGGTATGTCAACAAGTGAGTCCTGAAAGAAATAACTCTATGGGGATTATGCAACCATTACCCGTACCAACATGAAAATGGGAAAATATCACCATGTAATTTTTCACATAACTTCCAAAGACATCCAAATGAAACAATGTTATCTGGGTTGTTGTAGATCGTCATAAGATGACTACACATTTCATTAAAATTAAAGGGTATTTCTCCTTGGATCAACTAACATGGATATACATCAGGGAAGTGATAAATATTCTTGTACTACCACAATCAATTGTGTCATAACAAGTTCCAATATTCCCAAATATGTTTTCGAAGAGTCTCCAATACGATTTAAACATTGAGTTGAACTTAGGTACGTCTTTTCACACTCAATTTGTTTTCAAATCTTAGTGGACCATCCATAAACTTGAGGACATGTTAAGAGATTTATCAATGTACTTCAAAGGCATATGGGACCAATGTATTCCTTTGGTGGAGTTCACATACAACGACAGATTCCAATCAAGAATCCAAATTTCTTCTTATGAAGCCCTTTATAAGAAAAGTTTCAGAACACCAGAATGATGTGATGATGTTGGGGAACAAAAAACTCTAGGTCAAAAAATGTTCTATGAAATTATAGAAAAGTTCAATACCATCAAAAACAAATCAAATACTCAGAGTTCACAAAAGAGCTATACTGACATTCATCTACTAGTCCTAGAGTTTAATGTTTGAGATAATTTTTTAATCCTCATATCTCAATAGAAGAGAGATATGATATCTGGGAAGAAGGTAATTATCAATACAAGGTACATAGGCCCTTTTGAGATCCATTATCACATCAAGGTAGTGGCCTATAGACTATCATTCTAACCTAACCTATCTCAAGTACCTGATGTATTCTATGTATCACTCATAAAGATGTACATACCATACCCATAACATGTTCTCATTTCAAAGGTTGTATCATTAGATAATGACCTATCATATTGATAGAATTTTTTGATGATCATAGATTATAGAAAAAATAATTGACGAAATAATAAAATTCTCCTAGTAAATGTGTTGTGGAGAAAACAGAAGTTTGAAAAAGAGTCATGGGAACTAGAGGATATGATGTGGTAGAGTTACCCACATCTATTTTATTTTGGGAAAATGAAATTTATATGGATAATTTTTTTATGGGGGACGGTTGTAACGACCCAAACTATTATGAATAATATTCCATTTATTTTTATGAAATGTCTAAGGGATATATAAAACCCATGAACTTATTTATTATAATTATATATTGGATAATATAGTCTTTGAAAAGTTATCACATGACTAGTGTAAATATACGGTTTTAACAAATACTTGTGACAGAGACAAATGAGGTGTTGTCCATAAATAGTAGGATCAAGCCAGATGAATCCCATTTTCCAAAGCATCTAAAGGAGATGTAATTTTTCAGAATTCCCCAAGTCCATTTCCAATATTATATCTAATAACATTTTCATGAGAGAAACTGTTTATGGGAGAAGTTCAAGCTCATTGAGATCACAACCCAAACTATGTTCACTGAATGGACCCATGAACACCCAACCACCGCAAATTGTACTCTTAGGTATGAACAAATATTTAATAAGACACTATAATTATTATTATGTAAATTATTTTTGTATATAATAATGAAAATACATTAACATTTTTTGTTACATTGTAAATGATTTTTAAAGAAGAAATAGTATTTTTTAGTTAATATTCCAATTTAATTAAGAAATATATATCGATGGATTTTTCAGTTAAATAATATATTAATAAAAAATAATTACTAAATTCCATATATTAAATATAAATTTTATTATAAATTTTATGAAGTCAATTTTAATTTTTATTATGGTTTGAAAACGATTTTTATTAAAATATGTCAATTTTCAATAATTATCAGTATCTATTTTAAAAGGGAAAATTTAAATATTTAAGAAATTATTTAGATAACATTAATATTAATTTTTAATCATGATATCAAAATTATACAATGGTTATTTTTTCATAATTTTCAGAGATAGTCATATTTTTGGGTAAAAATAAAATGTTGTATAAATTTATATTGTGTTTTAAAACATCATAATGATCCAATAGATATGTAATAAATTAATATATTTGGATTTATTGGACAAATATATGGTTTCCTTCAAAATAATTTCATTTTATGATTATTTGGTTTTTTATAAAGCCTTCGTGAATTGCCCAAGACATATAAAATATTTTAAAATTAAAAAATAATTTCATTGAAAGTGTGTCTCACTTCCACATAAGTAAGATCAATATTTTAATATCTTTGGTTATTTTTCATTTATAATAATTCATACAACTACACTTTTCCATTAATTAGTGTAAATTACCAAGGGATGGTTTTTGGTTTTGAATATTATCGGGTGTAGGGTTTAAAACCAAAATAATAGAGATTTCACCCACCTTAACCACATAAAGTAACCCAAGAACCCATTCCACGCCCCTCAATCTCTTTGAGAATCAGCCACCATATTCCCTCTAATCCAAAGAGTTGTCATATGGCTCCAAATATCTCCCATGAAGCCTCTCCCAATCCATTGAGATCACACATCCAACTAAGGGATCTTCCTCCCTCCTCTTTTATTACGAAATAGTTACATGTTATTTATTTTAATTTCATTAATTCCTATGATTGGATATGTTATTAAATATCCTATTTACTTCCAATTTTATGTATAAATGATTTAATCCCCTATAAATCTCATTTATATTTCTTATTAACCCCTATTAATAACCTTTACCAAACCAAATTTTCATAAGGGGTCTTCCACCCTCTTCTTTTATCAAGCATTAGTTTCATGTTATTCCTTTTAATTTATTTTATTCCTATGTTTGTATATGTTATTAAATTTCCTACTTAATGACAATTTTATTTTCAAATTATGAGATCCCATTTCACTCTTATTTATCCCTCTTATGTACCATTATGTACAACTGTTATCAATCCAAATTTTCCTATGGGATCTTCCACCATCATCATTTACCATTCATTCCTTTCATGTTATGTCTTTTAATTTACTTTTTTACTATGTTGGGATATGTTATTAAATGGACCCATTAGTATCCATTTAATTAATAAATTATTAAATCCCCTTACACCCTCATTTATCCCTCATATGATCCATTAAGTACACTTTAAAAATTCCCAAATTCTATAAGGGCGCTCCCACTCCCCTAATTCTTCAAGCACCACTTTTATGTCATTTTTTTAATTTTTATTTTCATGATTTGGGATATGTTCCCCCATATCTCAAAACTTTAAATATGATTTATACATGATGGGATCTTCCATTCTCTCCCATTAATCTTCCCCGTGATCCATAAAACTCACCCGTTACAATGAAAAAATTTTGTAAGTGATTTCTATCTTATCATTAATATTAATGAATTTCATTTATATTATGAATCTGAATACAATTTAACATGTTTGGAAATTATTTAACCTGATCCCCTTACATTCCATACCTTGTATAAATGATGATATACCACTTTTCACTCTCATAAACCCAATTATTGAATTTCCATAAGACGTTGTTATGATACCAAAATTCCACCAAACATTTTAATGCCAAAATAATCATATATTGAATACCATAACCCTTCCTCAATCAAGGGTATTGACCTTCATGAACCCATATAGATTTATTGGTGGCATGAATATATGAAATCTACATTCCATGGTCTAGGAATAAATTATGATGTTAAATGAATCCTCTTTTTATGATATATGTGTCACATGTAAGAATTATATTGAAATGTTTATGAAGAGTGTTTCATGACAGTGCTCCAATGAATTAGGTAATTTTTAGTATCATGATACGTTATGTTGGGAAAATGTTATACCTGATTCCTTTATATAAATATTGTACATCTTATTGGGATTGGGGTTTACCTGATTCATTTATATTAATGATGGATTGTTTTATGTTTTTTCCACATTTCCATGTTATGATAATCATACTATATATTCTTCATTTTTCTATTATGATCCATTGATATGAATTTCTTATAACATGTATTTTATTCATCATATTATACCTTTTTTACTACAATACTGGGAATTATATCTCACCCATTTCATACTAATGTCCTTAGGATATGCCATATAATGCTATGGGTGAAGAAATGTTGTTGTCATGCAAAATAAGTTTTTAATAAATATTTGTATTTCATGTTTTCATTTGTTATGTAATTTTACTAATACCCAATGAAACTATACCTATTAATATTTTCAGTTTTATTAAGTGAAATTTTATATAATAAATCATTGCTTAAATATGAAATAATAAGCTGGTTCATTATATGGAAAGTGTGCAGAATCACCTCAAATTGATTTGGATCTGCTAGAAGATTCATTGACTAAGTTTCAACACATTTTCCTCCTATATCTAATTTTAACATATTCATAGATTTATGATGCTACACAACACCAAATAAGAACATTGAATACATTATACTCACACTCAAACAAATCAAAAAGGGAAATTATTCCCAACAGATGTAATGACCAAATATTGATTCCACTCTATCTATATCTGAAAAGTGAATAGACTAGAAAAAATCCATATGATGTCATTCTATAACCTCCCTTAGACACAAAAGGTTCATTGGAATAACAGTTGGCCATACACTCAATTGAAACAACCTCAAAAGTCCCAAGAATATTTCAGAAATGCATTCTGACTTGAAGACAAAGGATATAAAACCTCACATTGATAAACAAATATCACAAATCAGCCTGAGTACCCATGTAACCTGATAACTAAGTCGAAGCTACTCTAGGCTTATGTGTATTATAATTCCCCATGGTTCATTGACTAGAACCTATAATCATAAAACATACAAGTTGGAATAATTTTTCCTCTAATAATGTGGAAGCAATTGAAAAAAAGACTGTATGGATATAAAAAAATTACCTTGGGATTGATGTAACCGAATATCAAAAAGGTATAAAAATTACAACATGCAAAAAACCATGTAATGAGACAAGAAGTTAGCCCAAATGAATAAGAAAAAAACTCACCATGACCATGTTTCAACAAATGGATCCACCTTATAGAGATATTTTCCCCTTACCCAACCATATAAGAATGTAATCTAGAAACAAATGAAGCCACAAATAGGGTGTGAGCTAAACATACTAGTTGGTCTCACTAAATAATCCATAATGGCTTCCAAATTTAGATTATCAAAAATAATTCTTCTAATATTAAAATATATTAGTTTAGAATTTTAAAAAAATATTAATAGAAGTAATGATATATTATTTAAATGATGGAATGTAATTTAAGAAAAGTCATTACAATTGATAGAATATTTTTAAAACAATATCTTAAATAAGAAATATCTATAAAAAATTATATAATTCCAAGATGAATCTAATGATGTTTTAAAACATTGGAACACTTTTAAATCTGAAATATAAATAACAAGTGACCAACGTGGTCCTATTCTAAATAGGTATGATAGTATTTTCATGCATAAGAAATCACATTATATATGTTACCTCAAACATATTTGTATACACATATCCCACTGAAACTCTCTAAAGGAAACTCATCACCATCCCATCAGGGATGTGACTCACCTAATGTATGTTTTAGAATGTTTTAATAGTGTAGAGTGTGTCCACATAACTCAAAAAAAAAACTAAAGAATTGCATCTTCCCTTGCATCATCTATGATAGGGGAATTTATTTTAAGACTAAATACAAATTAATCACATTATCCTATTTCAAAATTCTGTTTTACCAAAAAAATCCATTACATGTTTTAATAAGAAAACCCACCTATTTATAATATAAAACCTTGGGGTTTCTATAAAAACATTTTAATCCTTTTTTAGAAGTATCAAATCCATTCAAATCCAATTCCATCAATTTCCAAAATTATGTCCCACAAATAAATTCAACAATATAATTCAATTCATATTAATTTTACCCACAATTTAAATTTACTAATTCACAAAAACACACCCCAATTCAATGGAGTTGGGTGTTTTCCAAATTTTTAACTCCAAAACCATTTCAAATCACCCAATTCAATAGAATTTTGTTCAATCAAATCAATTTAAATCAGGTTTGAGAAATTTAATATAAATCAATAGTTGAAATAAATCAAGCAATTCAAAGGTTATCAATTTGGGTATACGAGATGAAACCACCTATATCATACCAAAACTCATCACTCATAATGAAACCCATAAATGTGGAAAAAGGTCTATAAGTCCAAAAAACCTATACTTGAATCAATATCCAACACCACAAGTGATATTTCCTTCAATTATAAGAACATCCATTGAAAACCCAAAATAGGATAATTAGAGAAATGTGAAGAATGAGAGAGAACTCTTACATCAGAATTATACTGCAAGTGTAGTGATGGTAGAATGATGAATAAATGGATTTTAAAGGTTTGAAAGGATCCATGTTCACTTGTAAATAGCCTTTGTTTGAGAGGTAATAAATTAGATATGAGCCAAATTGAATGACCAGCCTCACTCCATGTTTTAAAAATGCATTCAGTGTATTACACAACATGTAAACTCAATGCACATTGTCCAACAAATAAAATTCATAATGGCGGAAGAGCGTGCCTCCTCAAATTAAATCTCAATGATCTAAATTTAAAATTGATCCTAAAATATATCAAAACATATAATGAATGACCAAATTTTTTTCATATCACAGCATGAAGTCATTCATGACTTGTTGCAGATCCATTAAACATCATGTAACTCATTTACATGACATTATATTTTTAGAAAACCTACATGAAATTGAAATTTAAAGGATATTATAAAACTAAACCTATAATATCACCATTATAGGTATCCACCTAATCCAAACTCATCCCTTACACCAATAAAAAAGGAAAACTATTACATGGTAAATATTTTCCTATTAGATCAGTAATGGGATGTTACATTGATAGTATAATTATATTAATTATAACCATAGATTGAAAAAGGACCATTAATAAATATTTAAACCATCAATAATCCAAAAATATTTCATATATTTTATCACTAATCACACCTCAAAATGAAAATTTTATACAAAATTTGGACTTTTTTCGTGTATTATTTATCTTTATTAGAAATAATTTTTATCCATTCATTCGTCTATCATGTCTAGGTATATTGATATAGTACAAATATCAATTTAAAAATGGTGATAATATCTTATCCAAATAATCAATTATGATAAATCCATTCTTAATAATTAAATCTATTCCATACCACTAACAAAACACTTGATTCTAGATACGTCACCATAGAAATAAATTTAATTGTTTTAAACAAGAAAACAATTATTCTATTTTTTTATACACTTTGATTATTTCAAAAATAAAAGAGTCAAATACACAAGAACATTGAATTTATCCTATTATAATATAAATTATTATTGTATTTGTATAGTATTAATAGTAGTCATATTCGTCAAATATGGAAAACACATATATTAAATTTCATGATAGGATGTATCAGCTCATATAAACCACCATCACATAATTATAAAACATATGTTATGTCATATTTTTATTGTCTGTTTAGACCAAATGAAATTTTTTCTTAAATAATAATGTATTTTATTGAAGGTATCATTACAACTTATAATTACTGTAACCATTTTATATGTTATATATTCATAGAAATTTTATATAGGAATAAAAATATCATGTAATGGATAAATAAAATATGATGAAATAAGATTAAGATAAGCATATTTATATGAAATATGAATCTTCACATGACTCCTCAAATAGTTGAAAACATGATGTACATTTAATTATATAGGTATAAATATTCTTATATTTTCAATATAATGTCAATTCAATATGGAATTAGGGAATTGGAAATAGATGGTTTCAATCCATGAGGTGGAACTAAAAGGTTGATATATATAATGAATGAATGAAGCAGAAAAAGTCAATCATGTAGAATGATAGTTAATTAATATATTTAAAGGGAGAATGTAGATGATTTTATTAAACTATTGGTTAATTAAAATTATTCTTGAAAATTTATCCACTTCAATTAAAAAAATCCTTGGATGAAACCACACATAATGAATAATAATATTATAGAATATAATTATTATTGAAGTGGATCTAAAATACAGTATGCTATAAAAAATATTGATATTTTATAGTTAAAATTTAATTTATAAGACTATAAATAAAAAAACATGGAATGATAGAGTTAGATCAATGGTTTTTTTGAAGAAAAAATGTATTTAAAATCAATGTAGTGGGAAATTATGAGATTGAATAAATGAATTTAATGTTTTAATAAGTGATATACATTGATAGGAATGATTATAATCACTTAACTATTTTCTACTCATGTGATTATTGCAATCATAAAATTTTGTAAACAAATTTATCTTTCGAAACCAAAAACGTCAAAGAATTCCCCTAAGGTATAATGAAAAAGTTATAATAAATTCCAAATTGGGGATAAAAGTTCCATGCCATTTCAATGTAATACATGATAATAAACTCAAAAAAAAAGGATTGGTGAAAATGTATAATTGATCCTGAAAATATTTATAAAATAATATAAAATATCTTAGTAGATTTATGTAATAATTATTTTTAATTTTTTATATATTATAGAATGAGAAAATTTTGTATGAATGTCCTAAAATATTGACTACATAATCAAAAATACACTAGAATTAATATATTATATTTTATTGGGGATTATCATGAATTAGATATGATAATATAATTTTTATTTCTATAAATTCATAGATTATTTAACAATTTCATTTACTGTTATGGTTATGAAGTAATTGTCTTATAAAATTTACAATATAATATATTTATATTATATCCCAAAATGAGATTCATTAATTTTACAAGAAGTTAATCACAACCACTATTAATGAATATATATCTAATGGTATAGTGTCATTTCATTAAAATCCTAGAATAAATGATATCAACAAAAATCTATAAACACATTATGAGGGAATCATAAGGATTAATCAAACATGGATGGAACCATTTTGAAAATATCAAAATAAGACTATTTTGAAGAGATAATGGAAAACATTAAATTTCAATAGTATCAATAGTTACTACCTCAACCGATATAGAAGAAAGTATATAAAATATCTACATGAAGAAGAATGTATAATTTATTAATGATGAAATTTTTTAGAAAACATATCCCAATCATTATAAACATAACCTATTGTTTCTTATTATCTATAAATATGAAGGCATTTTTTATGATAAATATGTAATATATTGGGATCATGCGATATCTTAAAATATGTTTGAATTTGATATAAAAAAGAAAATTCCAAATCTTAGTGTTTCATGGGAGTATCATTTACATCCCTTGGTTATATATCTTTTATGGAGTCTCTTATATTCCCCTACATAACATCTATATAATGGTTGTGATGATGTGGTATTCCAATATCTAAAAAGTTGTGGTAGTGATATGTTTCACAACAATTGTGCAAGTAGTCATATTTTTTAATAGTGTGGTCATAATTGATTATTTCATCATTTAATGCCAAAATTTATCATCATGATGTTATTTTGATGTATTATCTGAATAATTTAATAGATTTATACTCCAACTAGAAAGTGTATAATCCTTGTAATATTTTCGTTTTAAGTATCAAGGGGATAAATTTTTTTATTAACACAACATTGATATATTCAATGTTTATTATTGATTTATATTACTAATTCATTTGGAATGGAATTAAAAAAATTAATATGAAATATTAGATAAATTATATAGTTCTTACTATCCTCTAACATGATATTTATTAAACAGCTTATTGAGTATGGATCAAATATTATGATTCAACTTAAATTTGTTTTTTCAATAGAAGATCTATTAATGATGGATACATAAATGACGAATGTAAAATATATTTAGTAATGTATGTGTGACAATGTATGGAGTTCACAATATTATTTTTTGTATTTATTAATAATTGTTTATTTTTCACATTTCAATAGCTAAGAAATTTTGGTCTTTTGTCATGGATATTGTGGTAATAGATTAAGATAAATATATGTTTAGGGATATAAATCTTTAGAAATATTTTGATGATGGATAAAAAATTCTTGATATTGTGTTTATGTAAAGTAGTTATATTATAATTTCCTATACCCATTAAACAAATAATTAACTAATGCCATTTTGTTATGTGACATCAAGGATAAAATCCCCCATTCCAAAGGCTACTCACATAAAAAGTGGGTCTATAATGGTATTGATTGGAGATTATACCCTCTTTTATTAGTGTGGAGAAACAATATTATAATGACTGAATAAATAAGGAAAAAAAATTAAAATATGAATAATAGATGATGTAAAAATCCATAAAATGTATTCTAATATAAATAATTCCAAGAGTAATAATCAAAATATTTTATTTATTTTTTTATTATATACAAAAATAGGTAATAAATTGAAGTAGTGATAAAGGTACACAAATATTTCTATAAAAAATTGAAAAAATACTACAATCTATATGTGATGTCAACAAAATCACAATCTATGAATTAATCTCTAATACTTCATCCTCATATAGAAAATCAAGAATATAATTCTAGGATCTCCCGCTTTTACATACCCACATCCATGATGTATATCTATGTCCAAATCAGTATCATGGACAAGGAATGATTGTATATAAATAAGAATCCATTATCTCTATCTATCACTATTTATCCAGTGAATATATAAATAGAAATGTGCAGCCATAACGAATTAGGGGTGTAAATAAATAAACAATATCTTTTTGGGCTTCTCATTGGACACATGTTAAATGATACCTTATTCAAACTAAGACAGAATATAACTGAATATGTTCTAAAATAAAATTATAAAATTATATTTTTATATATATTCAACACTTGTAATCATGGAATAAAAATTAGGAATCCAGATACAATTATATCATAAGGTAACTATGAGTGTTTGTTGCACGTATAAAATTATCAGTATTTCGTAGGTCAGTATCAGTGGTCCCTTAGAATATCAAACTATGGTATTCTACCAAGGCCCTAAAATTACATTATTGGTGGCCATAATGATTTTATTAATATAATCCGTATAATTTCACGTCATGTGTTTCCAGGATCGTCATAAAATTAGTAATTACAAGGATTTGGACCACAAAGTCAAAAATACTATTTAAAAAGAAATAAAACCATGTACAACAATTTATAACAACAAAATAAAACTATATGAAAAATATTAAATATAAATTAGAGGAAAAATCATCTCTAACCTTTAATTCATGTATATGTATCACCATGTACTTTTTTATAAAACATAGAGAACTGTGTGGGAGGAGTGTTGTGTCAAAAAATAACTCTGAGTGATGAAAAATATTATTACCATTAATTATATTAAAATATTAATAATAATTAAAATGATAATAATATTAAAACATTATAATTAACTATATTCATATTGACATGTTTATTACATTAATTGGGCCTTTTTATCTTTATTTATTTCATTCATAAGGTACAAACTAAACACACCACACATTGTGGTTTAATCATATATCCAAGAATATTTTCAATTAATTGTCTCATCCTTGTTCATCTAATTATTTTAAAATATATCATTTATGATGTATAAAAAAACACACTTTAAAATGATGCTTGAATTTATTTTATGGTATATATTTTAATGACATTTAAAATAACCCAATCTTAGTTGTGATTAATTTCAAGGTAGACATCCTTAGATGATTAATGATTTCTCATGTTCAAACAAACATTATGAATTATTTATTTATTAAATTAAGTCCGCATTTTTTGAGTGAAACATGGAAGGTCTGGAACGTGGTATAATGGAGAATTATATATTCAACTTGGTGTTTAATAAAAATAATTAGACCTAAAAATATGGATTGGCAGTGGAATATATATCATGTATTTTCCACTAATCTAGAATATAATATGAGAATTTATAACAATAATCAAACTACATAAAAATAGGGAATACTAGATTGAATGTAATTTTTATTCTATATTGTGAATAAACATAAAATAATTAGATATGGTAATGATGGTATTGCCAATAGAGATCCAACATGAAAAATATTTTCCTTCTGTGAGCCATAAAATTATATTGTAAAAATTATATAAATATATATAGAAGAAATAAACATATGCGGTGTATCTACAATGTGATTTGGCGATTAAATGGGAGGATGAAGGGATAAAATCAAGAATATAAAATAAATTATTCAAAAATGATTAATGTATTTCATGGTTTGTAAACATGGATTATCATGTCATACTCCATGAAAGAGAACCCAATACCAAAATTTGAACCTCACATTTTTACAAAACATGGGGAGCATGTGCTTTATTACTATGTAACACCTCCAACCCTTGTGTAGTTAGATGAATTTTTAATATAATTTTTTTCTGACTATGCTAAAAAAATAATTTTTTTTCATGGATGTGTGTCCACCATCTTATGTTTAAAAAAATTCTTCTCCGCCTTGGGATGAATTGTTGAAAATCTTGGTTATCTGTAACCCTGTTCCAACCATGAACCAGAATTTGTTTCTCATAAATTCAATGATATATGCTTCATATAACCCCAAATAAATATACATCTATTATAATTCTTATTGAGTTGTTTTATACATAAATAAATAATTTTATAGAAAATTTAAATGGGTATATACCTCACAAAAAATCTACGATCTTATAACCTCTCCTACCAAAAAATATTCCTTAAGTTTCCATTCTAATGGTGGTTTAACATCATCTAGGAATATATCCGACCACTATGATTGTATTTCTTCTTCCTGCTCCTAGGCCACATCATTTACATGTTCATTATTATGTATCAGCCATACAAGGTAAATGTCCAATCAAATAGACCCTTAATGTTTGGATCAACAACGTTAACCAGTTACTCCTTCAAGGATTCATTAATAGTCAACTCAAACTCATCTATATGATAGAACTATAATTATTCTAATTAATAATGACATAATAGAGAAAAAAATTAAACAAATTATTTATATAATGGTATATTTAAGGTAGTTAAATCAAATAATCCACAAGTTTGTCCCAATCCAAAACCTCAATAGGGCCAAAAAATATATGTATTATTTTTCTATACCAAAAAATCATGATACATCTTGTTGAGACTAAGACGTATTACTCAGTTAGAGTAATAAGAATATTTCATCCACTCAAATAATATGGATTCATGAACCTATACACTTACATAAAAGTGTAACATCTCATCCTCATCAATGACCTAACCAGGCAGTGGGTACTCACCTAAAATATAATCCATCAGGAATAGGTCATTTGAATTTGAAATCAACATCTTAATTAAACTATCTATAATTGATGTGGAAATTAATTACAATGGTATTAAAAAATTCATATAATGATCTAAGACCTCATAAATAGTCCTATAATATAAATAAATCAATTTACATACATAAATTTCTTCCAAAACTGCTTGGTTACAAGTATTCTAACTGATATCGTCAGCCACTACATTTTTTTCCTAGATATATAAGTAAGATCTAAGTCCACATTCTATATTTACATAATAAAAATTCAATGTTTAATATTAATGTCACATTGATAAAATAATTATACAAGGAATTTATGGTTTCTGTATACTAAAAACCAATGTAACATCAAATAATTCCTCCTATAAAGCAAGGAAATAACCACAATTGTTTTCCAGAGGACATTCATTAGTTATTTTTTTGTAAGTTCTGATCTAACAAGATCCATATAGAGTGGATCACTCATCCAATAAAAAAAATTATCACAACATAATGCATAATGCATCATGGTATATGGTATTTATTCATGTAAGATTATGTAATGTTAGGATTGACCCTAAGATAATCCTTTTGTTATATTCCTAAAAATAATTCCCAGAAGAATCAATTCATATAAACATAACTCAACTATAATAATATCTTGTTATATGATATTCACTTTAGGATAAATCCTAAATAAATTTTGTATCATTTATATATAGTACTAGGAATCTCTTTATAATAGATACATTCCTAAGATTATCCCAAGAAACAATGACACTCACCTTCTTTGGGTCCATAGAAACTCTTTCCTCTAAGATAATATAACCTAGGAAATAAAATGTTTCAATATAGAAATAATATTCTGTGGGCATTTAATATGACCCATTCTATCTCATTGAGAAAAATACAATATGACGATGATTTTTATGATATTGATTATTCTTTATGTAGAACAATATGTATTCTTTGAAAATGAAAAAAAAAATTAATCCTGGTATGGGTGGATAACCTGATTCATCTATGCCACGAGAATATATTGGAGTGTTTGATGGACCAAAAGACATTATTAAAGAATCATAGATGAAATATATTTATTGTATCTATGTAATAAGTATATAAAAATCCCATGATCATTTTTTATGGATTACTGACTGTGAATCAATTTTTGAGTAGAAATGATCTCATAGAAGTGGGTAATTGATGTTATTTATAAGTTTTAATGGGTTTGATTAATAATTATAATATAGTTCCATTTACAATTTATTGAAAATTGTATAAGTTCTCTATCCACCATATTTGATTAAATTATAGTTGGGACACAATGAGAATTACTTGACAATATAAACCCATTAGCATATAGGTCCTCTATCTATATCTTTACATCACTATTCTTTATAGGATACATCCTATAAGAGGATTAGATACTAGTTTTTATCCTTGTACCAACATAATTTTATTCTCTTCCCCTCTCTCAGGAGGTATTGCATAAATATTATTAGGGAAACCAACCATGATAAGATATACTAAATGAGTAAATCTTATATTAATTTCACCATTATATTATAAAAAACTACAAGAAATATGGGATGACATTCTCCTATTACGACGATGCTAATGTGAATCTCAACATTCTGTGATATCTCATTCAATATCATAAACATAGATAAAAAAATTAGGAAATAATAATGTAAAACTTTAATGATAAAAATCTATATTGATATGATAAATAACCAACTATTCCATATACATGATGATAGAAAATACTATCATCTATAAGAAAAAGATTTCTCTTACTAAATAATATTTTAATATAATATGGGGGATTCATTGAATTGATTTATAGTCTCTAATATCTCTCCAAACATATTATCAAGAGTCATTAGTACACAAGAAATAATATACCTCCATGTATATAGATTCAATAATTGATAATTATTTGAAATAATATGAATACCCTATAATAAATAATGCAGACCCTATAGTAGTGGCTAATATCCTCATACCATTAACTATTGACAACTTGAAACTATGATCATATGGTGTTGGATATACTAAATATATCAGGTCTGATTCATAGTTAATAGACTAAAACATTCTACCTTTATAAGTTATAAAATACTAGAATAAAAAATTATATGTCTATATCCAAAAACTAGACCATGAATTTGGCCTGAATGACTAATAATACTCCAGTTCCTGCCTGGGGAGGGCCTAATGATCCCACCCCCACCCATGGATTTTTTGGATATAATATGTCATTGGAAAATGTAGGAAATGTTCTGAAAATAATTGATGATTAGTAGTATTTCTATAATACTAGTTCTTATCTAGGCCAATGATACAAATGATTCGTTTAAAGTAGCTTCCCATAATGATTGTATAACAACTTGCTAGAGGTGAAGATACTCTAGAAGCCACCACCCATGATTAGATCTATATATTTTTGTTTCATACCATTAGTCATTGATAAATTAGGTCTACATTTTGTAACACGCTATCCCCACACATCCTTTTTCCTAATATTATTCATGGTGAAGAATTTCTTGTTTATTATTTCAAATATATTTGTCAATAATAAGATGTTAACTTGTTATAGGATTTCTTAATTGATTCGGTCATCATATTGCAAAGACCACGATAAATCATCATTTAGAATAATCAATGTGAAAAACTAATGAATATTAATGCTATTTTAGTAACATATAGAGGATATTGTTCCCTATTTTAGGTACCAAATATGCATATCTCAATTAGATATTAATTCACCTTTGTAGAATTAATCATATAAGGTGGTATGGAAATCCCATCATTTCATATCCTAATGATAATCAAAATTATTAAATTTATTCCAAAAATATATGGGGGATCAATGAAACCATTATAAAGTGAAAATAACTATCCATTTAATAGGTTTCCCTAGATTATAAAAATTAGATGACATATCCTCGTGACATGTGTCTATATCACATGGTCTACCATCACCCCGGAAAATTATGAGACATTATTGCTGGAACACTCTCATCAATACTCCTATAGAAGGGGTTGGTAATATAACAATTAGTATAGATTAAAATAGATGTCTTAAACACTATCAATTTTTTTATCAGGGACCATATATTGAATAACAAAATTTTCTTCACGTGCTACTATAGAAGGTAATATTCATCAATCGATGCCTACCATCTTCATACTCTTATCATCTCCACCTTACTGGTGTTAGACCCAAGCCTGTCATGATGGAATGTTTTTTAACAATCAAATCACAATGATCAAACATTAATCTATTATTTAGTATATGATAGATAATGGAATTTGATATGTAAAACCCTACATAAAGAGGATTGAAGAACCCATTTTATACTCAAAATGATTGGTATTTATGAAAAAAATGATATAAATATTCAAAAAAGAGTCTAAAAAACACTGTATCCTATGTTAAGGTCATGTTAATTTTATATGTTCCATGATAGAGGTTAGTTATATGAATTTTCAATTTTCCTTGACAAAGGAAAAAATTTTGTTTTAATTGTCATTCTTATTTTATAGAAAGAATTTATTTTATCTTTTAAGAACCATCATATTTAAAATTTATATATATGATAGTGTAGATAGATATGTTTCCATTCCCATGTAACATTGACCTATTATTTATAATTTAAAAATTGGATGTTATGTAATTGTCACGACCCGTCCTCGGGGCCTGTGCCGTGACTACCCCAAGCCCGCCATCCATAGGCCAGGGGCTGGCGACTAGCACCAAGGCGTAAATCCCGGTAAACTGGGAAGGAAATTCCTTTGAAAAGTAAACAACAACCACAGAGTAAGCAAGCGGAAAGAGTAAACACTAAGTAAAAACTGTAACAAGCTGTGCTGAAAGTAAAAGGGGCCGGAAATACAAGCCCAACTCTAAAGTAAAACTGAAAGGGAAAAACAGCAACTGAAAGAAAAGCCGCCGCGTCGAGCCGTCCTCTGGAAGTCCCACCTGAAGGATGAGCACATATAGCCTCCACAGCTCCTCGGTCCAACCGTCCGCTCTGAGTACTTACGGCCAAGTGGTCCACCTCCATGTACCGTCCTGCTCCGCAAGCCTCCACCACGATCAGCACTGTCCGTCTTCTACAACCAACACAACGTAGTGCGGGCATAGCCCGTGCAGGGGTGAGTATAAGATACTCTGTAGGGACCCCGAGACCCACGAAGGTCTCCCGAAATCCAAAAAGGATAAACCACAAAGGAAAGATGCAATCTCGAAGTAACAACCGACACTACTTAGGTATATGCCCATACATATACCTAAGTCATCAATTCCCGTTCGGCTCTAACATCCGAGCCCAAGCACAAGCCAGTACACACAGGAAAGCAAAACGTCTACCCACACAGGATAGCACAACGAAATCCACAAAGGAGAGAAAAAGTAATCCACATAGGATAGCTCAACACAATCCACAAAGGAGAGTAAACAGTAAATCCACACAGGATAGTTCAACACAATCCACAAAGGATAGTAAATAGTAAATCCACAGAGGATAGTTCAACACAATCCACAAAGTAGAGTAAACAGTAAATCCACACAGGATAGTTCAACACAATCCAAAAAGGAGAGTAAACAGTAAATCCACACAGGATAGTTCAACACAATCCAAAAATTAGAGTAAACAGTAAATCCACACGGGACAGTTCAACACAAGATTCAGCTCACACAGTTACTTCATCATAAGAAGTTAGAGATGATCAGATGTAGCCACTGATTAATCTAATCCGTCGGACCCACAAAGGATCTGTAGGTACTAACCCTCGTAATGAACCACACAGGATCGATCATGAAGTTGAACCCAGCTATAGGTAAACTCCCTCTCTATCAAGTACAGTGGTAAGGCCGCTACAACCAAGCACTTCCCTCTTACCTTGGACTGCTGTAGTACTCCACCAATCGGTTACTGTGGGCCTGCTACTACAACCAAGCGCTCCCCCATGCTGCTACAACCAAACGCTCCTCCGTCGTGGGTCTCCCGCTACAACCAAGTGCTCCCATGTGCCGCTAAAACCAAGCGCACCTTTGTTGTGGGTCTGCCGCTAAAACCAAGTGCTCCCCTGTGCCATTACAACCATGCACACCTCTATCGTGGGTCTGCCGCTACAACCAAGCGCTCCCATGTTCCGCTACAACCAAGCGCACCTCTGTTGTGGGTCTGCTGCTACAACCAAGCGCTCCCCTATGCCGCCACAACCAAGCGCACCTCTGTCGTGGATCTTCCGCTACAACCAAGCGCTCCCCACTGGGCTATCCATAACAAACTGAGTCGTTCGATCAGCAGTCGTCAAGTCTCAACCGTCTCTAGGGTTTCCGCCCATGGCATGCTCGTTCCGGGAGGGTCCACTCCATGAGCTAAGAGGTTGATGCATCAACTGACATGTAGCCCGGAGTTGACGTAACCCAAGATGTACCGTAGTAGTCACTGTCGAAGTTACGGAGGATTCTCGTACGGTTTTCATCATCATAGCAGTCGAATCCACCGAGGATCTCTGTACTGTCATCGTCGTCACAGCAGCAGTAGCAGCCAGCTCTAGGTATCCCATACATAGCAAGCTCGTTCGAGAGGGTCCGCTCCATGAGCTGAGAGGCTGATACATCAACTGACACGAAGTCCGAAGTTGATGTATCCAAAAGTTCCGTATCGTCAACAGGAACTCAACGTCGCAGACGGTGCGTCAATCGGACGCACGGTCTGAGAGTTATTGGCATTTTCGTCCCAGGGGCCCGGGTGGGTTTTAAGGAAAAACCAACCCGACCGCACTCCACCTGCGTCCAAACCTTGGGAGGAGTATGCCAAAAGATCCGTCTCACCTAGAGGAATCCACAAAAGTTGACGGCACGTCAATCGGACGTCCGGAACTCAAGATATTAGCATTTCCGCTCCGAGGGCCCGGTTGGCTTCGTGTACGAATCAACCCGGCCGAACCCAAAGTTCTCTGAAACCTTGAGTTTAAAATACCGAAATGACCGACTCGATCCAAGGATCGTGTTGCCACTGACGGCACGTCGTTTGGAGGTCTACAGCTCAGGATATGGGTATTTGACTGAAAGTTGTCCGAAAACGGGGGGTCCGGGTCTGGGCCGACCTGGCTGGCCCGGCCCGGCCCGGCCAGGGCGCGGCCCAGCCTGGCTCGGCTCGGCCGAGCGGCCGAGCGATGCGCGGGGAGCCGCGGGGCGCTGCCCCCGCGGTCGGGAGATGCCGCGGCTCGCGAGCGGGCCGCGCTGGGACAAGGGACACGCATGCTGCCGCGTCCCGTGCGCACGAGTCGGACCCGCGTGCCGCGGGTCCGTTGACCACCGCCACCGCCTCCGGCCGCCGCCGTCTCCCGCCGCCGGCGCAGCCGCACCGGCGCCTTCCGCGGGCCACCGGAGTCACTCCGGTGGTCCGTTTTTCTTCCCATCTGGGCCACTGCTCCTCCCGGGATCCGTTCATTACTGCGGGAACACCAAATCGCCTCTGCGGCATGTTTCGTCATCACCCACAAAATTCACACAACAATGAAGAACGGCGGAGGGTTGTCGGGTCGTGTTCATTTGGCCCGCACCCTCTGCATTATGCGATAACAATTGGGAGGATATTACAACACATAGAAACATAACCAAACAATTTTAAAGTATTAAATTTGTTCTTATTATCCGGTTTTTTCACCATCAACGGAAACATTCACGGAGTATAAAACATTTAAATAAACCCCTACCTTGACAAGTCGCCGCACGCGCGTTCTTCACGGAAAGTGGGGATTGTCGCATCGTCGTGGTATCTAGCGTCGCGTCGCCGCGGAAGGGTGTCACGTCGACGAACCCGAGGTTCAAGAACCAAATGATTTAATTAATAATTAAATCCGTATTGTTATTTTAAACCGCAAGGGAAAATCAAAGAATCGCAATCTCTCACCTCAATGGATGATCGAAGGTTTTTGACGCCGAGGAAGGAACGTCGCAGAAGAACGTCGCAGGAGAGGAAACGTCGGTGTCGCGTCATCGATTTCGGTGTTCTTTGTCGGGGGCCGGCGATCTTCGCGTTCTTCGCGTTCTTTGCGTTCTTCGCGAAGAATGGTGAAGGCACAAGAACTTCTGTCAAAACCTCTCAACGTGTAATCCTCCAAAAGTCGGTGTTGGTCTTATTTTTATTATTACGCCAACGAATGGAAAAGAGGTAAGTAACGACCCATTAATTCCTAGAATTAATTCAACGAAATAAACCGCCTAATTAATTCAATGAAATAAACAGCCCAATTAATTGGTGCATTTAGAACTTAAGAAAACGTGTCAGTTGACTTGCAAAATGACGGGTTTTTGCGGGTGCGTTACATAGAGGAAAAGAAACGGTGGGGCTTGTGCGAGCCCCACCCCACAAATATCCTACCAAGTGGGTAGGATATTTTTGGATAGCACCCTATCCGTAACAACTCCGCTTAAGCAGCTTTAAGTGGTTTCAAGTGGCTTCCAAGTGGCTTAAGTGAAATAAAATAAAGTTTGTCGTACAATTATTTTATTTCTTAACTTTAAGCCCGAAAATTAAAAACCAAACCCGAGCAAACGCACCTCCGGAAGAGGTGTTTCTAAGCAAGTACCGGTGCTGTGATTCCATCGGAGCCCTCAGAATTCGATTCCGAGCACCGGTTCAAAAGTTAGAAATACCTGCTCATTCGTTCACTGAACGTACCCGAGCCAAACTTCATAAAATGATTCCGGGCACACCGGGCCTTGGAATCATGTGCCGTCAGAAGCTTCATTCTTGTAAAATTCCAAAGAAAATTAAAAAAAATTCCTTGAAATTTACGGGTCTTTACATTACTCCCACCACAGGTCTTTACGTCCCCGTAAAACTTCACCACAAACTTAGGGATACAATGGCGGTACTGAGCACGCATCTGAGCCTCCTGCTCCCAAGTGCTCTCCTGGAGGTTCCCGAGCTTCCATCTAAAGTGCACTAGAGGAAACTATCATCCACGTAGGACATGTTCTTGTCGATCCTCGATCTCCACTGGGACCTCCCCAAAAGCCGCCCCCATCATCAAAGACCAGCTCTCCATGGTCAAAGATTTGCATCGGGTCGTGCACGTATCTCCTCTGCTGAGATATGTGGAAAACGTCATGCACCTGGTGCAACTGAGGTGGTAGAGCCAGGCGATAAGTCACCTCACCAAATTTCTGTAAACCCTGTCGAGGTGAGACCCGCTAGAAGACATGGTCTCCATCCTCGAACTCTAGTGGCCTCTGCCTCCTATCAGTAAAAGACTTCTGTCGGCTCTGAGCTATCCTCATCCGCTCCTGGATGACCTGGACCTTCTCTGTCGTGGCCTGGACCATCTCCGATCCCACAAGAGCTGCTATGATTTCACCTTTGCCGATAAGAGAAATCTGGTCTCATCCCCTGGATGAACCACTTCCTTTTCCTAATACAGTCAATCCCGATATGGATGTTACTAATCCATACCAAAGATGACGTCGTAAGGCCTCAACCATACTACCAAGAGATCCAACCGTTACTCTCGCCTCCAAGGGTTGAGTCACACTGTCGGCATTAGTGTGTGGTAACTGGGTATCCTCCAGTAGATGTCTCACAAGTGAGGGTCAAGTCAACAGTCTAACTGGAACCTCTTAGTAACAACACAAAATAGGACATGAATGATAACATCACAAAGGTATGCATCTTTTACTATTGCATCTTATAATACAAAGACACTACACCATAGCAACAAGGAACTAGAAGTATAAAAGATGTATACACTAGTTCCATTCCTGTCCATCTGCTTCCGGAGCTCCATGATCATAGGCCTCAGCTGCCTGAAGCTGAGCTCTCCCATGCCCTCCTGTCCCCTGCGGTCAGGGTGGACCTCCTGGTGGTGGTGGTGGCAACACCCCGAAGCGTCGTCCACCTCCAGCTGCACGACCAGCTCCCCTACCATGGCCGCCTACTTCTTGCGGCCCTCCCTGATCGAACCTATGCCTCTGACTGGGGGGGTCCTTCGTCCATCCGCTGGTCATCCGTAAGGCGGTTCAGACAGTCACGAGCCATGTGACCAATCCCGCCGCAGGAGTAACACTGCCCTCTCATGGCAAGTCGTTGTCCACCCCGAGTGCCTCACAAAAACGATCCAGAGTCATGTTGTCGACCACCTGTAGGTCTAGTCCTCTTGGACCCATGCGTCATCTGTCTAATGCCCACTGCAGAAGACTCTACCGCATGCCAGCAAGTGGTGGGTCCTATTGTTGGAGACTGCTCAGCAAGGAAACTCTCCAGTAAGAGGGCTCGCTCCAACACTCCTGCCTGAGTCGGAATGTTGAGGCAGATCATCGAAGCCCTGATCTCGTGCCTCAGTCCCTGCTCGAAGGTCCGGGCCCGAAAAAACGGGTCCCATACCATATCTGTGAAGTAGAGCGAGAGATCAGTAAATCTCGCCGATTACTGGGCCACTGTCATGCTGCCCTGTCGTAGCTGTAGGGGCTCTTGGATGCGCACCGCACGGAGTGTGGCTGGGACGAACTCGGAGCAGAAGATGCTCTCAAAGTCTGTCCAGAGGAGAGATGTCTCGTCATGCACCTAGAGCATCAAACTCCACCATCTGTCTGCTGCCGCGTGCAGGAGGCTCGCTTCAAGGACCACCATGAGGTCTTCCGGTGTCCTCACTAATCTGAAAACCCGTACAACTGCCCCCAGCCAGTCCTCAGCGGCCTGAGGGTCCGTCTCCCCACAGAACCTGGGCGGTCGCTGGCGCTGAAACTCATGAAGTGCACTAAGGCGACGTCCATCGTCTGCGGCTGGGGCTGGAAGCATCGGTGGCTCGGCGGGTAGAGGTGCTGCCGGTGCCTCTGCTGACAAGGAGCCCTGCACCGAGGCCTCGTCGCTCGGTGGGCTGTCATCATGCTCCACTCTCGGAATCCTAGCTGGCTGCGGCCGTGGGGCCATCCTGAAAAGAAACAGGTGCGCCACGGTCAGAACTGTATACCTGGTGAGCTGACACAAGTAATCACAAAGAAAATTTGAACACACATGCAATCAATGTTTTCGTGCATTAAGTCGGAAATCAGAAGTCAGGGTCCTGGTGTACGGATACGTCGGCCGTCGCACCATCACTGGACTCCCTAGACTGATAACCACACCCAATACGCTGAACACTATTGCTTCACATAGAAGAAAGATCAGAGTCTACGGTAGAATTGAACTCCTTTTATACCAATTTGTCACGACCCGTCCTCGGGGCCCGTGTCGTGACTACCCCAAGCCCGCCTTCCACTGCGAGGGGTTGGCGACTAGCACCAAGGCGTAAATCCCGGAAAACAGGGAAGGAATTGCCTTTGAAAAGTAAACAACAAACACATAGTAAGCAAGAGGAAAGAGTAAACACTAAGTAAAAACTGTAACAAGATGTGTTGAAAGTAAAAGGGGCCGGAAATACAAGCCCAACTCTAAAGTAAAACTGAAAGGGAAAAACAGAAACTGAAAGAAAAGCCACCGTGTCGAGCCGTCCTCTGGAAGTCCCACCTGAAGGATGAGCACAGATAGCCTCCACAGCTCCTCGGTCCAACTGTCCGCTCCGAGTACGTCCCGCCCAGTGGTCCACCTCTAGGTACCGTCCTGCTCCGCAAGCCTCCACCACGATCAGCGATCTCCGTCGTCTGCAACCAACACAACGTAGTGCGGGCATAGCCCGTGAAGGGGTGAGTATAAGCTACTCTGTAGGGACACCGAGACCCCTGAAGTTCTCCCGAAATCCACAAAGGATAAACCACAAAGGAAAGATGAAATCTCGAAGTAACAACCGACACTGCTTAGGTATATGCCCATACATATACCTAAGTCATCAATTCCCGTTCGGCTCTAACATCCGAGCCCAAGCACAACCCAGTCCACACAGGAAAGCAAAACGTCTACCCACACAGGATAGCACAATGCAATCCACAAATGAGATCAAAAGTAATCCACATAGGATAGCTCAACACAATCCACAAAGGAGAGTAAACAACAAATCCACACAGGATAGTTCAACACAATCCACAAAGGAGAGTAAATAGTAAATCCACACAGGATAGTTCAACACAATCCACAATGGAGAGTAAACAGTAAATCCACACAGGATAGTTCAACACAATCCACAAAAGTGAGTAAACAGTAAATCCACACAGGATAGTTCAACACAATCCACAAAGGAGAGTAAACAATAAATCCACACGGGACAGTTCAACATAAGATTCAGCTCACACAGGTACTTCATCGTAAGACGTTAGAGATGATCATATGTAGCCACGGATTCATCTAACCCGTCGGACCGAGAAAGGATCTGTAGGTACTAACCCTCGCAATGACCCACACAGGATCGATCATGAAGTTGGACCCAGCTATAGGGAAACTCCCTCTCTATCTAGTACAGTGGTAAAGCCGCTACAACCAAGCACTTCCCTCTTACCTTGGACTGCTGTAGTACTCCACCAATCGGTTACTCTGGGCCTGCTGCTACAACCAAGCGCTCCCCCATGCTGGTACAACCAAGCGCTCCTCCGTCGTGGGTCTGCCGCTAGAACCAACCGCTCCCCTGTGCCGCTACAACCAAGCACACCTCTTTCGTGGGTCTGCCGCTACAAACAAGCGCTCCCCTGTGCCGCTACAACCAAGCGCACCTCTGTCGTGGGTCTGCCGGTACAACCAAGCGCTCCCCTGTGCCGCTACAACCAAGCGCACCTCTGTCATGGGTCTGCCGCTACAACCAAGAGCTCCCCACTGGTCTATCCATAACACACTGAGTCGTTCGATCAGAAGTCGTCAAGTCTCAACCGTCTCTAGGGTTTCCGCCCATGGCATGCTCGTTCCGGGAGGGTCCACTCCACGAGCTAAGTGGTTGATGCATCAACTGACATGCAGCCCGGAGTTGACGTAACCCAAGATGTACCGTAGTAGTCACTGCCGAAGTCACGGAGGATTCTCGTACGGTTTTCATCATCGTCGCAGTCGAATCCACCGAGGATCTATGTACTGTCATCGTCGTCACAACAGCAGTAGCAGCCAGCTATAGGGTTCCCGTACACAACAAGCTTGTTCGGGAGGGTCCGCTTCACGAGCCGAGAGGCTGATACATCAACTGACACGAAGTCCGAAGTTGATGTATCCAAAACTTCCGTATCGTCAACAGGAACTCAACGTCGCAGACGGCGCGTCAATCGAACGCTCGGTCTGAGAGTTATTGGCATTTTCGTCCTAGGGGCCCGGTTGGTTTTTAAGGCAAAACCAACCCGTCCGCACTCCACCTACGTCCAAACCTCGGGAGGAGTATGCCAAAAGATCCGTCTCACTTAGAGGAATCCACCAAAGTTGACGGCACGTCAATCAGACGTCCGGAACTCAAGATATGAGCGTTTCCGCTCCGAGGGCCCGGTTGGCTTCGTGTACAAATCAACCCGGCCGAACCCAAAGTTCTCTGAAACCTTGTGTTTAATATACCGAAACGACCGACTCTATCCAAGGATCGCGTTGCCGCTGATGACACGTCGTTTGGAGGTCTACAGCTCAGGATATGGGAATTTGACCGAAAGTGGTCCGAAAACGGGGGGTCCGTGTCCGGGCCGACCCGGCTGGCCCGGCCCGGCCCGGCCAGGGCGCGGCCCGGCCCGGCTCGGCTCAGCCGAATGGCCGAGCGACGCGCGGGGAGCCGCGGGGCGCTGCCCCCGCGGTCGGGAGATGCCGCGGCTCGCGAGCGGGCCGCACTGGGACAACGGACGCGGCATGCTGCCGCGTCCCGTGCGCATGAGTCGGACCTGCGTGTCGCGGGTCCGTTGGCCGCCGCCGCCGCCGCCTCCAGCGCAGCCGCGCTGGCGACCTGCTCTGCCGGCGCCTTCTGCGGGCCACCGGAGTCACTCCGGTGGTCAGTTTTTCTTCCCGTCCGGGCCACTGGTCCTCCCGGGATCCGTTCTTTACTGCGGGAACACCAAATCGCCTCTGCGGCATGTTTCGTCATCGCCTACAAAAGTCTCACAACAACGAAGAACGGGGGAGGGTTGTCGGGCCGTGTTTATTTGGCCTGCACCCTCTACGTTAGGCGATAACAATTGGGAGGATATTACAACACATAGAAACATAACCAAACAATTTTAAAGAATTAAAATTTTTCTTATTATCCAGGTTCATCACCTTCAACAGTAACATTCACGGAGTATAAAACATTCAAATAAACCCCTACCTTGACAAGTCGCCGCACGCGTGTTCTGCACGGAAAGTGGGGATCGTCGCGTCGTCATGTTATCCGGTGTCGCGTCGCCATGGAAGGGTGTCGCATCGACGAACCCGAGGTTCAAGAAAAAAATGATTTAATTAATAATTAAATCCGTATTGTTATTTTAAACCACAAGGGAAAATCAAAGAATCGCAATCTCTCACCTCAACGGATGATCGAAGGTTTTTGACGCGGATGAAGGAACGTCACAGAATAACGTCGCGGGAGAGGAAACATCGGTGTCGCGTCATCGATTTCGGTGTTCTTTGTCAGGGGCCGACTTTCTTCGCGTTCTTCGTGTTCTTCGCGAAGAAGGGTGAAGGCACAAGAAGTTCTGTCAAAACCTCTCAACGTGTAATCCTCCAAAAGTAGGTGTTGGCCTTATTTTTATTATTACGCCAACGAATGGAAAAGAGGTAAGTAACGACCCATTAATTCGTAGAATTAATTAAACGAAATAAACCGCCCAATTAATTCAATGAAATAAACTGCCCAATTAATTTGTGCATTTAGAACATAAGAAAACGCGTCAGTTGACTTTCAAAATGACGGGTTTTCGCGGGTGCGTTACTTAGCGGAAAAGAAACGGTGGGGATCGTGTGGTCCCCACCCCACAAATATCCTACCAAGTGGGTAGGATATTTTTGGATAGCACCCTATCCGTAATAACTCCTCTTAAGCAGCTTTAAGTTGCTTCAAGTGGCTTCCATGTGGCTTAAGTGAAATAAAATAAAGTTTGTCGTACAATTATTTTATTTCTTAACTTTAAGCCTGAAAATTAAAAACCACACCCGAGCAAACGCACCTCCGGAAGAGGCGTTTCTAAGCAAGTACCAGTGTTGTGATTCCATCGGAGCCCTCAGAATTTGATTCCGAGCACCGGTTCAAAAGTTAGAAAAACCCGCTCGTTCGTTCACTGAACGTACCCGAGCCAAACTTCATAAAATGATTCCGGGCACACCGAGCCTTGGAATCAGGTGCCCTCAGAAGCTGCATTCTTGTAAAATTCAAAAGAAAATTTAAAAAAAATTCCTTGAAATTTACGGGTCTTTACAGTAATAGGTACCACCCATTACTTTTTTTTATAACGGAAAATGTATATGCAAATTTTTCAGGTTATATGGATCACCATACCCAAATTATAAAATTACTATATGAATAAATTAATTTTGGGATCCCATTAATCCCAAAAAAATTTAAATTTATATGAAACAATGGTTTTAGCCTTAATCATATTAAAAATTTTTAATTAGTGTTCCAATATCATGATATTCAAGAAAAAAATTTAGGTCGATGTTTTCATTTTATTTGACCAATTATTTATTTCCATGTAGGAGACATTATCAAATTTAAATATATAGAAATCAATGAACATAATGACTTCTATAAGAAATTGTAGAAATGAAATATATATGACATGTTATATACATTACATGTGAATCCTTACATTTATAAAATGATGCATAATCAATACCACCGTAGAAAATCTGTCTATGTTTAAAATATAGTCTATAATAATAATAATAAAACCCACATATCATTTTTTCATTCATTGTTGAATTATATAAATCCAAAATAGGCATAATATAGAATAATAAGTTCTAATATAGGCAATTTAGGTTTCCATATATGTTGTATAGCTAATCCCAATCACTAGTCTATCATGAAATTAGAACACATTATGTGTGTCTTATATAAAAAGTCATAAATTTATGAAAGGTGAAATAAATTCTTTGATACCACATGTAACCTCACAAAATTTGTTCACTCGTAAGTTACTGAGCCTAGTAGGTCATGTGGCCTCAAGTGCACCAACCAAAATTATAGACGATCCAAACTGCTACTGAGGGTATATTATTTTATAGTTGGGATACTATACCCACATTAACAATAGTATATGTATAATTTTATAATGAATGAATGAATAAAAAAACATAATATACAATGAACATAAAATGTAATCATTTTCAAAAAATCCACAATGATAAATATTACCTAGTGTCATATAAAATATAATATTTTCATCTATTCATGATATAAAAATTGGGATATAAATTAATTAAGAAGTTAGTATGTATAAAATTCTACTAAAAAAATGAAAAAATAAAAATAGATTTTTCCTATAAAATCAAGAGAATAAGCTCATACCTTTTTCCCTATACATATCATTATTAAATAAAATCAAGAATCCAAAGGTATGTTCTTCCCCTTATCCCAACTTGTATCCATGAATTATTTCTAGGTATCAATTGGTGAATTGAATGATGTGTGCATATAATGTATTATACCACCAATAAAATCATCTAATACTATCATACTAGTGAATATAAAATTATTATTGTGTTGGAATAATGAATAGTGATAGAAAATAATACAAATATTTCTGTATGTGTTCCTTAGGGGAAAACTATCAAACATTACATGCTTCATACTGTTCTAGAATATCTCTAAACAAGTGAATTAATACTATTTTATATGTAATTTAATGAATCCTTGTAAAATGTTCACATAAGGGAACTATGAGTTTTAAAAACATGTATTACCTTTCCAATCCAGAATATGTATGAAGGGGTGTGGTATTGACAATTCACCTGAAGGTTTTCTACTCACATAACACCCTAATATTCTGAGAATTTTTTTAAATAAATTAAATATTTTCTATTTTTTCATTACATAAAATATCTAGTTTATATTGTGTTACACAACACAGAAATTTTATTTTTCATTATATGTTGAACTGGTTTTAGAATATATATTATATATAATTTCAAAATATTATTATTTAATAAGATAGTTATCACATATATATTGTAATTGAATGAAATTATAGGACTAAACAAAGTATGAAAATATTTAGTTTATATAGACATATAAAATAAATTCTATAGTGAACAATTAACTAATAATGAAAATAAGGAAAAAAATTAAAATAATGAAAATAATTCACTGTAAAAAAAATTTATTATTACATTTAATATTAGAAAAATATCATTATAATTACCAAAATATTTTTTAAATTATTTATTATTATATAGTTTATATTCATTAAACTGATTCAAAATCATCTTATTTTTTTCCAGACAAGAGATAAAATGAAATCCAATTTTTTAATAATTTCCTGTTTTTTTAAAAACTGTTATGTCACATTTTTTTCACTAATTTTAATAAAAAAAATTTAAACGTTTAGAAATTTTATTTTAAAAATGAAATTATTTTTAATTAATAATGTTAAATTTTTCTAATGAATTTTTTTTAGATGTTTTTAAAGATTAATTTGTGGATGAATATTGAGAAATACAAATTTAAAAAAAACTACATTTTTAAATTTATTTATTTATTTATTAATTATTTAAAAACATTATATTTTATTTTGATAAATTATATATCTATTAATCAAATTTTGGTCATTATATTCCTTTTCACATTGAATTTTTATATTAAAAAATTGTAAACATTTGAATATTTTTCTCTTAAAAATCATTTTCTCATCTTGTATGAATGAGTAATTCATAATTATAATTTTAAAATTATGTGAATGGAATATGGGGAAATTTATCTAATATTTTTAATCCTAATAATTTATATTATCTAATATGTTCTACTTAATTTTTTATTGAATGAAATATTTAAAATAGAAAAAATTATTTATCATGATTAAGGAAAAATTGAGTTTACCAGTAGTTAAAAAAAGTGTCACAAATGAACAAAACCTATCCCACAAAAATTTTATAGAAATATAACTTAATTATATATCATATTATCTTGAATTTTTAATTATTGGAGTGTTTTTAATTGAAAAAAAATTACATAATTCTTTATTAAAAAAATTACAGATTCCCCACTCATATCACTTATAAATTGCCACCCCTTATTAACTCTTATTGACCCCATGAAACCATTTTTTATTAACCAATACCTACCCAAATCAATTAAAAACTTAAATACACTCATAATAGATGCTAAAACATGCACATAAATAAATATTATGAAGGATTTCAGGGAAACCAATGGAGGATGCATGAATAATTTGTAATGATCATCAGTGAATGTTTTTGTTTTATATATTCCCTAAAATAAATCAATAATTATTATTCCATGATTATATATGTGAGGGAATTATTTTATATATACTGATATGTTTTTATGTTATGGTATTGAACTATAATTATCTCTGCTTCTATCAAATGGGTTAAGAAATCATTTTTTGTGTGTACAAAAGACTACTGCCTCCTGAATTGATATCATTCATTTTTCCATTACCACCACTCAAAGGACACAATTATAAATTTATTTTTTATATAAGATATTTTTTATTTAATTATACATATATAATTTTTATATCATACATACTTTTACATTATTATTTGTCAGGAATATGATTGGATCATTTGTTTGTACAGAATATTATGGCATCAGAAAGAGATGTGATTCATTAATACATTTCCTAGATTGTAATAAGGACAGTTTGAATAATAATATGTGATATATGGGACATGAACACGATTATTTAATTAAAATATATCATTTAACTTTCTTTAAAAAAAATAGGAAATTGAAGGAACATCTATGTGTACATACTACCTACAATCTCACTTAATGTTGTATTTGATTTTCAATCACTAAAACGTATGAAATAATATAATTCTATATGTAATAAATATAAATTATATTTATATCCTGGATAAAATTAGGGATATTAATAAATAATTATTAGTGTAATAATATTGAAAATAAAAAATCATTACATATATGAATAATAATGTGGGTATTACCCGAAATGAAGCACTACCATAAAATTAATAAAAAAATAGATAATAAAAGGTCATAAAGAAGTAATATATTGTATGTTATATATAAATACTGTTCTGTTTTTGATCTATAATAATCATATATTTATTATACTAGAGTATTGAATGTGTACACAAAAATTCTTAATATAAGGTGTGTGATTTCAGTCTCACTTTCTACTTATGTGAGACACAAGCCATATTCACCAACAATATCTTTTATGTAGTTCATATAAAAAACATGAATTTATCTAATTATTACTATCCAAATAATTATTTGTGTTTACATAACTATTTTATGATATCACTTTCAAGAGTTTTATGTTTCAATATTTAACAAAATAGAAAAGGATTTTTTTCTAAATTTCACTTATTCGAAACATATGTTATATTATACACCTATATTATTTAATAAGAGGTATATACAACCCTTTTTAGATGGAATATCATTTAATTATTTATTATGATGATATTTTATGTTCAATTTATGTGTAATTACTTCATGTTATTATAATTTAATATTACATAGTTGTCAATGATTTTATGTTAAAATATCATCTTTTATAAGGATTATTTGGGATTATGTATTCATTCATAAAATCAGATCATAATTATCTCAATGAAGTATTTAATATTAATATGTTATATATTTTAAATATTTGTAATTTAATAGTATCATTTATCATAATTTGGTACTTATAATATTTTATAATTTTTTATGAAAATATTAATTTATCTCCCAATTTGAACATAAATATGTTTTTTTATAAATAATGTTCTCTAAATATAATTCAAAATGTTTTATAATATTCCATTATGATATTATAAATACATTTTTTACCCATTTCTTAATTTTAATTTTTTTTAAAAATAATATACATATTTTTTTCCTACACATTCAATTTAGATATTACTAAAATTTTTAATTGAATTCTTATTTTAATGTGTAAAAAATGTAAAAAAATCTCCTTTAGATTACAATTATTTTTATATAATAATAATTTATAATATCTGAAGTTTTTTTAATATAAAATGATTTTAAAAAATTATGTCTTAATAACTTTTTTTAAATATAAATGCTTATCTTCCTCAGGGAATATTGAAAAATATTTGTTGATATTACTTTATAAGATTTCATGGTTGTTTTCAAATAATTGAATTTTCAAATCGGTTTTTTTTTAATTTATATAACATTCAGGAAATAAGTTTTTCCCACAAGAAATGTATTAATTGATATTTAAAAATATTTTTTATCGATGATGACATCATTTGATGTTACCTATGCTCTACTAGGGATACGAACTAATGATATAAATTTTATTTTTTACGAAAATGGTTTATTATAAAAATATGTGTATGAAACTCATTTGACTTAAATAGGTTATTCCATGATCGAAGTATTAGAAAACCTAATTTATTTTCATATTTTATTCTAATATTATGTCATTAAAATGATTATGAAACTTTTTTCTACACCATAAGTTATGATATATAAACTTTTTTGTGAAGCCCATTTCATTTCGTTGGATATGATATGATGAATGTCTTATGATCTTAGTTTACACACATATATTATTTTAGTTTTAGGATATGTGGGAAATATATCTTCCATCAATGAGTGGGATAAGGATAAATTTTATATGACCACAAAGGATACACTAGATTTTACCCCAATACCATAAAAGTATATCATATGAAATCCCAATCAAATGTAGGTACACTAGTGTTTGACTTAATCCTATCATATTATGATTATCATAGTCTATACCCTTGACGTAATATTTTTTTAATCTTATTCATATACCACTCTTATTTTCCTTATTTTAATTTTGTTCTCATATCTCCCATATTCTTTTATTTTCTAATTATCCATGTCATATAAAAAACAATACATTATGCAATGAATCAATATTGTGATCATTAATATGAAAGGTATTTCCTTCAAATGTATTGATCATGGTCTCATACACTTTTTCTAATGTTATTGTTAAATATATCTCTAATTTACCATTATGAATAATCTAATAAAAACCGTTGTTATGTTTCATTTTCCCTATTTATAAAGAAATGTATTATGTATGATATGTCTAAGAAAGGTGCTAGTTTAAATTATCATTATGCTAGCTGAAGTAATCTTTCAATATAATTATTTTATTTCTGTATGGGTTTCCAAAACCATAAAACTATTATATTCCCCATGTGTATAAATTTTCAATATAATGAATAATCAAAAAAACTATATGATCTATAATGAAGGGTTTAAATATATATTGACTATGTATGACCTATGTTAAATATAAGGTATCATATATTAAATATGGTGTCATATATTAGAAATCAAATAAGTTATTTTTCATTATTATTTGGTTCCCAGTAATTATTAATGTTCCTCGCACTATGGTTCTATTATTTAATTACTATTTTAACCTGAATGAACATTTTAAAGGATGAGTGCTAAATATAATAAAATGATTTTTCTTTTGGGAATTAGAATTTTAATTAATTTAGAATGAAAAAATATCATTTTTATTCTCACAAAAACTTCTAAGGATATGAATAATTCTACACATCCAAAAGAAAATATGGGGGAACCAAATTTTGTTTAATCCTTTATGAGGAAACCAAGAACATCATTATATAAGACTTATGATCCAGTTTTTTCAGATCAATGGATCAACACAATGGAAAATATATTTTTTTCTCTAGTTTTAGAAAATTTAGTTCTGGTTTCCTACCATATGATAGGATAATGGGATCTATTGTGAACTATTATGAACAATAAAAGAAAATATTATGAAATCGACATCAGAAATTAAGATTACTTCAATAAATTTTTTTCAATAAGTAATTTCCACCCATTCATCATATTAATATTTTGACGGATTTTTGTGATATAAATAAATAGGATATTGATTATTTTGGTATATTTGAGTAATATCTAATATGAAATGAAAGGATTCTACTAGATTATCATCCTACCATAATCTACGGCTGATTGATTATTCAGCATCATAAAACCAGATATTTGAATGGGGTTTTCCATTATGGAAATAACTCTATTTAAAGATAAAATTATATGTTATATCATGGTGAAGTTGGACGTTGGATTTACATATATATACCATGTTTTCTATATGAAGATAAAAATGTAATTGAAGGAAAATCTAAAAACCAAAGAGAATAAAATATGGTCTTTTTGTTATTATCAAAATTCGAGATGAAATCTAGTGGAAATTTTCTTATGGGAATGGGTAAATATTTTATGTGTGGAAGGTCTGGTCATTAAGTGGATGAATGTGTAATTTATATAATTATATTATATAATAATACAAAAAATGAGGATTCTCTATAATTTTAACCAACCACATGCCTGTGTATCAAAATTTATGTGTATAAGAATTATGGTAACCTATTCCCCAATAAAATGGATAATGAGGATGATTATACACAATAAAATCTATAGAAAAAAGGAAAAATAAGAAAAGTTAATGCAATAAAAATTCATAAAATGAATCATAATAATAATGTAATTGTTGTCCTCCCATCCTTTGTTGGTAATTTCAGGATTGATTTTATATGAATTATCCCTATGAAAATCTAATTATCCATCCATTTATAAAATTTCACTCAATTACCTACCTCTATATGAATTTAATATTAATTAAATGACATTTTATATTCTATAAATAAAGTGTTTAACTAAATATTACATTAGGAATGTTTTTGTATAAGATACTCTCCCATTTATGTAATAATTGTCGAGTAATCCTATGTAAAACTTTATGTCTAAGGTATGATTATCTTAATTTTTATGGATACACTCAAGGGTATATACTTTTAACATTGATAAAAACCTCGAGGTTATTTTCAACCCAATTGAGGTTTTATGTGATGGGATTCTAAAAATATTAAGGATATTATTAAAAAAATTTATGGAAATTCAACACATAATATTTGAATATAGTGAAAACGTTATTTGAGGAGGATTTATTTTACACATTTTCGATATATGATTATAGGTATTGATTCTATTTAAGCTTTATCATATCATTGATTTTTATATAATTATGTGTTATATAAGATCACCTTATACATTTAGCAAACTACATTTCTATTAGATAAGATCCCCCTTTGGGTCTTCATTCAATAATATACATTAAAAATGAGTCATAATTTCATTGAGTATAACATTTAATTGTATTTTATCAAAATTGGGAGTATAACATGCTGTTTTGTAAAAGTCTACAACATCACATTATTTGGATTTTGGTTTTATCACTAGTTATCATCATCAAGTAGATGTTTCGATTGAGAGAGTAATTCAAACCATAAAAAGTATTAAATGATATTATTCTAGGGATTTTAATGGTTCTTGGGAAAAACAATCATTATGTTGAGTATTCTTGAAATATAAAATTTTAGTTAAGTAATTAGATGGATCATTATGAATCCCATCATAGAAATAAGTATAGAACAAAAACATACTGAAATTATGTTACAAAAATAATGGTATTGGGAGTTGGTTAAACTAATAATATGGAAGAGAATGTTAGATTCATTCAGAAACATTCATGAAATTCACAATGTTAAAAAAACATTATACCTATAATTATCATTGTGATATTTTATTTGAATTTGTAATACATTATTTCTATGATTTTGTACAAGGAAGATGGTTTGGAAATCTAAGTCCTAGTATATTGGTTCTATTAAAATTCATGATCTTATATAGAAAGTAGCTTATCATTTTCCTCTTACTATAAACTATATCAGGGTCAAGATATGTTCTGTGTACTATTCCTAGGGATTTATTTATCAGATCTGTTATATGTACTAAACATATAGGTTGTAACACTAGTGCTTGAAATTTATTATGAATAACAAATATATGAGACTTTCTAACAAATTCATAATGTAATATGAAACAAGACCACTACTTAGGTTAATTTTTGTATCTAGTGAAACTACCATCTTGGGTATTCTATGTGAAAAAATGGAGTATTTAATTTGGAATAAATATATATTGTATTTAGAACCAAAGTGATTATATTAGAGAGAAAATTTCATTTTTAATGGGGTATAATAGAAAACATTGATATTTTGGGAAATCTATATTTTTTTTAAATTAAATTTTTTATATATTTATAATAACATGGAATATTGATATTAGAAATTCTTACATATAACACTGAGTTTATATTTATATACATAAAATAATAATTTTAAACAAAATATGACATATTATTAAAATATTATTATTGAATATGATAGTAATCACTAAGACATTAAAATGGATTTTTTCTATCGGATAAATTATATTTTCAAATTACATGTGATACACATTTAAAAAAGTTATTTTATTCTAAAAAATTAGTTAATAATCAAAATATGAAGTATTTTTAAATAAACTAAATCTATTTTTCAAATAAAAATTTATGAAAAGAACCCCATTTTATCTCAAAAATTAGAAAACTAATATTTCTAATTTAATATTATAATTTTTTAAAAGTATATATTAAAAAAACAATTTTAAATTTATATTCTGCATTTTCTATTCAACAGATATGGATAAATACAATGTTTTTAATTTTTTTTTCTAAAAATAGTTGTGTCACCATTTTAAAATTGGTTTTAAAAAATATTTTACACATTTAGAAAAATGATTATATACAATATATTTCATTTTTGAAATAATAATATTAAAATTAAGTTGTGAATATTTATTTTTTTTATAAATGTTTAATGTTTTTTTAATGTAAGGAAAAAGTTATATTTTATATGAAAACTAAATTTTTATAAAATTATTTATAAATTAAAAATAATTATTTAACTGTTTTTAATTTAAATTACATAAATTAATTATAAATAAATACAAGATATGTCAATTTAATAATAGGAATCCAAATTTCTATATAAAATCAATTTACCGTTAGAACATTTTTCAAATTTAATCCAAACATTATCATTGTGTCTATGGGATTTATTTTAAATTAAAATTTAACAATTATTTGGAAGAAATAAGTGAAAATTTATACAACATTTTTAATGAAAATTTTTATATTATCTATAAATTTGTACATATTTTTAAAAAAAATTATTATTGAAAACATTAAAAATTATTTACCGTAGATTAAGTATAATTGGGATTACCTAGGAGTTAAACAAAAAATATAAGGGTAAAAAGTAACCCAAAACATGTCTGAAACCCAATGGATGGAAATATTTTAATCTTATATATTCTATTATAAAATATTTACTATTATTTGTTCCTTGTTATAGGTAAAAATCATAGGTAAAAATAATTATTTCAAAAAATTACTTGTATGCCACACACCCCACTTATAAATAGCCACACCTTCACCTCACTTTTAAAAACCTTTATACCCTTCATTCAGCCAATTATTACCCAAATGAAATTAGTAATAAACATATATCATTCTAGATTGCATATTTTATATATAATTGCATCATAGGATTTATTTTCTGCAAACCAAATGAGGATACCCGAAGAAGATGTGAAATTCATCAATGAGCATTTTTTATTATTTCATCCTAAAACTCTTTAAAATATTATTATAGCATGATTATATAATATAATCATTATATTATAAATACTGATATGTTGTTATGTCATTATAGTTACCTACAACCATCCCCACTTCCATCAAATACGTTATTAAATTATCGTTCGTATGTATGATGGACTAAACACTCATGAACCGGTTCTTTTTGTTTTTTCATTACCACCTCTCATAGATTTAAATAATTGTGCAATTATTTTTTATATATTATATTTAAAATATTATATGACATATATATTTAACGTATCACACATACATTTATAAATCCCATTTTTGGGAATATTGTATCGTCGCTCATGTCTACAACAGATTACCTCCTTGCAAAGCGATGTGATTCATTCATGCATTACATGTAATATAAAAAATGACAGGTTTAATGAAACAATATCTTATAGATGACATAATAAGGATTTTATAATGATAATATATCATTCATAATTGATAATTTCAATATGAAGATATGATGGAAATATCGATCAAGTGTATGTACTGCATGTTGTCTCCATTAACAATGTATTTTATTTTCTATCACTAAATATAATGGATTAGTATAAATAAATATATACTGAATATAATTCATATTTATTTCAAAAACAATAGATATAATATCATTTAATCTAGATCAAATCGAGAGGGACAGAACTAAAATATCCAAATATATATGAAAAAACTGGATTTTTTACCCAAAATTTAACATTAAAAAAGAAATTTTAAAAAATAGGTTTTAAATTGTCATTATAAAATAATTTACAGTATAATAAATATAAATATTTTTTAATTGTGATATAATAAATATATATTAATTATAAATGGGTTTTTAATTTGAATGAAATATGTAAAAACATAAGGTATGGGATTTCAATCACACATTTTACATTTGTGAGACACATTTCATATTCAAAATAAATTCCCTTTTTTTGATGATATACTACTAATGGATGTATATTATTTTTATTACACATTAACATATATTATCTTAAATCTAAAATTTGATTATATTAATTTAAATGGTTTATGGTTAAAATTTTAAAATTTTAGTACGGGTTTTTTATCTCATCTTTCCTTCTTTGGGATGTATGTTATATTGTGAACCAATATTATTTCATGTGGTGTATATACAAACCATTTTACATGTAATAATATAAATTTATTTTTTCATGTTGTATTTAATTCTCTATTTATTATTATTCCTTCATGCTGATTATGATTCAATGTTACCAAATTGGTAATGACTTTATGTTATAATCTAAACACTTATCAAGTTTATCTATAATTATGTTTCCAAAGAATAATTTTTTTCTTCATTAAATAAATTGTTGAATCATATTATCTTATAGTTATTAATGATACATTGATGTAATTGTTCCATTTTTAAATCATTTATACATAATATAATTCTGAATAATTTTTTTAAAAAATATAACATTATCTCTCTCTTTGGATGGAAATTTGTTCTCATCCAAAACCATGTTTTGAAAACATAATTGTCACACTCTCTATTTTTAAAAAAATTTATCTTATTAATTTTATGGGTATTGGGTAGTTCGGGATGAAGCCCAACATAAAATTTTTGTGTTCTTATTTAAAAACACATATTTTTGCCTTGATAGTGTTGAACGCATCACGGTCAAAGCTGCACAACCACACCCGAGTCATTGCGCGACCTCACCCGGATCACCGCATGACCGACCTGATGTTCAAGGAAGATAAATAGAATGTAATGATTAGTAAAATGAAAATAAAATAAAAATTATAAGTTGAATAAAATTTAAGGGACTATATTAATCATAATAATATTGTTTGATATTTTTATTATTATTATTATTAATAGTTTTGTGAATAAAAAATTAATTTAAACTATTATTAATATTTTAATAATAAATATTATTGTTAACATAAAATTATGTTAATATCTTTAATTTTATTATATTTGGCTAAAAAAATTTCTATTGAGGTGCGGGCCGAGTCCTGGTTGAATTTGGTGTTTATGTCGATAAAAGTGTTTTTTTATACGTCTCATCATGTGAAGCATGGGCGAAGCATAATTGAAAAGTTGTGCGGCTTCGATAGCACCGCCGTGTGACCCACCCATTCTTCAACTAACGAAATAAAATAAATTAACAATTTTGAAATAAAATTAAATGTGAAGAAAAATAAAAATAAAAATAAAATGAGAAAAATATATTAATTTTTTAATAAATTGTGCTTTAATGATAATAATACTATTATTGTTATTGTTGATGATATTATTACTATTATTATTATTATTATTTTGTATTTGTATTTTTTTTAATTTGGTTTTCCACTATGCTTATCCAGTATGTCGCCCCCATCCCATCACCCCCAAACATTGTGTGCCTCCTTGCTCCCCACCTAGCTTGTCCGATGTCCCCCCTTACTCCTCTTGGTTGGCCGAATTGCACCACACCTTCCTCTCTCTCCAAGCCAATCACCCTCTCCCAACCCTCATATCTGAAGACTGCCACCCCTACCTCCATGCGTTCTTCCTGCATGGGTATTCCCTCTGTTGAAAACAGAAACTGTTGAAATCCATTTCTCCCTATCATGTTCCTACTCCCCCCTTGTGGGCACAACCCCTCCCAGTAATCCCATCCATAGATCTAAGGGTTTTTTTGGTTCATGGGTATTTGTTGTTTCCATCATTTAAGGTGTTAATTAGGGTCTTAATTTTAAATATTTTTGTAAAATTATAAGGATTAGGGATTCCTTTTGGTTTTCTTGTGGTTTTTTTGGTGCACAAATAAAATTCACACCAATTTTTAAGGGTTTCCCCAGCCTACGTTGGTGGTTCCATGTCTTTGCATCCTTTTGATAATATTTTTTTTTGTTTTGTTAATTTTAATACATTATATGTTTTAATAACATGGAGAAAAAAATTTAAAATGTTTTTGCATACTCATTGGATGAAATTTGATTTCTTGAATAAAATTGTCTTTTCATTCATATGTGTGTTGTTGTATAAATTGTTGTTAGTGTTTAATAAATTTTTTTGGGGTGATGTCAAATAATTTTAGAAATATTTTCGATATTCCCATATCATTGAATTTGGATATCCTTTTATAATGGTAATGTTTTTCATGTGAGTCTTTATTTTATATTTCTTGGAAATTTTCACCTAATTATTTTTGGTGTGCAAAGAATGTTTTGGTAGTAATTTAATGTTGGTCTCTATTAGAAAATAATTTTACATTCAAATAAAATTGTTTTTTGTGTGGGGAAAAGTGATGTTTTGTTTTATTAAAACGTTTTATATGTTGGTTTTTAGGTGTTAAGTTTGTTCTAGGGTAGTGATGTTGCGTGTTTGGTTTTAAAGAGGAATTATTTCTATGTGAAACTGGGTGTGTTTAGTGAAATCATTGGTTTCACCATCACTATTTGTGATGTTGCATGTTTGGTTTTAAAGAGGCATTTGTGGACGTTTTATAATTTTTTTTCAAATTTTTTAATACCATATTCATGTTTGTGTATGGTCTTTTTGAAGTTATTTTTGTGTCTAAAGGTTTAAATAGGTTTTTTATTTTAGGGGGTTTTAGTAATATTTTGGTTTAAAGTGATTATGGGTTTTAAAAGATTTTATTAGGTGTGTAATTATTTATTTAAATTATTTAAGTTTTGTGAAAGTATTATCTGAAAATATTTGATATGAAATTTATATTGAAAGTTATTCTTGAAGGAAAATTTTTTGTGTTCTGAAGTGAGGTGTTGTGGTATGCACATGTGATATTTTATAAATTGAGAAATGATTTAGGTCAGTGGTTTTTGGGATGAAAAAAATGTTTTGAAAGGATTTTTGGGTTGTTTGGTAGGTGCGAAATCTGTTTTCACTATCTTTTTGGTATGGGTATTTATAAATAGTGATATTTAGAGAAAAATTAAACACATTGGGTTTGTTTCATTATTGTGAACTTTTGAATTTTTATTCCAAATTGTTGAATAATGTAAAATGTGTTTTGATGTGGTTACCTTGTGTATTTGGTTTTAATATGACATTGATATATAGAAGAAAGTAAATTAAAAATGAAATTTTTATTTGGAATTGGGTATGTTTATTGTGTAATCCCTTGTTGTGTTATTTTTTTTGTGGAAACTGATTATGTCCATTTTTTGAGGGTTTCCAAATGGGTATTCATTAAAATATTATGTAACTGCAAATGTAATTTGGGATGGTATTTGATTGTGAGTGTGTTCTTGGTGACTTTTCCTCTCCACATTAAATAATTGTTTGTGAAATGGTTTTCCTTGATGTTTTATTTTTGAATTTACCTTGTAAATTTTTTCTTCAAAAGCATTTTAAAAGTATATTTTAGTATAAGCACATTAATTTTTATCCTAGTTTTTTTGGAATGGAATCATTTAATTTGGTGGTATCCTACAAGGCATTTGGCTAACACCATATATACACCCTTGGGTGTATGTAGACCTTGTTCTTTGGGTATCCCATATTGAGGCATCGTGCTCAATGATGGTGCTTCTTATTGTTGATGGTCCTATCATTCTGGTTGGTGTTAGAGTTTTAGATATTCTTATTTATTGTAGTTCATTTTTTTAGTGGAGTTTTAAAATTTGAATTTGAAATTTGTAAATGTGTGATTTGGTAGTATAAAAATATTTTTTCCTTATATAGTTGTTAGTTTTGTTACATTTATTGTTTCGGGTAAATCATTCACAAATCTTTTCATTTGATACACGGGCACTTATTCCACCTCGTGGGGATCATGATCACCCTTTTGTACTTGCTACGGACCGGGTTGGGAACTGAGTTGGATGGAGACCCAATTTGGATCATCAAAAAATGGAATCAAATGTATTTTTTGTTCTATTGGATCATGTTCCCTTAGTAAGATTCAGTGTAGATCAGAGTTAAGGTTTTCAGAACATGATGTACTTGATAAGAGTATGTTTCTTGGCCATCACACCTTGTCATGGGACTCAGGTTACTAGGGTTAGTTGAGGTTTTTCTGAGTCTTTGGTCCTTGCAGAGAATATTGTTTTGGAGAAATGAATATTTAGTAGGGTCAATAGACTCAATGAGCTCGTAGGTCCAAGAAAACCTTGTGAATCTAGGGATATTACCTTTGTATGCTCTCTATGATGGTGGAGTGATTGGCGTATGGCTGGGAACCATTTGTCCAAGTCACCCATTGAAACTAATTTTACCTTGCGCTATCCTGTGTCCCATTGGGTTTTGGGAATTATTTTGAAAACCACTGATTTAGAATTTATAATAATCTATATTTTATATGGAAATGACATTGATGTTTCTAATGTGGGTTTGGAGATCTTGTAATAGGGCATTCAGCCTGGTCACTGTTGGGAAATCTTCAATGTTTGTGTATCTTATTTTAGTTCTTATCACAAGGAGACCCCCTGGGAGTCTCATTGAAATCCATTGGGAGAGTGTCGATGGTAGACTATTTTAATAGAGGGGAGTCCGTTCAGGCCTCCTCATGTTAGGTTTCTAGTCAAATGGTGTGGGTTTCATTTAATGGTACTTGAGGTGTTTCAATTTGTGAAGTTGGTTTCGGTGGGTACCTGATTTCCTTCCCTTGATCTATCAACTAGAGGTGTCCTAACTCTTTGGGGCAGGTGAAACATAGTGAAAAGTCTTTTACATGACTCTTGATGTTGTCATTGATGACATTTTCTTGGATCATGGTGTGTTTTCTTCTATTCACTTTTTTTTTGGGGATCCTTTTTTCCCATAGGGGGTATCACTTTTCTACTTTGTGCTTCAACATTAGTTGTAGTTTTCCAGGGAAAAAAAGCGCTATGGTGGGGAGATTTTTCACACTCACCATTTTTTAAATCATTTATTTTTTTTAATTTTCCAGTCATCGTGTTGTACAGGTTGAATCTCGATAAAAAATATTTGTGTTATTATTTCAAAACACATGTTTTAGCCTTAAAAGCCTTTAGAGAACCACGATCGAAGTCGCACGACCTCACCCGAGTCCCCATGCCACCTCGCCCATCTCACCGTAGATCCCACTTAATGTACATGGTAGGCGAATAGAATGCAATGAATAGTAGATTGAAAATAAAAAACTGAGATGTTTAATAAAATTTAAGGGTCTATTTAAATTATAATAAAATTGTTTGAAAATATATTATTATTATTATTATTGAAAATAATATAAAAATAATAATTTAAGTATTATAAATATTTTAATAAATATTATTTAAATAAAGTTAATATATTTTATTTTATTTTATTGGATTCAAAAAATTTCATCAAGGTGCGAGACGAGTTCCGGTTGAATTTGGTGTTTTTTTTATAAACTAGTTTTTTCGAGGCGTAACAGCAAGTGACACATGTGCGAAGCATAATTGCAACGCTGTGCGGATTCACCAGCACCGCCATGTGACCCATCCATTGTTCAACTAACCAAATAAAACGAATTAACAATAATGAAATAAAATTAAATGCGGGGAAGAATAAAAATAAAATTCAAATGAGAAAAATGTGTCAATAATTTATTAATTTTTGTTTTAATGATAATAATATTATTTTAGTTATTTTTGGGGATATTATTATTATTATTTAGTTTTTGTTTTTGTTTTTTTGGGTGTTCTCAAGGTCTATCTAGCACCCCTCCCCCCATCCAGTCGTGACCCCCCCCCCTGAAACCTTATGCATTGCCTTACTCCCCACCCAGCCCGTCCAACGTCTCCCCTACCTTTTCCCATTTGTCTGACTCGCGCCATGCCCTACTCCCTCTCTAGGATGATCGCACACATCCATATCCTTCTATCTGGTGACTGCTTCCCTGACCTCTGTTCATGTGTCCAGCATGGGGTGGCCCTCAACTGAAAAAACTAACCGCTGACCTCCCTTTCTCCCCATCGTGAACCCGCCACCCCCCTCCTTGTGGGGGAAACTCCTCCCAGTAATCCCTTGGCAGATCTAGGGTTTTTTGGTTTCATTGGGTATTTGGTGTTTCCATCATTTAGGTTGTTAATTTGGGTCTTAATATTGCTTATTTTCATTATATTTCATGTATTAGGTATCAAATTTGGTTTTGTTGTCATGTGTTTGGCGCCCAAATGAAATTTGCACCAAATTTTGAAGGTTTCTCAACCTGAGGTAGGTGGTTTATGAATTTTAATCCTTTAGATAATTTTTTTGTTATTTTTGTTATTTTTATTATGTTATATTGTTTAATTACATGGTGTAAACTATGTTTTACAATGTTTTTTCATACTCATTGTATGAAATTGGATATCCTGAATATAATAGTATTTTCATTCATATGTGTGTAGTTGTATATATGTTTTGTAGTGTTTACTAAATTTATTAGGGTGGTGTGAAATGTTTTCTTAAATATTTTTGATATTCACATATGATGGAATTCGGGTCTCCTTTTAGAACAATCATGTTTTTCATCTGAGTCTTGATTTGAGAATTCTCGTAAATGTTCACTTAATTTGTGTGTGTGCAAAGGATGTTTTGGTAGTAATTTAATGCATATCTATGTTAGAAATGAATCTATTTTTTAAATAAATTATTGTGCGTGTTTGTAAAAGTGGTGTGTTGTTTCATAAAAACATTTTATTTGTTAGTTTTTAGGTGATTGGAGGTTTCAAGGGTAGTGATGTTGGGTGTCTGGTTTTAAAAATGCATTCTTTCTATGTGAAAGTGAGTTTTTTTGGGGAAAACTTTGGTTGCACCATTTTTGGATGTTTTATAAATTTGTTTAAAATTGTTTAATACCATAATCGTGTTGTGTGTTTACTATTTTTTATGTTATTTGTGTGCTTAAAGGTTGCAAATGGATTTTTAATATAGTGTTTTTTAGTTATATTTTGGTGTAATGTTCTCGTGGCTTATTTGGAACGTTTTATTATGTGTGTAATTGATTATTTAAATTAAAAAAGTTTTCTGAAAGTATTTTTTGAAAATATTTTATGTTCAATTTATTTAAAAAATATTCCTACATGAAAAATTTGTGATTTTTGAAATAAGGACTTTGGTATGAATGTGTGATGTTTTTTAAATAGATAAATGATTTATTTCAGTGGTGTTTGGGATGAGAAACATGGTTGGAAGGGTTTTTGGGGTTGTGTGGTAGGTGTGAAAAGTGTCTTCTTGGTCTTCGGGGTGTCTGTATATTGAAATGGATATTTTTAGAAGAAAATGAAGCACTTTGGGTGTGTTTCATTATTATGCACTTTTGAAATTTAATTGCAATTGGTTAAATAATATAAAACATGTTTTGATGTGTTTACCTTGTGTATTTTGTTTTAAGGTGACGTCTTTATATGGATGAAAATGATTTCAAAATGGATTCTCTATTTGGAATTGGGTATGTTTATTGTGGAAACCCTTGTAGTGTTATTAATTAAGTTTTTTTGTAAACTGATTATGTTCTTTTATTGAATGTTTCAAAATTTAGATTTTTGAAATGATTAAGTAACTAAAAATGTATTTTGATAAGTTATATTGGGCTGTGTGTGTGTGTGTGTTCATGGTGATTTTTCTTTCCCACATTAAAATTGTGTTTGTGAAATGGTTTTCCTTATTGATTTCTTTTAGAATTTAGATTGTAAATGTTTTCATTAAATGTGTTTTAAAAGTATAATTTTGAATAAGCACATTAAATTATCTCATGGATGTTGTGGAAATGAATCTATTCAATCGGTGGTATTATAAAATTCCTTTGGATTACACCGTTCATACACACTTGGGTGTATGTAGACGTTGATCATTGTGTATCCCTGGTTGGGGCATCATGCTCAGATATGGTTGTTTTGATTATTGATGGTCCTATATTGCTGGTTGGTGTTGGAGTTTTAGTTTTGTTTCATTATTGTAGTTGCCTTTGGTTTTTTGTTATTTGAGTTGTAAACATTTAATTTGAAATGTGTAAAGGTTTGGGTTAGTTGTATACAAATATGTCTCTTTAATTTTATAATAGTTAGTTGAGTTATGTTTATTTTTTTAGTAAATCGTTCCCAATGCTATTTATTAGATAGTCGGGCACTTGTGCAACTCCGTGGGGATTAGGAACGCCCTTCGGGCCATTCCATCCACCAGATCGAGTGTTGGGTCAGATGACAACCCGACTTGGTTTGTGACATTAATGAATTAAAAAAATTTAAAATTATACTATAATACTTAAAATTCATTATTACCCATGATTATATTTTTACAAACATATTTCAAAAAGATTCATCATGTCATTTTATAAATAATTCCCTGTTATAATTAACTAAAAATGTTAAAGGGATTACTGTTTTAATATGAAAAAAATGAACCAAAAATATCATCATCCTAGAAATTATTTTCATTGAAGATTACAATATAATTTTGAAGGATATTTTAAAATTAATGTATTTTAAAATTTGATAATGTTTTTAAAATTATTTTTTAATGTGGAAATTATATTTCCCTAAAGAAATGTTTTAAATGGTTTTTAATGGTTACTTTATAATCATTAAAGTTTATGTTAAAATAATTTGATATTCAAACTGGTTTATGTGTAATGTCCCGGAAATTTCAAGGGATTTTTTTTAAATACTTTGTAATTTTACGAGTCTTCAATTTTTTATGGCACTTGATTCTGATGCCCGGTGTGCCCAGAATTAAATTCTGAAGGTTTGTTCTTGTACATTCAGTGAACGTATGAGCGGGTTTTTCTATCATTTGAACCGGTGATCAGAATTGAAATCTGAGGGCACCGATGAACTAGCAGCGCCGATACTCTCTTAAGGGAACCTTTACTGTAGTTGTGTTTTATTCGGGTTGAATGTTTTTTGGGTATTTAGAATAAAATAAATAAAATTGAGGAACACAATTTTATTTTATCTAGGGTAGTTATATACTTAAAGGAGAAGTTTTTTGTGGGACCCACACCCCCATAACCTCCCATGAGAGGATAATGTGAGTTGGGGCCCACACCAACCCCTACCCTTTCATCTCTCTTTAACTCCACATTAATCTTTCCTTACTTTTTCTATGACAACTTCCCTTTTTAATGTGGAGCCCCTCCACCTCCCAAACTTACTGAAGCCAACTAATGTAATAAATAACCTTATTAATTAATTTGGAACTTCTCTTTTGAATTATTTTGAATTTATTGGCGATTCATTAAAATTGGGTGATGTATATTATAATGTTGGCCATAGAAAATATTTTGGTGGGAAACCTTTGGCGAATTATAGGAGCTTCGTTCTTCCACAATGAATATCATCCTATCTCGGTGAAGAATGCTCCACGACTTCTCCAACCATCTTCTTTATCTGCTTCAAGGGAGGAGACACCGCAGTGGGGAACATCGATAATGATGACGGTTCTTCCTTCGACGTTGATGGAGCATCATCATTTTCCAGGACTACGACGAACAAGTCTTGACTGAGGTAGGGGGATTATGTTCAATTTTTAATTGATTAAAATTGTTCTTGTTCTTTGTTAAAAGTAATGGTTTGTCATCGTCCATATGTTACCATCTAACACAGAGGGTGGAGGCTAACGAACATGACCCGACAACCATCCATTGTTCTAGTTATTTTTAATTCGCAACAGGAAGCAACGATGATCAAAGGCGGCGACCGCGCGCCTGCCGCGTGTGGATGCACCGCGACCTACAACCGTGGGCTACTTGGCCGAAAGAGAACTACCCAGCTAAAGCCGGCCAGGCTGAAGGAAGACCACAACGTCATAAGGGGCACCACGCTATGAAGGACCGCGACCCGCGTTCCTCGGACCGCTCAGTGGGTGAACCGGCTGGCAGGTGGGCGAACCGGCTAGAAGGCATCCGTTCTAGCTGAGAATACCCATGGAACCACGAGGGTTCCATGATTGGTGAAACCATATCCCTTCCGTGCAGGACGCTTGAGCCAGGGAGGCCGACCGGTTGGGGGGGGGAGACGTCGCTCGGTGCTGCCGGTTCGAGAAAGCGGCGGGCCGCGCCCCACCCTCAGACCGCTCGGCCACTCGGGCCAAGCCATGACTAGCCGGGCTACACCGTGCCAGGCCGGGCCGCGCCCCCCTTGAGCTGGGCTGTGTGACTCATCGGGCCGGTCTGACCGTCTTCCGGGATGGACTTGCCAAATTCGGGTTGACCCGACCCGCCAGCCCACTGGGCTTAAAGGGTCATGCCCATTTTCACTTAAAGGTGAATAACTCGAAGACTGTGCATCTGATCAACACACCGTCTACAGCACTGGGACCCTCGTGAAGTGGTTTTCCTTTTATGATAATATAAGTGATTTTTTACAAGTTTGGAAAATGGACGGGTTTGGAACGACTGTAATTCCAACCAGGCCCCTGGAGCAAAAATGATAATAACTCTCAGACCGGGCTTCCGATTGACGTTTCGTCTGTCACGTTGGGTTCTTTTTGACAAGAAAAAACTTCGGGATACATCAACCTTGGACTTTGTGATAGTTGATGTATCAAAACCTTTTCTCGAGGAGCGGACCCTCCTAGAATCGAGCGTGTTGTGTGCGTTAACCCTAGAGCAGGTTGTGACTATGACAACTACTGTATTGGAATCCTCCATGGGTTCGACAACAATGACTACCATACTGGAATCATTCATGGGTTTGATGGTGATGGTTTCTGTTCTTGTATACTATGTGGGTCTGAGAGTTTGACTTCTATTCTAGTATCCTACGCGGGTCCGACAGAGTAGCTTGACTAGTATCCTATGTGGGTCCGACAACTTAGCTGGTCTAGTATGCTATGTGGATCTGAGAGCTTAGATTAATCAGTTACTACATCTGGTCATCTTATCAATTTACAAAATATGTATACATGTGTGAGATGAGTCTTAACATTCAACAATTATCATCGATGTGATTGACTTGCTTTTATTTGTGGACTGGGTTGTGCTTGGGCTCGAGAGTTGGAGCCGAAATGTGGTTGATAACTTAGGTATATGTATGGGAATATACCTAAGTAGAGTTGGTTGATACTTTGTGATTGTATATTTATTTTGTGGTTTATCCTAAGTGGATTTAGGGAGACCTTCGAGGGTCTTGGGGTCCCTACTAAGTATCGTATACTCACCCCTGCATGGGCTATGCCCGCACTATGTTGTGTTGGATGCAAGTGACATACAACATTGATCGAGGTGGAGGCATGTGGAGCTGGACGGTACCCGGAGGTGGACCACTTGGCAGGACGTACACGGAGCGGACAACCGAACCCGAGGCGCTGAGGAGACTATCTGTACCCAGCCTTCAGTTGTAATTTCTGGATAAAGACTCAGTGGTTGCAGTTTTACATTACTGAAGTTGTACTAGTTTTTCTATTGTATTGTACTTTTAGTTGGGCTTGTATACTTGCCCATTTACTTTTCAGAACTTACTATTGTACATAGTTTACATAGTTCTTATTTCAGTTGTGTACTCTATTGTGTTTTTCTTACTTTTAAAAAGGCAATGACTTCCCTATTATTGGGATTTATGCCTATGGTGCTAGTTTCCAACCCCTGGCCTATGGAAGGTGGGTTTGGGGTAGTCACGACACGGGCCCCGAGGATGGGTCATGACAAATTGGTATTAGAGGAGTCAATTCTACCACAGAACTCAGGACTCTGATATTTATTTTCTATTAAGAAATAGTGTTTAGAGTATTGAGTTTGGTTTTCAGTCTAGGGAGTCCAGTGTTGGTGTGGCGGCTGTCGTATCCATACACCAGGACCCTGACCCCTGATTTCAGACTTAGTGCATGAAAACATTGATTTCATGTGTGTTTGAAAAGTTTTCTTTTTGATTACTTTGTTCCAGATCACCAGGTATACTATTTTGACCGTGGCGCACCTGTTTCTTTTCAGGATGGCCCCATGAAGGAAGCTGGCTAGGGTTCCGAGTTACATGTGAGATGGTCGCCAACCGAGCGATGAATCCTCGGTGTAGTTCCCCATCAGAGCGAAGGCACCAGCAGTACCACTACCTGCTGAGCCACAGATACTACTAGCCCCAGCATTAGAGAGTGCATGCCGCTTGAGTGTGTTGCAAGAGTTTCAGTGACCTAGGATGCCCAGGTTCTGCAGAGAGACGAACCCTTAGGTAGCCGAGGATTGGATGGAGGCTGTCGTCAGAGTCATTAGATTGGTATGGTCACCATCTAACCTTATGGTGATCCTTACCATGAGTCTCCCATATGCAGCAGTAGGTAAATTGTGGACCTTGATGCTCAGGGTGCAAACAAGGCATCTTTACATTGAACAGACTTCGAGAGTCTGTTCTTCTCGGAGTTGTGTTCCATCCACCCTTCGTACGGGTGGATTCAGGAGTTACATCACTTGCGGTAGGACAACATGACAGTAGCTGAGTACTCAGTGAGGTTTAATGACCTCTCATGCTACTCCAAGGACATGGTATGAGACCCATTATTAAGGGCATGGACCTTTAAGCAGGGAATGAGGCATGATATCAGGGCTTCGATGATCTCCCTCAGCATTCCGATGCAGGCGGGAGTGATGGAGCGAGCCCTTCTTGTGGAGAGCTTTCTCACTGAGCTGACAGTAGTAGCGAGACCCACCACCAGGGGACACTTAGTAGAGTCTTATACAGCCTCCAGTAGATAGATGTCGCAGAGGTCCAATAGGACCAGGTCGTTAGGAGAGATACCTCAGGATCTAGGTTCAGTTGTGCGGGGCACCCCAAACAGAGCCAACTATACAAGGAGCAGGCATTGCTATGCATTCGGTGGGCAGGGTCACAAGGCTCGAGACTGCCCGACCCACCGTGCATATGAGTAGAAGACAGTGGAGGGACCTCCTAGGCAGAGGCAGAGGTTCGTTCGTGGCAGTCCACAGGGAGAAGGCAGATGAGACAGAGGAGCTGGCCGAGCAGCGGGTGGTGGACAAAATTTTGAGGCTCTACCACTGCCACCACCAAGAGGTCCACCTAGACCACAGGGAGCTGGCAGAAAAAAGTAGACTCATCTCTAGTTAGTAGAGGCTTACGACCACGGCGCACCTGAGATGATTCGAGGTACTATCAATGTCTACTCCACCATTGCTGCAGTACTTATAAACACAGATGTGAGTCATTATTTTATTGTCGATGCCCTTGTTCGGAGCTCGGAGATTCCGACGGAGCCATTGGCTTGATATTTAATGCTAGAGACTCTTACGGGAGTAGACTCGACGATTACGCACTGGTTTCGGTAGTGTGAAATTACTCTAGGAGGCAAGAGCTTCGGCTGGGATCTTCTTGTAGCGGCGTCAAGGCCTTATGTTGTCATCTTGAGTATGGAATGGTTTTTTGTAGTCCATTCTCAGATCAACTGAATTAGGCGTAATGTGGGGTGTGTCCGCACAGATGGGAGTAGGTTCACCTTAACTGGTGAGAAGGGAACCTTTGCAGCACATGATGGAATTATGTAGAGGAGAGGGCATCCAATCACACATTAGTTGGCTAGTCTCATCCTCAGAGCGGTTGATGCATGGAGTCCGAGTTTTCATGTTGTGGTGGATCAGTATGCGGACGTTTTTCCTAATGATGTTTTAGGAATACCTCCATGCAGAGAGATAGTCTTATACATAGACATGTACCCCGGGACATCACCAATATCTACAACAACATATCAGATGGCTCCCGTTGAGCTTCGTGAGCTGCTGGTACAGCTGGAAGGCCACTACCACAAAATTGGGCAAGGCCTGCTCCCCCCTTTATCAGCGCTAACGGTTTAGCGCTGATAAAGGGATTATTTATCAGCGCTAACAATGCACTGATAAAGGTTGTATTTATCAGCGCTTTTCATTTTAGCGCTGATAAATACACCATTTATTAGCGCTTTTTACTAGCGTTGATAAAGGGTCCCGTGGATTTGTTAAAAACCCGCGGGTCCTCTTCCTCCTCCCCGCACACAATCATGCTCTCGCGGAAGCCCTCGTCTGCGCCGCTCCCACCGCCTCCTCCTCCACCGCCGCGGCCGCCACCTCCTCCTCTGCTTCTGCTCCTCCTCCTCCTCCTCCACCGGCCTCATCCTTCTCCTCCTTCGGTGCCTCCGGTGCCTCCGCCCTGCCTCCGCGCCGCTGTCGTCGGTGCCTCCTCCTCCACCGCGGCCTCCTCCTCCTCCGTCGGTGCCTCCTCCACCTCCGCTGGTGCCTCCTCCTCCACCGTGACCTCCTCCTACACCGCGGCCTCCTCCTCCTCCGCCGGTGCCTCTACGGGCTCCTCCTCCTCCACGGCCTCCTCCTCCTCCATTGTGCGGTATGCTATGCCCAATAATTGTAATTTGCTTTGTTGTTTGTTTTTGTTCTATATTTCAACTATCATGATTTGTGTGAATCATTTTTATTTGAAGTGGGGGGGGGGGGTGCAGGTGCTGCGGGGGTGTAGTTGGTGGGGGGCTGTGCAGGTGGGGGTGTTTAGGTGGGGGAGATGTGCAGTGGGTGAACATGTGTAGCTGGGGCGTGTAATGGGGGGTCTATTGGGTGTGAGGTTGGGGTGTATAGGTTGGGGGTGGGGGTGGGGGTGGGATGTGCAGGTGGGGGTGGGTAGGATATGAAAGTGGGAGGGGGGGGGGTTGTTCAAGTGGGTGGTGGGGAAGAGAGTGTTCTAGTTGGGGGGGGGGTCTAGGTAGGTGGGAGTCTGTTGGTGGGTGAGGTTGGGGGTGTACAAGTGGGGGTGTGAAGGTGGGGTGGGGGAGGGGGGTTGTGCAAGTGGGGGGGGGGGGGTGTAGTGGGTGGATGGGAGGGGGGATGTGCAGGAGTCTGCTGGGGGAGATTTGGGGAGGGGGGATGTGCATGTGGGAAGTCGACACTTCCATAGTTTTCCAATAAACACTGGGAAGTCATCACTTCTAGAGATTTGGATAGGGCTGAGGCCTCTTAGGTTTTGGTTCTTGTCTATTTATCTTGATTAGTAAGGAATCATATGATCTAAAAGTGACATCAACTATATATGATTAATTCTTTCTCCCACAAAACAATTTTCTAGAAATAATATATCTTTGGAAGGTGAGGGAGCCTTTTAGAATTATTTCATATAGAGACCAGTCAAGGAAAGTATCCATATATATCCACCTAGAGTAGGGACCTCTGTGGCCGCTGCCTCCTCCTCCTCCACCACGGCCGCCGCCTCCTCCTCTGCTCCTGCTCCTCCTCCTCCTCCTCCACCGGTCTCATCCTCCTCCTCCTCCGTTGCCTCCGCCAATGCCTCCTCCTCCTCCGCCGGTGCCGTCGGTGCCTCCGCGGCCTCCTCCTCCTACGCCGGTGCCTCTGTGGCCTCCTCCTCCTCCGCCGTCACGCCGCGGTCAAGCTGCGGTCACGCCGCAGTCACGCCGCGGTCACGCCATGGTCATGACATGGTCACACCGGTGCCTCCGCGGCCGCCGCCTCTTCCTCCTCCGCTGCGGCCGCCGCCTCCTTCTCTGCTCCTGCTCCTCCTCCTCCTCCTCCACCGGCCTCATCCTCCTCCTCCTCCGCTGCCTCCGCTGCCTCCGCCCTGCCTCCATCCTGCCTATGCAATGAAGTCGGTGCCTCCTCCTCCATCGCGGCCTCCTCCTCCTCCTCTGCTGCCTCCGCTGCCTCCTCCTCTTCCACCGCAGCTGCCACCTCCTCCTCTGCTCCTGCTCATCCTCCCCTCCACCGGCCTCATCCTCCTCCTCCTCCGCTGCCTTCGCTACCTCCGCCCTGCCTCCGCCCTGCCTCCGCCCTGCCACTGGTGCCTCTGGTGCCTCCTTCTCCACCACGGCCTCCTCCTCCGCCGCCGATGCCTCCTCCTCCTGCGCCGGTGCCTCCGGTGCCTCCACGTCTCCTCCTCCTCCGCGGTCACGCCGCGGTCACGCCAGTGCCTCCACGGCCGCCGCCTCCTCCTCCTCTGCCGCGGCCGCCTCCTCCTCCTCTGCTCCTGCTCCTCCTCCTCCTCAACCAGCCTCATCCTCCTCCTCCTCCGCTGCCTCCGCTTACTCCACTGCCTCCGCCCTGCCTCTGCCCTTCCTCTGTGCTGCCGTCGGTGCCTCCTATTCCACCGCGGCCTCCTCCTCCTCCTCCGCCGGTGCAGCCGGTGCCACCGCGGCCGCCTCCTCCTCCGCGGTCACGCCGCGGTCACGCCGGTGCCTCTGTGGCCGCCGCCTCATCCTCCTCCGCCGCCGCCACCGCCTCCTCCTCTACTCCTGCTCCTCCTCCTCCTCCACCGGCCTCATCCTCCTCCTCCTCCGCTGCCTCCGCCCTGCCTCCGCCCTGCCTCTGCGCTGCCGCTGGTGCCTCCTCCTCCACCGCGGCCTCCTCCTCCTCCACTGCGTCCTCCTCTTCCTCCTCTTCTGCCTCTGCTGCCTCCTCCTCCTCCGCCGCAGCCGCAGCCACCACCACCTCCTCTGCTCCTGCTCCTCCTCCCCTCCTTCGGCCTCATCCTCCTCCTCCTCCGCTGCCTTCGCTGCTTCCGCCCTGCCTCCGCCCTACCTCCGCGCTGCCGCCGGTGCCTCCAGTGCCTCCTCCTCCACCGCAGCCTTCTCCTCCTCTACCGATGCCTCCTCCTCCTCCGCTGGTGCCGCCGGTGCCTCCACGTCTCCTCCTCATCCGCGGTCACGCCGCAGTCATGCTGCGGTCACGCCGCGGTCACGCCGCGGTCATGCCGTGGTCACGCCGCGGTCACGCCGCCGTCACGCCGCGGTCACGCCGCGGTCACGCCGCGGTCACGCCGCGGTCACGCCGGTGCCTCTGCGGCTTCCGCCTCCTCCTCCTCCTCCGCATCCGCCTCCTCCTCCTCTGCTCCTGCTCCTCCTCCTCCTCCTCCACCGGCCTCATCCTCCTCCTCCTCCGCTACCTCCGCTGATGCCTCCTCCTCCTACGCCGGTGCCGCCGGTGCCTCCGCAGCCTCCTCCTCCTCCGCCGGTGCCTCTGCGGCCTCCTCCTCCTTCGCCGTCACGCCGCGGTCACGCCGCGGTCACGCTGCGGTCACGCCGCGTATTACAATATATAGGAGGAGTACTCCGATAATCTGGAGGTTGTTTTGGGTGTTTTTATAGAGCTTTGTCTTTATTAAAATATTATAAATCCCTCATATTTTGTTTAAGAATTATTGTTTCATGATCACATTATTTCCTTGGAAGGAGTTTTAGGTTATCCAGAAAAGGTTTGAGAAGTAATTTCTCTAAATCAGTCAGAGAATGTATTCAAGATCCACAACATTCTAGACTTAGTCATTTCATGGTCACATTATCTCCTTGAAGTATCTTGTTTAATATCTAAATTATACTAATATTACTTCTCCTCTAACCTATATACTCATCCTATGGATTTCAAATAGGATGAATATAAATAAAGAATGGATGAATGGCAATCGGTTGACAAAACAATATGAATAAGGCGTGAAAGAGTTTATCATGTTTGCAAAAGATCATGCATGTGACTCTTCTCAAATCCTTTTTCCGTGTTTACGATGTTGTTATTCAAAACAAATTAGTCTAGATGAGTTGGAAGAACACTTTATTTGTCACGGAATAGATCAAAGTTATACATGTTGGAATAAACACAGGGAAACAATGAATGTAGGTAGTGACTGGGGTGACACTGCGTTTTATGGATCATCTGATATGATTACAAACATGAACAATGAAGATGACCATATGGAGGATGTGATTACAGATGTGAATGATGATGAAGATCGTATTGAGGAAATGACAAGGACCTTCGCAGATGAACTTCGTGATTTCCCAAAATTGTTTGAGAAGTTAAATTGTTGTGCAAAGATGCCATTGTATGATGGTTGCACTAAATATATAGCATTGTCAGCTGTACAGAAGCTATATAATTTGAAAGCAGATAATGGGTGGAGTGATGACATTTTTACGAAACTACTTTCCCTCTTGAATGAAATGCTCCCAGAAGACAATGAGCTCCTGAGCCGAACATACGATGCCAAACGAATGCTACGCTCTATGGGTATGATCTCTGAAAGAATACACGCCTGCCCGAATGACTGTGTACTATTTCTCAAGGACCACAAATCACTTAATGAATGCCCAATGTGTGGTGCTTCTCGATACAAGAAAGATGAATCCAGCCCTACAAAAGTTTTATGGTACATTCCAATCATTCCAAGGTTTAGAAGCCTATATGGAAGTGAGGAGACTGTAGAACAATTAACATGGCATGCAGATACAAGAATTAAAGATGGGATACTACATCACCCGACAGACTCTCCTTAGTGGAAGATAATCGATCACGAGTATCCTGAATTTGGAAACGAGTCATGAAACCTTCGTCTTGCATTATCTACAGATGGAGTGAATCCTTTTGGTTTTCAAAGCAACAGTTACTGTACATGGCCTGTTATGTTGATAAATTATAAATTACTACAGTGGTTATGCATGAAACAAAAATACGTCATGTTATCTCTGCTTATATCAGGACCAAAACAACTAGGTAATGATATTGATGTTTATTTAGCTCCATTGATCAAAGATTTGAAATTATTGTGGGATTGAGGTGTTACATTGTATGATGCTTACAGAAAGGAAGATTTCACTTTGAGAGTCATGTTGTACGGGATGATAAATGACTTCCCTGCTTATGGAAATTTTTCAGGATATAGGATTAAAGGAACTCAAGGTTGTCCCATTTGCGAAGAAGGTACACAATCAATTAGGTTGAAACATTAATCGAAAATCGTGTTTCTAGGACATCACAGATTTCTATCATGACAACATAAGTACCATTCTTGGAAGAAATCATTCGATGGAAGTTCATAAGAACGTACAACACCGTCTCCACTAACAGGCGATCAATTGTTTGAGAATGTTAAAAATGTGGACACTACTTTTGGTAAACTGGCTGCGAAAAACCTTACGAAAATCAGTTGGAAAAAGAGATTAGTTTTATTTGAATTACAATACTGGAATTGTCTGTATGTAAGTCATTTTATTGATGTTATGCATGTAGAAAATAATTTATTTGACACTGTTATCGCCATGTTGCTAAATACATCTGGCAAAACAAAAGATAGAATTAAGGCTAGGTTGGACATGGTTGAGATGGATATACGAGAAGAGTTGGCACCAGTGGAGGGTGAAAAATGACCATTTCTTCCTCCTACTGCTTACACTCTTTCCAGGCAGGAGAGATATCAGTTTTGCAACTTCTTGAATGACGTGAAGGTTCCAGAGGGGTATTCGTCAAATATCAGTAACCTTGTTTCAATGAGCGACTTGAAGTTAAAAGGTCTGAAATCACATGACTGTCATGTTTTGATGAAAAATCTCATTCCAATTGCTTTACATTGATTTTTTCCCAAGAATGTCCGCCATACATTAACGAAACTTTGTTTCTTCTTCAAAGCTATATGTATCAAAGTTATAGACCCGACAAAATGGCCAGCTATGGAAAAAGAAATTGCCGTCATATTATGTAAATTAGAAATGTTCTTCCCGCCTTCATTTTTTGATATGATGGTTCATTTGATGGTCCACATGGTGAGATAGATTTGACTATGTGGTCCTGTAATTTACAGATGGATGTACCCCATTGAACGGTATATGATGATTTTGAAAGGGTATGTAAAAAATCGAAGTTGGCCAGAGGGTTGTATCGCAGAGCGATATATTGTTGAGGAAGCCATTGAATTCTGTACCGAATACTTGTCTGGTGTGGAAAGCATTGGCTTACCGAAATCTCGTCACACTAGGCAGCTTGAGGGTGAAGGAATTTCTGGAAGAATGGTTGTCACAATCAATATTATAGATCAGGAGCAGGCCCACCTTTATGTTTTGCATAACAGTTTCGACGTTGACCCATATGTTGAAATCCACAAAGAAATTATTAGGCATTTGACTCCATCAAGGGCTGAAAAATGGATATCAGATACACAAAATTGACAGTTTATAGGATGGTTTCGAGATCATATTTTTAAGAAGTCAGATGGAAATCCAGAGTAAATTTCGGAACGACTTCGATGGCTAGCCGGAGGACCAAGTGCGTATGCATTGACTTACAATGCTTATGTAGTTAATGGTTATACATTTTATACTAATGAACATGATGAAGACAGTACCATGCAGAATACTGGGGTTACACTTGTGGCTGAAGCGATGCATGTTTCCGGTGCTAAGGACCGAAATCCAATTTATGCGAATATGTCATACATTGGCATCATCAAAAAAATATGGGAGTTGAATTATACGAAATTTCAAGTTCCGATATTTCAATGCAAGTGGGTTGATAATAGGAGTGCTGTTAAAATAGATGATTTGGGATTCATTAAAGTTTATTTCAGTAAGGAAGGGGAGAAAGACGAACCATTTATAATGGCATCGTAGGCAGTGCAAGTATTTTATGTTCCAGATCCCGCAAACCAAAACTGGTCAATTGTTCTGTTATCGACCAAAACAGCTGATGGGTAAGATGAAAATTCAACGGAAGATGACCCTTTCATTGGGACTTCGCAATAATTTCGCAGTGGTCCCAATGTAGACGATTTTTTGTATGTAAGAGGAGATCACAATGAAGAGATATGGATAATTGATATAGGGGTCAAATCCATTCATCCTTTTAATAAAAAGGGAGTTCAATAATAAGGTTATTGATTTTTATTGTAATATAGATTATGTTACATTATGTTATTATCTGTTCGCTACTGCTTTTATGTGATCTATATTAAATTTTAAACCAGTTCTGCAGATAATGACTTCTTCACCTACTGATGCACCCAATGAAGGACAACAGGTCTCTCAACCTGTTGCAGCTGGTCCCACTGCTGACGTACAACAAGTCTCTCAACATGTTGCAGCTGGTGTCAGTGTTGATGCTAGCACTTCGGAGATACATAATGATGATGCAGGAACTGAGGAAATGGTAGGTGATGAAACCCCAACGACACAAAAAAACTGGTGCTCCGTAGTTTGACAGTTTTAGCAAAAATCCTCAAGGCAAAAGCAAAAGGAATCAAATATGAGGTGGGATGGAATAAACTAGGCCGCCATGTAAATCCCAACAAAGCCATGTTTAGTAGCTACGTTGGAATCGTCACTCAACAACGCGTGCCGATTGACGTAGAGTCGTGGAACCATGTTGTCAGCGGGTTGAAAACATTAATGTGGGAAGAGATTACGGTAACATTACGATATCATCTATTTAATTTATTGAAATAAAATAAAATATTGAAATATTGAATAACCCTTCATCATCTCTTGTAGAGTGCATTTATAGTAGATGTTTCGCACAAAGAATATGTTTTAAGACTGGCAGGAAGGGTTCATAGAGGCTTTCGCACCATTTTAACGAAACATCATCTGAAAGATGCCGAAGGAAAAATCAAGCCACACCTGCCTCCTCTTTATGCACACTTCATATCCCAAGGAACGTGGGATGCGTTTTGCAACCGTCGTGCGGAACAGAATTTTCAGGTACATTGTGTTTGGTTACACGTTTTGTAATGTTGCTTGTATTCATCATATTGATTGATAGGTTTTTATTTATGAAACAGCAACTGAGTGCTGAAAATAAGGAACGGGCAGCAAAACCAGTGTACCCCTACCGTAAAGCAAGGTTGGGGTACTCTTCAATTGAAAAACAATTGGTATGTATTTTAAAAGTACTGTAATAATTTTATGTGACATAAAACAACACTGTAACCATGTTTCTCTGTTTATATGAAGATTGATGAAGAAAAATCTCAAGTCACTTCCATTCCACGCCATGTGTTATGGAAGGAGGCTCGTGTTAATAATGAGGGGAAACTGATAGATGAAAACACACAAAAAGTGTGGGAAACATGTGTAAGTATGACATAATATAAACTTGTTTTGCTTTAAATCACTATTACATAACAATGCTTACTTATTTTTTCATATATTCAATTTGACATAGTCACATGAATAAACAAAACCCGCACCGGATGCAGACATACTTTCAACAGCCTTGAAACAGGCAGAACTTTATGGTCGCGTCAGAGGTGTGGGTTTTGGGGTGTCCACCCTGGGCATATTTTAAGAAAAAAGAAGAAGAGGATGAACAAACTAAAGAATTGCATGTAATGAGAGATAAAGTATCTACCCTTGAAGAACTAATCCAATCTCAGGGAGAGATGCTAAAGAGTTTGATGGAGGATAGGCGAAGAGAACAAACAACTCAGGAACAACCCCCGCGAGAAGATCCACCCCTCACCAGCTTTGAGGCGAACCATTCCCCTCAAAGACCTGACTTAACTGACGTAATCAATGTTATAATATTCGTTTTTGTGAGATGTGAATCACATAGACACTGATACCTTTCATGTAATGATATTCTGCAGGGTGAAAATGACTGTGATATATATTTGTCAACTCCCACCCATCGCCTTGTAGCGAGGGCTACGGTGTTCAAGATACAGAATGACACACTACACTCCAGACCACTTCTAAGAGGTCATATCAAAGTGTTGATTAACGTAGCTCATGAGCCGAGCGCCGAGCTACCCATGCCAAATGACGATGACGACATTCATACAGTGGAAAAGGCTGTTGGAACATTCGTTGCATGGCCGTCGAATCTTGTAAAAAAACATGTCGAGCAGGAGGTATTCATTTTCAGTTCATTTTTCAAGCAGAACCTTTAACATTAAATTAGAAAATGGCTGAACCGATGAATTTTTTTTACAGAAGGATAAAATGGAGAAGCTAAAACGAAAGAGTGGCTCCAACATTGGATCAACCAACCGATCAAAACGATCTACTGAGAGCACGTTCACCCCGCCCATTCTATATCCACATTTAATAGCATTGCAAGCTCATGGGGATACGAAAATGAAAGACGGAAAGAGTCATACAATATTTTGTGAAAAAGATATATACGGAGAGGAAACATTAGATTTCGTTAGTGCAGACGCTGTTTCTGAGATCATCACATACGACTGGCTAGGAGCCTCAGTTATAAATGTATACATGAGGTATGTTTTCATGATTTGATTTTACAGAAGCTGATATACTTTGATAATTATGGATAAATACATATCATATTTTTCATAGGCATATATATGAAAAACAATTGAAGGGATTTTCCAATGAATACAAATTTGGTCTCGTTAGTCCTCACACCATTACTACACAATGAAGAGAAGTAGATTCTAATGTTTAGGCTGAATTGATGTCAAATCTGCTCAGAACGTTTCAAAGAAGAATTATGACTGACAAGCTATTTTTAATACAAACGATGCAAGGGTAAAACTCTACATTTTAATCATATCAATTATATTTTCATTTCTATCAGTACTTATTTCTTTTTGTGTTTTTAGGGAACATTGGATGCTCATTACAGTCAATTTAGATACTCCAAAGATTTATTTTTTGGATTCACTGCATGGATATCCAACTAACCGACCAAACATGATGGTGATTTTCAATTTGTAATAAACTAGATCCAACATTTTAGAACTAAATATCTAGTTATATAATTTATATTATCTTTTAATGAGGATTTTGTTATGATAGGGTGGTGTATGAATATCGTCTAAAGATTGGAATGAATCCAGGGAATAAGGACGAAAATTCCCACAAGATCTACAAATGGAGAAGTATCTGGGTATATATAATTATATTTCACTATACAAATACATATCAAAATAGATTACTTATTTTTCTCGATGTTTCTGTAGTGTCTGAAACAAACAAATGACAAGGACTGCGGTTATTATGTTTGTAAATTTATGAAAGAGATCATATTTCATGAACAAACTAGCATCCCTGAAGAGGTATTTTTGAAAATAATTACTAATTTATTTAAAATAATTATTAATCCTTTGTGTATTTATATTCTTTCAGTACTACTATGACTGTCGCAAAAACTCCTATTCAGAAGATGATATAAATGTCTTTAGAAACGAATGGGCAGCGTACATAATGGAAGAATGTAAACATATAGGATAATGAAGGTGAATTCCTAATACTTATGTTATCTTTATATGGTCATTGATATCTCCCTTTACACTTATTGAGCATCTATTATGTGTACGAATTGACCGCACCTCAATCCGACACACGGTGTGACCGGTATGGCTAAAAGTGTATGATATTAGTTTCAAATTGAGATAAACATTGGAAAACAACACCAATGACATAACGAAAACCAAGAAAACGCATTCCGATTGTTTTGATACTTTAGGAAAACGATCCACAAGTCATTTTTGACGTGTACGAATCGACCGCACCTCAATCTGATGCACAGTGTGACCGGTATGGCTCAAAGTGTCTGATATCAGTTTTAAAATGACATAACCTTTAGAAAAAAACACTATTGACACACGGAATACTATGAAAACGCGTTCGGATTGTTTTGAAACTTTAGAACAATGATCCACGAGTCAATTTTGATGTGTACGAATCGACCACACCTCAATCCGACGCACGGTGTGACCCGTATGGCTCAAAGTGTTTTATATCAGTTTCAAAATGACAAAAACTTTGGAAAACAACACTACTGACATACAGAATACCGAGAAAACGCATTTGGATTGTTTTGAAAATTTAGGACAATGATCCACGAGTCATTTGTGACGTGTACGAATCGACCTCACCTCAATCTGACGCAAGGTGTGACCAGTATGACTAAAAGTGTCTGTTATCAGTTGGAAAATGACATAAACTTTAGAAAACAACACCAATGACATACGGAATACCGACAAACGTGTTTGGATTGTTTTGAAACTTTAGGAAAATGATCCACGAGTCATTTTTGACGTGTAAGAATCGACCGCACCTCAATATAACGCACGGTGTGACCGGTATGGATAAAAGTGTCTGTTATCAGTTGGAAAATGACATAAACTTTGGAAAACAACACCAATGACATACAGAAAACTGAGAAAACACGTTCAGATTGTTTTGATACTTTAGGACAACGATCCACGAGTCAATTGTGACATGTACGAATCGACCGCACCTCAATCCGAAGCACGGTGTGACCGGTATGGATAAAAGTGTCTGATATCAGTTTTAAAATGACATAAACTTTAGATAACAACACTACTGACACACGGAATACAGAGAAAACGCGTTCATATTGTTTTGAAACTTTAGAACTACGATCCACGAGTCAATTGTGACGTGTACAAATCGACCGCACCTTAATCTGACGCACGATGTGACAGGTATGGCTAAAAGTGTATGATATCAGTTTCAAATTGAGATAAAATTTGGAAAACAAAACCAATGACATACGGAAAACCAAGAAAACGCGTTCGGATTGTTTTGATACTTTAGGACAACGATCCACAAGTCATTTGTGACGTGTACGAATCGACCGCACCTCAATCCGACGCAAAGTGTGACCTGTATGGCTAAAAGTGTTTGATATCAGTTTCAAAATGACATAATCTTTAGAAAACAACACTACTGACATATGGAATACCGAGAAAACGTGTTCGGATTGTTTTGAAACATTAGGAAAATGATCCACGAGTCAATTTTGACGTGTACGAATCGACCGCACCTCAATCCGACACACGGTGTGACCCGTATGGATCAAAGTGTTTTATATGAGTTTCAAAATGACATAAACATTAGAAAACAACACTACTGACATATGGAATACGGAGAAAATGCGTTCGGATTGTTTTGAAACTTTATGAAAATGATCCAAGAGTCATTTTTGACATGTACGAATTGACCACACCTCAATCAGACGCACGGTGTGACCGTTATGTCTAAAAGTGTCTGATATCAATTTCAAATTGAGATAAACTTTGGAAAACAACACCAATAACATACGACAAACCAAGAAAACACATTCGGATTGTTTTGATACTTTATGACAACGATCCACGACTCATTTGTGATGTGTACAAATTGACTGCACCTCAATCTGACGCACGGTGTGACTCGTATGGATCAAAGTGTTTGATATCAATTTCAAAATGACATAAACATTAAAAAAAACTCTACTGACATACGGAATACCGAGAAAAAGCATTTAGATTGTTTTGAAACATTAGGACAATTATCCACGAGTCATTTTTGATGTGTATGAATCGACTTCACCTCAATCTGACGCATAGTGTGACCGGTATGGCTAAAAGTGTCTGATATCAGTTTCAAATTGAGATAAATTTTGGAAAACAACACCAATGACATACGGCAAACTGAGCAAACGCATTAGGATTGTTTTGATACTTTAGGACAACGATCCATGAGTCATTTGTGACGTGTACGAATCGACCGTACCTCAATGCGACCCACGGTGTGACCCGTATGGCTCAAAGTGTTTTATATATGTTTAAAAATGACATAAACTTTAGAAAACAACACTAATGGCATACGGAATACCGAGCAAATGCGTTCGGATTGTTTTGATACTTTAGGACAATGATCCACGAGTCATTTGTGACGTGTACGAATCAACCGCACCTCAATCTGACACACGGTGTGACATGTATGGATAAAAGTGTCTGTTATTTGTTGGAAAATGACATAAACTTTAGAAAACAACACCAATGACATACAGAATACCAAGAAAACGCGTTCGTATTGTTTTGATATTTTAGGACAACGATCAACGAGTCATTTTTGACGTGCACGAGTCGACCGCACCTCAATCTGACGCACAGTGTGACCAGTATGACTAAAAGTGTCTGATACGAGTTTCAAATTGAGATAAACTTTGGAAAACAACACCAATGACATATGGAAAACTGAGAAAACGCATTCGGATTGTTTTGATACATTAGGAAAACGATCCACGAGTCATTTGTGACGTGTACGAATCGACCGCACCTCAATCCGACTGACGCACGGTGTGACCGGTAAGTCTTTTTATTAGATAAATGATCAGTATATATTAAATGAGATAAATCAATCAAAAACATATTGATTTTACATTATTCCCTTTCATTGTTTTGAAAATGAAAACATTTGAGTTTAAAATTTCATATTTTAGTTTCACATTTCTATATTAATGTATTCTTTCATATTACTGTTTTAATTTCTTTCATTATTGCATTACTAACATAATATTTGTTTTCTTATATAGGTGAATTTTTTTCCTTGAGTTCGGATGCTTTTTTCGGCAACAAATACCATTGAGAGCGGATCACGGATATCAAAGGATGAAACATGAATGTTTATAACTGTTGTTGAATAATTGTAATTGTAACCATGTAAAACAATGTTTGAAATGTATATAGCAATGGGTTTTTTTGTATTCATGATGTTAAGTAAATGTATATACCGTTTTCGGTCAAAATATTGTGTGCGGTTGCTAGGGTGTGCAGGTGTGCATGTGCTACATTGTGCAGGTATTCTAGTGTACAGGTGTGCAGGTCCTGTTTTGTAGGTGCAGGCGATGGGGCCTTTATCAGCGCTGTTTTAGCGCTGATAAAGGACACCTTTAACAGCGCTAGAGGAGCGCTGATAAAGGAAGAATTTATCAGCGTTCCGTTAAGCACCGATAGAGGAGACCTTTATCAGTGCTAAAAGAAGCGCTGATAAAGGGGACCCCCCCTATATCTACGCCGGCACTAACAGCGCTTTTCTAGTGCTGTTAATGCTGGTTTTTAGCGCTGATAAAGGTGCAGTTTGTAGTAGTGGACATGTAGGGAAAGGGAATCATCTGACCCAATGTTTCAACCTGGGCTTCTCTGATTTTGTTCTCCAAAGAAGGCGGATGGGATCTTGTGACTGTGTGTCAACTAATATCACTTGAATCATGTGATCGTGAAGAACAAGTACCCACTCCCATGGATTTAACACATTTTTTGATTATCTCAATGGAGTGCGATGGTTCTCAAAGATAGACCTCAGGCTAGGCTATCACCAGCTCATAGTTTGAGACGAGGATGTGCAGAATATGGCCTTCAGGTCTCGGTATGGCCACTACGAGTTTTTGGTTATGGCTTTCGGTGTAACCAAAGCTCCAGCAGTGTTCATGAGTCTCATGAACTAGATCTTTCAGCCTTACCTCGATCTTTTTGTCATGGTTTTCATCGACGACATACTAATTTACTCGACTACTGAGGAGGAGCACCCCTACCAATTGTGGGTTGTACTGGACACACTCCAAGAAACCAGCTTTTTGGTAACCTCTCGAAGTTCCAGTTCTAGATTCGATAGGTTCAATTTCTGGGACACATCATCTTGGAGGAGGGAGTATGAGTGGATCAAGCGAATATCGAGGGAATAATTTCTTGGGAGCCACCTAGGAGCATGACGGAGGTGCGGAGTTTCCTAGGTCTGGCTGGGTACTATCGGAGATTTGTGCCAGACTTTTCCAGAGTTGTAGCATCCCTTACAGCCTTAACGAAGAAGGGGAATCCATTCGTGTGGTCAGATAGATGTCAGCAAGGCTTTCAGGAGTTGAGGCAACGACTGACTGGTGTGCCCATCTTAAGGTTTCCAGAGGAGGGTGTTGGGTACATAGATTACTACGACGCATCAGGGACTTGGATCGGGTGTGTCTTGATGTAGGAGCGAGTAGTGATCGTGTATGGTTCACGACAGTTGAGACAGCACGAGTAGAACTACGATACCAATGACCTAGAGTTAGAATCATTGGTCTTCGCCTTAAAGATGTCGAGACACTATCCGATGGGTGAGCTTTTTACAGTCTACTCTAACCACTAGAGTCTCAGGTATATCTTCTCGCAGAAGGACCTGAACCTGAGATAGAAGCAATGGCTCATGTTTTTCTAGGACTATGAATTTGAGATATTCTATAATCCTGGGAAGGGAAATGTTGTAGCTGATGCACTTAGCATGAGATCGGGAACTCAGCTACTAGGAGAGGTGACGGAGCAGCTAGCTGCATTAAAGATATTCTTTGTGGATATTGATGGAACAGCCTTTCTTAAATCTCTCATAATCACTCCTCCACTTCTTTAGCGAGTTAGATAGGCACAGCATGGGGACATTGACTGTAAGACGCGACATGCTCAGATATCCACAGGACAGGTGCCTGATGGATTTTATGAAGGAGGGGAGTACATCAACCTCTTCAGGGGATATACTATGGTACCAGTTGCACTGTAGGAGGAAGTTATTAGGGTGTTTCACACTTCCCCTCTAGCGGTACATCCAGGAGTGGTGAAGATAAACCAGGATCTCAGATGAAAGCACTAGTGGCCGGGTATAAAGAAAGATGTAGTAGAGTTTGTTTCACGATGCCTCACTTTTTAGCAAGTGAAGAAAGAGCACCAGGTATTAGCAGGCTTAGTACAGCCCTAAGAGGTCCCAGAGTGGAAGTGAGAGGGGATATACATGGATTTTGTGATGAGGCATTCCAAGTACATCCAGAGGACACGACTCTATCTGGTTTATCATTGACCGACTCACCAAGTCTGCCCAATTCCTTCTGATTAGAGAACAAGGCTCAATGGAGAGCTTGGGATGCATCTACATTCAAGAGATTGTACAGCTTCATGGTGTGCCATCTACTATCGTCTCCGACCGAGATAATTTTTTCACTTCCCAGCTATGGAAGGGATTACATGATGCTTTTGGGATGCAGCTTCTCTTGAGGACTGCCTTACATCCACAGACGGATGACCAGACTAAGAGGACCATTCAGACTCTCGAGGAAATGCTCCGTGCATGTGTCCTCGACTTTGGTCACAGTTGGGAGGATAATTTACCCTTGGTGGAATTTTCATACAACATCATCTCCCACTCCACCATCGAGGTGGCACCATACGAGGCACTGTACGGCCGATCATGCAGATCACCTCTATGCTGGACTGACCTTAGGGAGTCAACACTTGTAGAACCATAGATGGTTCAGTCTATGAAGAAGAAAGTGAAAATCATCCAGGAGTGGATGAAGATTGCACAAAGAAGACAGAAGTCTTATGCTGATAGGAGACGGAGACAACTGGAGTTCTAGGATAGAGACCATGTTTTCTTATGGGTCTCACCTCGACGGGGTCTACAGAGATTTGGCCGGGGTGTAAAGTTATATCTGCACGTGATCTGGCCTTTATAGGTCCTCAGTAGAGTAAGCGAGTTGGCTTACCGCCTGGCCCTTCCACCTCAGTTGCACCTAGTGCATGACGTCTTCCACGTATCTCAGCTGAGGAGATAAGTGCACGACCCATCCCACGTCATCGACCATGGGGAGCTAGACATCGATGATAAGGTGACATTCATAGAGGTACTGATGGAGATCGAGGATCAATAAGATTGGGTCCTACATGGATGGTCGATTCCTCTGGTGCTCATTTACTGGTAGCACGAGAACCTCCAGAGAGCACTTGGGAGCGATGGGCTCACCTGCATGTACAATTCCCCCATTTGTTTCCCTAGTGTGTGTTGTAGCTTTATGGGGATGTAATTCCCTAAGGCGGAATAATGTAAAGACCCAGAAATGTTAGGGAAAATTTATTTCATAAATACTTTTGAATTTTAAGAGTCTGCGGTTTCTGACGTCACTTGATTCTGAGGCCCGGTGTGCCCAGAATTAATTTATGATGTTTTGTTTGGGTAAGTTCAGTGAACGTATGAGCGGGTTTTTCTATCTTTTGAACTGGTGCTCATAATTTGAAATCCAAGGGTACCTATGAACTTGTAGAGCCGGTACTCTCTTAAGGGGACCTTTACCACAGTTCCGTTTTATGAGGGTTGAATGTTTTTTTGGGTATTTCGAATAAAATAAATAAAATTATGGATCACAGTTTTATTTTATCTATGGTAGTTATATCCTATAAAAGAGAAGTTTTTTTGTGGAACCCACACCCACATAACCTCCCATGAGAGGATATTGTGAGGTGGGGCCCACAGTAACCCCTAACCTTTCATCTCCCTTTAACTCTACATTAATCTTCCCTTACTTTTTTTTTGACAACTTCCCTTTTTAAAGTGGGGCCCTCTCCACCTTCCAAACTTAATGAAGCCAACTAATGAAATTAATAACCTTATTAATTAATTTGGCACATCTCTTTTGAATTATTTTGAATTTCTTGGTGATTCATTAAAATTGGGAGAAGTCTATTATAATTTTGGCCTTAGAAAATATTTTGGTGGGAAACCGTTGGAGAATTAGAGGAGCATAATTCTTCCAAGAAGAATATCATCCTCTCTTGGCGAAGAACAGTCCACGACTTCTCCAACCATCTTCTTCCTTCACGTCAAGGGAGGAGACACCTACATGGAGAACGTCACCAATGATGATGGTTCTTCCTCCGACGTTGACAGAGCATTATCGTTTTCCATGACTATGATGAACAAGCCTTGACCAAGGTAGGGGGAATATGTTCAATTTTTAATTGATAAAAATTGTTCTTGTTCTTCGTTAGAAGTTATGGTTTGTCTTTGGCTATATTTTACCGCCTAACGCGGAGGGTGTGGGAAGAAAAAACATCGCCCAACAACCCTCCGTTTATCTCGTTATTTTATATTCGCAATGGTTTGCGACAACGATCAAAGGCGGCGACCGCGTGTGGAAGAACTAAATCCCGCAACTGCGGGCCTCTCAGCCAAAGGAGAACTGGTCGGGCAGAAGGAAGACCATGATTCCACAAGGGGTACGGCACTGCGGAGGACCGCATCCCACATTCTGTGGGCCGCTCAGCTGGAGAACCAGCCGGTAAGTGTCGACCAAGATGAGAAGACCCACGACACTAGGAGGGCGCCACGATTGGGGAAACCACGACCCGCCCATGCGGGCCGCTTGCGCCAGGGAGGCTGGCTGGTTGGGTGGGCGGCGCCACCAGTTCCGGAAAGAGCCCCCCCCCCCACATTCCTCTCATCCAGCCAGGTCGCGCCCTACCGGGCCGCACCCCCCTCGATTCGGGATGCGCCCCTTGGGCATGGCCACACTAATCCTCAGGACGGTCTGACCCTCTTCCGGGTTGGACCCGCCAAATCCGGGTTGACCCGACCCACCAGCCCACTGGGCTTAACAGGTCGGGCCCATTTTCACTTAAAAGTGAATAACTAGAAGACCACGTTTCTGATAGACACGTCGTCTATGGAACTAGGACCATCTTAAAGTGGTGGTACTTTTGAAATACTATAAATGAGTTTTGGAAAACTATGGAAAATGTCCATGTTTTGAATTTACATAATTCCAACCAGGCCCCCGGAGTAAAAATCATAATAACTCTCAGACTGAGCATCTAATTGACGCGTCGTCAGTCACGTTGGGTTCCTTTTGACAACAAGGAACTTCATGATACATCAACTCTATACTTCATGATAGTTTATGTATCAACCCCTTTTCTCGAGGAGTGGACCCTCCTGGAATCGAGCGTGCTGTGTGTGGGAACCCTAGAGCTGGATGCGACTGTGACGACTACCATACTGGAATCCTCTGTGGGTTCGGCGGTGATGACTACCATAATGGAATTTTCCCTGGGTTTGACAACGATGGTTACAGTTCTTGTATTCTACATGGTTCTGATAGTTTGACTTCTATTCTAGAATCCTACGTGGGTTCAATAGAGTAGCTGGACTAGTATCCTACGTGGGTCTGACAGATTAGCTGGTCTAGTATCCTATGTGGGTCCGATAGCATAGATGAATTAGTGACTACATCGGATCATCTTATCACTTTACGAAAGATGTATACCTATGTGAGATGAGTCTTGAATTTCAATCATTATCATTATGTGATTGACTTTCTTTCCTGTGTGGACTGGGTTGTGCTTGGACTTGATGGTTGGAGCTGAACTATTGTTGATAACTTAGGTATATATATTGGAATATACCTTTGGTTGATACTTTATAATTTTATCTTTCCTTTTTAATTTATCCTTAGTGGATTTAGGGAGTCCTTCTGGGGTTTCGGGTCCCTACTGAGTATCATATACTCACCCCTACACAGGCAATGCCCGCACTATGTTGTGTTGGATGCAGAAAACGGAGAACACTGATAGAGGTGGAGGGTTGTGGATTTGGATGGTACCTAGAGGTGGACCACTAGGCGGGACGTACACGGAGCGGACGACCAGACATGAGGTGTTGAGGAGACTATCTATACCCACCCTTCAGGTGGGATTCCTAGAGGATGACTTAGTGGTTTCTATTTTACTTTACTGCAGTTGTACTAGCATTTCTGTCGTACTGTAATTTCAGTTGGGTTTTTATACTGGCCCATTTACATTTCATCACATACTTTTGTACTCAGTTTAAATAGTGCTTATTTTAGTTGCGTACTCTATTGTGTTTGTTTACTTTTATAAAGGGAATGCTTTCCCATTTATTGGGATTTACGCCTTTGGTTCTAGTCTCCAACCTCTGGCCTATGGAAGGAGGGCTTGGGGTAGTCACGGCATGGGCCTCGAGGACGGGTCATGACATTATGTTTTTAAAAATAAATATATTATTCCTGGAAATTTCTATTACTGTAATAGATTGTTCAAATGATCACTAAAACTAATTTTTCATCTATCATTTCATATGTTTATTTTCCTTATTCTTTAATGGGGATATGAACCAGGGATACCATTATTTTTATTTCTTCGAATGGGTTTTTATGAAATGATGTTTATGAAACCCGAATCTCTTCTAATGGTTTGATAATTATAGAATTCTTCTGAACCCCACATTTTTCATGGGTAATTATATGATGGAATTATGAAATTAATATGGAATATTTATCTTTTTCCTAGGTAATGTAAACATAAAATGTTTATAAAACCAATTTAATTTCCTATATTATGATATGATTAATTTTTAATGTGTTTTTGGGCCAAAATATTAATTATTTTAATTATGTGATGGGTAGTACATATATCCATATCTGATAAATTGGGTATTAATTATTGTTATATAAAATGTAATGGAATGCCTAAAAATAGTACACAAGAGTTCATCCTATGGCCAATGCTAGTATGTTAGTGGTTATCCAAAGGCTATAGGTTATGAATGTCTTAATTGTAATACACGCAATTCGACATTCTATGATAATTTTTATGACACCAATCTGCACCTTATGCTAATTTTATGATACCATGTATCATGTTCTTTTCGTTATTTATGATCCATGTTTTACGAACATCGAAGATTTATTCAGTGACTTAAGATTCTAACATTTTATATACATGGAATGGTTGTGAAATGTAATTCTCAAGTTATCATAACCTTTTGATCCATTAATGTTTACATATATCACATTTTCAATGTTATATAGCATCTTATATGATCATTTATAATGTTTACTTTACCAGATTAACTTAAAAATGTATTATAAACGATATATATATAATGGGTTCTAGTTCAGAATATAATAGTAGGAGAAGACGTAGAAAACCTCATGACTAGTTGGTTTTGTTTCCTTGTTTCCATAGAAAATAAATTATAATGGTCCTCATGCACATGTTTATGTAATGTAATTAGTATTAAAAATTATTATATAATATAAATGTTTCATATTTCTAGATTTCTATAACGGTAGAACTCAAAAATAAAATTTAGGTTTCTTTGGTTCTTGTAATAATTGAATCCATATCATATCAATTCATGTTTTCCCAAAACCATCATTTATGAACCTAATTAAAGGATAGGGATTCCATTTTCCACCATTATATTTCAGATTAAAAAACCCCATGTCTAATAATAAAAAAAAAGAGATTAAATTCCAAGACTATTAATATATATCATGGACTCAAAAAACAATGTCCATCATCAAATTCATTTATAATGATCAACATGTCCTTTATTTTAAACCATGGATTACAGATTAAGTGGAGTGACAATTACAACACATTCATAGTCAAAAAAGAAAAATATAGGTCATGAAATAATAATTTATTATCCATAATTATAATTAATCTAATGGTTCCATATTATAATTAATGAAGGATTATGTTACATAGTTATCCCATTGCACTTCCATTAATCTCAGTTTCTAATTTCAGTTATATGGTAAAAGAATAGAAAACTTTATATAGGGTTCAGTTAACTATAAAAAATACAGGACAATACTAGTGTCACACTTGTTCATAAAATTCAATATAAACACCTCAATCATGATAGTTAGTTAAACATTTCACAAATATACATTTAAAAACAAAATAGGGAATATATAATATTTAATCTTTAAACAACACACCACGTGTAGCGGTTCATGTTAAGGCAGACAACATCTGTCAATAGAGATTTCTCTCACAATCTTTTTTTTCATTTGGTATTAGAAATATATTTAATTAATTATTAATTAATCTGGGGATGCATTATAACACCATAGAAGTTTTATAAAATATTTATCTTTAAATATTATTTTCTTTCATTTCTGACATTTCACTCATTGGTGAGTATATCTATAACTTGTAACATTACTAAAATTCAATATTACATTTCTCACCATATAAATATTTTTAAAAATATGAATAATAATAGATAAATAATGAAAATTTTTTGTTATATACTTTGATAAAATAAATTGATGATTATAATTAAAAATAATTATTGTGATGTTTTATTAAAAAAATATTATTGTTATAAAGAATTTATATCAATATATTAATAAATATTTTTGAATTATTTTTTAAAAAATATAGAAAATATTTATTTGTTTATATATATTTTTGAGTATATTTTTATAAATAATATAATAATATGTTCGTTTTTGTGCCTATATTGTTCCAAATAATGATTTTGTCACATTTGTCACACATAAATTAAAATTAATATTTTACATTTATAATTATTAAATAAAATCAAATAAATTAAGATTTTAGAATGAATAGGATCATGTTTGGAAATTATCCCTAATTTATTATTCATTAATATGAATTGCAATGATGGTAAATTTTATCACCTTGTTTGAGGGTAAATTGAGTTGATAAAAGTTTAAATAATGGGAAAACCCATAATTATTTATCTTATTTTTATATGATGAATGGAATAAGAATAATAACACATATGTTTCTAAATTTAGATATTTAATTAACATGTTTCAATGAAAATGACTTATATATTATTTAAACTGGAGAAAATGTAAAAATGTCATTACCTTAGTTTGAAATATTGTTTATGTGTCCAAATAGAAAAAAGTTAGATCTGAGTGAATATTAAAATTAATTATATGCATAATGGAATTATATTCTTGATGGTAATTTATTTATTATTATTAGTAATTAAATAATTACCTTACACACATACATAATGTTGATACAATAATTATTGAACAAAAACAAAAATCAGATAAAAGATATATAAACTATTAATGTAAAAAAATCTATATATTGGAGGTGATAAAATAAATATATAGATTAAAATAAAATTAATAGGATATAATAATTAAATTTTGTATTTTAAATTTCTTTTGATGTATTTACTTTCAAAGTAATTAGTACAATCAAAATAGATAATATTTATATTTTCTTGGATTAATATTCAAAATAATTATTTAATAATCATAAAAATGATAAATAAGGTGAAAATGAGGATATGATATTGTCAGAAATTTCATCACATGTTCATTTATATTACATTTGAGAATACTTTTCCCTATAATAGTGTTATTTTTTCATAATAATTTGAGAAATTTATAATGTTCTCCTCACTACAATTATAAAAGGGAACATCCTTCTTCACTTTAGTGAACCACATTAAGAATTTTATCTTAAAAAATATCTACAATATTCTTTTTTAAATTTAGCTAGACACATTATTTAGGTGTTTTTATTCTCAAACAACTAACCTTAAATATTCTTATATGGCATATAAAGGAGTCATTTAAAAGAAGTGGTAGTCGTTCTTACCAATGAAATTATTTTTTTACTATTACTTACCTACTATAAATATATTATATTCATTATAAAATAATACATTCAATATAAAAAATATAATGAAACATTTTAATGATTATTTACTCATCATTATATACCATCATTCCCATTAAATAAGATTTGAATTTATGACTCATTTGTAAGTATGGATTACCATTTCCTTGTACCTATACCATTTATTTTTCACCACCATATATTATCAATGGGAATTATAAGGTAATTTATGATTATATATGTTATTTATAACAAATTATAATTCTTAAATGATCATATCATTTCCACATTCTTGCCATATAATCATTTGGGAAACAATAATATTGCTCGTGTGTATGTATAGACCTCTATTTTCTCGATGAAATGTTATATGATTTCCATTTATATATTACAAGGTTGGTAATCTGATATATATATATAAATATATGATATGATAATAATTATATAATGGTCTATTATTATTTATCATTATTTCTTTCCACCAAATGAAAACTAAAAACAATGTTCATGCGTACGTACGACCTTCCATCTCTTTGAATAGTGTAATTCACTTCTCTATATCCACATTTTAAAAATGAATATATATATATGTATATTAAATATACATTATAAGTATAACATGGTTAAAATGATTAAAATTTGTTGACATGGGAATTTATAATGAAACATACTAAATAACCGAAAGACGTTTAAAAAACGAAGCAGTTATCACCGAAAATGGTGATTTGAATAAATTTTTTTTTATAAATCAGGTAAAATATTTTATAAATAAATCATAAATATTATTCTCTATATATGTTTAGTTTATTAATTTAAAATATATAAAAATTTATTATACATTGTGATTTATTTTGAGCAAGGAAATAAGGATACATTATGTTTGATATTTTAATCTCACTTTTCCATATGTAGGACTTATGTTTTATAATAAATTAGATTATTTGGTGGTGTACATAATTAAAATGAATTTATTTTATGATTATTATTATAAAAATTATGTTTTTTATATATCATATTTGTTTCTTTATTTCTTGGGTCAAGTGATTCAGAGGATACCATAACAGAACTGGTTTATTTCACAATCTCATCATTATTTGGGATTGTTAATGTCAAGTATCAAATGGGTATAATTTCTACTCCACATCCAATTTTGGTAAAAAAGATTTTATAATGGTTGTTTATATTATAATATAAATTTTAAATCATATTTACCAATTTTTTACATTTTTTCAAAATGAAATTAATGGAATCTTTTTATTGGTTTCCAAATAATATACAATGTGACTTCTCTGAAAATATTACAGAAGGGATGTGTTTTGAACATATTCATCAATAAAACCTTTTAATTCCTTCAAGAAAAGTAAATTATTTGAATATTAAATTACATAGTTACATGTTTATTAATAATTAAGATTTTTTTCTTTTATATGTACATAGATTTTTAATCAATAGAAGATATGTAAAAATGGAAAATGTATTTACCAATAAAATTATTCAATCTTATATATCAAAATAATATTCCTGCTACGATGAAATAAATTAATGATACATAATAATTACTGGGGATATGATACAATAACACCATCCTTATTCATTATATGATAGTTTATGTTTATGTGTACATGGTTTTAATGAACCAAGTTACATTTCAATGGGTTATAATTTGATGAAATTTTATTGTTTTCACGAGTTCTAACATGATAAATTATTTATAATCCTATAGAACACATAATTAAGGTTTTAATTAAGTTATATTTGGGACCTATATCCCCCTAAAATTCATTTTTTATTGAATTATATCTTTTGATATAAATAAGACTAAAATGGTCACTGAACTCAATTTAGTAAGGGAACATTTCCACTTTGATATTTTTGTGAGTGAACCATCGCTACTAAAATGTTTTAGTGAGTGAACCCATTCCATTTTGATAGTATGTGGAGTGAAACATTCCACTATAATGGTTTGGCGAGTTCTTCAATTCCACTATGGTAGTATTGGGAGTAAACCATTATGATTTTGATGGCTTAGAGAGTGAACCCATTCCATTATGATAGTATCAATGAAAATCCTCAAGTATTATTGATATAATTTTTCATTCTTATGTGTGTGGAAAAATTATAAGTTTTAGGAAAATTTTAATATTTATTGGATCATATTATTTTATTATTCATGTCTTATTAACAAGAATGATTATTATTTGAATCGATATTATGATTTTTGGTATAGAGTGTATACTATTTATGTTTTTTTATTATTCTCTTACACTCATTTTGTACATATTTAATCATTGATATCTACCATGTTCACCACTATTGGGCATCTAAATTAACACTTTTCTTATATTTACCTTTTCCATTATATGAAAAACTATATTACGTTTGATATCTCATTAAGGGTGATAATTATGATGAAGTAAGGCTGAGTTGATGTTTATATTTTTATGAACAAGTTTTTAATATTTCATTGTTTAGAAAGGAATTGTAACTTTACGATCCCAAGTTGGGTGTTTGTTTAATTTAATTAATATTCATCTAAAATGATGTAGTATCTATGTATGAAAATATTGGGTTAATATTATTGGTATTAAAGGATATGTTTATATAAAGTTGGAAACTAAGATCATAAAACCTTAGGGATGTGATTAAATATAGGATACATTATAATGGTTTTGATAAGGATTATGATTTTCTTATATTAAACATAAGGTGTAATAAATTAATGTTTCATGATTTATACATAATATAAATAATTCTTCATGACTGTGTGGGTTTTCACTATGATAATTGTCTCCCACACAATGATTTCATGTTTTAGTAAATGGGTAGAAACTGAAGGAATCATTTTAATTTTGAATGTGATCGTCGTTGAAATGATTTTTACCCTGAGAAGAAGATGGTTACGGAATAAGGAATACAGAATATTTCAAAAATTACCATATATCTTTGTCATGCAATAAATAATTATGAGTATAAAAATCCTCCAACTTATTAAACATGACTGTTTGATTTATTATCTAAATTTACACTTAATGAAACCCAATTGATTGAGATGTCTAGTGGAGTTGGGAATTAAGAATATTACATAACATCATATAACATGGGATACAAAACCTAATAGAACACATACATGACATGACCATAATTTTCCAATAATATGAAAACTGCATGGGATATCATGGGGAAAAAATAAAAAATAGTTGAGCTATAAATCCCATAATGTGAATAAAAAATTCATAAAATGAAGAAGGTAATAAATGATGTGAAAGAGTAAAATCAATGGAGCATAAATTGAAACTTTAATAATAAGTCATTATCTAACATGATAATCATAACATATGAAATGTGTAAATAACTTAAAACACTACATCATTATCATAGACCAATGATAAACCCACCAAGACATTGTAGTGAAAAAATTTCAATGAAGGAATCTAGAAAAAAACACATCCAATCATGATGTATCTTGATAAAGACCACTACACAATGAATTTGTGTTCTCTATAATTTTGGGCACAACCATCACATTCATTTCATACTCATTCTTATGTGTTCCATATAGATCAATCAACATGGATTCATTAATCATAATATTTTATTACATGATAAATAATTGTCAAATACATATATGTATGATTTAAATAATATAATTATATGTTTATAAATGTGAATAATAGTGATTAAGAATGGTCATGGTGTTCAATACACAATTTTTTTGGAATAGAAAAATCACAATGCAATTTCAATAGTATAACTAGGTCAAATAAATATTCACGAAATGTGTCTATGAGAGAAAAAGGGGTCTTTAATGAATTAAACATGGTATTGAATGTATGTGGGACATATAAATACATGTCCAAATATATTTAATTATATATATAAGTCATAACATAAAAAAGGAATATGAAGAAATATGAGAATGGGAAGAACCCTTACCTAATTACGGCATGATAATGGGTGTTAATAAAATATCATACAGAGAAAAAAGAGGGAGAAAGGAGATCTAATCATTTATAACTAAAATGTCCATTAATAGGGATATCTAAAATAATATTCCATCATATTAAAATTGAAATTAAAAGACATAACATTAAAGGGGTTCTGGATAGTAGATAATAGTTTAGGTTCCCTTATAAAATTACAGAATAGTAAAGACATAGATATAGGAAAAATGAGACAGAATAAATAAAATATCATTAAAATAAAATCAATTGGATAATAAAGTAATTTTTAATAATAATTTAAAATAAAATAAAATTTCCATATAAAAGGAAACTTCTAAATAAGGATCATTAATTGAAATGAGGAGAGGAATGTGAGGATCCCTTATAAAATTTCATCATAGTAACAACTTTGTTACACATCTAAATAAGGAAGATAAATGATACAAAAATACAATAACATCAAATGGATAGTGATTTACTGATTATAAAAAAATCCAAATATAACCATTTATAATTACTAGAACTTATTTTAAATAAGTTTTTTGAATTATAATGGAGGATGGAAAAGTACCTTATTTTAATGTGTGGCTGTAATGATTATGTGAGGTGTTGCTTAATATATTAGGGGAACCATGGAAGGACTCAATGGATTAGAGGGAAGATTTTGTATGAGATAAAATTATATTGAGTCAATATAAATGAGATCATAGGTAAGTTTATATAGAAAAAGCGGGGGGTTCTTTATTATTTTGGTTTTGTACCATACATAATTAAATTTACAAAACCACAAAACATCCCATGGTTTTTCCCAAGGATTCTTCCTAATGGGATTGTTCTAAATTATTTTATAATTCCAAGGAACAAATATATTAAAATATTACTATTGTTAATTTGGGGGCGAGTCACACTCATAATGAAATGATTTTAACATCATAAAATATATTATATGTCTTGGAGGATTCATAATGGATTTTTAAAAAAATAAAACAAAAATAAAATGAATTTATTTTGTTTTAATACTTATATTTGTTCTTGTAAAAAATTTATATTACTTATTACAACACTTTTGATTTACTGGGATTTCATAAAACACAATGTATATTTATATGAAATTTCATTTCTACAAAAAAAATTTGATTGTGTCAAAAAAATTTGAAAAAATCACCATTGGGAAATTTTGATGTAATAATTCAATGAATAATTTCAATTTTATCTAAACAATTTTCTATTTATGTGAATTTTTAATTTTAAAATAAAAACATAGATACATTGGAAATAACTGGATTTTGACAATAACTTTTCTATGAACCCTTATAAAAATTACATTTGAAATCATAAAATTCTATGGCCATTTATATTTAATAAACATTATATAATAATAATATTGTATTAAAATATATATTATTTCAGAAATCCATTTAATCGTCAAAATAAATACCTTAATTGAAATTGATTACTTCTAAAAAATAAAAATATTTTATTATGTAATATTTATCAACAATTGTTTAACCCATTATAAAGTAACAAAAAATATAATCAATGTTATAATGAAATTAAAATATAAATATTAATACCATTAGGTTATCCTTTATTTTAAACATTTTTAAATATTAATTATTATTATTTTACCCATAATTAATCTATTTTAATGTTCTTAAGGGAATTAATATTTTCTACAATTACTATTAAAATTGTGTAAAAATAAAGATGACTTTCTGGCCAAATATTAATTAATATGACTCCAAATATAGAATAAATTTTATGAAAATTAATTAATAGGGGTGAAGTAATTTAATTTTAAATAAAATCCAGAAGCATGATGGAAAACATTTATCTAATAAAAAATGTATTTTTTAAGGAGAAGATAATATTTATTTTACTACATAACTAGTAATATAAATTATAGGGATATGAATTCATAAATATTGATATATAATATAAAATTTAAATTTAAATTATTTGGTATCATGGTTTATTATATTCAAGATGAATTTTTCATTTTAAAATAGATTTCAAAACAAATGTATTTGATGCTTAAAATAAACTTATACTAGAATCTGATATAAAAATGATTTCAAATATAATTATGTGAATATAATTAATGAATGATTACTTTTTTTTGAATTAAAATTATTACGATTAATATATTTTAATTTAATAATATATTCATTATAAAATAAAATTTTACATAAAAATTATATTGTTCACTATTCACTGATAAATTTATATATTTTAAATTTTTTTTTATTTTTACCCCTATATAATTATCAAATAATGACACAAAAATTAATTTTATTTCATCAAAAAAAATTTCTAAATTTTTTTTAAAAAAATTATAATAATATACTTTTATAAAAAGAAGTAAAAATCATTTTTGAAGAAAGGAAATTGTTTTACCAAAATATAATTTATTATATTCAAATAAATCTTTTGTATATATTGGTCATATATATATTTGATAAATTATTTTATCCTACTCATTTTATAAATTTCGTAGAAAGATTAAAAAGTCATATTTAAATAAGAAATGTTTACTTGGGTATAGTTTTTCATATCATATAGGCTATCAAAAAGTGTTTTCTCTATTGAAAAGTTGGGGTGATACAGTCATACCCCATTAATAAATTGCATCATTAAAATTTAAGCTGGAAATTGGTAAGGAAATGTTTGAATCTTTTAAATATATATATATAAACTAACCACATAATAAAAGGGGTTCATAAAACATCTTATTGAGTAGAGAGAAAGGTATGTTTGAAGTTCATCACATAAATAGGTTTCCAATTAGGAGAACCTTTGTGGGATGTGAAAATATAGAAATGGAAGCGAAATATTAAACCCACAAACTAATTGAGTTTGATAGGCAACACACTCAATTTAAATTGAATGAATAGAACACCTTAAATATGTTATGGTAAAAAAGACCATCAATTCATCCAAATATGAAAACATTCATGTTTCCATATTATTTATCCAGAATTAAGGAATTCCTTTTCCATCTAAACCAGGAAAATATGGAAATATTCTTTCTTAGAAATTAAAATTAATTTTCACTACAGTCACATATTTTTATCCAAATAATATGAACAACAGATGATTTTTTTATTTAATCCCTAGAATTAATCTGTAATAGAAGACATAATACACTGATTATTAACAAGATATCCCAATTGTCTTTTAAAAAAAAGACAATTATTGGGTGAGATAATATTTCATGACCCGCCTTATTTAAAATAAGTGAATGGATATAATTATTTTGAGACCATAGATCCTCAAGATGAAGGATAGATAATGACCCCCAAGTCCCGCTTCTAATAGGTCCTGGGGTGGAAAAAAACACCAAGGGTATAAAAATATCACAAACCATGGGATAAATTTCCCATTTATAGTGACCAATAAAGGGAGATAAGATGTATCAACATAAAAAACTCCAAAACACATGTATATAATAAAAAAACCATCCCACATGCATGTATAATGTAAAACTACTATAAATACAAGAAAACTCTAATGTAACAAAAAAAGAAGTAGCGACACAAAATCCATCCCCAACATCCATTGTATTAGGGTTCATCACGGTTTGTGTAATCCCCCTAGAAACTTGATAATAGTTTTATATACGTATGGTGAGCCTAAAAATATATTTAATAGGGGAAACTGCAGTCACCCATTCAGAAGTGGGAGAATAATACTAATTCACTTTTGGGAAAACAACAGATACTCAAAAGCACATATCATGGTATACTATCCACCCCAACCTATCCAAGGCACACTAACTAAATAACTCACATCAAGTATGGTAAATTAGTAAGAACATCTAAATTTGGGTACCCCACACAACTTACCACTAGTCAAAATCTCATCCCTAATGGTGAACGTCCAGACACTATCACACTCTTCCACAAGCCCCACTATAACAACCTACCAGGACACACTTGGGTCACATACCACAACACATCTCACCAGTAGTCAACTGGGCCACAAACCAAAACCCCTACCCAATAACACCTTGGAATCACCACCAAACACATACTATAGAAAACTAGGAATCACACCATGTTCACAGACACCTTGGACTCACAACCACACCCCAACTTTCTAAAAGAGACTAGGGATACCAATTCCTAGAAGAGGGATCATAAAAGTGACAATAACTAGCCATCCATCCTCTCACATGGATGTTGGGAAAATACACCCCCAATAACAATGGTGGTGATTGGATCATAATGCTCAACAAGGGTGGGGTTTTTATTGAAATCAAAAGGAATTACATGTATATATAGGTACCCAACACTCATCCCATGCAATGGTTATTTCAAAACAAACACCATCCCACACAAAAAAAAAATCATTTCCACCAACCCTACAAAAATATACCACCACAAGCGATGATACTTGCATATGTTGGTAATTCAATGACACTTTACTACAACAAAAACTCAAAACATCTCCCTAACCAATTTTTCTAACCAATTGAATTTTACTTAACCAATACATTAATTTATTTATTCAATACCTACCTAAGAAACTACCAAACACTACAAACGTTATAAGAAGATGAAACCTTACAAACCACTTCCAATTCCAAAACAAAATAGTAGTGAAGGGATATGGTAAAAGAATCCATTCTAACACCCATTCATAAAAACAAAAAACACTATACTAGCTTACAATCCCACTGCATAGTCCCCCTTCTCGGACACACATTCAACCACAGACACCATCATTATTCAATGGAATTCTTCTATATCCAACCTCTCAACATGTTAACCCCCCAAAACACCTTATCATAACCCCACTCAGTATCCCTTCAGCATACCAACACCATAACTGACACACCTATCAACATGAAAATGATAAAACTCTATCCTACAACACTGCAACCCAACCACTATCCAAATGCAGTCCCACTTCATAAAAAGGTCATACATTCCCCAATAAACCAATATATAAGCCTGATATACCATCAAAGAGCCCATACCACACCATACACACAACCATACTCCCTTCCCAAACACCACCCTACCAACAAATACACAATGACGAACAGAACCACACACATCACAAAACAACACTAATAGAGAAATGTGTATTCAGATTTAGAATACACTAAATATTTAATGAAACCTGATAAAAATTGGTTATCACATAATAGTTTCGATCATGGGGTATTCATTTATTTAGCTGAATATATGTGATGAAATAGATTCCAATTCTTCTAATAATGATTCAAAAATCATTTTTGTGTGAAAATAGAGACAACCAAGGCCCATGATTTTCAGAAGAATACATCGAATAAAAACAAGTATAATATATAAAGAAATGTGGTCATAATCATCTTCTGAGCCCCTTGTTTATTAAATATTATTTTCTTCATTACATCAGGGTCTAACTTTATTCACAAGGGTACATTAGTATACCCACCCCACATGATACACCATTAAATATTATATGAAGCGATCCCTTCAGGGAACAATAAATTATCCTGAACGCTTCATTCATGTGACAAAATAGGTGTTCGTCTAAGCAGAAATAAATAATCCATGGGAAACCGAATATAAAGATACACCATAGGAGCAAAACTCTTAAGCGAATAATTTTAAAGACCAGAAATTTCCATGTAATGTTTTTTTAAAAAATGAGAATTTTATGAGTCCAAAATAATTTACATCACATGATTATGAGGCATGGAGTTCCCAGAATGAATTTATTAACTTTTTTTAGGTACATTTAGTAAATGTGCGAGCAAGTTTTTCTAACTTTCAAACTGGTGCTCGGAATTGAAATTTGGGGGCACCATTGAACTCGCAACACTGATAATCAGTTAAAGAGACTTTTACCCCAACTGTGGTTAGCCAAGGGTGGAATTTAGTTTTTCAGTTTTTCATGAAACAATAGAATAAAAATAAAATTGTAAAACATTTTAAATTTATTTTATTTTTTGAAGACCTCTATGTGGAACTTGGGAAGTGGGGACTTCCAGACCTTAACCTCCCATGAGATGTTATGGTGGTGGGGACTACCCGAGCATATACATCTTCAACTCCCTCATTTATGTGGAGGAGCCATTTGAGCTTCCTCGATATTAATTATTCCAACCCTCCCCCACTTAATTATGTTAAGCAATTAATTAACCTAATTAGAATTTTTTGCCAACAAACATAATAGATCTCATAATATATTATTTTGGGGGCTATCCTTTCCTTTGGCTGGAATTTGGGAGAGGAGGATCTTTTGGAGAAATAATGCCAATGAATAACTTCTTCTTTGAATGAAGAACTTCTTCTCCGAATGAAGAACACCGACCAAAACATCAACCTTCTTCCTCGAGACATCCTCTAGCGTGGGATGTCTTTAATCAACGATCGTCATTCCCTCCTTGCTAAAATCTTCCCTTCCCTCATGATCTCTGTCAACAAACAACCCGAGTTAGGGGTTTATTTATAAGTGATTTTATATTCACATGTTCTTCTCTTCTAAAACAATGAACGTGGGTCAACTCTCTATTTTAGATTGCTCCGTGAATTTTATTCTTTTGCGGGATTGGGAATGATTAAATTATGAAATCTTGTAGGGAGGGTGTTTGAATTGTTTTACATTACCCATTCTTAATATTCATGTGATTCAAGTATAATAGATACTTGCTACCGCTCTAATATAGAGAGCATAGGCCAAACTAACATGGCTTGCCCTTTGCATAATTCTTGTGTTGAATTGTGTGTTCTTCGCAATGGATGAAGACGACAAAGGAGACAAAGGCAACAACGCCACCACCCATGGCCTCCACCGCTCTGTGACACCCCGAGTTAAGCCGCCCCCACTGCACCACCCACAGCCACCACCGTCCGGACTGAGCCTCCACCACCGTCTGCTGAGCGCCGCCACCGTGCTCCGAGCATCACCACTGTTCACTGAGCCACCACCGCCATCTTCCGCCCGCTGAGCTCTTCCATTTTCTGCCGAGCCTCCGTCTGTCTTCCACCTTCCGTAGAGCCGACATCCGTGACCAATCCAACCCACAACTAGACCTCCGATGTAAAGACCCAAAGCTTGATGTACTTGGAAATTACATTACTTTTGCGGAATACTTAATACATAACAAAAACAGACACACAAGGACCGTAATAGTTTAGTGTCTTTGGAAACTTGGAACGTAATCTTCTAATCACGGTGAAAGATCTTCAACATCTCCCATAAAGATCTTCCCCTTTTTTTTCATACCTAAAACCTTTCTTTATATCCTGGGGAAAATAAAACATAAAATTGGTGAGCTCAAATGCTCAGTAAGGGTAAGCATTGATATAATAAAATATACCATATAAATTTGAACTTAAAAACATGAACATAATGTTTAAACATCAAAAGCTTGAGCAATGACATAAAACATGGAAGTACGTAAGGCATAGATCCCAAAGAAACATTAAGAATGATAAAATAGAATGGGAATAAAACATGTAATTGTGGAAACCATTAATCACATGATATGATTTCCATAGTATCCAAGGAATTGCTGCCAAGACCATCTTAGTGGACAAAGTCCCTTTCTGAATCGAGTTCACTCATCGTTCCAGTCCTGTATTACTGAACCGGTTTAACTTTCTGTTCCATCCATATCTATCTCATGAGATATAAATCTTTACCTAATGCATTGGAGGGAGATATAGGTCCCACCCATCTCATAGTGAAATAATTCTTATATGTGCCACAAAATAAACTTAAAACATTCATCATAACCCAAATAATAAAATGGGTTTCATAAACATCATCCCATCATTTCATAATCCATATAAAACAAATTGATATAATTTCATAATAATAAAAGTGATACCATGTAAATAAAAGAGACATTATACTTAAAACATACATATATGAAATAATTTCCTTTTAGATGGAAAATGGTTTTGATAAATCACTTGAAATGAATTCTTGAGGAAAATATCCTTTCTTCTTTAAAATCATTTTATTTTCACAAAATTTCATGAATTTTTAAAAGAAAAATATTTTCTTGAAAATAGTCATGAAATCTTTTTGAGGAAGCTTCATGAAAATATGGCTTTATAAAACCGTAAAAATCCTTTCATGCCATATAAGTTAAAAAAACATTCTTCTTGTACTTTTGTCAGAAAAGTCAAAAAGTACCTCGTACGAAAAACGACAAAAGATTACTTTCATATCTTTTACTAAAAACTCACCAAAGGGTAAAATTGGATTTAAAAAATTTTAGGTGGATGGAAATAATATTACATATTTAGGAAACATGGATGTGGATGATAAAATACACCCCAGTAATTTCTGAAGTGTAAACAATCTCAGATAAAAATGAGATTGTGATATTTCCCTTACCTTAGGTCTGATATGCTTTGTACATGTCCGAACTTCCTATATAATGATTTAAATAATGTTATTGACTTATTCCAGAATCATACTTATTGTTATGATATCACATATGGTCATATTCTTATCTTCTTATTAGTAATATTTCATTACAACTTGTTATTCGGGTGTTTATTACATTTTGTTCTTATGCGTGTTTTGTCGAATAAATTCTTATTATTCTCTTTAGGTTATAGATACCTCATTTCCAAAATGTTATTAGTGTAATATATATCATATTAATTCATTAAATTCATTTATATAATAATTATGCAATGAAGATCATGTAGAACGAGTCGCATCACATCGTGGAGACGGTATTCCGTACGTATGCACGATCGATGATATTGTTCCCATGATCATGGAATTTTATTGGAGTGTATTTATACTATTTAAGAATCAATATCTCTTTACAATAATTATATATAGTCATTATTTACACCATTATACCCATACAAGTAAGGTGGTGGTGGAAAATAGATTAAACCACGGCGTGGACACGGTATTTCGTACGTACGCACGCGCGGTGATTTCATTTTCCGTAGGATGAATAGATGGTGAAATAGAGTTGTTTCATACTTATAATAACATATCCGTATATGAGTGATACTTATGTTATTACTTAATAATGAAACAACTAAAGAAGAAGAAGTGGAAGAAGAAATAAAGATGAAAGAATCGGTAACAGACATTACCTCTTCTTTGAAACGCCTCTTTGAGATCTCCTTTTAGGGCACTAAAATTGGTTTTTGAAGAAGGCCAGGACCTCTAGGATGTTTCTAGGGAAGTGTAGAGGATTAATTGGAAGGGGTTGTCTGAGCTTGAAGGCTCAATGTGGGGTGAGGAAGAGGGGGAGGAGGTGCCCTTTTATAATTGAGGAGAGGGGCACCTTTGGAATAACTAAAAATATTATTTTATTATAATGTCAAGTTCGGTTTTAAATAGCTCAAAATTGATTTATTTCGAAGCTAAGGTGGGTATGGGTCGAAATCCTTTCATCCAATATAATTTAGACAAATTTAGGTTCCTATTTTAACCTTATCATTTAGATTTAACATTAAGTTAAATAATTTTACTTTTACTGTGTCTTCTTGTGTAACACTCCAAGATTTCATAGTGTGTTACTTCTTCAAAATAATTCAATAACTTTCACTACATGCAACACCGAGTTCAATCACACCATGACTTCCAAAAAAAATCCATTCAAAAGAGGTTATGAATAGTATTATCTAAATTTTAAACTTTATATAATCCTTATAATTTTAGAATCCATATTATGAGTTTCTTAGATATAATGCAAGAACAAATTCATTTTCAATATTGCACTTTTATCAACTTTTAATAGTGAACCCTTTTTAAATACTATATTTTAAACTTTTTGACTAAATGGGGACATCAAAAATTTAAAATGAAACATCCCAAGCTTCCACTGTACGCTTTCTTTGAATAATACAGTAGCGTGTGTTGTACGCAACCTTGAGTTTTAACACACACCACAACCATTCAAACTAGCCGTTATGAATAGTAATACCTACTTTTAGAAATTATATATATTTTATATTTTAAAATGGACTTAATTTTTGGATTCAGAATATCAAAATTAGCCTAGGGTGAAATTTTGGTACTTTTCGGATAACTTTTATATTTTGATGAATAGTGAAAATTACTAAGTTTTAATTAAAAACAACTTTTTTAATCAAAATAATTAAAAGTGATAAATTTTTAATTTGAGTGGTTTTAAAGTATATTTAGAATATATTTTTACCATTTAATATAATGTTGGTCATTGGACATAATTTTACAATTAAACCGAACATAAACGAGTGTCAATCTTTTGATAGTTATTATCTCTTAAAAACACGCTTTTTGTTTTGACAGCGGGAATTAATTTTAAATTAATTTCTGCCACTTCTTTGTTTTGAATTTAGGAAAATGGATTCCATATTTGGAATCAGGATGTTTAAATTGTGTAAATAGGTAACTTTTATTTTTAGACATTTTGAATAATTACTGCGGTAAATATTTTATTTACCATGGTTAAGGGTAAATCCGGTAAATAAGGGTTAACAAAATAATATTATAATAATACTAAATTACCCTAAAACGTGTCTTAACACTATTTGTTGATACATGGTCGACCATGGGAATATTTGGGTCTATTTTGGGACCCCATGGATCCACTTGTAAGTGATAATGACACTTTATTTTAATTAAGTTAAAATGAATACAAAAATGACACAAGCATATATCTTTTAGAAAAACAATTGTTACATAGGGTTATATAAGTTGGATTTTAGATTATAAATATTAATTAGAAAGCTAAAAAGATTTACTACATAATGATATTTTATTTATAATTTTTAGACATTAAATAATTTATTTTATTTATGACACAATGATGATGCAGTAATTACTATAATAGTGAAAATTTAAAATAATTGATATTATAAATACCCAAATAAATATAATATGAAACTCTTAATGAATTAAACTAATTTTCTAGGATAATATGATATCTTAGGATTGATTTAATTTACTTTTTTCGAAGTAATCAATCTGTTATTAGTTTCACAAAAATCAAATATTGAATAGTGTCAAAATTGACATAAAAGAGTTCTTAAAACAAATATTATATTATTAATTGATATTAAATTCATAAAAATCTAAGGTTCGGCCAAGAGACTTATATCATGATAGGTTCATCATTAATGTACCACTTGGGGGTCTCTTTGATGTATATAGTATGTTTATTAACCATATTATATAAAAATACAAAGAGACATTGTAAAAGTGAAACTAATTAACTTAGAGTTAATACTTAAAGATAAGGTTAATATAAGTACCCAAACCTGTCTAAATTCTATTGGTTGAGTGGTTTTGCGACCTATCCCCACCTTAACCTTTGAATAATAAGCTTTGGAGCCATTAGAAACCGAATATGAATTTATTATAAATTAATATTTCTAGCTTTTCCAAAGGTGCCCCTCACCCCTCTTATAAAAGGGCACTCCTCCTTCTCATTTCGTCACACCTTCAAAGCCTTTTGGTTCGGCCAAACTCTGCCCAAATACTCTCCCAACATCCCTCACTACAATCTAGAGGCCTTATTTTGATCAGAAAGCCAACCTATGGATCCCTTTTGATCAAATCAAAAGGAATAACCCGAAGAAGAGGTAATGATTTCACCACCCTTCTCCAAGTTCATTTCTTCTTCCACTTCTTCTTCCTTTGTTAATACCATTCTAAAATAATAACTCTAGTATCTCACATATACTGTGATGTTATTATAAATATGGTACAACCATATTCAGTATTCTATCCACCCTTTGAATAACATGTCACCATACGTGCGTACGTACGGACTACCGTCTCCACGTCGTGGTGTAATTGTTATTCAATATAATATTATTTGGATGGGTATAATAATGATGTGTAACTCATGTAAATAATAAATATAACATGTTAATGATTCATTATATATGATATACCATCCATTTATATATTATTTTAATATCAAAAGAATGATATTGTCGCTCGTGCGTACGTACGGACTACCGTCTCCACGAACGCGATGAGATTCATTCTCCATCGTATCCATTCAAGTATAACTATCATTTGATGATTTAAAAATGATTTTTAAGGACTATATATCATTCTGGATATGAATAAGATACAACAACCACGGCTTATGTAACAAAACATATAAAAGAAAATGAGTAAGTTAACTCCCGAATCGACGATAATTCTAAGATATTATTAACAAATCAATGTTAAAAGATCATATATGATATCATATTATTATATATGATTCTTGTATACTTTAATAACAACTATTTAACCATTATACAGGCGGTTAACCTACCCCAACCAAGGAAAAGTACAAGGTAAGGGTTATTTCACAATCTCTTCATTATCCGAGGTTGTATTATACGTAATAATCTACTGGGACCTCTTTATCATCCACATCCATGTTTCTTCGAAATGTATTTCAAAACATTTTTACTATTTACAAAAATATGGGTAAAAGTCATTTATACCCTTGTTTGAATTTTTATAAGAGGTTTATAAAGGAATCTTTCCGTCGTTTTCAAAACAAGGTCCTTTTTAACCTTTTCGACAGAATTGAGGTAAGAATGTTTTTTTTAACTTATACGGCGGGTGCAGTTATTTTCCGCCGTTATAAAATCGTCGAAGCTTTCCATACAAGCTTATAAGAATATTTTCAAAGAAAATGTTTTAATTTATATGGATCTTAAATTATTTCAAAATAAAAGGAGATACTTTTTTAAAAAGAATTTTGATTTCATCTATGTCAACATCCTTTGATGGATTTTAAGATTATTTGAAGTTGATTTATTATGATACAAAACTTCTATATTGTATTGAAGGTTTTGTGATATGTATGACTGTGGATGTGCTATTTTTATACCATTCATATTTTATGGTGAAATTATTGACATTTCGTATGCTAGTTTTAATACGAATGATTATGTTATGTTTAAACCTTTTCATATGGGAATGCATTGGACTTAATAAGTGACGGGTGGAGCCCGCTATAGCTCCTCGATGCATCGGTAGGTCTAATGAGACAAACTAGTGTCTTGGCACATGGCCTTGACAAAATCTTATTTGTAGTCTTGGCACGAGGCCTTGGCTATGTGGTTATGATAGTCTGGCATTATGCATTCCAACATTATGAAAGTGGTTATTGATTTTTGCATGTGATTATTCGATTAGTAGAATATCCATGTGAATAAGTAAATGGCATTATTTCATTTAATTTATGCCATACCATGTTGAAAGTTAATATTTAAAAGGCTTTTGTTTTAGTAATACATTGCCTTAAATGTTTATTCTTATTTATAAAAGTTTCCGCTATATTGTTATCCTTACTGGGCATTTGAGCTCACCCCTTTTCTATGTTTTATTTTTCCCAGGATGTGAAGAAGTAAGTTATGAATGACCTGCAGGGATTTTATGAGGGGTTAATAGTGTGGATTGTGGAAACATTATGTTGTTGTAGTAGTTTTTCATTTTATGATGTAATGTAAAACTTATGAATATATCTAGTGTTTCCAAGGCTACTAAACCAATCGGTCTTTCGAGATTTGATCTTTCTTGTGATCATGCCAATGTTATGTAATAATGCACCGACTCTGGGTGACTGGGGTCGGGGAATTATAGTTGGTATCAGAGGAAGTTTAGTACAAACCTTGGAAGCTAGATTTAGATAAACTTTGATTAGAGCACGTATACCTAAGATGAACTTTGAGGATTAGTATAGAAGAAATTCCTAGAATTTTGGTATTGTAGAGATTTTGTGAGTTTTCCGAGCAATACATCCCTGTCAGGATACGAGCAGGTAGAGGCGGCTCTGGCACAGATGTACCTAGGGGTAAAACCCGAAAACACCGCTTTGAGCTAGACTCGAACGGGAACTGGTTCACGACAACGGGCCTTGCTGCACTCTTGGTTACGACACTCCCGGGGGATATGCTTAGGATAATTCTCATTTTCTTTACAAACCATTATGAAGGGTTTATGAGTATATACATCCTCAAAGGAGACATGTTTATGATTATGGATTATATCCATAAATAGTTCAATTTATGTTAAGTGTTTTATAAGTATGGGATTATGTATTTTGATTCATAAACTGATCCAGTGTATGCCATTGTTTAGAAATGGCGCCCAGTAGAAGGAATGAGAACTCCAGAAATGCACATGATCCAAAGAGAAGGAAGGATCATATCTTTCATGGTCTTATGCTAGAATTTATAATAGAAATAGTCTCCCATGTATTATCTTCATATGAAGAAATAATATCATGTGTTGATAAGATATGTAAAGAGTTTACTGAGTCCTATGTCTTTGAAGGGAAGCAAGAAAAGAAAAGGATGGAAGAGAGAAAAATGGATAAAGGGAAGAGGGAAAAGAAGAATTTTCCCATATGTGGTAACTGTGGAAAGAAACACCCTGGAAATTGCCTGAAAGGAATGGGAGATTGTTATAAGTGTGGAGGAAAAGGGCACAAAGTACATGACTGCAAGGGTAAGAAAATGGTTTTAAATGTACAATGCTTCATTTGCAAGGAGTTTGGACACTACGCGAACCTATGTCCCAGTCATCAGACTATGCCGCAAATGATGTTATTGGATAATAATCAAGTTATGATACTACCACAGATGAAGAGGAATGTTTAGAGTTCTTATGTTGATTATGTCAATTGAGTGTTGTATCAACAATGGACTTGTTATAATAATAATGGAGTATATAAGGATTGTACTGCAGTACTATTTCATTAAGGACTTGAGATGGTGTGGAACAAAGAAAAGTGACTCAGTAGCAGGTTAAATGTTTGGAAAATATATGGTTGAGAGAAAGATAAACCATAATATGGTTCAGATACCGAGGTGGTGATTTTAGAATAATACATGATTTATTTGGATAAATTATATTGGATATTATTTACTACCTTGAAGCTGATTAATGATTTGTATATTCCATCATTGTTGGGGTTTAAAACAGTTTTGGATTAATGAAGTATATCCAGCATTCTATATGGATTAGGGGAGCATGAATGTAATCAATAAGGAATATGGTAATTCATGATGTATCAGTTTATTAAAAGAATACAAGATGAAGGTATTCATATGCTATTGCGGGGTAAAAAGGATCTATATTATGTTTACCTTACTTATAAATGTTGGACTGTGAGTTTGGACAGAAGTATTTTGGATAGTTCTAGTTTGGATTATTTTGGATTACCATAAAAGGGAAACCCGGAGGTTGGGCGGCAACCCGTCGCGTCCGGCAAGGCTGCGAGACTTGAACCCGCAACTGAAGGGCGACAAGGGTGTATCACCTACCACTGGCCCATGAGATGTCCTGGATTAAATAATGTTGTTTTTTTTAAAGATCTGGTAGATGAATTATAAATTCATTTATTTTGGAACCCTGTATGAATAGTATAAATAAATAAAAAATTACATTCTATTATCTTTTAGAGTGAAAGATGAGTTTGTGGTAGAAACTTATTAATGGATAAAACTCTGATTATAAAGTAAGTATATCTCCTTATGATCTTATCGAATCTCATAAATAAATTCCTCAACATTAATAAAAGGAACTTTGAACAAAAATGTTTCCCTAGATGGTACCTTAAATCATTACTAATTTATGGCTTTGGTATTGTTGGCCTTTTCATAGCCATGTTCTCTACCACTCTCCATCAGATAATTGATGGTTAGATTTCTCTTCCATATCCATATTTTCCTACATGGAACCCTAGTATGTGTTATTTTCGGTAAACTTCATACTTTCGACTCTTTATTTTAAATAGAGGCCTCATTAATTCATTTTTCGATGTGGGATTTCAACTAAGATATTTTGAAACGTCAAAAATGTGTTATCCTAATACCCTATGTTTTGTTGAACCGATGTTATTTCAAATCATCATAGATTGATGAATTTAAGGACCTCAATTTTATAATTGTTTGTGATTGATGACCTCAATCACTACCTATAAATATTTACGTTTTTCCTCCAATTATATGTCTCTAATTGCCACCAATGTTCTCCTAATCGAGATCATAATTTGGTGGTGACCCTTTCATTTCTCTTTTCCTCATATTAAGACTAAATTTTAGTAAACCAATTTCCGATGTGGGTTTTCCCACAAATATATTTTCTATTTTCAACCTTTTATTTTCGAAGAACAATTTCAAATTGCGAGGATGCAATTTATTGAAGGAGGGGAGAATGTAACACCCCAAGATTTCATAGTGTGTTACTTCTTCAAAATAATTCAATAACTTTCACTACATGAAACACCGAGTTCAATCACACCATGACTTACAAAAAAAAGCCATTCAAAAGAGGTTATGAATAGTATTATCTAAATTTTAATCTTTATATAATCCTTATAATTTTAGAATCCATATTATGAGTTTCTTAGATATAATGCAAGAACAAATTCATTTTCAATAATGCACTTTTATCACCTTTTAATAGTGAACCCTTTTTAAATACTATATTTTAAACTTTTTGACTAAATGGGGACATCAAAAATTTAAAATGAAACATCCCAAGCTTCCACGGTACGCTTTCTTTGAATAATACAGTAGCGTGTGTTGTACGCAACCTTGAGTTTTAACACACACCACAACCATTCAAACTAGCCGTTATGAATAGTAATACCTACTTTTAGAAATTATATATATTTTATATTTTAAAATGGACTTCATTTTTGGATTCATAATATCAAAATTAGCCTAGGGTGAAATTTTGGTACTTTTCGGATAACTTTTATATTTTGATGAATAGTGAAAATTACTAAGTTTTAATAAAAAACAACTTTTTTAATCAAAATAATTAATAGTGATAAATTATGAATTTGAGTGGTTTTAAAGTATATTTAGAATATATTTTTACCATTTAATATAATTTTGGTCATTGGACATAATTTTACAATTAAACCGAACATAAACGAGTGTCAATCTTTTGATAGTTATTATCTCTTAAAAACACGCTTTTTGTTTTGACAGCGGGAATTAATTTTAAATTAATTTCTGCCACTTCTGTGTTTTGAATTTAGGAAAATGGATTCCATATTTGGAATCAGGATGTTCAAATTGTTTAAATAGGTAACTTTTATTTTTAGACATTTTGAATAATTACTGCGGTAAATATTTTATTTACCATGGTTAAGGGTAAATCCGGTAAATAAGGGTTAAAAAATAATATAATAATAATACTAAATTACCCTAAAACGTGTCTTAACCCTATTGTTTGATACATGGTCGACCATGAGAATCTTTGGGTCTATTTTGGGACCCCATGGATCCACTTGTAAGTGATAATGACACATTATTTTAATTAAGTTTAAATGAATACAAAAATGACACAAGCATATATCTTTTAGAAACACAATTGTTACATAGGGTTATAAAAGTTGGATTTTAGATTATAAATATTCATTAGAAAGCTAAAAAGATTTCCTACATAATTATATTTTATTTATAATTTTTAGACATTAAATAATTTATTTTATTTATGACACAATGATGATGTAGTAATTACTATAATCGTGAAAAATTAAAATAATTAATACTATAAATACCCAAATAAATATAATATGAAACTTTTAATGAATTAAACTAATTTTATAGGATAATATGATATATTAGGATTGATTTAATTTACTTTGTTCGAAGTAATCAATCTGTTATGAGTTTCACAAAAATCAACTATTGAATAGTGTCAAAATTGACATAAAAGAGTTCTTAAAACAAATATTATATTATTAATTGATATTAAATTCCTAAAAATATAAGGTTCGTCCAAGAGACTTATATCATGATAGGTTCATCATTAATGTACCACTGGGGGGTCGCTTGGATGTATATAGTAAGTTTATTAACCATATTATATAAAAATACAAAGAGACATTGTAAAAGTGAAACTAATTAACTTAGAGTTAATACTTAAAGATAAGGTTAATATAAGTACCCAAACCTGTATAAATTCTATTGGTTGAGTGGTTTTCGACCTATCCCCACCTTAACCTTTGAATAATAAGCTTTGGAGCCATTAGAAACCGAATATGAATTTATTATAAATTAATATTTCTAGCTTTTCCAAAGGTACCCCTCACCCCTCTTATAAAAGGGAACTCCTCCTTCTCATTTCTTCACACCTTAAAAGCCTTTTGGTTCTGCCAAACTCTACCCAAATACTCTCCCAACATCCCTCACTACAACCTAGAGGCCTTAGTTTGATCAGAAAGCCAACCTAGGGATCCCTTTTGATCAAATCAAAAGAAAGAACCTGAAGAAGAGGTAATGATTTCACCACCCTTCTCCAAGTTCATTTCTTCTTCCACTTCTTCTTCCTTTGTTCTTACCATTCTAAAATAATAACTCCAGTATCTCACATATACTGTGATGTTATTATAAATATGGTACAACCATATTCAGTATTCTATCCACCCTTTGAATAACATGTCACCATACGTGCGTACGTACGGACTACCGTCTCCACGTCGTGGTGTAATTGTTATTCAATATAATATTATTTGGATGGGTATAATAATTATGTGTAACTCATGTAAATAATAAATATAACATGTTAATTATTCTTTATATATGATATACCATCCATTTATATATTATTTTAATATCAAAATAATGATATTGTCGCTCGTGCATACGTACGGACTACCGTCTCCACGAACGCGATGAGATTCATTCTGCATCGTATCCATTCAAGTATAATTATCATTTGATTATTTAAAAATGATGTTTAAGGACTAGATATCATTCTGGATATGAATAAGATACAACAACCATGGCTTATGTAACAACACATATAAAAGAAAATGAGTAAGTTAACTCCCGAAACGATGACAATTCTAAGATATTATTAACAAATCAATGTTAAAAGATCATATATGATATCATATTATTATATATGATTCTTGTATAATTTAATAACAAATATTTAACCATAATACAGGAGGTTAACCTACCCCAACCAAGGAAAAGTACAAGGTAAGGGTTATTTCACAATCTCTTCATTATCCGAGGTTGTATTATACGTAATAATCTACTGGGACCTCTTTATCATCCACATCCATGTTTCTTCGAAATGTATTTCAAAACATTTTTACTATTTACAAGAATATGGGTTAAAGTCATTTATACCCTTGTTTGACTTTTTATAAGAGGTTTATAAAGGAATCTTTTCGTCGTTTTCAAAACAAGGTCCTTTTTAACCTTTTCGACAGAATTGAGGTAAGAATGTTTTTTTAACTTATACGGCGGGTGCGGTTATTTTCCGCCGTTATAAAATCGTCGAAGCTTTCCATACAAGATTATAAGAATATTTTCAAAGAAAATGTTTTATTTTATATGGATCTTAAATGATTTCAAAATAAAAGGAGATAGTTCTTTAAAAAGAATTTTGATTTCATCTATGTCAACATCCTTTGATGGATTTTAAGATTATTTGAAGTTGATTTATTATGATACAAAACTTCTATATTGTATTGAAGGTTTTGTGATATGTTTGACTGTGGATGTGATATTTTTATACCATTCATAGTTTATGGTGAAATTATTGACATTTCGTATGCTAGTTTTAATACGAATGTTTATGTTATGTTTAAACCTTTTCATATGGGAATGCATTGGACTTAATAAGTGACGGGTGGAGCCAGCTATAGCTCCTCGATGCATCGGTAGGTATCATGAGACAAACTAGTGTCTTGGCACAAGGCCTTGACAAAATCTTATTTGTAGTCTTGGCACGAGGCCTTAGCTATGTGGTTATGATAGTCTTGCATTATGCATTCCAACATTATGAAAGTGGTTATTGATTTTTGCATGTGATTATTCGATTAGTAGAATATCCATGTGAATAAGTAAATGGCATTATTTCATTTTATTTATGCCATACCATGTTGAAAGTTAATATTTAAAAGGCTTTTGTTTTAGTTATACATTGCCTTAAATGTTTATTCTTATTTATGAAAGTTTCTGATATATTGTTATCCTTACTGGGCATTTGAGCTCACCCCTTTTCTATGTTTTATTTTTCCCAGGATGTGAAGAAGTAAGTTATGAATGACCTGCAGGGATTTTATGAGGGGTTAATAGTGTGGATTGTGGAAACATTATGTTGTTGTAGTAGTTTTTCATTTTATGATGTAATGTAAAACTTATGAATATATCTAGTGTTTCCAAGGATACTAAACCAATCGGTATTTCGAGATTTGATCTTTCTTGTGATCATGCCAATGTTATGTAATAATGCACCGACTCTGGGTGACTGGGGTCGGGGCGTTACATCTTGTGTTCTCATACTATAAGGTTAATAAACATACTATAACCAGCCAAACGAACCTCAAGTTGTTTATTATTAATATATAAATCCTTATCTAAGTCATTTGTCCGAACCTTAGATTTTTAGGAATAAAATAACAATTAATAATATAATATTTGTTTTAAAAACGATTTTATGTCAATTTTGACACTATTTTGTAATTGATTTTTGTGAAAATACTAACAGAATTATTAGTTCAAAAAAAGTTTATTAAATCAAGATTAACATGTCATATTAACCTATAAAATTAGTGGAATTCATAAAAAGTCTCAAATTTCATTTATTTGTGTATTTATAACATCAATTATGTCAATATTTCATTAATAAGATAATTACTGCATCATCTTTGTGTCACAAATAAATTAACTTTTTTAATGTCTAAAAATTAGAAATAAAATATCATTATGTAGGAAATATTTTTATCTTTCTAATTAATATTTATAGTTGAATTTATCTTATTTATAACCCTATATTAAAAATTATTTAGTTATTAAACATTGATTTTAACTATTTTAACCCTTCTTTAAATAAATTAATAATAAATATCCTAATCTAATCCAAGTGGGCCCAAATGGTCATATTTTATTCCTAAGGTTGTTTTTGGTCGAATTACACTTATACAATATAATTAAGACATGTTTTAGGGTAATAATAATATCATTTTTACCCTTAATTACTCTATTTACTTTTTACCGTGGTAAAAAAAGTAAAAAAGTTATTATTCACCAAAAATTATTTTCATCTCATTGAACCACATTTTACTTACTGACATCAACCATGTCTCTCGGATTTTTGAAATTCCACTCACAGAAGCGGTAAAATTAAGTTTTATGAAAAATTCATTTTTTTTAACTACCACTTAGTGGTTTCACTATTCATCAAAAAATGGAAGTTTCCAGAAAAATATAAAAAATTAGGCCTAAGATATATTTGATATTATGAATTCAAAAATGATGTCTATTTTAACAAATTAAAAACATATCAGTTGCATTAATTAATTTAAAAATTAATTCATGTTGTCAAAACAAATAGCGTGTTCTTAAGAGATAATAACTATCAAATGATTGACAGTTGTTTATGTCTGGGTTAAATGTGAAATTACATCCAATAACCAACATTGTATTAAATTGTAAAAATATATCTAAATATACATTAAAACCACTCAAATTAATAATTTATCACTATTACATATATCTATTAAAAAGGTTGTTTTTAATTAAAATTTAGTAATTTTCAATATTCATCAGAAAATTAAAGTTATCCGAAAAGTACCAAAATTTCACCCTAAGCTAATTTCGATATTCAGAATCAAAAAATGAGGTTTATTTTGAAAAATAAAATTTACAAAATTTCAAAAAGTGGTTATTACTATTCATAACGGCTAGTTTTAATAATATTTTAATAGCATATCGTTGTTTAGTGAAACTCGGTATTGCGTACTACACACACTATCGAAGAAGGTCGCAATTGCATGTAATGCAAGGCAAGTCAAGGATGCGTGTTGTGCAAGATCCTTTGGGTGTAGCGCACAACACAAGACATTAATGAAATTTAGAAGAATATTTTTCATAAAATCTCAGGGTGTTACATTCTACCCCCCTTAAAATGAATTTCGCCCTCGAAATTTATCGGGGTTATAAATGGTTTACTATTCGAAAGTTTCTTTAATAGAAACCCACATAGTAAAAAGGAATACCAAAACCAATCTTTAAAAACAAAAGTATGAAACGTAAAGGTTACCCAAATAAACTAATCACTGGGTTTCCACATAGGTGAAAATATGGATATGGAAGAGAAATCTAACCATCATATTCTGATAGAGAGTGGTAGAGAACATGGCTATGGAAAAGCCAGTAATCGCAAAGCCATAAATTTGTGACGATCTAAGGTACCATTTGATTCATCAGATATAAGAGCACTAGGACAACATTTTTGGTTTTCAAGATCATTTCCCTAAATTTGATGAAATTGGAATTAGGAGAAATACTTTCATTATTCTGGTATAGTCTCACCGTTGGTAGTTCTTTGGAAAATTTCCACTTCAACTCTTAAAGAAATGAAGTTGAATTTGTCATTTGTGATGTGTTAGAAGATCACGTGATAGAATGATGGGTCATTCCATCTGTCTCAAAAAAAGGTTAGAAAAGTTATCAAAAAATACATAAGTCCATCTATAGTGAGATTAATCATATATGGTTCCTAAAATGGACTTATACTTCATATATCATACTGCTTAATATAATAAAACTAGTTTCTACTAAACAGGGACTTCCTGTAGGCCAGTGTTAGGCGATAAAGGCCAGTCGCACTTCGGTTGTGGGTTCGATTCCCACAGCCTTGTCCTACGCGATGGGCTGTCGCCCGTCCTGCAGGTTGTCCTTTTTCTAAAACAACATTACTATAAAATCCCTTCAGTAATATCAAAAAAAGTTCTATCCTTAAACAATACAAGCATATGTCCAACATAATCTATTCCAATCTTTAGGCTTATCTAAAATACTTCGGTCCAAGCTCATAGTATAGAGAAAATGATTACTTGAAATGTCATCAACCAAGAATGTGAATACCATCATTTATCCCCCATATATATATTGTTGGTCACATTCCAATCATGTGAATACCTAAATCATGTATTCTCTTGAAAAAATTAATACCCATTGAACCTTAGTGAAAACATGAATGCTGTCAAAAGTTAACTCTTTCCACATACCAAAATCCAAAAATTCTTTATACTCAAACCGTGATATAACCTTCTCCTTATATCAGTCATGAGGACATGAATACTATCAAACATTTAATTTTCTTCTTATCCCTTCATTATGCACATATCATCTATTTTCCAAAAATATCTGAATAACCTTTCATGGTTTCTAATACCATTAATCATACACTTTCAGAACTTAGGAAAGACAATAGTGTAACAATCCTTAGATGTCTCTTTATTCCATAGTACCATGAGATTACATATACAACATTACACTTGATAAAAATGTAATCATTCCACTACCTTCTTAAACCATTGGCCGAGCTTCAACAATTCATTCATCTCACATATCATTTGTAGTCTCTTCATCATCATCAACATAAATACTACCCATATGACCGTACTGATTCTTTTCATGAGACTTTACATTAGGGCATTGTTGTGCATAATGCCCGTACATTCCACATTTAAAACATTTAACCATTGTTGACATCGTATCAATACCAATATCCTCGTCCATGGTGTTAACTGAACCTTTTCCTTTGCACTTACTGGCTTTGTGTCATTCTTTTCCAAACCCAAAGCATCTTCCAGTTCCCTTGAAACAATCCCCTCGATGCCTCTTCCTACATGATTTACATGAGGGAAATTGAACTTTCTTTCCTCTATGATCATCATGAAACTCCAACTTTCTCTTATTATCTGAGTCGGGAAACGTACCAAAGTTGAGATTATTGATCAAATTATGAGATTTCTGATTAGGCATAATAACGATGTTTGGACTTCCAAATCCCATTTCATTTGGTTTCTCATGAATAATATCATTCCATTGTCCGTCATATCCTCCATTATCACGAATCTTCCTATTTCCAGCCATTTTCTAAACCCCAAAAAGAATAGTTTGAGAGGCAAAAATCATGATAGGGAAAGCAACATAATAAAGGGGGAGTAACTTCAATATCTAACATCTTAGGTTACCATAATTCTAGTACTATAACCTATACTTATACTTAACCTTAGGTACATCCCTAGACATACCTTAGAAATATCTCTAGGGATCTCACTAAAGTTCCCGCATCCTAGTTTCCAAAGGTTGACTAAACCTTTCCTCTGATACCAACTGTAAAGACCCGAAGCATGAAGTACATGGACATTACATTACTTTTGCGAAATACTTAATACATAACAAAAACAGACACCCAAGGACCGTAATAGTTTAGTGTCTTTGGAAACTTGTAACATAATCTTCTAATCATGGTGCATGATCTTCAACATCTCCCATAGATATCTTCCTTTTTTTCATACCTAAAACCTTCCTTTATATCCTAGGGAAAAGAAAACATAAAAAGGGTGAGCTCAAAAGCTCAGTAAGGGTAAGAATGGATAAAATAAAACATACCATATACATTTGAACTTAAAAACATGAACATAATGTTTAAACATCAAAAGCTTGAGCAATGACATAAAACATGTATGTACGTAAGGCATAGATCCCAAAGAAACATTAAGAATGATAAAATAGCATGGGAATAAAACCTGTAATTGTGGAAACCATTAAGCACGTGATATTATTTCCATAGTAGCCAAGTCATTGCTGCCAAGACCATCTTAGTGGACAATGTCCCTTTCTGAGTCGAATTCACTCCTTGTTCCAGTCCTGTATTACTGAACCGGTTTAACTTACCATTCCAGCCATGTCTATCTCATGAGATATAAATCTTTACCCAATGCATTGGAGGGTGATATAGGTCCCACCCTTCTCATAGTGAAATCATTCTTACTTGTGCCACAAAATAAACTTTAAACATTTATCATAACCCAATGAATAAAATAGGTTTCATAAACATCATCCCATCATTTCATAATCCATATAAAAAAATTGATATAATTTCATAATAATAAAAGTGAAACCATGTAAATAAAAGATACATTATACTTAAAACATACACATATGAAATAATTTCATTTTAGATGGAAAATGGTTTTGATAAATCACTTGAAATGAATTATTGAGGAAAATATCCTTTCTTCTTTAAAATCATTTTTCTCTCAAAAAATGTCATGAATTTTTAAAAGAAAAATATTTTCTTGAAAATAGTCATGAAATATTTTTGAGGAAGATTCATGAAAATATGGCTTTATAAAACCGTAAAAATCCTTTCATGCCATATAAGTTAAAGAAACATTTTTCTTGTACTTTTGTCGGAAAAGTCAAAAAGTACCTCGTACGAAAAATGACAAAAGATTCCTTTCATATATTTTACTAAAAACTCACCAAAGGGTAAAATTGGAATTATACAATTTTAGGTGGATGGAAATAATATTACATATTTAGGAAACATGAATGTGGATGATAAAATACACCCCAGTAATTTCTGAAGTATAAACAATCTCGGATAAAAATGAGATTGTGATATTTCCATTACCTTAGGTCTGATATGCTTTGTACGTGTCCAAAAATCCTGTATAATGATTTAAATACTGTTATAAACTTATTCCAGAATCATAATCATTGTTATGATATCACATATGGTCATATTCTTAGCTTCTTATTAGTAATATTTCATTACAACTTGTTATTCGGGTGTTTATTACTTTTTGTTCTTATGCGTGTTTTGTCGAATAAATTATTATTATTATCTTTAGGTTATAGATAACTCATTCCAATAATGTTATTAGTGTAATATATATCATATTCATTCATTCAATTCATTTATATAATCATTATTCAATGAAGATCATGTAGAACGAGTCACATCACATCGTGGAGACGGTATTCCGTACGTATGCACGAGCGATGATATCGTTCCCATGATCATGGAATAGTATTGGAGTGTATTTATACTATTTCAGAATCAATATCACTTTACAATAATCATATATAGTCATTATTTACACCATTATACTCATCAAAGTAAGGTGGTGGTGGGAAATAGATTACACCACGGCATGGAGACGGTATTTCGTACGTACGCACACGCGGTGATTTCATATTCCATAGGATGGATAGATGGTGAAATAGGTTTGTTTCATACATATAATAACATATCAGTATATGAGTGATACTTATGTTATTACTTCATAATGAAACAACTAAATAAGAAGAAGTGGGAGAAGAAATAAAGATGAAAGAATCGGTAACGGTCATTACCTCTTCTTTGAAACACCTCTTTGAGATCTCCTTTTAGGGCACTTAAATTGGTCTTTTAAGAAAACCAGGACCTCTAGGATATTTCTAGGGAAGTGGAGAGGAGAAATAGGCAGGGGTTGGCCGAGCTTTAATGCTCAAAGTGGTGTGAGGAAGAGGGGGAGGAGGTGCCCTTTTATAAGGGAGGAGAGGGGCACCTTTGGAATAACTAAAAATATTATTTTATTATAAAGTGAAGTTCGGTATTAAATAGCTCCAAATTGATTTATTTCTATGCTAAAGTGGGTATGGGTCGAACTTCTCTCATAAAATAGAATTTAGACATGTTTAGGTTCCTATTTTAACCTTATCATTTAGATTTAGCATTAAGTTAAATAATTTTACATTTACCGTGTCTTCTTGTGTTCTTATAATATAAGGTTAATAAACTTACTATAAGAAGCCAAACGAACCCCAAGTTGTATATTATTAATATAAATAACCTTATATAAGTAATTTATCCAAACCATATATTTTTAGGAATAAAATAACAATTAATAATATAATATTTTTTTAAAAAACTATTTTATGTCAATTTTGACTCTATTTTGTAATTGATTTTTTTGAAAATCACAACAGAATGATTAGTTAAAAAAAAGTTAATTAAATCAATAATATCATGGCATATTAATCTAGAAATTTAGTGGAATTTATAAAAAGTCTCAAATTACATTTATTTGTGTATTTATAACATCAATTATATCAATATTTCATTAATAAGATAATTACTGCATCATCTTTGTATCATAAATAAATTAACTTTTTTAATGTCTAAAAATTACAAATAAAATATCATTATGTAGGAAATCTTTTTAGATTTCTAATTAATATTTATAGTCTAATTTATCTTATGTATAACCCTATAATAAAAATTATTTAGTTATTAAACTTTGATTTTAACTATTTTAACCCTTATTTAAATAAATTAATAATAAATGTCCTAATCTAATCCAAGTGGGCCTAAATGGTCATATTTTATTCCTAAGGTTATTTTGGTCGAATTAAAATTATCCAATAGAATTAGGACAAGTGTTAGGGTAATAAAAATATCATTTTTACCCTTAATTACCCTATTTACTTTTAACCGTGGTTAAAAAAAGCAAAAAGTTACTATTCATGAAAAATTATTTTCATCTCATTGAACCACATTTTACTTACAGACATCAACTGTGTCTCTCGGATTTTTGAAATTCCACTCACAAAAGCGGTAAAATTACGTTTTATGAAAAATTCATTTTTTTAACTACCATTTAGTGGTTTCACTATTCATCAAAAAATGAAAGTTTTTCATAAAAATACCAAAGATTAGGCCTAAGCTATATTTGATATTATGAATTCAAAAATGATTTCTATTTTACCAAATTCAAAACATATCAGTTGCATTAATTAATTTAAAAATTAATTCCCGTCGTCAAAACAAATAGCGTGTTCTTAATAGATAATAACTATCAAAAGATTGACAGGTGTTTATGTCTGGTTTAAATATAAAATTACATCCAATAACCAACATTGTATTAAATTGTAAAAATATATTCTAAATATAATTTAAAACCACTCAAATAAATAATTTATCACTATTAATTATTTCTATTAAAAATGTTGTTTTTAATTAAAATTTAGTAATTTTCACTATTCGTCAGAAAATGAAAGTTATCTGAAAAGTTCCAAAATTTCACCCTAAGCTAATTTCGATATTCTGAATCCAAAAATGAAGTTTATTTTGAAAAAAAAAAAATTAAAAAATTTCAAAAAGTGGTTATTACTATTCATAATGGCTAGTTTTAATAATATTTTAATAGCATATCGTTGTTTAGTGAAACTCGGTATTGCGTACTACACACGCTATCGAGGAAGGTCACGATTGCATGTAATGAAAGGCAAGTCAAGGATTTATGTTGTAAAAGCTCCTTTTGGTGTAGGGTACAACACAAGACATTAATGAAATTAAAAAGAATATTTTTCATAAAATCTCGGGGTGTTACAGCCGCCCCGCGGCCAGACCGCCGCCCCGTGGCCGGACCACCACCACACGGCCATACCACCGCCCTTTCACCGAACCACCACTCCGTGCTATCGTACTGCGGCCCCGCGACCGAACCGCCGCCCTGCGGCTGGACTGCTATCCTTGTTCAAGCTTCCTCACATCCTCATTCCCTCAGGGCACCCTCAACGGCCACGTCGTTAACCATAGCCCTCCGCGGCCTACCCGCTCGGACCCAGCAGGTCGGGCCACCCTGCAGGCCGGGCTGAACCTAACGGACTGGGCCGCCCAACGGTCTATGCCAGACCTAACATGTCAGGCGAGGTCAGGCCAAGTCGGCTGACCGGGTCGGACCAGACCCGGGCCCACTATGACCAAATTATATTCTTTTGGCCATAACGTTGGTAGTGGAAGTCTATAAGACGAACTGTCAGTGGAATTAAGAACCTTGGAGAGATTCAGTCCCTTTGAGAGATACCCAACTGTGATTTGGATTAAGATAGGGAATTATCAGGTTGGATTGAGAACGAATCCAACCGGGACCCCGAGACTAAAAGGCTAATAACTCACTGATCGAGCGTCCGATTGACACATCGTCTGTTTTGTTGATACTCGTATGACATGGAAGACCATTAAGGTACTTCTTCATGGGACTTCGTGGCATTTGGTGTATCGACCAATATCATGTGGAGCGAATCCTCCTGGAGATGAGTGAGCATAGTACGGGAAACACGAGGATGGATGAGACTTGATGACTTCTAACTGATTCAACTCGGAGAGACTCGATAGGCCCATTTGGGAGCACCTTGGTCACGCGGTAGACCCATGGTGGGCAGTTCCTTGGTTACATGACAGACCCATAGTACTCGAAAGGAGGAGTACCATAGTAGGCCATGAGGGGGAGCGCCTCTGTGTGACGCAGTAGAACCATGATGGGGAATGACTCTGTGTGACATGACAGTCCAATGGTACATGATAGGAGGAGTACCTCAATAGTTTATGTTTAGTGAAAAGCGCCTCTGTGTGATGCGGCAGGCCCCCTGTACTCGATAGAGGAGGAGTTCTCTAGCAGCCGATGTGTTTGATGTTGTGATTAGTAATGTTACATGATACTACCCCTAGAATAAATATGGGTGTGAGTTGAGTCAGTACCTCTATTTTTTCCTCATGATTGAGATGGATTACATGATAACATTCGTATATTTATGGGAATATATCTATGTAAGGTTATCTGTTGATTTCATACTTTGGGGATTATCCTTGGTCAATTTTTGTGAGTCATTGAGGGTCTTGGGGTCCCTACTAAGTATCATTATACTCACCCCAGCATGGGATATAACCACACTTCGTTGTGTTTGGTGTAGATTATGGACATCACTGACTGAGGACAAGAGTACCAGGACTGGACGGTAACCAGAGGTGGACCTTACGACGAGTCGGTAAATGGATGAGACAGATGGACCCAGAGTGATGAGGAGGTGATCTGTACCTACCCATCAGGCAGGAACCACGGAGGATGACCCATAAGCTGACTTTCCCTTTTCATCAGCTGTATTTTATTATAGTTGTACTTTTATATTCCAGTTGGGCTTGTATTCTGGCCCCTTTTACTTTAGTACTCTTTTGTTATACAATTTTACTTCGTGTTTTGTTTCCAGTTGTGTTCTTTCTTGTGTGTGTGTTTACAGGTTATAAAGTCAATGAATTCTCAGTTTTATGGACTTAAAACTTTGGTGCAAGTCACCAGCCCCTACCCTATAAAAGGCGGGCTTTGGGTAGTCACGGCACGGGCCCTAGAGGATGGGTCCTGACAAATTGGTATCAAAGGAGTTGGTTGTAATGAAGAACTAGGACTCTGATCTTTTCTATGAAGAAATGGTGTTAAGGGTAATTAGTATTGTTTTCAATTTAGGGAGTTCAGTGTTGGTGCGGTGGCCGACGTATCCATACACTAGGACCCTGAATTCTTATTTCCGAATCAGTACACGAGAAGACTAATTGCGTGTATGTTTTCAATATTTTTTTTGTGATATTTTTATTCAGCACAATAGGTAATAACTTTCATCTCACCATATATATATTTTTAAACGTGGCACACCTATTTCTTTTTAGTATGACTCCATGTAGGAAGCCGACAGGGGTTCCTAGAGTTGTACGAACTGATAGCCCACCGGGCAATGATGCCTCAGTGTAGGGCCCTTTTCTAGTAGAGGCACTAGTAGAGGCAGCAGTAGTACCACTCCCCATTGGGCCACCGATGCCAACAGCCTCAACAGAAAAATGGTACATGCTGCTTGAGTGTGTTTCATGAGTTCCAGTGCCAGAGGCCACCAAGGTTAAGTAGAGAGTCGGACCCACAGGAAGTTGAGGATTGGTTGGAGGCTATTGTGAGAGTCTTCCGACTCGTAGGGAATCCAACCAATTTCATAGTGATACTTGTTGCGATCCTTCTACAAGTAGCAACAGGTAGATGGTTGAGCTTGATTCTCTAAGTTCACGATGAGGTGACGCTTCCCTAGGTAGACTTCGAGAGCCTATTTCAGGAAGAGTTTATCCCTGTGACTCTTCACGCAGTGTGTATACGAGATCTTATTCATCTACAGTAGGGAAATATGAATGTTTCTTAGTACTCAGTGAGGTTCATTGACCTCTCACGATACTCTATATATATGGTGTGGGAACCATTATTCCGTGACTGAACTATTGAGTAGGGGCTCAGGCGAGAGATCAGGGCTTCGATGTTCTCACTCAACATCCCAACACAGGCTGAGGTGTTAGAGAGATTCCTCCTAGTGGAGAGTGTCCTTGAGATGTCTCCAATGCGAGATCCACCACTAGTCATCATGTATAAGAGCCTTCTACAACTGGGAGCAGACAGATGTCACAGAGTTCCATGAAAACCATACCTACAGGTGGACAACCACATGACTCAAGATTCGTTTTGTGGGGAACCTGAGCTAGAGCCAATCATATTTGGAGCAGGAAGTGTTACGCATGCGGCAGGAAGGGTCACAAGTATTTTGACTAGCAGAACCATCGTACGAATGATCAAAAGATGATCGAAGGACCGCCCAGGCACATACAGAGGTTCGACCGAGGAGGTCTACAAGGAGAAGGCTGACGTGGCAGGGGAGGTGGCCGTGTAGTTGGTGGTGGGTGATGATTTGAGATGTTACCGCCACCACCACCAGGAGTTCGACCCAGACCATAGGGATCAGGTGGACATGGGAGAGCTCAACATTAGTTAGTTGAGTCCTATGATCATGACGCTTCAGAGATGATATGAGGTATGATCTATGTCAACTCCACCATAGCTGCAGTACTTATTGACACAAGTGCCAATCATTTTTTATTTCCACTACCCTCGTTCAGAGCTCAGAGATTCTGACAAAGCCTTTGACTCGATCTGTACAGCCAGAGACTACAACAGGAGTGGATTCGATGATTACAAACTAGTTCCAGTAGTGTGAGCTTACTCTAGGAGGTGAGAGATTCGACTGGGATCTCCTAGTAGCATCATCGAGGCCTTATGGTGTCATCTTGGTTATATACTAGTTATTTAATGTACATTCACTAATAGAATGTATTAGGCACAAGGTGGGGTGTGTCCGCATGGATGGGACCAGTTTTACCTTCACCAGAGAGAAAGGAGCCTTTGTAGCGTAGGACAGACTTACCCTGAAGAGAGTTCAGTCGATCACTCATCAGTTGGGTAGACATACCCTCAAAGATGTTGATGTGGAGAGTCTGAGCTATCCTACAATGGTGGACTAGTACGCGGATGTTTTCCCTGATGTTGTTTGGGGTTTACCTCCTCATAGAGAGGTGGAATTTTACCTTTTCTTGTACCTTGGGATGGCACTGATATCTACACCAGCATATCAGATGGATCCCGTGGAGCTTCACAAGCTGCGTGTACAATTAAGGGACTTGTAGGGGAAGGGATTCATCCGGACCAATGTTTCTTCTTGGGAAGCCCCAATTCTGTTCACCAAGAAGGCATATGGGTGCTTGAGATAATGTGTTGACTATCAGCGCCTGATCCAGGTTACCGTGAAGAACATGTAACCACTCTCGAGGATTGATGACCTCTTTATCAGTTGAAGGGAGCAAAATGGTTCTCAAAGATAGACCTCATAAGAGGCTATTACAATCTTAGAGTATGAGATGAAGATGTGCAAGAATACGACTTTCAGGTGTCGGTATGACCGTTAAATGTTCTTGGTTATACCATTATGTATGAACAATGCTCCAATATTTTACATGGAACTCATGAACAGGATCATTCAAACATACCTTGATCTCTTTGTAGTGGGTTTAATCGACAGGATTTTGATCTACTCGACAACTGATGAGGACCCTGCCTATCATTTGTAGATAGTACTGGACACAATCCAAGAGCACCAGATTTATGGTAATATCTCAAAATGAAAGTTCTATATTAGAGATGTTCACTTTCTGGGACATGTCATATCAGAGGATGGAGTTTCAGTACATCCAAAAATGATTAAGGTGTTACTTACTTGGGAGCCACCCAGAAGTGTGATGGAGGTACGAAGTTTCTTGGGTTAGGCTGGATATTACCAGAGGTTTTTTCAAGACTTATCCAAAGTTGCATCACCACTTTCAACATTAAAAAAGAAGGGGTAACCCTTCATATAATTTTAGAGATGCCAACGGAGTTTTCAAGAGCTGAGGCAATAGTTGACTAGTGCCCCCATATACGCCTTCTAGAAGAAGGCGTATGTTATGTAGTCTACTGTGACACATCATATATCAAACTTGAATGTGTCCAGATGCAGGAGAGAGAAGTTATTTCTTATGGTTCTAGAAAACTGAGACAAAATGATCAAAATTATGCTACCCATTACCTGGAGTTAGCAGCAATGGTCTTCTCCTTGAAGCTGTTTGGAAAATATCTGATTGGAAAGCATTTTACCGTGTACTATTATCACAGGTTTCTTAGGTATATCTATTCCCAGAAAGTCCTGAACCTGAGACATTGACATTGTAATTTGTTCCTTTAGGACAATGAATTCGAGATAATATATACTCTTGGGAAGGTGAACACTGTTGCAGTTGATCTCAACAAGTGGTCTGGTATACAACTTATAGGCGAGGCAACGGAGAAGCCTATTGGTTTATAGATAACCAGTGTTGATAGTGATGGAGAAGCTTTTCTACAGTCTCTTATAGTCACTCCCCCACTTCTTTAGCAACTTAGGGATATGCAACTTGGGGATGCTGACTGCAAGGCACGGTGTACATAAATATCCATAGAACATGCACCTAATTGATTTTCTGAAGGTGGAGAGCACGTCATTCTCTTTAGAGGATTTACCATGGAATCTGGGTCACATCAGGAGGAATTGTTGAGGGAGTTCCATACATACCCTATATCGGTACATCTAAGAGTGTCATAGATGTACCATGATCACTGACGACAACACTGGTGGTCGGGAATGAAGAATTTAGTAGCATAGTTTGTCTCTCGATGCCTCACATGTCAGCAAGTGAAGGTAGAGCATCAGGTACCAGCAGGATTTGTTCAAACATTAGATGTCCTAGATTGGATGTGGGATGAGATATACATGGACTTCGTGACATGGCATCCATGTACATCAAGGGGACATTACTTGATTTGGGTGATCGTCGACCGACTCACCAAGTCATCCCACTTCCTACCGAATAGAGTGTATGGTTCAGTAGAGTGCTTGGGACGCCTCTATGTGTAGACTATTTTGTGGTTACATGGAGTACACTTGATGATTTTATCTGATCATGATGAACATTTTGCTTCCAAGCTATGGAAGTGGTTGCAGGGGGCCTTCAGGATGCAGCTTCGTTTGAGCACCGCCTTCCATCCTCATGCGGATGTTCAGACTGAGTGGACCATTTATACCCTTGAAGACATGTTGCATACTTGTTTCCTAGACTACGACCGCAGATGGGAGGATCACTTACCTTTGGTAGAGTTTTCAAAAAACAACAGCTATCACTCCATCATTGGGATTTCACCTTTTGAGGGGTTATACGAGCGACCTTGCAGATCACCTTTCTGTTGGACTGACCAAGGGGAGTCAGCACAAGTCGGACTAGAGATGGTATGGGCTACCACAGAGAAGGTGCAGATCATCAATGAGCGGATGAGGACTGCACAAAGACGGCGGAAGTCATATGCTGACAAAAGATGGAGACCTTTGGAGTTCGAGGATGGTGATTGTGTCTTTTTACGAGTCTCACCCCGAAGAGGTCTACAGATATTTGTCCAAGGTGGAAAGTTATCTCTGAAAGTAATTAGACCTTTTAAGGTCCTTATCAGAGTTGTCGAGGTGGCATACCGCTTAACTCTTCCACCTTAGTTGCATTGGGTGCATGACTTCTTCCACGTGTCCCAGCTGAGGAGATACATACAGGACCCTTCTCACATCATCGACCATGGCGAGCTGAATGTCAACGATGGGGAAAAATTTACTGATGTTCCTGTATATATTGAGGATCGACAAGAGTGGGTCCGTCGTGGATAGTCGATACCTCTAGTGTGCGTTTGCTGGTATCATGAGAACCTCCATGTGAGCACATGGGAGCAGGAGGCTCAGATGCGTGCTCAGTACCCTCACATGTTTACCTAGTATGATTTGAGGATTATGAGGACGTAGATCCCTAAGGTGGGGAGAATTTAATGTCCTTAGATTTCCATGTAATTTTTGTTAAAATAAATGGGAATTTTACAAGTCCGCGAAAAATTATGGCCCGTGGTTCTGAGGTCCAGAGTGCCCAGAATGAATTTCTGAACTTTTTTTTTGGGTACGTTGAGTAAACGTATGAGCCAGTTTTTCTAAATTTTGAACTGGTGCTCAGAATTGAAATTTGAGGGCACTATTGAACTCACAATGCCGATATTCTCTTAAAGAGACTCTCACCTCGATGAAAGTATGTCAAGAGTGGATGTTAGTTTTTGGGTTTTTTTCTGGACAGAATAGAATAAAAATAAAATTGTACAACATTTTATTTTTATTTTATTTGTTAAAAACTCCATGTGGAAGTTGGGAAGTGGGAAACGTAGACCTTAACCTCCCATGAGCAGTTATGGTGGTAGGGACAATCCGAGCATAACCTCCCATGAGAGGTTATGGTGGTGGGGACCACCCGAAGTAAACACTTCTTCAACTCCCTTATTAATGTGGAGGAGCCTCTTGAGCTTCCTCCATAATAATTATGCCAACCATCCACCACTTAATTATGTGATGTAATTAATTAACCCAATTTTAATTTTATGCCAACAAACATAATAGATCTTATAATATATTATTTGGGGGGATATCTTTTCATTTGGGTGGAATTGGGGAGAGGAGGAGCTCTTGGAGAAAGAACGCCAACGAAGAACTTATTCTTCAAATGAAAAACTTCTTCTCTGAGTGAAGAATGCCGAACTTGACTTCGACATTCTTCCATGATAAATCCTCCAGTGTGGAACATCTTTAATCTACGATCGTCTTTCCCTCCCTGATGATGTCGTCTCCTCCCTTGCGATATCATTCAACGAAAAACCCGAGGTAGGGGTTTATTTATAAGTGATTTGGTATTCCCATGTTATTTTATTCTAAAACAATGATCTCGAATAAATTCATTATTTTAGATTGATCCGTAAATGTCTTTATTTTGTGAGATTGGGAATGATTAAATTTAAAAAGCTTGTAGGGAGGGTGTTTGAAATTTTTTTCCCTTACCCCTTCTTAATATTCATGTGATTCAGGTATAATAGACACTTTTTAAATCTCTAATAAAGAGAGCGCGTTCCAAACTAACATGGACCATCCTCTTTGTAATTATTTCATTGAATTGTGCATTCTTTGCAAATGATGAAGATAATGAGGGCAACAACACTGCCGACCATGGCCTCCTGCGCTCTGCACCACCCCGGGTGGAGCTTCCCCCGCCGCACCAGCCATGTCGGCCACCGTCCAGACCGAGCCACTGCCATCTACTGAGCTGCCACCATCATCCTTCAAGCACTGCCACTGTCCGACGAGTGCCACCGCCGTCCACCGAGCCCCCGCCGCCGTCCGCAGCCCACCGAGCATCATTGTCGTCCGCCTAACCATCACCGCCATCCACCATCCATTGAGCTGCCATCCACGACTGAGCGCACCCATGGCCTGACTGCCTCCCCACTACCAGACTGCCAACCCACCACTGGACCACCACCCCACGGCTGGCCCGCCGCCCCGCAGCCGGAGCGCCCCCAGCGGCCAGGACACCACGCAGCCGGACAGCCACCCTGCAACTGAACTGCGGCCCCACGGTCGAACTACCATCCCCGGCCAAGCCACCCCATGTAGCCAACCAAGCCAGACCTAGCAGGTCATGCCGCCCTGTGGGCTAGGTTGAACCCAACAGGTCGGGTCGAGTCAGTCTGACTGGGTCAGACCAGACCCGGGCCCGCTACAACCCAATTACTTTTTTTGAGCAATAACATTGGCACTAGATGTCTGTTAGATGAACCGCCATCGACATTTGGAACCATGGAATTAGTCAGTCCCTTTGAGTGATACCCCACTTTGTTTTAAATTAATATGTGGAATGGTCAGGTTTGATCGATCATGAATCCAACCGATCGCCCAAGATTAAAATGCTAATAACTCACAAACCAATCACCTGATTGACGCGTCGTCTATTACATTGAGTTCTCAATGATGTGGTGGACCTTTGAGATACTTCTTCATGGGTCTTCGTGATAGTCGGAGTATTGACCAGTAGCTTTTTGAGCGGATCCTCCCAGAGATGAGCGATCATAGTATGGGAACCCAATGAATGTATGATACTTGATGATTATTGACCGTGTCTACACAGAGAGACTCATTAATACCAGTGGGGAGCACCTTGGTGACACAAAAGACCCACGGTGGGGAGAAACCAGGTGACATGATAGACCCATAGTACTCGAACGTAGGAGTACCTTAGCAGGCCACGAGGGGGAGCGCCTCTGTGTGATGCGGCAGACCCACGGTGGGGAGCGCCTCTGTGAGACGTGGAAGTCCCACGATACTCCACATGAGGACTACCTCAGTAGTCCAAGGTTAGTGGGAAGCTTCTCTGTGTGACACAGCAGACCCACTGTACTCGATAGAGGAGGAGTTCTCTAGTTGTGGCATCCCGCCTTTTGATTACATAAACATTCATTACCTTACACAAAACTGAGGATCTTTAAGGTTTAGTGTCTTGGAATCCAGGAACATAAAACAGGAAAACAAAAAAAACATTATTCTTCAACACTTGAAAGGATTCTCCTTAAGTTAATCCTAGGTTCATTATTTCATCTCATAACCTGGGGACATACATCAAAATAAAGGGTGTGAAGAAGGCCCAGAAAGGGAAACAAGAGAAACATTTTACATGTGAACTTGAGATACTTCAATAAGGTCATGAAAAGAACATTATGGAATGAGAAAGAAATCATGAGGCATATCATAATAAAAATAACATTTTTTAATAACTTGAATATGTGGCTACAACATTTAATATTAACTATCATTTCATTTCACCAAGGTCCATCCCCAAGGTGTCATTAAAATTTTCCAAAGTTATTCACCAAGGCGTCGTTAAAAATAGTCATCTCTAGAGATTAACTCTTTACCCAATGAATTGGAGCGCTATTAGGGTGCACCCTTGACATTACATTATTATCATGTGAGCCACATATATCATCATTAATAATTTCATAAAAAACCCATATAGCATAAAAGTAATTGGATTAATTTCATAATCATAACGTTTAAAAACAGCTTCAAAGACATGACCTTTATGTCACTTTAAACCCAAGTAAAGGAAGATCGGGTCTCATGTATGTAAATCCCAGAATTTAAAATAGAAAAAATTTGTATATATGTGAATACCCATAAATAAGAGAGAGCATTGAGTATTTAATTAATAAAACAAAATAACTTTAGAAAATGAGAGAGACATTTTTAGACGGAAATTCTGCAGCATAACGGCTATGTTTTGGGGTTTTAGAAAACATTGAAAAAACAGGGGACATGGGTTAAACAATCCCAAATTACCCATAAAACAGTAGAGAGACCAAATATGAATAATATATGAACATGTTAATGAAATTATATTGACATACCATTTGAAATAAAAAACATGGAAGGAAGAAAAAAATTATATTTCTCTTATGAAAATTCGGCAGCCTAACAGCGTCACTTAAACTTCAACAAAAATTAATTGACAAGATGAAATAGGGCCTCTCGTCATATGAACATAAGAGTTCAGTTTGAGAGATATAGAGATCATAAACCAACATAATAAAATGGAACTTTAAAGACTTGACATGAATGTATAACATTGAAAAAGAGAAATTGGAAAGATTCCCTTAAAAATTCGGCAGCCTAACGGCGCCACTTAAACATTCTTAAAACGAATTGATGAGAGAAAGACGGGGTCTCTCATCATATAAAAATGGAATGGGAAGTAAGAGGAATATAAAATAACATCCCACAACATAATAGCATGGATCATAAAATAAATGACACAAAAGAGATTACTTGAAATGAAAGTGAGAGGTCGAATGCTTTACCTTAAATATAACTCTTAAAACTCAAGGGTTGGGACCTTGAGGGCTTGGGGCACCTTGGGAGGAATCCTGGGAAGGTAATGAGACCAAAACGTCATTGAGGATGATTTTGGAGTCCAAAGTATGAGATAATGTCTTTGTATTTATAGGGAAAGTGAGGGGACAAGGCATTAATGGCCAAGGGACACCTCATTGGTGGTATTGGAAAACCCATGGTCTTTCCCATGGTATTTGCCCATGGTATTGGCCACTTGGGACACCTCATACAATAATTAATCCCCTTTATTCGACCATCCCTTAAAATATCTCATGACATCATCATGACATAGTTATGATGTCATTTAACATACCAAAACCCTAAAACTACATTTTTACTATTCATTGAAAATTCATCTCTCAGAAAAATCACAAAAAATTACCATAACATAATATCGATGCTCTGAGTTCAATAATAAATTCCATTTTATAAAAATTATTTTCTAAATATTTCTAATTTTATTTTTAATTAAAATACACTATTCACCTAAAAAAACTGATACTTGATTAATAATTTATGAAACTGTTATTTACCCATTTTATTGAATCACATTACTTAATAAAGGTGTCTAAATTATATTAAAACTATATTTAAGTGATATTACTAATCCATTTGGTCACATTAATAATCCTAAGCATAAAATCACTATTCATACTTTACTATTCATCAAAAATTAAGTTGATCTTATTAGACTCTAAATTTCGTACTGAACATAATTGTAGAAGACCATTTTTTTAAAATCATTACACATCATTAATTATTTAAGGTTTAGATAAATATTTTAAAATATCATTTTTTTTCAAAATTCATCAATAAAATACATTTTGAAACTTCACAAACTTCACTAATGGAAGAAATCTCAATTTATTCATTCCAAAGGTTTACACAAAGAAGCTATGGTCTCATCACATAGCCCCTTATAAAACTAGCATAAGACCTAAGTGTAAGGTGTTCTATGGTGAGGGAATCTGAGGGAGGCTCAGATAACATTTCCCTAGTAGTAATCTCTACTAACTTGAACTTCTCTCGTAGGTGTTTTCGTTCAATCTTGACATGCTGGTGTTCGGCTTGGTCTTGATCCAAAGCAAAGCCCACAGATGCCACCTCCTTCCCAAGATCTGATAAGTGGGATTCATAATGTTCGAGTCTACCGGATGAAGCCATCAGCTCCTCTTTCTGCATTAACCATTAACATTTCTATTAAATCGTTAAGAGTAAGTTAATATACTAATCAAAATGTTTGTGTCATTACATTCTTCACTCCTTAAGAAATTTCGTCCCTGAAATTTTATACATGGGGCCTAGTCGAAAAGGTGAGGGTACTTTTGCTTCATTGTTTCCTCAGGCTCCCAAGTCGCTTCTTCATAATTATGATTCCTCCACAACACTTTGACAAGGTGGGTAGTCATGTTTCGTAGAGCCTTGTCTCTACGGTCTAAGATCTCCACAGGCTTCTCCTCATCAAAGAGGTCATGTTCCAGTTGTACCACCTCTAGGTTCAGTACATGCGAAGGGTCGGGTATGTACTTCTCAAGAGAGATACATGGAATATATCGTGAACATGAGCTAGGTTCGGTGGAAGTGCTACACGATAGGCCACTGCTTCTATGTGATCAAGGATTTCAAAAGGGCCAATGTACCTAGGGCTGAGCTTCCCTTTCCTCCCAAATCACATGAATCTCTTCCGTGGAGAAATTCGAAGGAAGACTTTGTCGCCAACACCAAACCCCAAGTCCCTTCGACGGTTGTCAACATAGCTCTTCTTCCGACTCTGAGAAGCCTTTATGTTTTGTTGGATGGAATGAACCTGTACTGTCATCTCTTGCACAAGATCAAGCCCAAGAAGCTTTCTATACCAAGTTTCATCCCAACAAGTAGGAGTTCTACATCGCTTTCCATACAAAGCTTCATAGGGTGCCATCTGAATACTCGAATAGAAGCTATTGTTATAGGAGAACTCAAATAATGGGAGGTGTTGATCCCATCCACCCTTAAATTCCATTGAGCATAATCTCAGCATGTCTTCGAGTGTCTGAATAGTCCTTTCATATTGTCCATTAGTTTGAGGATGATATGCCGTACTAAAATTCAATTCAGTATTCAGAGCATGATGAAGACTTCTCCAAAATATTGATGTTAATCTTTGATCACGATCAGACACGATGGATAGTGGTACCCCATGCAGCCTTACCACTTCCTTTAAATATATCTTGGCAATTTTATCTAGAGAGAAATCAAACTGAATAGAGATAAAATGGGCGGTCTTGGTGAGACGGTCTACAATAACCCATATCGTATTGTTTCCTTTGGATGTTTTCGGGTGACCAGTTACAATTTCCATAGTGATATTATCCCACTTCCATACTGGTATGGGTAGCGGTTGTAATATACCCTTAGGAAGTTATCGTTCTCCCTTTATATGTTGACACACCAGGAACCTTGTAGTGTAATCAGCAATCTCTTTCTTCATGTTATCCCACCAATAATGATCACGACGGTCTCTATACATTTTAGTGCTTCTCGGATGTATAGAGAAAGTATAGCTATGAGCTTCATCCATCAGTTCTTTCTTTATCTCCGGAATACATGGAACACAGAGTCTTGTATGAAATTTCATTACACATTCTTGATCAATATTGAAATCAGGGATCTTCCCATCCTTTACAGCCTCAAACTTTTCTTGTAGCAAAGGATATTCTTTTTGAGCCTTCTTGATCTTCTATAGTAATGAAGGTTGAAAAATCATTTGGGATAAGGTCGATGATGTCCCTTCCCTTACAATTCCCACATCCAGTTTTACTAGATCATTAATCAAGGGATCTCCTAGGATCCTCATTGTTGCCAGAACAATAGGATCTTTCTTGCTAAATGCATCTGCGACTTTTTTTTTCTCTTCCAGGTTGATAATGATTTGAACAATCATAGTCTTTAATAAGCTCCAACCATTTCCTTTGTCTCATGTTCCATTCTTTCTGCGTGAAAATATACTTTAAACTTTAGTGGTCAGTATATATATCACATTTATCCCCATAAAGATAGTTCCTCCATATCTTTAGATAAAAAACAACTACCACTAGCTCTAGATCATGCGTAGGATAATTGTGCTCATGAATCGTCAACTGTCGAGATGCATAAGCAATTACCTTGTCATCTTGCATGAGGACGCACCCAAGCCCTTTCAGAGATGCATAGCTAAAAATAATGAATCCTTCTCCGATAGAGGGAAGTGTTAACACAGGTGCAGTAACCAATATCTTCTTCAGCTCTTGGAAACTTTCCTCGCATTCCATTGTCCAGATGAACTTAACCCCTTTTCGAGTCAACTTGGTTGGTGGATTAGAAAGCCATGAAACGTTTTTCACAAACCTCCGATAATATCCTACTAAACCAAGGAATCTACGAATCTCAGTTACTGTTGTGGGTTGAGGCCACTTCTCCACAACCATTGTCTTTGTAGGGTCAACCGAGATTCCTTCAGTGGTTACGATGTTCCCCAAGAAATCCACATGTTGCAACCAAAACTCACACTTTCTAAACATTCGAAAGAGCCTCTCCTTCTGTAGTGTTTTCTAAATAACCCTCAGATGATCTTCATGCTCCACAAGACTTTTTGAATATATAAAAATATCATCAATAAAAACTACCACACAGTTATCAAGGTTGTCCTTAAAGACACTATTCAACAAATCCATGAAAATAGCAGGAGCATTAGTCATGCCGAATGGAATAACAGTAAACTCAAAATTCCCATATCTTGATTGGAAGGCAGTCTTTGTAATATCATCCTTCTTCACCCTTAGTTGATGATAACTAGATCGAAGGTCAATCTTGGAGAAGAATTGAGCCCCTCGAAGTTGGTCAAATTAATCATCAATTCATGGAAGAGGGTAAATGTTCTTCACTGTGATCCCATTCAATTATCTATAATCAATGCATAGCTGCATTGATCAATCCTTCTTCTTCACAAAGTGAAATGGTTCTCCCCAATGAGACACACTCGGTCAGATAAACCCCTTCTCCAACAAGTCTCAGAGTTGTTTCTTTAACTCTTATAGCTCCACATTTTCCATTCTATATGGGGTCTTTGATATCGGTTGAGACCCAGGTACGAGTTCAATGGAGAACTCCACCTCTCATTCTGGGGGAGGTCAAGGTAAATCCTCAGGAAATACATCCATGTATTACTGAACAATCGGAACATCTTCTATTTGTACACTCCCTTTTCCTTCTTCATCATCACTGATTAACTCCATAAAGAAAGCTATAGGAGGTGCTTCTAGATAGGGATCCGTTCGGGATATCTCTCATTGGAAGATAATTGTAGGTCGTTCATTCATGACTACTGATATTTCTTTACTCTTGCATTTGATATTCGCATTATACTTTGAGAGCCAGTCCATCCCTAGTATAATGTCAAATTACAACATGGAAATGACTAATAGACTTGCGATAAGATTGTGCTCACTAAAGTAAACACTAGAGTCTCTAAACACTATTGATGCATGGATAATCCCACTTGGAGTCTTAACTAACATCTCCACCTCAAGCAGTTCGGGGATTGATTCTATATTCTTTGCAAACTTGGAGGAAATAAAGGATTGCGCAGAACCAGAATCAAACAAAGTAGTTTCTAGTTTTGAGAGGACAACAAGAGTACCTGCTACCACGTCATTTAGAGCTTCATCTTCAGTTGTTGTGATAGAAAAATCACGACCTTTCTCTCCCGGCCTTTGCTGAGGATGATGGTGATTCCCCTCCACTGCCCTTGGATTTGGATAGTGATTAGAAAAGTGCCCAATCTATCCACACTTGACGTAATGGACTTCAGGTAAAGCCAGAACCATCTTTCCTCTGTCGTCAGTGTTGGGGATTTGAGGCTTCACCTCACTATGAAAATTCCGAGAAACATGGCCTCATCTTCCACACCTGTAGCACTTGACACTTCCGATCAAGCAGTGCCCCAGATGCTTCTTCCCACATTTATTGCATGTGGTAAGTTGCATCTTATTTCCACCTCTTCCTAGATCAAAAGTCTTCCCTAAACTGGGCTCCGATGACCACTTCTTATCATTTGATTTATGAGACCACTAGGTCTCACCAAACTCTAGCTCGACATTCATTGCACTCTACACGATCTCCTCGTAGCTATCATAGTCCCAGTTGGCTAGATTCTTCCGCAGATGAGGTCTCAGTCCACCTAAAAATCTATCAACCTACTCAATCGGATCCATGGAAAAGCTAGAGGTATATCGTTAAAGTCGGGTGAAGTTCATCTCATAGCTTCCGACAGATTCGTTATCCTTCTGCTTTAGCTCGAGAAACTCTTTCTCCATTCTTGTTCACATGGAATGAGGGAAATACTTGTTAAATATTATTCCCTGGAACTCTTACAACTCCATAGCTTCCATCTCTCCTCTAGGCTTCGTGTTTTTAACCAGTGACCACCCCTGATTATATTCTCCTTCTAGGCGGTAAACAGCAATGGAGACTTTTTCTTGTTCCGAACAAAGGAGTACAGAAATGATCTTTTCAATGAAGCTTATCCATTATTCCACAACAAATGGGTCAGTAGATCCACTGAATGTTGGCGGCTGTTGACGCATGAAGGACTCAACATAGTGTTGTTCCCTTTGTGGTGAGGTCAGCCTCTCAGCTTGATTCAAGTTATTAATCATAACTTGATTCAGCTGGTTCATCATTCGCATGAATCTTTCCATTTCGGCTTCCATCAGTGGGCCATCAGCACATGGTGCATTGCGGTCACCATCTACACGGTTCCTCCTATTTCCCGCCATTTTCTAAAAGGATAAAACATTATTGAGAAACTTATTTTATTTATGAATCTTTTAACAAAGACTTAATGCTTAGACAATTAAATTTCTCTATAATTCCTTCATAATGATTCATAAAAAGTTTTTGATTAACCAAACATATCCCCAGGGAGTATCGTAACCAAGAGTGCAGTAAGGCCCGTTATCATGCACCATTTGTCGTTCGAGTCTAGCTCAAAGTGGTGTTTTCTGGTTTTACCCCAATGTACATATGTGACAGAGCCACCTCTACCTTCTCGTATCCAGACAAGGATGTATTTGTTTGATAAACCACTTACTCAATACTTACCAAAATACCAGGAATTTTTCCTATACTTAAACTTTTCTATAGGGTTATTCCTAAAGTTTTTATATCCTAATTCCCACAAATAACTAAACCATACTTTGATACCAACTTTGGAATCCCGCATTTTGATTACATAAACTTTCATTACAATACAAAAAACTGAGGATCTTTAAGGTTTAGTGTCTTGGAAACAAGGAACATAAAACAAAAAAAAACATAAAAAATTCTTCTAAAACACTTGAAAGGCTTCTCCTTAAGTTAAAACTAGGTTCATTACTACATCTCATAACCTGGGGAATACATCAAAAGAAAGGGTGAGCAGAAGGCCCAGTAAGGGAAACAAGAGAAACATTTTACATGTGAACTTGAGATACTTCAATAAGGTCATGAAAATAACATTATGGCATGAGAAAGAAATAATGAGTGATATCATAATAAAAATAACATTTTTTCATAACTTGAAGATGTGGCTACAAAATTTAATATTGAAAATCATTTTGTTTCACCAAGGTCCAACCCCAAGGTGTCATTAAAAATTTCCAAATTTATTCACCAAGGCGTCGTTAAAAATAGTCATCTCTAGAGATTAAGTCTTTAACCAATGCATTGGAGTGCTATTAGGGCACACCTTTGAAATGTATTTATTATCATGTGAGACACATATATCATCATAAATCATTTCATAAAAAAAACCATATAGCATAAAAAGAATGGGTTTCATTTTATAATCATAACATTTAAAAACTGCTTTAAAGACATGATCTTTACATCACTTTTAACCCACAGATAGGAAGAGCGGGTCTCATGTATGTAAATCCCAGAATTTAAAATAGAAAAACATGGTATATATGTGAATAAACCTATATAAGAGAGAGATTTTATTATTCACCTAATAAAAAAATGAACTTTAGAAAAAGAGAGAGACATTTTGAGATGGAAATTCTGCAGCGTAACGGCTATGTTTCAGGGTTTTAGAAAACATTGAAAAGAGAGGGGACATGGGTCAAACAATCACAAATGACCTATAAAACAGTATAGAGACCGAATATGAAGAATATATGAACATGGTAATGAATTTTGAAGGACGTACCATTTTAAATGAAAAACATGGAAGGAAGACAAAAATTATATTTCTCTTATTAAAATTCGGCAGCCTAACGACGTCACTTAAACTTCAACAGAAAAGCATTGACAAGATAAAATAGGGTCTCTCGTCATATGAACATACTATTTCAGTATAGTAGATATAGAGATCATACCCCAACATAATAAAAAGGAACTTTAAAGACTTGACATGAATGTAGAACTTTGAAAAAGAGACAGGTGAAAGAATCCCTTAAAAATTCGGCAGCCTAATGGCGCCACTTAATCATTCATAAAACGAATTTATGAGTGAAAGAGAGGGTATCTCATCATATGAACATGGAACGGGAATTAAGAGGGATATAAAAAAACATCCTACAACATAAGATAATGTAGCATAAATGAAATGACATAAAAGAGATTTCTTGAAAAGAAAGAGAGAGGTCAGATCCCTTACCTTAAACGTAACTCTTAAAACTCAAAGGTTGGGACATTGAGGGCTTGGGGAACCTTTAGAGGAATACATGGAAGGTAAGGAGACCATAACTTCATTGAGGATGATTTTGGAGTCCAAAGTATGAGATGATGTCTTGGTATTTATAGGGAAAGTGAGGGGACAAGGCATTAATGACCAAGGGACACCTCATTGGTGGTATTGGAAAAACCATGGGCTTGCCCATGGTATTTGCCCATGGTATTGGCCACTTGGGACACCTCATACAATAATTCATCCCCTTTAGTCTATCATCCCTTAAAATATTTCATGACATCATCATGACACAGTTATGATGTCATTTAACAAACTGAAACCCTAAAACTGCCTTTTTACTATTCACTAAAACTTCATCTTTCTTAGAAAAATCCCAAAAAATTACCATAACATAATATCAATGCTCTGAGTTCAAAAATAAAGCCCATTTTATAAAATAATTATCTAAATATTTTTAGTTTAATTTTTTATTTAAGAATACTATTCAACCAAAAAAACTGATACTTGATTAATAATTTATGAAACCTTTATTTACCCATTTTATTGAATCAAAATACTTAATCAAGGTGTCTAAATTATATTAAAACTTTATTTAAGTGAGATTACTAATCCATTTGGTCACATTACTAATCCTAAGCATAAAATCACTATTCATAATTTACTATTCATCAAAAATTATGTTGATCTTATTAGACTCTAAATTTTTTACTGAACATAACTATAGAAGACCATTTTTTGAAAATCATTACACATAATTAATTATTTAAGATTTACATAAATATTTTAAAATATCCTTTTTTTTCAAAATTCATCAATAAAATACATTTTGAAATTTCAAAAACTTCACTAAAGGATGAAATATCAATTTATTCATTCCAAAGGTTTACACAAAGAAGCTACGGTCTCATTACATAGCCCCTTATAACACCAGTATATGACCTATGTTTAAGGTGTGCTATGGTGAGAGAATATGAGGGAGGCTCAGATAACATTTCCCTAGGAGTAATATCTACTAACTTGAACTTCTCCCGCAGGCGTTTCTATTCATGCTTGACACGCTGGAGTTCGGCTTGGGATTGGTCTAAAACGAATCCCAAAGATGCCACCTCCTTCCCAAGCTCTGATAAGTGGGCTTTATAGGGTTCGAGTCAACTGGATGAAGCCATCGACTCCTCTTTCTGCATTAACCATTAACATCTCTATTAAATCATTATGAGTATGTTAATATACTAATCAAAAAGTTTGGGTCGTTACACCAATAGTTGAGGTGTTCAACGTTGTGACTGGGAATGTTACTTGATACTACCCCTAGAATAAATCCTGATGTGAGCTGAGTCAGTACCTCTGTGTTTTCCTCAGGATTGAGATAGATTACTAGATATCTTTGGTATATGTATGTGCATATAACTTAATAATGTTATTTTTTGATTTCATAAATTCTGGTTTATCCATGGTGGATTTTTGTGATACCTTGTGGGTCTCGGGGTCCTTACTGAGTATCGTTAAACTCACCCCTACACAGGCTATTCCTGCACTTCTTTGTGTTTGGTGAAGATGATAGACATCCCTGACTGAGGACGAGAGTACCAGGACTGGAAAGTACTCGATGGTGGACCTTATGACGAGTCAGTACACAAAGGAGATGGACAAAAGAGGACTACTGAGGAGGCAATCTATACCTACCCTTCAGGTAGGAACCTCGGACGACAACCCATCATCTGGCATTCCATTTTCTTCAGTTGTATTGTATCACAATTGTACTTGTACTTTTTAGTTGGGCTTGTATTCTAGACCCTTTTAATTTGAACTCTCTTTTGTTATACAGTTTCACATAGTGTTTCGTATCCAGTTGTGTGCTTTCTTGTGTGTCTGTTTATAGGTTATAAAAGCAATTTCTTCCCAGTTTTAGGGAATTATGCCTTTGGTGCTAGTCTCCTTCCCCTGGCCTTTGGAAGGTGCGCTTGGGGTAGTCATGGCACGGGCCCCAAGGAATGGTTCATGAGAATAATGGTTCTTAGTGAACCATGATAAATTTTAATGGATAAAAAGAATATAGGGTTTTGTCTTTAGAAATTCCATATCATAAATCAATGGGGGAAAATATTTTAAAGGTCATTAATGATGGATCTCGATCAAGAGAATGTTGTTTGGGAGCCAATGGAAGATTAATGTTTTTAGAAGTTATAATCCATGTGAAATGGCCCAAAATATCATTAAATATAAAATTTTACTCATTTATCATCAATGAAAACATCAAAGGGAAGAAATTGGAAAATCTAGAAAAAACAGGAAATGTCTCACTGATGGATGAGTCACCAATATGAGTCACCAATGCCCAAATCACTAACGAATGAGCCACCGACGTGACTCCTCGATGCCTAATCAACCGACACATTGACCTACCAATTACGTATGTCATTTATGCATAATATTATCAAGGAAATAAGTCACTGGATCCTCAACCTACCAAAGACCTGTGTCACTGACATCACAACCTACTGATGCCCAGATGTACTGATTCCCTAAGTCACTGACACCTCGACCTACCAAATCCTTGAGTCAACGACGTCTTGACATATTGATGCCATGAGTCAATAATAACTTTATCTATCGAAGCCCTAACCAACAAACATTTTGAGTCACTGATGCCTCTACATACAGATTCCCTAACCAACTGATGCACTAAGTCACCGACACCTCATCCTTTTGATGACCTTACTCAATGATGAAAAAATTTAAATTTTGGTAACTCTAGAATTGAGCAACTATTGCCTCCCAGGTCACCCCATAAACTATATTTTGACCATTTAATGGACCATGGAGGTCCAATCCATTACATCAGATACCTCTCAAACAATTATTTCAATTGATAATTCAAAACCAACCCTAAAATAAATAGGGGTCTTGACCACCATCCCATAAGATACATCTCTAGAATAAACAACCATATGTTGTTTGAGAGATGAAGTGAAACTTCATCATCCCAGAAAACCACTTCTCACATCAGCTAACCCAACCATTCCCAAGAGATCCCATAGAACAACCAACTGTTTAGACACATGAATTGGGGAATTATTTCCTCCTTTTAAAGATACTATCTGCTCTGAGTGGCACTAACTCACCCGCATGGGTTTAATCACATCCCCCATAATGATTCTTGATTGGGAATCATGTCCCCCAATTCTCACATTTTAGAACCCATATTTTAAAATACCATGTCTAAAAACTACATCACAATTAAAAACAAACAAGAAAAACTAAAAAACAATCAAGGTGCTAGGAATGCATTTTCAATTATAACTCCCATGTAATATCTTCTAGGACACCATTCCTCCACAACTCATGAACTAAAGGAAAGGTTCATTCATGTAACACAATTCCCTAATAATTATGCATCTTTAATGGTTGCTCCTGAAATGTCATTTTATCATCATCGTCCAACTCTCCCTAGACAATGACAAGGGATTCATTATGAAGGTACCGACGAAGCTAAGAGACCTGAAAGACATTGCAGATTCTCATCAACTATAGTGGTAATGCTAACTGGTATACCACCTCACCATCATGTATGAATAGCTACAAGGTTCCGATGAACACCGTAGATAGCTTTTCCTTACTAAACCTATACTACACTAATATATTATAAAGATTCAAGAAAATGTGGTCCTAATACTCAAACTCCAAGGGCCTCCTCTTGAGATCGGCATACGACTTCTGTAGGTCATGTAATACCTTCATCCACTAATAATCAAGATTCACCATATTTTCAATACTATACACTAACTCTAGACCAAAAATAGCTGCTTCCCCAACCAGTATCTATCACAAGGATGAATGACATGACCATCCATATTATGATTCAAAGAGATACATTTCAATGGAAGTGTAATAGATATTATTGTAAGTAATATATACCAAGGGAAAATGTCACACCAAAGAACCACTAAATTCTACAACACATTCCTTAAAAATTTACAAAAACATCTAGACATTACTCTCTATTTTTCAGAGGGTGGAATGTAGTGCTAAGGTGTAACTGAGTGCCAAAGGCATGATACAATCCACTAGAAACTTGTGATGTAAAATAAATATCCGAATACGAGATGATGGATCTTGGAACACCATGTAGCCTCACCACCTCATCCACATACTTTTTTACTAAGGCATCTACTGTGCTGAACTCCTTGATCTCTATGAAGTGAGATGCTTTTTTCAATTGATCCACTACTACCTAGATTGAATCGCATCCTCCATGAGCCTTGGGTAATCTAATGACAAAATCCATTTAGATATCATCCTACTTACACTCAGGGATATCTATGGGATGAAACAAACCACCAGGAATATGGTGCTCAACCTTTACCTATTATGACAACAGGAACATTTCAACAAACTCTGTTACAACCAACTTCATCCCAGGCCACCAGAACTATTCCCTCAAGCCACGATACATCTTGGAAAATACCGGGTTTACCATTAGGGGTGTGTTATAAAACTCATGTCCAACTCCCTCATGCATCACCAAGGGAACAAAAATATTTCCACAGAATAACATCAGATTCTGACCAACCTATAACCATCCCTACGAAACATCACCCAATTTAATGTGATCCAATATCACCTCATCCTCCATGTCACCCTAGTAAGAATTATCCATCTTCCACACTAGAGGAGACTAGAATGTCATATGAAACAGGCAACATCATCTACTATCCACTTCCACGCATAAGTTCAAGGCATCCAACTCTTACATAACCTTCCATGAGATTGTAGATTCTTGAACCACCTCTTTCCATGACATCATTCTCAAAGCATCAGCCATAACATTGGCATTTATTGAGGTGTAGGAGATCTAAAAATTGTAATCCTGGAGAAACATTAACCACCTCCTCTACTGAATGTTTAGATATCCCTGGAATAAAATATACCTCAAGATCTTCAGAACTGTAAAGACCACAATGCACTCCCCAATGAGTTAATATCACCACAACATTAGCACAAAAATCAACCCCTTCATGATCCAGATAATGGGTGGAATATTTACATTCACATGGTTGTAATTTCCACGACACATAGGAGATAACTCTCCATACCTATATTAGAAGACACCACAAGACTAGAAAATAATCCTCACAAAACACATCAAACATCATGCCTTCCTATGGAAACCCGTGAATTAGATAAATGAAAAAAATTCCCCTTTAGGTCTTTAAATAATGTGTGGCTCCAATCACTCCACATAATATCTTGGCCATTTCTGGCCATATTTTTCAACAGAGCTGCTACTATAAATAAATGATGTATGAATATCTGATATAAACCTAGTAGACTGAGAAAACTATGATTCTCTACCACATTCTTTGGTGCTAACCAAGAAAAAATTGCATCAATAATTGATGGGTCCACTTCCACGCCCTACTAAGACACGACATTCCCAGGTATGTGGACCTACTGTGTCCAAAAAAGCACTTGGATAACTTCTCATAGATCATGTGGTGTCGAAGGACATTTAGGATAGTCATGTGAGGGTTAGTATGATCCTCATCTGACCTTGAGTAGATCCAAATTTCATTGATGAATACGATGATGAACTGGTCGAGGAAATAAAAAATTATATATTTCATAATCCCCATGAACACAACTGCTGTGTTGATAATTCAGAAAAACAAAACCATGAACCTGATGTTCACATACCTTCACCTATAAAAAGTCATCATGATATCATACTCTTTCACCCTCAATTGGTGCTATACAGAACATAGATCAATCATAGGGAACCAAATTTCATTCCTTATCTTTTTGAAAATATAATATATCCTCATGAGAGGGTAACAATTTTTGACAGTTAGATGATTCAACCACTGGTAGTCTATACAACGCCTCAAACCACCATCCAACATCTTTGCAAACTAGACTAGATAACACCACAATGACACACTAGACTTGTTAATTCCCTTATTTGTCATCTCATAAGTCAACATCCTTAAATCCTATCTCAGATGATTTAATCTGATAAAAAGACATCAAAATCATTGATGCACCGAGTTTCATGTCTATAACATACTAAACAGCCAGTTTAGGGGGTAGAGTCACAACCTCCTCAAGAAAAAAATCCATGAACTCCATATAACTATAGGATCCCCCACCATATACGCATCCCTGCTTTCCCTGACAACTCGACCAACAAGGAAAGAAGAGGCTCCAAAATCCTACGTCCCAACAGATAACTCCTCTCACCATTGAAATCCACACATTGGCTATCCACATTTAATAAAATGAAACTCCTTAAGATTGATTCAATGAACAAATGTATGGAAAATAGTAGGTTGATTCCATGGATGACAATTTATGACTATATCTAGAGAGGAAAAAAGATCCCCAATTGAATGATACAGCCCTAACATTAGTCTATGTCCCTGTAAAGAATCAAACAAGCTTCTTTGAACTATAACTAGTATACTTAGATCCAAAATCATGGAATATCTCTCAATGTCTAGTCCCATGGAATTGGCGAGAATGGGTGCATCAAAAGAGTTTAAAGCACTACAATAAAAAAATGCACATACAAGAGTACTGGTCAAATAGATTATACCTCAAACAATCTTCAACCCTACATATACTGATGCCTCTATGACGAGCAATTGACCACAGCCAGTTCCCCTATAGCTCTAATGCATGTAGCCTCCCTGATGAAACCCATGTCATGGTCACTATGAAACACCCTATGTTTTGCCTCCCACTGCATTGTCTCCCCTTGGTAGAGTAGGACTTTGTTGTCCTTGGAACTGAAATGGTATGGTTGACCACTCCTGGTATGGTCGGTGTTATACCATACCACGTCCACCGTACTAAGATCAAACTGGACCAAACTATTATGGTCCCTGAGGCCTCCAAAATCTAAAATCCTCAGTCCGAAGTCCACAAGAAATGGATGATGACTCAATGGTGGGAACTAGAAGTGCTGGGGTTGGCTCCCCACCGACTGAAACCTAGAATATCTTGATGTTTGATACCTAATGCTAGAATCCTTTCCATTTTGAAAACTAATTTGGCACCCCTATCATGGTAAAACTCATTTTGGGTGAATCATTTTTACTCCCTGAACCTTATTTTGAACCTCCAAGAATGACGGTATTGTAATGTCAGGAACCACATACTAGAGGGAGGGAAATAGTTCCTCCACCATATGTATCTCCCAAGACTCCTCATCCAAAAAAAGGACTGATGAAAAGGGAAGGATATCATTGAACTTCATCCCCAATTACCATACAAACATACTCCCCTACTAGATATAGAGTAGATCCTACCGCTTCTCATCCTTAATTTTTGAAGAGTGGAATTCCACTTGGAAGTCCTTATAGAATTTATCTCATGAAACATTGGTTTCCTTACACTCATAGAAAAACAGAGTCCACCACTGACATATTTCTCTTTTCATCTAGATAAATAGTAGGGGAACCCAGTACACTATCGAAGCCCTAATCAATGTGATGGTGAGCACCAGATTATCAAGAAGACTCTTCATATTTGTATTCGAGACACTTCCCACATAAATTCATAGTGTCTGTTATTGGAATGATTGAAGCATCTTCTGCCACTAATTTTCATCCTCCTCTAGACCAATCCTCCTCCAATCAGTTGGATTGGCCTGCTAATCCTCCACCACCTGAACAACTAATATACGATGATCAGGTAGCATAGCTGAAAGGTAAAATGGGAATTCCTAAAACTGAGTAGTATGGAATTTATTTTTGGATTCATTATAAAACATTTTTTATTTTAACATCCCGAAAATTCCAAAAAAAAGCAGGAAGATAAGTCTTCATGATGCATGTACCTTTGTTAAGGTCTCTACCTCACAATTGGTGTAGCCTCGATTAGTTGATTGGTAATCTCATAGTCCATGCATCAGATTACAGGGGCCCCTAATATCCTGTGTCCTAGATGGTCCTCCCTAGCCTATGTCACACACCAAGATACCCAAACATTATTTCCCTACCAACCCATTCAATTCTCATTATGCCAAACTCCAAAATTTATCCTATCTCTCAACCATCAAGTTATATACCAATGTGTCATGGCCCACCATCTTCCTGTTGAGTGAAGGGATAACATAGTGCCAGTAAATTCCTTCCTCATGTTAAAGGAGGGATAGTGACCCCCAAATTCTCCCATCTAATAGGCCCTAGGTTGGCGACCAACCCCACGGGTAAAAAAATGTCACAAAAAGTTTGATGCATTAGACTTTAATAGTAACCAAGATCATGAGATTAAATTTATTCACCTAAAAGAACTCTAAAACAAATATATATGGAGAAACCAAACTCCATCCCACATGCATGTTTAAAGTAAAACTACTAGAAATGCATGAAAAATCAAAAGTATGTACGAAAATAAAACTATGTTGTGACACAAAAACTATCCCCCACATCCGAGCGAATAAGTTTCAACATGGTACACAGTAAACCCCTTGAATCCTGATAATATTTTATATGAAACAAATGAGCATACATGTATACTTAGTAGTAAAAACTGAAGTCACCCATACATAAGTGGGAGAAGCATAAAAATTACCTAATAAGAAAATAGTTGAAATTCATTCACACATATCAAGGTATACGTTCCACCCAAAACACAACAAGTAACACTCACCAAATAACCCATGTCAATAAGTTAAATTTGTAACCACATCGATATTTGGATACCCCGCATGACTTCCCACTAGCTTACTGCTCTTCCCTAGTGTCGAACATCCTGAAACTACCATGCTCTTCCATAATCCCCACTTTCACAACCTTCCTGGACAAACCATGGCCACATACCACATCACATCTCTCCCACAAACACCTGGGCCCCAATCAACAACCCCATCCCAAAGACACATTGGAATCACCACCCAACTAATCTTGATGAAACATAGGAATCACACCTCACTCCCAGACACTTGGTCCTCACAACCACACCACATCCTTCCCAATAAGTCTAGGGATACCAATGCCTATAAGGGGGAGCAGAGATGTGATAATAACCATCCATCCATCCTCCATCAAGGATGATGGAAAATACACCCTCCCTCATAACAATGGGGGTGTTCGAAACATAGTTCTTTACATGGGTGGGGTTATTATAGAAATCACAAGGAACTACATGTATATATAATGGAACCAAACTCTCAACCCAACAAATGGGGTTTTCAAAACAAACAACCAGACCACAAATAAATTATTTTTTATCCATGAATACAATCACATACCACCATGAATGACAGTCACTATTATAAATAGATAAATGAATGCCACTTCACCACATCCACAACTCGAAACATGACCCAAACCAATGCCTCTTAACAGTTTGATTATGCATTACCAATTTATTTATTTATTTTTTCCATCCGTACCTAGGAAACTTTGAAAAACTAAAAAAGGATATAACCGGACGAAACCAGACAACCACTACCAAATCCAAAAAGAAAATGAAGGACTAAGGTAAAAAAATCTATTCTAAAACCCATTAATAAAAACAAACAAAACTGATCTATATTGCAGTCCCACACCACACTCCCCCTTCTTGGACACCCATTAAACCCCTAACACCATCATTATTCAACGCAATGTCACCATTTCCATCCCCTCAACATGTTAACCAATCAAAACATCTAATAACAACCCCACTATGTATCCTCACTACATAACAAAACCATACCCAACACATATATAGAAATGAACATGAAACAACTGTGTCCTGTATTTTAGCTACCCAACAACATCCCATATGTAGTCCCATTGGGTAATAAGTTCATACATCCCCCGATCAACCAATCTATCTACCAGAGAAACCAACACACAACTCGTACCACACCATACACGCAACCACACTCCCATCCATAACACCACACCACTAACATAAGAAAAAAGGTCGAATAGAACCACACACATCACACATACACATTAATAATGAATGTATTATTCATATTTAGAAAAAATTCATGCTTTAATAATACTTGATAATACATGGGTTATCATAGAATAGGTTAAATCATAGGAATGCATTTATTTAAATGAATATACGTGATTAACCAGATTCTAATTCTTAAAGTAATGATTCGTAGATCATATAGGTGCCCAATCAAAGAACACCAACAACCGTGTTTTTTAGAAGTAGAAAAATCATACAAATCAAGGATAACATATACAAAAAATCTATCATCATCATCTTCAAAACCCTTGTTTATTAATTATTATTATTGTCATCAAATATAGATCAACCATATTAACAAGGGTAGATGAGTAACCTCACCTTGCATGATACAAATCGAAAAGAGAGACGGGGAGATCCATACATGGAAAAGTAGAAGATAAGAAACTATTCTTTCTTGAGCCAAAAAGGAGGCCATGAAAGAATTAATAAAGGATATAGGGGAAAAATCAAAGGGATACACTAGAAGCACACAACTCATCAAGGATGAATGGTTCCCAATGCATCAAGAGATAGTAGAAGGGTTCAATGGAATACATGATTTCAGCTTTAGAAAGGCCTGATCCTAAATCTAAGGGGAAAACAATTTTAATGTATTTTAATTTCGTATCTCAATTAAGACCATGTGGTTTGGGAGTCAAATGATGATTCATGTTTTTTGAAGATGTATACTATTTGACTTCCTAAGTCACCAATGCCTCGACCTACCGATTGCCTGACCTACCAACATCCTGAGTCACTTACACCTCAACCTATCGATGCCTTGATCTACCGATGCCCTAAGTCTCCGACGCCTCGACCTATGGAATCCCTGAATTACCAACACCATAACTCACCGAAACAAAAAAATGAAATTTGAAAAAACATTAATCTAGCCACAATTTTCTCCTAAATCACAAAACATTTGATTTTTAAAGATAATTGGACCACAGAGGTCTGATTCATTACATAACATCTTAATAAATTTTTTCCATAATTCTATAAAACACCAAAAGTTTAACATATACCATTCCTTAAATAAGTAACCATATATAAAAAAATAAACTCATAATTAATAACTATTTTAACCTCATTGTTTGTCACAGACCATTATTCTTAAACCTCCAATGATATAAAATAATTAATCATAGACAATCCTAACATGTATATATTTGTCAACCCCTAATAAAACCTCTCCCAAATAATGATTAATCATATCTAAATAAGAGTGATTTCACCACTTATATGTTTCCAAATATATCATGCTGAACTTCAATAACATATATCTTCAATAGTTATATCAACACATTTAAACATAATATAAGCCTTAGAAATATCACCCTATGAATTTTTAGGTATATCCAATCATCAATTACTATCAATGGACATAAATCCCTAAAACAAATATTTTCTAAAATTGGACTTTATCATTAAATCAAATCCATATGTTATTAGTACCATTAAAAAACTCATGTTATTTAAAAAATTTACAATGGATAAATCTGTAGATGATCCATGATTTTTATATCCATAATGACATTGATATATTACTTTTAAAAAATAATTCACAAATTCCACTACATGAAAACATTAATCAGTAAATATCAACTATTTCAGTAGTATATGAAAATCCTAGGCCAAACCAAATAATGTAAATAAACATTAATGTGGTGAAACAATATCTATACTAAAGAATATTCATCTCCTACCTTCTACAATTATATAATTCATGGGTGATAAGTGGTGTAGATGTTGAATTAATTCTCCTGAAAATTTATATTTGCTATATAAAAGATATCTACTCTTAACAAGGATAACATAAAATGACATTAATGGAATAATACTAATATTTTGATGAAGAAAATTACCACTAACATTAACATGGTAATAATACTCATTTTTTTAATGATGCAAAATCAATATGGGTGATGACTCGTTGTTGTCATAAAACATACATGATAGTATAATATGGATTGAATTGAAATAAAACATGAAATACATAATTAATTAGTATATGTTACATGTACTTCATTAATCATGATCTATTTCATTATAGGAATTTCCTTGTTGCCTTTTTATAAGAGATTTATTGTGCCCATCATGCATCCCAACATTTGGAATAGATCATTTTCATATATAATACCCAACTTTTACACATTTACGAGAAAGACCCATATGATTTACATTAGATTAAACTATATTTCCATCTATATCCTTCTTCAATTTTACATTGAAACTAGATACTTTATGCCCTTCCTTTCCACAATTGAAACACATCACAGTCCCTTTTTGTAATTTCCCTTGGTTCCCCCTTTGACATATGTTTCAAATAGAAAATTGTGTCTTCATTCCATTTCTGCCTTTATTAGAAGATCTTACACGAGATATAATCTTCCAATATATTGAATTACCATTTAATTTACCAATTTTCTAGTCATTAATTGTGATTTTTGATATCTATTTTCGCATAATCATGATATGTTTTACATGATCTTCCATCCAATTGGGAATCACATTTGGGAAATCATGAAATTACCCTTTACATTTTTTATTTACTTGGTTACTTCTATTTTCATCCATTTGATAGAATAAAGGTTAAAACATAAAGATGATTATTTCTAAACACATAAATTGGAATCCAATGAAATTAAAGTGACAACTTATATAAGATATATATTTCCTTATCATATGAATTTATAAGCTTCAATATATTTTACAACAGATTTATTTTCTAACATTGAAACCTATGGGAAATTTGATCCCTTAAAATTGATTTGTAATGATATTGTGAATTTAAAAAAGAATTTTACTCAACAGTGTCAATAGAAGAGCATAGTAGGGCCCGTTTTCATGTACCAGGATACCCCAAGTCAGGCCTGTAACACCTTGTCAAAATTTTTACTCATATGTACATCTATTCGAGAACCATGCCTACTTATAGTATCTAGACCTTGATGTATTTTTTTTATAAAACACTTACTCAATATATACCATACTTTTTGGATTTTATTCTTATAAATAGTATTATACCAATGTAATTATCTATTTTTCTTCAATATAAGGATTTAACTAGAGTTTTCAAATCCTAATCCCAAAAATAATCAATATTCTCTTATGATACTAACTATAACAACCCAAAACATTATTATACATTAATAATTTATTAATTATTTAATGTAAACATAATAAAACCAAAAATATTGTGATGTATAGTGTATTTGGGAGTATGGTAAATTTCATAAAAACATATTACATTAAATACAAAAAATTATTGAACACTTTTTTCACATAATCATAATATTCCAATGAACATAAAAATGCATGAAATATCCTTGAAAAAACATAAGACATGGGTGATATGTAAAACCCAATAAGAGAAAAAACAATGAATAACATAAAGAATATAAAACATTCTTTAAAATAGGCATATCAATATTGAATAAAAGGAACATAAATAATAAGGAATGATATAGCATTATAATCATAACATTGGAAATGTGGAAACAACTTAGCTCACTACATTATAAACATTGGTGAATGTTAAACCTACCGATGCAACATGGAGGAAAAATACCCATAAAGGAATCATGAAAACCCCGTATCATAATATGATGTATCGTGATACTAACCATTATCCAATTCATTTGAGTGCAATATAATTTTGGGCACAACTGTCATATTCATTTCATTCTCATGCTTATGTGTTCCCCATATATTGTTCAACTAAGATTCCTTAATCATCATAATTTATTACATGATCAAAGAGTATATAATATATACATGCATTAACACTATAAATGATGTATATGTGGATAATGGTTATTTACCTTGTTTGAATATGGTCATGTTATTTACTACACAATTGTTTTAGAATGAAAAATCACAGTTCAATTTTTTCAGCATAATAGTGTCACACACAATTCAAAAAGTTGGTTGATGAGAGAGAAAGTTCTCTCAAATGTTTAATAAATTAAATTGAAAGTATGTGGTATATTTAAATACATTTCTGAAAAAAATTATTTGATATAAAATGAATAACATAATAAATAATCTTGAAGAGTGATTGGAATGGAACGCCCCCTTATAAAATTTTGGCATGGTATGGTGTGTACATAAGGGTTCATAGGATGAAAAATGAGAGTGAAAGTGGGTCTAATAATTTATAAATAAATTTTTATATAAGGGGGAATAATTAATAACATATCCCAAAAATATGAAAAATTCAATTAAAAGACATAACCTAAAAGGAGTTCTTAATATAAGTTAATAGTGGAAAATCCCTTACGAAACATCAGAATAGTAATTGATAACATAAAGGTCAAAATAATGGAGAATACATAATATCCCATTACAAAACATCAATATAATAGTAATTTATTTTTTATAAATAATTAAAATTATAAAAAAGTTCAGTAATGAATATAAATTCAAAATATGCAGCTTGAATTGAATGGATGATAGGAAGTTGATGACCCCTTATAGAATTTCGACATAGTAACAACATAGTTATGGGACCAAATTCGGGATAATAATTTGTAAATCATTAAAATAACATAAAGTATATAGTTTGGTAATGATTCCAAATGAATGAAAATATAAACATTTGAAATTAACAAAAACTAATTTTCAATATTTTGCTAAAATTTGAATGTATAGATAAATGACCATTATTTGAAAGGGAGATCGAAAGGCTTGTGAAGGGATTCTTTATAGCACGGTGGGGCCTTGGTAGAACTATATGGAGTTAATTTAAGAGTTTTAATGTGCTATATGGATTTTGAGTAACGAAAAATGGGGCAAAGTATTAGTTTATCTAGTAAAAGTGGATGATTTCTTTTTATTTTGGTTTCGGACCCTACATAATAAAATATCAAAAAACACAAACATTCCCATGGTTTTTCTAATTGTTAATGAAAAATGGGTTATTATTAAATTGTGTTATAAAGATACGTTCATAGTTTATTAAAACATTATGATTGGTTATGTGGGAAAGTGTTACATTCATAAACATTATTTTAAAAAACTAAAATATATTATAAGTTTGTTGGATTCATAATAGAATTAAAAAAATATAAATAAAATAAAATTATTTAAAATTTAAAATTTATATTTTCACTTGTATACAATTCATATTACATCTTATATCACTTTTTGTTCATTGTGATGTCATAAAAAACAATGTATATTTGTACGGTATTTAATTTGTACTTAAAACACGACTCCCTCAGAAAATTATGAACAATTTACCACTATATAATTTCAACATTATGATGCCAATAAAAATCCATTTTATCAACATAATTTCCAAAATATGTGAATTTTCAATTTTAAAATAAAAATATTAATTTAATGAAAATTATAGGTTTTTAACAATAACATTTTTTGAAGCCTTATATATATTACATTTGACATCAAAAAAATTATATGATCATTTATATTTCATAAAAATTATTTAATAACAATATTTTATTAAAATATTATTTATTTTGAAACCCTATTAACTCATCATAATAAATTTCATAATTGAAATTGTATACTAATTAAAAATAAAAATGTTCATTTATCTAATTGTTAACAATAATTATTTAATTATTTTATAATTTAACAAAACATATAAGAAATACTATAATGTAATAAATATATAAATATTCTTTCCATTATGTTTAATTTTATTATAACACTTGTAAATTTTTTATTATTTTTATTCTACCTATAATTAAACTATTTTTTTACTAGGGTAATTAATATTCACTACAATTACTATTCATATTGATCAAAAATTATGTTCACATAATTACCTAATATTAATTTTGATGATTCATAATATAGAATAAATTATATTAAAATTCATTATTTAAGGAGCAATAATTTCATTTGAAATATAAAACACAAGCATAATGGAAAACTGTTTTTCTAAGCAAATGTATGTTAACATTAAAAATAAACTTATAAAAAAATCCAGAGTAAAGATGATTTGATGTCTAATTAATAAAATAAATTAAATGAATACTTATATTCCATTTAATTAAAATTAAAATAATCAATATAATTTTAAATTAATTAATTTATCAATATTAAATAATATTTTATATAAAAACATTATTTTTCACTAGTCACCAAAATATCTATACTTTTGAAAATATTATAAATATTCACCCTATGTTTATTATAATATGATGTCATAAAAATGTAGTTTATTTTCATAAATAATTATTCAAAATGGTATTGAAAATAATTATAATATATTTTTATAAAAATATATATAAATATTATTGAGGGAAAACATACAAAAATATTGTACCAAACATTGATATATTATATTCAAATAATTTATCATTATATTTTGGAGATATATATATTTCATAAATTTTTTAATCCGACTCATATGATAATTTTAATAAAAAGGATAAAATGGTAATATCTAAATAGTAATTGTTTCTTTATATTCATTTTTTCTTATTACATATGATTTTGAATAAATTTTCACTTTTGAAAGGTCATGGAATTACAATGAGTTTCTAAATGATCAATGTAGTGAACAATGTACGATTGAATTATTCATGAGGAAACATCCACTTTCATCATTTGGATATTAGGATCCAACATTGGTATATAAATGGATCAAAACCATTGGGAAAATATTTTATATTCATCAATTTTTGAGGATCAGATATATTTTGTAAGGAATTTATCATATGGAAGAAATATAAGATCAATAGTTGAATCTTTTCAATAATAAGAGGCAGCAAGATTATATTGAATCTATTTAATGGGATTAGATCAGTGAGATATTAATCACTTAGTAGATGATTAAAATTTTATATATAAATATGGAGAAGTAACATCTTCAAATGAAACACAATTTTAAAGAAACTAATAGTTCCAATTATCATAAATTCGTAGGGGATTCAAGGGATTCTTATGGTTTAATTATCATCCCATAAAAAAAATCAATTCTGTAGTGTCCTAAAACAAAGTATTCAAATAACATTTGCTGTATTAGATTGTAATAAATATATATATATAGTGTTTCATTTTCTTTTTTGGCCATGATGGATATTAGAGTTACCCATAAATCTCATTGTTATGATACGAAATAAAAATTGGAGTTCAATGTCAATTTTAAAAATAATAGAGAAAAAAGATGATATTTCATTTAAACTAAATGTTTTATGTAATCATAGAGGAAATATCCTAAAAGGGACTAGTAAATATTTAAAATTTGGAATGGAATGTCATCAAACAATTAAATGTTAATGAGATGATATGGATATAGCTAGTGATGTGAATATAGAAAATTCTCCCTAGAATGCACCACCCATGATCCAATTTCGCAAATACATAGAGTATGAAAATTATTTTCATTGTTGAATAAATATGAATGATTTTTTATGATCATCATTAGTGACCTTGTAATCCCAATGTAAAAGTGAAATATCATGTGATCATTGCCTTTGATGTGTATTATGTTAATTACATAGTTAATTCTCAAAATATCATCCAATCTAGTATATCTAATGTTTTATTTCATTATAGATCCACCAATAGTTTTATATCTTAATAATCATACATGGGTATCATGATATCAACTCAATAATTATATATTGTTTAATCTATGAAAACTTATTTTCACACCATCCACATCTAAAGTTAATATATTTCCTATATTTTATGTTTGTGGAAATTTACATACAAAAAATAATAAGATTCTAAATATTTCTTATTTCAATGTGATCTTGGAATTATTTATATTTATCTATATAGAGACCATATAAATTTCAATGTAAAGGAAGTCAATTTTCACATTTTAGAATACTAATGAACCTATAATAATTTATTTATTCAGGGATGAATATTAACATACAATGTATGTTACTTCATAATTTTGGATCTTAATTCAAATACATGATTGTTATTTATCTATGATGATTATAGAGGAAATAAAAATTGAGGTTACCCTATTCTATAACATTTTTATTTCAATCCGGAAGAATAGATAGGTATACCACTAAAATGTGAATTTGAGTTTTCTATATATCTAATACATGGTTCTATATATATATCAATCACTCTATATAGAATTGACCAATTAAGATTTAGGTACTGAAGTATAAACTATTTGAGAATATTTATAACATATTATTACACACTATTGTGTCTCCATGGGGTGAAAATATTCATTTTGTTAAAAAGAATGACTGTTCAATGCCTCTTTGTGTTTATTAATGGGATCACATAAAAAGTTTAATAAAAAAAATTATCATCACCCTCTTATAGTGGACTTATTTGATGAAATACAGAAATCCTGATATTTTTTACGGATTTATCTTTCTTTTCTATATAATTAATTTTTGTTCTAGTTCGAGGATATACTCATGATTAAATTATTTACATGGTATGTAAACTATGAATTTGTAGTTATTGAATTGGGTCTTTATAATCACTTAGATATGTTCATGTACATAATGAATTGCATCTTTAGAGACTAGCCCGTTCAATTTTTTGTCGTATTCATAACTAACAATCTATTATATTTAATGACCGCACAAGATCATGATGATTGGTTGTGAATTTTTATGAAGGCCATGAGGAATTAAAATCGTTATGAAATATTTACCATGTGTTAATGTTGGATTCTAAAAGGTTAGCTTGTGGGGAAATATAATCACATGTGTTTTTATATCATTATATAATTCAATGAATTTTTTTTAAGAAATGTAAATGACTAACCATGATGACTAAAATCCAATGTTTCAATAGGGTGTCTATATATTAGTGATGTTTTATAAAATATTTCTCAGTATATAATAATATAATTACAATTCACACTCAAAAACTAGTTAAGTTTATATGTAAAAAGAAATGTAAAGATAATTTATTGGAGAAGAATAAAAGGCTGGTCAGTGAACTTATGATCAGAGTTATTTGTAATAGAAAATGTTTTGTGTTCTATATTTATGAATCAATGAAGGTATCAGGGTGTGTAATAATGATAAATTATATGGTGATATATTATGATTCACTTTAATTGAAGGTCCATTGTTAACATTATCCAAACCCTTATTTGAAGGTATATGCTATAATTGTTTTATAAAATATGTGGTGGAATTATATTATTTCAAAATTAAATGTCATATATACTGAACATAAATTATCAAAGTATATTTTCATTCATAATGAGTTGAACATGAAATAAAGATGATGGTTGGAGCTAATTTATTATTATGAATACTCAATAAAATACCACCATGGTAATGAAAATAAGGAGGAAAATTCATTAAAAAAATGACCATCAAAAATTTTCTATGAATATGATCACAAATTTTCTATGATGATGATAAAAAAAGATCCAATATTTTTGGATTTTAAAAACGATGGATATGGGAATATTAATCGATGATAGAAATTTTATCTAGTTCAAAAAAATGTTGAAACGTAAGTCCATGTGAAGATTGAAGAAGAACATAAAAAAGATATAGAGATATATAATAAGGTTAAAAGTTTCTTATGTTCATCATAGAATGTAAAATATAGAAATTATCAAACAGGGAAAATGAATTTGATGGCGTATATGAAATGAAACAGAAATAAAATATGTATGAGAATATATTTCCTAAAATTTAATCTATTTGAGAACTTCCAAAATATGAAACCATGATTCTAAATGAACTTGATATATTATAATTATATATCCTAGAATAAAAATTTTATGTAATTAATATTATTGATAATAACATGATAACTATGACTATATATTTATTAAATAATAATCATTTAATAAAATAAGAAATGACATTTGAATTTTTTTTCTAAAATAAAGATTAGTCATGCTTTTAAAACATAATATAAAATTTAATATTACCACATCTATAAAGTTTATTTTAAAAAATAAATACATTTCATTAAATAATCTTATCAATATTGTATTAGGGTGATTATTTTGGTATTTTGTTTAAAAAATATTATATTTTTATGAATAGTGAAACATATTAAATTTTAATTTAAATCATCAATTTTTTTATTTATGTTTATATTTTTAATTTTTTACAGTTATAATTATTTCACTTCTATAAAAAATAATCCATATTATTTCATTTGAATAAATTTAATATTGAAATTTGAATAAAAATACTTTTAATATTTTGAACATTTTTTCTTCAAAAACCCTCTTTTCAACGTGTTTGTAAGAAAAATTTAAAATTAATATTTTTTAATTATGTGAATTTAATTAATAACATTAATTCCATATTTGTGAATAAAAAATATATTATCTATTAATATCAACATAATTATTTTCCTTAGTATATAATTAAAACAATAAAAATTAATTCTCGTGGATAATGTAAATATGAATTTACAATGGGTTAAACATTGAAGATAATTGTTAAAAATGACCTAAAACATTATGAACAAATATTTAATGAAAAAACATTTAATTTTTTAACTATAATATTTATTTTGACACATTTATGTATATATTTTCATGATATCATCCATATTATTGAATAATTTCAAAAAACATCAAGGGTTCCACTTACCTCACTTATAAAAGGAAACCTACATTCCTCTCCACAACTCACATTAAAAAACATTTTTCTAGGAACAAACCATAAAATATCAATTCATTAATTCCAAACCCTCATTTTGGATGCCTTATTTTCAGCATAAATCCATCCCCATAATGAGTATGGATCAAATTTATCGATGATACCTGAAAAAAAGGTAATGTACTTCAATGAGATATTTTTTTTTTTTCTTTCTACACATTGATAAAATATTATAAAACATTTATGATATAATATCCACAATATAATTAATATACATCGGTTTTATAATAATATATTTCGGACTTAAAAACAATCTACACTTTCAATAACTAGGTTTTGAAATCACCATTCATGTGTACGGGGGAGTAATGCCTAGTGAACCAATGTCATTTATTTTGAAATTACCACCTCTAAATATGTGTTGTAATGACTAATAGAAAGTATATAAATTATATTAATAACATATATATATCTTATTCATTTTATCATTTATACTATTTTACATTCTATCCCTTATCAGGTATGATAACATTTCTCTTATGTACGATAAAACACCTCCACAGTAATCAATGTGATTCCTTTTTCACTGAAACTTCAAAAGGAAGGTGATAATTATAATGTTACTTATTATATATTTTATATATGAAAAATAAATGGTATTCATGAAATATTTATTATTATTTAAATATAATTTTAATTCCTATAGTTTTTCTCACTTTAAGATTAAAACATTATTCATTAACTTGAGGAGTACCACGTTCAAGAAATCAATGTGATTATATTTTCATCACAAAAAGTCATGGATGATAAATATAAGTATATAATTATATATTTATGATATAATGATATTTATTGAATAATAATATATTTTATAACTCATTTCAATAATGATCATTGAATAATTGAAATGTTACTCATTCATACGGACAAACTGCCGTCTTCATGATTATAACACACTTCACTTCTCACAATCATATTCAATGATTGGATATAAAAGTGTATGTGATGTAAAAATTTTATAATTAGTTTATTATTATTATTAGTAATATGATATCACTATATAAAATTATCATGAAACTGATATTTCATTGTGAAAAATAATGAGACAATAATGAAATTAACACCAAAAACAAAAAAACTTATGAATGGTTACTAATAGATAGATGATAAGATGTTATAAAAGTTAAATATATGAAATTATAATTATTAATTTGGTCTTAAATTTTGTTTTTAACATCTTTACGACTATTTTAAAGGATGTGAAATCACATTTAAAAAATAAAATCTATAAGATAAAGGATTTTGTCTCAATTCCATTTCTTTAAGGCATATTTTATTTATAAGAATATATTTTTTATGGTGTATATACTACCCCTTTGGTACGTAATATCACGATTCCATACAAATTGATTGTCTTTTATGTTTTAATGTGAATTATTCCATCCCAGGGTAAATGATTTCAAATTTACCGAGAGTTAATGAATTTCAAATCATATTTTTTTCACAATGTTATATTACAAATTTATCAAAATTGGTATTTTTTTATGAGTATAAATAATTTTTATTATCCTATATTTTATTTAAACTTTTTAATTTGTATATAATGTTGATACACATAAAAACTTCTTTTATTAATTCTCAATTCACCGTTCTGATCATATTAAGGGTTTATTTCACAATCTCATTTTAATTTAGATTTTTTCCATAATTGTAGTTGAAGGGTGTTATTCAATGATTTTATAAAAAACCCCATTTAATCTTTCTCTCCACTAGATATTCAAGAATCAATAATTTCATTCTTCCATTGGTTCAAGAATAGTAAATTGTTATGTTTTATATTTTTTTTAGAAATTCATACATCATTTCTCACTTTGGTCGTAAATCTTTTTTTCATTCAAAACCCTTTTTTCAAAATTTATTTACAAAATGTTTTTAACCATTTTCAAATATTTTATTAATTAAATATTTATCCATTATATTAATTATAATTTGTTTTAAAGAACTATTTAGTTAATTTTCAAAATAATTCCCATTTTTTTTAACAAATAGTAGAATGTAATATTTGTTTTACATTGTTTGAATTGATTGAAATTTATTGTTGTTATTAATAGTTTACTATTTTAAATATATTTTATAAGATTCTAATTTTATTTTCATAGAAACATATTTTCCATATGTTTTGTGAAATTTTTGATTTAAAAAGTGACTTTATAAATGATAAATATTTTTTCCTCGATATGTTTTTGAGATCCTTTATGGTATTTCTATACATCAGTTAGAAAATACATTAATTCTTACTCAAAAGTGTATATATTTCAATGATAAAATACTTATTATGTATATAGATGAATTATGGTCATTTTTACCAAGGAATGCACTGAAATTAACCCACTTGACTTATTTTTTAGACATTAGCATTCCCATTAAATGTTCACTTTTCTATTATCATTGAAAATTAAATATCCCTTAAAAATCCATATTCTTATTATTGAAATTTTCATTTCTTAAAAAATATATTATTTATACATACGGATTTATACCTTGATTGTATGTTTTTATATAGGTAAATATGGATAAATACTTGTTCGGTTTATAATATTAATATTTTATGATATATAACATTATTTTGGAATTAAATCGATTATTTGATATATGAGGAATTATTTGGACCTAGAATGTATAGGTGGGGCCCATATATAGATAGCCACTCGATATAAAATTTATAATAGGGGACAAATAATTTTCCATCATTAGGTATATGGGTTTTACTAGATAGTTTTAAACTATATTAAGATATATTATTAAAACAGTGGTATCATGTGTTAGGGGAACATGATATCCAATAATTACGATTTCCCTTCATTTAGAATTTACTAATTATTATCCATGAGATTTTTTAAATGGTATAGTATATAGATTCTTTTAATTTTAATTTCTTTATTAATGTTCACATGTTTTAATAATTTTTCATTCCAAATTTATTATTACTTATCAGGTTATGATAGTCAGACTACTAATTAAATGGATTTCATTTTCTATTATATAAATTTGTACATTTATTATGAACTATGATACATTATCCTTAATATTTTATCTAGATGCAATTTCTTCTTAGTTTATTGATTACGTAGACTGTGTGTTCATTTGTTTTACCTTGTCATATGTAATACTATCAAATTTGCATTAACAATGTTATTTTATGTGGATAAAAATCATTCATAGATTCTTTATTTCATGTAATTTTTCTATTTATTTACCTTCACATAATTATTATTCAAATTGATTAATGATTTTATTAACTTTAAATAACACTTTCTAAAATTTTTGGGCTCACCCTTATTATGTTTACTTTCCATGGAATTCTTGATCCATACTGCGAATGATATGGAATGATATTATGGATTGGATGATTAAAATGTCCAATAGAAATAATTTTTTAATTGGTGTTTTCAAATAAAATTTAAGGCCCATGTGTGTGTCTAGTATATGAAGACTAACAAAAAATTTAATCAATTTGGATGATATTCATTATATTTATTCCAATGTAATAAAATACGAACTGCCTCTGGGCTACTAATGTCAGGGTAAAAACTATTTGTATTAGATAGTGGTTTAGTAGAAACAAAGGTAACATGAATTATGTAAACATATATTTGGATACATAAAAATATTATAGACATAGATGATAATAATAGGTGATAATACATGAGTATTGGTAGGGAAGATGTTATATGTTTCATACTAAAAAATAAATCCTTGTTTTCATACTATATGCAGACATGTTTATAAAATAGAGATACCTATGGGTAAATATGTTGAAGGCGTCTTATTATGTTTGAAATTATTTCAACTAGATGCATGACAACATGACTTACTATAGAACTGGATTTAAACTCCTAGGGGATATTCTTTGGGTAAATCACATTTTAGTCGTGACCCCTTATTAAGGATTTTAATTAATTCTTATAATGAAGACCAAGATGAAACCTAAGGTGTATTAGATTGAAATGATAGTGATTCAATGGAATATTAAAATTCATTACATGTAGAATAATAGCGAATTATGAGATGATATTTCAAGGATAAATGAAGCATACTCTGGATGGAAATAAGTCTCATCCTAAGGATCCACTTAAAGTTTTCTATCTTAACTGTGGTGAATCTTGTAACTATTTCTGTCAATGCCAACCTCTAAAGGATAAAAACTCAAAGAGGAATGATCGAGGTTTAAATAAAATAAGGAATTATTTATGTATTGTGAATCAGGAATTAAATTTTTGAAGCGTTTTAAAAATGTTATATTTGTTAGAAGGATTATGAAATGTCAATAGATTTTTTGAAATTTTACAACCATTTCTGTATTGATTAATATTTTATATATGGGTATAATCATGGGTTTATGAGTTTATGATTAATCATATATTAACTATATTAATAATATATTTTTTGGTATTTATGCATGTCTAATAATATTAATTATATTTTATTATAGAATTTTTCACTGAATATGTTTTAGTAGAATAGTTATTTGTAGAATAATTCATTTACATTTTATAGCCATAATATTAAATGTGTTGATAAACTCTAGGGTTTATATGATCTCTATAGACATTTTAATAATATTCAAATGATAATATTATATTTTATTTAAAAAAATTGTTTATTGGAAACCATAATAAAAAGATTATTTAAAAAATAATTTTAAGTATATTTTGTGTTATTTGAGAGAATTAAGATAATAATATTAATATGGCATTATAAATCTCATAACCATCTTGTGGATTAAAAACCTGTTACATTAGAAAAGGTCATCAAACATGAACCCATGACTGAAGGATGATAAGGGTTTGGAATCCACCATTAACATTCATGATGTATTTGTTAGTATTTAATTATATTTAGTTTAAAATATGTTAATGATGAACCAGTGTTGTTACATTATCGTTTAGAGAATGATTTATTATATTTAAATTTTTTTGATAAACATATTATCATTGGAAAATAGTTTATGAAATAAAGATAGAATTTTCACTCATTCAGTGATCTTATAATCTATTATATGATAATTTTTCTACTTTAGGTATTGGACCATAATTTTTGTATATTTGATTCATAGATTAAGGGATTATATAGAAATAGATCAATGTATAAAAAATGATAAATTTAAGGTTATGAAATAGAAACATATCTAGACTGTATATTTACTTATATTTATAAATAACAATATAAATTCTCTTATTTATGAAAAATTATTTGATATAAAAAATGTATCATATTACATTAATATATAGTAAATTACATGGTCGTTTGAATCATCACATATATATGGTTTTGATGCCCTTAATATTCCATCGATCAGTAACTTTTGTGTGATCAATGTACTCAATATCATTGTATATTATTTATAATTATCCTTGAAGTTTTTATCTTGACATTCCATTTAAAAAAAACATATTTATGTGTTAGTTCATATGAAATTGGTACTTCCCTTTATCTCTTATTAAGAGGTTGTTTTGTAATTTTTTTATGATGATGTTTATCAATATTTAAATCATTAAATATAAAACCCTAAATTACAATGATCATTTTTAAATTGTGAGGACATAATCTATTTATGTTTGTGATAATGTGACACCGGAAAAACATAAAATAAGATTAATTTATTCAACAACGTATTTGATATGCTACACTGATCTTAAATAACCCATAAAATATATTTCCATCAATTTAATATCATCGATAGCTGATATACCATATAACTCTATGTCTCAATGAAATGTAATATATCATAATATTACATTATATGAGTTAAATTTTTTGTTAGGAATATGAAGATAGAAAATATTAAAATTATGGTTATTTACTTATAAAATAAGAGCCATTAAAAACAAAACAAAATTTCTTTCTGAAAAAAAATTGTTCTAAAAATATGATTTTTAGGATTTCTTCACATAATTTAAAATGTTTTTTCCAATATTGGAAAATTGATTTTAGAAAATAAAATTTATTTTTGATATCATCTTACAAAATTGATAATATGGTGAATTTGTATGATTTTTAATGAAAAGTTTCTTTTATGAAGAATAATAAAAAATTAATATATTTTCATTATCAATATCCATTTTGTTGAAATTATTTATAATGTTAAATTATATTTTTAATTTATTTATAGTAAAATTATATACATTTTATATCAAATATTAAATTTTCTTTCTTTGGTAAAAAATCTATTATGAATTTTTTTTATAAAAACATTTTAAACGTTTGACTAAAATTCTCTTAAAAGAACCTATTTATCATCACGTTCGTGAGATTAATTTTTAATTAATGTTTTACACATGTGTAAATGGTATTTATAAAATCATTTTCCCTAATTCAAATCATAATAATTTATATTATATAATAATATTTAAATATTTTATTACAATAATTGATTCAAATATATTAAATATTGAATAAGATAGTTATGGTAAAACTAGATTTAAAGGACGTTAAACAAAAAGATAATTGTTAAAAATGAGGTTACAAATACTCCAACAACCATTGGTGATAAATGTTTTGACTACATCTCCAAAATTTTAAATAATGTCTTATTTTAGGGGATTTTCAATGATAATAATGTGGGAATGATTGATTAATTGAAAAAAAAGTGTGCCACTTGGTTCACATTGAAAAGGAATCTCCCTATCCCCTCCAATTCACACCATAAATTGATTTTTTGTCCATGTAATGACTAAATTGAATCCAAAATTCCATTCCCTTTTATTATAATCATTATTTTTGGTAGAAATCAATCATTTTATGGAAGTTGGATCATAATTAAAGATGATACCTGATGAAAATGTATCATTCTTTAATAATAGTTTTTATTTTATTTCATAATATACCTCACTAAAATATTATTAAACAATGATTATATACTAAAATAAGTATATTTAATATACATAGACGTTTTTATAATAAATTAATGACCTAAAAACCTCACTTCATCCATCAAATTGTTTACAAAACCAACATTTTTGTGTACATAGGCCTAACTCTTGAAAAAAATGATGTATTCATTTTACCTTTACCACCTCTCACACATGAGTTTTATTATGGATCTAATGTATATATTTTATATTAATAATATAGTTATACACCTATTGAAATTATATCATATATACCATTTTTTCATTCTATATTCGATATGGTAATGTTTCTCATGTGTACAGAGAACCACCACCTTTAGAAGTGACCTGATTTGTATTTCAATAATGATTTACATAGAAAGTGATTCATATATATTTATTGAGAATATGATGTATAAGATACATAGTTGTGATATTCATAATAAATTATCATTCTTAAAATATAAAAAATAATTTTATTTTTTAACTTTTCACTCACATAATGATTATAGCATCACCCGTATACGTCTTGACTATAGAATTCATGAAGTAATGTGAATCTATTTTAATCCTAGCACCATATGGAAGATATATGTAAGTATATAATGCAATATTTATGATATTATTTTCATTATGAAAAGATAATATATTTAATAACTCCTTATCAAATTGTTATTTAAAAAAGGGATATTACTCACGTGTATGCAGAGTCTGACATATTTTGGATAGTAACCTACATCATTTATAAAAACAATGTTTTATTATTGGTATTTAAAGTATAATTGGGGGAAATATTAAAATTAGTTCATGATTATTATTCATTATATTATATTAATATATAATATTTTCAATAATATGATCATTCATGATGAAACACACATTATAAGACGATGAAATTAGCATCCCATGTAATGATAGTAAAGAATGATTATTAACAGATTTGTTAATAGATGTTATTAAATGATTATATGTTATACTATAAATATTAATGTAGTTAATTAAAAATTTAATACCAGTTTTAAAACCAATCTATAAGGGGTAATAAACATTCATCCAAAATGAATTGTGAGATAAGAGATTTTATCTCAATTTCATTTCATTAAGGAATATTGTAAAATTAAACACATAATTTATATTTTATGTTGTATATAATTTCATTTTGATATGTAAGATAAATTTTCATTTTTAATTATTGATATCTTTAGTATTAATATTAATTATTTAATCTAAGGGGATTTCATATAAAAATTACCAAGCTTTAATGAATTTAAAAACTCAATTTCTTTTCAGATGGCTATATTACGTCTTCGTCGCCATTGATATCCAATTGTTACATATATAATAAATTTTAATTATCATATATTGTATTTATACATATGTGATGTTTATATATAGTTTATACATATAATTGGATCATTTCTTAAATATCACATCAATATTATGTTATTTGTAATTTTTTTTCACAATCTCATTCTAATATTAATTATTCTTGAATTTTGGTTGAAGGGAATTATTTGACCATTTAATAATAATCCCATATCAATTTAGTGTTCTTTTTTAATCATAAATATTTCAATTAATAGTTCCATATTTAAATTCTTTAGTATTAAAATTATTAGAATTCTTTTTAATAAAATAAAACATCATTTTTCTCTTCGGTCACAAATCCATTTCCCCCCAAAACCATGATTTCTGAAAAATTTTAAAAAAATGTTTTTAGAATTTTATTAATTAATTTTTTAGAAAAATTACTCATATTCTATTTTTTTCCAAATTAACCTTTTTTTCTTTTTCAAAATAACCAATTCTATATTTTAAAAGAAAAAGTGAAAGGAATCATTGTTTTATTTTGTATGAGATGAAAAGAATTTATAGCCATCATGGACATCCAAATTGTTTAAAAAATAATTTTTAAATTTCAAAGAATATTCTTAAATATATTTTCTAAAAGTATTTTTTCAATTTTTTTAAAAGAGACTTTCAAAGCGAAGAGGATATTTTCATCAATAGTGTTATCACATGTCGTTTTATGAATTTTTTTCTCATCATTTAAAATACCCTTAATTCCAACTACAATGGTAATATGTATAATATATACCATGATTATTCTTTATATGGATGGTTTATGATCATTTTAACTATGAAATTTATTAATTGTATCATTCAAAATATATCTTTGTAGTCGTTAACATTACTTTATAATGTCCATTTTCATAAGTAATTGAAAATTAAATTTTCCTTAAATATCCTTATTATTTATCAAAGATATTTTTAATTAGAAGACTATATATCTTGTATTCATAGAGTTTTCTATATTTAATGACATTTCATTATTTGTGGAGATATTAATAAGTCATTATGCATCAATATATTTTGATATTTGAAGATAAGGCATATTTTTTTCATAATTAAATCAATAATTTGAAATATGAAAATTGTTTTTGGATATGAAGGACTTGAGTGGGGTTTTTTATAGATATCCCCTTGATGGATAAGTTGTCCCATGAGATGAATCTATTGGATAAACATAGTTAAATGGTTTTTTACCCATATGTTATATACATTATTTATGATAGTTAATCACAGTATAGGTATCATGTTCCTTGGAAGACGACATTTAATGATTAAGATTTTTAACATCAATAATTAAATTATTAACATATATGATATTTTTAAAATGAGATGGTCCCTAGATTAATTTAATTTAAAGAAATTCATTAAGTGGATTGTACATTATTTACTTATATTTACATATCTATTATTACCTATACAGTTATGGTTATTATTTTATTGATTAAATCAAATGTGTTTTTTAGTTATATACTTTTCCATATTGATTATTATCAATGATAATTTCATGTTTATATTATCTATGGATTCACTTTATTCATAGATTATTTTTTTAATGGAATGTGTGTTCAGTTATTTAGAATTCTATTTTTACTATTATACATGAAATACATGCATTTATATTACCTATGTATTCAATTACTTTTTAATTTATTGACTAAATTTAATATTTGTTTAGTTATTTTCCTCTATTTATGGAATATTCTTGTTAATTAATTACCTCTTCAATTTTACATAACTATACAAATAATCTTATATAACCCTTAATTTTTTCCCAGGAATATAGAAATTTGAAAATGAATGATATTTAAGGATTATATATAGAAAATAATTACATTGTTAAAAAATTTTGGGTTTAATTTTTCTATTAAAAAGTAATGCAAAGATCATATATGTATATAGTTTATAATGTTTAATAAACTATTACATCCTTCGAGATAAATTTCATTCTATCTTATTCCAATTTAATAAGGACTACAACTGCTATGGGCTAATGGGGTTGGGGTCAATACATTGATTTTTATAGATTAATAAGTGTCATAAGCCATCCATGTGTCCCAATGATAATGTATTTAATGGAGGATCTATTGGGTGAGGATCACAGTACACCATTCTCTATTAATCCATTAACTAGTAATATTATTAAAAACCTAAACATTTATTTATATTGGGGTGGAATGATGATATATATTACATTATTATATTTATTATTTCTATATATGTAAAGAAATTAGTATGAGTAAAAAAATTTTAAGGTAATGTCACAATGATTAAAAATATCACAAAAAATTTGGAAAACAAACCGTAGATTTTTTTAGACTAAATAATATATATTGTCAATAATCATATATAGGTTATAGTCGATCTCTTCATAATGTAAAAATAATAATTTCTATTAGATCGTATTTCTCTCTATATAGTATTTATAAAATATACATTATTGTAGTGGTATGATTTCATGGAGAACCGTATTATATTTTATCTGATTGAAATATGAGTTTTACTAAAATATTCTTTGGATTACTTCTACAGGATAAGGATTCAGATATAAGATTTGACACTGACATTCACCCTCATTTATATGTTCAGACTAATAGGACCCTTAAATATATAGAATCCATGTTTATTGGTTGTATTTTGGACATTATAGTAGGTTTGGATCACTACATTCCTTTAGTAATATTTCTATATAATAATATATTTCACTCCATCTTTTATATGAATCTCTATGAATACCTCAGTGTTATGAAGTGTAGAATACTAGATTTCTAGAATAAAATTTGATAAATGATATAGGGAAATGATATAGTTATCGAGATGGAAGATAATGTTATATCCATTTAAAAACACATAATATTTTCTTATGGTTGATAAAATTTTTATTTCCAACAATTGTTGGATTGATCTTGAGTAATAATTGGCTATACGGTATTATTTTGAAATTCTGGACCATATCATGAAGGTATTATATTTATTTTTTATTTTACGGAATCTATAACAAGTTCCTAATGTATTTCACATATCTATAATGAGGAAGAACTTACCTGACACATAAAATATAAAAAACTCAATGTTCATACTTCTAGGGAACAAATATTCATATGATGAACAACTGATAGATATTCATGATCATATAGACAAAGATCTATGAAGCAAGACGACTCATATGGTTAATTTATTATGGAGAAACAATTGATTTCATGAAGATATATGGGAACATTATGATGTGATGACGCAGTGTAATAATCATTAATATGTATTATATTTATTAATATCATGTGAAAAAATGGTTTTAAGTGGGGTAAAATGTAATACCCTAATATTGTTATGAAATATTTGTCTTTCAATTTATTATTTCTTCACAACATGTGTTTTATGAAATAATGAGTTTAAAATAATAGTGTAACATTATTAAAATATTATATATCATTTATCGAATAGGTATTTGATTGGAAGGTAAAATAGTAATAACTAAATTATGAAAAAATTAGTTCTATACATTTATAAAATTAATATAGTATTTGTATTTAAAAAATTTAAAATTAATTTGCTATTTTTTGTCAAAAAAGTAGTCTTAAGCTTAAAAATAATTTTATTTCAAATTATTAATACCTATCAGATAATTAGGTAAATTAAATTTATATATTTTTTACTTGATAAAAAATTTATGCAATTAATAAATATTTTTATAATAATATGAAAATAATAATTCCACTTTTATGCCTAAAAGTATATTTTTCCATTAAAGAGGGGTTTGTAGATGGGGTTCGGTATAGTGGTAAACACCCCATAATCATACATGAAAATGGGGTTTTAAAACCAAATGGGTGCAGGGCACTGTAGCAGCACTGTAGAAGAACTGTAACAGTGGTGGTACTATTGATCGGTGGGTACTATAGCGGCGGTAGGGCACTGTACCCGTGGCGGTACTTTGCATGTACTCTAGTAGGCTGATTACTATTCATAGAATGGGAATTGGGAAGAAAATATGGCCCTACGAGCTATGTAATGGGCTATAAGCCCACTGGGCCTTCAGGCTATGTAATGGGTCTCCCTCTACCTAGTTAAAAGAGGTCTTTGAACTACTTTAATAATAAACTGAGACTTCGACCCCAGTGTAACTCCAGATATTTTTATGAGAAATATTTTTTTTATGTTATATACATCATCAAAGGAATATTTCACTGCACAAAACACTATCTTGGCTTTCTTTACACGCAATCACGACCTTCCTCAATAGCTTGCGTTGTACGCAATACAGAGTTTCACTAAACAACGATATGCTATTAAAATATCATTAAAACATACTGTTATGAATAGTAATACCCATTTATTGACATTTTATAAAATTTATCATTCAAAATGGACTTCATTTTTTGATTCATAATATTGAAATTAGCCAAGGGTGAATTTTTGGTATTTTTCTGAAAACATTTAATTTTTGATGAATATTGAAAACCCTAGGTTACTATTTAAAAACTGACATTTTATTTAAATAATTATTTAATTTATTTAAATTTATTTTAGGTAAAAATTGATACATAATACCTATAAATTTTCAATGTAATTCATTGGAGTCATTTTATAATAATTTTAGATATATAAATATTTTATTGAACTTTTCACCGTCTTTTACCCACCTCCTAGGAGATTTTAATGATTTACATAAAACATAATTTTACTGCTTCTGTGAGTGGAATTTAAAAAATCCTAGAGACATGGTTTATATCAAGATGAAAATAATTTTTGGTGAATAGTCACTTTTTACTTTTATTTACAACGGTTCAAAGTAAATAGGGTAATTAAGGATAAAAATGATATTATTTTTACCCTAACACATGTCCCAATTCTATTAGATAAGTTTAATTCGACTGAAAACAACCTTAGGAATAAAATATGACCATTTAGGTCCACTTGGATTAGATTAGGACATTTAATATTATTTTATTTAAAGAAGTGTAAAAATATTTAAAATCAATGTTTAATAACTAAAATATTTTTAATATACGGTTATAAATAAGATAAATTCAAATATAAATATTCATTAGAAAGATAAAAAGATTTTCTAAATAATGTTATTTTATTTATAATTTTTAGAGTTTAAATAATTTAATTTATTTATGACACACTGATGATGTAGTAATTACATTATTAAGGAAATATTAACATAATTGATATTATAAATACCCAAATAAATGTAATTTTCGACTTTTTATGAATAAAAAAAAATTATAGGTTAATATGACATATTAGTATTTATTTATTTAACTTTTTTAACTAATCATGATGTTATTATTTTCACAAAAATAAATTACCAAATAGTGTCAAAATTGACATAAAAATGTTTTTAAAAATAATATTATATTATTAATTATTATTTTATTCCTGAAAATCTATGGTTTGGCCAAACTACATATATAAGGTTATATATATATTAATAATAAACCACTGGGGGTTATTTAGGCTTGTTATATTAAGTTAATTAACCATATTGTGTAAGAAAACAAGAAGACCCGATAAAAGTAAAATTATTTACCTTAAAGTTAAATCTAAATGATAATGTTAAAATAGTAACCTAATCTTGTCTAAAATATATTTTTTGAGATTATTTCGACCCATACCCGCGTTATCTTTGAAATAAAGCAATTTGGAGCTATGAAAAATTGAATATGACTTTATAATAAAATAATATTTTAAGTTTTTCCTAAAGTGCGCCTCTCCTCCCTTATAAAAGGGCACCTCCTCCCTCTCCTCCTAGAACCACATTGAGCCTTCATGCTTGGCAGAAAACTAAAAATTTATCTTCTACACTTCCCTAGAAACATCCTAGAGGTCCTGGTCTTCTTCAAATACCATCTTTAGTTGCCTAAGAGGAGGTTACGAAGAGGTGTTTCAAAGAAGATGTAATATCTGTTACCAATTCTTTTAACTTTATTTCTTCTTCTACTTAAACTTATTTAGTTGTTTCAGTATGATGTAATAAAATCAGTATCACTCATATACTTATATGTTATTATAAATATGAAACAACCCTTTTTCACCTTCAATCCATCCTACGGAAAATGAAATCACCGCACGTGCATACGTACGGAATACCGTCTTCACGCCGTGGTGTAATCTGTTTTCCACCGCCACCTTACTTGGACGGTTATAATGGTGTTATGAATAACTATATATTATTATTGTAAATTGATATTTATTCTAAAATAGTATACATACACTTCAATACAATTACACGATCATGGGAACTCTATCATCGCTTGTGCATACGTACGACCTACCATCTCCACGATGTGATGCGACTCGTTCTACATGATCTTTTTTGCATAATGATTATATAAATGAATTGAATGAACTTAATGAATAAATATGATATATATTACACTAATACCATTCTGTAAATGAGGTATCTATAACCTAAAAAGAATAATAAGAATTTATTTGACAAAACACACATAAGAATAAAAAGCAATAAACACCCGAATAAAAAGTAGAAATGAAATATTACTAATACAAAGCTAAGAATATGACCATATATGATTTCATAAAAATGAGTAAGATTCTGGAATAAGTCAATAACACTTTTTTATTTCTGAATAACTTTCTAAGGGTATCACCGTATTACCTCAGTAGTTATATATTGAGTTAGCTGTGACAACCCCTAATGGCACAACAGTCGCATCAAAAGTTTATAATTCTTCTCTGATTGAAGTTTGTGGGAAAGTGCTTCCTGTAAATCTTGTGATAATTCCTATAGTGTAATTTGATGTTATTCTTGGCATGGATTGGATTTTTTTATATGGAGCTAATATAAATTTCTAAAGAGGGGAAGACACATTTCATATTCCAGATCGATCTATGGTTGTCTATCGAGGCAAGGATGAACATTACCTTCCAACGGAATCTTCTTCCATCTTATGGGTCTTGATTCCACTAAATGAAGGTTATTTATCTCAAATGGTTGGAGAGAAACTCAAGATTAAGAATATGACCATTGAACAGGAGTTTGATGATGTCTTTCTAGAGGAATTTCCTGGTCTTCCACCAAATCTTGATGTTGAGGTTTCAATAGAACTCTTACCGGGTGCTTTACCTATTTCAATGAAACCTTATAGAATGGCCCCAATTAAGTTGCATGAACTGAAGAAGAAAATCAAAGAGAATCTTGATAAGGGATTCATACTCCCTAGTGCATCACCTTGGGGAGTACCTGTTCTGTTTGTTAAGAAGAAATATGGATCAATGAGACTCTACATTGATTATCGAGAACATAACAAGATCAATATCAAGAACAAATATCCTCTCCCATTCATTGAGGACTTATTTGTCCAACTACATGGAGCTCAATACTTTTCCAAGATTTATCTCCATTCAGGGTATCATCAATTAAGGTTTAAAAGATAGGATATACAAAAGATGGATTTCCGGAGAAGGTATGCACACTATGAATTTATAGTGATGCCATTTGGTCTTACTAATTCCCCTGCAATCTTCATGGATCTAATGAATATATTATTTTGAGGCTATCGTGATCAGTTTGTGGTAGCATTTATAGACGATATTATTGTCTATTGAAAGAGAAAGAAATAACATGAAGATCACTTTAGAAATGTATTGAAGACCCTATTAAAGGATAAGCTTTATGACAAATTTACCATGTGTGAATTTTGGTGTCAAAATGTTTCATTTTTGGGTCACGTAATCTCAAAATAGGGGATATCTGTTGACCCAACAAAAATAGATGTTATTGAATGATGGTCGAGACCAACAATAGTAACTGAGATCCGATGTTTTCTTGGTTTGGATGGATATTATAGACGTTTTGTGAACGATTTTTCATGATTATCTAATCGACTCACCAGGTTGACTTGAAAAGGAGTTAAGTTCGTTTGGATAGCGGAGTGTGAAGAGAATTTCAAGGAGTTAAAAAGAAGGTTATCCAGTGCACCTGTTCTCACACTGTCGTGTAGTGGAGAAATGTTTGTGATTTATAGTGATGCATCTATGAAGGTACTGGGGTGTGTTCTCATGCAAAATGAAAGGTGATAGCTTATGCCTCACGACAGTTGAAAATCCTTGAGCAAAATTACCCAAATCATGATTTGGAGTTAGCTGTAGTAATCGTTTCATTAAAAATATAGTGGAATTATTTGTATGTAGAAAGGTGTGACATTTATACTGATCATAAAAGTTTAAAGTATATTTTCACACAAAAGGAGATGAATATGCCCCAAAGAAGATGGTTGGAGCTAATTTAGGATTACAACTGCTCAATTAATTATCACCCTGGGAAAGAAAACAAGGTGGCAGATGCATTAAATCGACAAGACCATGCTATCTTATCCATGATGAGGATCACAAAAGATCCAATATTTATGGATTTACAATGGTTGGGTCTTGGAATTATAATGGAAGGGGAGAAATATTATCTTTCTCAAATGAATGATCAACCATCAACCCATGTGAATATTAAAGAGGAAAAAAAAGAAGATGTAGAGTTACAAAAGATGGTGAGAAATTTTGCTGAATTCAACCTTGATAGTGGTGGGATAATAAGCTTCGGGAATCGGGTTTGTGTTCCTTGCATCCCAGAATTAAAGAAGGAGCTGCTGGATGAGCCTCATAGTTCATCATTCTCTATTAATTCTGGATGCATGACGATGTATAGAGACCTGAAAGAGTACTTCTGGTGGGATGGCATGAAAAGAGATGTTATTGAATATGTCTCTCGATGCTTGGTCTGTCAGCAAGTTAATGTTGAGAGACAGAATTCTAAGGGGATGTTACAACAATTACCCATTCCTAAATAGAAATGGGAAAACAACACTATGGACTTTGTCAATGGACTTCCTAAAACATCCAAAGGAAATAATGCTATCTGGGTCATAGTTGATTGTCTTACGAAATCGACACACTTTATTGCTATTAGAGAATATTTCTCTATGGATCACCTTGCCATGATATATGTAAAGGAAGTGGTAAGATTTCATGGAGTAGCGCTTTCCATTATATCTGACCGGGATCCATGATTTACCTCAATCTTTTTTGTGCAGTGTTCAGAATACTCGGGATACAGAGTTGAGTTTCAGCACTTTTTATCATCCTCAGAAAGATGGTCCGTCTAAGAGAAAAATTCAAACTCTAGAAGATATTTTAAGAGCTTGCTCTATGGATTTCAAAGGTGGTTGGGATCAAAACCTAACTTTGGTGGAATTTTCTTATAATAACAGCTTTCACTCCAGTATTCAGATGTCTCCTTATTAAGCTCTCTATAGAAAGAAATGCAGGACTCCATCATGCTGGGATGAAGTTGGGGAAAGAAAGCTATTAGGACCTGATCATGTTGTTGAGATGGCAGAGAAGGTCAGATCTATTCAACAACACATAAGAGCATCTCAGAGTCGAAAAAAAAGTTATGCCGACAATCGAAGAAAAGACCTAGAGTTTGAAGTGGGTGATAATGTGTTCTTACGAATATCTTCTTGGAAGAGAGTAATGATATTTGGAAAGAAGGGAAAGCTGAGCCCTAGGTATATCGGTCCTTTCGAAATACTGGATTGTGTTGGGAAGGTAGCTTACTGATTGGAGCTTCCAACAATTCTCTCTCAAGTTCCCGATGTGTTCCATGTATCTCTCTTGAGAAAGTACATACCTGATCCTTTACATGTACTCCGCTCTGAAGTTATACCGCTGGAGCAAGATCTTTCTTTTGAAGAATATCCGATCGAGATTCTGGATCATAGCAAAAAACTCCTACAGAACAAGAACAATCTCTTGGTGAAAGTTTTCTGGAGGAACAACCAATTAAGAGAAGCTACATGGGAGCTTGAGGATATGATGAGGGAGAGGTATCCACATCCGTTTGTTACAAAGTGACGAAATTCGAGGGCGAAATTCATTTTAAGAGGGGTAGAATGTAACACCTGATATTTTTATGAGAAATGTTTTGTTTTTATGTCATATACATCACCATAGTAATCTTTCACTATACAAAACACTAGCTTGTCTTGCTTTACACTCAATCACGACCTTCCTCAATAGCTTACGTTGTACGTAATACTGAGTTTCACTAAACAATGATATGCTATTAAAATATTATTAAAACTAGTTGTTATGAATAGTAATACCCACTTTTTGAAATTTTATAAATTTTATCTTTAAAAATGGACTTCATTTTTAGATTTGGAATATTGAAATTATCCTAGGGTGAATTTTTGTTATTTTTCTGAAAACATTCAATTTTTGATGAATAGTGAAAACATTGGGTTACTATTTAAAAACCGACATTTTATGTAAATAAATATTTATTTTTATATAAATTTATTTTAGGTTGAAATTGATACATAATACCTATATAACTTCAAAGTAATTCATCGGATTCATTTTATAATAATTTTAGATATATAAAAATTTTATGAACTTTTCATCGTCTTTTACCACCTCTTAGGAGATTTTGAAAATTTACATAAAACATATTTTTACCATTTCTGTGAGTGAAATTTCAAAAATACGAGAGACATGGTTGATATCAGTATGTAAAATGTGGTTCAATGAGATGAAAATAATTTTCTGGTGAATAGTAACTTTTTAATTTTATTTACCACGATTAAAAGTAAATAGGGTAATTAAGGGTAAAAATGATATTATTATTACCCTAACACATTTCATAATTCTATTGGATAAGTTTAATTTGACCAAAAACAACCATAGGAATAAAATATGACCATTTAGGTACACTTGGATTAGATTAGAACATTTAATGTTATTTTATTTAAAGAAGAGTTAAAATAGTTAATATCAAAGTTTAATAACTAAATCATTTTTAATATGGGGTTATAAATAAGATAAATTAGACTATAAATATTAATTAGAAATATAAAAGAATTTCCTACATAATTTTATTTTATTTATAATTTTTAGACTTTAAATAATTTAATTTATTTATGACACAATAGTGATGCAGTAATTACCTTATAAAGGAAATATTAACATAATTGATATTATAAATACCCAAATAAAAGCAATTTGAGACTGTTTATGAATTAAAAAAATTTTATCGATTAATATGAAAAATTATTATTTATTTAATTAACTTTTTTTGAAATAATCATGATGTTATGATTTTCACAAAAAATTAATTGCCAAATAGTGTCGAAATTTACATAAAATAGTTTTTACAATAAATAGTATATTATTAATTGTTAATTTATTCCTAAAAATATGAGGCTCAGCAAAATGACTTAGATAAGGTGATATATATTAATAATGAACCACTTGGGATTGGTTTGGCTTGTTATAGTAAGTTTATTAAACATATAGTGTAAGAAAACAAGAAGACACTGTAAAAGTAAAATTATTTAACTTAAAGTTAAATCTAAATGATAAGGTTAAAATAGTAACCTAAACTTGTCTAAAATCTATTGGTTGAGATTATTTCGACCCATACCCACCTTAGAATCTAAATAAAAAAATTTGGAGCTATTAAAACCCGAATATGACTTTATAATAAAATAATATTTTAAGTTTTTCCTAAAGTGCCCCTCTCCTCTCTTATAAAAGGGCATCTCCTCCCTCTCCTCCTCACACCACATTGAACCTTCCTGCTCATCCAAAACCTGAAAATTTCTCTTCTCCACATCCCTAGAATCATTCTTGAGGTCCTCGTCTTCTTCAAATACCATATTTAGTGCCCTAAGAGGAGGTTAAGAAGAGGCGCCTCAAAGAAGAGGTAATGTCTGTTACCGATTCTTTCAACTTTATTTCATCTTCTACTTCCTATTCTTTAGTTGTTTAATTATTAAGTAATAACATTAGTATCACTAATATACTGATATGTCATTATAAATATGAAACAACCCTATTCCACCTTCTATCAGTCCTATGAAAAATGAAATCACCGCGCGTGCATACGTACGGAATACCGTCTCCACGCCGTGGTGTAATCTGTTTTCCACCACCACCTTACTTGGATGGATATAATGGTGTAAAGAATAACTATATATGATTATTATAAATTTATTTTAATTATGAAATAGTATACATATAATTCAATACAATTCCACGATAATGGGAACGATATCATTGCTCGTGCGTACGTACGGCATACCGTCTCCACGATGTGATGCAACTCGTTCTACATGATCTTTATTGAATAATGATTTTATAAATGAATTTAATGAATTTAATGAATAAATATGATATATATTACACTAATACCATTCTTTAAATGAGGTATCTATAACCTAAAAAGAATAATAAGAATTTATTCCACAAAACACGCATAAGAACAAAAAGCAATAAACACCTTAATAACAAGTAGCAATGAAATATTACTAATACGATGCTAAGAATATAATCATATATGATATAATAACAATGAGTAGGATTATGGAAGAAGTCAATAACATTATTTAAATAATTATATAGGAGGTTCATACACATACAATGAAAATCAAACATAAGGTAAGGGAAAATCTCACAATCTCATTTTTATTTGAGATTGTTTATAATTCTGAATTTATGGGTGGAATATTTATAATCCAAATCCATGTTTCCTCAATATATTATTTCTATCCTCCTAAAATTGTTTAAATCCAATTTTACCGTTTGGTGATTTTTTAGTAAAAGATATGAAAGTAATCTTTTTTCATTTTAGTATGAGGTACTTTTTTGACTTTTCTGGCCAAAGTACGAGAAGAATTTTTTTCGTTAACTTATACAGAATGAATGGATTTTTAGAAAATTATTTCCATGAAGCCTCCTTTACAAGTTGTAAAGTATATTTTTAATTAACTTCTTTTAGTTTAAAATTTTATGACATGTTATGAAAGGAAAAATGTTTTCGAAGTATAAATGATATTTTCCTCAAGAATGAAGTTCAAGTGTTTTATCAAAACTGTTTTCCATCTAAGATAATATAGGATTTTGTTTCTATCCAAATTTTTACATTGATTTTATTATGTCATGATGTAACTATTTTTATGATGTCCTTTTATCTTATATGGATTTTATTATGATGACATGATGTTTAAGAATACCAATTTTATTACATGGGTTATGCTATAATGTATGATTTATGATCTTGAGGAATATATAAGAATGTTATAATTATGAGATGGGTGCGGCCGATATATTCCACCCATGCATTGGGTAAAGATTTATATGTAGTGCGATAGACATGGCTAGAATGGAAGGATAATCTGGATCAGTGATACAGGACTGAAACGAGGAGTGAACTCAGTTCAGAAATGGACTTTCTCTGCTAAGATAGTCTTGACAATGAGTCTTGAATACAAATTAAAGCTTCTCTATTATTTTGTGTGTATGCCACAAAGTTTCATGTTATTATTATTGGGATTACATTTCACTACTATGATTTATCCCATGTTATGAAATTATGATCTCTTTTTCAGGTTAAGATTTCCAAAATGTAATGTTCTTATGAATATGATGTGATTGATATTTCTTTTGTTTACCCTTACTGAGAATTTGAGCTCACCATTTTGTATGTTTTCTTTTACCCAGGTTAGGAATAAGGGTATTAATTAGGATATGCCAAAAATGGATTCTAGATATGAAGAAATAAATGGGAGACAATGTAGATGCTTTATGAACCAGTTGTTTATGTTTCCTAGTTTCTAAAGGCACTATACCTATACGGTCCTTTCATGGTTTTGTTATATGTTGTAATAAGTGTGATTCAATTATGAAGTAATAAAAATGTATGTAAATTATGGGTCGTTATAGTTTGTATCAGAGGAAAGGTATAGTAAACCTTTGGAAACTAGGATGTGAAAGCCTTAGTAAGAACCTTAAGGATATGTCTAAGCATATGAAAAAATATTAGTTTTTTAGAAATGGCCATGAACAACCTATGATAAGACCTTAAGTGTGAAATTTTATTCTTGATTATATGGTTTTCCTATTATAATTAGTGTTTCCCACACTATTCTTATTGGTTTTAGTCAATGGCTGGAACCCGAAAGAATCGTGTTAATGCTAAATGCGATGGGAATTGCAATGATTGTCCTCCTAAGAAAGAAAACATTATGGGAGCTGGAATGAAAAATCTTGTCGCCATGCTCAAACAACTTTCTCAATCTATGAATCATGCATGGATTCCAAACGAGCAAAGGAAGGAGAAATATTCTTTTGAATCCTTCACGAGTTAGCGTCCACCATCATTCAAAGGGTCTACTGATCCATTAGTTTCTAAATAATGGATCAGTACTACTGAAATGATATTTTCAGTTCTTCAATGTTTTGAACATGATAAAGTCATCTTAGCAATATATCGTTTGGTAGGTGAAGCTGATCAATGATGTAATCTTATCAAGAATACGAGGAAAAGATATGAAATTGAATCCATGGAATGGGATTAGTTCAAGAACATATTTTTCAATAAGTACTCCCCTTATATTCTTTGAACAAATATGGAGAAGGAGTTTCTTGAATTGAAGCAAAAGTATGATGAATCTGTTGGTACCTACAAAGCAAATTTTACAAGACATGCAAGGTACGATTCTAGAATTATTATCCAACCTGAGAGTAAGATCGATCGATTCATTAGTGGCTTAAAACCAGGTCTTCTAAGGGTGTTTTCCATAAGGGACTTCAATAGATATGAGGAAATTGTTCAATGTTATCACAATTTTGAGATGGATATTAGAGTAACCCATCAGTCATATGAGTTTTATAAGAAGATGATAATGGAATTCAAAGGGAAATATAATGACCACACTAAAAAGAAGATTATTTTTTACTTAATCTCAATGTGTGGAAAGAAACATGGATGGAGTTGTCTTAATGGGATAAGTAAATGTTTCAAATGTGGAAAAGAAGGTCATCGGGCATTTGAATGCCGCAATGATGAGGAGAAGATTTCTAGTGATGCAAACAAAGAAAAGGCTACACAGAGTGCACCTCCTACACTTCAATGTTAAAAGTGCAAGGAAATGGGACATTATGCTAATCAATTCCCAAATACAAGGGTTTTTTATGATGATCGACGTCAACAAACACTTAAGGCTAATGAAAATGGAAAATCACATACAATTTCTGTCAGCGATGTGGAGGACGATAACGAAGTGGTGAAAGGTACACTTAACATCCACTCTAAAGTAGAAAATGTTTTATTTGATTCTGGATCCACCCACTTGTTTATTTCTGAAGAATTTTATAAGGGTATCACCATTTTACCTTAGTAGTTAGATATTGAGTTATCTGTGACAACCCTTAATGGCACAACAGTCACATCAAAAGTTTATAATTATTCCCCGATTGAAGTTAGTGGGAAAGTGCTTCCTCCAAATCTTATGATCCTTCCTATAGTGGAATTTTATATGATTCTTGGCATGGATGGTATTTCCTTATATGGAGATCATATCAATTGCCAAAGAAGGAAAGTCGCATTTCATATTCCAGAACAATCTATGATCGTCTATTGATGCAAGGATGAACATAAACTTCCAGTAGAAATTTCATACATCTTATGGGTCTTGATTCCACTAAATGAAGGATATTTATCTCAAATGGTTGGAGAGAAACTCACGATTAAGAATATCCCCATTGTATAGAAGTTTGATGATGTATTTCTGAAGGAATTTCATGGCCTTCCACAAAATCGTGAAGTTGAGTTTTCAATAGAACTCATACCAGGTGCTTTACCTTTTTCTAAGACACCTTATAGAATGGACCCAATTTAGTTGCAGGAATAGAAGAAGCAACTCCAAGTTAATCTTGATACGGGATTCATACGCCCTAGTGCATCACCTTGGGGAGCACATGTTCTATTTTTTAAGAATAAAGATGGATCAATGAGACTCTTCATTGATTATCAAGAACATAAAAATATCAATATCATGAACAAATATCCTCTCCCATGCATTGATGACTTATTTGACCAACTATGTGGAGCTCAATACTATTCCAAGATTGATCTTCATTCAGGGTATCATCAATTAAGGGTCAAAAGGGAGGATATACCAAAGACGGATTTCCGTAAAAGGTATGGACACTATGAATTTATTGTGATGCAATTTGGTCATACTAATACCCCTTCTATCATTATGGATCAAATAAATAGAGTCTTTAGTGGCTATCTTGATCAGTTTGGGGTAGTCTTTATAGATGATATTCTTGTCTATTCAAAGAGAATGTAAGAACATGAAGATCACATGAGAATTGTATTGAAGACCCTGAGAAAGGAGATGCTTTATGCCAAATTTAATAAGTGTGATTTTTGGCTTCAAAATGTTTTATTTTGGGGCCACATAATCTCAAAAGATGGGATATCTATGGACCTAGCAAAAATAAAGGTTATTGGAAGATGGTCGAGATCAACAATAGTAACTGAGATCCAAATTTTTCTTCATTTGGATGGATATTATCGACGTTTTGTGAATCATTTTTCACGATTATATAATCCAATCACCAGGTTGACTTGAAAAGGAGTTAAGTTCGTTTAGACAAAGGAGTGTGAAGAGAATTTCAAGGATTTAAAATGAAGGTTATCCAGTGCACCTGTTCTCACACTGCCATGTAGTGGAGAAATGTTTGTGATTTAAAATGATGCATCCATGAAGGGACTGGGGTGTGTTCTCATGAAAAACGATATGGTGATAGCTTATGCCTCACGATAGTTGAAAATAGATGAGAAAAATTACCCAACTCATGATTTGGAGTTAGGAGTAGTAATCATTGCATTAAAAATATGGAGGCATTATCTTTATGGAGAAAGGTGTGATATTTATATTGATCATAATAGTTTAAAGTATATTTTCACACAAAAGGAGATGAATATGCACCAAAGAAGACGGTTGGAGATGATTAAGGATTACGACTACCCAATTCATTATCACCCTGGGAAAGCAAACAAGGTGGCAAATGCATTATGTCGACAAGACCATGTAACCTTATCCATGATGAGGATCACAAATGATCCAATATTTATGGATTTAGAAAGGATGGAACTTGGAATTATAATGGAAGGGGAGAAATATTATCTTTCTTAAATGAATGTTAAACTATCTATACATGTGAAGATTAAAGAGGCATAAAAAGAAGATGTAGAGTTTAAAAGAAGGTGAGAAATGTTCCTAAATTCAACCTTGATTATGATGGGATAACAAGGTTCATGAATCGGGTTTGTGTTCCTCCTATCCCAGAATTAAAGAAGGAGTTGCTGGATGAGGCTCATAGTTCTTCATTCTTTATTCATTCTCGAAGCATGAAGATGTATAGAGACCTGAAAGAGAACTTCTGGTGGGATGGCATGAAAAGAGATGTTGCTGAATATGTCTCTCGATTCTTGGTTTGTTAGCAAGTTAAATCTGAGAGATAGATGTATAAGGGGATGTTACAACCATTACCCATACCCGAATGGAAATGGGAAAACATCACTATGGACTTTTTCACCGGACTTCCTAAAACATCTAAAGGTAATAATGCTATCTGGGTCATAGTTGATCGTCTTACGAAGTCGGCACACTTCATTTCTATTAGAGAATATTTTTCTCTGGATTAGATTGCCATCATATATATAAAGGAATAGGTAAGATTTCATGGAGTACCACTTTTTATTATATCTGATCGGGATCTGTGGTTTACCTCAATGTTTTGGCAAATTCTTCAGCATACTCTGGATACAGAGTTGAGTTTCAGCACTGCTTATCATCCTTAGATAGACAGTCTGTTTGAGAGAACAATTAAAACTCTAGAAGATATGTTAAGAGCTCGCTCTATGTATTTCAAAGGTGGTTGGGATCAATACCTACCTTTGTTGGAATTTTCTTATAATAATTTCTTCCAATCCAGTATTTAGAAGTGTCCTTATGAAGCACTCTATGGAACGAAATGAAGGACTCCAACTTGATGGGATGTAGTTGGGGAAGGAAAGCTATTAGAACCTGATCCTATTGATGAGATGGCAGAAAAGGTCAGATCTATTCAACAACACATAAGAGCAGCTCAGAGTCAATAAAAAAGTAATGCTGACAATCGAAGAAAAGACCTAGAATTTGAAGTGGGTGATAAATTGTTCTTATTAATATCACCTTGGAAGAGAGAAATGAGATATGGAAAGAAGGGAAAGCTGAGCCCGAGGTATATCAGTCCTTTCGAAATACTAGATCGTGTAGGGAAGGTAGCTTACCGATTGGCGCTTACACCGAATCTCTATCAAGTTCACGATGTGTTCCATGTATCTCTCAGGAGAAAGTACATAACCTCTCCTTCACATGTACTTAGCTCAGAAGTTGTACCGTTGGAGCAAGATCATTCTTATAAAGAACAGCCGATAGAGATTCTGGATCATAGCGAAAAAGTCTTACAGAACAAGAACACTCTCTTAGTGAAATTTTTTTGTAGGAACCAACAATTATAATAAGCTACATGGGAGCTTGAGGATAGGACGAGGGAGAGGTATCCTCATCTGTTTGTTACAATGTGATGAATTTCGAGAGAGAAATTCATTTTAAGGGGGGTAGAATGTAACACCCATGAGTTTTATGAGAAATATTTTGTTTTTATGTTATATTTATCATCAAATAAATCTTTCACTACACACAACACTATATTGGCTTGCTTTTCATGCAATCACAACCTTCCTTGATAGCTTGTGTTGTATGCAATATCGGGTTTCACTAATCAACGATAATGTATTAAAATATTATTAAAACTAGCCATTATGAATAGTAATACCCACTTTTTCAAATTTTATAAATATTATCTTTCAAAATGGACTTCATTTTTGGATACAGAAAATCGAAATTAGCCTAGGGTAAATTTTTGGTATTTTTCTGAAAACATTCAATTTTTGATTAATAGTGAAAACACTAGGTGACTATTTAAAAACAGATTTTTTATTTAAATAATTAATTAATTATTTAAATTTATTTTAGTTCAATATTGATAAATAATAACTATATATGTTAAATGAAATTAATTGGAGTCATTTTATAATAATTTTAGATACATAAAAATTTTATTGAACTTTTCACTGTCTTTTACCCACCTCCTATGAGATTTTGAAAATTTACATAAAACATTATTTTACCGCTTCTGTGAGTGGAATTTCGAAAATCCGAGAGACATGGTTGATATCAGTAAATAAAATGTGGTTCAATGAGAGGAAAATAATTTTTTGGTGAATATTAACTTTTTACTTTTATTTACCACGGTTCAAAGTAAATATGGTAATTAAGGGTAAAAATGATATTATTATTACCCTTAAACATGTCATAATTCTATTGGATAAGATTATTTCGACCAAAAAAAACCTTAGGAATAAAATCTGACCATTTAGGTCCACTTGGATTAGATTTGGACATTTAATATTATTTTATTTAAAGAAGAGTTAAAATAGTTAAAATCAATGTTTAGTAACTAAAACATTTTTAATATAGGGATATAAATAAGATAAATTCAACTATAAAAATTAATTAGAAATCTAAAAATATTTCCTACATAATGGTATTTTATTTATAATTTTTAGAATGTAAATAATTTAATTTATTTATGACACAATAGTGATGCAGTAATTACCTTATAAAGGAAATATTAACAGAATGGATATTATAAATACCAAAATAAATGTAATTTGAGAATTTTTATGAATTAAAAATTTTTAAAAGTTAATATGATATATTAGTATTTATTTAATTAATGTGTTTTGAACTAATCATGCTGTTATGAGTTTCACAAAAATAAATTACCAAATAGTGTCAAAATTGACATAAAATAGATTTAAAGAAAATATTATATTATTAATTGTTATATTTTTCCAAAAAATATAAGGTTCAGCCAAATGACATAGATAAGGTTTTATATATTAATAATGAACCACCTGGGGTTCGTTTGTCTTATTATTGTATGTTTATTAACCATATAGTGTAAAAAACAAGAAGACACGGTAAAAGTAAAATTATTTAACTTAAAGTTAAATCTAAATGATAAGGTTAAAATGGTAACCTAAACATGTAAAATATATACTGGTTGAGATGATTTAGACCCATTCCCACCATAGCTTTGAAAAAAAGAAATTTGGAGCTATTAAAAACTGAATATGACTTTATAATAAAATAATAGTTTATGTTTTTCCTAAAGTGCCCTTCTCCTCCCTTATAAAAGGTATCCTCCTCCCTCTCATCCTCACACCACATTGAGCCATCAATGATTGCCTAAACCTTAAAATTTCTCTTCTACAATTCCCTAGAAATATCCTCGAGGTCCTGGTCTTCTTCAAAGACCTTCTTTAGTTCTCTAAGAGGAGGTTAAGAAGAGGCCCTTCAAAGAAGAGGTAATGTCTGTTACCGATTCTTTCAACTTTATTTCTTCTTCTAATTTCTCTTATTTAGTTGGTTCATTACGAATTAATAACATCAGTATCACTCATATACTGATTTGTAATTATAAATATGAAACTACCCTATTTCACCTTCTATCCATCCTACGGAAAATGAAATCACCGTGCGTGCGTACGTACGGAATACCATCTCCACGCCGTGGTGTAATCTGTTTTCCACCACCACCTTACTTAGATGGTTATAATGGTGTAAATAATAACTATATATGATTATTTTAAAGGGATATTGATTCTGAAATAGTATACATACACTTCAATACAATTCCACGATCATGGGAATGATATCATCGCTTGTGCGTACGTACGACCTACCGTCTCCACGATGTGATGCGGCTCGTTCTACATGATCTTTATTGCATAATGATTATATAAATGAATTTAATGAGTTGAAGGAATAATTATGTTATATATTATACTAATACCATTCTGAAAATGAGGTATCTATAACCTAAAAAGAAGAAGAATAATTTATTCAACAAAACACGCATAAGAACAAAATGCAATAAACACCCGAATACCAAGTAGCAATGAAATATTACTAATACAAAGCTAAGAATATGACCATATATGATATCATAACAATGATTAAGATTCTAGAATAAGTCAATACCATTATTTAAATCATTATACAGGAGGTTCAGACATGTAAGAATCTAATAGGACCTACAGTAAGGGAAAATCTCACAATTTCATTTTTATTCGAGATTGTTTATACTTCTGAATTTACTGGGGAATATTTATCATCCACATCCATGTTTCCTCAATATATTATTTCTATACTCTGATAATTTTTTAAATCCAATTTTACCCTTCAGTGTGTTTTTAGTAAAAGATATGAAAGGAATCTTTTGTCCTTTTTAGTACGAGGTACTTTTTTGACTTTTCCGGCCAAATTACGAGAAGAATGTTTTTCATTAACTTATATGAAATGAATGGATTTTTAGAAAATTGTTTACATGAAGCCTCCTTTACATGTTTTCAAGTTTATTTTTAATTAACGTATTTTTATTTAAAATTTTATGACATGTTAAGAAAGTAAAAATGTTTTTGAAGTAGAATGGATATTTTTCTCAAGAATGAAGTTCAAGTGTTTTATCAAAATTATTTTCCATCTACGATAATATAGGGTTATGTTTCAATACCTATTTTTAAATTGATTTGATTATGTTATGATGAAATTATTTTTTTGATTTCATTTTATCTGATATGGATTATGTTACAATGGCATGATGTTTAGGAGTAACATTTTTATTATATGGGTTATGGTATGATGTATGATTTATGATCTTGTGGAACACATAAGAATAGTATAATTATGAGATGTGTGGGACCTATATCTCCCTCCAATGCATTGGGTAAAGATTTATATCTCATGAGATAGACATGGCTAGAACGGCAGGGTAATCCGGTTCATTGATACAAGACTGAAACGAGAAGTGAAATCGGTTCAGAAATGGACTTTGTCCACAAAGATAGTCTTGGCAATGAGTCTTGACTACTAAGAAATGATTTTCTATGATTATGTGTGTATGCCAAAAAGTTTCATGTTATGATTAATGGGATTACATTTCACTACTATAATTTATTCCATGTTATAAAATTATGATCTCTTTTGCAGGTTATGATTTCTAAAATGTTATGTTCGTATGAATATGATGTGATTGATATTTCTTTTGTTTACCCTTACTGAGAATTTGAGCTCACCCTTTTGTATGTTTTCTTTTCCCCAGGTTAGGAAGAAGGGTATTAAGTAGGATATTCCAAAAAGGTATTCTAGATATGATGAAATAAATGGGAGACAATGTAGATGCTTCATGAACCAATTTTTTATGTTTCCCAGTTTCTAAAGACACTATACCTATACAATTTTTTCATGGTTTTGTTATATGTGGTAATACGTGTGCTTCAATTATAAATTAATAACAATGTATGTAATTTATGGGTCGTTATACCCAATCTTTAAAAAAATAAAAGAAGGGTTTCTCCGATTTTTTCTAAACACATTAAAATTAATTAATCTCATTTATGTTATCAAAATAGATAAATTAATTACATATTTTGAATCACGGGAATAATTTTTTTTCTTTGGTTCTAATTTTGTTTTATTCAATTTGAATATTAACCATGGTATATTTATCACCTCGGTAATGGAAAAATCATGTTCATATTGAGTAAATTTAATTTATATGGCATAATTAATAATAATAATTATTATAGGATGAATAATAATTTCAATCTTAATGACCGTGGTTCTAAGGATAATATTATTCGGAATTATTCATATTTTATCTTATATTATGAATTAGAGACAATCAATCATCACATGAGGAATTTTAATTATTATCTATGATTTAATATGTAATTTATTAAAAAGGATAATATTTAATTTTCAATGTTAGTCAATATTTTCTTATATAATTAAAATTTTATGAAATATTTTTTTCTTTTAGTATAAAATAGGTTGATTTGATGTCTGGAATCCTTTGAGATCATTTTGTGATGATGAATGAAAGGACATCATTCAATATATCTTTCAAAGAATAGAACATGATTTACTTTATCAATGAATTGAGGGATAAGTATCATTAACATGTTGATTCTGTATTTTTATTTTTAAAAATATATAATGACAATTTTTGATGTGCATGGGTTTTTGGGAGTTTTATCACATCTGTTCATGTTTAGTTTTATCACACTCTTGAAATCATATTTTTTTCCAGGAGATGATATTATTGATGTCATTATATTATATTTATTTGGAATATTATATATTGTTGTAATACGTTTAATTTTTTCTAAATTGGTTGGTAAACCCATAATAGATCAGTATCCCTAGCGGGGATAGAGTATTGAGATGTTACATGTAATATATTTACCAAAATTAGATAGTTGATGTGGCGTTATTTATATGTGTTTACTAGTATAGGGGAATGATAATCATATGTTATCATACTAGTGTGGAACACATAGGGGATGATTGTTTAGGTAAAATGAATGAATAGATATTCAATGGATATAATTTCTGAGAATTGTTTGTCCTAGAGTCTGTTGATTGAATGGATATTTAGAAGCATTTCTGTTTGATCATTTTTCTTTAATTAATCCTCAACTATTATGAAATATTCCTACTATGAGATGAAACATGTACAACTAGGGATTATGGTGACATTTTTCATTCATGATTACTCAATATTATTTTTTAAATGTGTAAAATTTTATTTATTATCATTTCATAAACTCCTATGAATGGTCTCTTATTATAAAAATGTAGTGATGATGTTTTAGAGGATTTTACTTTTGATATGTTAGATCAACTCAATGTGCATTCTGATATAATGAATAGGGATCCATGAATGGAAAAAATGGACCATGGAATATTTTTTATCAAAATATAATAGATATAGAGGTGGGAAATATAGAAACCCAAGAGATTAACAAAGTTATATATAATTATTTATCATCCAAATATTATATATTGGCTTGTATTTCCACATTTAGTGATTGTTAATTATCTAAATGATATGTGTAATTTTTTAATTAATAAGTTCATTTATTATTTAAATTATATATATATATATATATATATTATAATCTACATAAGATGATACTGAAGGAATAGTCCCCATCTTTGAGGACATAGACATTGCTTGATAGTTGGAAGCCTTTTGTATATGGGGAGTCATTCATGAGTTCATGTGGCCCTCCGTTACATACCCGATGGATCGGGTCCAGATGTTTCAAAATGGTATGTAGTGAGGTTTTAAGCATATTTATATTTTATTATATTCACATGTGTCCAAGGATGGAAAATAGAATGGATTCTATTTTGAAACATCCAAATCCAAAACATTATGCCTTTGTTGGAGTGCAAGATGATCACATGGGTGCCTCCCCATATGTAATAGGATATAAACTTGAATAAAATATCTATTTCCATCAATTGGGAGACTATATAATCAATTTAATTTCATAGAGAAAAGAAAAATAATAATTAATACAATAAAAAATAAATGTAATAACCATGAAACCATCGAATAAATAGAGTATATATATAATGATGATATTCAATAAACTCCCAATTCAGGAATCCTATCAAAACTATGATTTTTCTTAGGTAAAAAAATAAATAAATTTTAGGTATTAGATGCATCATATATGATCCAATGTTTTCATCATGGTAATAATATTATTTGTTTTTTATTTAATTCCTTTTTTTTTGACATAATATGAATGTATAGTGATGATATTGATGAAATGAGTTTCTTTGGGGCTTGTTAAGAACCCAGTGCCTTATATTTTAGAGGAAAGAACTGAGTCTCATGGTTAGTAGAAAATATGTTCACAAGTCACATGGTTTGATTAAACCATGTGGGGAGTTCAATTCATGGATGAGGGATGCATTATATTCCATAAACAAGTGTCCCATGCCATCATCCAATGTGAAAACACTATAGTTTTTATTAGATGAAACCCTTATGGTTTACGCATATCATATCAAACTATTAACATGAACTATGTGAACCATTTCCCTGCATATAAATCCATGCATGGTTGGTGAATCATTTGACCAATCATGTGGCCAAACTATGGGATCTATTTAAATATGGTGAGATCCCTATTTTCACATTTTCTATTATAAATAGAAACTACATTTCTTATTTCATAATATAGTAGACCAAAATATTCTTCTCCTCTTAATAGAAATCACATCCCATGGTTTTAGCATAGTCTTGTTAATATCATCTCCATCTAACAACAGAATCAATATCTATTTTCCTCATTTGATTCATATAGGTATTATCTTCACTACATATACTCCTTTCATAATTTTTCGTTATATTTATGATGTTATTATTTTAATAGAACATATTCCATGTTTTAGGTTTATTCATCCTTTAATTGATTTTAATATGTTCTATGTTATACAAAGTGTCAATACTAGATGGGGAATCTATTACGACATTAAGTTATGAGTTCTATGACATTTCCTCAAAGTCTCAGCATTTTAAAAATTATTTTCGATGTTCTCATGATGGCTTTAATTGGTTCTTCTCCATAAAATTAATCATTATTAATTTATATTGTTTATTTGGAATAATAATTTCTTATTGAAATCAAATATCATCATTAGAGGTTGATGACTTGATGTTAACCACAACATAGAGGCTTTTCTCATTTTCATTCACATGGTAACCCATATTATGTCTATCTATGACAACATATTAGAGGCGTTTGACTTGACATTTGATAAGGTATGTGTTTCTTCAAATTCAATAACTCATAAAATGAATGTTATGGAAAGTATATATTTAAAAATATCACTAATACTATTGGAATTACAAATTAAATTTATAATTATTTCCATGTCCTTAATTTACATGGTCATGTTTATTGAAGGGAAAAAATGTACCTATTATATGGTTACGTTATTGATGTGAAAAATTTATGCACGTCCCCAATTCAGGGTGTCATTTTTATTGAATGGTAATAGAATTAACTTATTAAATGTTAATATTGAATGAGTTTTACATGGACCATGATGAAATGTTTATATAAATAAAATGAGTAGATGTTTCCTTATTCATTTGGACCATTTCATCATATAGGATGAACTAGAAATAAAACATATGTAGATTCGAGAGGGAATTACTTATGAAATCAGATAATAATATTCTGATTAAATGAGTCGATATCTAAGCAGTATACTGACCACATAATCTCTTTTATTCTTTTTTATGCAAATAACTATGACTTTTACTCATGATTTATTTGAAATATTTTATCTATATTAGAATAATTTGGTACACTACATGGATTGATCATGATGTATTTGGACATGAAGTTACATGGATACAAACCATTGGGTATAATCATGCTTAACTAGGATTACATTGGTTGACCTCCATGGACTCTGTTTGAATATATTATAGAAGAATTATAGGGGTTTACCCCTTGTATTTTGATCAGAAACCTTATTTTCAGACAACATGAGTTACCACTATGAATTGACTCGACCAATGAGTTCATGGATGGCTTGGCTTCACATTTGATCCACTATTATTTTACATATTGTTATAGTGATAATAATACTTCACATATATTCTCACAAAATTATGAAATTAGATATGATTAAATAATTAAATTATCACTTATATAGATACATTTCTATTTGATGTTGAAGTATGTATGAGTAATTTATACATCACTACAATACATTACTATAACAACACACTATTATAGTTCATATTCAAATATTGGATTACATATATGTAGTTGTAGGTATCCAACTAAGATATATCTTACACATGATTTGGTCTTTCATGTGGAACCCATGAAATGTTTATGATCATATGTGTGTAAAATGGGTAGTATCCCGCATTGGACACATGAAAAGATTTCTTTATGATTAGAAATTGGTAACAAATTGAAAAGACATTGATCATGATTCTTGGATAGTTGTTTTAACATTTTTTATCTCTCCTATATCATGTATTTTACTATCTCTCTACTATCATGTCTGTATTTTTCATTTTTGCAAAATAATTAAATCATCATTTTCTATATGATAGAGTTTACTATTTTTTATTATTATTTAATACATGGATTATTATCCTTATATTCCTCTATGATATTTATTGTTATATTTCATCAAATATTTATTCATATTTTTTTTCTATTGTACCTTACATTGAACTAAGGGTATATTCTTTCTATAGACACACTTAGGGCCCTCAATGTTTGTCTGCAGCCTATTGCTTATATTGAGGCACACTTAAGTCCATGTTGTCGAGCTTCTTCTTTTAATAAATAGTGGACCATGTCCAAGATGTCAAAAAGATGTATCAAAGAATATTATTTTTTTATTCATATTGTTTTGGAAATATAGAAATGATTTTTGGAATATGTTCCAAAGTAATTATAATCCATTCAAGAGAGTCGTTATCCCGTATAGAGGGTAAACATGAAATTTCATAGGAATTGGAAATTGTTGTTTATTATTTCAGGTATTATATTTTTTTTATACATTAACCATTGGGTGATTCACTGAATTTTGGTGTTGTTTTGATTTATTGATATCATTCCTTGGGTGGTACAGTAAAGAGCATTGTGTCATGCATCATCATAGTAACTTAGGAATTCACATTCCATTCATATTCCATGCCACATCAGATCATTTTTTAGGTGTTTCATGGGTTTCCTTTGATTTTTGAGTGATCTAGGGTTGATATATTAGAACATGAAAATAAAATCATCTATATAAAATATAAATTCTTTTTTAACATGTTAGAATAATCTTAAATGGTATTTTCCCATTTTGATTTATAGTGGAATGTTTAATTCCCTACACTTATAAATGTATTCTATGTAACATTGGTTACATAATCTAGGATTTATATGTGAATATGTGACTAACAATTTAAATTTATAATGTTTATGGTAATATATAAAATGGATTCGGTAATTTATCGAATTAAGTCATTATATTTTAAAATTATATTTTGATACCATATTTATGGGGATGTGTTGTGATTAAATTGGTGTTTGTTTCATTTTATAATGAATATGGTCCTTTATAAACTAGGAATGAAAAATTCATTTATTTGAGCCTTATAATATGTAAAAAAAATTCTAAGAATGTAAATGTATATTTTGATTTATGAATGAATTGGTTTCTAGTATATAAATAGGCTCTCTGAAACTTAATGAGAAAATACCAAAATAAATTACAATTAACTCATCATATACTAGAAGACCAATAAATATAAAAATGAACATCGACCAATACCCTTATCGTATACATGGGTAGTGGGGGAAGTATACCTTAGTTTGTGAACTCATTTCTTCTATAATGATTCGTTTAGTGTTTCAATGTCATTTTTTTCTTGTTCTATTGTATTTGTATATAATCTATTGGTTTATTTAATGGTCAATTCCCCTATTTTTGCACCATGAGGGTTTAAATGACCATATATTTATATAGTAGTCCTTGAGACAGTGGTGATACCACTAGTAGTTCCACCTGAGGAAGTGACTTCTATTCTTAGAATGGGCACTAATAATAAGCATTGATAGGGTTTACTACAATTGATGAAATCAATTAATGGTGTTACATGAACATTATCTACAATTGAAGATCCTACTTATGAGTTCTGGCAGCATAATCCTCTAGAATTCTCATGTGATGGTGTCCCTCAATCAAATAATCCATCACTGGAAGCCATTTTTTTGACATCGAACATGTAGAGACACCTATAAAGAATATGGTTAATCCTTCCACCTAGATTCTATGTGATTTTGAAAAGTGCTAGTGGGATGTTATTACTCATGATGTTGTTCATCTTGGTGTAGTGTTGGACGACATCCAAACTGCCTTATATGATTGAATTTTTCCTCTAATTTTGAGAGCTGACAATGCTATAGATTTCATGCACCTAAAGTAGGGTTATATTTCATTCATGGACTATTTTTAACATTTCAACACACTTTGACACATTACACAACTTGTTTCTAGTGTTGATCTATCAAGAGTGATACACTTCATGGATGGGATCAAGTTTTTCATCCTCTTAAAGCTGAAAGTTTTTCCACTTTATAAATTTTTTCATATATTGAACTAAGATATTATAATAGATAAAAACATAAATAATGATAACAATATTGGTAACATAGGATCAATACAGATATTATGAAGTAGTTTTCTAATAGTATGAAGTGTAAGCATGGTTTTTCTCATCTGAGTATTGGTGGACTTAGTACCATCATGGGAAAATCTATTAAATTCCATTAGTTTTGATGGAAGGTTAATATAAAACCATAGTGTGATACATTCCCAGTTAATTATTATTCATTTGGATGAATGGTTCATTTTTAATGGTTTTTCCATATCCTTCCACCTATATCTACCCAAATATGACCTTGACTAGTTTCACCTAGAGGAGTATAATCAAGGATTCCACTACAAGCCAGATGCTTGAGTAGCATTGGCCAAATCGGCTACAATGTATGTTGTGGTCATGGGTGTAAAGACCCGTAAAATTCAAGGGAAATTTTTTCTTAATTTTCTTTGAAATTTTACAAGAGCGCGGTTTCAGACGGCACCTGATTCCGAGGCCCAGAGTTCCCGGAATCATTTTCCGAAGTTTGGCTCGGGTACGTTCAGTGAACGAACGAGCGGGAATTCCTAACTTTTGACCCGGTGCTTGGAATTGAAATCCGAGGGCACCGATGAACTCGCAGCGCCGCTATTCTCTTAAAGAGACCTTTTCGGAAGTTGCGTTTGTTGCGGGTTGAAAATTAGTTTTTGGGAGATTTATAAAAAGTTGAATAAAAAAATGTGGATTCTTTTTATTTCACTTTTATAGGTTAACTCCTCTGAAAAGGAGTTAGGGGTGGGACCCACACCCACTTAACCTCCCTTGAGAGGATTAAGTGTGGTGGGACCCACACGAACCTAAACCTCTCAACTTCCCCCTTAAACTCCCCTCTCTCCCTCTTAAATGTTTGTAAACTTAACATCTAATTAATTACACATGACATGTTAATTAATTAAGTGTTATGTTTTTGAATTTGATGTTTTGAATTCCTAGGCTTGGTAAATAAAATAATGAGGGACCTTATTTTATTTTGTTAGCCAACTTGTGTGGATTTCATTTTGAGAGCTCCTCCTCCATCTTCTTCATCTTGACGAAGAACGCTCATCTTGACGAAGAACGCTCAAGCTCCGACGAAGAACGCCGCTCCGCTCTTCTTCGTCTTCCGTGTCAACGAGAGGGAACGCCGCTTCCTCCTCGGATTCCCTTCGTCGACATAAGAGGTTTCGCCAACGACGTATCACATCGGACGCATCTCTTCGTCAACGAAATTGACGAATGACGACCGCGACGCCCGATCTCCGCGACGTCGACTTCCGCGGACGTTGGAAAATCCTCGAACTTATACCCAAGGTAGGGGTTGTTATTTATTGTTTAATTATTCTATTCTTGCTCATGGTTCGCATGACTAACGTGAGGAATTTGAATATTTTAAGTTGAGTTATTATTTTAACGTGAGGGGGCCGGACCGCATGAACACGGCCGAACCCCCCTCCATTGTTCTTGTTGAATTGCTTGCGGGTGGATGAATCAAGGTGGCGTGGTGCTGTCGCACCACGCAGATATTCGCCCAATCCTTATTGCGCGACGCCGTCGCGCCGCGCCACGGAAGAAACATCAAGAACGCGACGCCGTCGCGCCGCGTTGAAGAAATCAAGGTGCGGCGGAGGGGCGCGATGTCGTCGCACCGCGCCGGATGACGAATTCTGCGGCCGGTTCCAGGCCGCGGCGAATTGAGAAGACCGGCGGCCGGGCCGCCGGCGTCGGAAGCCGAAGGGGGGACCGGAATTTCCGGTCCCGTTGGAGAAAACCGGTCGGCCAGCTGGCCGGCCGGATGGCATTAAACCGGGGGAATTAATCCCCTGGCCATCACATAAAAAACCCCCCTCTTTATGAGGGGGGGAGCGGTTTCCTTGAGGGGGGGCAGGAGGCCCCCCGGTTTTTTCCATGAAGCGGGCCCCCAGGAGGGGGGCCGTTGATTGAAAAAACGGCGCGGCATAGCTGCACCGCCAATTGAAGAAGCGGGGGCTTAATTGCCCCCCGCGTACACCCTCCGTGCGGCGCCGGGCCACCGCGGCCCCCGCGCCGCCGCGCCGCCACACCGCCGGCCGGCCGGCCGGGCCGACCCAGGGGGGGGTCGGGCCGGGTCGGTCCGGACTCGGACCCCCCCGTTTCGAACCAGTCTCGGTCTTTTGGCCATATCATGAGCCTCGGACCTCCGATTGACGAACCGTCTACGGTAACACGATCCTTGGATCGAGACGGTCGTTTCAGTATATCGCACTCAAGGTTTCGGATTACTTTGAGTTCGGCCGGGTTGGTTCGTTCACGAGACCAACCGGGCCCTCGGAGCGGAAACGCTCATATCTTGAGCTACGGACGTCCGATTGACGTGACGTCAGCTGTGTTGTGTTACTCTTAGTGAGACAGATCTTTTGGCATACTCCGCCTGAGGTTTGGACGCAGGTGGTGTACGTTCGGGTTGGTTTTGCCTTAAAAACCAACCGGGCCCTGGAGACGAAAATGCCAATAACTCTCAGACTGGGCGTCCGATCGACGCGCCGTCTGTTGCGTTGAGTTCCTGTTGACGATACGGAACTTTTGGATACATCAACTTCGGACTTTGTGTCAGTTGATGTATCAGCCTCTCGGCTCGTGGAGCGGACCCTCCCGAACGAGATTGCTGTGTGCGGGAACCCTAGTGCTGGCTGCGACTGCTACTTCGACAGCGACGACCGTGAGAGATCCTCAGTGGACTGCGGCGACGACTGTGCAGAGATCCTCCGTGGACTCCGACGACGACCGTGCAGAGATCCTCAGTGGACTGCGGCGACGACTGTGCAGAGATCCTCCGTGGACTCCGACGACGACTGCACTCAGCGATCCTACGTGGATCAGTGCTACAGGTCCTGCGTGGGCCCGGTCCTGTGTGGGCCCGATCCTGTGTGGGTCACTGCAAGGTTAGTTACCTATCGATCCTTCGTGGGTCCGACGACTTATATGAATCAGGGATCATCTTTGTTGTCATCCGAAGATGTATACCTGTGTGAGTTTAATCTTCTGTTTTACTCGATAGAGGTGGTGCGCTTGGTTGTAGCGGCAGACCTGCGATACTGGAGACGAGCGTACGGAGTACGGAGACCGTGTAGCCGGCTGAGACTTGAAGACTGCTCGACAGACTCGACATGGAGTGAGTCGACTAGCCCAGTGGACGGAGCGCCCGGTACTTGGCGGCAGACCCACGGCGGACGGAGCGCCTGGTAGTTGGCAGCAGACCCGCGGTACTCGACTGGAGGAGTACCTCTGTAGGCTATTTGGGTGAGCGCCCGATATTTGGCAGCAGACCCTCAGCGGACGGAGCGCCCGGTAGTTGGCGGCAGACCCGCGGTACTCGACAGGAGGAGTACCTCAGCAGTCATAGGTTAGTGAGCAGTATCTCAGAGTCGTGACAGGACACTGTACACTTCAGAGATGGGGCTCTTCAGTAGTTACGTTTCTGTTAATGAAAATCCTGTGTGAGCTGAATCCTATTGCATTCCTGTTTGGATTGTGTTGTGCAATCCTGTGTGGATTACGTTTTGCTTTCCTGTGTGGATTGTGTTGTGCAATCCTGTGTGGATTACGTTTTGCTTTCCTGTTTGGAATACGTTTACTTTCCTGTGTGGACTGAGTTGTACTTGGGCTCGGAGGTTGGAGCGTATTTGAAATTGATGACTTAGGTATATGTATGGGAATATACCTAAGTAGTGTCGGTTATTACTTCGTGATTTTTCCTTTCTTCGTGGTTTATCCTTTCTGGATTTGAGAGACCTTCAGGGGTCTCGGGGTCCCTACTGAGTTGATTATACTCACCCCTGCACGGGCTTTGCCCGCACTACGTTTTGTTGGTTGCAGACGACAGACATCGTTGACCTTAGCTGAGGCTTGCGGAGCGGGACAGTACCCGGAGGTGGACCACTGGGCGGGACGTGCTCGGAGCGGACAGCGGGACCCGTGGAGCAGTGGAGCTATCTGTACTCACCCTTCATGTGGGATTTCCAGTGGACAGCTCGGTGTAGCGGCTTTTACTTTTCAGTTGCTGTTTTTCCCTTTCGAGTTGTACTTCACTTTCAGTTTGGGTTTGTATACTGGCCCATTTACTCTTCCGCACTATCAGTTGTACTCTGTTTTTACTTAGTGATTACTTTCCGCTTGCTTACTCTGTGGTGTTTGTTTACTTTAAAAAGGCAATGCCTTCCCTTTTTACCGGGATTTACGCCTTGGTGCTAGTCGCCAGCCCCTGGCCTATGGAAGGCGGGATTGGGGTAGTCACGGCACGGACCCCGAGGGCGGGTCGTGACAAATTGGTATCAGAGGAGTTCGGTTCTACCGCGAACTCTGATCTTTTTTATGTGGAGCAATGATGTTTAGCGTATTGAGTGTGGTTATCAGTCCAGGGAGTCCAGTGTTGGTGCGGCGGCCGACGTATCCGTACACCAGGACCCTGACTTCTGATTTCCGACTTAATGAACGAAAAAATTGATTGCGTGTGTGTTTCAAAGTTTTCTTTGTGATTTCTTTGTGTCAGCTCACCAGGTATACTGTTTGACCGTGGCGAACCTATTTCCCATTAAGGATGGCCCCACGACGGCAGCCAGCTAGGGTTCCGAGAGTCGAGTGTGAGGCCTCGGTGCAGGGCCCTTTGTCAGCAGTGGCACCGGCGGTAGCACTACCCGCCGAGCCCCCGATGCTTCCAGCGGAAGCCGCTGACGATTCACGTCGCCTCAGCGCACTTCATGAGTTTCAGCGCCAGCGACCGCCTAGGTTTCGCGGGGAGACGGATCCCCAGGCAGCAGAGGACTGGCTGGAGGCAGTGGTACGAGTGTTTAGGCTAGTGAGGACACCAGCAGACCTCATGGTGATCCTCGCTGCGAGCCTACTACACGCAGCAGTAGGACGATGGTGGAGCCTGATGCTCCAGGTGCACGATGAGGCATCTCTTCTTTGGACGGACTTTGAGAGCATCTTCCGCTCGGAGTTCGTCCCAGCCACCCTTCGTGCGGTGCGTATCCAGGAGCTTCTTCAGCTGCGGCAGGGCAGCTTGACGGTCGCTCAGTACGCGGCGAGGTTCACCGACCTTTCTCGGTACTCGACATACATGGTACGAGACCTCTTCTTTCAGGCCCGGACCTTCGAGCAGGGTTTGAGACACGAGATCAGGGCATCGCTGATCTCCCTCAGCATACCGACTCAGACAGGAGTACTGGAGCGAGCCCTCCTGATCGAGAGTTTCTTGGCTGAGTCCACAGCGAGACCTACCGCAGGGCGGAAGATAGCGGAGTCTTCGGCAACTGGTAGCCGACGGATGACTCAGGGTTCCAGGCAGACCAGACCTACCGGTGGCCGACTGCACGACTCAGGCTCAGTTGTACGGGGAAGCTGGGGTGGAGTCAGAGCCAGGCGTGCAGAGAGTGGGCAGTGTTACTCTTGTGGCGGGATTGGTCACATGGCTCGTGACTGTCCGACCCGCCATGCTGATGATCAGCAGTTAAGTGAAGAACCTTCCAGGCAGAGGCAGAGGTTCGACAGTGGCGGTCCGCAGGGAGGAGGCGGACGAGGCATAGGAGCTGGACGAGCAGCCGGTGGTGGGCGACGCTTTGAGGCTCTGCCACCACTACCACCCGGAGATCCACCCCGACCACAGGGAGTAGGTGAACATGTGAGAGCTCAACTTCAGGCAGCCGAGGCCTTCGATCATGGAGCTCTGGGAGCCGATGGACAGGAGCAGAACTAGTGGATACATCCTTTGTACTTCTGGTTCCTTGTTGCATTTGTGTAGCATCTTGTATTATGAGCTGCAATAATAAAAGACGCATACCTTTGTGATATTTTCGTTCCTGTCCTCTTTCGTGATGTTACTAAGAGGTTCCAGTTTTGGCTGTTGACTTGACCCTCACTTATGAGACATCTACTGGAGGAGACCGGTTACCACACACTGATGCCGACAGTGTGACTCAACCCTTGGAGGTGAGAGTAACGGTTGGATCTCTTAGTAGTAGCGTCGAGGCCTTACGACGTCATCCTTGGTATGTATTAGTATCATCAATGTTAGGATTGACTGTTTTAGGCAAAGAATGTGGTTCATCCAGGGGATGGGACCAGATTTCTCTTATCGGCAAAGAAGAAATCTTGCAGCTCTGGTGGGACCGGAGATGGTCCAGGCCACGACAGAGAAGGTCCAGGTCATCCAGGAGCGGATGAGTACAGCTTAGAGCCGGCAGAAGTCATACGCTGACAGGAGGCGGAGGCCACTGGAGTTCGAGGATGGCGACCACGTCTTCTTGCGGGTCTCACCTCGACGTGGTATTCGGAGATTTGGCCGAGGCGGCAAGTTATCTCCGCGCTTCATCGGACCCTTCCAGGTTCTCAGCAGGATTGGTGAGGTGGCTTATCGCCTGGCTCTACCACCTCAGTTGCACCGGGTGCACGACGTCTTCCACGTATCTCAGCTGAGGAGATACGTGCACGACCCGACGCACATCTTTGACCATGGGGAGCTTGACGTTGACGATGGGGCGACTTTTACGGAGGTCCCGGTGGAGATAGAGGAACGACAGGAGCGGGTCCTGCGTGGGTGATCGATTCCTCTTGTGCGCATCAGATGGCAGCACGGAAATCTCCAGGAGAGAACATGGGAGGGGGAGGCTCAGATGCGTGCTCAGTACCCTCATTTGTTTCCCTAGTTTTTGATGTATCTTTACGGGGACGTAAAGCCCTGAGGTGGGAGTAATGTAAAGACCCGTAAAATTCAAGGGAAATTTTTTCTTAATTTTCTTTGGAATTTTACAAGAGCGCGGTTTCAGACGGCACCTGATTCCGAGGCCCAAAGTGCCCGGAATCATTTTCTGAAGTTTGGCTAGGGTACGTTCCGTGAACGAACGAGCGGGAATTCCTAACTTTTGACCCGGTGCTCGGAATTGAAATCCGAGGGCACCGATGAACTCGCAGCGCCGATATTCTCTTAAAGAGACCTTTTCGGAAGTTGCGTTTGTTGCAGGTTGAAAATTAGTTTTTGGGAGATTTATAAAAAGTTGAATAAAAAAATGTGGATTCTTTTTATTTCACTTTTATAGGTTATCTCCTCTCAAAAGGAGTTAGGGGTGGGACCCACACCCACTTAACCTCCCTTGAGAGGACTAAGTGTTGTGGGACCCACACGAACCTAAACCTCTCAACTTCCCCCTTAAACTCCCCTCTCTCCCTCTTAAATGTTTGTAAACTTAACATCTAATTAATTACACATGACATGTTAATTAATTAAGTGTTATGTTTTTGAATTTGATGTTTTGAATTCCTAGGTTTGGTAAATAAAATAATGAGGGACCTTATTTTATTTTGTTAGCCAACTTGTGTGGATTTCATTTTGAGAGCTCCTCCTCCATCTTCTTCATCTTGACGAAGAACGATCATCTTGACGAAGAACGCTCAAGCTCCGACGAAGAACGCCGCTCCGCTCTTCTTCGTCTTCCGTGTCAACGAGAGGGAACGCCGCTTCCTCCTCGGATTCCCTTCGTCGACATAAGAGGTTTCGCCAACGACGTATCACATCGGTCGCATCTCTTCGTCAACGAAATTGACGAACGACGACCGCGACGCCCGATATCCGCGACTTCGACATCCGCGGATGTTGGCAAATCCTCGAACTTATACCCAAGGTAGGGGTTGTTATTTATTGTTTAATTATTCTATTCTTGCTCATGGTTCGCATGACTAACGTGAGGAATTTGAATATTTTAAGTTGAGTTATTATTTTAACGTGAGGGGGCCGGACCGCACGAACACGGCCGAACCCCCCTCCATCGTTCTTGTTGAATTGCTTGCGGGTGGATGAATCAAGGTGGCGTGGTGCCGTCGCACCACGCGGATATTCGCCCAATCCTTATTGTGCGACGTCATCGCGCCGCGCCATGGAAGAAACATCAAGAACGTGATGCCGTCGCGCCGCGTTGAAGAAATCAAGGTGCGGCGGAGGGGCGCGATACCGTCGCACCGCGCCGGATGACGAATTCCGCGGCCGGTTCCGGGCCGCGGCGAATTGAGAAGACCGGCGGCCGGGCCGCCGGCGTCGGAAGCCGAAGGGGGGACCAGAATTTCCGGTCCCGTTGAAGAAAACCGGCCGGCCAGCTGGCCGGCCGGATGGCATTAAACCGGGGGAATTAATCCCCCGACCATCACATAAAAACCCCCCTCTTTATGAGGGGGGGAGCGGTTTCTTTGAGGGGGGGCAGGAGGCTCCCCGGTTTTTTCCATGAAGCGGGCCCCCAGGAGGGGGGCCGTTGATTGAAAAAACGGCGCGGCATAGCCGCGCCGCCAATTGAAGAAGCGGGGGCTTAATTGCCCCCCGCGTACACCCTCCGTGCGGCGCCAGGACGCGGCGGCCCCCGCGCCGCCGCGCCGCCGCGCCGGCCGGCCGGGCCAACCTAGGGGGGGGGGGTCGGGCCGGGTCGGTCCGGACCCGGACCCCCCCGTTTCGAACCTGTCTCGGTCTTTTGGCCATATCTTGAGCCTCGGACCTCCGATTGACGAACCGTCTGCGGTAACGCGATCCTTGGATCGAGACGGTCGTTTCGGTATATCGCACTCAAGGTTTCAGATTACTTTGAGTTCGGCCGGGTTGGTTCGTTCACGAGACCAACCGGGCCCTCGGAGCGGAAACACTCATATCTTGAGCTTCGGACGTCCGATTGACGTGCCGTCAGCTGTGTTGTGTTCCTCTTAGTGAGACGGATCTTTTGGCATACTCCGCCCGAGGTTTGGACGCAGGTGGAGTACGGTCGGGTTGGTTTTGCCTTAAAAACCAACCGGGCCCCAGAGACGAAAATGCCAATAACTCTCAGACCGGGCGTCCGATCGACGCGCCGTCTGTTGCGTTGAGTTCCTGTTCACGATACGGAACTTTTGGATACATCAACTTCGGACTTTGTGTAACACCCCAAGAATTCATAATGTGTTATTTCTTCAAAATAATTCAATAACTTGCACTACACGCAACACCGAGTTCAATCACACCATGACTTACAAAAAAAAATCCATTCAAAAGAGGTTATGAATAGTATTATCTGAATTTTATACTTTATATAATCCTTATAATTTTAGAATCCATATTATGAGTTTCTTAGATATAATGCAAGAACAAATTCATTTTCAGTATTTCACTTTTATCAACTTTTAATAGTGAACCATTTTTAAATACAATATTTTAAACTTTTTGACTAAATGGGGACATCAAAAATTTAAAATGAAACATCCCAGGCTTCCACGGTACGCTTTCTTTGAATAATACAGTAGCATGTGTTGTACGCAACCTTGAGTTATAACACACACCACAACCAATCAAACTAGCCGTTATGAATAGTAATACCTACTTTTCGAAATTATATATATTTTATATTTTAAAATGGACTTCATTTATGGATTCAGAATATCTAATTTAGCCAAAGGTGAAATTTTGGTACTTTTCGGATAACTTTCATATTTTGATGAATAGTGAAAATTAATAAATTTTAATTAAAAACAACTTTTTTAATCAAAATAATTAATAGTGATAAATTATGAATTTGAGTGTTTTTAAAGTATATTTAGAATATATTTTTACCTTTTAATATAATGTTGGTCATTGGACATAATTTTACAATTAAACTGAACATAAACAAGTGTCAATCTTTTGATAGTTATTATCTCTTAAAAACACGCTTTTTGTTTTCACAGCGGGAATTAATTTTAAATTAATTTCTGCCACTTCTGCGTTTTGAATTTAGGAAAATGGATTCCATATTTGGAATCAGGATGTTCAAATTGTGTAAATAGGTAACTTTTATTTTTAGACATTTTGAATAATTACTGCGGTAAATATTTTATTTACCATGGTTAAGGGTAAATCCGGTAAATAAGGGTTAAAAAATAATATTATAATAATACTAAATTACCCTAAAACGTGTCTTAACCCTATTGGTTGATACATGGTCGACCATAGGCATCTTTGGGTCGATTTTGGGACCCCATGGATCCACTTGTAAGTGATAATGACACTTTATTTTAATTAAGTTAAAATGAATACAAAAATGACACAAGAATATATCTTTTAGAAAAAACAATATTTACATAGTGTTATATATGTTGGATTTTTGATTATAAATATTCATTAGAAAGATAAAATGATGTTCTACATAATGATATTTTATTTATAATTTTTAGACATTAAATAATTTGTTTTATTTATGACACAATGATGATGCAGTAATTACTATAATAGTGAAAAATTAAAATAATTGATATTATAAATACCCAAATAAATATAATATGAAACTTTTAATGAATTAAACTAATTTTCAAGGATAATATGATATATTAGGATTGATTTAATTGACTTTTTTCGAAGTAATCAATCTGTTATGAGTTTCACAAAAATCAACAATTGAATAGTGTCAAAATTGACATAAAAGAGTTCTTAAAACAAATATTATATTATTAATTGATATTAAATTCCTAAAAATCTAAGGATCGTCCAAGAGGCTTATATCATGATAGGTTCATAATTAATGGACCACTTGGGGGTCTCTTGGATGTATATAGTAATTTTATTAACCATATTATATAAAAATACAAAGAGACATTGTAAACGTGAAACTAATTAACTTAGAGTTAATACTTAAAGATAAGGTTAATATAAGTACCCAAACCTGTCTAAATTCTATTGGTTGAGTTGTTTTCGACCCATCCCCACCTTAACCTTTGAATATTCAACTTTGGAGCCATTAGAAACCGAATATGAATTTATTATAAATTAACATTTCTAGCTTTTCCAAAGGTGCCCCTCACCCCTCTTATAAAAGGGCACTCCTCCTTCTCATTTCTTCACACCATCAAAGCCTTTTGGTTCGGCCAAACACTGCCAAAATACTCTCCCAACATCCCTTAATACAACCTAGGGGACTTAGTTTGATCATAAAGCCAACCTATGGAGCCCTTTTGATCAAATCAAAAGGAAGAACCCGAAGAAGAGGTAATGATTTCACCACCCTTTTCCAAGTTCATTTCTTCTTCCACTTCTTCTTCCTTTGTTGTTACCATTATAAAATAATAACTCCAGTATCATATATATTATGTGATGTTATTATAAATATGGTACAACCATATTCAGTGTTCTATCCACCCTTTGAATGACATGTCACCATACGTGCGTACGTACGGCTTACCGTCTCCACGTCGTGGTGTAATTGATATTCAATATATTATTATTTGGATGGGTATAATAATGATATATAACTCATGTAAATAATAAATATAACATCTTAATGATTCTGTATATATGATATAACAACCATTTATATATTATTTTAATAACAAAAGAATGATATTGTCGCTCGTGCGTACGTACGGACTACCGTCTCCACGAACGTGATAAGATTCATCTCCATCGTATCCATTCAAGTATAATTATCATTTGATGATTTAAAAATGATGTTTAAGGACTTGATATCATTCTGGATATGTATAATATACATCCTATCCATTACAAGCATGTCTTACGTAACAAAACATATAAAAGAAAACGAGTAAGTTAACACCTGAAACGACGATAATTATAAGATATTATTAACAAAGCAATTTTAAAAGATCATATATGATATCATATTAATGTATATGATTATTGAATAATTTAATAACAATTATTTCACCATTATACAGGAGGTTAACCTACCCCATCCAAGTAAAAGTGCAAGGTAAGGGTTTATTTCCCAATCTCTTCATTATTAGAGGTTGTTTATACGTAATAATCTACTGGGATTTCTTTATCATCCACATCCATGTTACTTCGAAATGTATTTCAAAACATTTTTACTATTTACAAAGAATATGGGTTATAGTCATTTATACCCTTATGTGTTTTTAAAGGAATATTTCCATCATTTTCCAAATAAGGCACTTTTTACCTTTTGACAAATTTAAGGTAAGAATGTTTTTTTTTTAACTTATACGGCAGGTGTAGCTATTTACCGCCGTTATAAAATCATCAAAGCTTCCCTTACAAGCTTACAAGGATATTTTCAAAGTAAATGTTTTATTTTATAATTATGTTACTTTTAAATGATTTCAAAATGAATAATTTATGAATTTCAGAAAGGTACTCTTTATCAAAATCAGAATTTTAAATGTTTTAAAGATTTATCTTTATAAATCTTTTTAATTAATGTCTTCAAAATAGTTTCTAAGGATTTATTTATATGGACATGAATGTTTTTAAAAATGTTAATTCTTTTCAAAAGTTTCAAAGTAGTATGGGACACTTTGATTCAAAAATCTCTTTTTAATTACTTCCTTTATAAATGTGTGACTTTTAAATGATTTCAAAAAAGAGATATTTCTCTCAAATAGTTTTGATTTCATCTATGTCAACATCCTTTGATGGATTTTATGATTATTTGAAGATGATTTATTATGATACAAAACTTCTATATCGTATTGACGGTTTTGTGATATGTTTGACTGTGGATGTGCTATTTTTATACCATTCATAGTTTATGGTGAAAGTATTGACATTTCGTATGCTAGTTTTAATATGAATGTTTATGTTATGTTTAAACCTTTTCATATGGGAATGCATTGGACTTAATATGTGACGGGTGGAGCCCGCTATAGCTCCTCGATGCATCGGTAGGTCTCATGAAGCAAACTAGTGTCTTGGCACAAGGCCTTGACAAAATCTTATTTGTAGTCTTGGCACGAGGCCTTGACTATGTGGTTATGATAGTCTGGCATTATGCATTCCAACGTTATGAAAGTGGTTATTGATTTTTGCATGTGATTATTCGATTAGTAGAATATCCATGTGAATAAGTAAATGGCATTATTTCATTTAATTTATGCCATACCATGTTGAAAGTTCATGTTTGAAAGGCTTTTTTTAGTTATACATTGCCTTAAATATTTATTCTTATTTATGAAAGTTTCCACTATATTGTTAACCTTACTGGGCATTTGAGCTCACCCCTTTCCTATGTTTTATTTTTCCCAGGAAGTGAAGAAGTAAATTATGAATGACCTGCAGGGATATTATGTGGGGATATGAGTGTGGATTATGGAGATATTATGTTGTTGTAGTAGCTTTTCATTTTATGATGTAATGTAAAACTTATGAATATATCTAGTGTTTCCAAGGCTACTAAACCAATCGGTCTTTCGAGATTTGATCTTTCTTGTGATCATGCCAATGTTATGTAATAATGAACCGACTCTGGGTAACTAGGGTTGGGGCGTTACAGTTGGTATCAGAGGAAGTTTAGTACAAACCTTGGAAGCTAGATTTAGATAAACTCTGATTAGAGCACGTAGACCTAAGATGAACTTTGAGGATTAGTATAGAAGAACTTCCTAGAATTTTGGTATTGTAGAGATTTTGTGAGTTTTCCGAGCAATACATCCCTGTCTGGATACGAGCAGGTAGAGGCGGCTCTGGCACAGATGTTCCTAGGGGTAAAACCCGAAAACACCGCTTTGAGCTAGACTCGAACGGGAACTGGTGCACGACAACGGGCCTTGCTGCACTCTTGGTTACGACACTCCCGGGGGATATTCTAAGGATAACTCTCATTTTCTTTACAAATCATTTTGAAGGGATTATGAGTATATACTTCCTCAAAGAAAACATTCTTATGATTATGGATTATATCCATAAATAGTTCAATTTATGTTGAGTGTTTTATAAGTATGGGATTATGTATTTTGATTCATAAACTGATCTAGTGTATGCCATTGTTTAGAAATGGCGCCCAGTAGAAGGAATGAGAACTCCAGAAATGCACATGATCCAAAGAGAAGGAAGGATCATATCTTTCATGGTCTTAAGCTAGAATTTATAAGAGAAATAGTCTCCCATGTATTATCATAATATTAAGAAATAATATCATGTGTTGATAAGATAAGTAAAGAGTTTACTGAGTCTTATGGCTTTGAAGGGAAGCAAGAGGAGAAAAGGATGGAAGAGAGAAATATGGATAAAGGGAAGAGGGAAAAGAAGAATTTTCCAATATGTGGTAACTGTGGAAAGAAACACCCCGGAACTTGCCTGAAAGGAATGTGAGTTTGTTATAAGTTTGGAGGAAAAGGGCACAAAGTACGTGACTGCAAGGGTAAGAAAATGGTTTCAAATGTACAATGCTTCATTTGCAAGGAGTTTGGACACTACGCGAACCTATGTCCCTGTCATCAGACTATGACGCAAATGATGCTATTGGATAATAATCAAGTTATGATACTACCACAAATGAAGAGGAATGATTAGAGTTCTTATGTTGATTATGTCAATTGAGTGTTGTATCAACAATGTACTTGTTATAATAATTATGGAGTATATAAGGATTGTACTGCAGTACTATTTCATTAAGGACTTGAGATTGTGTGGAACAAAGAAAAGTGACTCAATAGCAGGATAAATTTTTGGAAAATATATGGTTGAGAGAATGATAAATCATAATATAGTTCTGATACTGAGGTAGTGATTTTGGAATAATATGTGATTGTTTTTGATAAATTATATTGGATATTCTTGACTACCTTGGAACTGATTAATGATTTGTATATTCCATCATTGTTGGGGTTTAAAACATTTTTGGATTAATGAAGTATATCCAGCATTCTATATGGAATAAGGGAGCATGAATGTAATCAATAAGGAATATGGTAATACATGATGAAGGTATTCATATTCTATTACGGGGTAAAAAGGATCTATATTATGTTTACCTTCCTTATAAATGTTGGACTGTGAGTTTGGACAGAAGTATTTTGTATAGTTCTAGTTTGGATTATTTTGGATTGCCATAAAAGGACAACCCGGAGGTCGGGCGGCAACCCGTCGCGTCCGACAAGGCTGCGAGACTTGAACCCACAACCGAAGGGCGACAAGGGTGTATCACCTACCACTGGCCCACGAGATGTCCTAGATTAAATAATGTAGTTTTTATTAAAAGTTCTTGTAGATTAATTATAAATTCGTTTATTTTGGAACCCTATACGAATAGTGTAAATAGAATTTTTTACATTCTATTATCTTTTAGAGTGAAAGATGAGTTTGTGGTAGAAATTTATTAATGGATAAAACTCTAATTATAAAGTAAGTATATCTCCTTATGATCTTAGCCAATCTCATAAATAAATTCCTCAACATTAAGAAAATCAACTTAGAACAAAAATGTTTTCCTAGATAGTACCTTAAATCATCACTAATTTGTGGCTTTGGGATTGTTGGCCTTTTCATAGCCATGTTCTCTACCACTCTCCATCAGATAATTGATGGTTATATTTTTCTTCCATATCCATATTTTCCTACATGGAACCCTAGTATGTGTTATTTTCGGTAATCTTCATACTTTCGACTCTTTATTATAAATAGAGGCCTCATTAATTCATTTTTCGATGTGGGATTTCAACTAAGATATTTTGAAATGTCAAAAATGTGTTATCCTAATACCCTATGTTTTGTTGAACCGATGGTATTTCAAATCATCATAGATTGATAAATTTAAGGACCTAAATTTTACACTTGTTTGTGATTGATGACCTCAATCACTACCTATAAATATTTACGTTTTTCCTCCAATTATATGTCTCCAATTGCCACCAATGTTCTCCTAATCGAGATCATAATTTGGTGGTGACCCTTTGATTTCACTTTTCCTCATATTAAGACTAAATTTTAGTAACCCAATTTCCGATGTGGGTTTTCCCACAAATATATTATCTACTTTCAACCTTTTATTTTCGAAGAACAATTTCAAATTGCGAGGACGCAATTTATTGAAGGAGAGGAGAATGTAACACCCCAAGAATTCATAATGTGTTATTTCTTCAAAATAATTCAATAACTTGCACTACACGCAACACCGAGTTCAATCACACCATGACTTACAAAAAAAATCCATTCAAAAGATGTTATGAATAGTATTATCTGAATTTTAAACTTTATATAATCCTTATAATTTTAGAATCCATATTATGAGTTTCTTAGATATAATGCAAGAACAAATTCATTTTCAGTATTTCACTTTTATCATCTTTTAATAGTGAACCCTTTTTAAATACAATATTTTAAACTTTTTGACTAAATGGGGACATCAAAAATTTAAAATGAAACATCCCAAGCTTCCACGATACGCTTTCTTTGAATAATACAGTAGCATGTGTTGTACGCAACCTTGAGTTTTAACACACACCACAACCAATCAAACTAGTCGTTATGAATAGTAATACCTGCTTTTCGAAATTATATATATTTTATATTTTAAAATGGACTTCATTTCTGGATTCAGAATATCTAATTTAGCCTAAGGTGAAATTTTGGTACTTTTCAGATAACTTTCATATTTTGATGAATAGTGAAAATTACAAAATTTTAATTAAAAACAACTTTTTTAATCAAAATAATTAATAGTGATAAGTTATGAATTTGAGTGGTTTTAAAGTATATTTAGAATATATTTTTACCTTTTAATATAATTTTGGTCATTGGACATAATTTTACAATTAAACCGAACATAAACAAGTGTCAATCTTTTGATAGTTATTATCTCTTAAAAACACGCTTTTTGTTTTGACAGCGGGAATTAATTTTAAATTAATTTCTGCCACTTATGTGTTTTGAATTTAGGAAAATGGATTCCATATTTGGAATCAGGATGTTCAAATTGTGTAAATAGGTAACTTTTATTTTTATACATTTTGAATAATTACTGCGGTAAATATTTTATTTACCATGGTTAAGGGTAAATCCGGTAAATAAGGGTTAAAAAATAATATTATAATAATACTAAATTACCCTAAAACGTGTCTTAACCCTATTGGTTGATACATGGTCGACCATAGGCATCTTTGTGTCGATTTTGGGACCCCATGGATCCACTTGTAAGTGATAATGACACTTTATTTTAATTAAGTTAAAATGAATACAAAAATGACACAAGCATATATCTTTTAGCAAATCAATTTTTACAGAGGGTTATATATGTTTGATTTTCTATTATAAATATTCATTAGAAAGATAAAAAGATTTCCTACATAATTATATTTTATCTATAATTTTTAGACATTAAATAATTTGTTTTATTTATGACACAATGATGATGCAGTAATTACTATAATAGTGAAAAATTAAAATAATTGATATTATAAATACCCAAATAAATATAATATGAAACTTTTAATGAATTAAAATAATTTTAAAGGATAATATGATATATTAGGATTGATGTAATTTACTTTTTTCGAATTAATAAATCTGTTATGAGTTTCACAAAAATCAACAATTGAATAGTGTCAAAATTGACATAAAAGAGTTCTTAAAACAAATATTATATTATTAATTGATATTAAATTCTTAAAAATATAAGGTTCGTCCAAGAGACTTATATCATGATAGGTTCATAATTAATGGACCACTTGGGGGTCTCTTGGATGTATATAGTAATTTTATTAACCATATTATATAAAAATACAAAGAGACATTGTAAAAGTGAAACTAATTAACTTAGAGTTAATACTTAAAGATAAGGTTAATATAAGTACCCAAACCTGTCTAAATTCTATTGGTTGAGTTGTTTTCGACCCATCCCCACCTTAACCTTTGAATAGTCAACTTTGGAGCCATTAGAAACCGAATATGAATTTATTATAAATTAATATTTCTAGCTTTTCCAAAGGTGCCCCTCACCCCTCTTATAAAAGGGCACTCCTCCTTCTCATTTCATCACACCATCAAAGCCTTTTGGTTCTGCCAAACTCTGCCAAAATACTCTCCCAACAACCCTTACTACAACCTAGGGGCCTTAGTTTGATCAGAAAGCCAACCTAAGGAGCCCTTTTGATCAAATCAAAAGGAATAACCCGAAGAAGAGGTAATGATTTCACCACCCTTTTCCAAGTTCATTTCTTCTTCCACTTCTTCTTCCTTTGTTGTTCCCATTATAAAATAATAACTCCAGTATCATATATATTATGTGATGTTATTATAAATATGGTACAACCATATTCAGTGTTCTATCCACCCTTTGAATGACATGTCACCATACGTGCGTACGTACGGCTTACCGTCTCCACGTCGTGGTGTAATTGTTATTCAATATATTATTATTTGGATGGGTATAATAATGATATGTAACTCATGTAAATAATAAATATAACATGTTAATGATTCTTTATATATGATATAACAACCATTTATATATTATTTTAATAACAAAAGAATGATATTGTCGCTCGTGCGTACGTACGGACTACCGTCTCCACGAACGCGATAAGATTCATCTCCATCGTATCCATTCAAGTATAATTATCATTTGATGATTTAAAAATTATGTTTAAGGACTTGATATCATTCTGGATATGTATAATATACATCCTATCCATTACAACCATGTCTTACGTAACAAAACATATAAAAGAAAACGAGTAAGTTAACACCCGAAACGACGATAATTCTAAGATATTATTAACAAAGCAATTTTAAAAGATCATATATGATATCATATTAATGTATATGATTATTGAATAATTTAATAAAAATTATTTCACCATTATACAGGAGGTTAACCTACCCCATCCAAGTAAAAGTGCAAGGTAAGGGTTTATTTCACAATCTCTTCATTATTCGAGGTTGTTTATACGTAATAATCTACTGGGATTTCTTTATCATCCACATCCATGTTATTTCGAAATGTATTTCAAAACATTTTTACTATTTACAAAGAATATGGGTTATAGTCATTTATACCCTTATGTGTTTTAAAAGGAATATTTCCATCGTTTTCCAAACAAGGCACTTTTTACCTTTTGACAAATTTAAGGTAAAAATGATTTTTTTAAACTTATACGGCAGGTGTAGCTATTTACCGCCGTTATAAAATCGTCAAAGCTTCCCTTACAAGCTTACAAGGATATTTTCAAAGTAAATGTTTTATTTTATAATTATGTTACTTTTAAATGATTTCAAAATGAATAATTTAAGAATTTCAGAAAGGTACTCTTTATCAAAATCAGAATTTTAAATGTTTTAAAGATTTATCTTTATAAATCTTTTTAATTAATGTCATCAAAATGGTTTCTAAGGATTTATTTATATGGACATGAATGTTTTTAAAAATGTTAATTCCTTTAAAAAGATTCAAAGTAGTATGGGACACTTTGATTCAAAAATCTCTTTTTAATTACTTCCTTTATAAATGTGTGACTTTTAAATGATTTCAAAAAAGTGATATTTCTCTCAAATAGTTTTGATTTCATCTATGTCAACATCCTTTGATGGATTTTAAGATTATTTGAAGATGATTTATTATGATACAAAACTTCTATATTGTATTGAAGGTTTTGTGATATGTTTGACTGTGGATGTGCTATTTTTATACCATTCATAGTTTATGGTGAAAGTATTGACATTTCGTATGCTAGTTTTAATATGAATGTTTATGTTATGTTTAAACCTTTTCATATGGGAATGCATTGGACTTAATATGTGACGGGTGGAGCCCGCTATAGCTCCTCGATGCATCGGTAGGTCTCATGAGACAAACTAGTGTCTTGGCACAAGGCCTTGACAAAATCTTATTTGTAGTCTTGGCACGAGGCCTTGACTATGTGTTTATGATAGTCTGGCATTATGCATTCCAACATTATGAAAGTGGTTATTGATTTTTGCATGTGATTATTCGATTAGTAGAATATCCATGTGAATAAGTAAATGGCATTATTTCATTTAATTTATGCCATACCATGTTGAAAGTTCATGTTTTAAAGGCTTTTTTTTAGTTATACATTGCCTTAAATGTTTATTCTTATTTATGAAAGTTTCCACTATATTGTTAACCTTACTGGGCATTTGAGCTCACCCCTTTCCTATGTTTTATTTTTCCCAGGAAGTGAAGAAGTAAATTATGAATGACCTGCAGGGATATTATGTGGGGATATGAGTGTGGATTATGGAGATATTATGTTGTTGTAGTAGCTTTTCATTTTATGATGTAATGTAAAACTTATGAATATATCTAGTGTTTCCAAGGCTACTAAACCAATCAGTCTTTCGAGATTTGATCTTTCTTGTGATCATGACAATGTTATGTAATAATGCACCGACTCTAGGTAACTAGGGTTGGGGCGTTACACTTTGTGTCAGTTGATGTATCAGCCTCTCGGCTCGTGGAGCAGACCCTCCCGAACGATCTTGCTGTGTGCGGGAAACCTAGTGCTGGCTGTGACTGCTACTTCGACAGCGACGACCGTGCAGAGATCCTCAGTGGACTGCGGCGATGACTGTGCAGAGATCCTCCGTGAACTCCGACGACGACCGTGAAGAGATCCTCAGTGGACTACGGCGACGACTGTGCAGAGATCCTCCGTGGACTCTGACGACTACTGCACTCAGCGATCCTACGTGGAATAGTGCTACAGGTCCTGCGTGGGCCCGGTCCTGCGTGGGCCCGATCCTGTGTGGGTCACTGCAAGGTTAGTTACCTATCGAACCTTCGTGGGTTCGACGACTTATATGAATTAGGGATCATCTTTATTGTCATCCGAAGATGTATACCTGTGTGAGCTGAATCTTCTGTTTTACTCGATAGAGGTGGTGCGCTTGGTTGTAGCGGCAGACCTGCGATACTGGAGACGAGCGTACGGAGTACGGAGACCGTGTAGCCGGCTGAGACCTGAAGACTGCTCGACAGACTCGACTTGGAGTGAGTCGACTAGCCCAGTGGACAGAGCGCCCGGTACTTGGCGGCAGACCCACGGCGGACGGAGCGCCTGGTAGTTGGCAGCAGACCCGCGGTACTCGACTGGAGGAGTACCTCTGTAGGCTATTTGGGTGAGCGCTCCGTATTTGGCAGCAGACCCTCAGCGGACGGAGCACCCGGTAGTTGGCGGCAGACCCGCGGTACTCGACAGGAGGAGTACCTCAGCAGTCTTAGGTTAGTGAGCAGTATCTCAGAGTCGTGATAGGACACTGTACACTTCAGAGATGGGGCTCTTCAGTAGTTACGTTTCTGTTAATGAAAATCCTGTGTGAGCTGAATCCTATTGCTTTCCTGTGTGGATTGTGTTGTGCAATCCTGTGTGGATTACGTTTTGCTTTCTTGTGTGGAATACGTTTACTTTCCTGTGTGGACTGAGTTGTACTTGGGCTCGGAGGTTGGAGCGTATTTGAAATTGATGACTTAGGTATATGTATGGGCATATACCTAAGAAGTGTCGGTTATTACTTCGTGATTGTTCCTTTCTTAGTGGTTTATCCTTTGTGGATTTGAGAGACCTTCAGGGGTCTCGGGGTCCCTACTGAGTTGATTATACTCACCCCTGCACGGGCTTTGCCCGCACTACGTTGTGTTGGTTGCAGACGACAGACAGCGTTGACCTTAGCTGAGGCTTGCGGAGCGGGACGGTACCCGGAGGTGGACCACTGGGCGGGACGTGCTCGGAGCGGACGGCGGGACCCGTGGAGCAGTGGAGCTATCTGTACTCACCCTTCAGGTGGGATTTCCAGTGGACATCTCGGTGTAGCGGCTTTTACTTTTCAGTTGCTTTTTTCCCTTTCGAGTTGTACTTTACTTTCAGTTTGGGTTTGTATACTGGCCCATTTACTCTTCCGCCCTTTCAGTTGTACTCTGTTTTTACTTAGTGATTACTTTCCGCTTGCTTACTCTGTGGTGTTTGTTTACTTTACAAAGGCAATGCCTTCCCTTTTTACCGGGATTTACGCCTTGGTGCTAGTCGCCAGCCCCTGGCCTATGGAAGGCGGGCTTGGGGTAGTCACGGCACGGACCCCGAGGGCGGGTCGTGACAATGGGGTCTAGGCTTATGATTATCAGTTCCAGTATAAAATAAATAGTCATGCTAGTCTAACTATTTCTCTTAGAAACAAATTATCTCAGTTTCTCACAATATAGCTGATAAATAATGAGAATAATTGTGGAATTTCTATTGTAAAAGGCACTATTAAAAAATCATCTACAATCATTTTTGTTTATGTGATATAGGTTCCTCATAGTAATCTCTCTCTCTTTATCTATTGTAGAAATAATTTTTGATAAAATTATGTAATTGTGTGGGTAATGACTCTATAATCTAAATTCAATGTTTAGTATTTGGTTCTAATATAACGAAGGAACTATCCTTGAGGTAGTATGTTTCCATTTCTTATGGGAAGTCCTCATCCTTGAGATGAGGGATTTCAATTTCATTCTTGGGATAAACCGGTCTATCCACTATTTCACCTATGAGGACTACTATCATTGTATGGTATCATATAAATTACTAGAGGTAGATATTTTACTTCCAAAGGGTGAATGGAATTTCCATGAAAGATGATATAGAGTAGAGAATTATCGGTTGGGAGGAGTAATAGACTATATTTCTTTCCTTTCATGCATGATCAGACTATATTTTATGAATATTTTCATCCAATGGTGAATTATTTTTTGGATTTCATCCCATTTAATTATCTAGAATATATCCTTAGGGAGATGTGGAGTATATAGTTGAGTTTTTTCGATGATATTTTATGGTATCTAACTCTTTTTATTGGATAGAACCTACCATGATTCAGAAGAACAATAGAAAATTTGAGGATTTATATTCTATGTGTTTTTTATGTTATCCAACTCATATCCTTAGGGATCTCATATCCATATCATCCAAAAGGATTATATAAATATTAGTATCTATGTGGATTACCAGTGGTTAATCTATATTTTGGTGATGAAATATTTTCTATTTATTCAAATAGGTGTTCTATTTCACAAGATTCTAGCAGCTAGAGAGTTCTTAGAGATCAAACTAAGATCATATTATCATTATATGTGATAATGGACACCAGATATACATTTAATGATTTTCAAATTTTTGTCAGTTTTATAAGAGAATATGGTTATTCAATTCATCGATACCAACATAACACCTATTGTTATGTCTTTTATAAATATAGTTTCCACCAATATTATGATTCCTTAGTCATAGTTTATGTGGATGGAATATTTGTGTATTCTCATACTATAATCAAAAATGATAAACATATTAATATTATTTGGAATACAGTGGGGGTGAATCAGATATATTGTATTCATTTCAAGTAATACTTCTAGATCAGAACGGTATACTTAATGGGTCATATAATCATTGAAATATGTGTTTTATTTGACCAAAGGGGAGTCCTTTTGCATCCTTGAAATATCCTGAGAAAATATTTTATATATTTTTCTTCTAGGGGATGAATTGTTGTTAAATTCATTTCATATAGGACATATCAACCCATTAGGAAACTCTTACAAGTATGACTAATATGAGTGATATGTTCTTTTTTAATTAAGTGTGTAACGCCCCGACCCCAGTTGCCCAGATTCGGTGCATTATTGCGTAACATAGGCATGATCACAAAAGATCAAGTCTCGAAAGACCGATTAGTTTAGTAGTCATGGAAACACTAGATATATTCATAAATGTTACATTACATCATAAAGTGAAAAAATTCAATAAGAAATTCTCCATAGTCCACACTCATATCCTCTTCTGACTATCCCTACAGGTCATTCATAAAATACGTCTTCACATCCTAGAAAATATAAAAACATTGAATGGGGTGAGCTTAGATGCTCAGTAAGGATAACAATATTGCAGAAGCTTTCATAAATAAACATTAACATTTAAGGCAATGGTATAACTAAAACAAAAGCCTTTTTAAACTTCAACTTCAGCATGATATGGCAAAAAAAATTAAATAATACCATTTACTTACTCACATGGATATTCTACTAGTCGAATAATCACATGAAATATCAATAACCACTTTCATAATGATGGAATTCATAATGCTAGAATATCATAACCACATAGCCAAGTCCTCGTGCCAAGACCACAAAGAAGATTTTGTCAAGTCCTCGTGCCAAGACACTAGTTTGTCTTATGAGACCTACCGATGCAATTTTTTTAGAAGATACATATGTTTAAAATTTCTCAAATATACTCTAGTGTTTTTGTGAAAACATTATGCAAGCTTCTGAAATCAAAATAACTAATTCTGAGACTGCTCGACTAATTACAGGCCATGATGGGTCCATGCCCAATCCCTTCCTGTCTACCACACTCGAGAGTCCAGTTTTCTGAAAACATTTTATACTTGCATTAAATACGTATAAATTTGCACTAGATTTTCATATATTTGAGAGAAATATCTCTCTCTTTTTTGAAATCATTTAAAAATCACATAATTATAAAATAAAACCTTTTGAAAAAACGTAAAAGTCAAAGGGGATTATACACCGTATAAAAGAAAGTTGTGTATGAAACAAAATATGCATCAATAAAATGAGATTGAGATGAAGTCCCTTACAAAGATCATTTTTTAAATAAAATAGATCTATTATGTGTATTCACTATATTTACACATAAAGAAAGTATAAATACCAGATAGAAAATAATAATATCATGACATAATTTGAAAGTACGAGATTAACCTAATGAATATAAATTGGGTTAAGAAGTTCCCTTACAAAGATTATTTTTTTAAATAAAATAGATCTATTATCTGTATTCACTATAATTACACATAATGAAAGTACAAATAAAATATAGGACATAATAATATCATGACATAATATGAATGTAGGAGATTAACCCAAAGAATAGAAATTGGGTTACGAAATTCCCTTACCTCACGTCCGACTTGACTCGATAGTTCTTTAATCTCCTGAATAATAAACTAGAGTTAATTTCTATTTGATTAAGAACCTTTTAAATTTTCATTATTCCTTTTATATCACTTATTACCATGTTATGAACACTATGTAATTATTTATGTTAATAACAGTCATTTTGTCGATCTTTGGTACTTGAGTCAAAACTATACATCTTATAATTACAAGATGTTCATGTGGTGAAATATACATTATATCCAGAATTATATTCATGATGTATATATCACATATAACATATATATCCAGTATATACATTTATTTATAATATTACATAACATTTAGAGGTATGAAATGAAATGCACCGTTCATGGAGACGGTAAGCCGTACGTACGCATGAACGCTACTTTCATTTCCATTTCATATTTAATGGAATTAATTTATAATTATATAAAGGTATAATATAATTCCAGTATAATATAATTTATAATACCATTTACTCCATCCTTTATACATCCCACATATGGCATTAACGATTCAAATCACTTTGAGGGGGCGGTAGTCCGCACTTCCTAAAATGAAATTATCATGTTTACCCATAATGGAAATCATAAAGCATGCCATAGATGAGAAATACAGAAGAATAAGGAAAACATAAACATAATATATATATCATATATGAAAATATTATCATAAAAATGTCCACCATTAGTGGTGTTAAAAGAATATTGAACAATCATCGTTTCGTGAGGCAGTATTTCGCCACCCACAGAAACAATATGTTATTTAACCATTAGATAAAGGTGTGTGTAAGTATAAACCAAATACTTATCATAACAACATTCTATTATAGTGTATATACTGGTGTTCATACAAAAGAATGTAATAAAAATAGTTTATGGGGTGGGAGAAGCAAAATAAAACAAAAAAACATTAGAGAAGAGATTACCTTAAAATCGGGTAACTCTTTTTGATTTGAGCCAAAGGATTCCTTGGGAAGACTTCTGCCCATAGTGAGGCTTCTAAGAGTAAGGGAGGAAAGTTGAGAGATTATTTGGGCAGATTTTGGCCTAGCCAAAAGGCTTTTAAGGTGTGAGTAAGGTGGTAGTGGTGGGGGCCTTTTATAAGAGGAGAGGAGGGGCACTCTTGGAAAGATTGAAATATTTCTTTATTATGAAATGCTTTTTCGGATTATAAAGGTACCACACTTATATATTTAGTGGATAAGATGATAAGGGTTCTAAATCTACTCATCCAATAGGTTTTTGACATGTTTAGGTCTTAGATTTTATATTATCTCTTCATTTTATTTAAATCGTTAATTAATGAGGTAATCGCTACATCATCATTGTGTCATAAATAATTTAATTTATTTAATGTCTAAAAATTATAAAAAAAATATCATGATGTAGAAAATCTTTTTATCTTTCTAATAAATATTTATAGTCAAAAATATAACTCGTATAACCCCATTTAATTTTTTTTAGTAAACAACTATTGTTTGTGACATTTTTATTTTAACATTAAATAAAAAGTTATTTATGTCATTTTCCTACCAAAGTGGCTCCATGGGGTCCCCAAGTTGACCCATGGATTTTATTGGTCGGCCATGACACATCCAATAGTGGAAGGACAAGTGTAAAGGTATTTTCATATTTTTATAATATCATTTTTACATTAAATTTCACTAATTACCTTTAATCGTGATTAATTAAACTTAAAAGTTACTATTCAACAAAAAATTATTTTTATCCCGTTGAACCACATTTTACTTCCTAATGACAACCATGTATGTTGGATTTTTTAAAATCAAATTAAAAAAGTGGTAATATTTCATTTAAACGAAAAATCAGTTTTTTAACTACCACATAGTGGTTTCACTATTCATCAAAAATTGAAGTTTTTCAGAACAATTCCAAAATTTCTCCCTAAGATATATTTGATATTACAAATTAAAAAATGATGTCTATTTTACAAAATTACAAACATATAAGTTTCATTAATTAATTTTATAATTAAATCCTGCTGTCACAACAAATAGCGTGTTTTTCAGAAACAATATATATCAAAAGATTGGCAGTTGTTTATGTCCAATTTCAAATTGAAATTAATTATAATGACCACCATTGGATAAAATGGTAAAAATATATTATAATTATACTTTAAAACCACTCAATAGTATAATTTATCAATATAAATTATTTTGATTTAAAAAGTGGTTTTTAAGTATTTTTTACAATTCATAAAAAATTAGAAGTTCTCAGAAAATTACAAAAAGTTCAACTTAGGATAATTTCGATATTTCCAATCCAAAAATGAAGTCCATTTTGAAATATAAAATATATATAATTTCAAAAATTGGGTATTACTATTCATAATGGATATTTTGATTGGTCGCGGTGTGTTAGAATCTCGAACTTGCGTACAATGCAAGCTATTGCATTATTAAAAGAGAAGCGTATCGTGAAAGCTCAGGGTGTTACATTCTCCCCTCCTTCAATAAATTGTGTCCTTGCAATTTGAAATTTTTTTCACTGAAAATAAAAGGTTGAAAATAGAAAATACATTTGTGTAAAACCCACATCGAAAATAAGGTTAATAAAAATTTAACTTTAAAAGAAAGAGAGAGAAGTATAAAGGTCACCCGAGATAGTCCATACTAGGATTATCTAAAAATATGGATATGGAGGAGAAACAAACTATCAATGTCTGATGGAGAGTTGTAGAAAACTGGATTATGAGAAAGTTAACCACAAGAAAATCACAAACTTGTGATTGGTTAAACGGTACTTGAATCCCCAGTTGGAAAAGTTAACCGACAACATTTTTGTTTTAAGATACCTTTTATAAATTTGAGGAATTTATTTAAGAGATTTACTAAAAATGTATGGAAATATACTTACTTGTCATGTAGGCTTTCATTATTTAATAAATTTTTACCACGAACCCATCTTTCAATCCAAATGGTAATAGAACTCAAAAATATTCTATTTATCCTAATTGTATAAGGTTCAAAATATTACCACATACCATTCAGATTAGGAAAACTATTTTGTAATAACCAGGGACTTCCTATAGGCTAGTGGTAGATAATAATGGCCTGTCGCACTATGGTTGTGGGTTCGATTCCTACAGCTTTGTCTGACACGATGGGTTATGCCCCACCCTGCATGTTATCATTTTCCTAAAACTATAGTATTATAATATTCCAAAAATAATATTCAGAAATGTTTTAACCTTAAACAATACTATCCAAAGATCAACATAATTCATTCCAACCTTTATAGTTATCCAAAATACCTATGTCCAGACTTTCTCTAAAAGGTCTATAAATTCCAAAATCTATTGTAACATCAGATTCCCCAAACAAATTAAAGCTTCTCTTTTTGTCACATACTAAAAATATGGTTACCTTCATCATATTAAAACCTTAATGAAAACAACAAGTACTGCAGTAAAATACTTATATATATATATATATCACATTATCCTTATAACCAGAATATAATCTTTGTGTCCAAGAGCACCAATACATTAATTATTCCGCTTCAACTGTAGTAACAACATAAGATTTTCCTTGATCCCTTGGCCTTTTCTGAGGTAAGTTTCCCTGACGCTTTGGACATTCATTTGCATAATGCCCCAGTTCCCTACAATTGTAGCATTCAACTTTGATATCCTCATTCTTTCCCTTGAAATCACGAGCCTGGTGACCTTTTTCTCCACATTTATAACAAACTCCCATTCCTTTAAGCCAATTACCAGGGTGATTCTTCCCACAATTATCAAATAATGGAAAATCCTTCTTTACTCTTTTCCCTTTATCTGTCTCTTGTTCCACCATCCTCTTCTTCTTTTTCTTTACTTTATTGTCATAAGATTTAGAGAATTCCTTTTTTGTCTTGATAGCACACGAGACTATATCTTCGTACGAAGAGAAAGATTGTGAGACTAAGGCTCGATGGAGAAACGGTTTTAACCCATCAAAGAAACTATCTATCTTAATTCTTGGTTTACGTATATAATCTGCTGCATGCCTCGCTACCCATGTAAAGTTAGCCTCATACATTGCGACATTCTCATCCTCCTTTTGTCTCAGACTCAGAAATTGCCTTTCCATATCTGCTCGATGGTCATGTGGAAAGTATTTTTATAAGAAAATATCTTTGAACTCTCTCCATTCCATATTTGATACTTAATCATCTTCTTTTGTTTTTTGAATCAGCGACCACCATTGATCGGCATCTCGAGTGAGGCGGTAAACCGCCATGATAACCTTGTCCCTTTCGCTACTCCCCAAGGCATGGAATATTTTCTCTAAGGAGTTTATCCATTGCTCAGCTACTAATGGACTTGTGCCCCCATTAATTTTTGGTGGTTGTTTCCTCATGAAGTGGTCTAACATTGATCCTCCACGTTGCGGATCAGGGTGCTCCATACGAGTAAGGTTATTATTCATAACCTGAGTGAGTTATACCAGTATGGTAATCAGTTGATCAGCACCAGTTGTATCTCCAGATCAACAATAATTATCTTGAGTAGGAGGGAAATCCCTACACGGAGTCCGTGCATTGATACGGTTTCCATTCCTTCCACTAGGCGCCATTTCTAAACAATGTCATAAACTAGATTAGTTTATGAATCAAAATACATAATTCCATACTTGTAAAATACATAACATAAATTGAACTATTTTTGGATATAATCCATAATCCTAAAAATTATTTCTTTGAGGATGTATGTACTAATAACCCTTCATAGAGGTTTGTAAAGAAAACAAGAATTATACTAAGCATATCCCCCAGGAGTGTCATATCCAAGAATGCAGCAAGGCCCGTTGTCGTGCACCAGTTCCCATTTGAGTATAGCTTAAAGCGGTGTTTTCAGGTTTTACCCCTAGGTATATCTGTGCCAGAGCCGCCTCTACCTACTCGTATCCAGACAGGGATGTATAGCTCAGAAAACTCACAAAATATCTATAATACCAAAATTATACGAAGCTATTCTATACTAATCCTCAAAGTCTATCTTCGGGCTATGTGCTCTAATCAGAGTTTATCTAAATCTAGCTTCCAAGGTTAGTACTAAACTTTCTCTGATACAAACTATAACGCCCCGACCCCAGTTGCCCAGAGTCGGTGCCTTATTGTGTAACATAGGCATGATCACAAAAGATCAAGTCTCGAAATACCGATTAGTTTAGTAGTCTTGCAAACACTAGATACATTCATAAATGTTACATTACATCATAAAGTGAAAAACTACAATAACAAAGTCTCCATAGTCTACACTCATATCCTCTTCTGACTATCCCTGCAGGTCATTCATAAAATACTTCTTCACATCCTGGAAAATATTAAAACATTTAAAGGGGTGAGCTCAGATGATCAGTAAGGATAACAATATTGCAGAAGCTTTCATAAACAAACATTAACATTTAAGTCAATGTATAACTAAAACAAAATCTTATTTAAACTTGATCTTTAGAATGATATGTCCAAAAAAATAAAATTAAATAATGCCATTTACTTACTCACATGGATATTCTACTAGTCGAATAATCACATGCAATATCAATAACCACTTTCATAATGATGGAATGCATAATGCCAGACTATCATAACTACGTAGCCAAGGCCTCGTGCCAAGACCACAAATAAGATTTTGTCAAGGCCTCGTGCCAAGACACTCATTTGTCTCATGAGACCTACCGATGCAATTTTTTTAGCAGATACTTATGTTTAAAATTTCTCAAATATACTCCAGTGTTTTTCTGAAAACATTATGCAAGCTTTTGAAAAAAAAATAACTAATTCTGAGACTGCTCGACTAATTACTGGCCATGATGGGGCCACACCCAATCCCTTCCTGTCTACCACACTCGAGAGTCCGGTTTTCTGAAAACTTTTTTAAGCTTGCGTTAAATACATATACATTTGCACTTTATTTTCATATATTTTAGAGAAATATATCACCCTTTTTTGAAATCATTTAAAAATCACATAATTATAAAATAAACCCTTTTGAATAAACGTTTAATTCAAAGGGTTTTATACACCGTATACAATAAAGTTGTGTATGAAACAAAATATGCCTCAATGAAAGGAGATTGAGACGAAGTCTCTTAAAAAGATCATTTTTAAATAAAATAGATATATTATGTGTATTCACTCTATTTACACATAAAGAAAGTATAAATATCAAATATAACATAATAACATCATGACATAATTTGAATGTATGAGAATAACCCAATGAATGGAAATTGGGTTAAGAAGTTCCCTTACAAATATTATTTATTTAAATAAAATAGATCTATTATATGTATTCACTATAATTACACGTAAATAAAGAACATATACATGATAGGACATAATAATATCATGACATAATTTGAAAGTAGGAGATTAACCCAAAGAATGGAAATTGGGTTAAGAAATTCCCTTACCTCATGTCCGACTTGACTCGATCGTTCTTTAATCTCCTGAATAATAAACTAGAGTTAATTTCTATTTTCTTAAGAACCTTTTTCGTGTTCATTATTTCTTTTATATCACTTATTACCATGTTAGGAACATTATGTAATTATTTATGTTAATAACAGTCGTTTTGTCGATTTTTGGTTCTTGAGTCAAAAATATACTTCTTATAATTACACGTTGTTCATGTGGTGAAATATCCATTATATCCAGAATTATATAAATGATGTAGATATCACATATAACATATATATTCAGTATATACATTTATTTATAATAGTACATAACATTTAGAGGTAAGAAATGAAATGAACCATTCATGGAGACGGTAAGCCGTACGTACGCATGAACGCTACTTTCATTTCCATTTCATATTTAATGGAATGAAGTTATAATTACATAAAGGTATAATATAATTCCAGTATGATATAATTTATAATACCATTTACTCCATCCTTTATACATCCCACATATGGCATTAACGATTCAAATCACTTTGAGGGGGAGGTAGTCCGCACTTCCTAAAATGAAATTATCACGTTTACCCATAATGGAAATCATAAAGTATGCCATATATTAGAAATAAAGAAGAATAAGGAATACTTAAACATAATATATATATAATATATGAAAATATTGTCATCAAAATGGCCAACATTAGAGGTGTTAAAAGAATATTGAACAATCATCATTTCGTGAGGCAGTATTTCGCTACCCACAGAAACAGTATGTTCTTTAACCATTAGACGAAGGTGTGTGTAAGTGTAAACCAAATAAATATCATAAAAACATCCTAGTATATTTTAGATAATAGTTTTGTTACAAAACAATGTAATAAAAAGAGTTTAAGGGGTTGGAGAAGCAAAATAACACAAAACAACATTAGAGAAGACATTACCTTAAAATCGGGTAACTCTTTTTGATTTGAGCCAAAGGATTCCTTGGAAAGATTTCTACCCAAAGTGAGGCTTCTAAGAGTAAGGGAGGGAAGTTGAGAGAGTGTTTGGGAATAGTTTTTCAGAGTCAAAAGGCTTTGAAGGTGTGAGTATGGTGGTAGTGGTGGGAGCCTTTTATAAGAGGAGAGGATGGGCACTCTTGGAAAGATTGAAATATTACTTTATTATGAAATGCTTTTTCGGATTCTAAAGGTCCCACACTTATATATTTAGAGGATAAGGTGACAAGGGTTTGAAATTTACTCATACAATAGGTTTTTGATATGTGTAGGTCTTAGATTTTACATTATATCTTCATTTTATTTAAATCATTAATTAATGAGGTAATCGCTGCATCATCATGGTGTCATAAATAATTTAATTTATTTAATATCTAAAAATTAAAGAAAATATCATGATGTAGGAAATATTTTTATATTTCTAATTAATATTTATAGTCAAAAATATTACATGTATAACCCCATTTAAAAATTGTTTTAGAAAAACAACTCTTGTTTGTGACATTTTTATTTTGACATTAAATAAAAAGTTATTTATGTCATTTTCCTACCAATGTGGCTCCATGGGGTCCCCAAGTTGACCCATGGATTGTCTTGGTCGTCCATGACACATCCAATAGTGGTAGGACAAGTGTAAAGGTATTTTCATATTTTTATAATATCATTTTTACCTTAAATTTCACTAATTACCTTTAATCACGATTAATTAAACTTAAAAGTAACTATTCACCAAAAAATTATTTTTATCCTGTTGAACCACATTTTAATTCCTAATGACAACCATGTATGTCGGTTTTTTGAAAATCAAATCACAGAAGTGGTAATATTTCATTTAAACGAAAAATCAGTTTTTTAACTACCACTTAGTGGTTTCACTATCATCAAAAAATTGATGTTTTTCAGAACAATTCCAAAATTTCACCCTAAGCTATAATTGATATTTCAAATTAAAAATTTTTGCCTATTTTACAAAATTCCAAACATATAAGTTTCATTAATTAATTTTATAATTAAATCCCACTGTCACAACAAATAGCGTGTTTTTCAGAAACAATACATATCAAAAGATTGTCAATTATTTATGTCCAATTTCAAAGTGAAATTAATTCTAATGACCACCATTGGATAATATGGTAAAAATATATTATAATTATACTTTAAAACCACTCAATAGTATAATTTATCACTATAAATTATTTTGATTAAAAAATTTGTTTTTATGTATTTTTAACTATTCATAAAAAAATGGAAGTTCTCAGAAAATTACAAAAAGTTCAACTTAGGATAATTTCAATATTTCATATCCAAAAATAAAGTCCATTTTGAATATAAAATATATATAATTTCAAAAATTGGGTATTACTATTCATAATGGATATATTGATTGGTCGCGGTGTGTTAGAATCTCGAACTTGCGTACAATGCAAGATATTGCATTATTGAAAGAGAAGCGTATCGTGAAAGCTCGGGGTGTTACAAAGTGTGTGAGAGAGAATATCAAATGAATAATGGGAGGTCTACTTCAGCACATATAATGACACTTCCATGTCCTACTAAAGTCTATACAAATTTCTATGATGCATTATTAATTAGGATAAATGAAATATTGATCTAGGAGGACCATATTCATTGAAAATAACTTTATTGTTTTGACCTCACAAGCGTAATTACACAACACATGACCTTAAGTATGCATCAATCATCCATTACATGGATTTATGGATTGATTATCTTCGAGATGCATGATTTTTGATTTATACATACAACAAGAGACTCAAATATATCATTACCTAGTCGGACATGAATCTCATATTATGAATATGTGTAAAATTCCGTCATTATATTGACTTTGACCATGCTGATATTCATAGAAAGGAAATCAGGTAGCTAATTAGTGGAGACCAAAAACTGATGAAAAATTCATTCATGAAAAAATGATAAATTGATGTTAATATACATCTAGTCATTGATTCATATAATGTTACAAGAAAATTAGTATATTCATTTAATACATCCTTAACATATACCTATTCACTCTTGTATAGGGTGAGGATGAATTTGTATTCATATCATAAATGTGTGGTCCTAAGGGAATGTATTTCAAGTGTGCACCCACATTCATATTGGTATTTTGATGGAGACAAAATCCAATATACACATGGAAACATATGGGTACCTACGGATAATTCAGAGGGGATGATCTAAGATTCCCATTATTCTCAATTGTTATTTCACCCAGGTATATCCATGAAGTATCATAATATTCATATCTAATATAGTTTGTATTTGGTAAAATATCAAATTGAGGGTTTTATCTTTAGGTGTTCCAACTGTCTATATGTTAAGGAGGAATACTATAAGATTGATCAATTATTAAATTTATTATCTATCCTATAATTGAAACATGATAATACATCCATGGATTTTGTTTTATATTACTACTGTATCCTCAAGGTAGTGATGCAATTTCGGTAGTCATTGATCGACCGACAAAGCTAGTACCCTCCCATCCTATCTAGCATACATTCTCAGTTGATGAAATGAAAATATTGTATTTCTATTAGAATATTTTCCAAAATGGTTTCCCTGATTCTATCATTTAACATATGTAATCATTTTTCACAATGAGCTCTTAGAATGGGTTATAGAGAGAATTGGGTACACAAGTTACTCTAAGAGAAAATTTCAATCCTCACACTGATTTCCTATCATAACAGTGAATAAATTTTATTGAGGACATTACTCAATAATGTTTCCTTCATTTTGGAGCTTCTTGAGAGAATAAAATCTCTCTTATTTAGTTTTCATTCAATATTACGTTTTAGGTAATAATTATGATGGCTAAAGATGTTTCCTTATGAGGTATTCCATGTTGTTCACCACATTATTGGTCAGAGGTTGGGGAGACAATTCTAATTGGCCCATGTCTCATGAGGGTAACAAAAGAGTAGGTTCATTTGGTTATGAAATTTATGCCTAGTACTCAAAATATATTGAAATCTTCTGCTAATTATCATTGACGAAACTTGATTTAATGGTCTGGGATCATGTATTCTTATTATCATCACCCAGGCCAGGGGGAGGGGGTGGATTTTGTTGAAAGGGAAGTTGACTCTTCATTTTGATGACCATTTGAGATATTGGGGATAGTTGGGTCAGTACCCTATCCTTATTTATTTCCTTATAGGAATTATTCAATTCCTGAATTCCTCCACATATCACAACGTCATTGTTACCTTGTTAACCCATCTCATATTTTTGATTTAATGCATGTCAAATTGGATAATGATGGTTCTTTTGAGGATTATCCCATATTCATCATTAATGGATGAACGAAAGATCTATGTATGCATTTGTTTCCTATCAGACAAGTGATATGGAAACACGTCAATGTAAAAGATAATTATTGTGTGTAGGAGGCGAATTTACATGCTCATTGGAGGGATTCATTCTCATATGATGTTTCACCGCCCTAGGATGTGAATGAAGAGGAAAATTACATTAATGTGGGGAAGAGTACAAGAACCCTGATTTTCTCTAAGGAATGTATCATTATCTTTTTATTTAAATTCCTGGGTTTTTACCAAATATGCATGAATAGTATGTATATGGAGGAGTCGAGGTTGTCTGAGGCTTATATATTGTATAAAACATTATATTTTCGTGGAAATACATGGGGGGAATGGTTAGTAGAAATCATGCCTCCAATTTTTCATGATATGATAAAATATTGTGGGGTGTCTGGTGCATCAAATATGGCTGCTCATTTTTCCCTAATCATTTGATTCAATCCAGATGCCTGCGTGAAAATTCATAACTTATTAATGGAGTAAGATCAAATAGTATCCAAATTTATTTCCAAACCATGAACATAAACCATGTGATCCCCTCCCTTGGATATTAATCCACACATGGTTGGAGAACATCTTAGACAACCATGTTTCCAAACTCTTTGACCTATTTAAAAATATTTAATATTATATTTTCAGCTCTTCTCTTATAAATCTAAATCTTTTTTATATTTTCTCCTCCAATATAAATCATATTCACCTCTTGAAATTAGAGATCCCCTATAATTGTTTTAACATAGGATCATCATTTTATTATTTATCTAACATTCAAATCTATATAATTTCTACTCATTCCATTACCATTGAAATTGTAACCTCTATTAATAGTCAGTTCTTCATTTTCATTTCTATGATTCAAGTTATTTTAGTGTCATATCTTTACCCTATTTTTTGGTTATTCTCCCATTGTTTCATTTTCTAATGATCCAATAAAAACAATGGTTCGATAAAGGATGGGTAATATCTTATATACATAAGGTAGGTGGTCTATGAATTTCCACTAATATTATCTCAATTTTATAAACTATTTTTTCTATGAGAATACAGGTTTTACCATTAATTTATCCATAATTTTTATCATTATGAATTTAAACTCCTTAAATTTTATTATAATTCTCTGCTGACATCAAATAACATCATTGGAAGTTGAGACCTCACTTTTCACAAACCCAATTAAAGTGTTCTATTTATTATTACCTTAGTGACCCATGTTGGTTTCATATGTGGAACCTTATGGTTGAGTTTGACTTAACCTTTGATAGGGGAAGTGTTTCGTTGTAATAAATATATTATAAAATGCATATTATGTAATGTATATTATTATATATATCATATGGAATAGTTGAATTATAATATGACTTGATAATTTATTTAATTTAATTGATTCACAATATCATGTTTAATGAAAGCTATTAGAATAAATCACTTAAATGATTATGTAATTGAATTTAAAAATGGTTTGACGTCCTCAATTATCATTTTCATGAATAATGAATGATAATGGAATGATCCTATTAAATGATAATATGACATTATTATTACAGTTTTTATGTTGAAATAATAAAATTAATAACCTTAGTTTAACGTGACTACTAATGTTGGACTAGTTAATATTTATATGAATGATTATAATTCTTTCAAACATGGATTTATACGAAAATGCATAGAGAACACAGAGGACACCATTTTCATTAATCGAGAAGATGTTAGTGGAGATACCCACCATGAAGTCTGGTCCTTTTTTTATTACATGAATAAATTAGGGTTGTATTCATTATACACATGACATATGTAATGTCTATTAGATTTCCTTGGACATAATCGGTGGATTCCTCTTGATTTCACTAGACACATTGTGAAATGGATTCACATGGTTGGTCCTAGTATTTCTTATCTTAGGAATACTTTGGATAATATACATAGGCTGAATTGGAATATTTTATAGTGAAATACCATGGGTGTACACCTTGTATTACACTCAGAACCCTTATTTGCAGACTATATGAGTTACCATTATGAGTTGTATCAAAACAAGATGTAATAGATACATTTGGTTGAATATGGATCCTCTATTATTATTATATTTTGTAAAAAATTTATTGATACTTTACATATATAATCTCCTCATAATTAATTGAAACATGATTAACTAATTATATGATAACAAGTTTCAAGACATTTAGATATGAGGATAAGCATGTATGGGGTATTTATACATCATTACATTACTTCACTAAACATGTATACGATTACAGTGTATAGTTATAGAATGAGATGTATAAAAATTATTGGTGGTGACCTATTGAGATTTATATCACACCATATTCAGGCTACCATTGGCACCATTGTTGATTATATGATTTGTGGTGTGGAAAAGGGAAACTTCCAACATTGGAAATCTAACATGATTTCATTAGGTATTGATCTTAATAGTAGGTGAATGGGTTAATTATAATGATTCATGGAGAGAATATGATCTTTTTTATATCATGTGTTCTATTGTCTTCTTTCCACCATACATGTCTATTTTTCTTTTTTAGACACATGACATCATTATTTTGTATACTATTCCATTTACTATTTTTGATGATTATTCAATACCTAGATTCCTCTTCCAATATTATAACTCTTTATTATTTATTATTCTATACCACTTGTATATTAATCTTGTATATTTTTGGTTCTCCACTCTAACCTGATAGCATGGTCTTCCTACAGACATTCCTCAGTCCTCCGTTGCTATTCATAAGCATTTAGAATATGGGGACACATTTATGAGGCCGTTTGAATCACTTAGTTTTGTTACATTTGAGTGAACTGAGTCCTATGAATTATATGGTCCATCCTAGTCCCACCCACACCTCCATATTCAATGGATTATCCATCATCTAGAGGCCCCATCTCTTTCTCAGATCCTAATACCTTAAATATGGTCATGCATCGATTTTCTTCTGCAGGGTGTGAGATTGAAACCTTGTAAGACACCACCGATGTGTCCATATTATGAATTATACATCAATTTAGTGTACAAAATAATATGAAATAATTGTGATCACATGTATTAGTCCATACAGATTGTTCATTTACTAAACCAAAAATCCAAAAACTGTGGTTCTACCTACATCAACTCTTTATTGAAAGATATCGGGATAGTTGGGGACATTTCAATGATGAAGGATCAATCCTAAAAGATTTTCAGTAGTCATGCATGACTTATTCCTCCATGAATGACTACACTAGTGGATCATGCCATTCCTCTATCTCTAAATCCAGGTCACATTGGCCATCTCTCCTCTCTAGAACTCTAGATTCCTGATAAAACATAATTGACATTCCCTGGGGTTAGTCCATGTAGGTCCATCATAAACCATAAAATATCTTATTTGGGCCATAATATTACATGTATTGTCTAAAAATAGACCCCATATAGGGATACATAATCATTATGGGGTACCAATAACATTTGTATGATTCATCGAATAACAAAAAACATATTATATAGAAAAATAAAATATAACACAAGGAATCTATGGTGCCACAAAAAAACACCAAACATATAATGACTAGGAACAAAGTAAACATGAAAAAATGTGATAAAACTTATCATTTTATAATCACATGTAAATCATCATCATATAACATTAACAATCATAATCATGTAATCATCTTGGTAAATAACATCATAACTCATGTTGGTGAGGATGAACTGCATCATTTTGGTGGAAAATTTCCCCCCATAATGTCCAATTAATCAGAAATAAAAAATTTAAAAGTTGACTAATAGAACCAAATCCTAAATTTTTATTTCAAAAGTAAATAAAATATCACATTCCATAATAAATTTTATCTCATTGATATTCAAAAATAATTGTGATAATTTCAAATTATCCATCCCATAAAATTATTGATTATTTCATAGAGAATAATTAAATTTCCAAAATAATGGTAAACCATATCTCGAGTATAATTTATAAAATAACAAGAATAAATCGTATTATTATTTTCAACAGTTCAGGTTTTTTTTCATTTTATACATCCATAAAATTTTTTAGAATGTTTCAGAAATAGAATTTCATATATGATCAAAATTCAATATAATTAGTATAAACGTATCTCATAAATATTATTCAAAATTTTTTATCATTGATTTTATGAACCTAGAGGATAAGTGGATTTTAAATTCAAATATTATGAATACATAGATTTTACACAGTTAAATTTAGAAACCATAATAGAAGAGACAGTGTAAGGTTACAAGGATATTCAAAAACCAAAAATTGAACATTGTTTTATCAGATAAGGTTTTCAATATTCATTTATAAATACAACAAAGTTATACCAAAGGGCTCATATAATAAAGAAATAACTCTATAATATATATATCAATATAATTAGAGCATCAAATTAAATTAATAATTTAAAATTTTTTTCTAATTATTCCTTATTAGTGTAGATTTTTTTCTTCAAAAACAATTCACATAAAGAAAATATTTATTAATATGATTCCCTAATTTTAGAAAATTAAAATAGTTAAAACAAATTTCAATCATATTATGTGGAATATATTATTTTAAAGGATTTCTTCAAAAAATTTCTCAGGATTGGGGAAGTAAATATATATATAAATTGGTTTAAGCATTATTCAACTCCAAACTAACATGTAAATGTGATTGTTTACCCTTTCCTAGTAATTAAGAACAATGAGTAAATCATACATTGCCCTAGGTTAAAATATATAAATTGTATAATGTATGGTTTTACCATATATAGCTCATTGGTTAAACCTATAAATCCTTTATAATGTATGGAATACCATTAAAAAACACAAATATTATCCTTACATAGCCTTTTGTGAAGTAGGAATAACCTTACATGAATCATTCATACCCTTAAGTAGACCTTATCCACCATTAAACTACACGATTTTACCCTTAATAGGCCATTTTAAATAAATGGTTTACATTACTCATGTTCACCATACATTTACAATTTGTTTTAGGTAACCCTACCATGGAATTGCAAATGGGACCATATCAATATCTAGTTCTATACACAGCCTTTAACATTGCATATATGTTGGGATTTTACCTTATAGAACCCCTATAAAAGATTCCATGCCCTTATGTAAGAAATATAATAATGTCTTTATAGTTATAAGATTTTTTGTTGAATTAATGCATCATGAATTGGAATGTAGGATCATATTCCATATATGTACATTTTTTTTGTATACTAATTCAATTAAAAAATTTCTGTTATTTGTGATATCCTTTCGAGATATTTTATCAATTGTGTGATTTATAAATTGTTTTTCTTGTGTTATCAATCAATTATATCATTAATTATATAACTGGTCATGCTATATTTTCTTTTTATATATATATGATAACAATGACTACCTAACAGGGATGATACCTTTTTTAATTAATAATGTGTTACAAATTATGATGATGGTAGAAACACATGATAATATTTTTTTGATCTCATAAACCAGTTATGATCACTCTTAAATATTATTCATATTTTATTTTTTTATTAATATAACACCAGAAGTACTTTTTATGCACTATTTTTTGGGGTTGTACAAGAAGACAATGTGCATCTACAGATGGTAGATGAGGGTTTATACATCATGCTTCTATATTGACAAATGTAATATATTTTATAGATCGCATTCTATTAGAATTAAATAGGATTGTGACCCTCTAATGAGGGAATATTTAGAAGTCAATGATAGATCCTTCTCAATACAGTCAACATTAGTATCCTCTATATTTCTATGGTAATAGTTTCCAACAAGATGGTGGTGACTGGATATAATTTTCTAAGAGTGTTTTTCTGCTGTTCTGGACTTCTAATGTGGGGAATGTTATTTTGGATTCTTTTATGTTACATGGACCCTCCAAGAGATGGTGTAAATTCATGAGATAATGATGAATATGAGAGGGTATTACTTTGGGGTAATCAATGAGTTGTTTATTGTGATTAAACAACCAAATATAAAGAATCTATACTATTCCCAATATTTAATGGAGTTATATCAATGTTCTATTAATGTCTCTAAATATTCTTCTTGGTTATTTTTTCATTCCAAAGCTATTTATTTGGAATGAGGTGTATAATAATTGATTATTTTAGATAAGTATTTAGATAGATATTCGACCTATTTTTTTGGGATTTTAACTGATTAAGTGTAATTAGATGCTTCACCAGGCCCTAAACATTGAAATTGGGATAGAGAGTGATGTTGAATTTTTATTAATATTATCCTATAATGGTATTGTTAAATTTCATTGTCTCACTACTATGAGAGAGTCTTCATCATATTGGAATTGAAAGAAAGATTACTCATGTCAGATTAGTGGAATAATTACTAAACTGAAAATAATATTTTTTTCACGTTATTCTGGGGAAAGGTGTCCATAGTGGAAGAACTGAAGAAAATGGGGGTATAATCATAATACATTAAATATACCTAAGATAATGGTCCATCAGTGTGTACCAAAAGGTGATCTATAACATTATTTCATGAATGAATATTGATCAATTTATCCCTAGGGTTCAAAAAATACATAAAAATCATTTTGGGAGACTTTATTGGGTCCTTAGTAGTATGCCCCAATGAATATGTTGTAGGTGTGCCCTCATTATTTGGTAAATGTTCACTAAGATATGGAAATTCATATCTATGACGTGGACCCGATCCTAATAGTTATTGGTGAGGGAGAATTTACTATTCAAGAAATATTACTGATCTTTTCTACGTTATAATCTTTTTAATGGTGATTCTTCTCAATCCACAAAATATATGGATGTAGTTCTGGGACATGACATAATTTCGTTGTTATACTCTACATTTCACTCCTTTGAAGCACTATTGTGTACAAATTTTGACTATCTTCAGTGGTTCCTAGAGTTTCCTACAGTAATTTATCTCTAGGTAAATATGTATATATTTATGATAATAGAGATGATGATCATGAATGTTATATTTGGTATAAAATATATGAAAAACATCTGAAATCACAAAAATTAATTTCATATACATGTGTAATTTACATAAAAATTGGAGAGAGTTATGTAATAATAAGATATGAATAAATATAGTAGAAAGATGTGGTCATGATTTGAGTCTTCTCCGGAAAATCAGAACATAGTTTTTTTACCTGGATTTTTGATAGTATTATTGATAACATGCTCAAATTATCCTCTACTCATTGAAAGTTATCAACTAATCGGAATTCCTTATATTAGGGGATTTGAATTGGATATAGAACACATATATGTTATGCAATCCACTTTTATACACTCCTATCACATAAATCAAGACATGAGAATGGAGAGTAGGGTGTATCTTGATAAAGTGCAACAAAATTGATTTATCAGGATGAGTAATTAACTATAGGGTGCACCATTTTTATTCACCAAGAATATGGATAGAAATATCCGACTTAAGACTTACTATATAAATCTGAATATGGTTTTGTTAAATAAATGATATTGGTTCAAAATATAAATGATCTTTTTATCAATTATTCAGTGACTCATTTTCCTCTAATATTGATAATAAAATTGGCTATAATCATATTTTGGTTGGAGAGTATCACAACATGGATATGGTATTTCATAGAATGTATGTGAAATATGAATATCATGTGACTCCTTTTAGTCTGAGAAACATGTTTTATGTTTTCATAACTATCTTAAAAAATATATTCAACTCTTAACTACATATATTCATTATGGCGTTCATTGAGTAAATCCTTATCTATAATCTGACTCTAGTGAATTTTTTTTAAAATTATAATAGTCATGAGTATATATTGAGCTCATAATCTCTATGTAACACTATTAATGTCAAACATTTGTATTCATGAGTTGATAAACTTTGGGCATGTGGTATCTGGGTTTATCCATGGACCTAGAGAATACAGAGGTATATATATTTTGGACATATCCCAAGAATAAGTTTGAGATAAATATATTTATATTCTTAGTATCATATATTTGGTTATATATCCATATACTCTATATAATAATAGTATCCATATCTAAGCATAGAATATGGGATTTAGGTTCTACTAGTAAATTAGTATGAAGATTTATTCCATGAACTCTTGTATAGGTTGATAATAGCTCGAGTATTAGCTAATTCCAGCCTATGGGTTGTCTATGATGTATTAAATGATGAATGAATTACTTTTATATAGAGTTACTATTGTATATAGTAAAGGTAGTAAAATATTGGTCACATAATTTGTGACCCCATGTGAATAAATACCTAACTCAAGACTTAAAGCTATCATCCATTGTATATTATTGGTTCAGTTGGTTACTCTATTAGTATAGAAATAGCATTGTAGTCTACAAAAACCACAAGTTCCTATATTACATCTATTTATAGTGGGATATAACCATAATACACTGGACTTGGGTAGAGTTTATATCAATTTATGACATTAATATTTCATATTTATTAAGGAAAGGTAACATTATTTTATATTCTAATATATATATGTGTTGGTTTAGAAGATATTTTGGAGAAGCCTTAGAATGAACAGTTGGTCTTAGTGGGAATTTTAGCTGATAAGAGGATGGATTATTATATGGAAAATTGTTTTATTTCATTTTCTTCCATGGTTTGTAACCACTTTATTCATAGATTTGGTTAAGGGTGAACATGAGACTATACAGAGTGTGTTGTTATTCAATAAAAACAAGCTAGAGGCATCCTTATAAATGAGTGTTCATTAAGTAATTAGGATGTGATTTCTTTTCATGAGAGTGTATAATTTTTTTGTAATATAATAGTAGAGATGGTGTGGGGATTCTATAGTTCTAGAAAAGTGGTATATACTAGTTTCAAAATGATATACCATGACTAATGCTAGTTGTTTAGGTTTTTATGGTTATAGATGGAAATTACTAGTTTTATGTCATAATAAATTTTCATTAATAAGGTAATGGAAAACCCCTATAATCCTTGTGTATTTCTCTAGACACATATTAATCCCATGTTGAAGTGGGAGTATTTAATGATGGACTTTAGGATGGGGTTACCTAGGACTCTAAAAATTCATGATGTCATATGGGTTATTATTGATTGGATGAATGTGGTTTCTCACATCTTAAGGATCTGAGGGACTCACTCGTTAGATGATCAGGGAATGTTGTATGTCTATGAGATAGGATATTTACATTGAGTCCACTTGAGAATTTTATGTAAAATGAATTTTCATTTAACATCATGTTTTTTGAATGTATTATAGAATCACCTAGTTATTCATTTTTGAATTATCATAGTGTACCATCCTCAAGAATATGGATAATCAGAGTATAAAATTCATATAGAATAAGATATATTCGAGTTTAGATAATGGAAACCAGTGGAACATGGGATGTACATATTTTCTTGTTGGAAATATTTAACAAAAATATTTTCCATGATTTTTTAGATATGTAAATTTTTTAATATGGTTATTTATTTATATGCTTCTTACCATTATGTTGATATTCATTTACTGAAGAATTTTTTTTAAGAATAATATAGAAAATTATTCCCTAAATAAGGTATAATTGATTAGGATTCTATTCGTGACTTCTCTGATAGGGAAGTCATCATTTAAAAACCACTACAGAAAACCATTTTATTTTTGTGATGGTGAAAGAAATTTGCTTCCATTATCTCCTATGATTGGTAAACTAACATAACAAATTGATTTTCTATTTGATATAATCAAAAAATATGGTTTAGTTTTGTACCATATGGATCTTCCACATATTTATTAATCATAGAAATATTTCCTCTATGTTTATCAGATTAAAAGTTTTATATTGTGTCCAAATATTTTTATATAATCTAATGATATGGAGTTAGAGCCAGATTAATCTAATGAGGATCATCCATTAGAAATTATAAACAAGGGTGAGATGGTTTTAGGGGAAGATTGTAAAACTTTTATAGTTCCAATGTAAGGATGGATGGATCTAGGAGGATATATGGGATTTGAATTCTTATGTTTGAGCTCCATGACCTAGTTTGTTCAAGTAGGACTCTTAGTGATACTTCGAGTGGGAGATAAATACTTATAGGGATATAATCATAATATTCTAAAATTTTAATTTACTGTTTACCACATTATGATAATAAATTATAATCATTTTGAACAAATACTATTTTTTAAAAAACAAGCACTTATTTATGGTTTCACGGTCTTTAATCAAGGGGACCCATGATTTAATAAAAATATATTATGTTAAAATGGGTTTCAACGACTCTATATATGAGTAATGATATACTTACCATAGTTATGTGCAGGAATTGTGACTTTTCAAAACATGTTTTTGAATACACACCCTTTTAAAAGAATTGTGTAAGGTTAAATACATTTTTCCATTCACAGAATGAGGGAGAACGTCTTCATTATGGGATACATAAGGTTTTAGCCTTATTTATATTCACTTTGTAGTGTTATTGTGGGCCTTATGTAATGGAATTCACCCATTCACAAAGGCTACAAATGGTACAGGTAGTAGTGTATAATATTAGGATAAATATTCATAATGGTATACAATGAATTAAAATAGATCCATAAGGGAAACCTTGTAATTTTTTAAGGGTAGATAGTGGATATATCAGTGTAAAGTAGAGAATAATAATTGTATCCTTGTGTTTCTATACTATTTTCAAGTGTAAACTATGAAATATGTAATTGTAACCCTTACATTCTAAATGTTCGGTAACGGTAACCTAAGATCATTGTAAGGAGAATATTTACATTATAAGGGTTATGTAAGGGTAGGAAGAGCTACATATGGGTATCCCATACATATTATTGATCTCCTAAGGGTAATCTCATACACTTGTGTGATAACTAATGGTTATGTGTGGTTAAAATTGTGTTACTATTACATCGCTCCGCTTTTGGGAGAATATTTTTATATTATATTTTTACTCTCCACTGCAAATTTTTTCCAATAACGCGATTCAATGATTCCCAAATCAAGACATCATAGAAATAAATTCTTTGTTTTTATTTCCATTATGACAATGGTTTATGAATTCCATATTCCTCCACTATTGGAAAAAAGTTTGAAAAAAATAGAAAATTTATTTATTTTTTGGATTCAATAATATGGATATATATGTGGTAATATTATTTAAAATATAATCAAACACTTATGGTCCTATATCATACTAAAAAATTTTGTATGATAGTCCTTGAATTCCTTTTATGCAATATTTGCAAAACAAATTGTACAAAACAAGTTCCTTTTCAGGTATTACTCATGAAAAAGAAATTCTCCATCTCCCCTCTATTATAGGTGTTGTGTTTTATTTGTATAATCCTTAGATATTTATTTATGTGAAATTTAATCATGTTATCCCTAAGATTCTAAAATAATGATAAATATTTAATAAATGTAGATGATATGATTTTTTTTGTGAATAATAAAAAATATTGTTATGTATAAAATTATCTTTACAATGTGTTTTGGATAATTATTATAGATTATTACAAGGATAATAACCCATAGTTATATAAAATAATAACATAAATAATTAAATTTTTAAAACTTATTTTCATATAGAGGAGGTTTATTACCACATATAATATTAATATTATTATATTACAAATAATCTAGAATTTATTATGAATGAAATTATAAAATTATAATAATTATATTATATTATACAAGAGATATAATCATTTATCATATGTGATATTATATATATTTTTTAAATAAAATATTAGGATTTGGATCATGGAATATGTTATGTGAAATTTGAGCTGGTGAGTTTATGGACATGATACAGATGGTGTTTCCCATGAAAAACCCAGAAGTTCATTATTATAAAAGTGTAGGTTTATTTTCCTTATCATATTTAGTCCATTTTTATTAATCTTATCATCATATAATGATATGTGTTGATCTCCATGGCATATGAAAAGTTTTATCACTTGTGTTCATGTTGACATTTTCACACTAATGATAGGTTATCTATAGCTTAATGTGATACCACTTCATCCATAGGTCATATTGCGTGTTGTATAATATGTAGTTATACATAAATGAATGTTACCAATTTGATAGGTAGATTTATCATTTCTTGGTCTCACTAGAGGGGTCCATGTTTAGATTCTACTTGTGATATGGTAAAAGATCTATGACTGGTGGAGGGTATGATTACATAGTGTGTTCTGGCCTTGGATAATGATGTTCATATTTTATCATACCCATGTTGAAATATTATTGAAAGAGGGGTTATTTTACAAGTCCGAAATGATAGTTACAAGTTTTGAAAACATTGTGTTGGATCCCATATTTTCTGAAGTATATGCATCTTTGTGTTTTTGTTGATCTACTTTATTTTGGAATTTACTTCTTATTTATATCATGTTGGGAAAGTACCATTATTAAGAAATAGATAATTTGTTGGTTGTAAATTACCTACATTTATCAGATTTATGATTTCTTGAATTAATGGTTTTGAGGAATAAAGGTGATAAGGGACTGTGAGTGTTCTGTAGGTGTTTGGAAGGATTTAGTTATGGTTTAATATCTTCTACTGAATCAAAGATGGGAGCATTCTAATGGATATGTACACATTATTAAAATGTTACATGATGTGTAGATGTTTCCATACAATCATCTTGAATTTTTTCACTTCATGAAATGGTTACAGATGGGGAAACTATTTAATGACATGAAATGGTCTATAAGGGTTATTTTAGGTAGAGAATAAAAACAATTTGTTATATTTTATAAATATGATATTCCATGGTGTGAATAGTTTTTAATAAGATAAAATATCATGAACAATAGTTTTAATACTAAAATAAAATATAATTTTATTTCATTTATAGTGGAAGCTTCTCCATCAGACACTATGGTGACTCTATTAAATTTAGGATCCATTACTTTCATTATGGACATCCCAATAAAGAATCTGATACCCATTGTCCTTTTTAATTTGTCTTCACTTTATATAAATTTTACTCTATTTTAGTAGTAGAATCCCATTACTATTGTTGTTTTCGGTTATGATGCTGATTTTTCGAGATATGGGTTTTTGTCCTAAAAAATATAGCTTTTTACCATTAATAGATTTACCAGTTTGAAGCATTTCTTTGATCAATAATTAATGAATGAGGTATAAAACCAAATTCATTGGTATATTTCTAATTTTCCATTGTATGTGAAATATTATGTGATATCAACAACATAAAATTTCCATCATCAAATATAAATAATATTTTTCGTGGAAAACTTCTAGGATCCCATTGGATTTAATGGTGTTGATGCCTATATTGGGGCTAACCATATGGTGATCCAAACCTTGAATAATAATTAATTTGATAATGGAATAGTATTGTTTAGAAAGAACTATAATATCAAGTTTTTTTATGTAATAAATTTACCATGGAAAATGGATTGATTTTTTATTAGAATGACTTCGGATTAAGTGATTTCAAATGTGTCTGAAAATTGGCATGGTAATTTATTAAGAAATAATTTAATTAGTGAATGGGTAATAGAAATAAAATTATTTATTCATAGAATTAACCATTCTGTATTTTGATATTATTATTTCATATTTATTCCATTAGTAATTATTTTGTGATTGAAGTTAAAATGTTTATGTATAGGGTTATTCCTGGTGATTCTCAAATAATCATGTGAAGGGATTAGCCCATATTCTAAAATTTATATATAAATTTCTTAGAATGGATTATAAAATGTTTATATAATGTGGGTTTACTAAATTATTAAATAATTATATAAAGGGACCTTAATAGTTATAATTAAATACATATAGGGATTGAACTGGTTATTTGATTATTACATGTACTAGTGGTCACTATTTTAATTGTTGTTCCACATACTAAGATATATCGTTTAATGGTGTCGAATAAGTTTTTTGATATATTTTATTAATTTATTAATTAATAAAAATGATATTCTCTATATTGAATTCACTTATTATCAAACTATTTTTACATGTATTGGTGTTGACCTATTGTGTTTTACTCGCTCTCTATCCGTGCCATGCTTTGGTAATTGATATGATTACATGGATATAGTTTTTGATAAATTAAAAGGATGTTTTTTATTTCTACTTTTTTGATAGGTTAGCACATTGTGATGATTTATAATCAGGTTCTAGATTGGTTTCTTTTGTGTGTATTTGTTTTGTAATAGTATTTTGTATTTATTGAATATAGTTTAAAATTTTGATAAATTTCATACTATAATTTCATGATTTAGTATTTGAAAAACATGGATCATCCTTTATCATCCAGTTGTATATTATGTTGTTTATTTTATTTACATTTCTAAATTATATTTTTAATTATGATATATTATAACATCATACTAGTTAGTATATTCTCCATAATATTATCTTCACAACCCATCTACACGTCACATTGTCAAGAACCAGCTCGATTGCCCTGGTAACCCAATAACTGAGCCAAAACTAATATAGCCCTAAGGGCATTACCGATCCACATGGGTCGAAGACTAGCACCTGCCATCGTACAAACATACAAGTGGGAATGATTTTTTCCCCACGAATGCGGAATAAAAAGGAAACAAAGAAGTATGAATAACCAAAGATACTCCACTGGGAGTGATGTACCAGAATACATCATGGAATGAAAACCCAATGTAATACAACCCAAATTCCCTGAGGACACAACTCACTAAGTCCAAAGCTCAACATCAGGATCCACCTCAAAGATATCACTTCCCTTTGCTCTAACCTGGAAGAAAAAATTCTAAAAACACCAGAAGGAAAAAAGTAGGGTGTGCGCCTAATCCTAGTAGGATACCACCAAATTTTCCATAACAGATTTCAAACATAGAATATACAATGAAAGGCTTTCAATTTTAATGTAAACCAGTTTGGAAATTCAAAATCATATTAAAAAAAACATGCTATACATTTTTAAATGATGGAAATAAATATTTTAAGCAACGATTTTACAAATGATGGAATATTTCTAAAACAATGTCTTATATAAAAAATTTATATAAAATTGTATATATAAATTTATTATGAATATAAAGTAGTTGAAACAAATTGGGAAAAATTTACATCTCAAATATAAATAAACTAGTGAGAAACATAGTCATCTACCAAAAGGTATGATAGTATTAACCCACTATAGGATTCCACACTCTCTATGTTAACTCAAAAAAATGTGTATAAACACGTCACTATGACACTAGCCAAAGGAGACTCGTCACATACCCATCAGGGATGTGTCATGCTGCATGTATGTTTTTGAATATTTTCATAGCATAGTGTGTATCCAAATAACTCACTAACAACCGAAAGCTAGCATGTACACTTACATGATGGGTGAACTATTTTAAGACTACTTAAAATACAATCAATAACATTCTTCCATTAAAAAAGTTTCAATTCTTTTTCTTTTAAAACCAAAATAGGTTTAATTCAAAAACATTCTTATCCAGAAGATAAAACCATTAGGTTTCTATCAAATAATTTTAATCCATTTTCATGAGTTTGAAATCCCTTCAAAAACAATTCCATCATTAATTTTTTTCCACAATAAAATTCAAAAATTTAATTAAAATCATTTCCATGAAATCCACAATTTAAATTAAACAATTCAAATCACCCAATTTCTATAAACATGCCCAATTCAATAAAATTGGGTGTTTTCCAAATTTCATTTCCAAAACCATTTCAAATATCTCGATTCACTGGAATCAAATTTTTATCACGTTAATGGAACAACATTTTGAGCAATTGAATTTAAATCAACAGTTAAAGTAAATCAAGAAATACAAGGGTAATGAATTTGGAATGTCATCATGGAACGTCCAACCTCAAGTTCTTTTATGTAAATAGTAAGGATAAACCACCCTATGTGGTTCAATATGACTCCTCATGACATTATTATCATAATTGTCACCACAAAAATGCTCAACATTCATTAAGGGTTCCTAAATCTAAAACCCACTATTTTATTTCCAATGAAATTAAAATATCACATGTGATGATAGTTTCTATATCCTGAATAATTTTCCAAAAACGGATTAAAATATTATATGTGCTAATATTATTTTATCCGTGAAGGAAAATTTTAAAATATCGAATAAAATATTACATGCGATTACATTTTTTTTCTCTTGGATAATCTATGGATTATCGTTTTATGTTAATACATGAAATTGCAATAAATATCCTTAAAAATAATAATAAACCTCATTTGATAATTATATCCCTCTAATTTATTTCTCAAGGAAATAAAATATTAAATGCGATTACATTCTCTCTCTCCTTGATAATCTCTGGATTATTGTTTTATATTATCACATGCGATAATAATTTATCTCACCAGGATAATTTCGAAAATATAAATATATTATAACATGTGATAATATTTATCATTCATGGAATTTTTTTTCAGTTCTATTTTTATATCAACGCATGCGCTTGGGATTATTCATTAGAATAGTTATCTTTGCTAAACTTGCAATTATCGTTTTAATAAGACTTTGCATTTATGTAGTGGTAAATTCTTCAATAATGATCCTTTTGATAATTTCAAGTAATTATCCTTTACAATAATTTTAACAATTATCTCAATAATTTCATGAAATTGTTTTTGGAAAAAAAATATCATTCCATAAATCATTAAAATTAATTTTTTCTTCCAATTTCATTTAATTATACCTCGATAATTCCGTGTGATTTTCATTTAATAAAACCAAAATTATATTTTGATAATTTTGTGCAATTAAGATTTGATAATTTAATGAATTAATCATTCTATATGTATTCAAAATCATCCTTTTATAATTTTGATAATCACTTCATTTTATAAATTCATTAAAATTAAAATTTAATAATTTCTATAAATTAATTTCGATAATAACATGCGGTTATTTTTTAAAATAAATAGGTAATTATAATTTTCAATTTCAATAATTTGTCCATTGATAATTCATGAAATTACATGTTAATAATTTTATCTAAATAAATTATCCCTAAAGATACAATGTCATTATCAATAATTATATCTTTAGATAGTTGATTTTAAGATTAGCTTGTTATAATTTTACTTGAACTATTCTAAAATACATTATGTTTAATTATGTGTTTCAAAGAAAAGAAAAGAACATTTTTTCATTAATTTTAGAATAAAGAATAATTGATGAATAAAAAAAAATTAAAAATAAATAAATAAAATAATTAAACCTGGTATGAATTGCCTCAGGAGGGAATGAGTAACCATGAACACTTCACCAACTCGAAGGAAGAGGCCGAGACCATCAACGGAGGGGCTTAAAAGTAGTTTCAATGTCACCCGAAGATGATAGGATATCCAACACTGATTAATCAAATCATTTGGGTATTTCAAAACCCCAAAGTTGTGTAACCATATTCTATTTTGAAACTTCTAAACAAATCTATGATTCAACATAATATTGATTTCAGAGTTGTTGATTTTATCCATTTTAGGTGCTCAACATTTTAAACAGCCAAAACGGTCCATAAATTGTTTTTTTGGAAGGTTGGGTGCACGATAAATGGAAGTGCAATGTCAATAGGTAGACGATGGATACTAACACATTTTTTTGGAATTAATTTAATAATTAAATTAAATTAATATAATTAATTGTTTAATGTAAAAACAAAATGACACCAAAGATCTGTTGTGAATGAATCCAATACCCCGTTTATTGTAAACACCATGTTCCGGACCCAACAGTGGACTTATACTTCTCAAACGATGAGTGATTTGAGAGAAATTAATGATTTATTAAAGAAAACTCTGAATAATTTATTAATTAATATAAAATGTGTTGTTTTTTGCGAGCGAGGCATCCAAACGCCCGATGAGAAAAAATGTTATACCTTATCTAGGGAAAACCTCCCATTATGGACCCATCTGTTGTAACATACCAAGTAAGTAATGAATAATAGATATTTTTATCTATGTCTATTTATGAATTACATAGTGTTTTAGAGGCTTAAAATGAGAATAAATCTAATCATAAGAATGAAATACACTAATATTTTTAAAAGAATTTTTTTACTTCTTTTTGATGGCAACCCATTTTTAAATTAATCTTATGAAAATTTTATAAGCTCTATTTGTCAAAATAAATATATTCTTTATGATTGGGACATTGAAATTTTCATTGGATAAATTTTTGGTATTTTTCTGACAATGTTCATTTTTTAATGAATAGTGAAACATACTGCATTTTACATCAACACTGCTTTTTAATCTAATTTAATTATATGGTTAGATTATCTTTTTAATTGGTATTAAAGTGTAATTGGAATATATTTTTACCATATAATCATATGGTGGTCATTAGGATTAATTTCACTTTGGAATTGGGCATAAACTAATGCAAAACTTTTCATAGATATTGTTTCAAAAAAACCCGCTATTTGTTTTGACAACGAGAATTATTTTTAAATTAATTATTTCAATTTATATGTTTGGAATTTGGTAAAATGGATTCTATATTTGTAATGAGAAGGTCCAAATTATGTAATTAGGACTCTTTTGTTTTTTGACATTATGAATAGTAATGACGGTAATTATCTTTAATTATCTTGATTAATGAGTAATCATGTATTTAAGGAAAATAAAATAATATCATAATAATAAAAAAATGACAAAAACATGTGTCCTAATGCTACATGTTGTCTCGTGGCCGACTATGGGATGCCTTGTGCCAAACATGGGGAACCCTTGTAATCACTTTTGTGTGAAAGTGACTTTTTATCTTTTTATTTTTAAAGAACGTTAAATATAACAAAGAATGTATCACCTGAGTAAAAAATTTTTAATTTTGTCTAAATAAATGATATATTGGACTATAAATAGTCATCGGAAAGATAAAAATATTTCCTACATCATAGTATTTTTTCTGTAATTTTTAGACATTAAAAAATTAAATTATTTATGACATCATGATGATGCAGCGATTACCTCATTAAAAACAAATTTTAAATAAAATGAAAAGATAATGTTAAAACTATAACATAAACTTGTAAAATACATATTGGATGAGTATCTTTCAAACCCTTATCACATTATCCTTAATATACATCAATGTGGGACCTTTAAAATACGAAACTCATTTGAAATTAAAGTATCCTTTTAAACCATTCCAAGAGTGCCCCTCCTCTCCTCTTATAAAAGGACCCCACCTCTAACACATTACCCACACCTCTCAAGCCTTTGGCTCGGCCAACCCCAACCCATTTTATCTCTCCACACCCCTCTCTTACTACTAGAGGCCTCTCTTTGGGCAGAAGTCTTTCCAAGTAAGCCTTTGAGCTCAAATCAAAAAGAGTTACCCGATTCAAAGGTAAAGTCTTCTCTAATGCTCTTTCGTTTTATTTTGCTTCTCCAACCCCCTAAAATATTTTTATTCATTTATTTTGTAACAAATACAGTATCTTCAATATACTCAGATGTACTTATAAGAAGCTTTCGAGCTACACTTACACACACATACATCTAATGGTTATAGAACATACTATTTCTGTGGATGGTGAATTTCTGCCTCACGAAACGATGATTGTTCAATATTCCTTTATCACCTTCAATGGTGGCCATTAAGAAGTTTCTATTTTTATATATAATATATAATATGTTTATGTTGTACTTAAACTTCTTATTTTTTATTTATGGAATACCTTTATTGTTTCATTATCGGTAAACATGATATCTTCATTTTAGGATGTGCGGACTACCGCCCCCTCAAAGTGATTTGATTCGTTAATACCATATGTGGTACATATAAAGGATTGATTTAATGATATTATATATGATTCCATATTGTAATTATAATACTATTATGTATCATTATTTCTTAATTCCATTAAATATGAAATAGAAATGGAAGCAGCGTTCATTCGTACGTACGACCTACCATCTCCATGAACGGTGCATTTCATTTCATACCTCTATATGTTATGTAATATTATAAATGAATGTATATAATATATATATATATGATATATATGATATCTACATAATGAATATAATTCTAGATATAATGGATATTTTACCCCATGAACAAACTTGTAATTATAAAGAGTTTATTTTTTACTCAAGCACCAATGATCGTTAAAACGACCGTTATTAACTTAAATAATTACATAGTGTTCATGACATGTTAATAAGTGATATAAAAGGAATAATTAACTTGAAAAAGGTTTTTAAACAAGTAAAAATTAACTCAAGTTTAATATTCAGGAGATTAAAGAACGATCGAGTCAAGTCAGACATGAGGTAAGGGAATCCGTCTCAATCTCCTTTCATTGAGGAATATTTTTTTATACACAAATTTATTTTATATGGTGTATAAACCCCTTTGAATTTTACGATTATTCAAAAGGAATATTTTTATATGAAGAGTTTACTAAATGATAAAAGGGAATGTTTTTTTGTCTTACGTATGCGGCGACAACGACTTCTCCGCCGTCGTGACCATTATTTGAGATTTGGCTTCCTCTACAAGCCATAGCCTATCTTTTTTTAAAAAATCAAAAATTAATACCATGTATTAATTTTCTTTTATTTTTGTACTGAAAATAGTTTTCATAGTGTATTATAAATGTGTTTTATTGATATCCTGTGATTGAAATGTGGAAATGTTATGTTTCCTTTATGCATGTTTTACGTGATATGATTATGTTATGGTTCATGGGCATTGATAAGAAGACAGGTGGTTCTGTGATAAAGTAAGGTCGGGTGAGCCCGATATAGCTCTCGAATGCATTGGGTAAAGCAAAGGAGTTAAACGTTAAGGGTTCTCTGAAGAGATTTAGGGAATATACTATGATGGGTATTCCAAATGTAACCAAGAGGGTTACTCCCTATGTATGAATGTTATGAATGACTCAAGTTAACTTTATGTCTTATGATTCATATGATTTATTCATTATTTGATGATGTATGTTATAGTGCTTATGTTTAATGGGTAAATAATGATTTCATTCTTATGTATATATGAACTCATTTTCCTTTCCATATTTTTATAACCCTTACTGAGCTTTTTATGATCATCCCAAGTTTTTGAAATGATTTTCACATGTTAAGGGAAAGATACATGATGTGATGATAGTGTCAAGGAAGTGTCAATAAAGAATCAATGTTTTATTTTAAATATGTTTCCATTGATTGTAAAAATGAATATTATCATTTATGTAACTACTTTGCTTAAATGTGGAATGTAATGCAAGTTTTATGATCTAATTCTCTAAAACTCTAAACCTTAAATGATCCTAAATGTGTAATCTTGTAATAACTCAAGATTAAGTAATGTTTAAGGCTTAAGCCTTATAGTTGGTATCAGAGGTCGGTTTAGATTACTTTAGGAGTTAAAAATCTATTAAATGATTATCCAAAAATATTTTTTTATGGTCAGATTGAAATGATATAGCATTTGATGATTACCATATTGATTCATCTAAGAAATGTGTGTTCAGAATGGTTTTCTGTAGAGGAAACGGGGAAGTAGTTCTAGGAAGGCATACAGAAGGAAATGACCTTCCAAATCAGCATCCTGAGATGGTCGGAATTGGAACTGAACAGTTTGTTGCAGTAATGGAGTAGTTGACTCAAGCGATAATTGGTGGTGGTATCCATACAAGAGATCAGCCAGATCAACCACAGAAGAACATGTCAGTGGTGGAACATTTCATGATGCAACATACCCCATAATTCATAGGATCATCTGAACATGTGCTAGCTAAAGGGTGTATTAAAGCACTGGAGAAGATTTTCGAGGTCATGGGGTGTACAGACAATCAAAAGGTTAGTCTTTCTATTTACCGTTTGGAGGGTGAAGTATATTAGTGGTGGTCCATGGTTCAAAATATCAGGGACATTGATGAGATTGATGATCTCGACTGGGATGAATTCAAAGGTATGTTTCTTGAGAAGTATTTTCCAATGGCTGTTCGACTTAAGATGGAAAAACAATTCCTAGAATGGAGGCAAGAGAAAGACTCAATGGCTACCTATGAAGAAAGGTTCACTCGATTGGCAAGGTATGCTCCAAATTTTATCTGAGACCTTGATTGTAAAATCAATCATTTTACTCAAGATTAAATCCAAAATATCGAAGGGAATTAGCTTCTCGTGAGTCCTAATGTTATGAAAATCTTGTTCGATGTGCTGAGAAGGTGGAAATGGATTTTTCTGATGATCAAGTGTTCTATAACAACCAATAGAAGAAGAGACTGAGGTGGTAGGAGAAAGAAAAGAATTATTCAATAAAGTCTAATGGTATTAAAACTAAGTTTCTAGTTTGTGATAAATGTGGTGAAAGGCATGCTGGGGAATGTCTTATGAATTTTGGAATGTGCTATCGATGTGGTAATATGGGACATAAGGCTGGTGATTGCGCTGAAAAATATCAGGGAGATGGTAAGACCAAATTTGATTTACAGTTAGTGAAATGTTTTAAATGCAATGAGATGGGTCACAATTCAAACGAGTGTCCGACAAAGAGCTCGAGTGATGGGAATCAGTTAGACTACAATCAGAAAGGGGTGGTGAAATCCTTTGAAACTACTTTAGCAGATGTCGGGCCATCAAATGAAGTTATATCAGGTACTTTGTTTGTTTTTTCAGATTATGCCAGTGTGTTGTTTGATTCGGGGTCTACACATTGTTTCATCTCTAAAAATATTTCTAATAAATTGGAATACCATCTCATGAAATGACTCCTGAACTTGTGGTAAAAACACCTGGGGGAAATGTTGAGGCAAAATGAATTTATAAGAATCTTCCTATCCTTATCCGTGGAAAGAACTTACTTGGGAACCTTATTGTTTTACCTCTAGTAGAGTTTGATGTTATCCTAGGTATGGATTGCCTCTCTATTTACCATGCTAAGATTGACTGTAGAGCTAAAGAAGATTCTTTTTAGAAATACTTTCAGTTTGTGTACAAGAATTAACCCTTACTATTGATAACATATCAAGAGGCCAAGAAACTTGTAAAAGATGGAAATAAATGTTACCTTTCACACATCGTTGAAAACAAAGGAACTGTTCAGATTAATGATGTGACAGTGGTAAATGAGTATCCTGATGTTTTTCCTGATGAGATTCCTGGAATAATACCAGATCCGGAAGTAGAATTTACTGTTGACATTGTTCATGATGCTAATCCAATTTCAAAACCCCCTTATCGAATGGCTCAAACTTAACTATTAGAGTTTAAGGAGCAATTGCAAGATTTATTAGAGAATGGTTTCATTCGACCTAGCACATCACCATGGGGTGCTCCTGTTTTATTTGTTAAAAAAAAGATGTTTCTATGAGACATTGCATTTATTATAGATCCTTGAATAACATCACTATTAAGAACAAATATCCTTTCCCTCATATTGATGATTTATTTGATCATCTCTAGGGAGCTCAGTATTTTTCAATGATTGACCAGAGATTGGGGTACCATCAGCTGAAGATAAAGGAAGTATATGTTCCGAAGACCGCATTTCATACAAGATATGGCTATTATGAATTTTTAGTAATGCCTTTTGGGCTAACCAATGAACCTACTGTATTCATGGACTTAATAAATAGAATTTTCCATGAGTTCTTGGATAAGTTTGTGGTGGTTTTAATTGACGATATTTTGATGTTTTATAAAAGTAAATAAGTGCATGAAAGACATTTAAGGGTTATTTTGAAAACCGTAAAAGAAAAGAAATTGTATGAGAAATTCAGCAAGTGTGAGTTTTGGTTGCAACAAATTTCTTTCCTTGGTCACATTGTATATAAAGATGGAATACCTGTTGATCCTGCAAAAACAAATGTTGTTGAGGAATGGCCAAGACCCACAAATGTAACTAAGATTCATAGCTTCCTTGGTTTGGCAGGCTATTACCGAAGGTTTGTTAGAAAATTTTCAAGGTTATCTAGTCCAATGACTAAGCTAACTCGGAATGGTGTTATGTTTATCTGTACAAAAGAATGTGATGATTGTTTTCAGGAAGTGAAAAGAAGATTGGCGAATGCTCTAGTTTTGGAACTACCTTCCAGGAATGGGGAGTTTGTTATCTACAGTTATGCTTCCTTGAAAGGACTTGGTTGTGTCCTAATGATGAATGATTAGGTAATTTCTTATGCTTCACGTCAGTTGAAAAATCATGAGGTAAATTACCGTACACATGATTTGGAAGTAGCGGCTATTGTTTTGGAGTTAAAAATTTGGAGGCATCATTTTTATGGAGTAAACTATCAAATATATACCGATCAAAAAAATTTAAAGTATATATTCACTCAGAATGAATTGAACATGAGATAGAAGAGATGGATAGAATTAATCAAGGATTATGATTGTACAATTCATTACCATACGAGAAAATAAAATAATGTGGCTAATGCTTTGAGTCAAAAAAGTAATGCTTCATTAACAATGTTGCGTTTGGAACATGATCCTTTGGATAAGGATTTGATGAACATTTGCATAGAAGTTGTCGGTGCAGGATGTTCTTTTGTTTTGTTTCTGTTATCAGTGAAATCTTCTCTATCAGACAGAATCATGGAAGCTCAGATGCAAGATAGTGAGTTGCAGAAAAAGTTAGAGCTGGTTTACAAGGGTCAGTTGCCTGAATTCAACATTGATAATGATTGTGTTTTGAGATTTGGGAAGAGATTTTTTGTGCCTTGTGATTCACAGTTGAAGAGAGAGTTGTTATGTGAAGCTCATAGTTCTCCATTTTCAGTTCATCCTGGCAGTACTAAGATGTACAGAGATCTGCAGGAGTATTACTGGTGGGATGGAATGAAAAGGGATATTGCTAATTTTACTGTGAAGTGTTTGACTTGTCAATAGGTTAAAGAAGATCCACAGTTACCAAATGGAATGCTTCATCCTTTACCAGTACCAGAGTCGAAATGGGAGAATATTTCCATGGACTTTTTTGTGGGATTTTCGAAGACACTTCAAGGTAATAATGCAATATGGGTTATTGTTTATCGCTTGACTAAATCTGCTCATTTCTTTTCTATACGAGATACTTATTCCCTAGATCAAATTTCTCATTTTTATCTTAAAGAGATAGTCAGGTTACATGGAGTTCCTATCTCTATTGTATCTGATTGTGATCCCAGGTTCACTACTAAATTTTGGAAAGGCCTTCAAAAGTTTTTGTGTATTGAATTAAAATTCAGTACAGATTTTCATCGTCTATTAGATGGGTAGTCAGAACAAACAATTAAGACTTTGGAGGATATACTACGTGCATGTTCGATGGATTACCAGGGATGTTGGGACAAACATCATTCTTTGGTCAATTTTTCTTATAATAATAGTTTTCATTCCAATATACAGATGGCACCATTTGAGGCGTTATATGGGAAGCAGTGTAGAACTCCAGCTTTCTAGGATGAAGTGGGTGAAAGGAAGATGATGGGAACATAATTGGTAGAAGAGTTGGCAGAAAATATTCAGCTGCTATAGAAACACATGAGAACAACTCAGAGCAGGCAGAAGAGTTATGCGGACAACAGGAGGAAGGATCTCTCTTTTGAGGTAGGTGATCATGTTTTTCTCAAAGTCTCACCATGGAAAAGTGTGATGCAATTTGGTAAGAAAAGAAAGATGAGTCCAAGTTTCATTGGACCATATGAAATTCTAGAGAGAGTTGGATCAGTTGCTTACCGAGTGGCTTTAACTCCGAGTTTATCTCAGGTACATAATTTTTTTCATGTTTCAATGTTAAGGAAGTACATGCCAGATCCATCTCATGTTTTGAGTCTATAGGTAGTTCAATTGGAAGAGAATCTATCTTATGAGGAACAACCAGTCCAAATTCTTGACCACATGGATAACGTGTTGCGGAATAATTTGATTCATTAGTTAAAGGTTTTGTGAAAAAACCACATGATTGAAGAGGCAACATGGGAATCTGAAAATGTAATGAGGGATAAATACCCCCACTTATTCGATATGTAAATAAATTGCGGGGACGCAATTTTCTAAAGGGGGGAATGATATAACATCCCAAGTATGTAATTAATAATAGATATTTTTATCAACGTCTATTAATGAATTCTATAGTGTTTTAGAGGCTTAAAATGAGAATAAATCCAATATTAAGCATGTAATACACTAATATTTTTAAAAGATTGTTTTACTGCCTTTTGATGGAAAACCATTTTTAAATAAAACTTATGAAAATTTTAAAATCTCTATTTGTCAAAATAAACATATTTTTTATTATTGGGACATTGAAATTTACATTGGATTAATTTTTGGTATTTTTCTGATAATGATCATTTTTTAATGAATAGTGAAAAATACTGCATTTTACATCAAAACTGCTTTTTCATCTAATTTAATATTATGGTTAGATTATATTTTTAATTGGTCATAAAAGGGAATTTTAATATATTTTTACCATTTATTCCAATGGTGGTCATTATAATTAATTTCACTTTGGAATTGGGTATAAACTAATGCCAAACTTTTCATAGATATTGTTTCAAAAAAACCCGCTATATGTTTTGACAACGGGAATTATTTTTAAATTAATTATTGCAATTTATATGTTCAGAATTTGGTAAAATGGATTCCATATTTGGAATCAAAAAGTCCAAATTATTTAATTAGGACTCTTTTGTTTTTGGACATTATGAATAGTAATGACGGTAATTATCTTTAATTATCTTGATTAATGAGTAATCAGGTAGTTAAGGATAATAAAATAATATCATAATAAAAAAATGTCCAAAACATGTGTCCTAATGCTACTGTTTGTCTCATGGCCGAACATGGGATGCCTTGTGCCAAACATGGGGACCCCATGCAATCACTTTTGTGTGAAATTGAATTTTTATCTTTTTATTTTTAAAGAATGTTAAATATAACAAAGAATGTATCACCTGAGTAAAAAAAATTTATTTTTTCCTACATAAATGATAAATTGGTCTATAAATAGTAATTGGAAAGCTAAAATGATTTAATACGTCATAGTATTTGTTTTGTAATTTTTAGACATTAAATAAATTAAATTATTTATGACATCATTATGATGCAGCGATTACCTCATTAATAAAGGATTTAAATAAAAATTAAAAGATAATGGTAAAACTATAACATAAACATGTCGAATACCTATTTTATGAGTATTTTTAGTACCCTTATCACTTTACCCTCGAAATAAATCAATGTTGGACCTTTAAAATCTGAAACTCATTTGAAAATAAAGTATCATTTTATACCTTTCCAAGAGTGCCCCTCCTCTCCTATTATAAAAGGCCCCCACCTCTACCACCTGACCCACACCTCTCAAGCCTTTGGCTCAGACAACCCCTACCCATTTTGTCTCTCCAAATCCCTCTCTTACTTCTAGATTCATCACTTTGGGCAGAAGTCTTTCCAAGGAAGCCTTTGAGCTCAAATCAAAAAGAGTTACCTGATTCAAAGGTAAAGTCTTCTCTAATGTTGTTTTGTTTTATTTTTCTTCTCGAACCCACTAAACTCTTTTTATTAATTTTTTTTGTAACAAATCCAGTATCTTCAATATACTAGGATGTTTTTATAATATGAATTCAAGATACACTTACACACACCTACATCTAATGGTTATAGAACATACTGTTTCTGTGGATGGTGAAATTCTGCCTCACGAAACGATGATTGTTCAATATTCCATTAAAACCTTCAAAGGTGGAAATTAAGATGTCACTATATTTATATATAATATATAATATGTTTATGTTTTCCATATGCTTCTGTATTTTTTATTTATGGCATACCTTTATGGTTTCCATTATGGGTAAACGTGATATCTTCATTTTAGGAAGTGCGGACTACCGCCCCCTCAAAGTGATTTGATTCGTTAATACCATATGTGGTATGTATAAAGGATAGATTTAATGATATTATATATGATACCATATTTTCATTATAATAATATTATTTGTCATTATGTTTTAATTCCATTAAATATGAAATTGAAATGGAAGTAGTGTTCATGCGTACGTACGACCTACCGTCTTCATGAACGGTGCATTTCATTTATTACCTATATATGTTATGGAATATTATAAATGCATGTATATAATTGATATATATGATATATAATATATCTACATAATGAATATAATTATGGATATAATGAATATTTTACCCCATGAACAAACATGTAATTATAAAGAGTTTATTTTTCACTCAAGCACCAATGATCATTAAAATGACCGTTATTAACATAAATAATTACATAGTGTTCATGTAATGGTAATAAGTGATATAAAAGGAATAATGAACATGGAAAAGGTTCTTAATCAAGTAAAAATTAACTCATGTTTATTATTCAAGAGATTAAAGAATGATCGAGTCAAGTCGGACACGAGGTAAGAGAATCTGTCTCAATCTCCTTTCATTGAGGCATATTTTGTTTTATACACAACATTATTTTATACGGCGTATAAACCCCTTTTAATTTTACAATTATTCAAAAATAATCTTTTTATACGAAGCGTTTACTAAACGAAAAAAGGGAATGTTTGTTTTTTGTTATACGTTTGCGGCAACAAAGACTTCTCCGCCGTCGTGACCATTATTTGAGTTTCGGCTTCCTCTACAAGCCATAAAGTATCTTTTTTTAAAATGAAAAATAAATACCATGTATTACTTTTATTTTATTTTGGTATTGATAATAGTTTTCAGTTTTTATTCAATGTTTTGTATTGATATCATGTGATTGAAATGTGGAAATGTTAGGTTTCCTTTATGCATGTTTTACGTGATACGATTATGTTATGGTTCTTGGGAATTGTTATGAAGACGGGTGGTTCTGGGAAAAACTATGGGCAGGTGAGCTCGATAAATCTCTCCAATGCATTGGGTAACGCGAAGGAGTTAAACGTTAAGGTTTCTCTGAAGAGATTTAGGGAATATACTGCGATGGGTATTCCAGAGGTAACTAAGAGGGTTACTCCCAACGTAAGAATGTTATGAATGCCTCAAGTTAGATTTTTGTCTTATGATTCAAATGATTTATTCATGATTTGATGAGGTATGTTAAAGTGCTTATGTTTTATGGGTAAAGTATGATTTCATTCTTATGTATATATGAACTCATGTTTCCTTTCCATATTTTTATAACCATTTATGAGCTTTTTATGCTCATCCCAAGTTTTTGAAATGATTTTCACAGGCCAAGGGAAAGGTACATGTTGTGATGATAGTGTCAAGGAAGTGTCAAGAATAAATCTATGTTTTATTTTAAATATGTTTCCATTGATGGGGAAAATGAATACAATAATTTAGGTAACCACTTTTTTTAATCGTGGAATGTAATGCAAGTTTTATTATCTAATTTTCTAAAGAACTATACGTGAAAAGAAACTCAACATGTAATCTTGTAATAACTCAAGATTAAGTAAGGTTTTGGCTGGAGCCTTATATCGGCGGTCTCAGATTATACAAACGTCGCATATTTTGGATTATATTTAATTATATTTAATAAATAATATATTAAATATTATTTAATAATTTTATATCATGAGCTAGACATCAAAATTTCTATCACCTTTGAATGTTATACCCCTGTTAGGGTAAATACTATATTTAGGACATAGTTGTGGTCTCAAATTTCTCATACGACAGACTGTTTTGGAGTTATTCAATTATTTTGAATGAATTACTCATGCTTCAATAATAAATTTATTATTTTTATTACATCCTCATCGAGACTTTGCAGACCTCAAAAACTCATACTTACATGGTGTTTAACTTATAAAATATTTAATTGAATATTTTGTTGCTGATGAGTCTCCTTTGGCCTGTGCCATAGGGATGTGTGTATACACATTTTTCTGAGTTCACATAGAGTTTGTAGAATCCTATAGGTGGTTAATACTATCGTACATTTTGGTAGATGACCTTGTTACTTGCTTGCTTATTTATATTTGAGATATAAATTTATGCCAATACTTTTTAACAGCTTTACATGCCAAGTGAATTTTTGTAAAAAGTTTTATATAAATGTTTTATATAATCCATTGTTTTAGAAATATTACTTCATTTGTAAAATCATTTCTTAAAATATTTATTCTGATCCTTTAAAAATGTATATATTGTTTTGTTTAAATATGATTTTTAATTTCCAAACTTGTTTATTTTAAAATTGAAATCTTTTATTTGGATATTCTATGTTTGGAATCTATTATGGAATCTTTGTTGGTATCCTACTAGGCTTATTCTCACACACTACATTTTCTTTTCGATGTTTGTAGAATTTATTCTTCCATGTTCGAGAAAAGGGAAGGGAGCTCTTAGAGGTGGATCTAGATGTTGAGATTTAGTTTTAGTGAGTTGTGTCAATAGGGACATTTGGATTGCATAACATTGGGTTTTCAAGCCATGTTGTTTTCTGGTACAACACTGCTAGTGGAGTTTCTTTTTTTATGTATACATATTTCTTTCCTTTTTCATAAATATTCTTTTGGAAAAAATTGTTCCCACATCTATGTTGTATGGGGATAGTTGTTAGTCGCTGACCCGTGGAGATCAGGACCTATTTTTAGGATATGTTAGGGCTGGGTCAGTTATCAGGTTACTAGGGTACCCGAGTTGGTTCACGATAAAGTGGTACCAGAGGCAGGTTAAGAAACATTCCTTGATGAAAGAATTCATTTGAGTATTCTTGTCGGGACATAGGAGTTAGTTTTGAATGAGTTTCTGGCTAGATCTCACCGCAATGAACCTTAATTCACCAGGGGTGCTTAGAGAAAGAAGTTTTATGGATTAGTTATAGTATTTTCCCTATTTTGATTTTTATTGAGTGAAATCCAAATCATTTATGTTCTACTGGTTGGGATCATGTTTCCCTCGTTGCTATGTATGATCACTATCTAATGTATTTCCTATTGTCTGCCGATGTTTTGTAACATCATGTCTCTGAGAAGACATGTGAATCAAACCGAGGAATGGGATACTACTAAACCTTAGAGAGAAAGTCCTATTATAGACCTGATCCTAATTGAGGAGATAGTGCATACTATCAATGCTTTGGGGAAGGAACCACCACCAGTCTCCGTTCAAGCTCTATTTTTGAAACCTGGGTAGGAATGCTCTTCAAAATTGTTCCCAATAGTTATTTCATCATGAACAACTAGTTTTAAAAGGCTACATTAATCCTCAACATTTTGAGTAATGGTTGGGTAGGATTGAATGCCTATTTGAGTTCATGGAGATAGTAGATGTGATCATCAGAACCTTCAAAAATGGCAGGGTAATCAAATGATTCATTAAAAAAAGAGTTCCAGCCATAGGCATCCAGAACGAAGCTTTATCACATAGTGAAAGAGTCTCTAGAGAAAGCTAATTCATGTCCAACAACAATAATAGGTATCATTACTATATCTTCTTCTTTAGTGAAAACACTTTTTGACAATGGTGTATTTTCTAATTTATTTCAATCTGTATCCTTAATGTTCTTAATTTTTCTATAGATATTTTATCTTGTGCAATGGATATTAATACACCCCTTAGTGCAATGAAAGATCATGGTCTATGTCACGACCATCCCTCAGGGCCTGTGCCGTTACTACCCCAAGCCCGCCTTCCATAGGCCTGGGGCTGTCGACTAGCACATAAGGCATAAATCCCAATAATTGGGAAGTCATTGACTTTATAAAACATAAACACAACGAACTAGAGTAAAATCAGAAGTAACACACTAAGTACAAAAGAAAGTATTGAAAAGTAAATGGTCCAGAAAAAAACCCAACAAAAAATTATAGCTACAATCGAACGAAAGTACAACAGAAAAGACAAACACCAAGAAGATAGAAGCAGCTCCTGGGTCGTCCACCACATATCCTACCTGAAGGGTAGATACAGATAGATTCCTCAACTCTTACACCCATAAACCCCCACCATGTACCGTCTTGTCGTGAAGTCCACCTCCGGATACTGACTCGTCCTGTGGTCCACCTCCGGGTACTATCTAGTCCTGGAACACTCGGCCTCCGTCAGCGCTGTCTGTCATCTGCATCGAACACAACGAGGTGCGGGCATATCCCTTGCAGGGGTGAGTGTAAAGATACTTAGTAGGGACCCCGAGACACTCAAGGTCTCACTAAATCCAACATGGATAACCACAAAGAGAGATCTAAACAGATAACCCTTAATTAGGTATAACCCCATAATTATACCTAAGTTATGAGGTATCCCATCTCAAACATGAGTATCCCACAGATATGAAATCAATAGATAACCACTACTTAGGAATATTCCCATACATATACCTATGTTTTCGAGTAACCAATCTGAATCATGAGTAACACACAAAGGTCATTAACTTATCTCAAACCAGGATTTTCATTAATGATATCGAAACCACAACTGATGAAGAGCTCCTCCTCTGTCGTGTATGGTGATTATGTCATGACTATGAGGCACTGCTCACTAACCTTAGACTGCTGAGATACTTCTCCTATTGAGTACCATGGGTCTGCCAGCCAAACACAGTAGTGCTCCTGGACATGGGTCTGACACCCCAACATAGTAGTGCTACCCGTAATAGACTACAGAGGTACTCCTTATGTTGAGTACCGCGGGTCTTCCACCCAAACATAGTAGTGCTCCCCGCCATGGGTCTGCCACCCAAACATAGTATTTCTCACCACTAGGCTATATAAGTCACTCCGACTCGAATCGAACAAGCAGTCATCAGGTCTCAGCCAACTACAAGGTCTCCGTACTCCATACGCTCGTCTCCAGGATGATCCTCTCCAGGAGCTACTGGTAAATACTCCAAGTATCAAAAATTCCCATGAAGAAGTATCACAATGAACTACCTCATCACAGGGGTCTCAATGCAATAGACGGCGTCTCAATCAGACGCTCAGTCTGTGAGTTATTAGCTTTTTTGTCCCGGGGGCCTGGTTGGTTTTGTGTACGAACCATCCCGACAGTATCTGAAATATATCTCAAACTCTCATAGGGTATACTCATAGGGACTACTTCTCAACGAGATTACCAACGCAGCTGACGGTTCGTCAAACGAATGTCAGGTCTGAGAGTTATTAGCTTTTTCGTTGAAGGGGCCTGGTTGTATTTCAGGTACAATCCAACCCGACCATACTCTAACTCAATCAAAACATCAGATTAAGTATACCAAAATATTTTTCTCACCAAAAGAAATCCAAAAAGGTTGATGACACGTCATTCGTACGTCTAGAACTCAGGTTATAAGCGTTTCCGCTCCGAGGGCCGGGTTGGTTTCGGGTTCAAACCAACCCGGCCATACCAAAAATTTTTCTAAAGCTTTACTGTAGTATAAAAAATCTACCATCTATATCCAAGTATCGCTACGCAACTGACAGTGCATCGATCGGAGGTCTGTAGCCCATGATATGGGCGTTTGAAAAAACCTTGTCTGAAAATATGTGTTTTGGGCCCGGTCCGACCCGGCCCAATTCCCCCGGGTCGGCCCGATCCAGGTCAACCCGACCAAGGTATGGCTCGATTGGGCAAGGCTCAGCCCAGCTGGCGTAGCCCAGCCTAGCGCTGGAGGCCCATCTCGGCGCTGGCGGCACGACCCGACGTTGGTGGCCTGGCCCGGCCGGTTGTGGCTCGGCCAGCATGGCCGAGCTGATGCCGTAAAGCGGGGGGTGTCATTCCCCCCAGTTGATAGAACCAGTGTGGAATTAAAGCCATACCTATCATATCCGGAACGACAAAGCCATTCTGGTTCAGCTCCCCCAACTGCAGCACATCCGCGATGGTCTTCTCTAGCGGCGCGCCGCCGCCGCTTTTTGCAGACCACCGGACGCGCACCGGTGGTCTGTTTCGCCTTCCGTCTGTGCCTATGGTCACCACAGAAACCAAACATCAACGTGGAGGCTTCAAATCTCCATTTTGGCCCGTTTAATCATCTCCCATCAATCCGCACATCAACAAACAATTTGTGGAGGGTTGTCAGGCCGTGTTTGTCCGCCCCGCGCCCTCCGCATTAGGCATTATCAAAAGAGTAGATCAACAAACACTATATTTCATCAATTAAAAGTGTATAATTTATTCAAGAATAAATTATGCAAACATAATATAAATAAACACACATTCTGTTGAGATAAAACCACTAAAAATAATCCTTTACCTCACAAAGACGTCGCACGTCGTTGAGCTGCGGAAAGAGGCAAGCGTCGCGATTGATCAGACGTCACGGAAGATCGGTGCAGATTTCATTGACGTCGGAGGAAGAGTCATCATCGATGGCAACATTCCCCATAGTGGTGTCTCCTACCTTTACGCGGAGGAATAATAAGAGAAGGCATGTCATCGGTGACTTCGCGTTCTCCGACGGAGGCATTCTTCGTCGAAGAGGAGTTGTTCTTCGCCAAGAACGTTCTTCGTTGGAAGGAGGGAGATCTTCTAAATTCTACAAGAATTTCCTTCACAATATTTTCCCAACCCAATATTAAAATGATCTTTCCCCCATTTTAACCATTTGTCATGCTAATTCAATTTAATTCAAACTTATGAATTAATTGAATGGTTGTCATGATATTAAGTGGTGTGAGAGAGGTAGAAGGTTGAGAGGCTCCACTCCAATAAATGAGTGGAGTTGTCACAATAAATTGAAGGGGGGTGTTAAAGGGTTTTGGAGAGAGTTATGGGAAGATGGGAGGGTGGGGATAGTGTGGGCCCCACCTCTCATATATCTACAAATGGGAGGATTTATCCTCCTTATATAAAAATTTGTTTTAACAAATTTATTTAACTTCTTAACTAAGCTCCAAATTAATAATACTCAACCCAATTAAAACGCAACAGTGGTAAACTTCCAACTAAAAAATTACCGGCATTGCAAGTTCAACGGTGCCCTCAAATTTCAATTCTGAGCACCGGTTCAAAAGATAGAAAAACCCACTCGTTCATTCACTGAATGTACTCGAGATAAACTTCGGAAATTGATTTCAAGCACACCGGGCCTCAGAATCAGGTGCCGTCAGAAACTGCGTACTCAGAAATTTCAAAATAAATTAAGAAAAAATTGTTCTCAAATTTTCAGAGTCATTACATTACTCCCACCTTAGGGTTTTACATCCCCGTAAAGCTTCAACACACACTAGGGGAAACAAAAGTTGTATTGAGCAGGCATATGAGCCTTCTCCTCCCATGTGCTCTCCTAGATGTTCCTGTACTGCTAGAGAATGTGCACTAGAGGAATCGACCACCCTTGTAGGACCTGCTCCTATCGATCCTCAACCTTTACTAGAACCCTTTGAAAGTCGCCCCTATCCTTGATATCTAGCTCTACATGGTCAATGATGATGGATAGGTCGTGCACACATCTCCTCAACTGAGATACATAGATGACGTCGTGCACCCGGTGCATCTGAGGTGGATAGGCCATGAGGTAAACCATCTCGCCTACCCTACTGAGGACCTAGAATGGTCTGATGAACCTCAAAGATAACTTGTCGCTTCGGCCACATCTCTGTAGACCTCGTTGAGGTGGGACCTGTATAAAGACGTGGTCGCTATCCTCGAACTCTAGAGGCCTCCATTCCCTGTTTGGAACTGAAAACTGAAAACTCCTACTACAATGAGGGTAAGGTTGGACAACTCAAGAGTGATCGGCCGCACCCTCCTATGCATGATTTTTTCCTTTGCTGTCTGGTGTTTCCTTTTCACCGACAAGGAAAAACCCATCCCAATGTTGTAGGTAAAAAAATTCCTTTTTTCCTAAAACCGTCAATTTGTGTATGAACAGTGGTTGCCCAGTCCATACCCAAACTAACGTCGTAAGGCCTCGACGCTTCCACCAAGAGGTTCCAACCAAAACTCTCACCTCTAGGGTAATATCACACCATCGGCGTAAGTGTAATTATCGAGTCTCCCCTCAAGGTATCTCTAGACGTGAGGGTCAAGTCAAAAGCTAATCCAGAAACTATAGGTCTGGGAAAAGATTCGTGGAAGGAAGGGATGATTTGTATCAATGTCTGTTTTTATGGCAGCTAGTAGTAGACATAGATCGGTCCTCGAATCATCCATAGAGACTTTTGGTTGCACTCCTAGACCACATGTAGCTACTCTCTTCCCCTGCCCTCCATCTCCCTGAGCCTGGTGAGGACTACAAAGGGGGATGGTTGCAACATGTCGAAATGTTCACCACCTCATGCTGCTCTCCTAGCTTTGCATCCACGTCTGCTGCTCTATAGATTCATCTTTCCTTAACACTTCCTCTTCTTGAACCATTTTACACGCCCAAGTCTCTGAGACTGGAAAAAGTTTCCTGCTTCTTACTACTTACATCCACTAGCTATATACGTTCAGCCAAAGAACATTCAACCACAAAGGTTCCCTCTAGGACCCTAGGATAAGTAGGAATGCATAGAGGAAGAAGTGCTGGGTTGAAAATCCTTAAACACACCATGCTCAAAAGTCCGAGCTCTAAAGGATGGATCACATCATATTCATCGAGTACCAAGAATGGTCGATACGCCCCGATGAATACTCAGCTACTGACATGTCGTCCTGCCGAAGATGTATATGCTCTAGAAAACTCTCAACCACCAACTCAAGCCAGTCCTCAGCCGCCTGTGAGTCTCGCATCAGAACCTGAGGGCTATATAACACTAAAACATGTGTAAGGAACTAAGTATACATGTGTCAAATACCGGTACCACCGGTTGAAACTGCTGACCAACATGTAGTGATATTGCTGGCGCACTTCCCGAAGGTACTATCTCAGGCATCGGTCCACGTACCGAAGTAACATCACTATGCCTGCCATCTTCATGGTCACTCACTAGGAAACACCAGTATCTAAGATCACCATCTACTATACTAGTGTCTAAAATAGCTGTAGAACTCTAGAAATCACCTCTACTCAGTCCACTGCTGCCTGGGAATCTGCCTCGCCTCGTAACATCAGAGGCCTCTGCTGCTTGAACATGTGCAGTGCGCTCTGTCAGTGTGCACTGTCCACTAGTACGGCTGGTGGAATCTTCTTCCTAATGGGTGGTGGTGCTTCTGGTACACCACCCGAAGTTGCCAACATAGAAAAGAGGGCCCTGCAACGGAGTCTCATCGCTCGGTGGGCCGTCATCGAGTACACTCTTGGAACTCCAACTGACTGTCTACGTGGAGATATCCTGAATAGACGTGACACAGTCAAATGATTTAAACCTGGTGAGCTGACCTGGTTGAGCTGACTTAATGAAAATTTTTGGAAACACACATGTAATCAGTGTTTTCATGCACTGAGTCGGAAATCAGTAGTCAGGGTCTTGGTGTATGGATATGTTGGCCGACACACCAACACTGGACTCCCTGATCTAAAATCTACACTCGATACCCTTAACACTATTGCCTCACAGAAGGAAAATATCAGAGTTCAATGTTCTATAGTAGAACTGACTCCTATGATACCAATTTGTCACGACCCTCCCTCGAGGCCCGTGCCATGACTACCCCAACCATGCCTTCCATAGGCCAGGGGCTGGTGACTATCACCTAAGGTGTAAATCTTGATAACTTGGAAGGCATTGCCTTTATAAAACATAAACACAACTAACCAAAGTAAAAAAATGGAAGTAATACACTAAGTACAAAAGAAAGTGGTGAAAATTAAATGGGCCAGAATACAAACCCAACTAAAATGTACAACTACAACCTAACGAAAGTACAACAGAAAAGGCAAACAGCTGGAAGAAAGAAGCAGCTCCTGGGTCATCCACTGCGGATCCTGCCTGGAGGGTAGGTACATATAGCTTCCTCAACGATCTCGCCCATCAACCCCCACAGTGTACCATCTCGTTGTGAAGTCCAGCTCCGGATATTGACTCATCATGAGGTCCACCTCTGGGTACTGTCCAATCCTCGAACACTCGGCCTCCGTCAGCATTGTCTGTCATCTGCATCCAACACAACGAGGTGCGGGAATAGCCCGTGCATAGGTGAGTATAACGATACTCAGTAGGGACCCTGAGACCCTCAAGGTCTCACTAAATCCAACATGGATAACCACAAAGAATGATCTAAATAGATAACCCTTACTTATGTATAAGTCCATACTTATATCTAAGTTATCAAGTAGCACCTCTCAAACATGAGGTATCACAAAGATATGAAATAAACGGATAACCACTACATATTTATATTCCCATACATATACCTAAGTTATCATGTAACCCATCTCAATCATGAGGAATAGGCAAAGGTCATTGACTCAGCTCACACTAGGATTTTCATTAATGATATCAAAACCACAACTACTGAAGAGCTCCTCCTCTGTCCTGTACGGTGATACTGTCATGACTCCGAGGCGCTGATCACTAAACTTAGACTGCTGAGATACTCCTCCTGTCGAGTACCGTTGGTCTACCACCCAAACACAGTAGTGCTACCCGCCATGGGTCTGCCACCCCAACATAGTAGTGCTCCCCCTAATAGCCTATAGAGGTACTCCTTCTGTTGAATACCGCGAGTCTGCCACCCAAACACAGTAGTGCTCCCCACTGGGCTATACAAGTCACTCCGACTCGAATCGAACAAGCAATCATCATGTCTCACCCAGCTACAAGGTCTCCATACATCGTACGCTCGTCTCTGAGAGGATCCGCTCCACGAGCTACTGGTCGATAATCAAAGTATCACAAAGTCCCACAAAAAAGTATAATAACGAACCGCCTTGTCACAGGGGTCTCAATGCAATAGACGTCACGTCAATCGGATGCTCGGTCTGTGAGTTATTAGCCTTTTCGTCCCAGGGGCCCGGTTGGTTTCGTGTATGAACCAACCCGACCGTATATCAAATATACCCCAAACTCTCATAGTGTATACTCATTGGGACCTTCGGTCAATTAGATTACCAATTCCACTGATGGTTCCTCAAATGGACGTCCGGTCTGAGAGTTATCAGCTTTTCCGTTCCGGGGGCCCTGTTGGATTTCAGGAACAATCCAACCCGACCATACTCCAACTGCGTCCAAACCTCATATGAAGTATACCAAAATATCCGCCTCGCCAAAAGAAATCCAAAAAAGTCAATGTCACGTCATTCAGACGTCCAGAGCTCAGGTTATAAGCATTTCTGCTTCGAGGGCCCAGTTGGTTTCGGGTTCGAACCATCCCGGCTATACACAAACATTTCTGAAAGCTTTAGTGTAATATAATGAAATGACCGCCTCAGTCCACGGATCCCTACGCATCTGACGGTGCGTCGATCAGAGGTTTGTAGCCCAAGATATTGGCATTTGAAGAAACCTGGTATGAAAATAGGGGGTTTGGGCCCGGTCCAACCAGACCCAATACACCTTAGGTCTGCCCGAACCGGGTCGACCCGACTTGGGTCTGGGTCTGTCCTGATTGGTCGTGGCCTGGCCTGGCGCTGGCGGCCCAGCCCGGAGGTGGCGGCCTAGCCCGGCCAGTTGTGGCTCGGCTAGTATGGCCGAGCGGATGCCGCAGAGTGGGGGGCGTCGTCCCCCCCAGTTGATTGAACTGGTGTGGCATTAAAGCCACACCTATCAAATCTGGAATGACAAAGCTGTTCCGGTTCAGCTCCCGCTGCCGCAGCTCAGCAGCGACAGTCTTCTCCAGTGGCGTGCTGCCGCCGCCGTTCATCAGCACCGCCGTACCGGTGTGGCGCACTGCCGCCGCTTTCTGCGGACCACCAGACACGCACCGGTGGTCCGTTTCGCCCGCCATCTGTGCCTATGGTCACCACCGAAACCAAAAATCACTACGGATGCTTAAAATTTCCATTGCGTCCAATTTCATCATCTCACATCAATCCACACATCAACAAACAATCTGCAGAGGGTTGTCGGCATGTGTTTGTCCGGCCCGCGCCCTCCGTGTTTGGCGTTATCGAAAGGGTCAATCAACAAACACTATATTTCATCAATTACAAGGGTATAATTTATTCAGGAATAAATTATACCGACATAATATAAATAAAGGGACATGCTCGTGAGATAAAACCACTTGAAATAAACCCTTACCACGCAAAGGCATCACACATTATCAAGCCGCGGAATGAGGCAAGCATCACGATTGATTGGACGTCATGAAAGATCAGTGCCGATTTCGTTGACGTCAGAGGAAGATTCTCCATCCATGGAGACGTTTCCCGTGGTGGTGTCTCCTCCCTTGACACAGAGGAAGAAGAATAGAAGGCACGTCATTGGTGACTTCACGTTTTCTATTGGAGGCATTCTTCGTCGAAGAGGCATTTTTCTTCGTCAAGATCGTTCTTCTTTGGAAGGAGGGAGATCCTCTAATTTTTCCAAGAATTTCCCCACAATATTTGCCCAACCGAATATTAAAATGATCTTTCCCCCATTTTAACAACTTTTCATGCTAATTCAATTTAATTCAAACTTATGAATTAATTGAATGGATGGCAAGATATTAAGTGGTGCGAGAGAGACAGAAGGTGGAGAGGCTCCACTCCAATAAATGAGTGGAGTTTTCACATTTAATTGAAGGGGGTGTTAATGGGGGTTGGAGAGAGTAATGGGAAGATGAGAGGTTGGGGATCGTGTGGGCCCCACCTCTCATATATCCACACAAGGGAGGGTTTAACTTCCTTAGATAAAAATTTGTTTTAACTAATTTATTTAACTTCTTAACTAAACTCAAAATTAATAATACTCAATCCGCATTAAAAGAAACTATGGTAAAGGTCACATTAAGTAATTACCAGTCCTACAAGTTCATCGGTGCCCTCAGATTTTAATTCCGAGCATTAGTTCAAAAGATAGAATAACCCACTCATTCGTTCACTGAACGTACCCGAGCTAAACTTCGAAAATAGATTCTGGGCACACCGGGGCTCAGAATCAGGTGCCGTCAAAAACATCCTACTCCTAAAATTACAAAGAAATTATGAAGAAAAATTCAATAAAATTTCTGAGTCTTTACAGTCTATGTAGTATTTATTGTGTCTTCTCTCTATCAGATTTCATGTTTTCATGGCATTTTCTCATACTCGACATGAAACCTCATGATGTCACATTTGGGATTGATTGGATTATTATCAATAAAGCCTAGATTTATTGTTATCTTTGATAGGTCTACCTGACTACACCCAGTGGTGTGCCTCTTATCTTCTAAGGAGAATGAGACCGAAGGTTCAAAATAGTTAATCCTTTTTATTTGGAGTTGGGGAAAGTGATATTAGTGTTTATTTTTTATCTTGAGAGAGATTCATTGGGTGGTGATTTCCCTATAGTTGTCTTTGAGTTTCCCCCTGTTTTTCCTTCTGATTTTTTTGGTTTACCAATAGTAAGAGAGGTTACGTTTTCTATTGACTTGATTCCAGTACTCAACCAGTTTTTTTTCATCATAACAAATTTCTCCAACTCAACTGAAAAAACTAATGTCTCCGATGGACGGTCTTCTTGAGAAAGCCTTTATTCACCCAAGTGTGTCACTATGGTTTGTTCTGGTTCTTTCCACCATGAAATATGATGGTTCTCTAACATCTTATCTTCTCAAGATGATTCTTTAGAACTAGATGTTTGTTTAAGAATTACATAAGTATTAGAGACTCTCTTTATGGTCGGGAGACTGATGCCCTGTGGTTTTTCTCCAAAGAGGGTGTTCTCTGTTATTAGAGCTGTTATGTTTCATCGTCAGCGACATAGAAGGCTATAATAGGGGATTTCTATTTTTACAAAAGGGTTGTGCACCAATGAATTTCTAAGATGTTCTATGACTTGAAGAAGATGTTTTAGTTACCATGTATTCTTAAAGGCTTCACCACTGTTGGGTCATCGATGGATTGGGAGGCAAGGGAAGCTTGCTCCTCTTTTTGTGAGACCTTTCGGTATTGTTGATCAGGTAGGGAATGTTGCTTGACATTAAGAACTACCACCACAGCAGATGTCAATTCATAATGTGTTTCCATGCATCAGAGCTTTAAAATTATCTCTCTGATCCATCTCATGTTTTGAGTTGGCGTGATATTGATGTGGAACCTGTTTTATCTGTGACTAAGCGACCAGTCATGGTTGTTGATTCTAAGTCAAAGGTACTTCATGGGAGGATGATAACTCTGGTCTGTGTACTTTGGAAACATGGTTTTGATTCTCATGGGATGTCAGAAAGGGACGAATTTATGAGAGAGAATTGACCCCATCTTTTTAACAAGGAGGATTCTTCGTAGGCTATTTGGGGAAAGAATGTTCTTATAGTGGGGGGGGGTTGTAATACTCCGTTAATGTTTCAAGTATTCCTAAAACAGTCTAATGTAAAATTATTATTATGTTATTTGGGAAAAATGGTTTATCAGAAAAAAAGATTCATTTTGTTTAAACACATCACAGAATGGTAAAACACCACGTTAATGGTCCATAATATTCAATTTAATATTTTCTATGATAGAAATTCTATAAGTATGAGTTTTGGAGGTCAGAAAAGTCTCTAAGACGACAAAATAAAAATATTAAATGTATTATTTTAATCATGAGAAATTTATTCAATATAATTCAATAACTTCAAAATGACTAAATGATATGACCCATGTCAACAATGTTCGTATTTCTTTTCAAGAGCCTACCTGATTAGAACTCCACAGTTATGCATTCTTGGCCTAGAGTAGTGATAAAGATCTATGACCTTCTAGGATGTTTCCCAAAGTATGTGCGAGTGAGGACAATGCACCCTGGAAAGGACATGTGTTGGACTGTGGGGATTTTCATTAGTCAGATGACCCGTGGAGGCATGTTGGTGGGTCCTTGGGTGGGGACAACGTGTCTATGGGGAAACTAGTGGTACCTGGTGAGTTAGGCCCCAACATCCATGTTAAGATGGGGTGGTTGTGCATTCATTGGGACCCAGTTGTCACATTTTGTATCAGAGGTGGTACCCATCCAAAAGTGTGGTGCACTGCCTGGGTTGAGATTTAGGGCCCACAACGAGGACTTTGTTCTATAATATTGGTGTGATTGTAACACCCTCAAATGATACAAGGTTAAATGAATAAATTATATAACTCATGTCAAGAAGGTGAACCTTCTTTTTTAAGACCCTACATGATTAGAACACCATAGTTAAGCATTATTGGCCTAGAGTAGTGATTAGGGAAGGTGAGCTTCTGGGAAGTTTCTTAGAGTGTGTGAGAGTGGGGACAAAACACACTAGAAAGGAAATGTGTTGGCCTGTGGGGACAATCATTTTTCCTTGTGCCCCAGGGTGCCAACCGCGTGTCTGTGGGGAGACTGGGGTACCTGGCGGGCTGGGACCCGACAACCATGGGGTGTCTTTTCTATCACGAGGACCCAGTTGTTACACACATCCTATGTTGTATAGGGAGTAGGAGTTGTGGTCCCATTACCAACCTAATGTAGACATGAATGACAGTGCTGGACAAGGGGAAATTACTATGTGATATCAGAGGCCTCAAGTTATCATTACATTTTATTTTAATAATATTTGGGAAAGCTATAAATAAAACTATGATGTTTTGTGACTTGGTAATGATCTTCTATATGAGAGTAGATAAATTGTGTATAGGGAAAATCTATGTTCGTATGGATGCGATTTGTTTTCATGTTTTTGTTTTTACGATTGATTTTATTTCTCCAATGGTGATTCACATGATTTTTAATATAATTATTTTCATGAAATTTATACTCATAGATTGATATTATGTAAGATGAGTATGCATTAATAATTATTGTGATATTGGGATATATCTTGACATGTATTGTTCCTCGTAGAGAAATATTTATTTCTTGTGATATATTATTTTTTATGAAATGTCAAATGAGATACGGAATATATTTGAAAAATTAAAATGGCTGAATTGTTATGTCATGTTAATTTAATTTTTAGAAATTTATATAGACACCAAGATCCTGTGGTGTTGTCCCATTATTACACGCCTCCTCTTTTGTAAAGGGAGTAGGGGTTGTGGTCCTGTTTCCAACCTAATGTAGACATGAATGACAGTGTTGGACGTGGGGAAATTACTATGTGATATCAGAGGCATAAATTTATCATTACATTTTATTTTAATACTATTTGGGAAATCAATTAACAAAACTACGATGTTTTGTGACATAGTAATCATATTCTATATTTGAGTAGCTAAACCATGTATATAGAAAATTTATTTTCTTATGGATTGGATTTTTATTCATATTTTATGTTGTTACGATTGATGTTATTTCCCAAATGCTAACTCACATGTTTTTTAATATTATTTTTTCATGGAAGTTATAGTCATAGATTGATATGATGTAAAATTAGTATTCATTCCTAATTATTGGGATATAGATATATATTTTCACAAGAATTGTTCATCATAGAGAAAAATTTATTTCTTTAGATTTATTATCTTGTATAAAAAGTCAAATGAGTTACCAATTATATTAGATAAATTAAAATGACTTAATTTTTATGAAATGTATATTTACTTTTTATAAATTTATATAGATACCGTGATCTAGTGGTTCTATGTTGTTTTCACCTTTTTTGGTTAAGAATGCTGTTATCAAGTGTTTTAAAGAGTTTATTTGTTTGGTAGAGAAACTGAATACTCATTATTATAGAATAGAATGTCCAAAGAGATATTAAAATATTTCTCCAAATTTATCTGAGCTAGGGTGTCCTGTAGCTCTAAAGGATCATATGTATACTTAGGTTTTTAATAGATTCTTGATGTTCATGTGATTCATGAGAATGAAAAATATTCTAATAATTCCTTAAATATTTTATCTGATGACATTTTTTTAGGGGTAGAATACACGTATGTTAAATTGATGGTAAGCCCCCAGGTAGTTGAGTTATAGATTGATTTAGTAAAGAAGATCTTTAATAAATTTTAGATACCTACTAAATGATGGGTAAATCTTATTGCATACATGATCTGTTGACTATTTATTAATTGGTGGGACATTCTTGAAAAATTCAAAATGGATGTGGATTTATATTTGAATGAATTTGAGGAAATTATTTTCATCCACTTATATCCTGGAATATTGATGGATTAGAAGGATCATGAGTTCATCCTCTAAACAAGAGAGAAATTGTAAGTGATGTACTATTTCAGATGCTTCACCAAAGTGAAACACTTTACAAAATTTTAAGAATTTTATGAGATCTAATGGAGAAGGATTCTTTTAGAAATTATTGATTATTAGAACATTTAATATGTGAATTTATTTTTCATGGGATTCTTTTCAGATGTGAAAAATTAGGCACTCATCATGGAAGTGAATTTGAGAGTGGCATAAATAATCAGATAAACAATTTAATTATGAAAAAATGGGATCTAAAATATAAAAGTATGAGGGGCCTATTTGAAAATTATAAATAAGGAAATAGTTTGAGAACCAGTTAGGGTAGTGGGTATCTATCTCATCTACATGATTGGTTACTATCCAATCATCATGGAATGTTTTATCAAAAGCTACCATATTATCAGAACCATAATTTCTATTTTCATTATTGTATTAGTATGGGTCATCTATAGTGGTTTGGTAGTGGAATAGAGAATAATTTTAGTGTTGGATCATCATGACTAATAATATATTCTCAGTAGGAAAGAAGTCCCCCATGGTAGATGGGTAGCTAGAATTAAATTGGATTTTCAGGTTGAGGAAGGATATGAGGAGCCCTGATAAGAGAGAATAAAAAAAATTAAAGGGAAAATTTTTGGTGAGTTATACATGAGCCCAGGGTAGAGAGGAATATTTTCTACATGCAATGTATTCTACTCTAGATATTATGTATATAGGGACTTCTACTATTAGTGATATGATTCTTTTATCATCTACCTTTACTTTAGTTTTCTCTCATACAACATCATAACATTTTATTATATATGTTCTTTATACAAAAAATGTTATATTAATTTAGGAGATTTTAGATCTGATTTTGACCATTAATACTCCATTGTGTGTGGGGTCAATGAATATCAAACATTTGAAGGTGTAATATCTAGAAATTGGTGGTTAGAGTTTAATTTAGAAATCCTTTTTATAGTAAATGATAGGTTTTTTATTATATGTTGAATTCTAATATACTAAAATCTTGTCAACTATTATTGTTGGAGATATTATTTTTTTTATTAATAAGAATGAATTCATTTTAATTAGTGTGAGTGGGCTTTTCAAGAAGGTAATAAAGTAAAAAATTTGTGTAGATTCAATTATCTCATGTCTCAAATAGTTGTTATTTATCTAGATGATGATGAGATGATTTATTATACAATTCCATTAGTTGTATAATTGTTTCAATATGTATTTCATGACGAGTTCAACATTTTTTCACCCAAGAAGAAAATCGAGTTAATGATCGAGTTTGTACAAGGAGTAAAATCACATTATATTCCTCTATTAAGATGAATCTAAAAAATATTCAATAGATGAAATGTATTTTTTATGATCTAAAAGAAAAGTGATTAATATGGATTAGTATTTAACCTCGGTGTTTTGTAGGGATTTTCACCAAGATTCATAATGGTACAATGAAATAATTTTTAGACTATCAAAGATTGAACTAGATGACATTCAAGAACTAGTAAACCCTATCAAGAATATATAAACTCTTTAATAAGATATGTGGTTATCATATAGTATTTAAAATGACAGAGGTATTGATATTTATGGAAATATATTTCACATTTCAGTAAGATAAGGCTGAGCATTAGAGGCTTGTTTCGCTGCTACATTCTCTATAAATTATAGAATTGAAATTTAATGATGTCATTATGGATTGTTTGTGAGATTAACTACGAAAAACCATAAGAATGATGTTTTATGGGATATCATGGATCAACCAATGAAGGAATCCAACTATATTCCAATCATGTAAACCATCACAGTAGATAATCTAGATTGTCATACATCCATGATATAATATTGTGTCACAGTGTTATGAGGAGTATTGTTCTAAATAGATATCGTCATTACACATATTAGTTTTTGTACAAACATATTAAGGCTCCGAGAAAAAGGGTTTTTATGAGTACAAATTATCATCCATAGATACATATCCAATATAAATGGTTTATTCAGATTGTGAAGAATAATAAGTGAGATTGTTTTTTAGGTTTCAATGGATTATAGGAGAATAACATAGAACTCATGGATTTAATATATAAGAACTTTTTATAGGAATCAATCCAAATGGAAAAATTATTTTTTTATGGAAGGTTGTATTGTTCACATCATTATTTGTTGGAGGCCATAATGTATGTTATTAATCGACATAGTCTTCTGTAAGATATATCTGTGTAGGATTCCTTGATATAGAAGTAGTTGGTTTCCACATAGATCAAGAATAATTATCAAGCTTACCATAAAATAAGTATTTTAGAGTTTCTTGTTGTTCACCCTATTTTTTTTAAGTGTATTCAAGTTTAAATATATTCTATATCAGGAAATAGGGAATGCTAGTTGCATTGTTTATGGGTTTCTCTAGAATGAAGAATGTTTCAATCCAATGGAATACTGATTATCACTAACATGGTGATATAGTTCCATTCAATAATTGTTTCATATTTTTTATCTTCAAATAAATAATCATAAAAATTATCTTCTGATTTATTTTTATGATATCAATCTTAGTATAGATTCATCCTTTGAGTATCATCTCATAATAATTTTTTACTATAGTGATAAGGTTCATTGTGGGAAGACTATACATCTATGTTTAAGGTAATGGAAACAAGGTATTATTCAATAGGAGGCATTGGGGGGATCTAATGTGTTTTAATAGAGGAAACACATGTTAAACATGAACCATAATGATTCTTAGAGTATCTCAAGGTGAGTTGATATATTGTGGGGAAGTTGTAAGATCCCATCTATTTTAGGTACATACCTCATTTTTTGTTGGTAGAAACTCTTTCTATGGTTTTTCCTTCTTTTATAAACCATGGTTGTAGGGTAACTATTTGGATATAGAGTGAATTTTTTTTGGAATGTGACATAATGTTTGGGAATGTGTGTTTTAATTGAATTAATAGTGTTTAGGATATTTGTGTTATGACCGCACAATGGTGATTCGAGAGTATTGATGTCTTAGAAGGTGTTTATATTGTTCTGTAGAAGCCGTAAAAAGATCTATATTGTAGAACTTTATATAATATCGAAATGATAAATTAAATGTAATGGTTTTCAAGAAGTCATTATAATATAGTTTAGGTAATGAGATGTTTACATATAGTTAAACATATCACAATGAAAAATGGTCGATCAAAGTAATTACAACCTGAGGAGATTCCCTTTTTGTAGTACCACATATATCAGGAATTTCACATTATGAAAACGTTTTAGTCCATAAATATATGGTGACCTGTATTCATAAACCCCATAATGTGTATGATTTTATTTCATTCATGTTCAAAATTATTCATCATACCCAAGGGAAATATCAAAAAAATTTGGAGGCATTCATTCTTATCCAGACATCTTGGTCATGTATCTGATACCTAGTGATTTGTTTTTAACAGTTTTAACTTCTATATTATTCTTTTCCACTTTATCTATGGAATATATTTACATATTTTATTTGGGATTCGACCATGAAGATGCATGATCTAGGTTTTCATCATGATTACTATCTATTTTTACTTTATTGGTGATACCTGTAATAATTACTGGTTTTATTACTAGTTAGGGTGTGTTTTTTAACTAACAACACTATGGCCTATTTCTATTCTTTACATCTATATAAAAAATTTTGTTACCACACCATCCAAACTTGGGATTTGAAAAATATAATAAATCATGTTTTTAGAATTTTCATTGGACACCTTTAGATCCAATCATGTGGAGTCTTATCATGAGGCAACCCATAGGGTGTTCCATCTATTGAATATTACAGAAATGGTTATTGGATTTCTATATATTTTAGAATGAAATAAAATATCAGGCAATTTTCTATGATGGATTCACTGTAAAAATTGGTTCCTTTTCTATAACAATAACTCATGATTGTTTGATATAAAACAAGTATTATAATTAGTAAGGAAAGAACATATTATATTATTTAATGAATTAATGGGAAATTGAAAAACTATTTTAATTAATTAATTAAACATTGTGTCTTGTGATATTATGATGTGCAATTTTTAGCATTACGATTTATATTGTGACTGATGCTGGAATTATTATATAAAGTGTCACGCCTAGGGATGAAAAAACACTTATATGAAGGGATAGGCCAAGATACTAAAAATATTATACAATGATCATTTCTAGGATGATGAAATTATTATATAGTGCGGTGTTTATTACATTTCATGAAATTCTTATATAAATGGATTTACCTTGTTGTGTTGATATTATCATCAGGATAGACTCAGTTTTTTGATTATTATATAGACAAGTTATTATGACTGGCATTGTTGTTCTACATTATTAGAGATTATAAAATATTTTGTTGATGTATATTGATTGAAGTATTGAAAAAATTTAAAAATTGATACCTATATAAATTTATTTTTTGAATTTACTTATTAATAGAGAATATATTTAGACATAGTGGTGTTTACATAATGGGAATTACTCACATACTATTCAAGACATGTTTTGGTTCTATGGAATATTATGTGGATGGAGGTTTTGATAATGGAAAAGGTCCTTGTTGTTGATTGATTTTTTTTGGACGTGTCTGTTCATAACAGGACCAAAATGGGTTTTAGAACTAGTGCCTTTGGAGTTTATTTATGTTATCATGATCTTGAATTTGTATCACATTATTTTGGAATTTTTTATACATTTCCTCCTGACATGTCATGGATTATTTATTAGTCTACTAGGCTAATCAATTATCTTCTAGTTTTATGTTGTTCTACATCAACAATGTCTCTTACTCTAATAATTATTTACTTATAAAAAATTGTAACTATGTACCACAAGTTATATTATCCCCCCTATTCTCTATACACTCCTACTACTAGTAGGAATGCTCTAGAATATATGGAGGTATTCTTGCTAAATTGGTTCCTCATAATATTTAAGGTTTAGTAACCACTAAAAAATAGAGAATGGGCCCTCAAATATCACAAGTTTGTGGTTATGATGAGGAGGAATTGGGTAATTTTATCCATTTGGATTGCTATCCCACGATGGTTGGGGTGTGATTTCATCCTTTTTTATGAATCCCCTCAGATTATAAACATTGTATTTTTATATGAATTTGATATCCCATAAATAAGTATGTTGTTTTGGTCCTTTATACTATATTGGGGTAGGTTTACCTCTTATATTGGGTGTGGTTTCTCTTACTACATTAACTGACATTCAACATTTTTAATGTTGTTATCATTCAATCATTAAATTCTATCAAATTACCAATGATTTGGGTGGTTGGATATTCTACATCTAATTTTGGTATCCACTTGGTTTATATATAGAAAGTATGTTATGTGTAGATCTGTAATCATAGACCAATTATCATTTTGGGATTGACTTCATGTGTTTTTTTTATTCTATCATAACTATTAGGGTTTTCTATGATGATCCCTCATTCAATAAATTCTAACATTAATGTGTAAATAGTTTAATGATTCAATAGTATGGTGAGATTGAGGTCAGGCTTGAGAGCACTTTCTAAATGGGCATTACCCCTCATTTTCCCAATTAATTACTTGGATGAATACCATACTTCAAAATATTATGAAAATCCATCATTATTATCACCATAATAATTAATTTAAAGTGTTATATGGGAATTAATGGGAAAGATAGTTCCCAATGGTGTTCATGTGTGACTTTTTTCATTTTATTGGTTTGCGTGTTTTAATTGTCACTTAGTTTTCTTTTTTGGTGATGTTTTATAGATAATAAAATACTAAGGTTCATTGGTAGGACTCTTAACTAGTGTATTTATACTGGAGGCCCCTTTTAGAGGTGAGATATTATCAATATTTTTATCCACTGGAATGGGATATTTTTGCATTATTTTCCATTTCAATTATAAAAATATTATGGTGTGTTCAAGAAGTTTTTTCAAGAAAATTGGTTTTCACCCTCGGATCATGTTCATATTATGGGATGATTTGGTAACCAATTTTTTTGTCAGGTGGATTGTTTTTAGTCCACGTCATAGATAGTGAGACATAATTAGTGTGTAGAAACAACCCTTTAGGTTATAAATGGATCCTTCATTGGATGAAAATATTTTTTATATCAATGTTTGCAACATTATGAGTAACTAATGAATAATTTGATCAAAGAATATTTTTTTCATTTTTAACGAATAAGGAAACCTTTTTTAATAACAATAAAATCTCATATCATTATGAATTATTATGTACAATGAAATAAGTTCAAAATGTTTCATTATTTTGTGTTTCATGAGCATTGATAATACACTCATTTATCCATTTTTATACACCCATTTAGTTGGAATGATTTTGGTTTCTCCTATAAAAAATCTATTATAGGTGTTTAAAATAAGTCATACATTATCGTTAGGTCATAGAGTGAAAAAATATGTTCATATATAGTGGAAAAGGACCTATATGAATTATAGGTTATGAAATAATTTCTTTTATAGTCATTCATGAGGAAATGATGGTTGGGTATATATTAATGTGGTACCTTCAAGCATACATTATTCATTCAATGGATTTTAAACTTCTTAGTATAAGTTGAGATGTACAATCATGATATGGAAATATATTATTATTTAGATTATGATAGTATATTTGGTATTATTTTCACTAACAAGAAACTATAGTCATGGTGTTCACCCTATAATGTTGTGGAATATATCACCATTGGGAAAATCTGGGATGAGAAAGGAATATCTAGTAGATATAATTTTATCACATATTTACAACATTATTATGGTGGTGAGACTAAAACCATGTGAGGATAATGTATTTTTTCGTGGGAATATAGGGATAGTTTATCCAAGGGGAGATTCATTCACGATAAAAATTAAAATTTAATTGTTTTAGTTTGGATGTATGTTTGGAAGAATGAGAATCCTAGGTGCATTAACCCTTAAGGTGTGTCAAGAACCACATACTTTTCATGTAAGATGTATTATAAAAAGAATTTATTTTTATAAAATTAGATAATCGATGATCTCATGTGGTAGTAAGCCTATTTTCCCACAAGATGTCGGTTACATGATTTTCATGGATATCCATAGTGTTTATTTCCTTTTCAAGGTGTAATTGTATTAAAGGAGAAAATTATGTAGTAAACTATTTTTGTCTTGTGAAATCCGTAGAATGATTTATGGTCACAGTTCCCAAGGTCATTTAAATTATTTATATTTTAATTTTCATATATATAAAGACCAAATAATTTATTTTTTGGCTGGCATATTATATCTATGAATTTTACATTTCATCGAGGAAATAAATTTTGTTACATTAATAGTAATGCTATTGAATCAATAAATTTAATTTTTAATTAGAGAAATAATTTTTTTCGATGGGTTCAAAAAATTTTACATTATAAAAAAATATATTTTATAATTATTACAAGGTATTTTAGACGCATCTATTGGTTATGTCTTTCAAATGTATAAACTCAGAGTGGTTACATGTCCCTATCCAAGGAAACCTTATTTTGTTATACATTAATTTAATTCAAATAGTTAAATACTCTTACTCAAACATATATCCCAATTTAATTATGAGGCAACACCTCCTCTTACCCTATAAATTTATTTATCCATAGAGGAGGTGATAGAGGTATGAATCATCATCTTATGATTATTGAATCATGGATCTAATTTCCTCAACTATGTATTAGTGAACGGTGTTGAGTGATTATGATTCTATGTGAATCGTCCACTTGATAGAGATTATTATTTACAATTCCACATCATTTGGATTAATTGGAATCAATAGTTATTTTAGTTGGATAAATAATACCTATAGTATATCATTAATTTTGTTTCACATTGATTCAATGACATTTTGATATAAACAAGGTTATTTGTGAAAGTAATTTTTCTAGAATTTCATACTACATGGCATGTAGTATCATGAATACAATTTATTTTATTCTTTTTAAACTCATGTTTGAGATTGGGATGGAATGGGTTGTTGATGTAAAATATATATCTTATAGGTCATCAATGTGCATCAATTTGGTTTTATTATGTTCACAGATAGACACCTCTTGTGAGAGACATAAAATGTAATTGTACATAATAGGATCAGATTCAAGACATGATTTAATTAGGGTATATGGTAATCTATCCATGTACATTATATTTCATATTTGGTAGAGATGATAAAACTATTGTGGAAGTACATTATTATCCTGTGGTGGTACAATCCCATGTAAGGGAATTTGCGGGTTCAGATTTTATATTACTTGTATACACCTTGTGCTTCCCTATTTATAAGGTCAAACAAATGCATCCTTCATATAACTAGTGTTAGAAAACTAATTTTACATGTTCAAGTATCATTCATCATAAAAAATAATGGGTGGTCCACATTTCTATTATTTTTCATTGCTGAGATGTTGCAAGTAGTGTTATATATATTCATCCCGTTTTGGTGACAATAGGATCTAGGTAGTGGAAATATCATGATTGGTTGGGGGCTATAGAACATTCCAATGTTGTAATATGATATTGGAAAAAGGACCATCACATGATGTTGGATATTAATACACAAAATTAATTATTAATGATTAAATGAATGTTAGAGGATAGAGGGTTGATGTACTATGTTATTATCACATATTTATTTTTATCTTCTTTAGAGTAGATAATTACATTTTTCTAAATAAATTTGTGACTCATAAATGATTCTCTATTTCCCTTTATGCACCCTCGAGTGTGTATTTTTCCATGTGTCTTGGGTTTTAGGGATATATTTATTCATCATTCAATCCATTAACTTAATATCATATTAGTATTTCCTATGTTCAACATAATGATTACTTCTCCCTTCTACATTGAATCTTAGGATATGGTCGATTGAAAAGGAAAATTGTTTTGTTGACTTCTTTCAATGGAACCTTTTAGATAACCATCATATTTTAGGCCTATATGTTGTTAAAGTCAATAAATATTGATTATGATACTTACTTCCCAATTATATACTAGGTTGAGGAGTGAATTATTCATTATATTGTATGCATCAATATCCACCTATTATAATTTCTATGGTTCCATTATTGTTGGAAATTATTTATTGAAGTGCCATATAATGAGGTCTATGTTATCCTTACCTAGATAGTTATGGTTCTATTTATTTATTTATATTAACTGTGTTATTATAGGAAATCCAAGAAATGGTAGTTGTGTTTGCTAGACATTGGTAGTGGTAGATATTTAATAAAAGACTAATTTTAGAGGTGAGAACCATTGTGGAAAGGTTAAGTGTGCTGTTAAGGCACGTTTCACCTGTAAAAGAATAATATTACATCAATTTTCCTAGAAACTGTATACATACATGGATGGATCATATCTGAAGAGCCTTGTAGATTGAGTTGTGCTATTGCTATTTCCCAATTATTATTTCATAAAGCGTGGATTTCATTTTGGGAGTGGTTTTTCTTGTGAACAATTATTTCATTTAGAACCTCATATTTTCATAGTAATTGGTATAAAATATTTTACTTGTTGAAAAATTACTTTCACATGGGTTTTTTGGAATCATAGAAATCACTATGATGTTTCAATTGAATAGTTCATGGAAACATTTAATCCATAGAAAATATAGTTTAGTGGTGGGACTCTGTTAAATAATAGTGGTTTGATAGTTTTCTTATTTAGTACCCTCATATATTGGTGTAGTTTCTAGTGAGGAAAATGTATTTCATGTACTGGTGGACCATCATTGGATGAGCAATATTACAAAATCTCTATTTTCTATTAAGGGTGTTTATAATTTAGTTTCCCCTTTCTGAGACCAACATGGTTTTTTATTCTACATATTAGTAGATGATCATGATTCATTCTTTCTAAAATTTGTATTACATGTTCAGTGTATCCCCAAGATGTGAAATATTGGTTTGCTGTCATTGTCCTGATTATCCCTATAATGTCCTGTAGTATTTTTGTCTAGGGGTTTTTGATATCATAATATTTGTTTCTGGTTCCATCTAGTTTAATTAGAGTATGTAATGGTTCAACATAATTAATGGAATAATATGAGGCCATATTACAATTTTTATGGGAAAATGTCTGGGAAATTTTATACTCACTATTATATGATCCATGATTCCTACACTTAATGGTTTTATGTAGATGAAATAAAGGTCAATGTTTTATTCAATAACCAGATATGTAGAATATATAATTAATAATTTTGATCTACTGTTTGTGAATGTCTTTCAACATACAATTTAGACAATTATTGGATCAAACAAATGCATATAAAGTGATATATTGTTTCATATTAGTTGTGTATAGTTCATATCATGAAATTGGTGGGTCTTTTATACATGACTATAATGATTAATTTAGGAATTATATATCATTAGACGGTTAGAAGAGTAAATAAGAGGAATCCTCCAATATTGTTTCATTCCATTTTCATGCTAGACCCAAGCCCCAATCATATTGGACATGAGCGTCAAGATGCATAATCATTCAATCACCTCTCAAGAGGGGCCACATAGGATTATGTCTATCAATAAAATTTTTCAATCCGTGAAATTGAATTTTAAAATAAATTCAATTTGTAACATTATGTATAGATGTGTAAAATTATAAAGATAATATTTTATTAACCAATCATATTTTGAATGAATTTAATTACATGTTTATTGATATTTATGAAATGTTTTTTTAAAATAATTTATATACCATTACATTGTTTGAATCTAGATTGTGATAAAATATTATGTCTTTAAATAATAATGGATCCAATTTTGTAAGAAAATTAATTAATATGAACCTTATATTATCCTATGAATAGTATTCATTAACACTTGTTTTCTGAACAAAATCCAATTATGTATGGAGGATATTAATTTTGTGATAGGGGTCCAATCATTAGATTAAATTATATGGATAAATTTTTTTTTTTAGAATTTATAATTTTATTTATATAATTTCTCATATATTCTATTAAATTTATTAAATTTATTCAGCATTTCGTATGTGTTGAATGTAAAAAATGATAATTTCATATAACATTAAAAAACAAAGAAAAAAAAATTTAAAAAAAATAAATTAAATTAGGTTCTTATTTTTATACACTCTGAATTAGATTAATACAGAGATAAATAACTGACTCTTGTCAAATAATGTAATGTATGTATCATATAAAAAAATTATTTAATACGATATTTTGAGAAAATTTAAATTAAGTGACTGATTTCACTTCATGAGATATATTGTTTGAAAATAAATTTCATTCACTTATACATTCTTCACAATTAATTCATAATTTTTAATTATGATCCATATTAAATGATGGCTGTAATGAATTTTCTTAAGGAAGTTGTGAGAATTTGTTCATGTGGATTTGTGTGTCTGTATTATTGGGGTATTTAATAAGTGAAAATCTCATGATGTATTTATAAAATTTTTATCACAAATTTTTATATCATAATTTTATATTTTAATGTTTTAGACATTTATATTTTCATAAAATATTTCTTAATATAAAAATCATATATTATTTCTTCTAATTAGTGATTATTCAAACATTATATTATTTTTATTTATGAGAAATATTTTTAATATATTTCTGAATAGTATTATATGATACTATATTTCAATAATATACATATTTATAAACTTATATATTTATATATAGTATTTAGTCATATTATTAATTTAGAATAATTATTCATATACAAGTAAAATATTAATAAGTATTATATATTATTTAATTCTGTATATATTATTATCAAAACATTTTAAAATATATTTCTTACTTGTTTATTTTGGAAATAGTATGATTAATTTTTTTTATTTGACTATAATTTTTCCTTAAATATAATATTTTTAACATTTTAAATTTAATATTTTAACCATTTTTTATTAAGGATAGTCATGAAAATTATTGGGACGTAATGAAAAAATAGAATCAATATCTATGATGTTTTTTTCAATTGGATATTAATTTTATTTTTAGATATGTTCATCATGAGTAAAGAGATGTATCGTGGATGGTAAAAGGAGAGGTTTGGTGAAAAGAGTGGTTCGATGTGTTATGGGTTTCTTGAAACTTCCTTTGAAGTGTAAATTGAAGATCTCATGAAGTGATGATTTCTAATTCTATTTTTTACTACAAATAAATATTTATCTAATCTAAATTATAATCCATATTAAATTCATTCCACATATGAAATATTTTTAATGGGACATGATCTCAATGTGTATATTTAAGAAACAATGTGGAGTCACATTGTCATGAATTAGATTTTTGGTATTGGACCAATCATTATAATATTTCATTATTAATATTGGTATACTTATCTTTTCTCATATAAATTGGAGTTATAATCAATCATAAGATCATTTTACCATGTTATATTTTTACTACACAAAATGATTTGTAAGACAATATCATGATATTATTTAATTCAATAAGCTATAGATATGGAAGGCATGTTGAAGAAGTAAAATGAAATACAATTAAATCACAATGATCAAAATGAGGATACAGTATCTTAAATAGAATATGATGAAATTGAAACTTATATGATCTTAATTTAAGAATATAATGCACTAATAAATTTATAGATGAGTTTTATAGGAGAAGAAAACAACATGATACTTACAAAATGCATATTTCTGGAATGTGGTCTGGATGGATAAGATGTTATTGGTTAAAAAATGTGTGGATCAAGATTTGTTGATATATAGTAATATATATTTTACTAAACATAAGTTTTAGATATATATTTTGATTCATGTAGCCCATATATTTATAGTGATGTTTCCCCTATAGGTATAAATACTGTAATAGAAGTACGAATTGAGGTGTTTTGGATTAAAAAATCTAGATTATGATCTTGTTTAAATAATATTAATTACTCTATTATTTCTAAATATCATAGTAATATATAACACAAAATGAATCTACGATATAGAAATAATAATTTTACATGGCCCAACCTAACTTGGATAATAAATAAATAATATAAAGGCCATGAGAAAATGTAATATTGTATCTTATGTGAACTGTAATAGTGTTTAGAGAAGACTCACATCCCCTCCATATATAAGACCACTAACTTGTTTACGCTATATTATATATTTGCTAAGTTATATTAAATTTTTTAATTAAATACCCTATAATGATTTGAATCACGTTTTTTAAACAAAAATGTGTATGTACTGAATCTCTCATTTCATATAAATGATTAACACCTATTTAACACATTAATGATGGGAAATTCAATTAATGCTCATGAAACATAAAATTCCATGAAACCTTAGTAAATATTTCATCAACATTACACTCTTAAATGAAATTCAAAACCATCACCTAAACTTTAATTATATTTAAACACAATTTTTTATGAAACACAATTAAATTTATTTGTTCAACTGGTTATCGTATAAAATTTATTCATTTCAATAGGTTACTAATTTATGTATTAAAAAAAATCATCGTGGTCATAATATATTCCTTTTCAATTCCAAAATATGGGATAATTTCATTTTTATAATGATGAATGATAATTTTTTAAATATTATATTACTAAAAAACATGGATCTTTCATTTGTGGTTTTTTGTCTGGCCCATCATCTTTATAAAATAAAACCACTTCTTGAACTATCATTCTGTAACTCCACATCCATGAGTCTATGTAAAATGAAAAAACCTCATTCCCATAACAAAAATTTAATGATCAACCATCATATCATACCTGGAAATTTTTAGCATTATATTTTTATCACCTAGGACACCTTTTATTAGTCAAAAACCCCTTAATCATAAATGTTGCAAGGCCTCCATAGTCCTTGAACATTTTAAACAATAATTATCAATAATCAAAACAATCTAGAAGTTTTATAACAAAATTGAGAGATGTATATTCAAAATATGTTTTTACAAAATATTTTTCGTGGTAAACCCTTAAATAATATTATCCTATGTATAGATACTACATTATTTTGATTTAGATATGTAGAAATTTTTTTAAACACTAAAATACTGAACGTGGACACATTAGAAAGATTTAATTGGATTTTACATCACATAAAATGATAATTATTACATTATAGGGTATCTTGGGATGACATAGATATTCACAATAGTTATAAGGATTACTTCAAGATATAGAGAAAAAATACAGAACACATTTATAATATGGATATTGTTAACAATATTGACACCTAATTTTTCAATTGGAACACATTATCTTATATTGGACAATGATAATACTAAATACATTTAATAACTAGTAATAATTATAATCAAAATTAGTGAAATTTCCATGTCAGATGAAACAATTTTTATCTTATTTTAATTTAGTTTTTTCATTAAAATCATATGTGGTGTTATATTATTAAACTATATGATCAAAAAATCACTTAAGGATTATATTATTTTATTCTATTAGATAAAATTATTGGGCATTGAATTTAAATATATTCCACTAATTTGTTATTTATTTATATGGTTTCAATAATCGTTAATATTTTTAAAATATTTTATCTGTAAAATATATAACATAAATTTATTCATGGGAATGAAATATTAATTTTTAAATTATTATTTTAATTAGATGTTTCATATCACAATTTTATATTATTTTATAAACCCAGTCAATGGAAATTTTAAATTTGAAATTTAGGGGAATCTTCAGATGAATGTTTTTTAAAATATGATTCTTATGCAAACATATTATTCATTATGATATTAAAATTCATAATATTTTATAACCTTATATGTATAATTTTTTTGAATGAAATTATATTTGAAGTATATATATTATTTTTATTTCCTTAACTAGGTATAATTTTTAAATAATATAATACAAATTCATTTCATTAACTCTTTAAATGATCTCTAACATTTATTAACTTTTTCTTTGTGATATCAATCATGAAAATCAAATTTTAAATTTTATTTTGGTCTCTATTCAGAGTGATAATAAAAATATATGATCATTTATTATTGAGTTGATGTAAATAATTCAAAAAGAGTTTACCTAATACATTTTATTACCAAAAGTATTAATAATACTATGGAAACCCTTTGTCAATCATCAACTAAAAAACTATATCATCCTCAATGTATCATAAGTTACCATTCATGGTACTGCCTCATCCAAATTTTAAATTGTTAATAATCAGTAAATTAATATCATTTTAATATCACATTCACAATGTCATGGAATTAAATATCTATAAAAAATTCATATTGATACACACAATAATATTATCACCCAAAACTAATCAAAAATATAGTTATGTGTAATATGAAATCATCATGATATAGAGTCTGGTTGTTATATAATATCAAATATTTTTGTTATATATCACCATTATAAATATATATATATGTCAATGTAGTTTATAACAAATTGTGTGAGGATAACCACTTCCCTTTGTGATGACATAATGATGTAGAGAGGAAAAATATACAAATATCTTATGTAGGGGACTGAAGGATTAATTAATTACCATTAAATTTTTTATAAATTTATTTTGATTAGTTAATATATATTTTATATTATAATAGGATAAATAAATTCATATTTGTTTTATTAAGATAATAATGGGCCTAATATAGAAATTTATATTTGTATAATCCCATAGAATTTATTTATTTTTTTAATTTTCATAAATACTATCACAAAATTAAAAATACTATTGATTGAATTTAAAAACACATAGAATATTTCATTAACATTATGGAGGCTACATGTGATTAATATATTAGGGAATGCTTCTAGTAATATTAAATCCTATTGGATAACCATACATATTAGTTACTCTATATGTCCTTGTCACATGTGGGATTAAACCAGTTTATCTTTTTTTGTCAATAATTAAATCATTTGGACACATTACCATATTAGATAATTATAATAATGTATGAATTATTTAAATTAAATGGGCTATGATAGTCCTCACATAAAATAAACATGTCACTCAGATGACATTAAAAATTCCACCAACTTCATAATATATATAAATTGTGTAAAATTTAATGGGTTACTCTAGTAAGTCATGTAAAAATAAATAAAATCATTTAGGTGCTTTGTATGGTTAATAGAAAAGGAATTTTGCAAGAAATGTGGCCCTGTTGACCCATCATTCATTCACCATATAATATTGAACCCAATTATTTGATGACAACATATTTCTAATATTTAATTATATATATTTTCTAGAGTATAAAATTATCTACAAAATCTAAAATATTGTTGTTTTACCAAATACAGAATGTTTCATTTAAATAAAAGACATAGAAGTCATGCAATATTTCTAGAAAGTAGCAATAATTAGAATAATTTTGAACCAAAGAGGGTTTTAGGGTGTTCAAAATATTGATATATGAACCCCCTAGGGATGTATCTTGTAACATGAAATAGGCGAGCCTGATTTTAATTGTTATGAAATTTTAGTTCTACCACTATTAAATTATATGTGTATTGGAAATCTGTTGTGACAACTCTAAGGAATCTTTTAATAATGGATATCAATATACATTTTTCCTCTAATCACTTTTGATATTTGGACTTGTATCCATTTATTTATATAGATTCTTCAATGATAAAACTAATTTATCATTCTTCTCCTCTCCCTCAATCTGTTAAATTTATATTAAATTCCCTATATAAATACAAATAACTATATAAGAATAGTTTAGGTATATTGATGGGAATAATCCTGGAAATTTTTTTAATTAATTTATATTGATTTAATTTTATTTCTTGTTTTGGATTTGGTAATGAAATACAATATATCATAAATTATTTCTACTACAATGAGTTTAGTGTTTCTGTTAATGTCCCATTATTTTGTGATTTAAGAAATTAATATGTTTATAAGTTCTTTTCTTTCCCATTATATCTATCTATAATAAAATATATATGTTTATGAACATATTATAAATTATATTTATTCTTTTGATACGGGAATATATATATATTTATTTAGTAATTCATTTTTATATAAATGGTTTTCCTTTCAAGTGGTTATTGAAATTAATATAATGATTATTTATGTTGAATTTTTCAAAAAATTAAATTTTTTAGCACTATTAAAATTTTTAATGCATTAATCTATAATAAATTATTTTATTTAAATTGATTATGTGTTTTCTTGGAGATTAATCTAATGGGACAATTTTCATTTTTTCAATTTAATTTTTTATTTCTATTTTCATAGGTTTGTTTCTTCAAATTGTTTCCATGTTGATATTTATATTCATTGATATTATTCAATTAATGGAGTCAAATGATATTTTTAGGCCTCTTATTTCAATACCCTTGGTTTTTATAATTGGTTTATGCCCTTTCCCATTTGTGTGATGTAAATTTACTGTAATTGATAAACCATTATTGAATATGAAATGGTTTATTTTATGATATATTGTTAGGGGTGATCTATGTTTTATTATTTATTTTATTTATTTATGATTTTTATTTTTTTTATTTCATTTATCACTTACCTTTTTCTTATATCATAGAATCCTAGAGATACTAAGTGGGGATCTTATTTTTTCTTCATATATGTGTATATTTTTTATTTATCTATCTATATTAAATGATTAATTTTTATGGGATGGGCACATATGAGTGTTATTTTGGAGGTTAAAATTTATGAATTTTATACAAGTTTATATTATTAATTTTTTTATTCCCCTAGATTATATTTTAACCTATTAAAGGTAATTCCCCAACTCAAAGAAATTATGGTGTTAACATGGTTAGGAAGAGAAGATAATAATATTGGTTATTTCCTAATTTATATTATTAGATCATCTAAAATTATTACATAGGGAGTTATCCATTATATTTAATCATTTATGGATTGTATTCCATAGGGAATTTCCCTTACATATATTTTTTATGATAATTTTTTCACACCATGATTATATGATTTCATTTAAGTATTTAAAATTATTTACATTATTCTTCTTCAAAACAATGATTATTATTTATAATTTCCATTTTTTATTTACTATGTTTTTAATAATTTCCTTATTTAAACTGGATTTGGGAAAAGATTTTGACAAATAAAAATGGTTTTGTTTTAATTGTCCAATATAGATATCCATCCATTAGAAATAGATTAAAAGGATTTTTATTTTAAAATAATAACTTTCGCCCCCAAATAATAAAATTCCATTTAATATAATATTTATTAATTTTATATTTATTTTAATAAGTTTTAATTTTAGTTTTCAAACTAGCTAAAGAATTTTCCTCCATGGTGTGAACAATTGGTTTTTGGAAAAAATTGTAATGCATGATATGTTTTAATTATATATATATATAAATATTTTTAAATATATTCATACTAAAATTCAATAAAAATGTTATATAATTAATTATATAGAGTCTGTAGTTAAATCCTATAGGTTGTTTTAGATCACACACTTTATATGCACTGATTATTATGTGTAATTATCTCATGTTTTATAGAAATCCCCAGAATTGATATTGCTGTTTTATTTCATTCACATAGACTATGGATAGATGTTGTGAATGTGGTGTGTTATAATTTGTCACATGGAGTTATAAAAATAGTTTTTTGGGGTTGTATATTTTTTAGGGATAACTATATATCATCTAGTTCATCATACAATATTTTTTCAATAATTTTGTTTTTGGTAAATGTGATATATTCATGTTTTTCATATATTGTATAATTAAAAAATATATTTGGATCACTTATATTAAATATTATTTTTTTGGATGTTTCTTATTTCATATTCCACATTTGGGTGGAGGTTCATGTTGCCTTTTCTAGCCTTATGCTTCTTGACATAGGCACACTGACGAATATTTCTTCTTTGTATAACTACTCTAACATGATTTTATAAATAGGTCACTCCACAACCCCATCTCTATATGTCATTACTGGTGACTTCCCTTCACCAATGGTACATGTTTACCAATTTTGTAAGTACAAGGGGTGAAAAGTGAATCCTCACCATCCATGTTGTAGGATATTAAACTACTATCCACCTGCGTCCTTGACAAAAATGTTAAATGGTGATGGGGGCATGTGTGGTAGGTCCAAGAAGATCATAGAGGGGATGGGAATGTGTTCCCTCCCTCTCTCTTTCCTTTTGAGCCTTGTCACCATACTCACCTTGCACAGTCTCTACAAAAGCCTTGACACCCCTAGATGGGATGTTTCTAGTAGGATGGTCATATACTCCCCGAATGTCGGGACACCATCCTTCCTCATCTGGCTGCTATCTAACCGTAATACCCTATTTTCACATTAGGATGCTAACCACATGTAAGCCCTTCACCATTCCTTGTGGATGAACCTTTTATGACATGATTTCCATGTCTTTTTTCATCCTATTTCTCACACCGAGAACAACTCATGTGGTCTTAGTGCAAAGATCATCCATGAAACCCTCCATGGGCCTCCTAATTTGGTAATCCCCATCCCCCATCAAAGAGAACTACATGGAATTTAATCCTTACCCTCTAAATGCATGGTACATTGAAAGCCCCTCTAAGGTTCATGACCATCACACATCGGTCCCAACAACTTCATTTCAGTTCCCCCTGTAATGACTAGAGATTTTGAATAAATATTGTTTCATAACTTGTGTGTTATATTATTTTATACTCAACAAAACTATTTCATTTAATAAAATGAGTATAATTAAAATGAGACCGTTGGATTTTGACTGTTATATGACCATTGGTCAATAAGACCGTTGGAAACTAATTGTTACAATTATTTCCTATAAATACAAGTGACGTTGATTAATTAATATAGAAATAAGATTCGATGGCCCCATCCAGTAGTCTCGGGAAAATCAAATCCCATTTTATGGAACTCGAGAAGGAGGTAGCACCTTTGGGCATTGCTCTGGACCAATCCCAAGCCGAACGTCATTATGTGAAGCTGGAATGGAAACGCCTTCGCATGAAGTTAATGCTGATAGAAATCACTACTCGAGAAATGTTGGCCAAGACGCCCCAAGATTCTATCACCCCAGCACACCTTACTCTTAGGTCCTATGCTGGTGTTATAAGGGGTTATATAACGAGACTATAACTACCTTGTGTAATCCTTTCATTTAAATAAAAATTACGATTTCTTCTTATGGTGATGTTTGTGATTTTTCAAATGTCCGGATAAATATAGTATGCATATTAGTGATGAATTTTAGAAGGTTATTTTTTTAAAATATTTTTGTAAACATTAAATAATTAATAATGTGTAATGATTTTAAAAAAATGGACTTCTACAGTTATGTTCAGTAAGAAATTTAGATTCTAATAAAATCAACATAATTTTTGATGAATAGTAATTTATGAATATTGATTTTACACTTAGGATTCTTAATGTGACCAAATTGATTAGTAATCTCACTTAAAGAAAGTATTAATATAATTTAGGCACCTTGATTAAGTAATGTGATTCAATAAAATAGGTAAATAACTATTTCAAAAATTATTAGTCAAGTATTAGTTTTTTCAAGTGAATAGTTTTTTTAATTAAAAATTAAATTTAAAATATTTAGAAAATTATTTTCATAAAATGGAGTTAATTTTGGAATTGAGAGCATTGATATTAGGTTATGGTGATTTTTGGGGACTTTTTCGAAAAAATTAATTTTCAGTGAATAGTGATTTTATATAAAAATTAAATTAAAAATATTTAGAAAATCATTTTCATAAAATGGATTTTATTTTTGAAATCCGAGCATTGATATTTGGTTAAGGTGAAATTTTGGGATTTTTCTGAAAAAGTTCAATTTTCATTGAATAGTGAATTTTCAGTTTAGCGTTTCAGGTGTTTAATGACATCATTAAGGATGTAATAAATATGTAATAATTCTGGTCAACTTATGAATAGAAAGATAAGGTATGAGGTCTCCCAAGTGGTCAATACCATGGGAAAATACCATGTGAAAGCTCATGAGTTTTCCAATACCACCAATGAGGTGTCCTTTGCCATTTATGCCTTGTCCTTTCACTACCCCTATAAATACCAAACCATTCTCTCATCTTTTCCATTACAAAATCCTCCACAACGATAACTCCCAATGAGTCCTCCCAAGGTTCCCTCAAGCCTCCCAAGGTCCCAAACTTCATGATTTTAAAGTTACTCTTCAAGGTAAGGGATCCTACCTCTCTCTTTCTTTTCAAGTACTCTCTGTTATGTCATTTTGTTTATGCTCCATGTTCTTATGTTGGAGGATGTTCTTTTATATTCACCTTAATGTAATTTTAATGTTTATATAATGATATAATATATTTTACTCTCATCAATTCATTTTTTAGAAGTTTTATGTGACGTCGTTAGGCTACAGAATTTTCGTAAGGGATTCTTTCACACTTCTCATTTACGAAGTTCTATTTTCATGTCAAGTATTTCATGTTCTTTTTTCGTATGTTGGGGTATGATATCTATATCAAAAATATTGTACTTTTATATTCATATGATGGGAGACCCTATTTTATCTCATAAATTCATTTTTTAGAAGTTTTTGGTGACGTCGATAGGCTGCCGAATTTTCATAAGAGAAATATTATTCTTGTCTTCATTTCAAGTTCATCATTTCACATGGTATATCTTTCAAATTTCATTACCAAATTCTTATATCCTTTATATTATATCCCTATACTGTTTTATGGACCATTTATTATTGGGTTACCATGACCCCTCTCTTTTCAATGTTTTCTAAAACCCTGTGACATTGCCTTTATGGTGCCGAATCTACGTCTCAAAATGACTCTCTCTTTTTCTCAAATTCATTTATTTTATTTAGAGGATACTCATATATATTTCTTCTACAGGGGTATTCACATATATATCAAAATTTTCTATTTTATATTAGGATATTTAAATACATGAATCCCTCTTTCATTTTTCTGTGGGTTTAAAGTGACATAAAGATCATGTCTTAAAAGTGTTTTTTAAAACGTTATCATTATGAAATGAAACCCATTCCTTATATTCTATATAGGTTATTTATGAAATTTTTGATGATGATATATTTGGCTTCAATGATAATAAAGAAAATTTAATGGTGCACCCTGATAGCACTCCAATGAATTGGGTAATGATGTAATCTTTATGGATTATAATTTTAACGATACCTTGGTGGATAAGCTTGGTAATTTTTTTTAAATGACACCTTGGGGATGGACCTTGGTGATTTGTTCAAGATTTTCTAATTTAAATGTTTTATCCATGTATTAATGTTATTAAACACGTTATTTTTAATATGATATTCATCATTATCTCTTTCTCATGACATAAAGTTATTTATCATGACTTTATTGATGTATCTCAAGTTCACATGTAAAATGTTTCTCTTGTTAACCTTACTGGGCCTTCTGCCCACCCTTTCTTTTTATGTATGCTTCCAGGTTATGAGATACTGCAAGGAACATAGGACGAACAATGAAGAAGTCTTTAAAGTGTTTATGAAAAATGTTTTATGTCATCATGTATTAAGTTCCTAGTTTACAAGACACTAAACCTTAAAGATCCTCGGTTTTGTAAAATGTAATGAAATGTTATGTTATAAAAAGGCAAGATGCTATAGTTGGTATCAAAGTATGGTTTAGTTATTTATGAAAATAAGGATATGAAAACTTTAGGAATAACCCTATAGAAAATTTTAGATATAGGAAATCTACCTGGTATTTTGGTGTGTATTGAGTAAGTGATTTGTCAAGAAAATTCATCCCTTTCTGGATACGAGCAGGTAGAGGTGGCTCTGGCACAGATGTACATTGGGATAAAATCTGAAAACACCGTTTGATCTAGACTCGAACAGGAACTGGAACACGGCAATGGCCATTGCTGTAGTCTTGGTTATGACACTCCCGTGGGATATATTTGGTTTATCATAATCTTTTTATGAATCATTATGAAGGAATTATAGTAAAATGTAATTGTCTAAGCATGAAGTTTTAAGACATAAAACCCTTCAAGTTAAAATATTCGTAAATGAAATTAGTTTCTAATGAAGGATTTATTCTTATAGAAAATTCCCCCATAGTCTAGGAATACATTAACATATTTCTTGAGGAGTTACCGAGACCTCCCCCAGAAAGAGAGGTAGAGTTCCCATTTGAACTCGTACCTGGATCTCATCTGATGTCAAATACCCCCTATAGGTTGTATAATGTGGAGCTAGAGGAATTAAAGAAGAAACTCCAATATCTTTTGGAGAATGGGTTCATCCAACCAAGTGTCTCTCCTTGGGGAGAACCAGTTCTCTTTGAAAAGAAGAAGGATGGATCGATGCAGCTATGCATTGATTATAGACAACTGAATGGGATCACAGTGAAGAACTAATACTCTCTAACAAGAATTGATGACTTATTTGACCAACTATGCGGGACTCAATTATTATCTAAGATTGATATTCGTTCTAGTTATCATCAATTGAGGGTGAACAATGATGATATCCCCAAAACATCCATCCAATCAAGATATGGGCATTATGATTTTGTTGTTATGCCCTTCAGACTGACTAATAAACCTGCTATTTTTATGGATCAAGAATAATTTTATTTTGGAAACTTGTTCTTTATCAAATTGATATCCTTTTTATAGGAAAATGATTTGGGGATTAAATGATAAAGGTAATTTTGGATGATGTTTTCTCTTTTGGAGTACTATACTCCTAAGGAAAATAAAAATACTACAGGATTCTATTTGTGGATGAATGGTTGGAATTTTTATGCTGCAAGAATCTATTTATTTATTGTAGACATATAGTGATTTGGGTTATTTCGGGAAAATAATTAACCTAGCATAGGAAATATGTAATTAGTTTAATTACACTTTTTTATGAGACATTAATAGTAGTTGATGTTATTTGGAGACAAAGGTTATGATTTATTATTGAAGACTGTGATTAAATCCTTCTAAGATTTGGGGTTCAATCTTAGTTTGGATTATTTTGATGAATTTTATGGTCAATTGTGTATTGAATGGTCTTTCTTGAACATTCGGTACTATTTGTTGAATTTTGGAGATTAATAGTAGTTTTTTTATAAAGGATTATCCTTAATGTGGATTATATGATCTCGTACTAACCATTTTGGTTTTAGTTGATGTCTAAATACAAGGGAAATAGATATTTATCCTTTTTTGGATTATGTGAATCTCTAGAAGATGATTCTTGTGCTTTTGATGTGACCAAGTCTTTTTCAATGCTCATCGTTTGGAGAAAAGATTAGTTTTGGTAGAAACTTATTAATGGATGAAACTCTACTTGAAGGTATGTATATTTCCTTATGTTTTTATTCTATATTGTAAATGAATTGCTCAAAATTATGAAAAGGAACGTAAAACAAAGATGTTGTTGGTTTACATTTCCTAATGGGCAATCAAAGACCATTTACACACATAATAAGTTTGTAATTTTTTATGGTTATATTTCTTCTAATCCTGTTTTCTATCACTATCCATCAGAACATGACCCTTTTTTTCTCTTCCATATCCATGTTTCCCCACATGGAATAATAGTATGGGTTAGCTTGGTTGACCTTTGTACTTCACTTTCTTTATTTAAAAGTAATAGTTTTACTAACTCTTTTTTCTATGTGAGACTTTCAATGAAATTTCCAAGCCCATTTTTTTTAAATTTCGAGGATGAAATTTCTTAAGGGGGGATAATGTAACCACCCGAGATTTTGAATAAATTTTGTTTCCTAACATTTTGGGTCATTTTATTTTATGCTCAACAAAACTATTTCATTTAATAAAATGAGTATAATTAAAATGAGACCATTGGTTTTCAAATATTTTATGACCATTGGTCAATACGACCGTTGGAAAATAAATGTTACAAATATTGTCTATAAATACAAGTGATCTTGATTAATTAATATAGATAGAAGATACGATGGCCCCATCTAGTAGTCTCAGGCTGATCGAAGCCTATCTGATGGAACTCGGGAAAGAGGTAGCACATTTGGGATTTTCTCTAGACCAAACCTACGATGAACTTCATCATGTGAAGCTGGAACGGAATCACTTTCATGAGAAGTTCAGGCAGATAGAAATCACAACTCGGGAAATGTTGGCCGAGCCTCCCCATGATTCTATAACCCTATCATACCTTACTCTTAGGTCATATGCTGCTGTTATAAGAGGTTATGTAAAGTGACCATAACTGCCTTGTATAATCCTTTAATTTAAATAAAAATTCTGATTTCTTATTATGGTGAAGTTTTTGAATTTTCAAATGTCTGGATAAATATAATATGCATATTATTGATGAATTTTAGAAGGATTTTTTTAAAAAATTTTATGTAATCCATAAATAATTAATAATGTGTAATGATTTTCAAAAAATGGTCTTCTACAGTTATGTTCAGTAAAAAAGTTTGATTCTAATAAGATCAACTTAATTTTTTATGAATATTAATATATGAATAGTGATTTTAAACTTAGGATTAGTAATGGTAACAAATGGACTAGTAATCTCAATTAAAGAAGGAATTAATATAATTTAGGCACCTTGATTAAGTAATGTGATTCAATAAAATAGGTAAATAACTGTTTCAGAAATTATTAGTCAAGTTTTATATTTTTTAGGTGAATAGTTTTTTAATTAAAAATTAAAATAAAAATATTTAGAAAATTATTTTCATAAAATTGAGTTCATTTTTGAATTCAGAACATCAATATAAGGTTATGGTGATTTTTGGTGATTTTTCCTGAAATAGTTGAATCTTTGGTGAATAGTGAATTTTCAATTTAGAGTTTCAAGTGTTTAATGACATCATTAAGGATGTAATAATTATGTAATAATTCTGTTAGACTTATGAATAGTAAGATAAGGTATGAGGTGTCCCATGTGGCCAATACCCTAGGAAAGCCCATGGTTTTTCCAATACCACCAATGAGGTGTCCCTTAGAAATTAATGCATTCTCCCCTCACTTCCACTATAAATACCAAGACATTATCTCATCCGTTCCATTCAAAAATCTTCCTCAAAGATTTTATGGTCTCTTTACCTCCCAAGGAGTCCTTTCAAGGTGCTATCAAGCCTCCCAAGGTCCCATACTTTATGATTTAGAAGTTACTTTTCAAGGTAAGGGATCATACCTCCCTCTTTCTTTTCAAGTACTCCCTCTTATGTCATTTATTTTATCCTCCATGTTATTATGTTTGAGTATGTACTTTTATCTTCACCATACTATAACTTTTATGTTCATATAATGAGATACTCCCTTTTACTCCCATCAATTCATTTTATATATGTTTTAAGTGACGTTGTTAGGCTGCCAAATTTTCATAAGGGATTCTTTCACCCTTCTCATTTTCAAAGTTCATTTTTCATGTCAGGTCTTTGAAGTTCCTTTTTCTTATTTTGGGATATGATCTCTATATCAATAATACTGTAATATTATGTTTAAATTATTCTTGACCCTATTTTGTCTCATCAATTCATTTTTTTAAAGTTTTAAGTGACGCTGTTAGGCTACCCAATTTTCATAAGAGAAATCTTATTTTTGTCTTCCTTTCAAGTTTTTCATTTCACATGGTATATCTTCCAAATTTAATTACCATATTCTTATATTATTTATATTGTGTACCTATACTGTTTTATGGATCATTTATGAATGTGTGACCATGACCCACTCTTTTCAATGTTTTCTAAAACCCTGCGACATAGTCCTTATGCTGCCAAATCTTCGTCTCAAAATGTATCTCTCTTTTTCTCAAATTATTTTATTTTATTAAGTGGATAATCAATGATAATTATTATACAGAGTTATTAACATATATACCAATGTTTTCTATTTTAAATTCTTGGATTTACATACATGAATCCTTCTTTCCTTTTCGGTGGGTTTAAAGTGACAAAAAGATCATGTCTTAAAAGCAGTTTTTAAAACGTTATGATTATGAAATGAAACCCATTTCTTTTATGATATATGGGTTAATTATGAAATTTTTGATGATGATAGATGTTTCTTACATTATAATAACGAAAAATTAAGGGTGCTCCTAGATAGTGCTCCAATACATTTGGGTAATGATGTAATCTCTATGGATTGTAATTTTAATGATACCTTGGTGAACAAACTTGGTAATTTTTTTTAATGACACCTTGAGGATGGAACTTGGTTATATGTTCATGATTGTGTAAGTTAAATTTTATAGCCACATCTTCAAGTTATGAAACACATTATTTTTATTATGATATGCCTCATGATCTCATTCTCATGCCTTAAAGTTATTTATCATGACTTTGTTGAAGTATCTCATGTTCACATGTAAACTGATTCTCTTGTTTCCCTTACTGGGAATTCTTCTCACCCTTTCCTTTGATGTATGCTCCCAGGTTATGATATGATATAATGACCTTAGGATTAACAAATAATAATCCTTTCAAGTGTTTAAGAAGAATGTTTTATGTCATCATTTATTAATTTCCTGGTTTACAAGACACTAAACCTTAATGATCCTCAGTTTGGTAAAAATTAATGAAAATCCATGTTTAAAAAAGGCATGATGCTATACACCCCCATCCCACATAATGTTACACTATATTCTACTTCCATGCTATAGGATGTTAAACTATACTCTTTTGAGATATGTGGGTTTTTATCCTTGTCACCAAGTAGGGTATGTTGGAATCCCTACTGAGGTTCAACCCCAAACACTAGTGAACATTGGATTCCCATTTGTTAGGACCATAATACTTGGTCCATCCCTCAGTGGTGTTATACTAGATCCCGTGTATCTAGTCATGAGCAATCCCCTCATTCAATTCACACTCCTCCAAATGAGAGTGTCCCTCTTAAGAGGGTTTTTTAACCACATGTAATCCCCATCGTGTTTTCATGTTTCTGTGCATTGTGCACGGCCTGATTCCATGACCCATCATAATCTACACTGACTATTATTCCCTACTATTGGGATATGTTGGAAGCATCTTTTTGATTCATTCTAATCCCTCATGTCCCATTCTTGTCTATCCCTTGATCCTTTGTGTTGTTGGAAGGTCATACCCCAACCAGAATGCTATACTTCCTTCGAGTCAGATCCATGCATTCATTCTCATGAGACACCTCTTCAGGTGTCCTATAACACCACAAAACTACGTGGACATATATTCCCAACGATGGGGATAAGTTGGAAGCCTCTCTATGGTCAAATCCCAACATCTCTATCATCTTCATTTGGATCCATCAGTTTAACTCCATCTACATCACTCAACCATCCCTCATACATCCTAATTCTTATCCATGCCTCAATATCCCGATGAAATCATGCCATTTAACCATGAATCTAACCATGTTTTAGCCCCATTAATCACATTTATCTTTGTAGAACTTGGTACCCTAACCACGTGTAATCTCCAACATGAATTTTCGTTGATTTATATTATATACACCTCAGTCACACTATTCACCCTCTCAATCAATGTGGGTTTTTACCCCTATCATCTAAACAATGTATGTAGGAGCCCTCTATGTGTTTCAGTCCCAGCCAATGGTAAACCGTGGTGTCCCCTTTGTCAGGACCCGATCATCATATAATTTTTCCTCATTGGACGTTTTGATCCGCCAATCCATTAAACCTCCAAGGTGATCCATATTAGGCATGCACCCATCTGATCCACTCTTATCAGTGTTCTGATCAGTCTAATACGTCTCTTCGAGACATTAAAATTTCAGGAAACCCAATGTAAAACATGGGATGTGGAGGAAAACCTCAAAGACATGCATATGGAAAACAAGTCCCCCAACTCGATAGGGGTTGCCTTGGGCTTACACACCCATGAGAAGACCTATAATTAGGGGAATAAATCCAGGTATACCAATGAATTAGTGTCTAGACATGCGAGTAATATCAAACTTGATGACTCGACTGAATGAATGTTTCTACCTTGACATGACCCCTTAGAATGTACTGATAGAAGTTGTGTAATTAACCAAAATCACTAATGATATGGCACCTGGAATGAGATTCCTGAACAACATCTTATGTCAATGAGGGAGACGTGAAGTAGGAGAATAATTTTGAGAAGGAATCCATATATGTAGAGACTGATACCTCATTAACCCATTTCATTCCTGGAGTGTAAGACCATGAGTGACTGATGAACGCTTACCACAATTGGAAAGTGAGGATGTGGGTAAACAACCGACACATCACAAAACGACGATGCATGCCTCAGTGAAAGCGCTGAAAATAGAAATTGTGAACCCGATTTGAATATTCTCCTCAATAAGTGGATTATTAGTGTTCAGTACATTTATTGGTAATTGTTCCACATGATCTATCTATTCAGTTCTAGGTCCCACCTAGAAAATTGGGGTCCAAATGTAAAACACACAAAAGATAAAGTAGTTAATCGTTGGGTATCCCGGTCTGTGATGTTGTCAACATGGATCATTATATCTAGCCATGGAAGACTGAATGGTGTTGGGTCACCATGAACCAATCACTTATTATCTATACTGGTGAGTGAATTTTTACGGCTTTATAGGACCCAGGCTGAAGCCACCAGAAACTGATCACTTCTCTACCACAGATGCAAGGGCATGGACATTATGAATGATCCTTTACCTCATGACTTAATCTCCACTACAATGGCTCTGAAGTCTTCAACTACTGGGCATCCACACCACATATCTTCCTCGAAATGTATTCATAAGAGGGTTATTAATACACTTGTTCGACAATATAAACCTGAAGGAGTCATCGCGATGAAGGACATGGACCACTAAGACATGGAGGCCTCGATGCCCCATCAACGCTACCACACCTGAGGGCTATATAGGGAGCCACTTCATCCCACTAAAACCTTCAATAGATTTAGAATCCTATCCTTAATGAACTCTAATGAACCACTCCCATGTTCAATATCATGATTATTCCTTCCTGGAGGCATCATCGTCTGAAACTACAGTAGCACAATCCACCACTAGAATAAGATATTAGCCCTCTATGTTCATCTAGCAGGGGAACCTATCAATTATAAAGTAGGGGCACATCGATGCCCAACCAAATTTCATGCACATATCACCCTGTGAGAAGGTTTAATATGACCTTCTGGTTACCGAGGAATGAAACAATCGTCGAAGGATAACACATGAATGTGACATTCAGAATGGGGGCCTCCAATGATAGTATCATCAACCCAACTAGAGGCCCTCCCGATATTACTGACAGAAGACACAATTTTTTTCTTGGGAATTAAATCTATGATATAGAAATTTTCGTCACATACCAGGATCTCAACATTAGAGTATTCCTTGATCAGTTACCCAAAAACATGGAGGCCCTCTCCATGTGCTCATTTAATCTATAGAAGTCCCTCCTCATATCATCAACAAAAAACACTGAGGCCCTTATCATGTACAATATTGTTACTATGAAGGCCCGCTTTGTACTACTGTAACCAAGTATGAATGATGCAAAGTCCCTCTTACTCTAGCCCAGTCAAACACAGTTATCCTCCACGTGTTCCATTTGACATTTTTTCAGGTGCCCCTCGCTCCCCATATAATCTGAGTGGAGTTCATCCCCTTGTCAGCATTACCCGATTTGAAATCCCTCCACATATCACATCCAGTGTGGCCGAAGATCCCCCCCCCCACTCTAGCACTAACCTGCATAGTGTAACTCCATGTTTCAAAAAACATCCATGTCCCGAATAACCATCCTAAGGCAGTAGGGCAGGTTTCCACTTCGAAAAGAAGAATCCTAAGAAGCTTCAAACAACAATCAAACCCATCTTCTTTTTAGATTATGAGGTGGAGTGTGATTCAATGATGGAACCCTCACACTGATCTTTTATGTTGGGGGATGGGGTAGGAACAAGGCATATAAGCATCATCCTTCGAGAAGGTGATGTCCATAAGATTTATGTATCCATTTGAAGATACATATTAGAGTAGTAATATTTCGCCCCTATCTAGGGCCTTGCCCTGAAATACTCATTATCATCATCAGGATCATTCTAAACCTCAATAAGAGATCATAGTGAGCAGTTCTAGGGGATAATAGGGGAAGAGAAATATTTTGACTCACCTCCAATGACCAAAACCCCTACATGTGAATTAGTGGTAGTTAGTCAATATTATAAAAATGTTTTGGAACAATTGGTGGATTCTTTGGAAGACAACCCAATATATGGTGGCTTGTCAGCTAAAATGTTGTACTCTCCACTGGCCAGTATACCATCACAAAGATCTGATTTAGTGATGTTATGGGTCCCTCAACCTTCTCTAGTTGAAGAGTAGGGTAATTCAGGATCACAACCTGAGTCTGATCCATGTAGATTGTGGTAAATTCTCATTTATAACTAGTTTTGTTCCTACTGATATTTTACCCCATCACAGCCACATGTTTCAGTAATTAGTGATCTCCCACCAAGGAGGAGTTCATGTGTGTCCTTTAGACTCTCTCGGAAACACACTACTTTTTCTATAATAGAAGGTTGTCTTACCCAAATATCAAGAAACACATCGATGACATTGGCCAGTAATGAAGCATGGTTAACTTAGATGAGCTCCCAAGGGTTCAGTTCCATGATTCACCCAGTCATAATCAGAACTTCTAGTAATGATGCATCCTGAACATTATAGTGGTATTTAAAATTATTAAGGAGGCTTCCTCCCTTATTCTGATCCCTGGTTGCGGGTAGTATACTACCATTATTTTTAGTCCTATCCAGCGCTATCCTGAAATGCCAAGTGATATTGAGAATATTCCTATAGGTAAAATCACATATTACATAGACGAGTTATCAATAGAATAAACTAGTCTAGGACTCATTGATGAGAACATACACCATGGGGTGGTTTCACACCTATTAGATCATTTTGATAGGGTTAATCAGGAGAAAAGAGATTTACTAGGCCTTCATGCTCCTTCTATGTCATTATAATTCTGTCGGGACCCCAAAAAGGGTAAAGAGAATGACGGGGCTATCAAGCCACCTAACAAGTAAGGCTCAGTTAAAAACGTGGGAGATGACCCAAGAAAGGTTGTGTTGTGTCAACAGCTCGCAGAACATAAAAATATCGTTGATGACCTTTTCTCCAAATGTGTTGTGGAATAGATAACAGATTATGGTAATCATCAACTGGGGAAGCAGGGAAAGGTACACACTTCCCTCGATGAGTCTCCTCCTGGTAAAATTTACCATAATACCAATAGATAATAGAGGATAGAGTCTAAGGAATGTGGGTGTGATATGATGAACCATATTAAACAGAGTTGTGTGATAACCCTCATCAGGACCCATGTTAGGTTCATCCAGTTGTTCTATAGGTCTTTCTATCAACAATCCCGCAGGTCCTCTCACTAGCTACACCATGAGCTACTGGTCCTATTTTCCAAGTCAATGAACCTTCGAATGAGTTTTTGGAGAGGGATCCCCATCAAGACATGAATCCTCTCCCAGATTATCTAATAGACCATCTTATTTCCCGCTAAAGGCTTTAGAAACCCGAAAAGTGTAGATCCCTCCTGATGGAATGATATATCCTGTATGGGTAGATGATATGTGTTCACCCTCAGGTTTTGGAAATCATACATTCTCAACATTTAATAGGCCATGTGACTCGTGCATCATCTATCCCACGTCAATTCAGGAGGTGGATACATGTTGGGAACTCTAGCATAGACTGCCAAAATCTAGTGTTTTGTTCAAAAATTGGAAGGGACTCCAATTGTTTTGGTACATCCTGATACCTATTTGATCAGTAGCAAGTTGGGAATAACTTCTTAGGTAGTTTCCCAACTAGTTTAGTTCCACCAACGAAAGACAATAATTACTAATCTCTTCAAATGCAACCAGAGGCCTGACGATCGCATCGCTGACTTTGTCGCAAGGTGGAAGGCCTCACATATTCCCCTAAAATGATGCTGACCCAAGAGTATCATCTGATGATGTGTGTGTGGAATGTGAATACCAAATTAGTCCCTTTTTTGATCACTCATGATTACCTGGGAGGGATTTTAGGATTTCTATGAAAAAACCCAGCATATAGAGGAACCCTTGCTACAAGCCAAGAGGGCATGTCCATTTCATTCTGTAGTTCCTCAAAGAAGAGTTTACAAGGATGAAATAGCCATGATTGCACCAATAGATTACCCTAGTCAGCTAGAATTATTACTAGAAGATCCACCTCAATATCTTTATTAAGGCCCACCACCTCAGGCGTAGCCTCAGACTAAGATGTGCCTGCCTCATAATTGGCCCGAACCCCACGCAACATGCCACCACAGCCCATGAGTGAAAATCAGGTCCCTATTCACCATCAGGATACTCCATCCCCTCTTCAGGGATAGGCTCCCAAATCCACCTTCCTAGACAAAAGGAACTTGACCTACTAATTTAATGAGGCTCAGGTCCCATGTGTTTTCGGAAGCACCATGGATCATAGAATTTTGCAGTTTTAATAACACAAATGGCCCAAAGAGGAAGATCTCATTGATCACCCCAAATAATACCCCTATCACTGATTATATTGGCACACCCTCCATTAGTGAAATGTTTTTAAATAAAGGATCCAAGACCATGTCGATAACAACACTGTCATTTTGGGTCCAACCCTTGCACAAGCGGCATATGGGTTTATAAATCATGACAGTAATAGCGGGGGAGAATGATAGAAGTTTTCTAACCATGATCCTTGAAATTACAATGATTGGATGGCTCATAAGTCAGATTCCTATATGAATGGCATTATCCTTTCACATTAGAGTCATCTAAGTCCATCATAAGACGCCTCATTACCTACAGCCACTACTGCTACTTCATCATCTCATCCCTCCTCTTCATAGAAGGGATAACATTGAAGAAACAATGGAAACCAAATTCCCCCACAAATGGCATCATCATCAAAAAATCATTGAAATTTCAGGGTACCAGGGATAGATATTTCCCCCAAAATCTTTCTAGAGAAGGACGTTCTTTTATGTAATGACGATGTTTATGCTTTGGTCAATATCATGGAGATGGTAAATCCTTACATGTTTCATGATGACAAAGAGTTCCAAATGTAACCTACCAATGACCCCACCTCACTCTAGTGTCAACAATGTCATAGGTATTTGATTCAATAATATTAATTAGTTAATGCTTCTATCCATGTTGTGAAAGCCACCGAGACTAATAAATAATCACAACACAATGCTCTACATGCATAGCCTTATCATCTCATTTCAATATATCCGCCTCCACCATCATTTGTACTACATTATTAGAAATATCCACCAATACCGTGTTATGTTCATCAATGCTTAGTCTTGGAAGGATCTCAGTCATCTGGCCATCATCCAGTAGTCACTCTATGTGATTCGAGTAGTGAGCCATGGGACCTTCCCAGCACCATCCAGAATCTATCGGTTCAACCAGCTATGCCCATCAGAACTCCATCCAAAGAGTGACCTTCTATTAGTATAAGTGTACGACTTGCATGGAAGTACTATTTCCTTAATAATCATTCAAGTATTACTGCAAATCTCTATATCCTCAAGGCTCTCTTCCTGTCAGCGAATATGTGCAAAGCCCATGTGGAGGCATTATGAGGACCCTCCAGTTGGAGAGAAATGTAGTAGTTTCATAATCCTTATATGATGAGAATCTTATGCATATAAAATTTCAATCCATCATATCATTATGTATATAAGATTTAGTTTCTTTTATATAGAGGAACATCTTCCAACTGTACATCACTATACATATCAATCGTGTGGAAGTATTCTATTTTATTGTCGACACAGGCTCTAGGATCAACTTTATCCCAACCCAGACACTCTAAAAGGTGGAATTGTTTAAGGCAGATCTAATTCCCTATGACATGAAGATCTGAGGCTAAGTCTTGATGGACCAGACACCAATTGGAAAAATTAACTTGAATACCCAATTTGAGGGCCTAGTGCCTAGAACCAGATTCATGGTTGTCTTACAAGGTACCATAGACAATGTGTTCTTGGTTAGACCATGGCTCCACGTGAATGCAATAGTCACTTAATTATATCACCAATTCCTTAAGATACCCCTTAATGGTCTAATAGGCATACACCAAGGTTAGGTGTCTCCCTTTTCCTCTTGTGAGGCCTACTACATAGATTCAGATTATTACAAGTGCAAGGACAAACAGATTTACCCTAATGAGGATGAACATTCTATGGTTGGGATAGAACTGTGTATATGCATGGATGACACCTACATTTTCCTGATTCATATATTAGAGGCCATGACCCCATACTTGGGGAAATTCTATATTGTCTCATGAATAAAGGGGAAGTGGGTACCCAAGTATATGGAGCACCAAAAATCACCTCGTATTCCTACACAAATTAGGCTTGGGTGATCCCAGAGCCCACTACTCCTATAAGGTATTGACATATCTTCCCCATGGAAATGGTAATATATCATATGTTCGTGTTTTACATGGCTGGAATAAATTGGATCAAGATGAAGAACCATTATTTCTTTTATACCATCAAATAAGGCCCCTTGGGTCGAAGGCCATTTGGGATCGGGTCGACAGCTTTCTCCGCTATGGTTTTAGAAGTTTATGAGTCTCCTGATGAATATTCAACCACTACCCATGTTGTCACTAGTGTATAGTTAGGATATATCAACTCCAAATATTTTCCTCTTATCAATGATCCTCTCACAATGGATGATGAAGGGGAATTGGAAGATGGCCCTCCTGCATTTTTAGAGGGTGACTCTACTACGGTTGATGAACTGTTACAGGTGATTGTCGATAAATAGATGAATCTGAAAGAAACGTTGATCAGTTCTAATAAGCCTACATAAGAGAAACAATGATACATGGATTTATTAAGGTAACATCTTAATGTATTCTCATAGAGTTATGAAGAGATTCTAGGGCTAGATCCCCATGTCTCCATCCACCATCTCATTAACCCAACAAATCATTATGGGTTCAAACAGCCTCCCATAAAGATGATCTCTTCTCAAAGTTCCATGTTCGAGGATGAGGTTGATAATATCATCGAAGAAATATTCGTTAAGGAGGCCTAGTACCCTAGTAGGTTAGCCAACATCATTTCTGTTAGGAAGAAAAACAGGAAGATCATAGTCTTTATCAAATACTAGAATCTCAACTGCCTCTTCCCAAAGGATGATTTTTCTCATTCTATGATAGAACTATTGATTAAAACCACTTTTGGGTTCTAGGATTTCACCTTAATTTATGGGCATTTTTATTAATATAATATCCAAATGGACCGAATTGATGAAGATTGTAATTATTTTAGGGCACCACAAGGTACATTCATCTACCAGGTAATGCCATTTGGTCTAAAGAATGCTGGTGCCACCTAACAACATTCCATGAAACACATATTCAGGCCAATTTTAGTGACATTGGTGGAATATAACATGGATGAACTGGTGGTTAAATCTCAACAACATCAGGACCATATCATAGATCTTTAGATAGTGTTCATCTTCGTCCATTCAATCCACCAATAGATGATCCCCATGATGTGTGTCTTCGTGGTCATTTATGGAATGTATCTAGATTTCATTATTAGATATCGTGCCATCATGATCGATCCAAAAAATAACTAGGCAATCTACAAGATGATTCCACCAATCAATATTTATAATCTTCAAGTCATTAAATTTCACATAGCATAAATATGTTGATTCATCATACATATATCAGGGAAGTGTAAACCATTTTCCAGGATCATGTAGAAAAGTTTGAATTATCAGTGGGATGATAATTGTCAGACTTCTTTTGAGTAAATCAAGAAGTAATTGCAGCACCCTCTAGTTTTGATGTCACCTATTTTTGGAATGCTTCTAGTCCTATATGTAATTTCATTAAAATGTTCCATTAGTGTCTTTATCACCTATAAAAAATGATAGAATGTAGAATAGTTCATATTACCTCAACCACATTCTCTTTAACATAGAGACCCAATATTCCTATATTGAGAAGTGTTGTCGTGCACTGGTATTTACATTGCCAAATTTTGACAGTACTTACATCACCATGAGATACAACAAGTGTCTTGATTAGATCTACTAAAATAAATTATGAACCGCCCTATATTGATAAGCAGACTAGCTTGGTGGGCAGTGATCCTTCAACAGTTCAACATCAAGTTTGTCCATTAGAAGGATATTAAAGGAAAAGCATTGGAAGAATTTTTTTCCACCAGTCCAGCACCTATAAAGAATGATTTAGATATTGAAATTATAGATGAGTAAATCCTCTCACTGGAACAAGACATCCTCTGTTGGAAAATACAAATTCATGGCACATCCTTGATAACTACTGGTAGAAAATAATATGATTCTAGACTCAATAGAGTGGTCCTGGGTATCATATTCAACATACCTACACAAGTTGTCCTACCATATTCATTCATGTTTTCAGAAGGTTGTACCAACAATGAGGTAGAGTAATAGGCTCTCCTCACTAGTCTCTATTTAGGCCTATAGATTGATTTTATCCACTTTCATGTGAAATGGGACTCTGAAATTATCATCATGCATATCAATGGTGACTACATCATCAGGAATCCATAGCTCATACCACTATTAGAGCGTACTCACCAACTAATGGACCAGTTCCCATATGGGCTAGATGTCACTCATGAACCTCAATTGTAGAATGGTCGAGCTGATGCCCTGTTTGGCCTTTATTCATCTCTTATAGTGCCTAACTATAATCTCTTAGTAGACTGAGCTGAGTGTAAGGGTATCTGATAGCGTGTAGTCCAGTTCACCATCCTAACTGGTCCTAGTCATGGGAAGATCCTCTAAAGATTTTTTATTGATGGTGTTATAATATGTGTCATTCAAGGAGGTGAGATATTTTAAGTCACGTAGGATATGCATGTCAGTTCCTATAGGGCTCATCCAGGAGGGTCGAAACAATCTCATCATATCTCAATATTGGGACTCTTTTAGCCATCCATAATCCGTGACAATAACGAGAATTTCAAAAGGGTCCTTGAATATTTGATGCATGCTACTTTTGATCATCTACTACCAATAACGTTCTATAATACTGTGTACTCTTGTTCGTTTGCGTTCTGGGGAATCAATGTCTTGGGATCATATCCCCCAGCCACAGTTTTCCTATGCAAGTTCATCCTAACCAATACATATTTTCTTTCCATGTGGCCGAAGGAAATTCATCTCATGTATGTTAATACTCATTCCAGAGTTTATTTCAGGAGTTTCAATATCATTCACTGATTCCGAGTCCCTCACTCCATTATCACTAATAACGACACAAACTTCCAAAAAATCGAGATGACGATGTTTTACATGAAGTAAAATATCCATTGTAATCATACCTCTTGTTATCATATGAAAGCAAATGGGATGATCAATGCGTTTAAAAAACTCTCTCTAACATTTTTCAGAAGGTGGTTGGCTAGAACAAGAAGATTTTTTTCTGAAAAACTCCCCAATGCCCTTTGACATAATGGATGAAGAATTGTAATTCCACTTAAGTGACTCAGTATCCTTAGGTGTATAGAATAGAGCCAGTCCTACCCATTGTGATTCAGTTACTCTCATTATTCACATCAATTTATGATCATCATGAACCAAAAAATTTTACTGAAATCTGTCTCTCTAAACAATTAGTGCTTGACAAGAAAATGATTTTTTCCCTACAAAATCTAGAGAGGAATCATAATAGGATATGCGAGAATTTCCATAAGAATGTTTTTCACCATTTATTTACACAAAGTGACATGGTATTGGCCCTTATAATTTTAATGATACTCGGTTGAAAGCCACCGATGCTAGAGCCTATGTGGGAGGGACTATATATATTTCAAAAGGTTTACCCAAATGGTGTATACTCTCTAGTCACCAAGGATGGTGAGTGTGTTACTCTGTACAGAAATATAAATTCCACATGAAGTATTTTTCTTAAGAGTACATGTCTTCGTATTCACTGCCTGACATTAAACTATGTAATTCATCCATGCTGAAGGATGTTAATCTACCCAACACTCTTCATGTTTGTCGATAAACTAAAAAATTGTATGATCTCAACGAATTTAAACTAAAATCTATTATGTACTCGTCGCAAAACACAAAACTACATTTCAATTTGAGAAATATTTTTATCTTGATTCCCATCCTTATTGGATATGGATAAATTCTCAAAACTCTCACCCATGGCCTAGCCTCAGGTGCCTTGACCTCTCCGACCCCATATCCCATGTTCTCTCTCCGGATTATGTTATGTGGTACGATATCTTTTTCTACATTTACGTCGGTATATTTTTTTCCACACCACACATATCCCAATGGGGCATTCCTCTTTTCCTTACATGCTTGTTGCATGACAGTAAACTAGACAACACTTTCATGAACTATGTTTGGTTTGAATTCTATCCTTATGGGATACGTAGGAATTCCCCAAAATTTCATATTCATGTTGTAAGAATCGTGATCTTCATTTCTGATACGGATCATTATTTATATTTCTTTAGGAAAAATGAAGAATGATTAAATTTTAAAAGTACACACCATGTACCCAGTTGACACGGGTAGTTGTGTACTGGTCATGTAGTGGCCGAGTACATGGCTGTGTGTGTGACCTAGAAGACAACCTAAAGAATGAGACGATTGAGGAAAGTTCATAGTTTTCACATTAAATGAACATGCCATTCAGTTTTTTTCATTTATGAAATAGAGTGGGGTCATGTCTCATCTCTTAAACCATCTTCTTCTCCCCGTGTTTTATACTGGAGAGTGGCGAATGGCTGAGAAACTACTAGCTCCTCTTTTCCCCCCATCCAAGTGATGAAGATGATGAAGGGAAGAATATTAAATTTTATTTTTTTCAATAATTTGGGAAAAATAACCAAGTGTAATTTATTAATGGATTAAGAATATTTTTTATTATTGGAATCAGAGGGAATAGTGAATTATATTATAGATGAATAGTGAACAACACAATAGACACAACGAATATAAAAAATATGTTATCCTAATGTACAACTGAATATTAATTGTTCTAATTTTGAAGAACATATACATTATCATTTTTAATGCCCTAATACAAGGGATAGTGAGTATTATAGGAATAAAAAATTTTACAGTACATAAAGATTCATACTAAACCTCAACTATCAACATGAGTTATGATGTTAATTTCGAGTGGGGAACACTGATCACCCACTAAAAAATTATTTTTACTGTATTTATATTTTTTTAATCCATCTCCTACGTTAATCGTAAGTCTTCATAAAAAATAAAATCACAACATGAATAACATGATTTTTAATTAAGAATAAAATAATTTAGTGTTATGATTCTTTTACCCAATTTAAATAAATACTCTCAAATATATTTTTTAGGAATATGATATATATTAAATCCAATTTTCCGAAAATTAATATAATTTGATGATAAATTCATCATGGATATTCCCAATAGACATAGTCTCCTTTATAAATCCTATAATAGGAAAATCATTTCTACATATATTCACAAGATTACCGATTTACACTATGATGACTATAAAATCCAAATGACATACTTCACATGTTATATTGTATTATTAAAATTATCATTAGTTTTATTCCTGCAATGGGGGGAAGGATAATTCCACCAGTCTAATAAATGAGATTACGACTAACACATAATTATAAACTAATTCAGGATTCTCGGGTTTCTAATAGAAATCCTTCCAATTTCATTTAAATGAAACAATTAAAATTTCAATGATGGAATTTATTGAAGGATGGAAGAATGTAATGGGAAAATAATTCACTATGTATTTTAACTGACTAAATATTAGTTTGATATAATATTAATCATGAAATAGAATAAAAAATGAAACTATGATATATAAATGTATAATAATTCCATTGTGATATATCTATCAAATTAACAGGTATATAAGATTGTACTTTTATTAAAAATTCTATAAAAATGAAAATGACAACAATTTGGGGTCATATTAATTGTTATGATCATTCACAAAACAATAACAGAGTGGTATCTTCATTAAGTCTTTCTATACATAATACATAAGACTATCACAAAAAATTTTGGTTTGAGATAAATAATATGTCAGAGAAATTTATGCTTCTAGAACATTCAATGAGATTTTGTATAGTGGGACCACTACCATATTCATGAAAAAGATAATACCATATAATTAAATCACACATTGACATAATGGGGGGACACATATATATAAATTATAATGATATAATGACATATCTATCTATCTATATATATTTATTTATCATGTGAATTTTTTATATTTTACATATTGACGTTCAAATAAAATAAATTCATATACTTTTATAAAAATAGTTTTCTATTATATTTAATATTTGTATACCTGATTTAAATATTCAATATTCTATAGAAAATAAATAATAATTACATTATATTATTTAGTGTCCTATAAAAAAATATATAATTTTTTCTTTTTCTAAAGACATTTCGTCTTAGAAGAATAGTAAAAAATATCGATATTGTTTAAACTGTCACTTTTATTACAATATCATACTAGATATTGAATATTTTTCTAACACCATTTTATAATTATTAATATATAATTTCATGTAAAAAGTCATTCAAATTTTATTTTTGTGCTTATTAAATATATGTGTATCATTTTGGGAGAATATATATACTTTAATTCTAAAAACTAACTTATCCACATATTTTATAATGTTACTTATAATTTTAAGTTGAAATAAAAAATTTATTTATTATTTAATATCACCCATATAGAATTATTATTTATGTTCAATTTCATTTTTACCATCAACGAATGTTTCCTATGATTAAAGATAATAGGAATCATAGTAGTAAAACTGTTATATTTAAAGAATTTATCAATTATTAACATGTAATTATTAACAACTAGAATAAATTAAAATTTTATGAAATGTTGATATAATTTTTTATGCCCGTATTTATAAAAAATAAAACTCATTCAATCGGTAATGAATACTTTATAATATTATGAACATATAAAGGTGAAATCAACATTTTTCTACATAACATTTTATCAAAATATAAAATGTTCTAATTTATTTGTTAATTTCCTATTAATTTGAAATTTAAATATATTATATGGATGATTAATATATTTTTAAGGAAAAATATGTATGATGTTATATTTTATATTTTTTGTAGAATATAACATACATGAGGAAAAAATGTTAACCCATTGAAAATTATAATAAAATATTAGAAATTACATCCACCAAAATTAAAACATTTGCAGAATCTTGTGCTAGAGGATTTACTATCCCATGATATCCCCATAAGTGATTATTTAAATAATTTGTAACCATTGAATAATGAATAGTGTCATTTCATTGTTGAAATATTTCATATGTTCATAGAATTTTTCATTTAACTCATATAAAATGGATTACATATCTATCTTCAATACACCAATTTCCCATTAAACTATCCTTGAAATAAAATCCATTTATCCCCTTATGTATTTATACTTCATTTAATAATTCCCATATTTATTACTATGTATCATATATCCTAAAATTAAATGGAATTAATTAAGAGGTTTTTCAAAGAACTGACATAAGTATTAATGAATCCTTTAATTTTTATTCTTATTATTTCCCTTAAAACCCAATCCTAAACATAGTTCAATAGTGATATAATTACAATATTATAAATAATGACTTATTATATAAATGAAAACCATTAAAAATTATTTTATATATATATAGAAAAACAAAAGAACATTGAAAAACATATAAACATAGGGTGTGTGTTTTGTGGACTACTCCACACATGAAGCGACATCATTTATTTTTTACCACGACCTCCCATCATTAGATATAAGGATGAAATTAATGAATAAAATTTAAATAAATATTATAAATGTGAATATAAATGTGAAAATTATAATTTAACAGTATTTCCTTTCAATTTTCAATGAATTAAAGTTATTACCTTTCGTTATGTAGACTGTCACCTCAATGATCTAATGGTTTGGAAATTTCTTATTGATTTTGTTATCTTGATTCAAAAAAACTATTATGAATAAAAACCTTAACAATATATAAATATCATAATTCCTTTTTATATTGATATTATTTAAAAATAAAAATCTTCCTAACCAGGCTCACCACTCAAATTATAGCGAGTTTATACATTCATCGGTATAACCACCTACATGAAAATTGTTATAACAAACAATTATGGAAAAAATTTCAAACAAAATTACAAATATTTTTATAATTTAATAATAAAATAATGTATTTATGGCTTTATAATGGTTATATTATTTATATAACATATTATTATAATTTCATCATTGTCATATGAACTAGATAAATTAGTTATAAATAATTACATTTCCATGAATATAGGTAATACGATAATTGAATGAGATAAGTGACTTGTAGATAAATATAATTTTTCTATTCAACTACTATAAAAAATAATGTAATTATTATTTTTAGAACAAAGATTAAAAACACTGGTATAAAAATATTTTTTAAAACAATCAAGATTATGATCATCCGATGTAAAAAATTCATAATTACTTACAAATAAAGAAATATGGAATAATTATATATTAATAACATAAATTATTATGCAAATTTAAGAGGTTATTTATTTGGGGGTTATGATAGTTTTTTTGTTATGTAGTAGTTTTAATAAATTTAGTGGAAATCATGAATTAATAAAACATTTTCTTTTGTCAAGTATTATCCATTAATTCATATTTCATACTATAACCCATGTATTATTTTAAATAGGGGTTATAATTTCCTATTTAATATCTTGTTACCAATATTTTATTATATTTAATTTTTTTCAATGATCCATTTTAATTTATATTTATTTGGGGTTTTATGTAGAAATATATAGAATATATAAGTCCTTTTGATAACTCATATTCCTTACAATGATTTACAAACATCCCCATTGATCTATATAATTGAATTATTAATTTAATCTAGTTTTTTTTCATTTTATGGTATTTCATTATTTTTTTATTGGGTTATATAATTCTTCCTCATATCATCATTCCAAAATTATTCATAACTCATATAATATGTCACTTGAATGGGGTTTATTTTTATAAATTACTATTTCTTGTGTTATGATTATTATTATGATCTAATTTAAATATACATGGTGTATTAAATACCATACTGACATGATGTATGATGAATATATTTCATTTAATAATATTTTAATTTCATGTTATACCTATCAGGTTCTTTTGAATCCTATCTTATAATTATTGTATGACATTTTTCATATCAGTTTTGTTTCATTGATATATAATCTATATATCACCACAAATTTAATAATTATGTTGTATATAATTTTTATGTATTTTTATATAAACCCACCAATAAAAATTCCACATAATGATTAAACATGTGTAAATCCATAACAGAATATTACATTCCAATTATTTCATTTTTTTATATTCATGATTTTTCACCAAATTCCATCCCACATTGAATACCCTATTTTTCATTAAATTTTTTGTGGATTTTTATATATTCCATAATAGATTCATTGGTTTTATTATTGACGTATCTGTATATCCCTTCTTCTATATAGTTTTAGTTTGAGAAAAGGTGATATAAAAAACCATTCTAGATAATGATAGAAGAAATATTTACAATCTTTATATTTTTTATTATAATATGGTTTATTATTTTTGTTAAAGAATATTGGTTATGTGTTGTACATATTATTCAACCCATAATCTGTGTAATGAATTGAAAATTACTATTTATTGATGGTGATTGAAATAGACACAGAATACATTGACAGGTCTCATTACAAAACCTATATTTTTCATTTTTTTTATTCCTTCATAAAAATAATTTTCATTGAAAAAAGGCCTTAATAGTGAGATCATCATTTATATGATCATAATTTCTATAATTAAAGCATGTAAATAAAAATCCATTATTATGAATATCATTATTTTGGAATCATTTAAAATAATTTGTTTGTTATTTTCATTAACAATGTTATCTATCGATATATTATGTGTTTAATTTCCTCCCATTATGGGGGTAATTTTAGATATATATTTATATCATGGTATTTATGTTCATATTTCTCTCAATTATTAACATTTTTATCGCTTAAGATTACCTTTAATGAGAGTTTGTTTTCACACTTTTTATTATTCTATTTCACTTGTTTTTAGAGAAATGTATATTACATGATATGTGTAATAGAATTAATATTATAGAGAATCATTGACAGATGTCAAATATATGTATAGATAAATTATTTTCATATATATTGAAAAATATATAATTTGAGATAAATACATTGTCATTGTAATATTAATTATTTTCAAAACACTTTATGTCATTAAACCCATATGTTCAACTATATTTATGTTCCATAATTCATTTTGGATTATATAATAATTTCATTAGTTTAATATTAATTAAATTCGGTTCATTTTCAAGGAACTAAGTAAAGAAGGCATTATTGATCATTAGGTTATTCAGTGTAGGTTGAGGTCTTCAAAAACACAATTGTAGTGTGTTCATTTTATCAAGAAGTGACATGACATTGTGTTGAACTATGATAGGATTCCCAAACTGGTCTTCAAATTCTATGAACTAATGGAAAATTTATGACACATTATGGGAATCATGCCCATAGTTTTTTCCATCATTGTGGATGATATATGACATTATGAGCAAGGTTATACCATCCTGGCATTCCTTTTCTATGTTTTTATTTTTATGGAATTATTATTCAAACAAAAACTTTTCATTGATATTATAATAACTTATCCTCTAAATAATATTTCATAGCTGAACTTATATCTCTATATGTTTAATAATATTTTTCCTTGTATTTGTGCCATCATATCCTATAATGTTAAAATATCATCAACATTATACATCTATTTTCTTACCCATATCCCCTCATCAATTCACAATTGATTTATTTCATTATGTGTAGTCTAATAAAAGATTGGATAAATATAGACTTCAAGACCATTATAATTATTGGGTTTGATATTTTTATAACCTTTTGGAAAATAACATTTCTCATCGTTGATATTTCCAATGATTGTTGTGTGTTGTGAATTTTATCCCCTAAATTATTATTTTTATTTCTATGAATGATCCCTTATTCAATATTTTATAGAATTTTTATGTTATTAAATTCCTTTTTACCAAATATACATTTTTATTTGAACTCATAAATTCGACTTCCCTAAAAAAAATTTTAAATACAAATTCCACATGATACCTTTCAATACATATATAGTGTAATAATTGGGATGTATTTTCCTGTTTTTTGCGTTTCATGGACACTATATTTGGGTATTTTTTGGGAGTAAAATTTTCACCATGAGATATTTTCTAAAACCACATTTAATTTGAATGTGTGAGTTTTAAGAGGATGGAATACACATTGTGAGATAATAAGATAATGTTATTCTCTTTCATGAATTATTATTTTTATATGGAATTAGAATATATAAAAATGGGTTACCTCATATACATTTTCATAGTATCAAATTCTCCATCATTATAATCATAAACACAAGCGTAAAAACTAAAACTATAGTTATTTATTTAAATATAATAAAATTAAATATCTATTTAAAATAAATATTAAAATAATATATTAGAAACTAATCATTAATAAATAAACCCTTTGTCAGATCTATAGTTCCATTCATAGTGTTCTAAAAATTTACAATGATCATGATGTTAGCTATTGTGTTGAATCATTGGCGGAACATTTAGTTTGGATTACTTTCTTCACATAACTATTTTTCATATTTTATATATTCAATATGTATTTTTTCATTATTTTTTTCATTCAATGGGTTTTTATTAGGATGAAAATAATATCCATTTTAATATTTATACAACAAGAATATTACTCCCATTTAGAGATGTATTATTAGCTCATAGATGTGGAAATATATTTTATTCAAAACAACACTATTGAAAAACATTTTTCATCATAAGATAATGAAGATAATTGTCAAAAATAATTATGGATAGATGATTATAGGAACATTTTCAATCAATTCATCTTTTATTTATTAAATCTTATATAACCAATGTATTAATAAATTATTGATGAAGAAGTTGAAAAAAAATTATGTATAAAAAAATAAAGGTGGTAGAAATACTACAAGCATCTCTATCATACGAAACCATGCATTTTTTTTTCTAAAAGACATAGTACATGTGAAATTAAATTATATAAAATTAATATAGGGAGAAATGTCACATTTATATATTTTTTATTTTATATGTTAATTTCCCAATTATTCATAATGTTATTTTTTATGATCTATTGAATGCACTCCCAATATTGAATTAAGACAAAATGTAATAGTTTCAATTTATAAAACTATTTACCTTCCCATGTACCCCTCCAATATATAGATTCTTTGAGACATTATGCAAGGGAATATCGATTAATTTCAATATAGTATAGTTGGATAACTATAGAAAATATTGATTTTATTCCAAAATGATTCAAAATATATTGAAAACAAACATTGCCTATATTTTAATTTAAAAATCCTATCAAACAATATTTTTCATAGATGGTGATTAATATCAATCTAGAATTCATGGATTTTACATCAAAGAATGAATTTAAATCCCCTATAATAAAAAATTTATATTATATATCAAGGAAATTTTATGAAAAATAATACATTTGATCATTCCTTTATGTTATAATTTTTCAAAACATAAACTTGTTTGATTTTTATTTCACAAAATATATTTTAATTTTTTATTATCATTTTTTTCAATATATAGATTTAATACCACTAAGTGATAACATTAAAAATGATAAAAATTACATAAAATATGAGAATTTTTTTTTCATTAAATATGAAAATATTTGACTTTACTACCCACTATGTATAGTAAAGATGGTATTATAAACATAATCTATTAATATAATGATATTGGGTTGCATATACATGACCATACCATTAAATTACATACTGAACTATATGTTTTCAGTCAGAAACTTATTCATAGATATGAAAGACTTTAATATGATGATGGAGTTTGAAAACAATATTTAGCCCTCGATATTTAGTAGATCTACCCATTAATGTTCAACAATCATTTATATTTTAGACTATTAAAAAATATTTTTGGTAAACATTAAAAATATTCCACCTCATTAGAGGAAAAAAATTATCTTATATTAAATTAAAGATCAGTTTTTATTCCATAACGATGATTTACAACATTGGAATCTCGTTTTGTCTTTATACATTATCTATATCTAGAAATACATACCTTTTTTCTTCTTCCCATTAATATTTTAATAAATGAAATAAGTTGGAGTGTTTTATTCCATATGTATCAGGGATGAGACTTCATAATTTATTTTTAAGGGTATTTAATTTCATTGTATATATATAATAAATTATGTTTTTATATTTTCTAATTTCGGATAGTGTAAATTTTTAATTCTACTATGAAATTTAAATTTTGAAAAATCTCTTTCCAAAATTTTAAATTACATGTATTTAATTCTAATTGAATGATACATAAAGGATATGAATCTAGTAAATATAAACTACATTAAACATGTTTAATCACAGGTTAAAAAATATTATCACTAATTTATAAATCAATAAAAAAATTGAGATTATATTATTTTTATTAGAGATTATTAATTAGCGGTTACCAAGAAAAAATAAAATAAAATATCCTAATTATAAATATATGGGAAAAAATCCACATATAATGATTTAGAGAAATTTTCAGTCATACGTTCTATGTCATGATTACATTACATAGCTATGAAAAATAGAATAATTTATTTCCTTTTTATTGTAATTATCAAATATGTATTTTCCATACAAACATTTATATGAGAAATTTCACATTTATAAATTTTTATAAAATAAATATGAATATATTATATATATTGAAGAAAATGTAGGGGTCGATAATAAAAAACATAAATGATCAATAAAAGACTACATTTATATGTTTATTATCATAATGATAAATAATTTTATTAAATTTATAAAGGGGTTGAGAATCATTACAATTTTTAATTTTAAAATGTTCTTGAATGATAACATTGAAATTTAGTTAAGATATAGAAAAATATATTTCAATAAAAAAGAACATGGGCATTATAAAAATATTTTTTTGAATTGGGATTTTATAAATTCAAAATTATGGGTTTATGTGGAGTAAAATTTGTTGGAGGAAGTTATATGTTCAGATACATTCAAATTATTATTTAATATTATATAATAGATTTTTAAAATTAAATATTAAAACATTACAAATAATAATATTTTCAATTTATTATTGAAATAATGATTTAAATGAAAAAATTCTACTTTAATGGTTTAATATATTTCATATAGTTTATAACTATAAATTAGAATAAATAGACAATTTATTATCTAAATTCTTGTTCATGTTGATTATTTTATTAATTTTGTAAAGGATATATATTAAATTAAATTTTTAGTGAGTGACTCATTAAAAATTAAATTATATGTGGAAACCTCTCATATATTTAACTATTTGGGGTTGAGTAAAATAATTTATTAGATATTTTCATACCTCCCATTACAATAGATTATTTCTCCAATTCCACTAAGTTGTATAACGATGACTATTCCAAATATCTATGTAAAATTAAATAGGCTATGATAGATCAAACATATGATGAACATTACACCCTCATGTCATTAAAATGGACACAAACATTAGAAAATATTTCACTAATGTCAAATTAAATCGGTTTTCTCTATTTCTCATTATAAAATCTACTACCTCTTATTTGTGTTACATATTATTAATAAAACTGTATTTTACCCAATCAAGTCACCTCCGTTTTCATTATTGGAATGATGTTGTGAGATAAAATATAGGATGTAAATTTGTAGTTAATATTGACTTGGAATTATATAAAAAATAAATATAAAAAGGATAATTAAAACACAAATTTAATTTTCACATGGAAATTATTAATGACTCAATATAAACCTCCAATGATAATACGTCTTGATGTAAAGTTAAATAGTGATCTTGGTAATAATCATGATTTATAGATGTTACATGTTTAACAACATGAAATTTTATGAGATATATTTCTTTGAATAGTTTTATGTCTTGTGTTGTACGCTACAACAATATCAGTTTTCACTATATGAAACACCGTATTATCTTTCAGTATACACTACACTATTATTGGTATGGGTTACACATAATTTCATGTTATTTTGATTGATTTTTTACCCAATACTAAATATAAGGGATGACTATATATTATAACCTATTAAATACAATGGTGGGTATTAATAGTATTAACTTCCTTCCAAAACCCAATTTTAATGAAGATAAGAGATTCTATAATATAATTAAATCACTATTTATAGATTTTATTAGTGAAATATAATAATAATATATTTAATGTAATGATTTTAATTCACATTATAATTTTTATATATTTGATAAAAAACAAATTCAATTATTTTGATAAATGAACTCTTTTTCAAAAAAATATTGTTTTACAACCATTTTATGAAATATCATTTTTAAATCAAGTTTTTGAAAAATATATAATTTCTATTTGATATTATAAAAATATTATTTTGAATTGAGAAATCATAATTTACAATGGAAAGTTTTTTGAATTTTTTTTGATGAAATTTTTATTTTAATGAATAACGAATAATACTACAATTTAATTAATAAATGTATTTTTTTTAATTTATTTCTATAGCTACATTATAATTTAAATTGATTTTAAAGTTCAATTTTATGATAAATTTATCATTTAATCCATTTTTGGTCATTTTATGTAATTATTCATTTAAATTGTGCATAAAAACATGTCAATATTTTGATAGTTTTTACTTCTTAAAAACCTCATTTCTGGTTTTAACAATGAGAATTAATTTTTAATTAATTAATACAATTTTTTTGATTTGAATTTTCCAAAATATATTCCATATTTTGAGTAAGTGGTCCTATATTATTTTAATATGTTACTATTTTTGGATATTAAGAATTTTAACTATGGTAATTATTATTTACCATAGTAGAAGGTAAATCAGGTAAATTAGGGTAACAAGTAATATGATAATGATAATTAAATTACCTAAACACCTACCAAAATATTATCTTATGAAATAAATTCAACCAATATAACCTAATGGTCAGAAATTATTAATTTGATTGACTTTTTTCGATGGAATTAATGTAATTATAATTAAAACTAAAGAAAGTGACAACATGTCACTTCCAAATATATTATAAGTATAATAATTTTAATTTAGTGATAACATAATACAACATTAAACATAAATTGTCTCAATAAATATAATGAAATTATATACATCATTTGAATTTTTATATAATTTTTTTGAGTAAATATTTTCCATTAATGATTACACATAAGTGATGAAGAAATTATTTTTCATATTGAAATATCAAATAAATGGTTTAAAAATATTAAAAAAATATATTATGAAAAAGTTAATGTGCTACACTAATTCTATAGGTTATTATGACATGTTAGGAGTGACTTAATTTTTTTTTCAAATTTATCATCTATTTTTATTTTATTAAAGTCAAATAAATTAATAGTGTCAAAATTGACACTATTGATATTTTATAAATATAAAAAATTATTAAAATATTTAAAAATCACTAATATATTTAAAAATTACAAATTTAAAATTACAAGGTCAAAATTATCATAAATCATCCAATTATAGACTATTTAAAAATATTAATTATATATTTATAAACATTTATTACATATAATATTATTTCCACTACTAAAATTAAATAGATTAAATATGGATAAATCAAAATGATAAAGATTATAATAAAATTAAAACATGCCTAAAATCTATTAGATAAGAGTATTTAGACACATAAAAATCATAAATTTAAAATAATCTAAATTAGAGGAATTTGAATTGAAATAATTAATTTATATTAAATTATTATTTTTTGTATTTCCAAAGGTGCCCCTACCCTCTCTTATAAAACAAAACCTCTTATTCTCTTTTAATAACAACACTATAACCACTTTTTCTAGGTGGAACCCTACCCATATCCACCCCCAACATCCCTCACATCATCATAAAGGCCACACTTTTGGGATGAAACATATATTAGGGACACCTTTTGGGAAAATCCACGTGATATAGTCGAAAAAGAGGTTATTATTTTATCACCTCTTCCAAAATTCTTATCTTCTTCTACTTCCTCTTATTATGTTGTTAATATAATAAAGTAATAAATCTACTATATTATACATTATGATATGTTATTATAAGTTTAGGTCATCCTTATATATCCTTTTATCCATCATACAAAAAACAATATTATAATGCGTGTGTACATATAGCTTACTCTCTCCATGTCATGGTGTAATTTGTTAATCAACAACACTTTATGTATTGGTATAATAATGAGTATAATGGATGTTAATAATGAATATACAATGATAATTATTCCTTATAATTAATATACATTCAAATTCTATACCATTTAACCATTAAGTGAATGGTACCGTTGCTTGTGCGTACGTACGACCTACCATCTCCATGACACGATGAGATGCACTCATCACATTTACTAATCAAAAATGATTATTAAATATATATAATTAAAAAAATGTAATATATGACATAATAATTCTAATAGATATATATATATATCATTGAATTGATTCTATTCAATTTAATAATGTAACAGAAACAACGTTCATGCATGCATACAACCTTCCGTCTGCATGAACGGCGTATTCCATTTCCATTATCTATCTATTAAATATGTTTATATACTGAATATTTATGATATAGAAATAATTTTTAACATATTGGAATTAATTAAATAATTATATATGTAATAATATTAAGAATAAAAATTGAAAACATTTATGGTAAATAAAATGATTATTACCCGAAACATTGCATTAACATGAAATTGAAAAACAAACAAATAATATAAAGTCATAAGTGAATCATATATGATATCATAAATATTATAATGGTTCTTTTACAATTTAATAGTATGTATAAACCCACTTTATAGTAGTTTCAAACATATACATATGAAATCATCCATATAGTAAGGGATAATTTTGTACTTTCATTTTTATCTGAGATTATTTATACTTATGTATTTACCAGGAGTATATTTATCATCCATGTCTAGGTATTATAAAAATTTTCTAAAAATGTATAATTATGTTCTATGAATTTTTCTCACATTTTAAACCATTTTGACTTTCATGACATGGTATTCAAGAAATCATTCTTTTGTATTCTATACGTTGTATTAATTGAATTTTTAAGTAAGAGTTTGAGAAGTTTTTTCTTTAACTTATATGGATTGAATAGATTTTAGCGTCTTCATAATTCCAAATTTACATTATTCTTCTGCTAAACAATTTCGTTTTTATTTTCAACCAAAATCTCTTCATTTAAAATTTTCTAGAATTTGGATAAAGAAAAAAATATTTTGAAGAAAAAATTATAGGTTATTCGTGAATTAATGTCAAGTGTTTTATCAAAATTATTTTACATATAAGATGATGGTATTTCAATAGGGTTATGTTTCTATCCCTATTAATATTATGATTTGATTTGGTTAATGATGGAATGAAATTTTATATGGATTATATTATGATGGAATGATTTTTAAGAAACAATGCCTTGGATATTATGGAAATCATATAATGTGTTTATTTTTTTTCCAAAATTCCATGTTGTATGACCATTCTGTTTTTTAATGGTTCATGATTTCATAGCGATTTATTTCTTAGGAACTACAAATATTTATTTCATGACTCAAGACTTTTGTATATGATATATGTGGTATGTTTTTTATCAATTTGTTTTTCATGTTTATATATTCATATGTTTATGTTTTGTAAAATATTTTCCAATATTACCCTTATTGAGAATTTGATCTCACCCCATTAAATGTTTCTTTTCTCCTAGGATTGGAAGAAGAGTATTAAGTAAGACATTTCAAAATGTTGTTCAAGTTATGATGGATAAATATGAAAACAGTGTAGATATTTTTTGAACTAGTTGTTTATGTTTTTGAGTTTCCAATGGAACTAACATAATATGATCATTGGGAGTCCGGTTGTGTAATGTAATTATTATTCCTAAAAATTATTTTAATGTCCATGTACATCAATCTATGGTTGTCAAATTTGGTATCAGAACGGTTTAGTTAACCTTTGGAAACATGGATGTGAAAACTTTAGGGTGACCAGTAGAGATATTTATAAGGTATTCCTAGGGATATCCATAAGAGTAATTCTAAATATAGGTTTCAGTCATTGATTTTTTTGAATGATCAAGAATAACATAATATTATTCCTAACATGTTAGAGATTTAATGTAATCCCCCATGATTATGTTGTCTTCCTAGTATGATTTTTTCCTCTCTCACTATTATTTTTGGGTTTTAGACAATGGCTGGAACCCAATAGAACTATGTGAATGATCAATGCACTAAGGAATGAAATGATTGTAATCTTGAGCAAAAAAATGATTTGGGAGGTAGAATTAAAAATATTATTTATATACTTACACAAGATTTGATTCATTTTGGACATCCAAATGAGATGAGAAGGGAACAATATTCTCTTGAGTCCTTCATGAGGCAACAACCGCCTTCTTTTAGTGGGTCTTTAGATCCACTTGTTTCTTAACAATGTATCAGTACCTTTTAAAATATATTTTAAATAATTTTCTATTTAGAACATGAAAAATTCATTTTTGCTATTTATTGTTTAGAAGGATAAAATGACTAGTTGTGGACTCTAATCATGAATACTAGGCAGTAAGATGAAATTGACTTCTTGGAATGAGATGCATTAAAGACCTTATTTTTCATTATATATTTTCCTTGTATTCTTTAAACAATGATAGAATGGTGTTACTTGAGATTAAGAAAAATTAGGACTAAACTGTTTGGTACATCTAAGGAAATTTTTTCAAGACTTTGAAGGTATGTTTCTGGATTTATTGTCCAACCTGAAAGTAATATTAATGGAATAATCAGTGGAATAAATACATGTATTATAAGGTAATTATCTATAAGAGACATTAGTAGATATGAAGAGATTTTCCAATGTGATATCATGGTAGAAATAAATGTTGGTCTTAAACCAAGGGTGTTCAAAAAAAATATAAATATTTACACATCGAGATGACTATATTAAAGGAATCGTGTATGAAGAAAAATTCCATTCATGGGAAATAAAATACATATACCTATAGAATAAGAATGGAAATATATATATCAAGGGATAGTTCAAGTACCAGACCATGGTGTTATTATAACTTTCAACATATTATTTTTTAACTCATGTGACGGAATCATGGGCCTCTTACATACAGGACAATGATACTCCTCCAACCCCACTACTTCAATATAATAGAATGAAAGTTCATTCTCTTAATAAAATAATAATTTTTTAGAATTTATGAATCAATATATGGTCATTTATTTTTTTATTTAATATATATTTCATCTAACATATTTTATTTTCAGATACACATTTCGCACAATTTTTCTCATTTATAATATTTTGAAATATTATTATATGAATTTAGTAGTGTTAAAGGAATCATAAACACATTGGGGGGTAAAGAAAAAATGTTTAGTGGTCACTAAACGACCCTATAAAAACCTTATATACCCTATAATGTTTATTTGTAAGAGGTCTTGATTCACTAAATTAAATTGTAATAGAGAATTCTATTATTTGATTAACAATTATGATTATTATTTTTATGATTAATATTTGTGGGTGTTCCAAATTTTCTTTACCAATGTTTTAAAAAATTATATAACATGGCCCATACAATCACATGTTGTCACCCAAAATAATTATTTTATTCTTTTAAAACAACACAAATAACTTTGTTTCAATAAATCGTAAAATTGGATATTACTACATTTCCCTAGATAAGTCAACTAATAGTAAACTCATTAGAACAAATCTATGATTTCAAAAAACAAATAGTGAGATCTTTGAAATGCTCATGTAACCCATAGTCCATCAGTTATAGTTTCAATTATAGGGACCCCAAACACAGAGGAAAAGATATATTTATCACACCATAATCATGAATCGAATCTATTTTATATAAAAAAAATTGAAAAATATTACCTTTTCATGAATCGTGGACATGATAAATTATATCGTTATATTAGGGACATAATGATAGGAAATTATGACATGTTGGTCTACTAAAACACTATATTATAATTAATAATAATTATTTTAGTAATCATACATTATCCCATTCTTGAAATCATATTCATGGTAAACTATTTAATCATTTGTTAATCAAAAAGATCTTTATAATATATAAAATAATAAGTCCACAGTTGTAATCACATACAATAATGTGATCAAAAATTCATGAAAAAGGTTATTAGTTTGTAAGGTTTTTAAAATAATAATTAATAAAATTAATTTAAACTAATATATAAATCTATAAAATAAATATATCTCTTAATTTTAAAAATAATTCCAATGAAAATGACATGTAAAACCATGTAACACAACATATAGAGATATAATAACAGTGCATTGATAATACTTATATACGTCCCATATAGATTAATATATTGTATATATCAGAAAAAATAGTGTCAAATAATATGTATAATACTCAAATAATGGCGTGGAGTATCATATAGAATAAAATTCTTACAAGTACATCATGACAATGTATCAATAATTTCATCTGTGGTGTATGCAATATTCACATGCAAGACCGTGAAAGAATAATGACCCATTATAGAATCATTTCTATCATTAATTATAAATAAAATTTTAAAAACAAAGTGTTATGATTAATTATTATTTAAAATAAATTACAATAAATACCCATGATAAATGTATCCACTATGAGATACACATTCTTCAATCTATCATTTTATCTAGAAGTCTTTCTTGTCAATTTCAAAATGTAAAACATTTTTTTGGATGGAAAAAAATAAATGTGCCCAATGTCAATAAAGGCACTTCTGTGCGTTAAATTATATACCAGAAACAATAATTGAAAATCAATTCCTATAGAAGTATTAATTCACCCCTTTGGAGTAGTTTTATCATGAAAAGACGAAAAAAATTTTATGTGGGGATATTATAATTTGTGGACTATATAAATATAAAAATAAATACACACACACACAAATTATAATATAAATATATATGTGTGTGTCTATGTTATATATAGAAACAAGGATATTATTTTCTGTAATTATTGTTAAGGTGTGATATTGTTGAACAATTAATTGAAAATGAAGAGTGATAATTTACATTGATAGTATAATATGTATTTAAATTTTGAAATTCAAATTTAGAAAATTATATATTAAATTTTAATCAAGATAGCATAAATTTTAATTTAATGATTAGTAATGTGAAAAATTAAATGGGTTCCAATTGGGAAACCTAATGGATATATGCTTTTAAACCAAAGATAATGTATAATATTTAATCGTAGAAATTAAGGTATTTGTTAAAAAATTTGTGATAGATTGATTCATGAGGATAGATACATATCTTCACCATCTATGGATGTAATACATGGTGTTGGTGTATACATTTGATACCCTTGAAATAAGGTCACTATGATGATCATATAAGATTGTATGATAAGTTTCATAATATGGAATCCTTAATAAGATTATAAAATTATGTTACTATATACAAAGGTTATATATTAAAAATATTAATCAAATATATATATATATTGAGGATGTTTTTTAGTAATTTAGGCATATTCATTCGTTTAATAGATATTTAAGAGGTACAAAAATGATTGGGTAAAAATGGAGTATTTATAGTTATAATATTGTTAATAGTAGAAAAACCATTCCATAGTGGGTGAGGTGTTGCCATTAATTTCACATATTTGTAATGGAAATTACGTGTAAAAAATTTCTATAAAATCATGTTATAGAGACATTCATTTTTTTCGGTTTTATATATTTCACCAAAATTCAGATCCCATTATAAATCGTGAGTATTTGGTTAATGATAAATGAAGAATATCAAACATAAAATGTGGTTTTCATGATTAAATAAAATATTGATCAAGAATAAATATTTTCAGGTTAAAATTTTCTATTAATAGGTTATGTAATGATGTAATGATCCTGAAATTTGAATATATTATTACAATTTAATTAAGAGTATCTTGAATAAGTTTTTAAAATTAAATATTATCAAGAAAATTTTGTTACTATTTATATAACATAGATATGTATAATGATTTGGGTGGTTTCCTCATCCATTGTAGAAGAAATTTATTATGTTTACAAGTTTAAATATCATGGTATAATCACATATATTAGGGAGATTATTATTTGAACCCATCTATTTATAAAACTATTTTGGATGGAGACAGATTTACAAAATTTACTATATTGTATTTTTTCAAATGATGGAAGTGTGAAAACATTTAAAAAAATATTCTAAAAAATTATTGAACCATTACTAATTGAGTTTGTTTATATTTCTATTTTTATTGAAATCATATTATCATGGGGATGATTTTACGTTGATTTATTTAGTTTATTAATGTGAAAGTATAAGTTCACTAAAGAATCACATTCATTATATTGATGTAAATGAAGAAGATTTTTGGTCAATTACATGATCCTATTGAGTTAATATATACAAATCTATGAATTGAGTTGATCTCATATAGATTTAAAAAATTGGGTCATAGTGAAATAGAATCCAACATTGAATCAACCAAGGGGATTATTGATGGAAAATAATGATTTTTATATATTGATCTAGAAGAAACAAATAATTATACAAACTGAATTCTATATGAACTGAAATTTATTGAGTGAAATATAGAGAGAGTTCCAATTGATTTACTAATGAGTGATCTTAAAGGAATTTTAACTAAAGTGTTCATTAGAAGATAAGGACAACAAAAACATATTATATCCCTGAATAATAGTATATCTATGAATGATTTTTTTTCATGTAAACATCACAAATTGTAAAATACTTAAACATAGAAAAATGTTGGAGATACATTTAAAATTATTTTGGTTGTGTTATTTTAATAGACATTAATCTATGGTATTTTGTGTGATGCCATCCTGGTCATATTTATTTTTTATTATTGGGACTGCTTTTTTAATTTTTATGTTCTAATGTATTTGGGGAATGAAGGTTATATAATTTGTATATTTTTTAGAAATATGCAATGTGAAAGATCTCTGTATAGTAATTTTATAATGTTGGTAACCATAAAATGATTATCTATTAGTTTAAGAATTATTTTTCATGGTTTGGTCACTATTGTTATAACTATACGAGTCACTATTAATATTACGTGCAGGATGTTTTTGGTTGTAGAATTTTTCAATCGGCGTTAATATAGTTTTTCTGACTATTTATATATACCTATATAACGATGTAACTTGGTTTTAAAAGGATATTAGTCACCAAATGATTAATAAACAAATTTTTTTACTTTATATCCTAACCATGTAATAAATATTACCTTTATAAAAATAAATAATCTCATATATATGAGCAGTAATTTTTAAGACTAGTCTCCTGAAAATCCTTAATTTCATAATAATATACAAAATTTGAATCTATCCAAGGATATTCGCATAGTGTATTAGAGAGTTTCTATTATATTGGATGGACCTCTCCCAGGTAATTTTGAATCTCCTAATGATATATCATATTTACCATATATCTTCTCTTGATTTTATTTTCCATTATCTTGTTTGAACACTAATGGAATTTGAGTGTAGGATCTGTAGGGTAGTATGTGTATTTTATGTTCTTTCATGTCGATCTATGTTCAAATGGTCATGATTTCATAATTCATGTTTTTTATTTGTAGAGGTTTCAATGTATCCTTCATTGGTGTGGTAAGTGTCTCTCTGTAATGGATATTTCTCATTGAATACATTTTATGTTTCGGTTTTCAGTTTTTGTGATTCTAAAAATCATTTATTTATAAATTATGTTAAATATTTATAAAAATATATATTTCGTGTATAGTAAAACTATTTAAAATGGTGTATTTATTTTAATGTTGTTTTATGAACATCATGTGATCAATTAAATTCTAAAAAAATATTTTTGATCTAAAATGTGGTTTCATGTATGGTTTAGGAAATTCGACACTTATGATTTTTTTAAAAATTATGACCATGTTTTACATTAATGTTATATGAAAAAAACTATTTGGATACCTTTGATGTGTAGGGTTATCGACACATGCAGTCCTTAGTGCATTTCTGTCCCCACAATGTAATATATATATATATATATACTAATTATATAATTTAAACTAGTTGGACGATTGATACAAGAAGAATGTTGTTAGACTAGGTATATTTGGAGTCATTTAATGATAATTTTTTTTTTCTTAAATTCCTTTTTATTATAGTACCATAAAATAGATACCATATATTCATGTACTTATTTGTAATTGTACTATCCATACCATGACTGGTCACATGTTTAAATTTAGAGATATGAATTCTTTTAACAATTTCCCAATATTTTTTCATTCATATTAAATTCTATATCACATTGGATATGTGTTTTTTATAAAGGAAAATCAAATAGTTTTTAGGTAAACTTATTTTAAATGAAATGACTGTAGGAAATTTTATTTTTTATTCATCATATAATGTTATCATAAGGAAACAAATTTTATATTTTCATTTTTGTATTATACATGGACTTTTTCATACACACCATATATGCCATTGAGAATATGTAGACTTGGTTTTGAAGGTCATTTTTAATAGAAGGGTGTTATGTAGATCACCATTATCTCAAGGTTAATAGTGTCATTATAGTTAGTTTGGATAGTATAGAGGGATGATCACCTAAAGACCCTTTGTCATGCATGATTTTCATTTTGCGTTTATCCTTTCCTTGTGGTTTTTATGTATCATTATTTAGATCTTTTATTCTATGTTGAACTCTGATTAACTATCATGTATTGTTAAATATGATATATGTTGTTGTTTTTCTTTTAAGATCAACCCCATGGTAATATTTTTTGACATTAGGTTTCTTGTAACAAGCTTATGGGGATCCAAAATGGATTTAAACATTACACCTGACCATTTGGGTGATGTGTATGGCTGAACTAATTTAGTTAATTAAAAAATGGTATCAAATCTCTTACATAGAATAAAGATTGATTCCACTATGTGTGATTGGTTTGGGGGTTATATGATTTTATTAAGGACTAATTTTTTATTAAATAATAAATTAACAATATGATGTTGATCACTACAACCGGGATACCACTTGATATACCATTTTATGTAAGGATTGAAATACCATTTATAGATTTCTCTGATTTATGGTTGGATATGATTACCTATAATTTTAATTGGTATGTGTTGGTTTCCATGGGTGGTATTCTATATTTAGGGTGTAAATGTATATAAGATTCATGTTTTCAGGTCAACATCAATATCATAAAAAACAATTATTGGTCAAACCAGTTGAGAATGAGAAATTTATGAGATTTTTTAAATTCTAGGTACTTTTCCATGAACCATGTTTCACGATCATTCCCACCACCAAATACTTTTTATTTTCATATTTATGACCAATGATTATTGTTTTAATTTGGTGTTTTTCATTCATTGTAAAATAATCATTTTATTTAGGGAAATATAATATATCAATCTTTAGATTTGTTGATAGTTCCATCGTTTATTGGATTGAGTAGTATAAATAATATTACATGTGAAAATTTTATTTTATATTTAAATTGGAGGATAAATGATTACATTTAAAACAATTCTTAGATTCAAGATTGTGTATTTAGATTTTTTAATTATGAAAATTTATAAAATAATTTGGTTTTAAATGTGTTTAAAGAACTGTGTATAATATTTTTATACCTTGAAGAATTACATTAATAATTATTTAATGTTATCAATAAAATTATTATTTACAATAAATTTGTAAAATGTTATATTTATTTTTTGTGGAAACCCCCATTTTTATTTAAAAATATTATTATAGAGAAAAAACGGTATCCAAGTAGGATTTATAATTCAAAATAATATTCATAATTGAAAAAAAGAACATATATAACACAAATAGATGTTTATTTTTAATAATTTAAATCACATATAGTGTCATTCAACATAAAAATGAATCTTGTTTAATTCCTTGGATTGATAGGTTAGAGGTTTATTATTGTAATTCATGGTTTTTAAAATTTCCCCCTTCATATTATTTTAAATGTAATTAATGATGTTTATTTAAGAGGTGCATTTTATATTTTTACACCTTTACAAAAAGTTATGGGAGGTATTAAAAATGAAAAAATATTGAATGAGGATATTTCTCCATATGTTAGTATTAATTAAAATCTATATGTATTTTCATTCATGCATTATTTATATTTATGATTCATTGAAAACATCCTTCAATGTAGGGGTTATATTATTTATATTAAAGAAAACAACTTGATTGACTTATCAATATGTGTGGATTGAGTATGTCCTCATAGAGGTGATGAGTTTATTTAATATTTTATCCCCAAGAGTTGTATTTCAATCATATCCTTAACATTAGTGAGGCTCTGATTATAGTTATAGGTATTTACTTATATATTGAGGTTATTTTATAAGTCAAATATAGAATTGTATAAGTAAATATAGGTAGTCATGTCATTAGAGACCATTTTTATTGGATTCCATATGCTCTTTGAGAGGAGTGGAGTCATTGGTATATCTAGTGGTCTGGGTGCTGAAAATTATATGTAATAACTATATAGATAGAGAGTGGTTATGTTTTAATTATATCCATGTCTATTCATGATATTTTAATGACCCAAATATTTTTAAATGAAAATCCATTTTATTTGGAAAAAATTTACTTTTAAAAATGTTATTATCGAAAACACATGAATTATTTCATTTTTGGACAATCCTATATTTTGTAAAAAATTATAGAAACCTATGAATAATAGCCATTGTTAATATTTATTGGTAATGTGACAATTTAAATTAGTAGTTTACGTGTTTTGATATAATCCATTTGACCCAGAAAAAGGAAGTGTTGGCCTCGACTAGTTGGATCCTACCATTGGAATTTTATTTAATGAAGCTTATAAGTTATACAACATCACATGAACTTTTACATTACCAATACCAACAATATATTCAACAACTAAATCAAAATAAAAAATTATTATATTACAATTTCAATGTCATCAACATGATCGACCATTATATGTTTTTCAAACCACCCAATTAAAATATCACCATCACACACCTAAATATTATTGTATCAACAGGTGTAACAACCGATAACCTATCTAGACCATAAGAATATGATTTTTTATACTTTAATTTTTAATCTAATATTTATTGTGTTTATCCTTTTTATTGGTATATTACAGTGATTAAATTATATGTTAGATAAAAATTAGATTTTGACATAATGTATCAAAAAATATATTTTGTTGAAATATATTGTTTCAAACAAAAAACTCATTAAAATGAATTCATAATCAAATAAAATATATCATATTTTAATAAATATGATTATAAAATAAAATTTACTAAATACAAATTATAATATTATTTAATGAATTAAAATTAAATTTTCATAATGTTTTGGAAAATGTTCCTATCATTAAAATTCAAAAAAATGTGGATTTTATTATTAAACAGTGTATATTTTGATACATATATATAATTATTTTGATAAAATTTATATTATTTTTTAAATTAGAAAATATTAATTATCCATTGAATAATATTTAATTATTTTCTACGAAATTATAAAATTTGGGATTGAATTCAATATATTATAAATATATTTTGTCTACTAAGACATAATGAACACAGAAAATGATGCAATAAATACATTAATTAGGATAGACCAAAAAACATATGTTTCCATTTTAAAATAATTTTTTACCTACATTGTTATATTTATAAACCCTTGATAAAACCTATAAATCTTATACTGTGTTTTATATTTTCTAAAATTAATTATGAATGATCATGACACACTTGGACATCACCAAGAGAATTATTTTTATGTATTTAATTCTAATCCTTATAAAACAATGAAATCTTCTACTCATTGGAGAAACCATAGGGAAAATGATAGGGTCATTTCTAGTACCTATCTGTTTATTATATAGATTTCAAAACCTATTTTTTGAAATTAATATATAATTCTATTCCCTTAATATACATAATCCGTCCAAAATATTCATTCATACAAACTAAAAACCATTATTGAATGAATTTTATCTACTATTATCCCTCTATAGTCCTCTCAATGTCCTATAATCTCTTAAAAAGAACCTTACAAGAGTTAGGAATAACTCTCTCAATGTAAGGGGTCTTATCCTTCTCCATCAAATAATATCCACTTCTATAAATTATGCCTTTTTACTTCAAATTTCTCATGATGTAATATGTTTCTAATTATTCCCTTTTTTCATGATCATTTCCATGTTATGATAAACCCCTTTGACTCTCACTAATCCCACTCATGAATGTTTATGTACCCCCATAATGGTGGAAAACTATTCATGTTATTTTCAATGAAAAGTTTTTGTGTAGTGAATACCCATCCCGATTTAATCTCCTGGTTAATCACCCAGATATTTCTATCCTTAATTTCCTTGTGTAAATACATTTATAAAACCCATAATCATTAATCATGGGTTTAAAATTAATTGTCTTCATCTGTAATTTTAAAAAAAATGTTGCACAATTATTTATATACATGATACGAATGTGACTGGAGGGACTGGAATTTTATATACTTTTAATGATTTGGGTAATGTTTTTATCTTATGAGGCGTTATATATATTATTGGAGAGTTATCCTAATCTATTATGGGATTTTTTTTCTAACATGTGAATTTTTTAGGGTAGTTAGAGTTGACTCATGTTTATGAAATATTTTATGCCTCTACAACATTTATATGTTTCCTTGGTGTTATCAAGATATAACATTCCTAATTAAGATATATTATGATATCCTATCATAACTATAGCTTATTATTATTCATATTGAACCTCATGTCTAATTTTTTCATGCGATTATTTCATTGTTCCCTTACTGGGATTTATGGATTACCCCTTTCATATATACATCCTTGGTTTGTCCCATGTAGTTTTATATGATCCATGGAAAATAAGTACATGTTATAGAGTTCTTAAATATTGTTTTTGATTATATTTATCAATTTTTATTTAATTTAACTAATTTTCAAAATACACTAGGAAATGTTATATTCATATATTTATTAAGTGATTATTTTTATAATAAACCATGACTTAATTTTTATTATAGTTATGGGTTCTCATAATTTGTATTAGATAAATTTCATGTTATTTTCCAGGTTTTAGTTTTTGAAACACTATTGATATTCATTTAGAAAATAATTAACATATGAAAACATCCCAAATTTTTTGAAAAGTATATTTTAAGTGGTTTTTAAAAATATAAATCCATGTCTGCATATTAATGGTGTATGTGAAACTTTCATAGTTTCACCAATATGTAATAACAAAAAAAATGGAGCAATGATCCAGACACAATCATCAATTATTTTTGTAAATTGGCCCTTGTTATATACTAGGTTTGACAATCATTGGGGACATTATTTGTTATGTTCACAAGATCGATATAAACCATTACTAGTGTGATAAAATTTCATTAATACATTATGTTAATAAATCAATCATGTATAACATTGATTGGAACCATTAAATTCATAACTTGAGGAATATATATCATTATTGTTTTATACCATCAATGTTGATAGTTTCCCTTTTGTGTGTTTAATAGTTTGAATATTCTATTCATTAGGACTATTTTGGATGAAGAAAATATTTACATCTAGAATAAAATATTGAAATTGTTTCATATCATCCATGTGTGAACAAATGTCTCGTGTTACTATGCTTTAATGAATTATTTCATACAATGAATTTATAGAGGAACGTTTTAAATAATCATTAAAATTGGAATTAGAATTTTTTATGATGGAAAATTGTGATATTTTGGCATCCAAACTATATAAGTCATCCCCTATTAACTTTTGTTGGAAAAATTTCCTAGAAAACATCGTGAATAACATTTTCAGTTGAGTGAAAATCAATGTATTAATTTTATTTTAATATATAGAGCCAATATAAATTGTTGAGAGAAAGAAATCACCCTCAGTATCACAAATCATCCTCTGATTATATACAATTGGAAGGATGAGGGTAGGTCTCTTTATGAATAACCATATCAGGCATTGATATTACTGACCATTGATCAACAATATCTTACTCCAATGATTATAACTAAAGAAAATATAATCCTTGAATACATGTCAAATGTGAGGGAATAAATTGATGTGTCTCATAAATTGTATCCCCATATTCCAACGTGCAAAGACATTGATTTCTATATCATGGTTATTCATACTAATTTTACAATATCCTGGACTTAATATATAATGTACAAATTCATCTTGTGGAGCCAAAGAAGACACTATTAGAGAATCTAGATAAATGGTTCATATGCACAAGTGATTCTCTATGGGGTACATCGTATATCTAAGTCAATAAGTACGATATGCCATTTTTCCTCTTGAGAAATTATCATGAACTAAAAAAAATTATGATATAAAAAATGTATCCACTTCCATAGATTTATTACTTATTATATATTCTATTTGGATCCTAGAACATTAATATGGTATTTTTATAAAGATGATATCTTTCCAAGAATACCAAGGTCTTTTTAAGTAAAAATAATTTTCAATATACATAATATTGAAAAAAGAGATTGTTTCTGACTCTTTTACCCCAGGGATCGCATGCGCATCCGTCACGCAGAGGGGGACGGGAAGCTTGTTCCCCCGCATTCCCACTTTCCAAAGGTGGGCGACATCCATTCCTTGTACAGGGACTTCTGCTCCTTATCGAATCTGAGATGATGGGATTTCAGTTATTCCTTCCTTGGATTCCTTCTCAGAGCTTGTCACCTTGTCCAGGTCTCCCTCATAGATTTAAGATGTATTCGTGAAACTCGTTCCTGGAGCCATATTTTCATGGATGTTAGTTAATTACGCTACTTCCGTCGAGATGCTCCAAGGGGTCTGGTCGGGGAAGCAACCTTCAGTGAGGAGAATGGTCACGCTGGGGTGTCGTTGGCATGTATTGAAGCTGGGTAATTGGCCTTTCTTTCTTCTATCCCTTATTATAGGTATTATCGAGTGTATTAAAGCCCGAGGCATCCCACATCAAATGTGGGGAATCATGTGCCATCTGAGGTTTTCCTCAGCTTCTCATGTTTAACATGGGGTATGCCGCAAGTTTAACGTTTTACAGAGACGGATCAGACTGATCAGAACACTGAGAGTGGATCAGATTAAAGAACCCCCTGATGGGAACTCCGACATTGGGGCCATCACATGGGCGGCTTCCCGGATACTGTGGAGTGGAATGGGACGGCATGATACCATTAGGATGTGGAGGCTCGGGTAGGAATCAGGGGGGGTGATGGAGTGATGGTCTTGAACCTCATAGAGGCTTCCTACATTCCATGTGTTAGCATGGATCAAAGTCCACGTAGTTTAGTTATGTGGTGGGACACCTGAAGAGGCGGCCTGTGAGGATGAACGCATGGATTGGAGCCCGGAGGGAGTAAGACCCTCAGCCTAGGGAATGAGCTTTCTGTGGCATGTGGGATTGAGGGAGAGGTCAGGATGAGACGTGGGTGTTGGATATAGGGCTTATTCTCTGAGGTGGCCCATGATGGGGAATATGGGGGGCTTACGCTCTGAGCCTGCCCACAATGGTGCTGGTGAACCGACGTGAAGGGGTCAGAACAACTGAGTGCCGGGCTTGAACCTCGTGGAGGCTTCCTACATACCATGAGTTAGCACAGATCAAAGTCCATGTAGTTCAGAGCATAGAGTTTATCGTCATGGGGGACGGACATACAGTTTAACGTCATGCGGTACGAGCATACAGTTTAACGTCATGCGGGATGGGGATAGAGTTTAACATCATGCGGGACGAGGGCATGGGGATTACACTCTAAGGCGGGCCATGGGGTTGGTGAACCACCACAAAGGGGGGTCGGGATGACCTGTTTGTGGGCTCGAACCTCATGGAGGCTTCCTACATACCATGGGTTAGCACGGATCAAAGTCCCCGCAGTTCACTACGATGGGGCTTACGCATTGAGGTGGCCTATGACAGGATGTCATGGTCGATTGTCACTCTAAGACCACGCGATTCATGCTCGGTGTGAGAAACAATAGGTAGCAGGGACCAGACGATCACGTCACGAAGGGTGCGTCCATGCGAAGCAGAGAAGGGCTTACGCGTTGAGCGGCCCAAAGAGGAAATAGGGTATTACGCGTGGTTATCAGCCCTTGGTGCTGGGACATACTCCAGGATGGAGGCCCGTGGTGCGACATGGCGCAGTGGGAGAGGGACTCCATTGGCCTTTTCAGTGGGGAAGTACAGAGGTGCATGAGTGAAACCTTCCGTAAAAGAGGCTAGGGGATTATGATCTGAGGTATCCCTTCCCCTGTGGACAAATGCCACTCCAAAAGGAGGATCTCATTCCATGTGAGGGAGATTCAATTCCCATGGAGACGATATGCGTAAAGAATGTCCAACCCAGGGGGACCCTACGTGCGAGGCACAGGGCCAGAACACAATTTAATGTCATGTGTTGAGGACGAGGTTCTTGGAAATTTAACCTCCTGAAGCTCAGATAAGGGGGGTTCCTCTCCACACCCCTAGGGCTTACATGCCCAACCCCCTCTTCCCCTTGTGAGAGGGAAGGCATCAGCAAGGCCATTGTGAAGGGGGGCCGCAGGGTGAACCATTGAGGGGTCCACGTTAGCATGTCTTTGCAAAGAAGCAATAGCCGTTAGCATGACTATGCGAAGAACCATGAGGAAAAGCAACGCAACGGGAAACACCGCCCAAGGGACCTTAAGGTTACTTCATACGATCCTGGAATGACGTATGGGAAAACAACGCATGGCGTCCACGCTCGACAGGGAAGGCTTCGGGCGCCGGTGCAGAGAGGCACCCAAGGGGCGTCAAGGTGAGGGGTCTTCGGTTTTGCATGCAAAGAGAAGGTTTGCACGCAAAACACCGGGATAGCGCGCAATCGGGGCAGAATGATAGCGCTCAAATAGGGGAATGCTCGAAAAGGGCTTGGATTGCACGGGAGGGCAATGGTCGATCCCTAAGTCATGTCGAAACCTAATAGAGGGATTTAGTGCAATTGGAGTGGATTGTGTGCAAGGGGCAAGGAATGCGCGCAAAGGAAGAACCCAGAGGGGTTGAAAAATTCACTTAATCTAGGGGGTTGCGCGCATAGGTGAACTCTAGTGCAAGGTTGTGAGAAAAGGGAAATTACCTGGAAGTCATATTGGGCATGTGGGTGTCCGAATTATGCAAATGGGAGCTCGTCCGAATTCCTCAACCTCAAAACGGTTGGGGTCGCCGTCTATTTATAGGCATTCCCTGGCGCAGAATCCAGGTGGAGCGCAAAATCTTCCGCACCAGGACGAGTCGGCTCGCAAAGCCGCACTGTGCGGAACTGGGCACGAAAATTTGCGTGCCACACCGGTTCTTTTTCGCGAAACCTGGTATTCATTCGCGCGAACATCATTCTTTCGCGCAAGTCCTCCTTAATTTCGCGCACTACTCCCGGGTCCTCCGGACTGGGCCTCTGAGTCCGAATATGACTTCGCATCGTCATTTCGAAACATCCTCTATGAATTACGGAATTTTTCGGTGTCTAAAAATGCCCCCCTCGGAATTGGATTGGTGAGAGGTCACAACGGTCAGATTCTTAGGGAAATCCCGAAACACCGAATTGGGGGGTCTCCTAGGCACTTTGCACGCAAAAATCCAATGGGGCGTGCAAAATGACGGATCAGCATGGAATTTGCTTTCCACACGGCGCAGAACACTGGCCTCACCTATAAAAAGGGGTGTTGGGTCCCAAATTCCACACTCATGTTTTTCCGCATGATAGGCACACCACTCTCCTGCGCGAAATTGATTCTACAGATGAGCGTAAAAACACTCTGGAAGCGCGTAATTCCTTCTGAATTTCGGCTGCATTTGCGCACCTACTCGGGATATTCCGCTTCTAGTGTACCGATTGTGAGACCAACTCCTGGATTTCGCGCCGCAGTTACATATTTCGCGCAAATCTCTCTGATTCCGCGCTCTTCATACTGATTTCAAGTAACTCCCGAAATATTTGATATGGCTACAAACCAGTTTGATGAGGGGGGGGGGAAGCCGACACTCGTAGAGCCAAAATGGCGGTGAATGTGGAGATTTACTACGCCAAGGTGATCGTTTCCAACAACCTAACCTTGTTCAACCTGCTAACCCTATCCCAGAAGGAGTATCCCCTATCTAACAACCTCCCGCTCTGGAACTTTGGCATCCGGGAGGAGGTTCCTCTGCCGGGCTTCGAGGTGGGCACACCGTGGTCATGGCTGAACTGGGAGGACAAGCTTCCCCGCTACAACATCATCAACAATGGCCATCCTGCCAGGGAAACCAGGCACATGGATATATATGTATTAAACCCGAGGACCATGACCGTTACTGGAGATGATCCTACCAACGAGAATTCTCCGGCCCTCTACACAAGCTCATTCCGTCAGAGGGTCAAAGATGACACTAAGGGATGGCAGAATGATTGGGACCTGCAGTCTAGGGGAAACATTACCAGTGAGTGGGCTTGGGTGTTCTGGGTTTGCCATACTTGCGACCAGTTTGGGGCCGAGATGTGGCATATTGGCCTCTTCGAGGTGGTATGGACACCACAGTTCCACTTCCACCGTCAACCTGAGCTTAGGCCGGAGCTATTCACCCGATGGTCCCCTGATACCAACACATTCCACCTTCACCATGGGGATGTTGGCATCAACCTCTAGGATATTCACTACATCAGATGTATCCCACTGAAGGGCTACCAATATGATGAGTTTGTTCCTCTAAAGAAAACCTGGGAAGATAGGTCACAGACCCCCATGCTGACGTGGCATCTGCTGGAGTTGTCCAAAGAGACGCTAGGGGTCAAGGACTTCCTAAATAACATTGAATACAAGGGTTGGTTCATCCTCTTCCTAGAGATAGACCTAGCAATCAAGATGTCAGGACCGGGAAAATAGTGCCCAACCATGGCCCAGAGTAGCTGGGATGGGTCGTTCTGGAGGGTCCTGGATGCGGGGCACTACCAATCATGGGGATACTGCATCATCGAGTTCTGGGACCTAAACGTCCAGTACGCGGGGTTCCTTGCCGCCTTCCTGAGCGGATGGCTGCAGCCGGTGCGAGACATGAGGATGGGCATCCGTCCAGCAATACTAGTGATGGAGGGAACCATGGCTGCCAACAAAAGGTTCAACTTAGGGGTCCCCATTCTGGAAAAGTTGTATTCCATTCTGGGATGCATCTCAAGAGGGGGGTTGCCTCGGAGGGTATGTGGCCCCTTACAGATCTTCTAGGGTAGAGTGGCCGCTCATCTTGGTGGGTATACTTTCCCGATCACTATCCGTCCTCTGGGCAACGACCTATGACCATCTTTGCTGAACATCATCGGGGTGGCACCGATGATGGTCAATGAGGAGGGCGTAAGGATTCACATTGGTAACCACACCAACTTCATATTCAACTCGTTCCCCACCACGATCGGCCAGATGGTGGACAATGGGAAGGGCTCACTAGAAGAGCAGGAGTATTTTCAGATAATCTGGGTGGGGTGTTTGTGGCTCGGATCCACAGGAAGGTGATCTGCGAGCCTTACGTGACGTCAAGATTCGCCAGGCAATTCGGGTGCCTCCAACGAATATAAAATATGGTATTCACGGCTGTCTGGGAGGGGATGAATCCCCGCGTTCTGTTCCATATGTGGTTGATGTTCACCACTTTTGGCTCCAGCAATGTCATTACCCTTCCTCCCACCGGGGTCGATGCCAGCTTATCAACTGAGTATGCCAAACACTAGACTATTGCGTTCCCTGAGGGGCTTTTACGCAAGTGAGTCCGGCAACTTGAGACTACCCGCATGGAAACCGAGCGACGAGGGAGGCAAGGTGATGCTAGAAGGGGGGAACCAGGGGCGCACCGGGCAGCGAGGCCTACGCAGGCTGAGACCTCAGTAGCAGGGACATCACAAGGCGCTTCCACGACCTTGTTTCCTGGAGGGGGGTCACACGAGGTGGCCAGGGAGCTTCTGGGGAAGCAGATAAGATACCTGCTCGAACCTTCCCAAGATGCAATTTTCTCAGTGCTGTAGTCATCTTGGATTACTCTGCAGCAATCAATGAGCATTGATTTAGTCTAGCAGAAGATAATGTATAATGGGATCCAGCTGCCAGAGGTCAGGCTCATTCGAGTTACCGACAGAGTAAAATTCCATCAGCGACATGAATATCTGACGGCCATGGACACACACGCGCACCAAAGGGGGCGGCGTGCGGAGCCACATTTCCTGGTGAAAGTGATGCTCGTCCAAGAGCAAGATCCAGAAGTGATGTCGCTGGTAGAAGGCGACAGTGATGATGATTCAGAGGGAGAGGAGGAAACAGGAGAAGACGAAGGCGAATGAGATGATGAAGGAGAAGGCGAGGGATCATAGGGGGCGGCCTACCAAGGGAGTCTCCGGCTGAGCGGTGAGATTTTCGGCTCCGATCTCGACATAACTGAGATACTAGAGGTTTTCCTCTATCATTAATCATCTTCCTTCTTCATCTATTCACTTCTACAATTTCTAACCAATATCTCTGTCTCACTCAGGAGAACCTAAGTGTTGGTCAGCCGTCTCCACTAGAGGAGGGAGGAGAGGAACTGGTGGGACAGGATGGGGATCCAACACCCATCATTGAACTGACAAGCGTTGAGGGGTCTCCTGTTACGACAGCTTTTATAGCGACCAGAAAACTGGAGGTCGACGCTCTGGGTTCCTGTAAGTCCCATGATTCACTACTGGCGCTTGCTATCAAAGATCCCAACTAATCATGATACATCTTGTGCAGTGATCTCGAAATTGGAGGCTCGTCGGGCTGCTGAGCCCGGGCCATCTGTGAGGGAGCCAACGGCGGGCATACAACCTCATTCAGAACATACTCCCTGCAGTGAGTCGGCCCCGACAGTTAGTGAGCAGGGGGTGGTGGGAATCAGTGGGGCTGTCACTGGAGCGGGGATGGAAGCTGACGGAGGCATCGTCGCTATTCGAGCGAGTGACAAAGGTCGCCTGGGCGTCGAGGATCCTATTCCTCATGAATACATCCCTGAGGTAGACCCAGCTGCCGACCTGCTGGCATCTTTTCCCATGTATCGACCCACTGATCCCGAAGAGATAGATGAATCCGACTCAGAAGCGGCCGAGGAGAGCCGGATGACATGGCGGAAAGGGTGGAAGTGTATCCAGTGCTTTCTTAGGCAGCCCCAGTCAGATTGGATGAGGCGGATGGGATCACTCTAGACCTGGTTTTTCTTCCTATGTACTGGAGGGGCTGACGCTCAATACCTTCATCTGACAGTCCGTGATCACATGGCCGAGAAGGTACGTGAGAGCAGCCGGCACACCAGGGTTGCCTAGTGTAGGGAAAGATCAACGAGAACCCAACTGTTTCTGAGGGCGGAGTAGGAGGTCCGGCGCCTAGAAGGGTAGGCTGTATAGAAGAAGGCCTTCATTACAACGTTCTCTAAGCTCAAGGAACAACTGACGGCCCAACTAGCTGATGCGCAGGAACAACTGATGGAGGCAGGTCACTAGATTACCATACTTCAAACTGAGCGGGCGCATGCAAAATCTAGGGTTGGCGAGCTGCGCTCTGTAGCTGCTGATGAAGAGAGAGTATTCAAGGAGCGAGAAGCAGACCTGGAGGCTACTAGACAAATGTTAGTGGAATTGGAATGATCGATCTAGCATGCAGATCCCTAAGGGATTTGTTTTGGCCATCTCGTGAAGTTTTTTCTGCCACTGCCTAATATTTCGATCCAATGTATGGACCAATCTATTTATTTTTACCTTTGGTTTAATGTGCTCAACCATATTCTATCACTTCATGGGAGTATCAACCAAACTTCAGGAATCTGAAATTGGGCCTGGATTTCTGAGGAGAGGACCTCAGACCGATCAATATATCACCTTCTCAATGTGTTCCGACACACGAGCGGGGAAATGTCGGGGGCATTGAAATCAATCAGAACATAGGGAGACAATAAGGTGAATCACGTTACCCGAATTCGGAACACTATAGGGTGTGAATATGGAGGATAACTTTTAACTGTGGCAGAAACACAACACCCATATTGCACTAGCCTGAAATGGGGACAACAAATGAGGGTTGACCGCTGACCGTGTTCGCAACATGGGGCCTAACTCAAATATCGTCGATCAGTCTTCCGGAACATTGGCCCAGGAAAGCAGGCGGACCATGGTCTATCATCCATATTACTACAATAGGCGGACCAATGGTCAATCATCCATATTTCTACAATAGGCAGACCAAATCATATCATCCAAACTGTTAGGGGGTCCCATCAAACATGACCAGTCCTCCGGGACATTGGCCCAGGACAGTAGGCGGACCATGGGTCAATCATCCATGCTATTAGGGGGTCCCACCAAACATGAAAGAGGATGTGGATCTGAATAAAGGGGCATGCAAAGCATGGAGGGTGGGTGGTGATTTATTCAAACAGAGTCCAACACTCCCAAAATTGCGCCACCGTGGCGGAGGCACATTAGGCGGACGTATTAATCTGTTCACGAACCGTCTCAAATTTCTTACAGGACCTCTATGGTGAAATAGCTATCACTTCCCAACATTACTATGGGGCATCCCAAACTTATTCGGGGTAGATGTCGCAACTACAGCACTCCCTAAGAAGTCAGGCCTAGGGGCCGACAGTAAGGGGGGATGGGATTTGGTAATCCGTAGGGCTGGACCCAAGACCAAATGTCCAGGAATTCCTATGTATCCCATACGGATGAGAATCAAGCCATACTTAGTTCGTGGAGAATAGTTAAATTTCATGTAGAACGAAAGGACGAGAAAGATAATTCTTTAAAACGGGGTGCGCGGGGTGCAGTCGTTGCAAACCCAACGTGAATGAGGACATAACTCCACACTACGCCAGGCAGTCCCATAGTTGGGGTCCCGAAGGTCCGACCGAAGATACGAACTAGCTGAACTCTGGCTGGACCCAAATACACGAGGTCTGGGAGTTCCTACGTATCCCATTAGAATGGGAATCATGCCAGACGTAGTTCTTAGGAGATCTTAGTTTATGGTCTTAGAGCTCGGACCAAGGATCAACAAGAAGGGTAGGAGAAACATAGTAATGTGACTGAAGGAACCCATCGTGAATGTGGATGGGGTATTGCCTACCATGCATTCCTTGGAAAAGTGCTTAGGTCGAGGGACCAAACACGGAAGTTAGGATGGTCTTGCAGGGAAGTACCCAGGTGCTCCTACGTATCTCATAATGATGATAATCAAGCCATATGTAGTTCTTGAGAGGTGTCATGGAACGACTTGGCGCCTTCACAAAAGACGAGGGAGATGTGCGGGTCTAGCCCTCGCACCAAAAGAAGAACCATTTGATGTATCTCTATTTTCCTTGAAGGTGAGTGGTTTTCCTTTTGTGGAGCGACCGACCTAGGTTAGAAATTCATGGCGTCGCCACGATAATCAAGCTGTAACAGGCATTGAAAAATTGTATGGTAGTCGACCAATAACCAAAATGATGTCCCCTATGGGGAGGTCACCACAATGCAGTGCCGTTTTTCATCGTGCGGCCTGGAAAATATCGTCACAGTTTATGGTCATGTGGTGGGACCCAACAGCACAGTTTAATGTCGTATGTCTTGGACCTGGGGAGAGGGGCCTCGGGCCAGGGGGCCTACGAGGGTCCAACAATCAGGGGGCAGGAGAGGCTAGCTTCCAGGTAAGCTGGGACTACGACGCAATGTCTGGGCGACTCCTCGTATCACATGGGGAAGAGGGTCAATCCATACGTGGATCCTTGAGTATTCCCAAGCCCTTAACCTTAGCGCTCAGATCGCAGGATCCCTGAAAGATGCCGGTATGAAGCTTTGTTCATCTAATGAGTGGAGGTTCACTGAGGGCTAGTGCAAGGAGTTTCAAGATTCCACCTTGACACAATGGGGTGGAACATAATGGGAATCATGCAACCGACATTCAGGGCCTAAAGGGGCCAGTGTGGCGACCTAGGATTACCAATGACCATGTTTGCAATATATCATCCTGTCGCGCTAGCCTAAAATGGGGACAAACAAATGAGCATCAACCGCTGACCATGTTCGCAACACGGGATTTGTATCAATTTGTTGTATGAAACCCTCGGGGGCGTTGGCTCGTGACAGTAGGATATCCCATAGGCATTGTATCCAAGCCATTATTAGGGTCCCTCTTGGTGTGAAAGATAACGGGGGCTCGAATGAAGGGGAGCATGAAGCTAGGCAAGTGGATGAAAAAACATTCCTATATCAAATCTGACACTCCAGGACCTAGACCAGAGTACTACGAGCATATTAACGGACCACTGGAAAGGGTCGAAAGGCTCAGTTTGAGGGAGGCCAAAAGATGGCGTATTCCATGGAGAAGGGGGCATGGAGCCAAAAAACCCTGTACCACACCTATACATCCCCCGTGGGGAGGGACATGACAAAAGACGGAGGCGACCATGAGATCATGGGATCTCCTAAGAGATGGAGCTGGACCTGAAATCTAGGTGTCCAGGTAGTCCTACGGATCCCATAAGGATGGGAATCAAGCCACACATAGTTCTACAAGTGTAATTTAATGTCATGTAGGATGATAAGGGGCACTTCTTCCAGGGAGTTTGCACGGCGCAACGGACAATCCATCGCTAATGAGGACATAATCCTACACTGAACAACACTATCCGGGTGAAGGATGGGGTTGAGAGGCTCGAGAAGGTCAAGGGACCTAAGGCTGGGCCTCTGTTAGGGATGCCTGACCAGCTTACAGTTTAACGTCTTCCAGTGAAGACAGGCATGTGGTTTAAGGTCAATCTAGACCATAAGGGTCTTAGTTTAAGGAATTAGAAATCAGACCGAAAGGGCCCATATGTAGGAAAAAATGTAGTTTAGGGTCTTGCAGGACCGGGTGCAGTTTTAGGTCATGTGGGACCGCACAAAGATCTTAGTTTTAGGTCTTAGAACTCAGACCCAAAGGGCCCATATGTAAGGAAAAATGTAGTTTAGGGTCTTGCAGGACCAGGTGCAGTTTAAGGTCATGTGGGAACACACAAGGATTTTAGTTTTAAGTCTTAGAACTCAGACCCAAGGGGCCTAGATGTAGGGTAAAATGTAGTTTAGGGTCTTGCAGGACAGGGTGCAGTTTAAAGTCATCCGGTACCACACAAGGATCTTAGTTTTAGGTCTTAGAACTCAGACCCAAGGGGCCCAAATGTAGGGCATAATATATTTTACGGTCTTGCAGGACCGGGTGTAGTTTAAGGTCATGCGGGACCGCACAAGGATCTTAGTTTTAGTTCTTAGAACTTGGACCCAGAAAAAAGGTTCAGGAAAAATCCTGTTTGAGGAACCTAGTGTTGGTGGGAGTAGAGACACGCTCACCATCCATAGTAACCAGGGAATACATGCCATTACGATAGACCTTATGGACAATGAAAGGCCCCTCCTATTTGGGCTCCAACATGGGTGGTTTCTTGTCTGGAATCATTGGCGCTCTGAGAACCAGCACCAGGTCACCTTGCAGGAAGGAGTGGAGGTGAACCTTTTTGTTGAATGCTCGAGCCATCCCGCTCTGATGCCTTTCCAGGATATGTAATGTGTGATGCCTATTCTCATTTAGCACTTCCAATTCACCTAGAAGGACTTCAGCAACTCTACCCAGTCCTTTCTGGTCATAGACTGCCGTGCACAATGAGGGAAACTAAATCTCGATGGGCTAGATAGCCTCAGATTCATACACCAGGGAATATGGAGTCACCTAGGTGGAATTACGAGTCATCGTCCAATATGTCCAAAGGGCATTGGGGATCTTGTTTGGACAACTTCTCTTTTTCTAGCAAACCATTTTTTGCAGAATGTTAGAGAGGGTTTTGTTAAACTCCTTGATATGTCCATTCTTTAGCACATGATAGTGGGAGGTATGGTTAGAGCGAATAATGTACTTGGCATAAAAGTTCTTCAGCTCGGCTACTCGGAAGTTGGTTCCGTTATCTGTGAGGATAGTGTGATGTTCTTCGAATAGATAGATGATGTTGGAGCTCACGAAGTCAGCGATAGAACCAGATTTGACTTCCTTGAGTGAAATTGCCTCTGCCCACTTGGAAAAGAAATCCGCAGCGGTCAGGATGAACCAGCACTGGTGGTCCGTCTCCGGCTGGTAAGGTCCTATAACATCCAACCCCTAGAATGCAAAGTGAAAAGAATACTTGGTTGTGTGGAGAGGCTCCAGTGGCCGATGCACAAAGTTAGTGTGAACTTGGAATGCATGAAACCTCTTGGAAAACTCGATGCAGTCATAAATCATGGAGGGCCAGAAGTACCCCAGTCTACGAATCTAGTGGGACAACTTCGACCTGGCCTGGTGGGCACCACAGGAACTAACATGAAATTCATGCATGACCTATGGGATCTCGACTCCTTGAAGGCAACAGAGGAGAACACCATCAAATCCACATTTTTAAAGGACCTTCTCAAGGATGGGACCGCTCTGAAGGGTAAACTGCAGTGCGTGACATCGGATTCGCTCATGCTTGGCTCGGTCTGACGGAAGATTATCGTGCTGGTGGTATTCAACCAAGGGCGTCCTCCAGTTAGGAACCATTTCGATTACCGCATCTAAAGACCCCGAGGATCCTGACGTAGGGGAACCAGTGGTGAGATGGTTCACCCGCGGGCCAATATCATCCTCCAGAATGACGGGAGCAATGAATCTACGGTGTGCTACGTGGATAATCAGGTCGTTCTATTCGGGCTCTGCAGGTGATGCGGCCAGGCTGGCCAAAGCATCAGCTCGACTATTCTGCGACTGGGGGATATGAACGACCCCAGGCTGAGAAGGGAACTTAGCCATTAGACGGAGGGATCACTCCAGCAATGGCATGAGTTCTGTCTTTATAACAACATAGTCACCATTGACTTTCTTGATGACTAGCTCGGAGTCCCCTTTCACATGAACATGGGGCACGTCAATCTCGAGAGCCAGTTCGAGGAAAGTGATGAGGGCATGATATTCCACCTAATTATTGGTGCAGACTTATGACAACAGGAATGAATACGAGCGAACGTCTTGCCCCAAGCTGATGAATACGACACCCATGCCCACTCTGTTGATCCTAGGATCATTGAGCCTTCTACTGGTGTGGCTCTGGGTGGCACCGTCAAAGTGCATCTTCCAGCATGGGATGACATGATCGACTGAGAGGATTACCTCATCAGGAAAGCCTAGATCCAGTGGCTGATCTGTAAAAGTCAGGTGAGTAGCTAAGAAGTCTGCCAATGTCTGTCTTCTGATAGCCTTCTGAGGTACGAAACTGATGTCGAACTGCTGGAGGATCACCGCCCAACGCGCCAGTCGGCCAGTAATCATAGGTCGATTCATGATGTATCTCAACGGGTCTACCTGAGAGACCAGCTATACCTCATAGTGATGCTAGTAGTGCCGCAATTTCTGCACAGAAAATACGAGTGCCATACAACTCTTCTCGATGGGGGAATATCTAACTTCCGTATCAAGGAGCATGCGACTGAGGTAGTAGAGGCTATTCTCTGTTACCTCGTTGTTCTTCTGGGTGAGAGGTGCACCGAGTGATCATTCTAACGTGTTCACATAAAGTACCAGTGGATTTCCTAAAACGGGCGGCATTAATAACGAAAGATGGAGCATATACTACTTGATTTCCTCAAAGGCGGTCTGACACTCTTTATCCCACTCGTAGGTGGTGCCTTTATTCATGAGTCGGGAAAGGGGCTTACACTTGCTGGCTAGATTCGCAATGAATCAACATATATAGGCTAAGTGGCCTTGGAGACCTCAAAGTTCTCGAATATTACTCGGGGGAGGAATTTGGATGATGGCCTTGATCTTCTCCGGGTGGATCTCGATGCCTCAGTATCTGACAACGAAGCCATAAAACTTCCCGGAGGTGACCCCAAAGTCACAATTCAGCGGGTTCATCTCCAGGTGGCTAGAGTGGAGGAAGATGAACACTTTCTCAAGGTCTTTGAGGTGGTCCTAGTGCTGGTGATATTTAACCACCAGGTCATCCACATAGCATTCCACCAGTGTGATGAGAATTGGCTTGAATATGTGCTGCATGGCCCGCTGATAGGTGGAACCTACATTTTTCAGGCCGAAGGGCATAACCTGGTAATAGAAAGTCCCTTGGTGGGCCCTGAAGTCAGTGAACTCTTCATCCTCGGGGGCCATATGGATCTTGTTGTACCCGGAATAACCATCCATGAAGGAGAGGGCCTAGAACCCGGCCCTGGAATTGATCAACAACTCTGTCACTGGAAGGGGAAAACAATCCTTCGGACAGTGGTGATTGAGATCACAGAAGTCGATACCGACCCTGATCTACCAATTCTTCTTTCTGACTGGCACAATGTTGGCTAGTCACCTAGGGTACTGAACCTTTTTGACGAAGTTGGATTTGATGATCTTATCAACTTCAGCCTCAACCAGGGCACCGTGAGAGGGGTGCATCTTTCTGGGAGGCTGTTTGAACCCGCGATGGTTCGCTAGAAGGCCAAGGCGGTGGACGGATACCTGAGGATCTAATCCTGGAATCTCATCATCACTCCAAGAAAACTCATCTTGGTGCTGTTTAAGGATCTCTACGTATTGTTACCATTCCTCCGGGGGCATGGCGGCGCTGATGAATGTGGGTCTTGGGTTTGCCTCGCTACCGAGGTTCAGTTGCACAAACCCATCGACTGTAGTGGAGACACCCTCCCCAAATCCAAAGGGTACATCTTCCATGTCCTCTTCTCCACATGTGGAGGGATCATCCATGGGGGGAGCTGCTTTGGGGCTACTAGACATTGATGGGAAGTTGGTGCCGGCTTGGGCAACAGTGGTCGTCACATCAGAAGATTCATGTACCACAAAGGCCATGGAGAAAAAAAGGTTGATCCAATCCCATCTGGTCTTTGGCCCAGGGGACCATTCTTGATGAAATCAAAGCAGTAGTGGCACGTAGGTTTGAGTTGGTTGATTCCGGCTCGGCGAAGAAGACGCGTATGATGCACCGTCGTTGCCATGATCCTGACGTCCCGGTATTGTATAGGGGTAGGAGGTTCGGGAATCACTTGAGCCTGGTTGGTGTAGGAGTATGAGGTGATTTTCCGCCATCGCTTAGAGCTGGAAATACTCATTCCTCTAGTTCCTGAAACAACAAATCATTGCCCCATGTCAGGGGTTGTGGCCTCCAACAGATGGATTGGGAAGACATAAGCATCATCCAAACCTGCACAGGGATGACTTGTGACAGTGGCGGGCTCGACTTCACCTTCCAAGATCTACTTATCCTTGCACTTGTAATAGTTAGCGTCTAGATAACAGGCTTTGAAAGAGTAAAAAGGATACGCATCTCCTTGGAGAACGCTTACTCGACTGTTAAGGGACTATTTGAGGCATTGGTGATATGATAAGGGGACCTCTACGTGAAGGTGGAGACATGGCCTACCCATCAACGCGTTGTAGGCGGTGTCCTGAGAGACAACCTTGAATTCAGTGCTAGAAATTAGGCCGTTGAACTGGGTCTTCAAGAGAATCGTTCTGATTGGAGTTTGCTCTGTCCTGTCATACCCCTGGATCCTGAGGTCAGAGGGAGTAAAATCATCCTCAGATAACCCCAACTTTCGCAGTGTCCTAGTTGGGATTAGGGTAATCCAAGAACCCGTGTTGACAAGATAGTGTCGAACTTCCACGCCATTAAACTGGCTAGTGATGTACAGTGGGTGAATGTGCCCCTGTATGGGAGGGTCTTCATCATCACCAGAGAACAATATAACTGCCTGAAATTCAGCATCCTCAATCGCCTTGGTGTGGAAGGCTTCTGCAGCAGCTACCTCCTTCTTGAACTGGAGGGGATTCTCAGGGCCTCGACGAGTGCCTCACGCATTTCAGAAGATAGGTAAAGAGGCTAAAGGATAGAAATCCTTGTCGGAATGCTGACCAGGTTCTTTAAGACATCATACTTTTGGGCCAAACGCAAGCATCTGCTTACAGGAGGCCGCTCTGCGATTGGGGGCATGATGAGCTCCGTCGGCTGGACCAGTGACTGACTAGTACTAGGCACGTCTCGATGTTCACTAGTCAATGCCCGTAGAGTGGACTACGGATTAGGACTGGAGAGCTGGGGTCGGATGGTGGCAGGGCAGAGCTGGTCACTGCACGGCCAAGGTGGTTAAGCCTGATCCAGTAACACAAACGGTGGTAGAGGCGAACCTGTCGACACCGGATGAAGGGGGCGTGTGTGCTGAGCTCTGTATTGGGCATGCTGCCTGGTCTCAGTGGGATGAATGGCCTAGCTAGAGTACCCAACTACATTGCCCTGGTGATTCACGTAGCCACGGCTTCACTAACGTTGGCAATTGCTGGGGACATTAGGAAGGTTCATTTGGCGCTCCTCATCGCCGGCAGTCAAAAAGGGATTTACCAACTCTATGGTGTTAACTGAAGTATACTCCGGACTATCACTCGAGGAGTCATCCACTACCAGACGAAGTCTCGGAGGGATCCCCATTTCTGGGGGCATAAAATTTCCAAGAGTGCGGGATGATGGCGGCATTGGCAGGGCGCGTTCTTTCTTCCTGCACCGCCACTTGGTCTTCTGGGAAGAGTTAGTCTGGGATGACGATGCCAAGGTAGCACTCACAGATTCCGAAGGGCTCTCGCTGATTCAGGCGAGCACAGATGATGTAATGGGCGCGGGCGACCGTCCTGTGGGCCATTCAGTCGCTATAATTATGGGACCCACGGTTGGAAACCTGCTGCCACTCATCCTTGTTGCTACTATTTCCATCTGATCTCACAAAGACACCTGCCACTTGTGCTGGGTGTAGAGACCCCAAAACTCAGGGTGACTCATGAGACATGATATACTTAGCATTTCATTACAACATTTACAAAAATTATATCATGTCCCATGACTACAGAAGATCGCAAGGCTCAGGATTCTGGGAAACCAGCTGCTCTGATAAACTTCATCAGTACATTCCATGCCTGAAAAATTTTAAACCAAATGTAGGGTGAGCAAAAATGCCCAGTAAGGGGTTTTAAAAACATTTTAAGAAAATCCTTTCTCAAAGAAGACCTTTTTGAAGAAAATAAAACACTTTTATAAAACTAAAACCTTATCTTTTCTTAAAACATGAGATCCATTTTTCTTTGAAAACCACTTTCACAAAGAAACAAGTACTTGAAATGAGCTTTAATAAAAACATGATCAGAGTGAGAAATATAAGAATAATAAATAATGTATAATGCTAAAAACAAAGTTACTTTACTTCTAAAAGAATTCTATGACTAAGCAGGGAAGACATGCATATCATGGATCATGAGTAAAATGCAGATCATCTAACAGTTTACCATATGAAAACAGTTCTTGTTGCATAAAGTACATTTTCATGATCTTGGGAGCTTTCAACTAGAGGTTGTCCTGTTAGTTGAACTAACCCCTGGTTAACCTTTATCATTACATGCAGAGGGGATGCATAATACTGGACTTTGTCAAGACCTCGCGTCATGACCTTAAAACATAACTTTAGTACGGGTCAAGGCCAAACGCCAATCCCGTTTCCCATGGTAGCACGAGCCAAGGCTATGCGCCAAGACCGTTGCACATGATAGCACGAGCCAAGGCTATTCGCCAAGACCATTGCACATGATAGCACGAGCCAAGGAAATTTTCCAAGATCGTTGCACATGATAGCACGAGCCAAGGCTATTCGCCAAGACCGTTGCACATGATAGCACGAGCCAAGGCTATTCTCCAAGACCGTTGCACATGATAGCACGAGCCAAGGCTATTCGCCAAGACCGTTGCACATAACGTCTCATGAGACTCTTGCTTTACCCAATGCATTGGAGCGCTGTATAATTCCGGGCGCACCCGTCCATAAATATTTAAGTCTTATACATCCCTAACATATCTTGAAATTGTCATTTATTCATAGGGTTTTATATATTCTTAATCAAAACTCCTTTTTTTTACATACATATTCATGACTTGAGGGGGAATCAAATCGTAGATGTAAAAAGAACTAGGCTTTTGGCTTCAGATCAAACATTGATGCAAATAAACTAAATCTACTTACTCTTGCACATGCAAAAATAATTGGAACACTGAACATAACGGATTCTCATGTAAAATTTCATCATGTTCATTAAATGAAACCATAAATTCATAGTTCATCTCTTTAAACATGCAAAACTCATTCTTTACACGGATAAATTTCATTGAGGGTACATAAAGTTTTAGGTTAAGCCGGTCCACCGGTGCAATACACATGTTGGCTTAGCATCCATTAAAATTATTACAATCTTATGTGTCTATAATTATATATATATATAACCAAGTCCTGATAATAATTAATTGAAAAAAAAAGGTTTTGGAAACTGAAATTTTGAAAACACATTCACTTGGAAACATATAAATGCTTAAGGGAGGTTCACGCCATACATGTTTACAAAAAGTGCATGAATTGTCAAAATGCTGATAAATGGGATTTTTAGTTGGAAAAAACAATTTTTATATAAAACTTATCCTTAAACTACATCATGTATACACACATATATATACATAATTTCTTTGTGTTATTCATGAAACAATACTCATTAGGGAACAAATAATAATAATAATAATAATAATAATTCTAATAAATCAATAAATTTTAAAACAAGTAATCAAGATCATCCCTTCTATTTTCACATAGATGTACATATACATTTATATATTCACATGTACATATATATCCATATGCTTCATATACTTGTAAAATCTTACAGGTTTATAAAAAAAATTACCCGAACTCTCCATATCTCATACGGCAAAGTAAAGCTAGGGTTATTAACATGTACAAGAAATGTGTACATGTGCATGTAACGTCTTATATATGCATGAATACATAGATATTTATACACAAAGATTATATGGGAAAATGAAACCATTAATAAAAATATAAAACAAACCCCATAAAAATTCTTTATCCCGATTTGAAATCCTGGAAAAAGGAGGACACAAAAAATGAACGGGTTCATGATGCCTTATATGGATTTAAACACACACACATGAAATATATATGACCGAAACAGATGAAACATTAAACACAAAATGGAGATCTCCCTTCCTCGGTTCGATTATAGGAAGGGGAAAGGGGTGTGAAACAGTTCAAGAGGTCTTGTATATATATATATATCCATACATATTTATATAAAAAGTGTATACACATTTGTATAACTAATGAAAAAGAAGGGAAACGGCACAAAAGCGTCTCCTTTACTCCGGTCTTGGGACTCCACATAGAAGGGATAAAAAAACGATTCTCAAAGCCATGCATACAGGTGTTAACAAAGTGTATGTACATATAGGATTATATATAAACATATATATGAATATGTATATTCTGAAGCTAAAAAAAGGAAGCAACGCTTGTCCCTTACCTCCGTTCGACTCACAAAACAGAAGAGGTGAAAACAGGTATAAAGGACTTCTTTACGGCCTTGCATACATATATATGTATTTATATGAACATATACATATATAAACCGTAAATAAAAAGGATGCGTCGAATTGAATAAGATCATAATAAACAACGGATTTCCCTTACCTTAGCTCGATGAGGAGGAGGAGAGATGACAGATCAGCGAAGCCGAGCCGGTGGTCAGAGAGATCAAGAAGCTCGGAGCAAAGAAGTCACCCTGCTTCGGTGCAAACAAATCACCCTGCTTTGGAGAAACCAGGGTTTAAAAAAAGACAAAGACCCACTTGATATCTGAGGGAGGCCGAGCATTAAAGAGGAGACGACGACTTTGTGGAAGAAAAAGAGAGGGGATGACTAATGTCGGCTCGGGTGGAGGAAACGAAGGCCGAACCCGCCTGGTTCAGCGGCGCGACGAGGAAGAAGAAAACAGCAGCGCGAGGGAGATGTGAAAAAAACGAACGGCCAGGATTAAAAGCAGCTGGATCAGATGGCTAAGACACGACGCGGGGCTTTTAAAAAGAAGAAACACACAGTTTCGTTTTTTTTAACTTATTACATATTATATTTACTTATTTTATTTCAACATTTTTATCTTAAAAAAAATTCATTTTATTGTTTTATTAATCTATTATAAAAATAATTATTTTAACCTTATTAATAAACTAAAATTATCCTAAGTCAAGGGTCATTAAAACACCTATATATTAAACTATTAAACCCCTATTTAAAACATGAATTATATTTTCATTATTCTATATTTCTTTTATCAAAACATATAATTTAATAATTATTGATACTTATCCAAAATTAAATTTACACGTTAATATCTAAATGTTATTAAAAAATATTTTTTAACACAAATTTTCAAAGTAATAAATTTTCATTTTACAATGAAGAAATCATAATTTCATAACGTATGGTAACTTAATATAATTATTCTAACATGAAAAATATATATATGTATATATATATATATTAATTTCCTTTGTTCGTTAATTACCTTAATATTCTCAATTAAGGATTTTTATTAAACGTAACTATACTTAATCAAAGTGTGTTGAGATAATTACGAAACACATGAATATAAGAAACCATAATTTGACGTAGTTTCCAAAATAGTTAATAAAGGTCAAAATAAAGAAATAATATATCTAATTTAATGCAACATATATAACTCATAAAATATAAATCCATCAGGTTTAATATAATTAGGAAATAAAAGTTATCGTTCAAATTAATATGCATAGTGGTAGAAAAACAATAATATTAATTTTTTCCGTTTTGAAACGTAAAATAAAAATTATCATTTTGGGAAAACAAGAGGTAAATTAACTAAATTAACATTGATGTCATTTTGAAATATTAAAGAAAAATACGCAATTATCATACCGATCCTTTTTGGGGTAAATCATCATACATCCAACGGTCAACATAGAGGATAAGGAGACCCAACGGTCAAAATAAACCTACGGTCGAAAATATAGCAGTTTGAGGTCCAACGGTCATATTAAGGTGCTTATAAAATGGAGGTTTGGTCTCGGGTGTCCCTTACCCCAAGTGACCGAAGGAGAAAAAGGAAGATGGTTCGCGTGATCCCCTTGGTGTTGAGCACAGTCGCGGTGGCATCAGCAATCCTTATGTTCCTTATGATGGATGCTCGAAACCCCTACCGCATTCTTGGGCTCTTAGTAGTTTTAAGCAGTCTACCCATTATTGTAATCGGGTTCTTAGTTGGGATATTTGGTTAGTGAGCTTTTCTTGTAGCCCGAAAAATGTAAGACCCTTCAGTGTTGAGTTCATTAAATAAAAGTTACGTGCTTTTATATTTTAAATTCTGATTGTTTTAGAGAGAGAACTTCAAAAGTACAAAATGCCCAAATTTCATTTAAGAGGTTTGAAAACTTCGGGGTGTTACATTATCTCCCCCTTCAAAGAATTGCGTCCCCGCAATTCTATCATAAAAAAAAAGAGAAACCGAAACTCCAAACGTAAAACTCTACGGAAACAGTGGATCTGGCTCAGTAAACGGAACACCAAAGTTGGCACACAATTCTTCCGTTTCCCTAGTCCAGATGCACCTCGAACAGTGCTCCTTGAACTCCTAGTTGTGTGTTCTTCACACGGGATTCCAAAGGGAGGATCGTGCGATGCAAAGATCGGATATGTCCGAGTAGATAAACTCCTTGACAACTCTTCTGGCCACATCCTGCTCGAGGTAGTCGAGAGGGACGGTGCGATCGAGGAGACTGATGTTCATGACATGGAACATATAAGCTGCACTGAGCTGGCCATCCTGGGCGGCCACGAGAAAGCACGCTCTGGTAGTAAAGTTTTGTGCCAGAGTGAAACATTGGAACATGCCCTCAAAGTACATTCCCCTTCGCCTATAGCAGGGGAGTTGAGCAGCAGCGATGAGATGAAAGATGCGATTATTCTCTCGACATAGCCGAAGAATCTATGGACTGTTTGCTAAATTGAGCAAACTCTGGTAGGACCCTCGCAGGTGGAGAAATGATGGGTAATCCACCTTGCATGCCTTGATCAAGATGACTTCTACTAGCTCATCGGGTAGGGATGATAAGTTCGTGTGTCCAGCCATCTGAAAACAAACATCGAGGGGAAACTCTTAACAACATATATACGGTGAAGACATGAAAAGAAACAAGAAACATCCATTTATGAAAAAGTTTACACAGCAAAGTCTGAGTTCACAAGACGTACGCCACAAAGAGTGTAAAAACTTCCTAACTCTTCAAATCACACACAAGATGAACATACAGGACTAAACTCATGAGAACATTTATAACGCCTCCTGAGTTTAGCGTGAGGGGTGTGGAGTTGGGAAACATCGGTGTACACTTCTTGCCTAAGAGACACACGGGTGGACTCATTTTCAAATGCTCCGAGGTCCATTAACTGGCCCCAGAAGCCATAGTGCAGGACCTGGCACAGATTAGCCGCTCGGAGGTCTCCGGCAGCAGCAGCTTCTTGAAAAGGGTTATTTAGCATTGTTCTAAATTCCTCTCCAGTTGTAAACACTCGGAAGAGTCTTTCGTGATACCTTCCCCGGCGTGCATAAGAGGGAAACTGGGTCATCATCATTATGAGATAATCCATCCCCATTCCCCGGTGGAGACTAAGCACCCTAGATGAGTTTGACACATCGTAAAAGTGCTTACACGTCATGCGAATTTGGGCATAATTCAGGAAGTTTTCACGGCTGGCTAGAGATATAATGTTCTCTAGAGCCTCAGTGGGGAGTGACAAAAGGTCGGTAGGTACATCAGCCATCTGAAAGTTATAACATTCTTACTTAGTTAGTCTTAGCAATATATTTATATCACCTGGTTTTCCAGAGTTGCCTGAACCTATCCTCTGATACCAACTGTAGAGACCCCAAAACTCAAGGTGACTCATGAGACATGATATACTTAGCATTTCATTACAACGTTTACAAAAATTATATCATGTCCCATGACTACAGAAGATAGCGAGGCTTAGGATTCTGGGAAACCAGCTGCTCTGAGAAACATCATCAGTACATTCCATGCCTGAAAAATTTTAAACAAAACGTAGGGTGAGCAAAAATGCCCAGTAAGGGGTTTTAAAAACATTTTAAGAAAATCATTTCTCAAAGAAGACCTTTTGGAAGAAAATAAAACACTTTGATAAAACTGTAACATTATCTTTTCTTAAAACATGAGATCCATTTTTCTTTGAAAACCACTTGCACAAAGAAACACGTACTTGAAATGAGCTTTAATATAAACATGATCAGAGTGCACAATATAAAAAGAATAAATAATGCATAATTCTAAAAACAAAGTCACTTTACTTCTAAAAGAATTCTATGACGAAGCAGGGAAGACATGCATATCATGGATCATGAGTAAAATGCAGATCATCTAACAGTTTACCATATGAAAACAGTTCTTGTTGCATAAAGTACATTTTCATGATCTTGGGAGCTTTCAACTAGGGGTTGTCCTGTTAGTTGAACTAACCCCTGGTTAACCTTTATCATTACATGCAGAGGGGATGCATAATACTGGACTTTGTCAAGACCTCGCGTCATGACCTTAAAACATAACTTTAGTACGGGTCAAGGCCAAACGCCAATCCCGTTTCCCATGGTAGCACGAGCCAAGGCTATGCTCCAAGACCGTTGCACATGATAGCACGAGCTAAGGCTATTCGCCAAGACCGTTGCACATGATTGCACGAGCCAAGGCTATTCGCCAAGACCGTTGCACATGATAGAACGAGCCAAGGCAATTCGCCAAGACCGTTGCACATGATAGCATGAGCAAAGGCTATTCGCCAAGACCGTTGCACATGATAGCACGAGCCAAGGCTATTCGCCAAGACCGTTGCACATGATAGCATGAGCCAAGGCTATTCGCCAAGACTGTTGCACATAACGTCTCATGAGACTCTTACTTTACCCAATGCATTGGAGCACTGTATAATTCCGGGCGCACCCGTCCATAAACATTTAAGTCCTATACATCCCTCACATATCTTGACATGGTCATTTATTCATAGGGTTTCATATATTCTTAATCAAAAATCCTTTTTTTACATACATATTCATGACTTGAGGGGGAATCAAATCGTAGATGTAAAAAGAACTAGGATTTTGGCTTCAGATCAAACATTGATGCAAATAAACTAAATCAACTTACTCTTCCACATTCAAAAATAATTGGAACACTGAACATAACAGATTCTCATGTAAAATTTCATCATGTTCATTAAATAAAACCATAAATTCATAGTTCATTTCTTTAAACATGCAAAACGCATTTTTACACGGATAAATTTCATTGAGGGTACATAAAGTTTTAGGTTAAGCCGGTCCACCAGTGCAATACACATGTTGGCTTAGCATCCATTAAAATTATTAGAATCTTATGTGTCTATAATTATATATATATATAACCAAGTCCTGATAATAATTAATTGAAAAAAAAGGTTTTGGAAACTGAAATTTTGAAAACACATTCACTTGGAAACATATAAATGCTTAAGGGAGGTTCACACCACACATGTTTACAAAAAGTGCATGAATTGTCAAAACGCTGATAAATGCGATTTTTAGTTGGAAAAAACAATTTTTATATAAAACTTATCCTTAAACTCCATCATGTATACACACATATATATACATAATTTCATTGTGTTATTCTTGAAATAATACTCATTAGGGAACAAAAAAAAAGTAATAATAATAATAATAATTCTAATAAATCAATAAATTTTAAAATAAGTAATCAAGATCATCCCTTCTATTTGCACATAGATGTACATATACATTTATATATTCACATGTACATATATATCCATATGCTCCATATACTTGTAAAATCTTACAGGTTTATAAAAAAATTACATGAACTCTCCATTTCTCATACGGCAAAGTAAAGCTAGGGTTATAAACATGTACAAGAAATGTGTACATGTGCATGTAACGTCTTATATATGCATGAATACATAGATATTTATACACAAAGATTATATGGGAAAATGAAACCATTAATAAAAATACAAAACAAACCCCATAAACATCCTTTATCCCGAGTTGAAATCCTGGAAAAAGGAGGACACAAAAAAGGAACGGGTTCTTGAGGCCTTATATGGATTTAAACACACACACATGAAATATATATGACCGAAACAGATGAAACATTAAACACAAAATGGAGAACTCCCTTCCTCGGTTCGATTATAGGAAGGGGAAAGGGGTGTGAAACGGTTCAAGAGGTCTTGTATATATATATATATCCATACATATTTATATAAAAAGTGTATACACATTTGTATAACTAATGAAAAAGAAGGGAAACGACACAAAAGCGTTTCCTTTACTCCGGTCATGGGACTCCACACAGAAGGAATTAAAAAAAACGATTCTCAAAACCATGCATACAGGTGTTAACAAAGTGTATGTACATATAGGTTTATATATAAACATATATATGAATATGTATATTCCGAAGCTAAAAAAAAGGAAGCAACGCTTGTCCCTTACCTCCTTTCGACTCACAAAACAGGAGAGGTGAAAACAGGTATAGAGGACTTCTTTACGGCCTTGCATACATATATATGTATTTATATAAACATATACATATATAAACCGTAAATAAAAAGGATGCGTCGAATTGAAGAAGATCATAATAAACAACAGATTTCCCTTACCTTAGCTCGACGAGGAGGAGGAGAGATGACGGAGCAGTGAAGCCGAGCCGGTGGTCGGAGAGATCAAGAAGCTCGGAGAAAAGAAGTCACCCTGCTTCGGTTCAAACAAATCACCCTGCTTTGGAGAAACCAGGGATTAAAAAAAAGACAAAGACCCACTTGATATCCGAGGGAGGCGGAGCATTAAAGAGGCGGCGCCGACTTTGTTGAAGAAGAAGAGAGGGGATGACTAATGTCGGCTCGGGCGGAGGAAACGAAGGCCGAACCCGCCTGGTTCAGCGGCGCGACGAGGAAGAAGAAAACAGCAGCGCGAGGGAGATGTGAAAAAAAAAACGAACAGCCATGATTAAAAGCAGCTGGATCAGATGGCTAAGACGCGACGCGGGGCTTTTAAAAAAAAGAAACACACAGTTTCGTTTTTTTAACGTATTACATATTATATTTACTTATTTTATTTCAACATTTTTATCTTAAACAAAATTCATTTTATTGTTTTATTAATCTATTATAAAAATCATTATTTTAACTATATTAATAAACTAAAATTATCTTAAGTCAAGGGTCATTAAAACACCTATATATTAAACTATTAAACCCCTATTTAAAACCTTAATTATATTTTCATTATTCTCTATTTATTTTATCAAAACATATAATTTAATAATTATTGATACTTATCCAAAATTAAATTTACACGTTAATATCTAAATGTTATTAAAAAAAATATTATTTAACCCAAATTTTCAAAGTAATAAATTTTCATTTTACAATGGAGAAAACATAATTTCCTAATGTATGGTAACTTAATATAATTATGCTAACATGAAAAATATATATATGTATATATATATTTTAATTTCCTTTGTTCGTTAATTACCTTAATATTCTCAATTAAGGATTTTTATTAAACGTAACTATACTTAATCAAAGTGTGTTGAGATAATTACGAAACACATGAATATAAGAAACCATATTTTGACGTAGTTTCCAAAATAGTTAATAAAGGTCAAAATAAATAAATAATATATCTAATTTAATGCAACATATATAACTCATAAAATATAAATCCATCCGATTTAATATAATTAGAAAATAAAAGTTATTGTTAAAATTAATATGCATAGTGGTAGAAAAACAATAATATTAATTTTTTTTCCGTTTTGAAACGTAAAATAAAAATTATCATTTTGGGAAAACAAGAGTTAAATTAACTAAATTAACATTGATGTCATTTTGATATATTAAAGAAAAATACGAAATTATCATACCGATCCTTTTTGGGGTAAATCATCATACATCCAACGGTCAACATAGAGGATAAGGAGACCCAACGGTCAAAATAAACCTACGGTCGAAAATATAGCCGTTTGAGGTCCAACGGTCATATTAAGGTGCTTATAAAAAGAAGGTTTTGTCTCCGGTGTCCCTTACCCCAAGTGACCGAAGGAGAAAAAGGAAGATGGTTCGCGTGATCCCCTTGGTGTTGAGCACGGTTGTGGTGGCATCAGCAATCCTTATGTTCCTTATGATGGATGCTCGAAACCCCTACCTCATTCTCGGGCTCTTAGTAGTTTTAAGCAGTCTACCCATTATTGTAATCGGGTTCTTAGTTGGGATATTTGGTTAGTGAGCTTTTCTTGTAGCCCAAAAAATGTAAGACCCTTCAGTGTTGAGTTGATTAAATAAAAGTTACGTGTTTTTATATTTTACATTCTGAATGTTTTAGAGAGAGAACTTCAAAAGCACAAAATTCCCAAATTTCATTTAAGAGGTTTGAAAAGTTCGGGGTGTTACACTGGGGCTGGGCCCAACCTGACTATGTTGTTGTCAATCTGCTCTTGGATCTAGTCCTTCAATACATAACATCACTGGATGGTGTGCCCCACGTTCTGGTGATAAGGGTAGTAGTTAGGGTGATCAGTGACATGCACCTCTTCTGGCTTCCAGCTCTCAGGTAGCCATACGATTCTCCACTCCAAGGAACTACGGAAAGAACTAGGGACCTGAGCCTCATCAAAAGAGTAGGTCCGATTCCTTCTATCTAGAAAGGGGGATCATGGAGGTTGGCCCGGAAGAGGGGCCGTAGGAGTATGCCTAGGAGGCGAAACCTGATTGTCTCACCTAGGTGGCGGCAGTGCATTACGTGGAGGCTCTGTCCAATTTTTATGCGGTCGCTGTTGAGATGGAGGATGCAGCCATGGGGGTGGACCCCCATGGGGCTGCAGATCTGGCCTAACTGGTAGCAACTCTAGCTTCCTGGGGCCCTCTATCTACACCACAATAGTGGGATCGGCTCTGGCAGCTCTCCTCACAGGGATTATAGGAGGCAACAGGCATGCCGGGATGACCTGTTGCAGAGGTTCTTCGAGGCACTGATCCTTGTCTGAGAATTACTAGAACCCTCCAGGGTAATTTGGTGTGATCAGAGAAGGAACCAGATCTGGATTGATGTTTCCCACACTCATTGTCAGTAATTTGTCCTGAGTTAGTGGCATGTCAAGGCAGTACGTGAGCCGCTTCCACCGGGAGACGAAGTCCGCGACCCGCTCATCAGGCATTTTTTGGCACCTGAAGAGGTCTGTGATGTTCGTCTTCTGGGTTGTGGAACTGAACTGGTAGAGGAATTATCTGTGAAGGTCCTCCCAACTAGTCACAGATCCGACAGGGAGCTGGTTGTACCAGACGAATGCAGGTCCTTCCAGTGTCTAAACGAAGCAACAGAGCTTGGCGACCTCCTGCTATGCCGGAGTACCTAGCATAGGCCCACACCTCAAGTTTATGTCGGCCAAGTGCTGTGGCAGGTCTGCAGTCCCGTTAAAGGGTGAGAAATTGGGGTTCCCAAACCCCAACGGGCCTGGTATATCATCCACCCATGCTGGGTATGGCTTGCCGTCCATTGGGATTGCCACCTGCCGAGTTTCGAAAGCCTCTTAGAGGGCAATGAGAACTTCCATTAGATCATCCAGACGTGGGTTCCTGACCTTACGGGGATTCCTAACCACAAGCTCATTTCCGGGCTCTTCAATCCGATAGTCAAGCTCAGCAGCTCGCAGGGTGGCTAGCAGAGCGACTCTCGGGGCAGCGGGAGGGAACCGAGCGGGGTCCCTTTGGTGATAACGCCACACAGGAGGGTTCGACGAAATGTATTGCGCCCTCTTTCCATGAGCTCTAGCCTCTCCTCTGTTGGCAAACACGGCATGGTCATGATTTCCTAGGGGAATCTCATCGAGTGGTAGTTTCTATTGCCCCTACTGTCCCGACCTACGGTCACCGTAGTCGGGCCGCCGCTCTGTAATGTGCTCGACCAGTAGCTCATCAACCAGCCTCTTCTAGTTAGCAAGTTGTTGGAGTAGCATGACCTTCTCGAGTACTTCCTCTGCATTCTGTACCAAGGCATATGGGTCGGCGAGCTTGACAGCCCCGACGTGCTCTTTACCCTTGACGATGTTTCGGCTTAGTGTTTATGCCTCAGTGGGTGTGGGGGGACCTAGGAGATTCCTCTGTTGGCGAGTAATCCTTTCAGAGGGGTCCAGTAGCAGCCTATCCTCAGGGGGTGAGTCCCCATCAAGGAGTTCCACAATGTTTCCCTCACCCAAATTGTCGACCATGTCGACCGTCGCTGCCCTTGGTGGCATTCCCTCAGGGCCGCCTAGTGAGTCGGGCTATTGGTGAATCGTAATGAAAAGAAGTGAAGCCTACTGCCTCCATCAACCGACATGCTCATGGGGGGAGGTCTCCACGATAACTTTACAGAGTACCTGAAAACTCTGGACGCATTGTTGTTGGAGATCCCTGTGGTGGCCAAGTGATTCGGGGTGCCGAACCGCGGGGAGCACAGCCAGGTCGACCCGGCGACATTGCTCACCGATATCCTCACGATGTGCCTGACTCCTGGGATAAGGTGCTCGCTGATGGTGAAGATGGGAGTGAGTCTCCCAGAGAGTCAGGAGGAAGCATTCAAACTCTCCAGAGGTGAGTGATTCTGGTATATCAAAATCTGATCCTGCGACCAGCCAAAATTTCTTGGGGAAGTGGCCTATCGCGAGGAAAGTCCAGAAGCTCCATGACTCTGGTTTAGGATCCAGACCTTTCTGACCCCACTCATCAACCGAGAATGGCCGGGGAACAGGCAGTGGTGCCGAGGCAGGCCACTAGGCCGGTGGGCTGGTTGGCGGAGAACACGGCGAGCATGCTGATTGGCCACCAAATCCTAAGTCATCCTCCAAGAGTTGTAGTGTCCTGGCTGCCACGTCGCGATAGGATTGGTTGGAAAATAGGCCTCCTGTAATAGTGTCAGTGATTTCTGAGGGAGTTTCATGTCGTGACTCTTCCTTCAGTCCCCAGAAAAGTTCTCCACCCTCTCTAACAGTGGTTGAAGGTGCTTCCGGAGATGCTAGTGGTAACTGCATGCTTGATCCCTGGAGGTATGCCAGGTCCTTGTTTTCTTGGATATACCTCCCGAGGAAAGAAGGGATCATATGGATCTCATATTCGGGGAGTAAGAGGCTGACACTCCATATCCCCATCCCATCCTTTGACTTATAGGACCAGGGGGAGGGCTTTGTCGCCGAGTCATACTACGCCTCAGAGTCTGAAAAACGGACTGGTTGGATTTCGGTCCGGATTTCCCAAACATTCCTTTTGCAGAGATGACGTCCCACCTTCCTTCCCCTGGGTGGCTCCTCAGGGCAAGGCTGATTTCCATAATGGGGTCCTCTGGATGCAATAGTGCTGAGACAGAGGGAACTGAAGGTCAAGGTACGGGAAGCACCGGGGAAGATGTCGAAAGGGACATGGGGAGGACCTCCATGCGGGTGAGTGGTTGGAAATGCAACGACACCATACTCGCGGCCAGTGGAAGGGGGCGTGACCCCGTACCCAGTGTAGTGAGCATTGGAAAAAGCCATACGCGGAGCGTAGCTGTCATGGAGAAGCCTTCTTCTTTCCAGATTAGTGGCACAGAGTAGGCCTTCATGGTGGATGGAGCTACCTCGAATTGGTCCGCGGTGGCCATTGCATGTGCCAACGTCCAAGAGAGTCGGCCCAACCTACCTGTGGCGCGGTCGGGGCCTCAATCCAGGTCAAGCATGTAACTGCCCCTGCTCAACGTGTGCGGAGGTCTGATAATAGGGATCAACAGTGGCTTGGGCCTCAATGGATGCTAATGTTGGTGCCCCAGGGCATGCATTATCTTCCGCTCGTGCCCAACGCTGGAGTCGGGACAGATGGGTTGGAGCCTGTGTAGTGGGCATAGAGATTGCCTGCCCCTCGGCCCGGGGAGTCGGGCGGCGACATCGACGCAGCTTGGCGGGGGCCCTTATCGTGGATCCTTGAAATGGGTCTCTGATCGGGTGAAACCGGACATCCCCTACCTCATCGGCATAGGGAGGGGAGGTGTCAAGGCACTCCAGAGATAAACTCCTGAAACAGTTGAACATCGGATTTGGGAGCAGTGGCTCCCGGCGCGGTCCTTGGGGGAAGCGATGACGGTGAGGCGCAACTACCTCTAGATCCAAAAGGGCCATGCCCCTGGTGTGGATGATCCTTTTCTCCTCATACCTATGAACCAGGTTGTTAATCACCCTTCGTTGGATGGTTTCATATGGGGAGAGGTGGCGTGAGTGCCCGACAGCTACGGCCGTCAGAGTTGGAGCAGCTGTGGAAACGGCGGGACCGTGTGGGGTGGCCACATTGGTATTGCCCCTACCCCTGTGCCAGTGGGCAGGTGGAGATCGAGCTCTGGATGCAGCGATCTACTTCCTGGAAGCAGGGAGATGAACCCATTAGAACTAATAGAAAAAGAAATCGACAACCTGTATCCCAGTGTCATTCTATCTTCCTTGGTCGATAAGATGGATCGATGCTGACGACGTCACAGAATAGAGTGCTCAAAATTCTTACTACCTCAACCCCTGTCGGGTTTCACGTATTAGTGCTAGGTGCCCGGACCTAGTGACATGCTAATCTTCCGACGCCCCAAACACTACCTATCTCTGTATCGAGGAGAATAGATTCACATCGGGTTCAACATTTTTTTGTTTCTGACTCTTTTATACTAGGGCGTGTGCGTGCATCCATCACAGAGAGGTGGAAGTGTAGCTTGTTGCCTCGCATTCCCGCTTTCCAAAGGCGAGCGGCATCCGTTCCTTGTTCAGGGACGTCTGCTATTTTATCGAAACCGGGATGATGGGATTTGAGTTCTTCCTTCCTTAGATTACTCCTTAGAGCTCGTCTCCTAGTCCGGTTCTCTTTCATAGATTTAAGACGTATTCGTGAACCTTGTTCCCTGTTCCATACTTTCATAGACGCCAGTTAATTGTGCTGCTTCCGTCGAGATGCTCCAAGGGGTCTGGTAGGGGCAGCAACCTTCGGTGAGGATAATGGTCACACTGGGGTGTCATTGGCATGTCTTGACGCAAGGGAATTGGCACGTATGTATTATGTCCCTTATTATAGGGCTTCATGAGGGCGCGGATGCCCGAGGAATCCCACATCGAATGAGGGTAATCATGTGCCATCTGAGGATTTCCTCAGCTTCCCATGTTTAACACGGGGTATGCTGCGAGTTTAAAGTCTTTCGGAGACGGATGAGACTGATCAAAACACTGAGAGTGGATCAGATGAATGAAATCCCTGAAGGGAACGCCGACATTGGGGCCATCACATGGGCGGCTTCCTGGATACTATGGAGTGGAATGGGCGGCATGATCCCACCGGGATGCAGCAGCCCGGGTAGGAATTAGGAGGGGTGATGGAGTGACGGGCTTGAACCTCAAGGAGGATTCCTACATACCATGTGTTAACATGGATCAATGACCACATAGTTCAGTGATGTTGTGGGACACCTGAATAGGAGGCCCATGAGGATGAACCCGCGGATTAGTGCCTGGAGGGAGTAAGACCTCCGGGCTAGGGAATGAGATTCATGAGGCACGTGGTCTCGAGGTAGAGTTCAGGATGAGACTTGGGTGTTGGATATGGGGATTATTCCTTGAGGTAGCCCATGATGGGGAATATAGGGGCTTACGCTCTGAGGCGGCCCACAATGGTGCTAGTGAACCGACACGAAGGGGTCGGAACAACTGAGTGCTGGGATTGAACCTCATGGGGGCATCCTACATACCATGCGTTATCACGGATTATAGTCCACATAGTTCAAAGCATACATTTTAAAGTCACGTGGGATGGGAATACAGTTTAACATCATGTGGGATGGGCATACTGTTTAACGTTATACGGGATGGGTATATAGGTTAATGTCATGCAGGACGAGGGCATGCAGTCTACGCTCTGAGTCGGCCCATTAGGTTGGTGAACCGACACAAAGGGGGGTCGGGACGACCAGGTGGTGGGCTTGAACCTCATGGAGGCTTCCTTCGTACCATGCGTTTGCCCGGATCAAATTCCATGTAGTTCGCTGCGATTGGGATTACGCTCTGAGGCGGCCCATGATAGGATTTCATGGTCGATGCTCACTCTAAGACCATGTGATTTATGCTTAGTGTGAGAAACAAGAGGCAGTAGGGACCAGATGATCACGTCTCGAAGGGTGAGTCCGTGAGAAGTGGAGAGGGGCTTACGCGTTAAGCGGCCCAAAGAGGAATCATGGGCTCAAGCATGGTTATCATCCCTTAGTGCTGGGACATACTCCATGATTAAAGCATGTGGTGCGACAAGGCGCAGTGGGAGAGGGACTCCACTGGCCTTGGTAGTGGGGAAGTACGGAGGTGCATGGGTGAAACCTTCCGCAAAAGATGCTAGGGGATTACAATTTGAGGCAGCCCTTCCCCCACGGAAAAACTCCACTCCAAAAGGAGGATCTCATTCCATGTCAGGAGGATTCCATTCCCATAGAGACGATAGGCGTAAAGAATGTCCGAGTCGGGGGGACCCTACGTGCGAGGCACGAGGTCAGACGAAAGGTTAACGTCATGTGTTGAGGACAAGGTTCTTGGAAGTTTATCATCCTGCAGCTCGGACGAGGTGGGTTTACTCCACACACCTAGGGACTACATGCCCAGCACCCTCTACCCGTTGTGGGAGGGAAGGCATCAGCAAGGCCGTTGTGAAGGGGGGCCACAGGGTGAACCATTGAGGGGTCCACGTTAGAGTGGATATGCGATGAAGAAATAGCTGTTAGAGTGACTATGAGAAGAAGCATGAGGAAAAGAAACGCAATGGGAAACACTGCCTAAGGGACCTTGAGGTTACTTCGTATGACCCCAGATGGCCGTATAGGAAAACAACGCATAGCGTGCATGCCCGGCATGGAAGACATCGGGCACCGGCGCAGAGAGGCACCCAAGGGGCATCAAGGTGAGGGGTCATGGGTTTTGCATGCAAAGAGAAGGTTTGCACACAAAAAACTGGGATGGCGTACAATTGGGACAGAAGGACAGCGCACAGATAGAAGAATGCACGCAAAGGGCTTGGATTGTGCACGGGGGAAATGGTCGATCCCTAAGTCATGGAGAAACCTAACAGAGGTATTACACACAATTTGGAAGGAATTTCACGTAATTGGAGTGGATTTCACGCAAGGGGAAAGGATTGCGTGCAAAGGAAGAAACCGGAGTGTTTGGGAAATTCACTTAACCCCGTGGGGTTGCGCGTAAAGGCGAACTCCGGGGAAAGGTTGCGCAAAAAGGGGAATTACCTGAAAGTCATATTGCACGCGCGGGAGTCCGAATATCATGCACGAGAGATGGTCTGAATTCCTCAACCTCAAAATTATTGGGGTCAGCTTTTATTTATAGGCATTCACCGGTGCGGTATCTAGGTGGCATGCGAAATCTTCCGCTCTAGGACCATTCGGTGCGCAAAGCCTCACCGCGCGGAACCGGGCGCACAAATTTGCACGCCATGCCGATTCGTTTTCGCGAAACCCAGGAGTCATTCACGCGAACATCATTTTTTCACGGAAGTCCTCCTTAATTTCGTGCTCTACTCCTAGGTCCTCTGGACCGAGCCTCTGAGTCTGAATATGACTTCGCTTCGTCAGTTCGAATCTTCCTCTAGGAGTTACAGACTTTTTCGGTGTCTACAGAGATCTATCAAAAGACCTCTTAAGAAGATGTAAAAAGACTTCAGGCGGATGCTCATACGAGTTAAAATAAGCACCATTGACTCCATTATTACCATGTCTGTCCACAACTGAGTAAGCTAATCTATAAGGGTTTGAGATGATATGATTTATGGGAAGAAGATAATCCAAGAAGCTAATAAATCTGTTAGTAAGATTTCATGATAAAAGATAAAAACCCATTTTGATGGTATAAAAAGTAACATATGAATCACTTTCTAGAAAAATATTTTCCAATCCACATATCACATCTTGCTCCACCAAAATATTGTTATCAATCATTTCATCTTAAATTGCAGAGGCTAAACCACAGGAACCATGAAAGCATCCCCTAAACTTACCGTGGTGATCCTTGAAAATAACACCACATCTAGAGGGACCAAATACCCATTGAGGCCTCATAGGAATTAGCCTTAATCCATCCAACAAAACATTTATTTCATAAGACCTCAAAAGTACTATATGGATGCTAGAAATTACCTTTGATACAAATTCAAGTAAGAACTGAGAAATCATGAATTGAATTAAAGAATAAGTGCTTCCTAGGTAATCTTGACTCATGAATAGTAGTATGGATACATTAGAAACATGCATTGACAAAGAAATGTTGACCACCATGAAGGATTAGATATTGAACCGACCAGATATAGTGCAGTAATTCATAAGTAGCTACCTGAAAAAGATTCATAAATTGGGGTGAAACTGGAGTGAAATGCGAATCTAAAGAAAATCCTCGATAGAGACCATATTTGGGATGGAAACATTAAATATGTCTAAAAATTATTTCTACATAGAGGCAATAGTAACACATAAAAGAAATAGATAAAAATTATCTATATTGGAAACAAAGTCAATAATGGGGTTCCCCGTCCAATTAGATTTCCAAAATCTAATGGATGAATCTTTTGAAACAAGCCATCAAAAATGAGAATCAATTGAAGTAAATATAAACTTAAAGGCTGGAAAAATAGATTAATCAAGATAATTAAAAACACCATTTTGAGAAGATTGATAAATTTTTTCTGAAGAAAATTAAGAGCCTTAGAATTTTTGTTAATGTGTTTCCAAATAAACAAGGATTTCAAGAAGTTAGTCAGACGTACAAGATTTTAAATTCCCAAACCCCTAAATCTTAAGGCTTAAAAAATCATTCCATGAAACCATTTCTAGCATTCATTCCATGTTGTTACCACTCACAATGATGTTTTTGAGAGACACATTGATGTTCCTAATCAATGAAATAATCCATATGTACACCATAAATAAGTAAAAAAGTTTGGAGATAATGATAGATTTAACCAAACAAACCCGACCAGCGATAGATAAAGACTTTAATTTTCCTTGTAGCAATTTGCCTTAGAATATTGATAATGATCTCAGAGAAATAGCAGGCTTTTGGTCATCCCCAAAACAATGTAACCCCTAAGTATATGAAGGGAAGGAACCCTTCATGAATTATCAACTTCTAAGCAATGTCAATCTTCCATGAGATAATAATATTTTTCCCGAAATAATAAAAGGACTTGTCCCAACTAATCTCTTGGACAAAGATAGAAGTATAGTGCAAAATATCCCTTTGGATATTTTTAATGTTCTTAATGTCCCCCATAGTGAAGAGGATAATGTCATCAGCATATAATAAGAGGGTTGGAGCATGAATCACTCTGCCAGCGTTTTCAACATTCATTTTCCCGTTTCCATCCTTAATAGATAAGAGTATACAATTATAATCCTCTAAAATGGATAAAATGATAGAAAAAATTGGATCACCTTGTCTTACACCTCTAGAATAAGTAAAATATCCTATGGGTGATCCTTTAACAAGAATGTAACTATGGTAAGAGATAAGAATGGACGTTACCCAAGAAATAAATGAGTTCTCAAACCCGAACATATGAAGAACCTTGCAAATGAATCCCTAATCCATGCTGTCAAAGGCCTTCCTAACATCAGGCATAATAGAAATGATTCCACCTCTAGATGATTTCTTGAGAAAATTCACAAATTCAGCAGCAGTAACAAGACAATCTTGAATATATCTCTCTTTGATAAAACAAAATTGATAAAAAAAATAATCTTTCTAGAAATCAAAGCCAATCTTGTGGCCAAAATTTTGAAAAGGAATTTTTAAATTGTATTGACCAATGAAACTGGTCATAACAAATGAATTTCAATTGAATGTTCTAATTTAGGTATAAGAGAAAGGAATCGATCATTGATACCTTGAGGTGGGACACCACCATTGAAATATTGAATGAAAAGTCTAAAAACCTCATTTTAAATGATACACCAATATGTTTGAAAGAAATAATTTCCAAAAAAATCTAGATGTTGAGAGAATTCATTTTTGAAACTTAAAGTAGATTAATTAATTTCAATGTTCAAGGGAACAAAGGCGAGAAAGAAATTATATTATCGATTAAACAATTTAGGAATGATGCTTTTCACTTGATCATTTTTTATAGGGGAACCAATAAAAAGATTACTAAAATAGGAAGTAACATGATCTGAGAGATCCCTTTCATTATCAATAATCTGATCACCATCAGTAAACAAAGAAAGAGGTTTAGAAACCTTTTTAATTCTATGAAATGATTTAAATAACATGGTGTTCTTATCACCATCCTTAATCTATTTTGCCTCATTGTTGTTCCTTTGTAGGGAATAATTAATGTTCAAGAGGCCAATAAGCTTGTTTATAATCTCATAGTCCCCTTGAAGACCATCAGAAAAAATATTCTTGTTATTATGCTCTGTAATATGCTGCAAAGAATTTTTAGGGGATGAAATATCCTGGTCAATAGAGATGAATTGGTCTTTTCTCCAAACAATCAAATATCATTTTAGATTTTCATTCATGAAAACACAAGAAATTCTACAATTCTTTTAATTAATAGAATTCCAAGAGTGCTCCACCAGAGAACTACAATCAGAATTATTAACCCAGACCATGTTAAATCTGATGGGAGGGGGAGATCCAGAATCCCAAAAAATAAGATCAACTAAAATAGGGTGATAATCAAAGTTCATCCTTAGAAGAGTTATGCAAGAAATAGAACCCCAAAAGTCAAGACAAACTTAATTGATGAAATATCTATCAATAATACTTTCCACAAATCTGTTTAATAATTTTTTGTACCATGTGAACATTGAGCCGACCAAGGTTACTTCCAATAAGCCATTAGAGACAATGCGGGACCTGATTTATCTGGAAGAAATAAAATTAGACAAAGCTCTCATCTTCTCATCAGGAAACATGATATAATTGAAGTCACCAATATTTACCCAACTACAAAAGATGGTAGATTTGAGAACATTAACATACATCCATAGCCACCTTCAATCCTGATAGATGTTGAAATCATACACAAAACAGAATAAGTGATGATAACCAAGAAATTGGAAGGAACAAGTGATGTGATGCTCACTATTATAAACTAAATTAAGGTATGTTAATGAAAAATGAGCCAAGAACCAAAGGATCTTGAATTCATGTATAAAAATATTGTTATCCACTAAATTAAAGCCTAAATAATCCAATTTAGAAATATTGGTGAAACGAATCTTTTAGGCTCAGAAATCCCAATAAAGATTGATTTATGTATCCTGATGGAAATCCTAAGGGATATAATTGCATCATGATTAGCCAAACCATGGAAATTTTAAAATAAAATCATAATTTTAATTTGATAACGGGGTTAGATCCCACTTTTTTTAGTTCAGAATGTCTTACATTACTTGATTTGGGAGCTCTCCCAACATTATTTTAGGGTTATTGTCATCTTAGAGAAGGTCCTTGATATCAGGGCTTCGATTAACCTTACAATGATAAGAAGATGGATTGACTTTCAAGGTATTAACATGCTCAATTACAAGAGAATGCCCCTAACCTTTTGATACCTCAATAAGAACTACTCCTAGTGAGGGAACCTGGATAATATGATGCACGATATCATTTTCAGGTAGAGGAGGGGTAGAAATAGGTAAAACCAAATTCCCAGAACTGCTAATCGTGTAAATTTTTGAACTGTAAGGATCATTTTTTGATTGACCAAAATCAATAGAACAGTATGAATTATCTATTTTGAAATTAAGAGTTTTTAGAAGAAGAATACTAGTAGGATAACATAATATATCCTTGATGGAGTATGTTTTACAAATACGAGATTTGGAGGGGATAACAACAGAATAATTATGTTTATCTGAACTGATAAACACAACATCTTCAACACTTCCAGATGCAACTTTAATAGGTACCAATTCACCAATTCTGACATGTTTAGAAGCATAAGATAAGGAAAAATAGACAGAACATCATCAAATTTTCATACCAAGTTTAGAATAGGATTACACTCTTCAAAAATCTGTTTAATGCCCATATCAAATCCAGACATAGGGACATCATCAGAGTATTATTCACATTTAAGGGACAAGAAGAGATGAAAAATTTCCTTCTTAAAAACATGGAATATGAGATTATCCAGAATCATTGTTTTTAATCCAGATGTTAAAACTTAAATACTAGTATAACATTCAGAGATAATGTAAGAATCCTCTTTGTAGTAAAAATCAATTGGAAGACAACCAACATGGAATTTTTTCAATGAGGTAACCATTTTGTTATCTTCTTTCATATGAAATGTCATCCCAAGAAGCCTTCAAGGGAGAGGAGGGGCCAAAACACTCTATAGAAGAAACAATAGGAGCGTGGGGATCCTTCTAGATTGTCAAATTAAGAGCAGATATATTCTTTCTTTTTCATATTTCTCAAAAAAAATATTCATGGCCTCTTTGTTCCATTTCCTTGAATTCTTATCATGGACCGTAGAAGGTACAACAATTTTTTTGTATTGTCCTGTAATGAGAAATAAAATGTCCAATAATTTTGCATACATCATAGAAATATGGAAGAATCTCATTTTCATGATTGATTTCAAAATTTCATCCATTGTCTTGGAATGAAATGAATTTTGTCCTTTTAACTCCTAAATCAATATAAACAAAAATATGAGCATGTAGACCAATATCACCATCCATTGTTATCTGATCTAGCCTAATTGGAGTACCAGGGCAAGAGGCAATGTCATTCAAAATCCTGGGAAGCCAGTAGACCCAATTCAACCCTTAAAACCGAACCCAAATCTATGTATTGGAATGTTTGATGTCAAAAGGATTGATGATGATATCCTATTAGGATAATCTATGAATTACAGGTTTAATTTGAAAATTAACAAGGTTCTATGCATTGATCAGTGGATCCCTAGGTTGAAAATGGAATTGAGGTATAATTTTCCTATGGGAATCATTTTCCAATCCGTCATACCCCAAAAATGTGATACCCTATTTATTAGATCGTTATAGGACAATGGTTTAACCCCCTTGGGGTAGATAACATGACCGAGTTATGAATATTTACATAGCTCCATCCACTATTGCATGACCTACGAATTGGACACCACCGTGAAACCACCATTCTCTAGCCTTCTAATATTTGAGTTTCATGAAGAATCAGTTTTAATAGGAACTTTAGAACTAGTTAGGGATCCCGCAAAAGAAAGGGTTTTCTTTTGCGAAACGATGGGTTCAACTGAATCCAAATATTGAATACAATCTTCTAAAGTGGAGAGAACATATTTGGAAGTCGATTCTCGTTTAGGATTAGACAAACTCATTGAAAAAATAAAGGTGAAGGATAGAGGATCCTAGATTCATCGTTGCCATGAGAAAAATGAAAATTAAATCACTCTCTCAGACACAATATCTCAATTCACTAATCTTGTACATAAATATGGTATATTTTCTATCAGGTTATCACTATATAATAGTGAAAAGAGAGGATATCCTCAAGACCTCATTTCATGTATTATATGGACATAATATGCTCATAGTGATGGAATTTGAACACAATATTTCTATAGAAATATTCATGTACATTTTGAATAGAGTATTCATGGATTACCGTTTAATAAATTTCTAGGTTTTTTACGATTCTATTCTATTTTTCTCCAAAATTATTAAGGTGAATGGGAATCATTTAAATTCCAGACAAACAGTTTTTTGAAAGGAAATTTAATTAGAGTAGTAAAGTAAATATGAATTATAGATATTCAAAGTATCATTCATTGGGGTTTTATCACTATAAAATGAATAAGTGTATATTTTATAAAAAAATACAAGAAATTGAATGATGAACTAGAACAACATATATGATCAAAATATTTTTTTTTCTTGTATTAGAAAGGTACAATCATCGATTTTTGATAAAAAAATTATCACTACATTCACCCCACAATCCAAGATAACATTGAAGGGGTGAATTTTATTCATGAATGATGATTGCAACGAATGAATAAAATAGATCAAGAATATGCTAATCACTTAAAAAAATTCTCACTTTACACACTTGTGATAATGATTTATTTTCTATAGTGATGAATTTAATAAAAACTAGTGTTGGGTACTAATACCAAATTAATAAGTGATATCATATGCCTCCAAAAACTTAAAAGTACGCATGTAGAAATACCAGGTTCATGATATATAATTCATAAAAGTGATCTTATCAATGATTATTGGGGTAACTTATCACTATAGATAAATTTTTTTATCATGAACATATTATAAAATCCTCAAGTATACATTCAAAAAAAATGTTCCAAATATTTGATAATAGATGTTGTTAAAAATGATCAATGTTTATTATTTTTTAATCCATTACCAGCATAGGAATGAATGAATTGTTTAAGATGAATTGATTATAAAGAATCTTACATCCCTATGAATTATGAATATTAAAATAGATCCCATAATTATACACTTAAAATTGACAGAAATTATAATAAAAAAATATATTCCTCTTAAAAATCTCAAATATAAACTCAAACATCCATTCATGATATGATAAAGGATGAACATAGATATGTTGTGGTTATATGAAAAATGGATGTTAGTATTCTAGAGTTCCTCTTTAAAAAAGATGGAGTAATATGGTTTGGAACCCAGATATGTTTCCCATAAAAACAATGAATGATGGGAAATCACCTAGATATTGTGCAAACCTAATCCTTTTATAGTAATATTTGATGAAAAAACCTGAATATATATTTTAATCAAAAAATAAGTTTGGTAGACATAAATATAGATATTTTGTTGTTTGTTTGTATATTTTTCGTATTCCAATATTTTTTTGTTGAATGACATAATTACAGGTGTATTCTGGAAACATTACCTATACAAGTATGGAAATAGACAAACATAATAATTTTTCTATAGAACTCCATAGGAAGCCTAATTTCATTAATAACAATTGGGTAGTAGTTTATTACCTTACCAAGTCAATGCACTTTAATTATATTAAGGATGATTTGACTCTCTTTCAAATATTCGTGGAATATATATGGGGAGTTATGACACTACATAAAGTAACACTATCATTTATATATAATTGATATATAAGGACTAATTTATGATTGTAGAGAATAATTTATCAAGAATTGAATATATTATTAAGATTTAGAACTAAATTTCTTTATTATATGGATGGTCAGTTTGAATGGTTAATCCATACACTATAAGAGATTCTAATAATATTTTCAATTGATTTCCAAAGATATTAGACTTATAATAATTCCCTAGTGGTGTTGTAAATAACAATTGTTCCATTTTTGAATTAAAATATTACCTTATGATAGTATACATGGGAAGAGTTTTATGGATCAAACATATTGGGATGTAGTTTTAGATTATAATCTAATGGTACTGGATATTATCTATGAAATTGTAGTGCATGTTCAACCCATTCAGTATTTATGAAATAAACACCATTAGATAGAAATGATATGCATACAATCATTGATGGATCGTGGAGTATTTTTTAAATGTTAAATTGTTCCTTTTTATATCGCCATATATTGAAGGCATGAGATTTTGGAATAAGGATAACCTTAGTGTAGGATACTTTAGAACCATTAATATCCTTGATCGCATCATAGACGTTCCCTATCATATATCACTCCCAACTATCCAATCACAGCTACACAATGTGTTACATGTATCACTTTAAAGGAAATATAAACCATACCCCTTAAATATACTGAATCCATAGGTGGTACAATAATAGAATGATATTTCATATTTTAATAATTAGGTGAATATCATATATTAGAGAGTCACAGTTATTTAAAACAATGAAAATCAGCTAGTAAATTTGTTGTGGTGACACAAAAAGTTTGATAATGTAACATGGGAACTAAAAGGTATGATGAAATATAATAATCATTTGTAGTTTTAAGGTATGAAATTAAAATTTTAAGGTAATATTAGTGATTGTGAATATTGTAATGAAATGTACATTTAGAAATGAAATTCTGTTTTAAAAGAGTATATGCCTCACTAAGAAAAAAATAATGGTAAATAAATGCATAATTTTATTTTTGGAAAAATATACAATCTGTCATATTTAAATGATTGTTAAGAATCATAACCATAAAAAATATAGTCATTACATAATGACCATTAATAATAGTACATTCAGGGTTATAATAAAGCACATTTAGAAAATTCAAATGAATCTATGCCTATGAATAGTTGGATAATACTCTAATAATCCCACTTATAAGAGCTTTTGGGGGAGATATTATTACAAGAATTTTCCATGAACATAAAAAATCATTGATTTAACCACCAAATAATAATTGAGACCATTTATGAGATAACTTATAGCTCATTGATATCACATCCCAATCCATGTACAATAAACCATTCCAAAAATATCAATAGTCAAAACGTATACTTAGGGAATGAATTCATGTAAAAAGTTGTTATGAATATATACCCTAAAATAAAAAAGTTTTATATTTTTTTTAATAATTTATTTAATTTATCAACTTTTTATTAATACATATCAGTTATTAGTCAAAATGTATGATAAAATTTTGATTTTGATATGACAAAATAAAAATCATTGTTTTTGGAAATAAATTTTTCTATCAATAAAATCATTATGATGAATTAAATAAGAATTGTCAAGATATTTTATAATAATTTTATAAATATATATTATTTATTAAATATATATTATTTATTAAATATAAATTATATTTTAATCATACAATGTGATATGAAATTTTTATAATGGTTAAAAATCCTTTATTTTCAAAATAATATTATTTTCAATAAATAGAGATTTTTTACATAAAATTAAAAATTATCATATTCAGAAAATAATTTTGGAAAAATATTTTTTTTTTAAAATAAACACTTAAAAGTTTTCAACTAGTTAATTTGTCATAATTTGTTATGATATTTGAATTTATTTGATGAAATTAAATACTATATAAGTATATTGTGTGTGTTATGAAATCAAAAAAACAAAAAATTGAGGTTATAAAAACAATACAAGGTTTTCATGACCCATGTTATTTTACTCATTTAAAATAATGTTTTTTAATATATTATATAAATTTTATAAACCCTTAATGAATAATCAAAAACTATATAATATTATAAGGCTTGAAAAATAATTCATTATGAACATTACCAGATTCCACATAAAAATGGAATTATTTTAAGGATATAGATTATTAGAATTATAAAATAATTCATTCCACCCATATTTGTTAGAAATAATTTTCAAAACCAATGGTAGATTTTGTGGTAAGTAATAATTTATTATATAGAATCGAAAACAATAGTTAAGAAAATAATATTGAATTCCCCAGTATTTTCCTCTATAAATTCTTACAATATCTAATTAATATTCACTCAAAACAATTATATCATGAATTTAATATTCCCATAGCACTCTAAATTCCTCACAAGGTTCACCTTTTTCTTAAAAATTTCATCCCATGATTTAATAAATGTCCGCTTATGGTAAGAGAACTTCACCTTCTAATATTTATTCAAGGGACTTCCTTACATTAGGACATTCGATTTACCATTTTTCATCAATAAATGAATTTTTACATACAAAACATATTTTAATTATGATTTATATAGGATTGTAGACACATTTGACTTCCATTAAACTACCCCATGAATCATTATGTACTCTCATTATATTGTTGAGAATACATAGTTATTTTTGATGAAAAAATTTGCATAATTAATAATCCTCCTTATTCCCACTTATGTGTATTCACCTTGATGTAGATATTTGTTATTTAATAGGGAACTCCATCATAATAAACAATGATACTTGGTGATTGGATTAATACAGATGAAAAAGAATATTTCTTTTTATGATCATTGATGTTTACATGAACATATAGCTTATTTGTGTGTGATATAAAGGCTAATAATTATATAAATCACTAGTGTATTGGTTGATGTTTTTCAATAACGATATTTTATTTATGGGATAATAGAGTCAACGTTACCCATTATGGTAAATTTTTCACTATGATACATTGTCATTGAAGATAACATTGACTTATGTTTAGGTCGTGTTTATATTGTAACAATACAATTTTGATTCTATAATGTTAATAAGTTATATCATGTATAGTTAAACTTGTTGATGACTCTATACACTTTTATGTCCCATTTAATTTCCTATTGAATCACATGTATTACTAAAATTGGGTAATTAATCATATACTCCCATACAAGATATTATATCTCACCCATTTTTTATGTGCATCCTCTGGTTATCCCATGGAGTTTTATAAATCCATGTAATATAAGCACATGTTTTGGTGTTTTTCAATAATATTTTGAATTTTTAAACATATTTATATAAGGAATCAAAATTAAAAAAAGGAAAAGGCCACAGAATATATTAAGGTTTTATTATGTGTTTCACTATATAATAAATCTTGAATTAAAGTGTATTAATGTTTTTATTTTCCATATACCATTGATCAATTTTTAGGGCCACACTTTTAAGAATATTTGGATTAGCATGTTCATATAGACGAAATTTTCTTGATTTCACCCAGTAAACCATGATTCAAGGTCAATATGATTTACATAGTATATTCCATGATTTCCTGATAATCCGTGCACAACCTCAAGGATCCATATTTCTTCTTAGAAAGAGAACATGTGCTCCGCATAGTGAAAACTAGGGTGAATATATACATTATTAATAAATTCATATAGTTTTTTATTTAGATATAATAATTCCATGGTGTCCATAATATGGAGATTACTTGATATAGGTCTTCCAAAAATAATTAAATTAATAGTGAAATTGACTTCCCATTTTGGAGGAAGACCAGGTAAATCCTCTAGAAATATTTCAATATCTTCCTAAATGAAATTTACTTCCATAATTAAAAGATTACTTTTCTCTTACCTAGATGTTTTTTAATCTTTTATCCTAAGAATTTGATTTAAATGATCTACTCAAGGTGGATCTGGATAAGAACAATTTGAGGATTTTTTTATCTAATGATAATGGATTTTACATTATCCTTACAAAATTTAACTTAAATCGTTTTGAAAAATATTTTCACATAATATTTTGAAATCCACGTCATTCTAAGGATTATATCCAAATCAACCAAAGCTATAATGATAAGGTTTGAATCTGATGATATTTTATGTTTCAAAAAATGGAATAACTAACACATATTTATTAAAATAATACTTAATTTGGGGATTTTAATTATAACTTATTTATTAAATTAGAAATGAAATGTCTAAATTTATTTGAAAACTAGGAAGATATAAAAATTTGAGATGAAATAGAATAATCTAAAGAATTGGATAATTTTGAAGAAATTACTAACGTACCTACGACCACATAATTAAGAACATCAACGTCTTTAGTGGTTATTGTATTAGATTTGGAATATCCCTTTGACCAAATATTTGTTATATTACCCGGATACATGGATCATTTATTTGAATAATTACAGATTTTATTGTAGATGAATCATTAAAGAAAATTTATTTTTTTTCTTCCCCTTACTGTTGTTAGCTCAATGACCCCTTTCTACTTACTTATAGAAATATCCCATGCCTTTCATTCATTTCCCAATTTTATTATTTAAAAAATTATTACATAACAGAAATTACTTCATTAAATTATTATTCATTGTTTCCTGACCTATTCTATGGTTTTCAAAATACCTATTATTATATTTATTTCCATAGAACATATATGATCTATAAAATTCCTTCTCTGTTTTGATTGAACATAACACTATTTCTTCATATGATGAAAATTTTAGTAAATCTAGTTACCTCCAGAGACATGGATGTAGGTCATCAAGGAAATGATAAGTCAATTATTATGAATTGTCTATTTAATCTATTGTATACATGGCTAGTCTTGTGAAGGTATCCTTGTAATCCACAACACTTTCTTCTTCACTATTATTTTAACAAACGAATTTTCTATTAATTTCACATCACTGATCATGATTAATGTATTTGATGATGAAATTTTCAAAAAATATTCTCCATTTCATATCCTCTATTTCATCTTCCCCTTTAATATTCTAGATCAGTTTTCTCCATTGATCAGTGTAACCCTTGAGATAATATACTTCCAGTACAACCTTTTCATTATTATTGTATATCAATGCCATACCAATCATTCAAAAGGACTTAATCCACTGCTCATCTATGACTAGAATAGATGTCTGACTAAATGATGTGGGATTGTTACACATAAAATTATTCAACATAGGTTTAGTATGGTTATTTATCATAACCTATGTAATATATCATAATGGGCTCATTATTTTATTATATACAACACTAATTTAATTGACTTTTTAAATGGGGATATCTCTCAATTGTCCATGGGTAATGATTAATTTCCATCCATTGGGTTCCATTTCAAAATAATGTCATATACCAAATTAGGTTTTGAATCAAAATGGAAGATTTCGATAAAGAATAAATCATAACAAAAATTGAAAATTTATGCATGGATAATCTCAAAATCATAACATGGTTTCATTGGGGTCAAATTTACTTTCAAATCATTTATAATTGTTTTTAAATAAAATATGAATTTTTATAATCATATCCCTCTAGGAGATTCAGACAACATTCATAGAAAGGTTAGTTTTCGTGAACCAGGTTACACTGAGTTAGGCTTAGGACAACTTTTTGGAGTAGTTACCCTTGTGTATATTTGTGCCAGATCCATGTCCACCTAAAGTATCTAGTCTAGGATAAATATCAATTAATACACACTTAATCTCTACCATACCATAATGTAACTATTTTATTCAATATCTATCATCACAGTTTTTCTTAAGGTTATGTTCACTAAACTAGGTTTTCTAAATATACTTACCAATTTTTTACTAATATTTTTTTGATACCAATTATAGAAAACCTAACCCCAATAGCCCAGAGTCTATATTAATTTTATTAAAAAATAATATATAAAAATGATCACATATGCATAGATCGATAAATTTTCTTGAAGACAATAGATGCGTACATGGTTCACTTATTACATTGATAATTTAACATGGAATATAACAAAAGAAAAAAAAAATGGATTCTTGTCACTTATTCAAAGACTTAAACATCATAATATAGGGAAGGAGAAAAATAAAAGGTTGATATTAAAAGCTTTGTAAGGGTTATATAATGTAATAATGAGTGATGCAAAGACATTAAGGAATATATATTATGTCATGGTAGGTATTATAGAAGAAATATTCCCAAAAAAACATACAAAATAATAATGCATACATATATTTTACCAATGTGAAATCATTAATGAAAATAATAAATTAATACTATATAAAACTTTTATTACTTTATTGATGATATTAGTTTGGTACACGAACCATCAAACCATGATGATCGATTATTTATGTGGGTATATACCCATTTAATTCAGTTTGGAAATAAACTAGAAGGGTTTATCAGTAAATTTTTTGTCTCAGGAGACCTGTAGATACATCAGGGGTCTATAACCAGACTCTCCTATCACTGAATGTCTAGATCATTTGAAATTAATGGATTAAATTCCATAACTGTATTCTATTTCAATATACATATTTATTAGAGGATATATATTCATCAATATTTCCCTAGTTAAAACAACATTCAAAATAAACACCACGTGTAAAATTCTATATAACTAAGATAATAAAAAAATCAATGACACAGGAATATGTATATTTAATAAAAATATAATTTAAAATGAAAAATTATCTTTACAAGCTAGTATATACACCACATAAGATTCATTATGTGCACAATACCATGTAATTCTCAATGAAATGGAAATTTAGACAAAGTCCCTTATCTTAAGACTTAATATGTTCTTCACATGATCATAGAATCCTAGACAATGAGTTTAAATCCATAAAATAATTAATTTGGAACATTTTCTACGTGTATTTATTATAATTTTATTATGTTCATTTATGACCCCTTTAATTAGTTATACTTTACAATGTTATCGTTTGGGGGAGTTCTTCTCGTTGGTTTTCAAGTTTAGTTTTCTTGAATATATTTAGGGAAACACAGGTAAATTTCTATTAGTTTTCCCAAATTAAAATTATATGTTTTAAAAAAAGGGAAATATTTAGTGATTATATGTAGGATATATTTAATTATTTTGAATCATTATATAAATTTTTAATTATAATCCTTTAGATTATTTTGGAGTAATTTTTTCATCATATACGAGTTTTGTCTTATGAATAGTTATTATGTGTATATATTTTTTCTAGAAAATTATATATTCTTTCATAAATATATTATAGTCTTTTTTATCCATTAAAATCGATTTTTAACATCTTTTATGGTGTAATGGAAATGAAAAAACACATCATCCACGAAGGCAGTAAATCGATACCTCATGTACGATGTTTTAATTTTTAGAATAAATGGGATAGGATATGGGGATTGATGATGAATGTACCATTATCAAAATAATATTATAGCATATGTAAGATACTAGATTTTGCATTCATGTTTGGAAATAATATTTAATGATAGAATAAGAAATAAATAAATAAAATGTAAATAAATGAAAGTGAAAAATGATTCACCTCTTAAATTCTAATTTATGAGAACCTCAATAAGAATTTTTTGGGTATTTGAATGAGAACATAGGGTCCTAAATGATGGGGATATGTTTTGGAAATGTATTTTATTGAAACTTGACAATATTCAAGGATTTTGTGGTTTGAAGAGAGGAGCCAATGAGGGGTGGTATTTATAATGGAGGAGAGAGTGTTTATTAAATATTTTATCCATTATTTTATTATTCTTGATAAAGACAATAAATAGTGTTGATTAGTATGAATATTTATACTAATTGGTGAAATTGAGTTCTTAATAATGTTTCTTACATCATCCACCAATGAAGAAATATTGTATTTAATATATAATATATATATACTGTAAAATATCAAAATTTTCTATTAGAAAAAAATTCATGTATTTTAGGAAATTTGAAAAAATTTACCCAAACTAGTTTTTAATATATTAAATTAAAAAATGAACCCCATTTTATGAAAACAATTTTCTTAATTTTTGAACTTGTTTAATTAAAATCGTAATTTACTCAAAGAATACATGTTTTAAAATTATAAATGATTTTATACAAGATTGATTAATTAACAATGCACTCATAAAATTTTCTTATAATCCTAATGTATCATATTTTTAATTTATTATTCTAATTTATGAAAATAATGTTTTTAAACCATTATATTAATTATATAATTTAAAATAAAATATTATTTTTTATGAAAATATAAATTTTTTATTAATATTTTCTAAAATACTTATTTACTTATAAAACAATATAATTATATCGTATAACCATTTATATGACGCAATCATTTTATTTATACTTTTACAGGCGAGGTTACTATTATATTAGATGAATTACTATCCCTAAGGGTTACATTACTATTCTAGAGGTCATGTTACTATTTTATTTGTATATGTTTAGAAATTTATATTAAAATATATTATTTCATGCATTATTCATTTTTAATGTTTTTTATTTTCTATGTAATTTTCTATGTGTTATCAAATATAAAATATGTATTTTTAAATAAAAGAAAACGAATAAATTGAAATTACATAAGAATATGCATAAAAAAATCTGGGGGTGCCATATCATGAGTTATTATATATTATTTAATAAAAGGTAAAAATTCACAGTGATTATTAACCTTATGTACAAAATGGAGATTAAAGGATATATTCACTAAATTAAAATGTTTATATTGTATCAATCAATTATTTTAATAAATATTTTATCCGAATAACAAAAATTGTGTCGAGAGAATACATCACATGAAAAGGTAAAATAAAATCCAACTTATTAAATTCAATTGAGAGATAATGTAACAGGAAAATATACACATTAATACATTTCTATAATGAATGAATAAAAGAAAAAAAAATATATAATTGAAATATTGTAACCTTAAAAATATATATACATAATATATTTATATTATATTATATTTTTATAAAATTTAGAGAAACTAGTACTCGCCCGTGCTACTGCACGTCATATTTGATTACTAAGTTTTCATATAATTAGAGAATAGTATTTATAAAATTTTGAAATAAATAATAATGTTGAAAAAGAAGTGGATAAATTAGGGCATAAAAAAATAATACATATGGTGAGAAAATAGAACTTTTAATGGTTGTCTATTTATTTTAGTATGTACTATATATTTTAAACACAAAATCCATTTTCATAAGATACAATTTTTGGATAAGTGTAAACCATAAAAAACATCTACATATCAACCACGCAATGTTTCTTTTTCAATGAATAAACATCATGAGTATAAATGGTTAAAAATAATGTTGATACATATATATCCCAATGAAAAATCTGAATAGAACTACATCCTGCAAAAAAAGGAGACCAACTGGAAAAACCAACAGCCCATCACATGGGAGACCAAATCCAACATGTTTGATTTATTATTACACCAAAATGGAGCATTTAATAAACACCTAAATCCTCTAACAGAACTTTGTGGAGCTCTACCCTTCAGGGGAAGCACATCAAGAAACATAAAATATATAAATGATCTAGTGGCATTAAATCACACCAAAATCAGGAAGAAGGCTGATGAATCTTCTGGAGGAACAACCAAATCCACCAATCCGTTTAGGTTAGAGTCATTGATAAAAATGGACCATTCAAAAATATAATTTCTGGAATCATACCACTACTCCCCAGCTATTTTTTCTGACATCTGGGGCCTCTTGAAGAGTTATAAGAGAGAATTAAAGCTCCCTAGAATTCTGACATGGATCCATAGGATTACTAAAAACAACTCGATTGAAGTAGATGTATGTTATTGAGAATAAGATGGTAAGGTTTTAGAGGTAATAGAGAAATATGTAATGTGGGTTATCAATTAAACAGAGTAGATATTATTCAGAAAAGAACATGAAGTATAATTAATAATAATAATATACATACCTCTCGATAGTAATATTAATCTTTCCAGCATACTCTTCATGAAACTATATTTATTGTTTGATGTTGTGTGTTCCATATCTGCAATCATAAGAGAAGATATTCAATAATAATAATTTTCACAGTCAAGAAGCTAATATTTAAAAATAACAGTTAAAAAATAGAAGATTTTAATGTAATCATATTGTTAGAGGCATACTGAAATTAAATAAGGATTATATTAGTTATATAAAATTTAAATAAATATATATAAGTATAAGTATTTTCATAGAAAAATAGAAATTAAAAAACAATTCGGAGGAAACTACTTATTGGTAGAATGTAAATTAGATGAAAACTATGCACTACATAACTATTACAGTAAAAACATATGTTTTCCAGCTCATATTTTTCTCATCTTGAAACATGTTTTTATAAAACAAAAAACAATGAAAATGCATCAATTTCCAAAAGTCTAACAGAATAAAAAATTCATTATGAATGATCATTTATGGGTAAAAATTCCCTGTACATGAGACTTCAATGAAATAGTCACTATTTTAGTACCTAATGAAAATTCTAGATGAAGAAACTAAAGTAGATTATTTTTTTGCAGGATAAGGGGAAACACTAACATTGTACAGAACATAATACATCTATTCTAGAACATCAATCCATAATGAAATTTATACATAAAAATTCCAAAGTAAATCCATCAGTTGCATAAAATCCCTGAAAAAAAGAAATAGTCGGATATGTGTACTAAGAACTTTGAAAATGTTATCATGAAAAACATTATTTTAATACGTCATTGAAAATCCTTTGACATACCTATAGTAAATTAGATTTAATTGGGATTCCACACCAGATTTCAAAACCATCACGTTGTTGCTACCTTCTACCGATGATAGGCTAGTAAAATGGATGACCCACATTAGTTTTAGCACCTACAAAATCATCCAAAATAATGTGGTAGTGTTTCCTGGATTTTTATTTCTAAGATATAGTTGAGGAATAAGAGGTAATGATCCAGGAGTTTCAGCACATAAGAAATCATCCAACATGTTTACCTATAGATACAATAATGTTTACAAATAATAAGACATACTAATGAAGATTACCTTGATAATATTATGTATTCAAACCTCGCATCCTATAGGGATTCCTTCAGTACATACTAATACCGCATATCAGACTATCCAAATCAACCTCCTATGGTGATCATAAGAAATCTAGAAACAGTTTTACATAAGAAATATAGAAACACTTATTAAGAAGAAATACATAATCAAATCTAATCTCCTCCCATATTGAAACTTGTGATATTTTGAAGATTACCTTGGCTATATTAAAGTTGTAAAAACTCATAGCATATCAAGATTTATTCAGTACATACTTATGCTAAATATCAAACTATCTAGATCAAACTAAAATAGTGATTATAAGCAATCTGGAAGCACTTATGCATAAGAATCATGGAAATGGTTATGCATATTAAATTTGTAAAAATAGAATTTGTGAGAAATTTGGAAACAGTTGAATAATAAATCCATAAATATCTATGTATACCTAATATGGAAAACAGTTACATATAAAAAATCTTCGAACACTAAATTTTTATCAATGTGTACGAAACTGTGTAAATTACACGTGCCATCTGAATGCAGGTTCACCTAATTGATATTTCCATGTAATATAATGATATGGTAGGTAGATCTATATAGAGAAGTCAATGGGGACGTAGGAGTATCCAAGATATAAGGTGACATTATTAGGGATGTAAACAGAATGAATATATCCTATAAAATCAATAATTCTTAAAAAACAAATACTAAAAAAGAGGGTATACTCTTTTTACGTTCATGCATCTATAATGGGTAAACATACATGTGCCTTCTATTTGTAACTATCTTCATTGTACATATAAGATATCTTTGGAAAAACATGACATGTTTACTTCCATACAACCAGGGCAATAACGGACAACAACATATGAGAACACAACATGTGCGATGAATCTCATATTTCCACTAATACGATCAACATGTGAAAATATAAGTCACCCTCTACCAATTATGGCTGGTATGATTGATGGATGGTTGAATCTACATAGCTCATGAATTCCACTCAATGGTCAGTATCATTTCTCATTGAAAACAAAAAAAATATTAGTGCATCATGAGAAGAAAATGAATGTATATAAAAGGGGAACGATGCAGAGGATGGTTTCCAAATAATGAAGCCCAATGTTCTCTTTCAGAAACCTTATTGTAGTGGAAAATAAAACCAGGAGTTGGAGCATGATGTCAGTGTAGTTCTGCAGGAACTGTAGGTTGAGCATAGTGTATTTGCAAATGAGAATTGTAAGAGTGTCTTCTGGAAATTGTGAGTAGGGGTGAGTCTTATCGTACTATATATTTTTCATTAAAATAACATTAACTGTTAAAAATTCAGATTATATGGTTTAGGGAAAGAAACAAACCATTTTCTAATGCATAAACATCCCAGCAAGCTCCTCTTACCATTTTACTCTTACACATGGTGTCCTCCTATTTCATGCCCACTTAATCAGTAAAACTAGACAATATCAATAATATTTTTATATTCAAAACCATAAAATCATCTCTATCATAGCTAATAAATGAGGATGCAAGACAACATCATGTTAAAAAGTTGGGTAGTCATAATATAAAATGTACCAAAACTAAAAATTTTGATCACGATCAAGTCTGATCATAACACATATTTCTCCATTAAAAATACATTAACCATTAAAAACTCATCTTAAATGGATTAGGGAAAGAAACAAACTATTTATTAATATAGAAACATCCTATCCAACTCCTCTTATGATTTTAATCTTACTCATAGCAGTCCTCATGTTTCCTGCACACTTAATCTGTCAATCAAGACCAGATCAATAATATTGTTTTAGTTATAAACATAAAATCATATCTATCATAACTAATAAATGAATATGAAATAAAATCACATTTTTATAAGGTGTAAAGCCGTAATATACAATGAACCAAACCTACAGATAAGAAACAACGTTATATTTGGGATTCTCCCTATGAACCAAATGAAAAAAGTGAATTTTTTATTCAAGTACTACAAGAGACACTAAAAAAATATGGAGGCAATGTCGAAATCTTATTTCATAGATGGTTATAAATGCTCTACATTCATTCTGTCACTTTATATCATTCATAGGAAACTTTTTGGAAGCTCCAAGAAACCCGTTTATTAAAACAAATTTTTGACTTACAAAACAACCAATAGAACATTAGTTAATGCTCATAAACCCTATGAAAGTAATTGAGGTGAAGCAATATGACCTTTTAGAAATCAACAACAACTGGGATTCATCCATGACTTCTCTTATAGAATAACTTCACTAGTGTAATTGAGGAAAGAAAGGCTGACCAATGTGGTTCTATATTGAAAGGCTTCTATAGCACAACACCAGAAGAATATCCCCATGACATCGCTCAGAATGGTGGTATTTAAAGAATAATATAACAAAAAATCCATGGACAATAAAGAGGGAATTCAATTCACATTTCTCAAAATAATCAAAAAATAAAAAATGAGTAGAAACTCAAATGAATCAACACTTTAACATAATGAGTGATTCCAACATGCAATGTTATTATTAATTTCATACAGAATATTGATAAAATATTAGCACTCTTATCACCAAATACAAAATTAGAGGAGAATCGTAGGGAAACCAGGAGCAGAAGCATGATTCTTGCGTAGTTCTACAGGAACCTGTAGCAATATCACGATGCAGGCATGGTTATGTGGGAAATATTAACTTATGAATATATGGTATATTTTTTCATGAAATAAGGATGGAACACCCTTTGCGTAGATAGTTTCACTAAATATAGGAAGTGGTATAGTAATGGTGGTAGATCGAACATAGTGGATCCCCAATAACTGAAAGGTGAAAGCAGTAATATTGCATTACATTGTGGAAGCTTAGTATGAATAGGACTTGATGGATAATTTCTAGAAAAAAATAGCCTAGTGACATAAATTGACATCCATAATATAAAACAATGCACAGAAAATTACATTAATTCATCCAAAAATAGAGAACATTATAGAATACCAATGATAAAAATAGACCATGAGTAAAAACATTAAATCATACAAACCGGAAGAATAATATCATCACATGAAATCAAACACACTAAATAGTCATGTTAATTTTTTGAAAACTAGTTGAGTAGTGCAATCAAAAAAACTGTTTCCAAAGGAAATTGAAATAAACCATAACTAATTCGAAATTAAAAACAATGAAAAATTGGATAAACAATGATAATAGAAATTGATACCAACAATGCATAGACCATGGAGCATCCGCCAATGTATACCTAAATAGAGTTTCTAATAATGTAAGGAGTCTACTAGAATTTGTAGAAGTGGATGAGTATGGGGAATAGTTAGATGAGATGAGGGATTTGGGGACTAGGATGTTGTATGGTAAGAGGTACAGTTAAGGAACTTATTGGAGATGAAATATGGAATCAACACATTTTCATAGAATTAATTCATCTTATGGGGAGATGGGGTTCTATAATTACTGTAGATGACGAATACCTCTAGCAGGAGGTGTGTGTTGATTTTCTTGAAACTGTGGAGGAGTTAAAGGAAATCGGGAACCCAAAAAGATGGGGGTCTAGTTTGAAGTGGACATACAGATAGAATTTATCATCGTATATGAGATTGGAATGATTTTTGTGTAGTGGAAGAAGAAAGAAACTAGTATTTGTAGTTTGGTACAGCTATGTGAGAGATGAAGGTAGAATGGATGAGAAGATAGAGGCGAAACCCTAGGACGCTCGACGAATGGTGGGTGAAAAAAAACCAGGAGTAGACCGTCACCTATAATCCACGAATTTTGGTAGAAATATGTGAAGATGGAGGTGACAGATTTACCAGTATCCCGCATTCTGGATGGTGTTGTGGACTATGACAAGAAACTCGATAGAGATGGTTGACAAAATAGTAGAAGCTTCTCGAAGTTTAAGAGCTTGTTGCTCAAAATACAACCGAAATAGAAATGTAGCGATAACCGGACAACGACAGTAGATGAGGAAGAACTCGGTGACCAAATAAAATGGGGGAAGCGGTGTAGATTTGGGTGGTTTTCCAAATTAGTGGAACCACTATATTTGATAGAGGGAAACCAGAGAGGGAGAGGGAATGCTGAACGTGTGAGGGAACATGCTGACATGATCGAATGGAGAGGGTAATTAGGGGGACATGAACATGATAGAGAGGTATGGTGAAACCAGGATAAGGAGGAAGATGAAGTATGAGCACGACAGACTACAAGGAAACTGGGAGGATGATGAGGCCATCATCAGGAGCTTACGGGAACCTAGGTCACGAAAAGCTGAATCCTGACCATGATCGGGAGAATCAAAAATGTGGACAGTATAGCTGAAACCGAGAGAAGGAGGAGGTTAGAGATGGAGGGCTACGGACTGGAGGTTGACTGGGAGAGGGAAGGTGATGAAGGTGGGGGTTCGAGGGTAGTATAGGTGGCGACCGACGATAACCTCAGCGGTAGAGGAGGTGGAGGAAAATTGAGATACCACGGGGCGGTGAGAGTAACTACTTCAATATAAAATAATATTGTTTAAGGAAAAAATTATTTAACATCATTAAAATACTTATTACTGGAAATATAATAAGAATAAATTAATTTTAATAAAATATATTTTACTAAAAATACACCATTCATGAACTCTGAATTTTATGGAGAATTGATGGTAAAATATGTTGTTTTTATGAATATTATATCCATACTAATTTTATTATTAACTGATTGGAATAAATAATAAGAAAAGATAATATTTTAAAATTTTATTTTCCTATAATGTCATTGATCCATTTTATTTCATAATTCCATTTTAAATTTTATGTTCTGATTATAATAATTTTTTATAAAAATGAAGAGAATTTTCTGACAAAGAAATAACTAATTATATTATAATGAAATATAGGGATTTATTAAAAAACAATAATATATAGTTGGATAATATAACATAATGTTATTACAAATACCATGACTATAATCGAATCACTAGTATATAATAATGACTTTAAAATTTAAGTAACTATTTTCTAAAAAAATGTGTATATTTTATATAAAATAAAAAAATAAAAAATAAAAAATTTAAATTAAAAATATATATATATTACATTGTTGGAATTTGGATATTTTTTAAATACATATTTTATGAATTATACATTCATTATTATAAAATTATTTTCATCACTTTTAGGATATTAATAATTTATTATGTTTTTTATATATTGAAAAATTATATATAAATTATATATAAATTATATTTTTATTTTTAATCATAAAAATTAGATTTTCTTGTTAAAAAATGTGTTATTGTGTAAAAATAAATTAATAATAGAATACAACTTAAACAGATATGGCCTAAAATATCTTACACTATATCCATTGATTTTGTGTATGAGAGGATTCCAAACAAATAATTAACCCAAATTCACTATTTTATTCTTTTTGGAAGCACTTTCCACTTATAACTTACCTATCATAACAAAAAATACCCTGGTCTCAATTCTAAAAACATCATTAAATCACCCAATGTATCACAAGAACATAAGTTTCGTTGTTCAAAAAAATAATCCCAAATACTTCTTCAAAACATGTATTGAAAACATATAGTACATAATACCATAATAATACATTGCATTTAATAGATATCCAAACATTCAAAATAGTTTTTCGAAGTAGTATGGAGAAATGTCATGCCATTTTTATTTCAATTATATTTATTATTATTATAAATCTTCCTTAGAAATGTTAACCACAACCACATAATTATTTTTTTATCCTATGTTTACAAAAATTTTGTTATTTTTTGTATTAAATATTTACTATCTTCATTAGAAGTATTTGAAAATATAAAACATCATATGTGCATATGTTTGGACTACTGCATCCATGAATGATGTTGTTAATTTCTCCTAATCAACATGAATGGATAGTTATAAAAATTTATTTAACAGAAAATATGATATTTAATAAATAATTTTGATCATTTAATTATAAACAATAATCGACCTTTCTATACTCTCATTTAAAATACAATGTAAACATTTGTAGCATGTACGTGTAGATTACAACCTATATAGTCAACAAGTTTCATTTTCATCACCACCTAACATAGTTAGATATAAAGTATAATATATATATATATATATATATTGTAGAGTAATATAGTTGATGATTACGGTTTTGAAAGGATTATAATTAAAATCATTGTCTATTATAATGTAATCTTTTGATACTAGTAAATTACCATAAAAAAAGTTGTTATGGATTTAATAATCTAAAATCGTAACTAAAATTCACAATGATTGATATTGAAACATTATGAATCATCAGTTAAATTATATTACAATACCTTTAATAATATGGTAATAATGATCATTTGGAAATAAGTATGGTTTTTTATTTATATCAAAAACTCAAAAGAAACTATCATGTTTCCTAACATCTGATGATAAAAATAGAACACAACTAACTAATAAAAAGATAATTACTTATTATAAAACTCTATTTTTAAAGGAAAAAAAATGAAATATATTTTTAAATAATATTTTAATATATTTATTTTTATTATAAATGATGTTGAATCTTCTTCATGGAAGTCTATAATAAATGTAATTGATTTTATAATACAATTTACACTCATTGAGTTATGATCAATGTTATTTAACATTATTTTGATTAGTTTAGATTAATCTTCTATAGTACTAAATTATACTTTTTATCTTTTTATGATTATTTATATTTAAATTTATTTAATTGAAATAATTTTCTGTTGAATGAAATTCCAATTATTTATTCATGGAGTTCTTTAATTAAAAAATTAAATATTTATAAGAACAAATATCATCAAATTTGTTTGATATTTCACTTCAGTATACATATAATTTGAAATATAATATATTTTCCTTTATTATTTTTTCTTATAAGGATGCATTCTATCATTTCTTCATCCTATTTATCATTACATATTTCTAAAAAATTGGATAATTATATATTAATGACATGTGTTTCATTATAAGTATATGAAAATTTTAATAGTTTTTTATTTTATGATCATACATTTTATCATCCACATCTCCAACAATCTATAAACTTTAACATTTCTTAAATGATCATTTATTTATTTATCTTTTTAGGTATTGTTTAATTTTTATTTTCTTATCAACTTTATGAATATATAACATGGAAGTGACACATAACTTATATATTTTATGGAAAGTTATAAAGGGTTTATTAATAGGTTTTTGATATCTGTTACATTTAAATTTTTTCAAAAAAAATTATCTCATTTTATATAATTTTTTATGAGTAAACATATAAATTACACTATGAAATAGACATTTAATGTGTTTGAATATTATGTATCAATTTATCTAACTCATGAGGTTACATTACTGGATACCATTCAGAAATTTTTGGATACCAAATTTTTTATGACTTATTAGTATGATATATGATTGAATTTTGTGAAAAAAATTAATAATGATTAAACTATTGATAATACAGGGGTCCTGTATATCGTTATACTGAATTGGGTATTTTTTCATATATCATGATATAATTTTTGGAGTGCGGACATGAGGTTGTTATCTATATTTACATGATTGAGTTTTGACACAATGTGGTTGATAGGTACACAATATCAATCATGGTTATTATTTGGATATCAATTTTAAAAAGGATGGGGTTTTAAAAAAATTATTATGTCCATAATATTTATCATGAACAATATGTGATTATATATGTTCATATGATAATATATAGACATGATATGGGTAGATTTTGTCATAGTGTTTTTATATCCAATTATAATTTTTATCCCACATTTCTATGTTATATGACTATATAACTATGTAGGGTTTATTACTATTGTGTCATGATTCACCAAAAAAATATTAATATAATACATATGATATTTTAATGTTTCGGGTAACACCCCAAGCTTCCACGGTATGATTCACTTTGAATAATTTAGTAGCATGTCTTGTATGCAACTTCGAGTTCTAACACACACCACAACCAATCAAACTAGCCGTTATGATTAGTAATACACAATTTTTTAAGTTTTATAAAATTTATATCTCAAAATGGACTTCATTTTTAATTTAGAATATCAAAATTATCCTAGGGTAAAATTTTGGAACTTTTCGGATAACTATTATATTTTGATGAATAGTGAAAATTACTAAATTTTTTAAAAAACAACTTTTTTAATAAAAATAATTAATAGTGATAAATTATGAAGTTAAGTGGTTATAAAGTATATTTAGAATATATTTTTACATTTTAATAATATGACGTTCATTGGAAAAAATCTTAAATTTAAACCGGACAGAAACAACTGTTAATCTTTTTATAGTTATTATCTCTTAAAAGCACGCTTTTCGTTTTAACAACTGTAATTAATTTTAAATTACTTTCTTCTACTTCTGTGTTTTGAATTTTTAAATATGGATTCCATATTTGGAATCAGGAGGTCCAAATTTTATAAATATTTAACTTTTATTTTTAATCATTTTGAATAATTACTTCGGTAAATATATTATTTACCATTGTTAAAGGGTAAATCAGGTAAATGAGGGTAAACCAAATAATATTATAACAAAATTAATTTACCATAAAACGTGTCCTAAACCAATTGGTTGATACATGTCCATCCATGGGAATCTTTGGGTCGATTTTGGGACCCCATGGATCCACCTGCAAGTGATAATGACACTTTATATTAATTAAGTTAAAGTAAATAAAAAAATGACATAAGCATATATATTTTAGAAATTTTTTTACATAGGGTTATATATATTATATTTTGGACTATAAATATAAATTATAAAGATAAAAATATTTCCTACATCATAGTATTTTATTTATAATTTTTAGTCATTGAATATTTAAATTTATTTATGACACAATAATGATTCAGTATTTTCCTTATTAATGAAAGAATCAAATAATTGGTATTATAAATATTAAAATAAATATAATTTGAATGTTTTAATTCCAAAAACTAATTTAATTGAATAATATGACATTTTAGGATTGATTAAATGAATGTGGTTTTAATTAATAATGTTGTTATGACTTTAAAAAAAATAAATTATTAAATATTGTCAAAATTGATATAAAAGTGTTTTTTAAAAAAATATTATATTATTAATTGATATTATATTTTTAAAAATCTAAGGATTGGCCAAAGTGCTTTTATCATGATATGTGTATCATTAATGTACCACTTGGGTGTTTTATGGAAATTTATATTATGTTTATTAACTATATAATATAAAAATACAAAGTGAAATGGTAAATGTCAAACTAATTAACTAAGAGTTAAAACTAAAATATAAGGTTATTATATTGACCCAAACCTGTCTAAAACCTATTGGATGAGTGTTTTTGACCCATTCCCACCATAAAATTTAAATAATCCTCATTGGATAAATTAGAAACTGAATATGAATATATTATAAAATAATCTTTCTATATTTTCTAAAGGTTCCCCTCACCCCTCTTATATAAGGGCACTCTCCCTTCTTACTAATTAAAACATTCAATGCATTTTGGATCAGACAAACCCTACCCAAATACTCTATCAATTTCCCTCACTTCAACCTAGAGCCCTTACATTAGTCAGAAATCCAAACTAAGGGGCCCTTTTGATCAAATCAAAAGGAAGAACCTAAAGAAGAGGTAATGTTTTCACCACCCTCTTTCATGTTCCTTTCTTCTTCAACTTATTCTTTCTTTGTTATTTACATTATAAAATAATAACTCCAGTATCAACTATATAATATGATGTTATCATAAATATGGTACAACCATATTCAGTATTCTATCTATCCTTTGAATGAAATGTCACCATACGTGCATACGTACGGCTTACCATATCCACGTTGTGGTGTAATTGTTATTCAATACATTATTATTTGGATGGGTATAATAATGATGTGTAATTCATGTAAATAATTAATATAAAATGATAATGATTCTGTATATATAATATACTATCCAATTATATATTATATTAATATCAAAAGAATGATATTGTCGCTCGTGCATACGTACGGACTACCGTCTCCACGAACGCGATGAGATTCCTTCCCCGTCATATCCATTCAAGTATAAATCTTATTTGAGGATTAAAAATAATGTTTAAAGACTTGATACCATTCTGAATATGAATATGACACAACCTGTCCATAACAAACATGACTTACGTAATAAAACATATAAAAGAAAATCAGTAAGTTAACACCCGAAACGACGATAATACTAAAATATTATTAACAAAGAATTATTAGAAGATAATATATGATATCATAATTATGTATCTAGTTATTTTATAATTTAATAAAAAAAATTAACTATTATACATGAGGTTAACATACCATCTACTCAGAAAAATTACAAGGTAAGGGTTTATTTCACAGTCTCTTCATTATCCGATGTTGTTTATACGTAATTATCTACTGGGACCTTTTTATCATCCACATAAATGTTTTTCTAAATGTATGTAAATGAATTCATAATATTTTATAGATTATGGGTTAAATTAATTTATACCCTTTTGGACTTTTTATAAGATGTTTATAAAAGAATCCTTCCATCGTTTTCCAAACAAGGTCCTTTTTAACGTTTTCAATAGAATTAAGGTAAGAATGTCTTTTTTAACATATATCGAGGGTTTGACTTTTTCCTCCATTATAGAATCATCGAAGATTCCCTTACAATATTATAAGAATATTTTCAAAGTAATGTTTTCTTTTATAATTATATTACTTTTAAATGATTCTAAAAAATGATATATTTCTCTCAAATAGTTTTGATTTCATCTATGTTAACATCATTTGATGGATTTTAGGATTTTTTGAAGTTTATTTATTTTGATACAAAACATCCCTATTGTATTGAAGGTTTTTTGATATATTTGACTATGGATGTGTTATTTTTATACCATTCATGGTTTATGGAGAAATTATTGACATTTCGTATACTATTTTTAATACGAATGTTTATGTTATGTTTAAACCTGTTCATATGAGGAATACATTGGACTTAATTTGAAATGGGTGGAGCCCGCTATAGCTCCTCGATGCATCGGTAGGTCTCATGAGACAAACTAGTGTCTTGGCACAAGGCCTTGACAAAATCATATTTGTAGTCTTGGCACGAGGCCTTTTCTATGTGGTTATGATATTCTGGCATTATGCATTCCATCAGTATAGAAGTGGTTATTGATATTTCCAGTGATTATTCAACTAGTAGAATATCCATGGGTATAAGTAAATGGAATTACATAATTTTGTCTTTTCCATATTATGCTGATGCTCATGTTTAAAAGGCGTTTGTTTTAGTTATACATTTCCTTAAATGTTTATGCTTATTTATGAAAGTTTCCTCTATATTATTATCCTTACTGAGCATCTGAGCTCACCCCTGTCAATGTTTTATTTTTACCAGGATGTGAAGAAGTAATTTATGAATGACGTGCATGGATAGTATGAGGGGATATGAAGACAAGATGTTGTTTTTGTAGTTTTCTCTTTATGATGTAATGTAAACTTTATGAATGTAACTAGTTATTCCAAGGATACTAAACTAATCAGTCTTTCGAGATTTGATCTTTCTTGTGATCATGCCAATGTTATGTAATAACGCACCGACTCTGGGTTATTGGGGTTGAGAAATTACAGTTGGTATCAGAGGAAGTTTAGTACAAACCTTGGAATCTATATTTAGATAAACATTGATTAGAGAACAAAGACCTAAGATGGACTTTGAGGATTAGTATAGAAGAACTTCCTAGAATTTTGGTATTGTATAGATTTTTTGAGCTTTCCTAGAAATACATCTCTGTCTGGATACGAGAAAGTAGAGGCGGCTCTAGCACAGATGTACCTAGGGGTAAAACTCAAAAACCCCACTTGGAGCTAGACTCGAACGTGAACTGATTCTTGACAAAAATCCTTGTTGCACTCTTGGTTATGACACTCTCGGGGGATATACTTAGGATAATTTTCATTTTCTTTACAATCCATTATGAATGGTTTATGAGTATATACTTTCCCAAAGAAAACATTTTTTTTAGGATGATGGATTAAATCCATAAGTAGTTCAATTTATGTTAAGTGTTTTACAAGTATTGAATTATGTATTTTGATTCATAAAATGATCTAGTTTATGCCATTTTTTAGAAATGACACCTAGTGGAAGAAATGGAAACTATATCAATGCACGCACTCCATGTAGAGATTTACCTCCTACTCAAGATAATTATTGTGGAGCTGGTGATGAAACTGGTGCAGATCAACTTATCCCCATACTAGGACAACTCACATATGTTATGAATAAGTACATTACCAATATGGAGAACCCTAATCCATAGCTTGGAGGATAAATGTTAGACCGCTTCATGAGGAAACAACCACCAACATTCAATGGGAGTATAAATCCATTGGTATTTGAGAAATGGATAAGTTCTTTAGAAAAAATATTTCAGGCTTTGGGGAGTAGTGAAAGGGAAAAAGTTATCATGGATGTTTATCGCCTCACTGGAGATGCTGATCAATGGTGGTCATTGATACAAAACACAATGGAAGATTATGAAGTATCAAATATTTAATGGAGTGAGTTCAAATAGATTTTATTAGAAAAATACTTTCCTCGTGACCATCGAGCTGATATGGAAAGTCAATTTCTGAGTCTGAGACAAAAGGAGGATGAGAATTTAACAAAGTATGAGGCTAACTTTACAAGGTTAGAAAGGTATGGTGGAGGTTATATACGTAACCAAAGAAGTAATATTGATCATTTCATTTTGGGGTTAAATCTATTTCATCGTCGCGCATTAGTGTCACAATCCTTCTCGTCGTACGAAGACATTGTGTGATGTGCTATTAAGACAGAAAGGGAATTCTCTAAGTCATATGACTTTAAAGAAAAGCAAGAGAAGAAGAGATCTACTAATCAATCTGGTAATGGAAATAAGGGGAATAAGGGAAAAGTTGAATATCCATCCTGTAGTAAATTTGTGAAGAAACACCCTGGTACTTGCTTAAAAGGAATGAGAGTCTGTTACAAGTGTGGTGAAAAGGCCACCAAGCTCGTGATTGAAAGGGGAAGAAGGAAGCTACCAATGTCTAATGCTACAATTGTGGGGATATGGGACATTATGAAAATAAATGTACTAAGCGTCAAGGGAACGTATCTCAGAAAAGGCCAAGGGACCAAGTCCAATATTATGCTATCACTATGGTTGAGGAAAAAGCTCCGAAAGATGTGGTGGTAGGTAATTTAATGGTTTCCTTAAGTTTATAAAATGCATTATTTGATTCTAGATCATTGCATTGTTTCATATATTCCCCGTTTGCTAAGAAAATTAGATATTTCCAATTTGATTTAACAATATATTTGTTAGTTAAAAATCCTAAGGGAAGTATCATTGCAACAAAGTTTTGTGAATCAGTCCCCATTTGATCACATAAATGTTATTTATCCACTGATCTCATCATCATACCTATGATTGAATTTGATATAATCCTCGGTATAGATTAGATTTTGGACCATGAGGCAAAAATTTATCGTAAGAAGAAGAAGGATACTATTTTTGATGATGATGATAAGGACCACCTTATCTTTAGATAGGAATCATCACCACCTAATTCTTACCTAGTCCCACCCCCAGTAGCTAAACTAAATTAAATTATTGGGGAGGAAGAGAATGAAATGACTGTGGGTGAGGAAAAGAATGTTCAAATAGAGGATTTACCTGTTGTGAAAGAATATGTAGGTTTGTTTCCAGAAAGATTTTCCTGGACATCCTCCAGAACAAGAAGTTGATTTTTCCATTGATTAAATTCTTGGATCAAGGCCTATATCGAAGACCCCTTATAGAATGGCCAATGTGGAATTAGTTGAACTAATGAAACAACTAGAATAATTGAGTAATAAAGAATTTATTCTCCCTAGTGTATCTCCATGGGGAGACCTTATTCTTTTTTTTAAAAAGAAAGATGGATTTATGGGGTTATGTATCGACTACAGGGAAATCAATGATATAACAATAATGAACAAGTATCCCCTACCTCACATTGATGATTTATTTTACCAACTGCATGGAGCTCAATAATTTTCAATGATTAACCTACGATCTGGATACCATCAGTTATGTGGGAAGAAGGAAGATATTCTGAAGACAGCATTTCGAGCCAGGTATGGACATTACAAGTTTAGATTAATGCCTTTTGGATTGACTAATGGACCCCCAGTATTCATGGATCAAATGAATAGAGTTTTCAAAGAATATCTCGAGGATTTTGTGGTAGTATTTATTGATTATATCTTGGAATATTCGATAACCTACAAATATCATGAAAATCACTTTCTCATTATATTGAAGACTCTAAGAAGACATGAATTATATGGGAAGTTTAGAAAGTGTGAATTATGGCTTCAGGCGATTTCTTTTCTTGGCCATATTGTCTCTAAAGATAGAATCTCTGTTGATGCTTGTAAGACCAAGGCAATCCAAGAATGGCCTGCACGGATGAGTATAACTGAGGTATGTAATTTTATTGGTTTAGCAGGTTATTATCGACGTATCATCCAGAATATTTCCCTGTTGGCTAATACATTAACAAAGATCACACGTAAAGGGGTTAAATTTGTTTAGACAAAAGAGTGTGAAGAATGTTTCGAATAACTAAAGAGAATATTAGTCAATTATCCTATATTGACTCTGCCATCAGGGAATGATGGGTTCATTATTTATAGTGATGCATCAATGAAAGGACTTGGTTGTGTCATTATATAGAATGATAGGGTTATTGCCTATGCATCACGATGGCTAAAAATTCAATAGAAAAACTACCATACTCATGATCTTGAGTTAGCTGCCTTAATCTTTTCTTTGAAGATATGGAGACATTATTTCTATGGTGAAAATGTGAGATTGATACTGATCACAAGAGTTTGAAGAACATTTTCTCACAGAAGAAACTCAACATGAGGCAAAGGAGATGGCTTGAACTACTCAAGGATTATGATTGCATGATATACTACCACTCGGGGAAGGAAAATAAGGTGGAAGATGCTTTGAGAAGAAAAGCTCATGGAGTTTTGAACTTGATGAGAATTGAATGGGATCCTATTTTCATGGATCTAGTGAATATGTATATGGGAATTACCATGGAAGGTGAAACATTGATACTTTTTCAGATGGTTTCAAAAACCATCTTTACTAGAATGGATAAAGAGTTCTCAGACCAGTGATGAAGAGGTTTAATAGAAGATTAAAGCTATTAATGATGGTAGATTTAATGAATTTGGGTATGAAGATGGAATTTTGAAATTTGGGGAGAGACTTTGTGTTCCCAAAATACCTGATCTAAAAAGGAAATTGTTGGAAGATGCTCATAGTCCCAATTTCTCTATACACCATGGGAGCACCAAAATATATAGAGACTTGAAGGAACATTTTTTGTGGGACAACATGAAGAGGGAGATTGCTGATTTTGTGTCAAGATGTATGGTTTGTCAATAAGTGAAATTTGGAAGGCAACAGCCTGGAGAGTCATGCAACCTTTTCCCATACCATAGTGTAAATGGGACAATATTACGATGGACTTTGTCATGGGGCTACTAAATAATCCTAGAAGGAACGATGAAATATGGGTTATTGTTGATTTTCTTACCAAGTCAGCACATTTTCTTGCTATAAGAGAAGATCTACCACTTGAATGTATAGAAAGAGTATATATTAATGATGTTGTGGGACTTCTTGGAATACCCCTATCGATTGTTTCTGATCGTGATCCTCATTTTACTTCAACATTCCGGAAGATTCTTCAGGAAGCCCTGTATACTGAACTTAGTTTGAGCACTGCCTACCACCATCAAATAGATGGACAATTAGAACAGATTATTCAATCCTTAGAAGACATGTTTAGATCATGCTCACTTGACATTCAGGGTATGTGGGATCAATATTTACCTCTAGTATAACTTTCCTATAACAATAGATTCAATTCAATTATTCAGATGGAACCATATGAAGTGTTATATGGAAAGAGATGTCCCAAGCCAACATGTTGGGATGATGTTTATGAAAGAAAACTCATAGGCCCAAAACTGGTGGAGGAAACGATGGAAAAAATGAAGGTAATTCCAAACCACATCAAAGCATCTCAATGTAGGTAGAAGAGCTATGCCGATAATCGAAGGAAGGATTTGGAATTTCAAGTTGGAGATCATGTTTTCTTGCGGGTATCTCCATGGAAAGGGAGTTATACGTTTCATTACGAAGGGTAAATTGAGTTACATGTACATAAGAACATTCAAAATTCTAGAACGAATTGGGGCTGTAGCTTACCATTTGGCATTACTGGCAAGTCTCTCCAAAGATCACGATGTGTTCCATATATCACTTTTGAGGAAATACATGCCTGACCCAATGCATGTACTCACCTTTGAGGAATTAGAACTGGAACCTAATCTGTCTTGTTGCAAAGATCCTATCAGGATTTTCGATACAGGAGAACAAGTGCTGAGAAAGCGGACGACTTGTCTGGTAAAAGTTTTATGGAGAATCCATAAGATATAAGAGGCAACGTGGGAAACCGAGGATGTTATGATGAAGAAACACACAAGTCATTTCATGAGGTTGTATTCTAGAAATTTCTAGGATGAAATTATTTGAATTAGGGGAGAATTTAACACCCCAAGCTTCTACGGTATGATTCTCTTTGAATAATACAGTAGAGTGTGTTGTACACAACTTCGAGTTCTAACACACACCACAACCAATCAAACTAGCCATAATAAAGAGTAATAACCACTTTTTGAAATTTTATATATTTTATCTCTTAAAATGGACTTCATTTTTGGATTCTTAATGTTGAAATTATCCTAGGGTAAAATTTTGGGGCTTTTCGGATAACTTTCATATTTTGATGAATAGTGAAAATTACTAAATTTTTATTAAAAACTATTTTTTATTCAAAATAATTAATATTGATAAATTATGAATTTAAGTGGTTTTAAAGTATATTTAGAATATATTTTTACCATTTAAGTCAATTTTGTTCATTGGACAAAATTTCACATTTAAACCGGACATAAACAACTGTCAATCTTTTGATAGTTATTATCTCTTAAAAACTCGCTTTTTTATTTTAACAACGGGAATTAATTTTAAATTAATTTCTAACAATTTTGTGTTTCGAATTTAGAAATATGGATTCCATATTTGGAATCAGGAGTTCATAATTGTGTATATAGGTAACCTTTATTTTTAGACATTTTCAATAATTACTTCGGTAACTATTTTATTTACCATGGTTAAAGGGTAAATCCGGTAAATAAGGGTAAAAAAATAATAATATTATAATAATATTAAATTACCATAAAACGTATCCTAAAACTATTTTTTGATACATTTAAAACCATGGGCATCTTTGGGTCGATTTTGGGACCCCATGGATCCACTTGAACGTGATAATGAAACTTTATATTAATTTAGTTAAAGTAAATACATAAATGATATAAGCATATATCTTTTAGATAAAAATTTTACCTATGGTTTTATATATTATATTTTCGACTATAAATATTAATTAGAATGCTAAAAATATTTCATACATCATATTATTTTATTTATAATTTTTAGACATTGAATAATTAAATTTATTTATGACACAATAATGATTCAGTATTTTCCTTATTAATGAAAGAATCAAATAACTGATTTTATAAATATTAAAATAAATATAATTTGAAATTTTTTATTCCATCCAAGAATTTTATTTAATAATATGACATTTTAGTATTTCTTAAATGAACTTTTTTCTAATTAATAATGTTTTTAAGACTTTAACAAAAATCAATTATTAAATACTGTAAAAATTGACATAAAAGAGTTTTTAAAACAAATATTATATTATTAATTTATATTCTATTCCTAAAAAATATAAGGTTTGGAAAAAAGACTTTTATCATGATATTTGTATCATTAACGGACCACTTTGGCATCTCTTGGATGTTTATAGTAAGTTTATTAACTATATAATATAAAAATACAAAGTGACATGGTAAATGTCAAACTAATTAACTAAGAGTTAAAACTAAATGATAAGGCTACTATAGTGACCCAAACCTGTCTAAAACCTATTTGTTGAGTGGTTTTCGACCCATCCCAACCTTAAACTCCAAATAATATACTTTGTATCCTTTATAAACCGAATATGAATTTATTATAATATAATATTTCTTACTTTTGCAAAGGTGTCCCTCACCCCTCTTATAAAAGGGTACTCCCCCTTCTCACTAATTCACACATTCAAATCCTTTGGGATCAACCAACCCCTACCAAAATTCTCTTTGAAATTCCCTCACTTCACCCTAGAGGCCTTATTTTAGTCAGAAATACAATTTATGGATCCCTTTTGATCAAATCAAAAGGAAGAACCCGAATAAGAGGTAATGTTTTCACCACCCTCTTTCAAGTTCCTTTCTTCTTCAACTTTTTCTTTCTTTGTTATTTCCATCATAAAATAATAAATCTAGTATCTTCTATATAATTTTTTGTTATTATAAATATGGTACAACCATAGTCAGTATTCTATCCATCCTTTGAATGACATGTCACCATACGTGCGTACGTACAACTTACCGTCTCCACGTCGTGGTGTAATTGTTATTCAATACATTATTATTTGGATGGGTATAATAATAATGAGTAATTCATGTAAATAATAAATATAAAATGATAATTATTCGTTATATATAATATAATATGCAATTATATATTATTTTAATATCAAAAAAATGATATTGTCGCTCGTGCGTACGTACGGACTACCGTCTCCACGAACGCGATGATATTCATTCCCCATCATATCCATTCAAGTATAGTTATAATTTAATGAATAAAAATAATTTTTAAGGACATGATACCATTCTGGATATGAATAATATACAACCTATCCATAACAAACACGACTAATTTAACAAAACATATAAAATAAAATGAGTATGTTAACACCCGAAACGACGATAATATTAAAATATTATAAACAAAGCATTATTAGAAGATCATATATGATATCATAATTATGTATATGGTTATTTTATAATTTAATAACAATTTTTTAACTATCATAAAGGAGTTTAACATACCATCGACTAAGGAAATGTACAAGGTAAGGGTTTATTTCACAATCTCTTAATTATCAGAGGTTGTTTATACGTAAGTATCTACGGGGACCTCTTATCATCCACATCCACGATTTTTTAAAAATGTATTTCAAATAATTCTTAATATTTTATAGATTATGGGATAACTTCATTTATACCCTTGTTTACTTTTTATAATAATTTTATAAAGGAATATTTCCTTCGTTTTCCAAACATGGTCCTTTTTAACATTTTCGACATAATTAAGGTAAAAATGACTTTTTTAACTTATACGGTGGGTGCGGCTATTTTTCGCTGTTATAAAATCATCAAATCATCCCTTACAAGATTATAAGAATATTTTAAATGTAAATGTTTGTTTTTATAATTATGTTACATTGAAATGATTTAAGAAAAGAGATATTTCTCTCAAATAGTGTTGATTTCATCTATGTCAACATCCTTTGATGGGTTTTAAGATTATTTGAAGTTTATTTATTTTGATACAAAACATCCATATTGTATTGAAGGTTTTGTGATATGTTTGACTGTGGATGTGTTATTTTTATACCATTCATGGTTTTTGGAGAAATTGTTGACATTTCATATTCTAGTTTTAAAAAGAATGTTTATGTTATGTTTAAACCTGTTCATATTAGGAATACATTGGACTTAATATGTGACGGGTGGAGCCTGCTATATCTCCTTGATGCATCAATAGGTATCATGAGACAAACTAGTGTCTTGGCATAAGGCCTTGAAAAAATATTATTTGTTGTCTTGGCACGTGGCCATGGATATGTGGTTATGATAGTCTAGCATTATGCATTCCATCAGTATGAAAGTGGTTATTGATATTTCTTGTGATTATTTTACTAGTAGAATATCCATGTGAATAAGTAAATGGCATTATTTCTCTTTATCTTTCCCATATTATGCTAAAGTTCAAGTTTAAAAGGCTTTTGTTTTCGTTATACATTTCCTTAAATGTTTATCCTTATTTATGAAAGTTTCCGCTATATTTTTATCCTTTCTGAGAATCTGAGCTCACACTTTCAATGTTTTATTTTTCCCAGGATGACAAGAGGTAATTTATGAATGACCTGCAGGGATAGTATGAGGGTATATGAAGAGAAGATGTTTTTGTAGTATTTTTAAATTTATGATGTAATGTAAACTTTATGAATATATCTAGTTATTCCAAGTCTACTAAACTAATCGGTCTTTCGAGATTTGATATATCATGTGATCATGCCAATGTTATGTTATAATACACTGACTCTGGGTAACTGGGATCGGGGCATTAAATTTTGTGTTATTAAATTATTTAATATGGTAAATTTTTATTTTTATATGTTTTTTTAAAGATTATATTAATCTATTATGTTTTATTATCAAATTTGTGTGATCTAAAACTAGATAAAACATTGATAATTTTTACACTTATTGGAAATTTGATCCCAAACGGTTAACAGTTGCCCCATTCCCATGGTTATAAATATGAGTAAAATATATTCCATTATCATAAGTATGTGCATAATTGTGCGATTATAGAGAAAAGTTACCAAATTTTTTAAATAATGTATATATATATAATATCAAAACAAACTAATCCTGCTGGTTCTAGAAATCTGTGATTATTTGAGATATATTTTATAATATATATATATATTATACATCATTCATATAATGTGGTATAATTTTCAAATATGTAATTAATTTTTAGTAGTTTATCCATGGAAATGGTCATGTGAAACACCTGAAAAATTAATATTATTTCCTTTGATATAAATTTTTGGTATTACATATATTTTATTACCCAAAACACTATGTTTTAATGATCCATAATATATTTTTATCTTTATAACATGGTCATTGGATTTGAAATTATGAATGAGATAGAATATATTATGATATTTATACACATGTGTATGTCTATGTGTTTTACATAATTTGAATATATTTTAAACATAAGAAATTTAGTGAAATAAAATTTTTAAATTTATAAATAATAATTAATAAATTCATTATGAAATTATTATATATGAAGATAATATCATTGGAAGGTAAAACTAGTTACATTTAAATGAATAGTTTTCATATGAATAGTTTGTTTTAATCTTTATAAAATAAACAAACCATGCTATATTAATAGTGTTATTGAAATTTATAGAATATAATTTACAAAAAAACATAAAATTGAAATATTATTTCCCTTAATATGTGTTATTTATTTTCATTTAGTTTTATGGTAAAAATGTATTTTAATATACAATAAATATCATTTCATATTTTATTTATATTATAAAATATTTATACCAGTTAGAGGAATCAAATTTCATAATATTGATTCAAATATAGAATTTAAATTTCAAAATTATTAATGACACTAGATTCATTTTTTCACAGGATGAATTATAAATATAATTACTTTTTTCCATGGTTAATATTAAAATATTTTTACTGTTTGTTAAATATAGTTATAAAGGTAAATATGCCACCTAAAATTGTCTTATTCATATAGTTTTAATATATTTGGTCATTTTATTATCTTATATTATTATATTTTTAAATCTTTTTCCACATTCAATGATAATAAACTTTACAAATTTTTAAATATTTTATGTTATTCCTTATTTTTCCTTCCCTTCACATATAAAAGGTCACATGTTCTCCACAATTATTCAAAATAATTCATGCCCCTAAAAAATAAAATAACTAAAAAAACTATTATATTCCTTCCCATATTTATTGATCTCTTTATCGTACACTATTTCAACATTAAAAAAATAAATAATTTTTATGTGAAATGAGATCTCTCAATAAAGTGGTAATCTTCTTACCCATATCTTTCAATGTTTATTTTTTTTATAATTTCTCTAGATCCATTGAATACATATTAACATTATTCATAATTTATAGTAAACATAATAAGATGAAATTATTATTATGGGATGACCGTTTTCCACATCCTTTCCATATAAATAAAACTTCTATATCACATGTATATAGGTGTTTACTACCACATCCACATAACATTATTATCAATTTTCCATATATTCTTAATATTTGTCTACATAAATTAAATTTAATAAAAATATATAATATTTATGGCATTATTTTTATTCAAAAATAATAGAACATTATTTATATTTCCCTTCCTGTTTTCATTAGAAAATAGAAACAAATTTAATGTGTCTTTAGGGATTATCATCTCTAGGAATATTGTAATTTTTTTGCTTTGACTACCATTATTTAGAGATTATATATATATATAAATATAATATATTATTCATATATAATGTTGAATCTTATAGATGATATGGAACTATGACCACGATGCTTGGTCCAAAACTTCCTAACCAAAAAATTAATAAAAATTAAGAAATAAACATATAAAATGATGGTAATTAATAAAGTTTATTGATGAGTGAGTGATCATAATTTATAAATAAATAATTTTTTATAATAAGTATATATATATATATATTGTTATATTATTGAATGAAAATAAATTTAATGTTTTTATATCAGATAATAATTCTCATTATGATTCAAGTTGAACTCGTGTTAAATGTTTCTATTATCACGTTTATTTCCATGTGAAATATTCCATAATAACCACATGTTTCATTTATATTTTTATATACATGAACATTTATATATATAACAATTAATATAATTATTTTCATGATATATAATATATAAATTTATTTTTTATATCAATGGGTTGTGAATCAAGAGTTTTGAATTTGGAAAGTGTTTTACTTAATAATATCACTATTTACAGAGATTGTTTAATATAATTTTTATGATAATAAAATTATAAAATATAAATCTCATAAATTTCATTTATTTTCTTCTCTTATGGTAATTTTTTGGATATTTTTTATTTTATTTTCAATATCAAGACTTTATCTTGTCATATTATCAAAATAATTTTTTTATAAAAAAACTCATAGTCATTTCTCCCCTCGATAGATAATTTTTTTTCTTATAAATATATATATATATTACTTATAAACATTCAATAATAACTTCAATACACTATAATAGTTTATTATATTCACTTTTTACCATCTCTAAATTACTATAAATTTGTTAAAAAAAGTTATTATCCTTTTCTAAAAAGGTACTTTTTACTAAATCTGTGAATTTTATGGAATGCCACATAAATATATTTTCCAACCATCACGACTAATCACAGAATTGAACCATGATTTTAATTTTAATTTTATAAATTTTAAATAAAATTTATTATGTGTTATTCTATTATATTTTAGACACTAAATATGTGATTTCCAAAAGAAATTTTTTTCCTTTAGATATGTTCCACTGATATTTTTAATGTATTTTCATCTATAGAAATATGTATGGATGATTCTTGTTATCCAATATAGATATGATCTAATCTTACCATCATTTTTATTTTATTTCAATAATTTATGTTACAATGAAAGGATAAATATTTTCATGATCATCAAGAATACATTTAATTGGATTATGATTATGTGATCAGTGGGTCCATTATATCCCTATAATGAAAAGGGTAATAATTTATGTGTTATAACATGAAAGGGTACAAGAACAATTATCCCCAACTAAAAAGTGGGTACATGTGGGATTAACCTATGCCCGAACCCTGTAAATGGGTGGTTATAGTAATACAAAAATGTGATGAATATCATTGTTGATAACCTTAAAATATTGCATCTATGATTTTGATTATGCTGTATTTTCTATTCTAATTTTTATAACATGTTATAATTATAATATAATTATCTCATGGATTATGATTGTTAATAATTCTATTATTCATGACTAATAAAAAAACTTATACATATAATATTTTAATAATCTATGGAATGGGACCTTAAGGGGCGAAGCAGAGCTAGGCCTTCTTCCATCGCCGTCACATTTCCTCACCCCGCTCAGGCTCCGTTCTTCCCCTTGGTCCACTGTTCATGATGGTGGCCTCCTCAGCTCGGTCCTTTTAGTGGTGCACTTGATTTTTCCAGACATTTTCTCGACACCACTCTCTGTATAGGGTTTCACAGTGGCGTTACTGTCTAGAGGCTGAGCCTCAATTTCTGTTGGTTGAGGGACCCACATCGTCAGTGGATGCGTGCTATGTGGTTGACCGTGTTCTCTGTGAGATGTACAGATTATGGTGATGGGTGATTTTATTTGCTTTCTCTTTTCTCTTATGTTTTCATTAGGGTTTCTTTAATGACTTCGGCCTGGTTGTTCCTGTCCATGGAGGGTTGGTTGTTTTGGATCTGGACCAGTGATAGTGGTGATGAAGGACATCGGTGATGCTTACCCTCATTCCGGTTGATGCGGTTTAACCCATTTTATTCTATTCGTGATGGTTGCTGGAGTTGGATATGATGTTATTTATTTATTTTTATTGAGGAGGTTTTGCGACTGATTTTGGTTCAGTTAGTGAAGGATTTCAATTTTGCGAGACATTATGTCGTGATTTTTCTCCGACGGTGCTGGTAATGACAGTTACCGGTGTTGCTCACCGGTGTCCCTGTTTGAAGTAGATTGGTATGAAGTCATTCCTGGTGTCAAGACTCGAGGTGACACAACAATCGAGAGGATCTATTTCTCAAGGTCGGCGCATGATAACTCGATGGGTTCGTGTGTCAGGGCTCGTGGCTCAAGGTGATGATAACAGTGGAGTTGAAGTTTGAATGTTTATGTTTGAATTTTTGATTTTGAATTCTCATGGTTCCCACTTTCCAAAAAGTTTCTTTTTATAAAATACCAAAAAAAGGATTTCCAGTAGTAATAATCTATGAATTTTTTTCAATCTTTTTATAACATTCAATACCATTTTCTAATAGGATTATTCTCTTGATATGATTTTGTTTGATCATTTATTTATTTATAAATTAGAACCATTTTTAATCATATGACCACAAACATTGATATTATTTCATATCTATATATTATGAAGAATCATATTTGGGTTTTTAATATGTGTATCCTGTAATAAAAACATTGATAATCTGGATGGAGTTCATATATAAAATTATATTATCATGTATCAAGTCTCTAAATTCAATAACCCTTTCTGTTTTTTTAGTATGATTTTTTGAGTTTTATTGAATATTAATCTTAAATGTTATAATAATTATATATATATATATATATGTAATTTTCATCCTTCCTTATAATGAATCAATTTAGTATTTATAAGTATAGTGTCTAGTTATTTGGGTAGGGTAGTTTAGTTATTTTGTGGGATTAAAAGTAGATAACTTTAGTGAAAATTCTTTATAAATCCAATTATAGGAGGATATCATAATTTTTTCATAAATTATAGAGTGTGTTTCATCAATGAAATAATATTCTGATCTGGATACAAACAAGTGGATACAAAAATTTTCACATTTTCACATAGTGGTAATAAACTTGAAAAATGTTGGTTTAGAGTTAACTCAAACATCACTCGACAGAAAACATTTGTGCCATACTAATCACCTAGTTTTACACTCTATGGGGATCAAATTTGATTGATTGACATTCTATTTAAGAAAAATGATAAATTTTGTAAATTTATTTTGGGGATATATTATTATAATATTTATTTTAGAGAATATAATATAAATTTTTTAATTGATAACCAATATTAAAATATTTAGGGCTCATAATATTGGTTATGTATTCCATATAAGAGTTAATGTTTCTAGGATTATATATTTCATTAATAAATTCATTATTTATTGTAATCTAATAACTATTTTTTTGTTTATTTGATTTCATTGAAGGATCTTGAAGGAATATAGATATCGATGGTTGTAATGTTTAATAAAGAGGTAATCATAACAAAAAACCTAATAAGATAGGGTCTAGATTTAAAAATGACATGGTAATGCTCAATAAAATCTTCAAATGTATGAACAATAACTACAAAAATATTAGTTATTGAATAAAACATGGAAATAGAAAAATTCTACACACTAATATGTGCATAAAAATCAGCCATCAATTAGTTTGTCTTCAAAACCACTATTTATCGAAAAATGAATCATGAAAATAAATAAGATATTTTTTATCATTCAATACACTAATGATGATATTTTAATATTATATTTTCATATTCTTAATGTAGAGGCCTAAAAATAATTGAATTTATTTAAAAATTGGATATAAACATAATTATACGACTCTATAGATTTGGAGGAGTTCAAAAAAATACAATGAAAGGCACATGACCAAGAAAAAACATGATCCTCCATAAACATTAAAAAAATAAAAGTTGAAAAATAGAAAACAAGGGGAACAAAAAGTAGAGAACATTGAAAGTGAAATTATATGTAAATGTAATCAATATCCACACCATAAGCATAATCAAAGGCCGCACCAGCATCAACTGATTCACAATCATATTGAGCAATGTATTTTCATGAATATATTTATATATATCTACTTGAATTTTAACTCCTCTAATGTTAGTTGACTTTTGGAGGATTGCTTGCTAGCACACCCACACATGGAATCAGAAATTGTCTACCTTGCAGCCTTATTATTGGACCTGGTTACCAAAGTTCTTGTCATGTAGGAGTTATCCTTCCAGGGTCTTCTCATTGGGGGAGAGGATGTGGTTTCCATGTTTTCATTCACTTTATACCCTCCGCTCATGAAAATAGAACTATGAGACACCTTGCCAAAGATCACCACCTTTACATCATAACTATAGTTCTCTTTATAAGCATCTGAGACATTCCCCTTTTTAGATGAGGTGAAAACATCTTGAAGACCATCATTGAACTCTTCACCACTTGGTGTTTCCAATGTTATGACCATTTATGTTGAGTTTACAAAGACATTTCCCACCAACTGAGTCTTCCTATTTGGATCCACTAAAGACAACACTTGATTATGTGCCCCTACATTATAGTAATCATACGATTCCCCATACTCTATACTATCTACAATCTGGGTAGAAGCTGGCACCTCAACAGTCCTCTACATCCCATTGACAGTTTGATTTCCATGAGATCTAATCTCTACAACTTGCTGAGGGACATGTTGATATAAATGTGGATCCTCATTTTACATCACATCAAAATGGTTTTTAGTTTGAAACATTTCTGAAGTCTTTTACTTCTAATATGAGGAAACATGCTCATCAAAACCACCCATACACGGAAGCTCAAGACCACCATCATGTTACACTGGATTGTAAGGAGCCTCCTCCTCCATATCACAATCAACAGTAGATTCCAAATCATAGGGAGGTTTTTCCAAAAAATTAACAATCTCATAGCTAACCCTTTCTCTTCAAGGACCGACCAACAGTGATAGAACATAACACAAAGACCCTTCCTCTTATTCCCTTTGATTTCAATCAACCCCAACATTATGTCCATTACCATCTATAGGAATGAAAATATTCAGATCTCACTTTAGACTTTCAATCACTTCTTTTATCATTGGTTCAGAAGGCACCACGAGATTAGGTTATAACCCAACGGTATTTCAATGTTCACCATTGTCTAAGACAACTATTGCATGATATTTAGAGATCATGTCTTGATCCTCTTGTAGCTGGTTATCTGTGACTTATTTCTCATGCTGATTCATGGGTTCTAATACAGTATCATGGGCCACAAAGTCATTAAGAACTCACTTTTAATGATTCCTGCTCGATGGTCCCCTACAAAATACCTCTTCAAGGTGACCCAACCTATAAAAAAGCAATAAAAAGAAATCAATGACTCAAACATGACATATTTCATCCAAAATAACTCTAAAAAGTCTGTAATCCAGACACAATCAACCAAAGGTTTGGATACATCAACCTCCACACAGATTCGAGGACAAATGGGATGACACACAACTTCAGTTATACTATTAGAGCATAGATAACGACTAACCATATTCCCAATGATACACATAATAGAATGATCTAGAATGGAAGTGGATGACTATAGAGAGATACCCAGATCTCCATGCTAGAATTATCTCATCGCACGTGGAAATCAAAATTCCAATGAAGGAGAAAGAAAGAATAAGAATCACATCTTTTGGTGGATTTGGACCAGGTGTATATGATATCATATTTTGACCCAAACTGAATCATAATGTTCCTTTGATCAAGAAGTCCAACAATCACATGATCTTGATGGTCCCAGGCTTTGAAGACATATCAGTCGAACACATCAATCGAAGGACATCGAGGAAGTGACCGAACCACTAGGGTCAACTTGAACAAGTCCAAAGAATTATGGAACTCTGAAGGCACAAGAGACATTATGGATGAACCACGATATTAAATTAAATGGTTTCATAAAAAATTAATGAATTAATTAGTACTCATGATGAAGACATCCCAAGACTCACATGATATTCTTCCATATTCATTAAAAAAATAGAAAATTATGATAAAATGATATTATAGTGTGTCAAACCCATGTGTCCAAAAGGTATTACTTATAATAACCATTGAATCTAATGAAAAAATACGATGTTTACTTAGGGTGGAAATTTAATTTGGATATTTACATTATTACGGAGATATGAAAAGGATTATAATTTATCATAGAAAATAAAATGAAATTTACAATGGATGAATGAAACAAAAAATAACTATATATCTAATTTGAGGGAGTAATAACCAATAAAATTGGTTGAAAGGAATTAAAATTTTTTAATAGTGGAAATAGAGGACATCAATTTTGTGATTGTTGAGTGGAGATGAACACACTGCCAATACTACGGGGGGAGTATGAGGTTTAAAATATTACATCAACAAAACATTCAAGGTTTCAATCCATGTAGTTCATCCATTATGAAAATGTATTACCTAGTTTAATGGTTAGTGATGATAATATAATTTAATGACCAGCAAGACTATTGGATCATATAAGATTGAACAAAATGAATAACATTGAAGGGGATTATAATAATTAAGAAACATGTAACCTCCTCCAAATATTTGGGTATGTCTTATTAGATCTTTTTACTAGATACACTTGTATAAAAAGATTGTATTTAGCAGAATCAAATCACTACATCGATGGTTTAGTATTGAATTTTTTAAGATAAAAATAAATTTTTATATGATTGAATATCATGTTCACGTTTATTTTTAAATTGATATTTAAGGGAAAATTATACGAACACAAATTTAGTTTTTCTTTAATTGATATTATTAAATATGACACTGTGATTAGATTATATCTACCTTCGTAGTTACATAAATTTTATTTCTTAAATAAATATATGATCATTAATCCCTATAGGCTTTATGTGGACTCTATATATATTTTTTTTCATTTTATGGTCATAATAAAAAACCATTTATGATATTTTCAAGAAATGGGATCATATCAATGAAGATTCATAATATAATAAAACTTTTAAAGTAAATTAAAAAAAATTATATCATTATTTATTGAACATTCTATATTTATTGGTATGAGAAAATTAAAATAGTGAAGATTTAGTTTATTTAAGGGGGGATGTGTCATGTGACGATTTTACAATATATTTTTCCATAAAATAAACATTGCATTGGTAACTAGTTTCAAAAGTTACAAAAATAAAATGAACCATAATATTTGTTATAAAAATAAAAAATTAATGTAAATAAATAATAATAATAACTCTCTTATATACTCTATTAAAAATTATTTTTTAATGATCATCGTACACCTACAAAAAATAGAATGATAAAAAGGAACCAAAATGTGAAAACTCAAGCCAAATGGGCCACATGAATTCAATTATAGAAAGTAATATAACCCCTGAATATAAAAATATCATAAAATTTAAATTCATTGGGTTTTCATGCTGTAGAATTATGAAAAAATTGGGTTGTGTGTAGAAAAATCAAACATTTCATTATTCATTCTTTCTATTGTTTTCCATTGACATCATGCATAGACACTGTCAAGGTACCATCATCATTTAATGTGAAATAATACCATAGGAACCTTCTAACACTTGAATTCAATCTACATCCAATGCCCTGAATAAGCATTTATTGCAGGAAAATAGTAATAACTAAATAATATGTGATCTCATAATAGAGAATAAGAACACATATACCAATTTTAAAGACAACCACAACTAAAAACCATTCATCTATGAATTATAAAACCATATATAATAAACTAAATGATGATACTCATTTCAAAAAATAAAATCCCAATTGAAATCATAATGATTTTTATTTTTAATATCTGAGAAACTAATATACTAGGTAAAAGAAAATTTATAAATTATAACATAAATTATTTTATAAGATGGATTTAATCATGATTATATTTTGAAAAATTGTTTAATGAATGTTATTATATTATTATTACTCATTAAAATAACATTTCTCAATTTTCCATAATGATTTTTTATTAATATTAAAAAATATTATTTTTCCAAAAAAGATTAATTTTTAGGTTAATAGTGAAAATACCATTATTTTAAATGTATATTTTTTCACATCAATAGTATGTTCGGATAATATAAATCTCACAAATAACATATATTAAACAAATATTTTATTTAAGAGTAGAACTATTTATTTTAATGTGTGATGATTAATATATAAACCAATATTTGAAAATTTATAATTTAATACTTATTTTTCCCATAAATTATTTTAATGAATTATTACATTTACTATATTCAAATTAACTTATATCAGATAATGAAATTTAATATTGTTAGATAGATTTAAATTATTTAGTTATTGGGAATAAATTATTTTAAAAAATTCATTATTTTTTACATAATGTATTATTTACTATCATAAAAACTACATTCCATGATTAATGTGGAAGTGTAAAACGTGGAAAATAAAATTATTATGAATTTAAAGTGATTATAAATAATGTGCAACGGTGAATTATAGTTTATTTAATGACATTAACAATGAGCCACAACAATATTTCTTAAATTTTATTATAGATTACCTTGAGAGTGGCACAAAATTATAGAAAAAAACTATTTAAAAAATTTCATCCCATTCGATAACAATTTATAACCTTAACCATGATAAAAAATAATTCAATATTAATGATATATAAATGTAGTTATAATGTAAATATTGAATAATAAAATATTTGGGGATGAAATTTTAGACCATTTAATATATTCCAACTCCAAATTTTAGTTCTATTTGATTATTTAATAATTTAATAGTATATCATTTTTGTAAAATATCATTGATATCATTTTGTGATAATTCGTTTGATTTTAAACTAATGACAAAAAAATTAAAAAAAGAATATATTCCTTAAAAATTCCCTATAATGATATATTTATCTGAAAAAATTATCTAACCTTAAAAGTAAACAAAATTATATTTATCTTATATTTTTTGAAATCATATATTTTATTTTTCAACTAATTGATATAAATATTTTTATTTTTTCTTAAAAAATGATGAAATTATTGAATTAATAAGACATATTAATAAATAGAAATGATTAAAACAATTATTTATTATTTCAAATAATAAATCATAAAAAAATTTCTGCTTTATACCCTTATGTACTAATTTTATAATATTAATATTCCCGATATTTAAATTTGAAAATTTTATTCATATGAAATAATATAAACATAAGTTTTATGGGAATATGGAAATAAAAGACCATATAATAAAATTTGGGAAATAAATGGGAGAATTTATATAGTCTAATTAAAAAAAAGAATGTTTTTGTTTATATTGAGAACATAACTCATGGTTTTTACCCTCTTTTATAAATTTTATTATATCTAAGGTGAAAAAAATTTACTATAGTTATTATTAATTTTTTCCAAATAATAAAAGGATCATATTTACCAAATTATTCCCTAATGATTCCAAATATGGTATCTATTTTCCATGATATGTTATCTAAATTTGGTTAATAACAATTTTATTATAAATATATAAAATACAATGTAAATGGATTCTAGAAGAAATGTGTTTTTAGGAGTACAATTAACACATATCAATATCAATAATATTGATTATTATAATGAAATTAATAAAATTATTATGAAAAAATTGATAATATTTTTCACTAATAATAATTTTAAAAAAATAGAGACACTATAAAAAATTTATATTAATTTTAAAAGAATGAGACAACCTGAAAAAAGTTAACTTCCACTATTCTTAATAAAATCAACCATTTACAAAAAAATACCTAAATTTCATCAAACCATAATTATGATATTATAATTTCACAAATAAATTAAATTTTATAACAAATAATTTTTAAAATCGGTGTAAATTATTAAAAAATATGCACATAAAATTCAATAGAAATATGTCATGACGATTTTTTTGAGCCATAAAATAACTTCTATAAAACTTATATACATATTTCTTAATAATTATTAAATAATTTGGAATTTAGTAGGGCCTTTATATATATATATATAATATCATGTGTTCTCAAATTAAAACCTACCAATTCAATGTCAAGGATATAATAATAAATTTCTAACACATAATAATTCTCTTAAATCTCATCATTTTTTAGAGAAATATATAATGATTATTGTTCTTTAAAACTAAATTTTTGGGGTGTTATAGATCAATTTATGATATATAAATTAGTTGTGGATTCAAATTTTATATTGAATCCAATATCATGTGTAGCGTACTGGTTGTGATATCACCATGGTATTTTATGTACATGTTAGTGTTATCTACTGAAACTAATATTTATTTGGGGAACCAAGTGTTGAACAATAAGGGTGAGTTTAGAAAAAAAATGGATTACGCATGATACGAATGTGTGATCAGTAAGATATTTCAAACGTTAGAAAATGTTTCATGATAAATGATTAATATTAGTATTTCGTGGTAGAACAGATTGGATTCAAGGATATTATATAACATTAGAGTATTAGATTTTTCATTATCCTTATGAATCAAATATTGGTGGTTGGGTCAAGGGAATGCAAGAGGATGGCTATTAAAATATCCTCTATAAATTATTGAAATGTGATTTTACCCATGGGATCTTACTGTAAAGATATGGTATAGTTTATATGAGAGGTTGGGTTTTTTAGAAACCTAAATTTTTTATTCTTTCAATTATTAGTATCTTTAAAATATTTTACCACTAGCAACAAAAAACTAAAAAAATAATAATAATATTAAACGTCTCATATTAAAATTACATTAATTATTTAATCATTATTATATATAAGTATAATCATTATTAAGTTTATATATATATATTACCCTTATTTTGATTTATTTTTAAAAAGTTACTCTTTTAGGGGAACCATTTTAGAAATTGTAATTTTATTTTACCAAAATAAATTAAGATAATAATTGTTAAAAATTTAATATAATAGGTAATATTTAGATTCATAAAAAAAATATTTTCGTATCTAATTATATCAAAATAAATAGTAAATAACTTTTATAACAATTGATGTTTAAAAAGTGAATTTTTTTAATAAAATAGTGTTATATAAAGATATTTTATTTTGATTTGAAATATTATTTTTTTCATTACAATTTCAGTTACACAAAAAATATCATCATTTTCTTAAAAATGTAAATATTATCTTTAAGTTAATTGTTGGTATTTTCCTAAAAGAATTTGATTCATATGTGAATTGAGAAACACATTTTTCTTATATGTCTAATTAAGGTTATATATTTTTAAATTTATAAGACTTGTTTAAAAATTTAAGAAACACTTTCTAAAGAAAATATTACTTTCATAAGTTAGATTATGAATTTAAAATAATTGATTCTACTTTACATTACTATTTTTTATGTTTTTAAATTAAATAATATGTATCTCAATATTTTATTTTCAATATATAATATAAATATTATTCTAAAATTATTCATTACCATTTTTAGAAATTCAATACAATTGAATTATTTAATTTTTTAGAATCAGTTGTTTTAATATATATAAAAGAACTGTTTTATTTTTATGAATAATGGATATGATACATGTGGATGAACTGGTTAACAATTAAAATGCTAAAATGGATGAAGTGAAAAATATATAGTTAATATATTAAATTCATTTTTAAAACTTTTGTTTGAATGGTTATTTAGTAATAGATAAACATTATCTATTCCATCATCCATTATTTTTCATGTTTAGATCAGCATTCCATGAGTGTGAATTCCATTTATTAAAATGTTTTTGGTAATTACAAGAACACCTTCCATTTTCACATATATTAGGTATAGTCCTATCCTAAATCCTTCTCACAAAAATCCCCACATAGTTCATTCCAAACACTACCTAAACCTCTCTTCATAATTCATAAACACCATCAATATTTTTTTTATTTTTTAAATTTCATCCCTCTAACCCCAAACCCCCATTTAAAAGGAGGTAATATAACAAGTGAGTTATAAATTTCTAAGTACTCCTTTCCTATATCAAATTTATCATGTCCACTTATACATTCTAAAATTTCGTTACAACATCATAAGATATTAATATCAATAAAATTAATATACATTAATTATATTATAATGATGGAAGAATAATTAATCACCATTTCCTTTAAAATTAAGAACAACAATGTGAGCACTCATGAATTATATGGCCTACAGCCTCCATGACACAAGATGATTAACTTTTTTCATTTACACATTAGGATAGTACATATATGTAATTAAATATATAATTAAAATATTTTTTTACAAATCATAGATTATGAAATGATAACCCATAAAAATATTTCTCCCTATTGATGGAAAATTAAATCAAAATCGAGGGGTATCTGTGGACTACTACATTAATGGAACAATAGATTTATGTTTTTTATTTGTTTCAATTCCTTCATGAATAGTAATGTGAATGGTTTTAATGAAAAAGTACTATTCTTATGAAATATATAAGGTTTTTATGGTAACATTTGATAATATATTAACATTATGATCAATAAAAAACTCTGTTAAATTTAGGTATACAAAAACCAAATTTTAAAAGAAAAAATATGTTTCTTTATAATATGAAATAACTTTAAAAATTTAATATTTCCTATATGTATCATTCTGATTATTGTATATATAACATCTCATAAGATTATTACTTTCAGGTCTCATATTTATATTTGTCTCCCTATTTTTTTGTTTGTTTTTGGCCATTTGTGTATGGAGATTGTTTTCTGGGTAAAGTTACCTAATGTTATGTTACAACCCAATATTTTATGATATGGATTATTTTATAGTTTTATGATACATCAATATGATCTGGTTCTATTCTCAAAACCTTATTTGCTTGCAGTATACCCAACAATATTATTGGATTGTATTGCACATAATATCAAGTTTTTTTGATACAATTTAATTAACACATCCCTGAGTATAGATTTTGTTCAATTTATAAATGAACTATGTTTTAGTTATGTCATATAAAATATAAATGGTTGTTTTTACTACAAACAACACTAACTTGGTCTGTGTTACACGCAAGAGCGACCTTCCTCGATAGCTTGTGTTGTATGCGATACTGAGTTTCACAAAACAAAGATATATTCTTAAAATATTTTTATTTAATGGGATATAAACAAGAATTTATCAATAGTATTAACCAAAATAATAATTTTTTATTACATTATCATTAATCCTATACAGATTCAGAACATGGTATGAGATAAAAAGCAATTTTTTTGGAGAAAATATTTAAAAAAAAATTAAATTTTACCGCCTTATGATTGTGCACCCATTTTAAATATAGTTTTTGATAAGTTTATAATTTAAATTTGAAAAAATAAACAGTTATATTGTAATCAGGACATAAAAATTTACATGTGTTGAATTTTTGGAAATTTTATTATAAAATTATGATTTTAATGAATAGTAAAAAATAATACATTTTAAATAAAACTGTTTTTCATCTAATTTATTTTTATAGTTAGATAATATTAATAATTTTTTTAAAGTGTAATTAGATTATATTTTTATCTTTTATTCCAATTTTGTTCTTTTTAATTAATTTCACTTTTAAATTGAACATAATCACTCATCAATCGTTTTATAGTTATTACTAATTAAAAACCCTCTTTATGGTTTTGACAACGAGAATTAATTTTAAATTAATTATCAAAACATCTTATTTTTAATTTCATAAAATTTATTCCATATTTTTTATTAGATGGTTCAAATTGTATAAATAGGTAGATATTATTTTTGGACATTATGAATAGTATCAACAGTAAATATTTTATTTACCATGGTTCAAAGGTAAATAGGGAAAATATGGTTAAAATATTATAATACAATAATGTCAAACAACCCTAACACATGTAATAATACTATTGGATAAAATATTTCAATACATGTTTATTCATGGGATGATTTTGGGACCTCACAAACTCACATGGAAGTGAAAATTATATTTTTATAGAATTAATTAAAAGACCAGTTAATTATAACCTAAACATATATATTTTACAAAATCAATTTTAATATAGGGTTATATAACTGATCTATTTATAAATAAATATTTATTTAAAATGTAAAAATATATCCTACAACATGGTTTTTTATTTATAATTTTTATACCTTAGATAAATATATTTTTTATAAAACAATTATGATGTAGTGATTATCTCATTAATGAAAGATTGAAATAAATGAATTTATAAATATTAAAATAAATATAATTTGATACTTTTTGTGGAATATAAGATTTTTTGGATGTTTTTTATACATTATGGTTGACTTAATTCATTTTTTATGGAATCAGGTTATTATAATTTTTTTTTAAAAAATAAAGTATGAATAGTTTTCAAAATTGACATAATTGATAACTTAAAAAATAAAATAGTTTACTAAATGATATTAAAATTTTAAAAATATAACATTTTTCAAAATAGATAACATAAGACCAAATATGTCAAAAATAACATTTTGGTCATTTTACATGATAATGTAATTACATTAACCCACATCGTGTAAATAACATGATATCACGGTAAGATTAAACATTGTAAAATAACAGTTAAACCAAAAAGATAATGATAAAAAATATTCAAAACATGTCTTAAAGATAATAGATTATGGGTATTGAAAACAAAATCATCTTATATTTGGATTAAATATGTTTTGGAGCATTTTTAATTGAAATTGAATTTATAATAATTTACTATTTTAAGAGTTTATTAATGTTCATCTATCATCTGTTATAAAAGGGAACCTCCTCTATATACTCTTTTCTCCATTTAGAGCTCTCAAGATCAGATATAACCTGACCATTCCTCTTATAGACTTTCCTTGTAACATTCTATATATAATTGCCTTCTAAAAATAACAACTATAATTCCCAAAGAGGAAATTTAATGGAGGAACATCAATGTAGAGGTTATATATTCAACCGATTAATTCAAATTTCTTAATTCTTCTAATTATTCTTAATTTGATGCTTAATTATAAAGTAATAACATCATCATAACCCATATTATTATATGTTATTTGAAATATGAAAATACACTATATCTCTTTCTATCCATCCTATGAAAAATGAAATCACTACACGTGCATACTTATGACATACAATCTCCACGACGTGATGCAATCTATCTTTCAGTACCACCGTACGTGGATGGGTATAATGGTGGAAATAATAACTATATATTATTATTATAACATGAGAATAAATATGAGATATTATACACTATTCATAAAACTATGGTAATGATATCGACGCTCGTTCGTACGTATGGCTTACTGTCTCCATAATGTGATGAGATTCATTCTCCATGTTAACCCTTCTATAATGATATAATGTATATATAATATATAATCATATAATATATGATATAATAAGGATAATATATTTATGTATATATATATATGCTTCATTTACAAACTTCCATTCAATTTATGAAGTATACGAAAACAACGTTCATGCGTAAGTATAACCTACCGTCTCCATAAATGATGTATTCTATTTTTTTATCTATATATTAAATATATATATGTTCATATACTAAATAAATATAAAATATATATCATTATTTTCATTGTATAGGTAATAAAATAATTATATAAGAAATAATTTCAGGAATAAATATTCCAAACCATTACGATAAATAAAACGATTTTTAAATAAAATGTTGTTTTAACATGGGATTGGAAAGTGAAAATTTAATATAAAGTCGTAAGTAAATCATATATAATATCATAAATATTATTTTGGTTTTGTTACAAGTTAATTATATTTTGAAACCCTCTATACTAGATTTTCAGATGCATATTTAAAAAAATCTACTTAAGGTAAGGGTTATTTTTTTCATTCTCATTTTTATCTGAGATTGTTTATAAGTAAGTATTTACAAGGGTTATATTTATCATCCACATCCATGTTGTATAAAAATGTTTTCATAAAATGTTTTCTATTATTATTTGTATTTCTAAAGTAATTTTTACCCATTTTTACATATACTACATTGAATATAAGAAATATATCTTTTTTTACCATATGATGTACTTTTTGACTTTCCCGCAAAAGTAGAAAGAAAATGTTTTATTTAACTTATACAAAATGAATTTATTTTTAGAGTTTCATGATGCCTTATTTCCATGAAGATTCAATTACAATATTTCATGTTAATTTTTGACACAATTATTTTCTTTAAAAATTGCACTCTATTTTGGGAAAATATAACGTCTTTGAAGAAGAACAAATATTTTACTCAATAATAATGATCAAATATTTAATCAAAATTATCTTCCATCTATGATGTCACCCTTAAATAGGGTTATATTTATATACCTATTATTAATATGATTTTATCGTGTTAATTATAGAATGATCATTTAAAAGTATTATGTTATGATGAAATGATGTTTACGAAACCCATTTTATTTCATGGATTATCCTGTGGTGAATGTTTTTATGTATTTGTGGGACATGTAAGAATGATTTACATATGATATAGGCTAGACCTATATCTCCCTCCAATGAATTAGGTAATTTTTTTATATCATGATAAAAATATAGCTGGAATGGAAATTAAATCTTGTTCATTATTATAGGGCTGTAATGTCATGTAAATCCAGTTCAGTAATACATGGATAGAACAGAAAGTAAAACTGGTTCAATAAAAGCCTTTTTCCACTATAATGGTTTTGTATGTAAAACATTGGGCTACTTTTGAAGTCATATTATGAGATAATTTTTTTTCAAAAATTCCATGTTTTATTTCAATTCTATTTTATCAATTTTAATGTTTCTTTATGATCAATGCCTTATCAACTACCAATATTTATTTCCTGAAAGGTAATTATGATATTTAAACTTATGTTCATGTTTTTAGATTCAAATGTGTATGGTTTGTTTTATATTCTATATGGTTAACCAGACAGAGAATTTAAAATCATCCCTTTTATGTTCACTTTTCCTCAGGATATAAAGAAATGTTTTATATTAGGAAAACCATATGGGAACATCTTTATAAGATATGTTGAGGATCATTCACCATGTTATAAGATTATGTAATGAGTTTCCAAAGAAACTAAACTAATAAGGTCTCTAGGTGTCTATTTGTGTCATGTATTAAGAATTCCAAAAAATAAATGTAATGTCTATATACGCTAATCTCATGACTCTACTGAAGTTATCAGATCAAATGGTTAGTCAACCTTTAAAAACTAGGTTGTGAAAAAATAGTGAAATGCCTCGATATATTTATAATGATATGTCAAGGTATAACCTAAGGATTAGTAAAATATAGGTTACAATCCTATGTTTTTTGTGTAAATCATGACTAACATAGGATTAAACCAATGATATAATTGATTGATATATAATAATTAATTTACCATAAATATATGTATCCTATATCAGATATGTATTTCTGAAACTTTTCATTCTAATCTTATTCAATATGAAGATATATATATATATATATCATAGTTAACTAGTGAATGTTTTAGATGTTTAAATTATGGGAATTATAAAGATCAGCTTCCTATGTGGGAATATCATTATGTGAATCATGAATAAGGTATGAGTATTGGTCATACTATAATGGATAAACAGATTTTAAATGATATGTGAAAGGTATGTGAGGTTGTTACAATATTGTTTACATTAAACATAAGAATCATGAGGGAGAGAAACGAAAATACATGATTCATATTTTAGGAAATATGATGTTGATGGATCATGAGTAATGGTTTAATAATAAATTTGGATGATTGAGGTATTTTTTTTTGTAATTCCAAGATTATATAATATTAATCATGAAATATATAACTATTTTCAATATAAGATTGGAATGGATATAATGAATAGTAATATGGAGAAATAAATGTGATATAAGGGTAAAGTTGAATACTTTTAAAATACATGATTAAGTAAAATATAACCCTTAATATGTCCCTTGAGATAAAATAATGATGTTTCGATAAAGATATGTTGGATTTGAATAGGTAAATTCGGTGATTCTAGTTTCTTGAACTTATATTATTGAGTTTTTGGGAAGAGGATCATGCTTTCATGGATAAAGTATATATAATTTTGGGACATAAAGAATATATCAAATATGTTTTGGAAGAAGGAAACAAGCATGTTTTCAATAAGGATATTCGATAATTTAGGTGGCTAATGTGACTCAACAGAATACACGATTAAGGTATTTGTATGATTTGAATGTCACAACCAAGATCTGCCTTATAAGATATGGGAGATAAATGTTATATCATTTTCGTTAACCTATTTATAAACATTAATATTTTTTGTTTTTGGAAGGATTTCAATATTATCCATTTTTGTAATGTATAAGTTGTATTCTTGTTGATGTTTTTTAGATTAATGTATTATATCACTATAGGAAGTCTTATTCATCTTTTGGTACATGTGCTATCATTTTTTGAAATTTATATATATGGAATGATATATCATTAATTTTATGTATAAAATTATCTTCTAACACTTTATGAATTACAAATTCAACTACATTTTATTGAATAAGTGATGAAGTGGAAATTGTTCTGAGAACGATCAATGGTGAGATTGCAATGAAATCACGTAATTTTTTTTCTCATATTATAAAACATTATGAAATGAATATTGAAAACCAAAAATAATATCATAGTACCATCCAAATTGATGAATCATATGGTCCCTCAAATCATCACATATGTATGGATTTCTTGTATTTATCTTTCTCCAAACCTTATTCTCTATAATTTTCCATAGGAACATGATGATTATACTTATCTTCCATATCCATTTTTTCACTAACCACCCATTTTCGTCTATTTCAAATCCCAGTGATGAGATACTTTTGTAAACTGTTATGTTTCAAACTTTTTTTTAAGTGATGTTTTAGTATCCCTTTTTATGATTTGGGTTTCCATGACAGAAACATTCAAGTAGAAAACAATTTATAACCAAAATAAATTTCGAGGGTAAAATTCATTTTAACAGGGGTAGGATCTAACACCTCAAGATTTTGTGAGATATATTCTTTTAATATAGTCTGATACAATAAGATTCTATGGTGATATATGAAATATCGTATTAGCTTGTTGTATATGCAACAATATTCGTGTCTTGTGTTTCACACAATTTCAATTTCTTTTCATATAATATATTACCGATAACACTAATTATAGATTTTGTTCAATTTATATAACAAACAATGTTTGGATTTTTGTTATACGCAACACTAATTATTTTTTTAAATACATGAAACAATAACATGGGTTGCATTATATGCAAGAGTGACCATCCTCAATAGCTTTTGTTGTATGTGATACCGAGTTTTACTAAACAACTATATATTATGAAAAAATCATTATTTAGTGGGATATAAACTATCCATTATGATTTTTGTTAACCACATTTTAAATTTTATATAACATTAACATGAATCTTAAAAATTTCTAGAACATGGTGTGAGAACAAAATCATTTTTTTGGATAAGACAATATTTTTTTTTAAAATGCAGTTTTACAGCCTTTTGAGGGCTCACCCATTTTAATTCTATATTTTGTTTAATTTATTAGTTAAATTTGACAATATATATTTTTTTGGAATAAGGACATAATTGTTTTTTGAATTTTGGGTATTTTTTCGATAAAATAAAAATTTTAATGAAAATTGGGAAATACTGCATTTTAAGTCAAAACTGCATTTTCATCTAATTTATTTATAGAGTTAGATTAAATTTTTAATTGGTTTCAAAGTTTAATTGGATTATATTTTTCTCATTTAATCCAATTTTTGAAATCGGATGTAATATGACATTTAAATTTTACATAATAACATTTCAATCTTTTGATAGTTATTACTTCTTAAAAAATGGTATTTGGTTTTGATATGGGGAATTAATTACTGCAACTTCTGTGTTTTGAATTTTTAAAAATTAATTCTATATTATTAATCATAATGTAATTTTTTTAAATAGGTACATTTTATTCATTGATAGTATGAATAATAACAACAGTAAATATGATATTTACTATGGATAAAGGGTAAATCAGGTAAATTTAGGTAAAAAAATAATATAATAATATTAAACTACCCTAACACATGTATTAATCCTATTGGATGAGTTATTTACAAAAATTATCATTATTTGGTTGATTTTGGTACACCATGGATTCACATGGATGTTAAAATAACATTTTAAAAGAATTAATTTAATGTAATGATAGTTTTAACCTAAACATATATCTTATTTATAAGTCAATTTTAATATAAGGTTATATAACTGATATATATGTATAAAAATAATAATTAAAAATATAAAAAAATTAATTACTTTATGGTTTTTTATTTTTATTTTTTAGGCTTTAGATTAATATATTTATTTATTACATAATTATGATGCAGTGATTACCTATTTAATGAAAGATTCAAATAAATGAATTTATACATATTATATTAAATTTTAATCTATCATTTTTATGCCATATATGAATTTAATGGATGATATTATCATATTAAGGATGATTTAATTCCTTTTTTACAGAATCAGGTTCTTATGAATTTTATTAAAAATACAAGTATGAATAGTGTCCAAAATTGACATAATTCATAACAAAAAACATAAAATAGATTATTAAATGATATTAAATTCATAAAATTTTAAGATTTAGAAAAATATATAATATAAGTCAAAATATGTCATAAATAACTTATCTTGGGTCTTTTTAGATGAAATGGTAATTAAATTAACCCACAATGTGTAAATGACACTATAACACAGTATGATTAAAAAGGATAAAATATTAGTTAAACCAAAAATAAATGGATAAACAAAATTCAAAACATGTTTGAAAGATATTTTATGATAGGTATTGATACCAAAATTATATTATATTTAATTATGTTATTTTTTGGAACATTTTTAATTGAAATTGAAATTATAATTAATTAATATTTTGAGAGTTTCCTAAAGTGCCCCTCTCCTCTCTTATAGAGGGGAACCTCCTCCCTCTCCTATTGACTCAATTTTGAGAATTAAAGCTCATCTAAACCATACCTATTTATCTTATAAACATACTTTGATTCATTATAGTGGTTCTGGTCTTCTGAAAAGATCAACTCTAGTGCCCTATGATGTAATTTAAAGAAGGCATGTCGAGGAAGAGGTAATCTCATCTACAAATTATTTGAAATTTGTTTCTTCTTCTACATCCTCTTCAATGGTATTTTCATTATAATGTAATAACATCAGTGTCAAAAATATGATTATATTTTATTATAAATATGTAACAACACCATTTTACCTTATATATATACTACGAAAAATGAAATCGCAGCATGTGCATACGTACGACTTATTGTCTCCACGCTATGGTGTAATCTATTTTTCACAACCACCTTACATGGATGGGTATAATAGAGAAAATAATAACTATATAATAATAATTATTATTACATGATACTAATTCAGATATATTATACACCATCCACTTCAATACCATTCAATAATTATATTGATGATATTGTTTCTCGTGCATACATACGGCTTACCGTGTCCATGACACAATGTGATTCATTCTCCACTTTAACCATTAAAGAATGATTATAAACTATATATAATAAATAATCATGAAATATATTACATAATAATTCTATTAATTTATTAATATATATGTATATATCATTTACATAATTCAATTAATTTTTTTAGGAAATGAAGAAAGCGTTCATGTGTACGTATGACCTACCCTCTCCATTAACAGTGTATTCCATATCTTTTATCTATCTATTATATATATATATATATATACTGAATATATAATATATAAATCATATTTAAATTTAGTATGTATGTAAATGTAACACCCCAGGTAAATAAAGAATATGACATTTTTATATTTATCCATATTTGTGAATAAAATATTAATATTACATAAAATGCGATGCTATGCTCGATGGCGTTCCCAATACGCAACAACGAGTTTCTTGGAAATCTTACGTTGCACTCTAATAATAAAATAATATTATATTAAATAGTAGTTAATGCCTAGCTATTGTAATGGCGGGAATGAACAGAACTAACTACAAAATGATTATATATGTTTGTCAAATATTTTTACTTTTTACAATAAATGTTAGTGGATTAAAAATGCAAATGAATCCATTTTTAAGCGTAAACATTCTAATATTCTATAAAAGGTCGATTAACCACCTTTTGATGGAGAACCTCTTTTAAATCCACTTTTTGACAATTTTATGTGTTATATTTGACACAATAAAATTCTTCTTTAGAATTGGGACATCAAAATTTACTTTGTGTAATTTTTTGGCATTTTTCTGAAAAAGTTCAATTTTTATTGAATAATAAAAAATTTTGTATTTTAATTCAAAAACACTTTTAATCTAATTTATTTATATGATTAGATTATCTTTTTTAATTGGTTTTAATGTGAAATTAGAATATATTTTTACCATTTAATCCAATATTGGTCGTTGGAATTAATTATACTTTGAAATCGGACTTAAACTAGTGTCAATCTTTTGATACATTTTGTTTCATAAAAACACGATATTTGTTTTGACAGTGGGAATTAATTATTAACTTAATTAATACAACTTATATGTTCTGAATTGTGTAAAATAGACATCATTTTTGAATTCGGAATATCAAATATATCTTAGGGTGAACATTTGGTAATTTTCTGAAAAACTTCAATTTTTGATGAATAGTGAAACCACTAAGTGGTACTTATAAAAACTGATTTTCCGTTTAAATGAAATTTTTCCATCTTTGTGTTTTGAATTTCAAAAATTTGACATACATGGTTGTCATTAAGAAGTAAAATTTGGTTCAATGGGATTAAAATAATTTTTTGGTGAATAGTAACTTATTAAGTTTTTAATCGCGATTAGAGGTAATTAGTGTAGTTTAAGGTACGAATAATGTTTTAATAAAATGAAATGACCTAGACACATGTCCTACCCACATTTTATGTGTCATGAACGACCAAGACAATCCATGGGTCAACTTGGGGACCCCATGGAGCCACTTTGTTTGGAAAATGGCATAAATATCTTTTTATTTAATGTAAAAGTAAAAATGACACAAACATGAAATGTTTCACTAAAAAACTTTTTACATGGGTTTATACAAGTCATATTTTTAACTGTATATATTTATTGTAAAGCTATAAAGATTTCCTACATCATAGTATTTTTTTATAATTTTTAGACATTAAATAAATTAAATTCATTAAGACATCACGATGATGCAACGATGACCTCATTATTTAATGATTTAAATAAAATGGAAAGATAATGAAAAATCAAGGACCTGCACATGTCAAAAACCTATTGGATGGGTGGATTTAGAACCCTTATCACCTTATCCTCGATAAAAATCAATGTGGGACCATTAAAATCTGAAAACCATTTGAAAATAAAGTAACATTTTATACTTTTCCAAGAGTGACCCTCCTCTCCTCTTATAAAAGGCCCCCACCTCTACCTCCTTACCCACACTTCCAAAGCCTTTGGCTCGGCCAACCCCTTCCCATTTTGTCTCTCCAAATCCCTCTTTTACTCTTTGAAGCCTCAATTTGGGCAGAAGTCTTCCCAAGATAGCCTTTGTGCTCAAACCAACGGGAGTTACCCGATTTTAAGGTAATGTCTTCACTTGAGTCCTTTTGTTTTATTTTGTTTCTCCAACCCCATAAACTCCTTTTATTCATCTATTTTGTAACAACTCCAGTATCTTCAATAAACTAGGATGTTTTTATAAGAAGTATTCGAGCAACACTTACACACACCTTCATGAAATGTTTAAAGAACATACTGTTTCCGAGGATGGAGAATTTCTGCCTCACGAAACGATGATTGTTCAACACTCATATAACACCTTAAAATGTGGCCATTAAGAAGTTAGTATGTTTATATATCATATATAATATTTTTATGTTTTACTTAAGCTTATGTATTTTTAATCTGTGTCATACCTTTATGGCTTCTATTATGGGTATACACAATATCTTCATTTTAGGAAGTGCGGACTACTGCCCCCTCAAAGTGATTTGATTCATTAATGCCATATGGGGGACATATAAAGGATGGATTTAAAGTTATTATGTATGATTTTATACAGGAATTATAATATATCTTTATATCATTACTTTTTTCTTTCCATTAAAGTATGATATAGAAATGAAAGTAGCATTCATGTGTACGTACGACTTACCGTCTCCATGAACGGTGAATTTCATTTCTTATCCTCAAATGTAATGTACTATTATAAGTAAATATAATGGATATATATAATGTATGATAAATCTAAAGGATTAATATAATTCTGGAATTAAAAATATACACATCTCTCATTTAGTTTTAATTCCATTAATATGACACAGAAATGAAAGTAGCGTTCATGCATACATACGGCTTACCGTCTCCATGAACGGTGCATTTCATTTCTTACCTCTAAATGATTATGTAATGTTATAAATACATTTATATTCTGGATATATATGATATATATGATATCCAAATCAGGAATATCATTCTGGATGTAAATAACCTTTTACCACACGAACAACATGTAATTGTAAGAAGTCCACTTTTGACTTAAGAACCAAATATCGACAAAACAAACATTATTAACTTAAATGATTACATAATGTTTATAACATGTCAATAATTGATATAAAACGAATAATGAACATGAAAAAGGTTCTTATGAAAGTATAATTTAACTCAAGTTTATTATTCAGGACGTTAAAGAGCGATCGAGTCAAGTCGGACCCGAGGTAAGGGATCCTACTCCTCTCTTTCTTTTTAAGTACACTCTTTTATGTCATTCCTTTTAAAACTCTTATTTCTTGTTATTGGGATGTTATTTTATATTACTCTTATGGTAATTTTTATGTTCATATGATGAGAGACCCTATTCTCTCTCATCAATCCATTTTGTAAGTTTTGAGTGGCGCCGTTAGGCTGCCGAATTTTCATATGAGATCTAACCCCTCTCTTTCTTTTTAAGTACTCTCCTTTATGACACTTTTCTTAAGAACCTATTTGTTATGTTGGGGGATGTTATTTTATATTCCTCTTTCTATAAAAATTATGATAATATGATGAGAGACCCTATTTGATCTCATCAATCCATTTTGAAAGTATTATGTGGCACCGTTAGGCTGTCGAGTTTTTGTAAGGGATTTTTCATCTCACTTTTAATCCCGTGAGATTTATGCTACATTTTCCACAATTTCTTTTGAGTGGTGTATTTACTGCCCATTATTTTACTCTTTGTGTAATATACTTTCATTTATTATTATTTACATCAATGTTTTATTGTCCTTATTTCACGGGCTGCATGTCTCGAAAGATAACCATGTCGGTAAGGGAACCTTTCACCCACCTCTTTTTGTAAAAGACTTATTTTGTTATGTCTTTTAATTCACATAATATTATGTTGGGATATGTTCTTCTATATACTTATTGATTTAAATTTTATGTCCATGTGATGAGATTCCCTTTTTATTTCTCATCAACTCATTTTCTGAATTTTGTAGTGACGTCGTTAGGCCATCAAATTTTTGCAAGGAAACTTCTTAACCCAATTCTGATTCTTTGGGATAAGCTTGTTCTCCTTGAATATGTCGTTCTATGAATATGTGTGAATAACATATGATTGTTTTACATTTAATATCCACTTATATCTGGTGTATTCGTTTGTCACACATAATTATGTAATTGATTTATCCTTAATCCAAGGATACCGTCTTTGTAAGGGACTTCGTCTCAATCTCCTTTCATTGAGGCATATTTTGTTTTATACACAACTTTCTTTTATTCGGTGTATAAACCACATTGAATTTTATTTTTATACAAAAGGAATATTTTTCTATGAAGCGTTTTACTAAATGACAAAAAGGAATGTTTCTTTTAACGTACCCTGTGACAACGACCTTCTCCACTGCCACGAGTATTATTTGATCTTTGGATTCCTCAATAAGCCGTAATGTTTTTTAAAAAAATAAATTCCATGTACACTTTTATGTATTTTGGTATTAAAAATAGATTTGATAAAGGATTCTATTATGTCAATATATTTAAATGAAAAATTGTGATTGAAATGTGGAAATGTTATCATTCCTTTATATTGGTTTTCTGTTTTATGATTTTATAATGGTACTTGGACATTTGACGGGTGGTTACGTGATAAACCATATGAGTGGTGTTTTGAATACCAGGACGGGTGGTTACGTTATAACTTCCAATGCATTGGGTATGGAAGTCGACCGTATGGCTATTCCATTAAGTATGTATGGAAGTTGGCCGTATGGCTATTCCATTAAGTGATATGTGTGGAATTCGACCGTATGGTTATTCCACTTAAGTATGTTTATGTCCCAAGTTACCTTTATATGTTATGTGGTCTTTATATGGGTTTTATGGTAATCTTTTGGATACAGAAGGGTAAGTAATGAACTTTTATTCAGTGAATAGTTTTTACTACTTCGAAAAGGTGAAAAGTATTACTTTGATAAAGTATACATGGTTTACTTGTTGTTTTGAAAAACTAACAGTTTTCATTCTTTTTGTATCCCTTACTGAGCTTTTTATGCTCATCCCAATTTTTTGAAATGATTTTCACAAGACTTAACGTGGAATAAGGTCAAGGATGGGATCAAGGGAAAGTCATGCAACCTAAAACATGGAACTGGACATGTTTCTTAGTTTTTATTTTATGGAAACTTAGTAAAAGTTTCTACTTTGTAATCTTTTGAGATGTAATAGTTATGTCCTAATTCTCTAAAACTCTAAGCCTGAATAGATCCTCAATGTGGATTATTCATTTAATTCAATATTAATTAAGGTTTAAGGCTAGGGCCTTATAGTTGGTATCAGAGGTCGGTTTAGATAAATTTAGAGTTTAGGGTATTCTTTAAGCATAAGTGACATGAACATAATGGTTAGGATTTCATAAAAAATCCTAGTTTTAAATAAAGTGAATGAGTAATTATATCTTAGTGTTTATCTTCCTCTTTAGTACATGATGGTTTTGTTGATATACTCACACTGAACTTTTGGGTTTTAGTAAATGGTTGGATCTAGGAGGCACCAAAGTAATAGTGGATGTGAAGGAAACTATAACAGTTTTCTGAGCGAGCAACTAAATTATATGGGAGCTGCAATGAGAACTCTTGTGTTTATCCTCAACCAACTATCTGGAGTCATTATTGACCACCTAAACCTTATTGATTTCTATAAGGAATCATATATGCGAGAAACAAATCCCTACAGAACTACAGGTAATAATCATAAAGGTAAGTGTGTTCAAAAACCTATGTGTCATAGATGTGGAAAGAAACACCTAGGAAAATGTTTCACAGGGACATAAATATGCTATATATGTGGAAATGAAGGTCATAAAGCAAGAACATGCGATGGAAAAAGGAAGCATCCATTTGACTCGAGGAAAGGGAAAGAAGTTCTATCTGAGGGATCAATTGAATGTTTTAAATGTGGTGTGCATAGTCATCATGAAAACACATGTCCAAGGAAGTAGTTTAGTGAATGGGATCACAAAGATCATACAAATACTTGTTTACTAATACCTAATTCCATTACGATTGAGGATGAAGAAACTGAAAATGACCAATCAAAGGTATGGATTATTTCTTAACTTTTGTTTTCTATTTTGGTATCTTAGGATATGATTCATGATTTTGTTTGTAGGAAAGAAGTATTTCAGAATAAGTTGGAAAGGAATGGTTAATGGATCTTGAAGAATGTTGAATGAGTAAGATGTTAACATATAAGGGATTCAAGAGTTATGGTGAAATTATTAAGAGTATTAAGTCTCTTTTTATGATGGGGTACATTAGAAGACTTTTTATTGTATGTGTAACACTGATGTTTGATATATGAAAATTTTATTTAAAGAATAGTAATCTGTTCTTTTGTGGACATAGTTATAAAGAACCATTTGGGTTTATATGATCCTTACTTTTGAGGTAAGTATGGGTTACTATATGTAATGATGGAAAGTGAAATTCATGAGTTAAATTGAGGTTAAATTACATTATGGTTATTTTTGAAGATTTATCTCGTTATTGGGTAATGTTTTAATAATTATGTAGTTTTGGAAAAAGGACAACACACAGACCGTGTGACAACCCGTCGTGTCGGACAAGGCTGCGGGAATCGAACCCACAACCAAAGTGTGACTGGTATTTATCGCCTACCACTAGACTACGTGATGTCCCTGGTTAGTTTGACCGATTCTTTTTAGTTAGATGATTTTGTGAATTCATAGTAAGTTGATTTTGGGTTATCTATGGAAATTTATTAACCTGTCATGGAGGATATGTGATTAGGTTAATTACTTTTCAATACGAGACATTAACAGCAACTGATGTTGTTTGGAGATAAATGTTACGATTTAACTTGGAAGACTATGTGACTAAATCCTTAAAATATTTGGGTTTCAATCTTATTTTGGTTTACTTTGAAGAATTTTATGGAAAAATTGTTTATCGAATGGTCCTCGTTGAACTTTGGGTTTTGTTGGGAAAATTTTGGAGATTAAGAATAGATTTTATTTTTGTAAAGGTTTATCCTTTTCTGGATTATCTGATCTTGTACTAACCTATTTGGTTTTGGTTTTGGATAGAGTCTAAAGACATGGGAAGTATATAGTTATCTTTTGTGGATTTGATGATTCTCTATAATTTGATTATAGTACTCTTAATGAGAACAAGTCTTTCTAAATACTCGTCTTATTGAGCAAATATGACACTACGGGAAAAATGAGCAATTGCGACGGGTTATTTGCGACGGGATTTATTCCCGTCGCAAATAGTCATGTTAAAAACTTTTTTGCGACGGGGGTATTTCCCCGTCACAAATAAGGAGGCTTTTGCGACGGGATTGCTTTCCCCGTCGCAAATAGTTTTCCCGCGTTGCGCGCCAAATCGCGGGAAACTTATTTGCGACGGGGAAATATTCCCGTCGCAAATAACCGGCGGCGGTAAAAGGTATTTGCGACGGGAATATTCCCCCGTCGCAAATACTATGTCGGCAGGGATTATTTGCGACGGGACCCGTCGCAAATAACTATTTACCGGTTGACCGTAATAAATGTTGGCTAAGGTATTTGCGACGGGTCCCGTCGTAAATAATACTATTTGCGACGGGAATCCCGTCGCAAATGGGCCCGTCGCAACTAATCTAACCTATAAATACCCCCATCCGTTTTTTTCATTTCATTCTCATTCCTTATCTTCTCTCTCTCTCAGAATTATATTTCTAGAGTTGAGTTTTTCTCCAGTTTAAGTTTTTTCTCCGGAGCTGATATTAAAGTTTTGAAGAACGATCAGAACAGATCAATTTTCAAGGTATTTATCTTCATTTTAATTTTTTATTTATTTTTAATTTCTTATTAGTTTCTATTATTATTAATTAGTTGTAATTTAATTATGTTTACATTGTTTTATTACTTAATAAATTTAAATTATAAGTATTGTTTATATGGTAATTAGGAATAATTAGTAATAATTTTTAGTAATTAAGAATAAATATTAATAACTAGTAATAAATACCAATAATTAAGAATAAGAACATTATTACATTATTAGTTTATTTTATTATTAATATTAAAATAATATAATTTTTTATATATATGCAGTTCTTTTTTCATCTGTGTGTTTGCTGTCTTCACATGTATTATTTGTATGTGGAGATAGAAAACGCACAGATGAAAAAAGAACTGTATATAAATTAGAAAATTATATTATTTTAATATTAATAATAAAATATATTAATAATGTTATTATTTGTAATTATTGGTAATTATTTCTAATTATTGAATTACTAATAATTATCAATAATTAAGAATAATTAGTAATAATTACCAATAATTAACAATAATTAGTATTAATTACCTATAATTAGTATTAATTACCAATAATTAGTATTAATTACCAATAATTAGTATTAATTACCAATAATTCGTAATAATTAGGAATAATTAACAATAATTAGTAATAATTAGGAATAATTAACAATAATTAGGAATAATTAACAATAATTAGTAATAATTAGGAATAATTAGGAATAATTAGTATTAATTAGGAATAATTAGTAATAATTACCAATAATTAGTATTAATTAGGAATAATTAGTATTAATTAGGAATAATTAGTATTAATTAGGAATAATTAGTATTAATTACAAATAATTAGTAATAATTACCAATAATTAGTATTAATTAGGAATAATTAGTATTAATTACCAATAATTAGTATTAATTACCAATAATTAGTATTAATTACCAATAATTAGTATTAATTACCAATAATTAGTATTAATTACCAATAATTAGTATTAATTAGGAATAATTAACAATAATTAGTAATAATTAGGAATAATTAACAATAATTAGTAATAATTAGGAATAATTAGTATTAATTAGGAATAATTAGTAATAATTACCAATAATTAGTATTAATTAGGAATAATTAGTATTAATTACCAATAATTAGTATTAATTACCAATAATTAGTATTAATTACCAATAATTAGTATTAATTACCAATAATTAGTATTAATTACCAATAATTAGTATTAATTACCAATAATTAGTATTAATTAGGAATAATTAACAATAATTAGTAATAATTAGTAATAATTAACAATAATTAGGAATAATTAGGAATAATTAGGAATAATTAGTATTAATTAGGAATAATTAGTAATAATTACCAATAATTAGTATTAATTAGGAATAATTAGTATTAATTACCAATAATTAGTATTAATTACCAATAATTAGTATTAATTACCAATAATTAGTATTAATTACCAATAATTAGTATTAATTATCAATAATTAGTATTAATTAGGAATAATTAACAATAATTAGTAATAATTAGGAATAATTAACAATAATTAGTAATAATTAGGAATAATTAGGAATAATTAGTATTAATTAGGAATAATTAGTAATAATTACCAATAATTAGTATTAATTAGGAATAATTAGTATTAATTACCAATAATTAGTATTAATTACCAAAAATTAGTATTAATTAGGAATAATTAACAATAATTAGTAATAATTAGGAATATTTTACAAAATTAGTAATAATTAGGAATAATTAACAATAATTAGTAATAATTAGGAATAATTAGTATTAATTAGGAATAATTAGTATTAATTACCAATAATTAGTATTAATTAGGAATAATTAGTAATAATTACCAATAATTAGTATTAATTACCAATAATTAGTATTAATTACCAATAATTCGTAATAATTAGGAATAATTAATAATAATTAGTAATAATTAGGAATAATTAACAATAATTAGTAATAATTAGGAATAATTAACAATAATTAGGAATAATTAGGAATAATTAACAATAATTAGCAATAATTAGGAATAATTAACAATAATTAGGAATAATTAGTATTAATTAGGAATAATTAGTATTAATTACGAATAATTAGTAATAATTACCAATAATTAGTAATAATTACCAATAATTAGTAATAATTACCAATAATTAGTATTAATTACCAATAATTAGTATTAATTACCAATAATTAGGATTAGTTACCAATAATTAGCAATAATTACCAATAATTAGAAATAATTACCAATAATTAGCAATAATTACCAATAATTAGCAATAATTACGAATAATTAGAAATAATTACCAATAATTAGCAATAATTAGCAATAATTAGAAATAATTAGCAATAATTAGAAATAATTAGCAATAATTAGAAATAATTAGCAATAATTAGAAATAATTAGCAATAATTAGTAATAATTAGTAATAATTAGGAATAATTAGTAATAATTAGGAATAATTAGGAATAAGTAGGATTAATTAGGATTAATTAGGATTAATTAGGAATAATTAGGATTAATTAGGAATAATTAGCAATAATTGCCAATAATTACCAATAATTGCAAATAATTAGGAATAATTAGGAATAATCAGGAATACTTAGGAATACTCACGAATACTCACGAATACTCACGAATACTCACGAATAATCACGAATACTCACGAATAATCACGAATACTCACGAATACTCACAAATAATCAGGAATACTCAGGAATACTCAGGAATACTCAAGAACACTTAGTAAACGAAATCTGCTTGGATAATGAAGGGAAAATTTATAACCATCTCCACAACGATGATTATCAAATTTCCTTTCATTATTCAAGCAGTTTTCCTTTTGCTAAGTATTGCTAAGTATTGCTAAGTATTGCTAAATTAGTAATAAATAGTAATAATTAGCAATAAATTGTAATAATTAGTAATAAATTGTAATAATTAGTAATCCTTGCTTGAGTGTTTTTTCTAACAAATTATTCAAAACCAGTAATGCTTTTATATTTTATAGAAAAATATGGAACAACGAGGTCGTCAACAGTCATTATTAGATGACCGCATATGGATAAATCAACGTAGAAATCCAAATGGTTCTGGTTTAAATCCAGTATATATAGAGGGTGTGGAGAGTTTTTTATCATTTGCGGCATCAAATTCAGAATTTGTTTCAGAAGGAAAGATAAAATGCCCTTGTAGAAAATGTGCATTGAGAACGTTTGACACGTTTGACAAAGTGGGGGAACATCTCTTGCGTTTTGGTTTTCAAGCAGATTATGTTTTTTGGTATCAACACGGTGAACGCAGTTCCAGAGCAGATGATACCAACTTGATTCTGGATCCATCCCAGTTTCAAGATTTAGTACATGATGTTGCAGGTTCATCTGTTCAACATACAGAAACTCCGGCTGATATAGCTTCAAATCCTGAGTTGGGACCGTCTGAATTTTATGAGTTGTTGAAGTCTGCTGAGGATGCATTATATCCTGGCTGCAAGATGAGCAAATTAGAAGCAGTTGCAAAATTTATGGCTATCAAATCAGATAACGGAATGTCAAACACATGTTTTGACCAGATATTTTCTTTGCTGAAAACACTGTTACCCGAAAGAAATGTTTTACCTGCAAATTACTATGAAAGTAAGAGGTTGGTTCGAAATTTGGGACTTACTTGTCAGAAGATTCATGCATGTTCAAATGACTGCATTTTATATTTAGGGGAAAATGAGTCGTTGGATAGTTGTCCCACATGTGGGCAACAGAGATATAAAGAAGGACAACACGGGAAGTCTGGTTTGATTCCTGTAAAACAGTTGAGATATTTTCCGCTTACATCCAGACTTCAGCGTTTATTCATGTCTAAGAATACAGCGACAATGATGTCATGGCATAAAGAGAATATTTCAACCGATAAAATCTTGAATCATCCAGCCGATGGTGATTCATGGAAACATTTTGATAGAGTGCATCCATCATTTGCTTTAGAAGCTAGAAATGTTCGACTGGGCCTTTCCACTGATGGTTTCTGTCCGTTTGGATCTTATGGTAGTCAATATTCATGTTGGCCTGTTTTTTTAACTCCGTATAATTTACCTCCATGGATGTTGATGAAGGAGCCATATATCTTTTTGACTTTACTAATTCCAGGACATCCGAAGAAAAATATTGATGTTTATTTGAAGCCATTGATTGATGAATTAAATTTATTGTGGAGTACTGGTGTCAGTACATATGATGTTGCAACGAAACAGAATTTCATACTGAGAGCAGCATTGATGTGGACAATAAGTGACTTCCCGGCTTATGGGATGTTATCTGGCTGGAGTACACATGGTCAGAAATCATGTCCTTACTGTATGGGAGAGAACAAAGCATTTATGCTCATTCATGGAAAGAAACCTTGTTATTTTGACTGTCATCGCAGATTTCTTCCAGCTGATCATCCTTTTCGCAGAAACAGATCTCATTTCAGAAAAGGAACAGCTGAAAGGGATGGACCTCCAAAAATGCTATCAGGTTCGGAGTTAAAATCGGTTGTATTTTCATTACCTCCCATCACTTTTGGTCCCACAATAAACCAACAGAAAATTTCTGGTTTTGGGAAAGAACACAATTGGATTAAACGTAGCATATTTTGGGATTTGCCATATTGGTCTGATTTGTGGTCCGACACATGTTAGATGTCATGCATATTGAGAAGAACTGTTTTGATAATTTGTTTCATACAGTTTTGGATACGCCAGGAAAGAGCAAAGACAATGTAAATGCACGTTTAGATCTTGCCCAAATTTGCAGGCGTCCAGAATTGGAACTATTTGAGAATGTCAGAACAGAAAGGTTACTGAAACCAAAAGCAGCTTATACACTGTCTAAAGAAAACCGTTTATTATTTTGTCAGTGGATTGCAGATTTGAGACTTCCAGATGGCTGTGCTTCCAATTTGGGTAGATGTGTAAAGAATGGTCATATTACTGGATTGAAAAGTCATGATTGTCATGTTATAATGGAGAGACTTCTACCCATTGGATTAAGAGGTCTGTTGAATTCTGTGATTTGGGATTCCATAACAGACATGTCTCATTTTTTTCGGGAAATTTGTGCGGCTACGGCAGATTATGATGCTCTAGGCAAACTTGAAAAAGATGTTGTTGTAATTATATGTAAACTGGAAAAAATATTTCCGCCGTCTTTCTTCGACTCAATGGAACATTTGATGTTACATTTGCCATATGAAGCCAAATGTGGAGGTCCGGTACAGTTTCGATGGATGTACCCATTTGAAAGATGCATGCAAAAATTGAAAAGAAAAGTACGCAACAAAGCATCTGTTGAAGGATCTATTGCAGAAGCTTATTTGCAAGAGGAACCCACCTTCCAAACTTGTTAAAACTTATAATGCATATGTGGTGAATGGATTTCGATTCCACACGCATGCATATGGGGAATCGAAAAAAACAATGAACAGTGGAGTTAGCTTGAGAGGATCTCATCATCGAGAAAATGAAGTTGACTTTTATGGCATGCTTGATGAAATCATTGAACTCTGTTATCTTGGACAACATTACATAACCATGTTCAAATGTCGGTGGTTGGATACAGAGAGAGGCGTGCGTGTTCATCCGACTCATGGAATCATCGATATTAAATGTAAAAGTGTTCTCGCAGTAAATGAACCATTCTTATTGGCTCAACAGGCATATCAAGTTTATTATGCAAAGTACTGTGCAACATCAAGAGACTTGACTGATTTGTGGAGTGTAATAAAAATCAAAATTCGAGACAATCAGTTTAGGCAAAGTGAATGTGCTTTCACTGATGTGCAAAGAATTGAAGTTTTTCAAGAGAGTACTCAAAATCAATCTTTTTTACAAAGAGATATGAGTATCGATGACGACACCCCACATTTAAGAGTCGGTGATGACGATGATGTTAATGATGTCACACATGAATTTGAAATGGTAAGAGATGAAGCAACTGCAACTCGAATGGATATCGATGATGTTGAGAAGGAATATGAAGATGACATTGACATATATGAAGATGATGATGAAGATGAACACTTATAGAATTCCATGGTATTTATATACAATCATAATATGTATATATATGTATATATAATAGTAATTATCAATTATTTGCTAATATTAACATTTTCTGTTTCAGATGGACGAGGCCACATTTCGTGAGTTGGCGGAGGCTGACCTGCCTTTCGATGCGGATGAGTTGCTGGCAGATGACCCTCAGCCTGCAGGCGCTCCAGGGAGTACGCGGAGGGGGCGCGGTCTTGCACGATTGATGATTCCTGACCCCGTCCCCGAGCGACGTCCACGTCTTGGGTTTGATCCGCGCACCCGGAGGTGTGATAACCTGTGTAATAACCTGTGAATTTGACTAAGATTTCATTAATCTATTCACATAATAAATGTTTATTATTTTTTCAGTTTTTCGCATATAGCAGTCGGACAGGGCAGCGCTATTTTGCGCAACTATTTCTCTCAGCCGTGGACCACATGGGAGCAGATTCCCATTGATGTGCAGGAGGCCATGTTCGGCCATTGGTTGGTACGTACGTAAATAAATAATTTTTATTTTGAAAATTATTTCATTTCTAACTTGATATTTTGATTTATTTGTAGGGTTTATGGTATCCGATCGAGGATACCATGCGTGACGCCATCCACGAGGCATGGGAGGTGGCCATGCGTGATCGCCTTCGTCAGTTTTTGCACAATTTAAGAAAAGCTGTGATGAAGAAAGAAGGAGTGTCAGATTTTGAGGAGTCATGTAGAGCACACCGACCAGAGTACATTTCATCCCATGTATGGGATGGATTATGTGCGCACTGGTTGAGTGGTGCCTTTCAGAGGAGATCATCGGTGGGGAGGCAGAATCGGGGGAGGCAGGAGGTGACTCATCGAGCTGGGAGTCGTTCTTTCAGTACTCATAGACAGCATCTGGTACGTACATTATTTATAAATATTTTATATAACTATAAATATTAACAGTTTATTTTTTATTCTTATAGGCTGTCGAGCATCCCGATATTACAGAGTACGACGTATATCGGAGGATGTATAGTGATCCTGCTACTGGGGAGCTCAGAGGTGATCGTCAGCATCACATCGTGGTCAGTATTATTTGTTTTCAAGTTTAAAAATTAACTGCATATAATATATTCACAATTTTAATTTTAAATTGCAACTATAGGAGTCATATGAGGCCGCAGCGGCACAGGCCCGGCCTGAGAGTCAGGCCGAGTCATCAGATCAGACCACTGCCCGTCAGTTTGATGAGGCGGCATGGATGCAGGCCACCCAGTATGCCTTCGAGAAGGGCCGGGTAGTTGGTATCGGCTCTCGACTGACTCCCGGAGATTATTATGGCAGTGCTGCGATGTCGGCGTCCAGCTCGAGGGGAGCTCGTGCATCTTCTTCTACACAGTATGAGGAGCAGTTGCGATCTCAGACTGCACAGATAGAGAGTCTCCGACAGGAGCAGGAGCAGATACGTCAGCAGCATGAGGAGGAGCGTCGACGCCAGCAGCAGCTGTACGAGGAGCAGACGAGTCGGTGGCAGCAGCAGCATCAGGAGCAGATGGAGTACATGCGCCGACTCACTCATGCTTTAGGGATGGAGTTTCCTCCACCACCATCTGCAGATCCCCCACCTCCCCCCCCCTCCTACAGATTAGAGTTTGTATTTCTGTTATAAAATTTGTGAAATCAAAATATTTTTTTTTCTATTCGTAGTTTCTGTCTCATTATAAAATATTAATAATATTATATTTTTAAATAACAATATTAATATGAATAATAATAATATTTATATTTTATAATATTAAATTTTATATATATATTAAAATTTTATATATATATTAAAATTTTATAATATTATAATTTAATTATTTTTTTGTAATACTTGAATTATTTTAATATTTGAATGTAAAATAATTCTATTATTTTTATATTAATTAAAATAACTTATTAATATTTTTTTTATTTATGAATTATAATTATAATATTATTATATTAATTAAATTATTTATTAATATTCTATTATTTTTATTTTTGAATTATAATTCTACTATTATTATAGTAATTAAAATAATTTATTATTTTCATTTGTAAATTATAATTCTATTATTATATTAATTAAAATAATTTATTAATAATATATTTTTTTTATTTTTTTTATAGTATTTGCGACGGGATACTATGCCTGTCGCAAATACTAGTATTATTAATAATTTTTTATTTTTTTTAAAAAGAGTATTTGCGACGGGTCCCGTCGCAATTACTATGAATAGTATTTGCGACGGGTCCCGGTTCCCGTCGCAAATACTTGTATTATTAATTTTTTTATTTTAAAAAAAAACGTTATTGCGACGGGCCCGTCGCAATAACTATTTGCGACGGGTCCCCTCGCAAAAGGTATTTGCGACGGGCCCGTCGCAATAACTGTTTAAAAAGTTTTTTACAAAAATACGGAATACTATTTGCGACGGGGAGAATGCCCGTCGCAAAAAAAGGCTTTACCGACGGTCCCGTCGCAAATAAGTTTAGTTGCGACGGCGTTTTCCGCAACGGGCTATTTGCGACGGGACCCCGTCGCAAATGGCTATTTGCGACGGGATCCCGTCGCAAATAGCCCGTCGCAAATACCTGTTTTTCCAGTAGTGTGAGTTTGTGTAAGGAATCTACTAAAAGTTGAAAGTCAACCTGATAAGTGATTATGTTTCCTTATGAATAAATTCATCAATAAAAAGTAACATAAAACAAAAATGTTGTCTATTAACTTTTCCTTCTGGGGAATCGAATACCATTTAACCCATAAAAATTTTGTGACTTTCTTATGGTTAACTTTCTCCTAAACATGTTTTCTATCACTCTCCATCAGAACATGACCCTATGTTTTCTCCTCCATGTCCATGTTTTCCTATATGGAATCCTTGTATGGGTTGACTCAGGTGACCTCTGTACCTATCATTCTTTATTTTAAAGTGATTGTTTTACCGACTCTTGTTCTGATGTGGGACTTTCAAGGATGTTTCCAAGCTCAATTTTAAAATTACGAGGACGCAATTCCCAAAAGGGGGGAAGGATGTAACACCCCAGGTAAATAAAGAATATGAAATTTTTATATTTATCTATATTTTTGAATAAAATATTAATATTACTTAAAATGGGATTCTATGCTCGATGGCGTACCCAATACGCAACAAAGAGTTTCTTGGGAATCTTACGTTGCACACTAATAATAAAATAATATTATTTTAAATCGTAGTTAACGCCTAACCGTTGTAATGGCGGGAATGAACATAACTAACCACAAAATCATTATATATGTTTTTCAGATATTTTTTACTTTTTACAATAAATGTTAGTGGATTAAAAATGCAAATGAATCCAATTTTAAGCGTAAACATTCTAATATTCTTTAAAAGGTTGATTAATCGCCTTTTGATGGCGAACATCTTTTAAATCAACTATTTGAAAATTTTATGTGTTATATTTGACAAAATAATGTTCTTCTTTAGAATCGGGACATCAAAATTTACTTTGTGTAAATTTTTGGTATTTTTTCGAAAAAGTTTAATTTTTAATGAATAGTGACAAATGTTGTATTTTAATTCAAAAACACTTTTAATCTAATTTATTTATATGATTAATTATCTTTTGAATTGGTTTTAAAGTGAAATTATAATATATTTTTACCATTTAATCCAATAGTGGTCGTTGGAATTAATTTCACTTTGAAATTGGACTTAAACTAGTGTCAATCTTTTGATACATTTTGTTTCATAAAAACACGCTATTTGTTTTGACAATGAGAATTAATTATTAAATTAATTAATGCAACTTATATGTTTTTAATTTTGTAAAATAGACATCATTTTTGAATTCAGAATATCAAATATAGCTTAGGGTGAACTTTTGGTAATTTTCTGAAAAACATCAATTTTTGATGAACAGTGAAACCACTAAGTAGTACTTATAAAAACGGATTTTCCGTTTAAATGAAATTTTGCCAACTTTGTGTTTTGACATTCAAAAATCCGACATACATGGTTTTCATTAAGAAGTAAAATGTGGTTCAATGGGATTAAAATAATTTTTTGGTGAATAGTAAGTTATTATGTTTTTAATCGCGATTAGAGGTAATTAGTGTAGTTTAAGGTAAGAATAATGTTTTAATAAAATTAAATGACTTAAACACATGTCCTACCCTCATTGGATGTGTCATGGACGGCCAATATAATCCATGGGTCAAATTGGGTACCCCATGGAGCCACTTTGGTTGGAAAATGGCATAAATATCTTTTTATTTAATGTAAAAGTAAAGATGAAAAAAACATGAAATGTTTTACTAAAACAATTTTTACATGGGGTTATACAAGTCATATTTTTTACTATAAATATTCATTCGAAGGATAAAAAGATTTCATACATCATAGTAGTTTTTTATAATTTTTAGACATTAAATAAATTAAATTCATTATGACATCATGATGATGCAGTGATGACCTCATTATTTAACGATTTAAATAAAATGGAAAGATAATACAAAATCTAGGACGTAAAAATGTCAAAAACCAATTGGATGGGTGTATTTCGAACCCTTATCACCTTATCCTCGAAACACATCAATGTGGGACCATTAAAATCCGAAAACCATTTGAAAATAAAGTAACATTTTATACTTTTCCAAGAGTGCCCCTCCTCTCCTCTTTTAAAAGGCCTCCACCTCTACCTCCTTACCCACACATCCAAAGCCTTTGGCTTGGCCAACCCCTGCCCATTTTGTCTCTCCACATCCCTCTATTACTCCTTGAATCCTCACTTTGGGCAGAAGTCCTCCCAAGGAAGCCTTTGACCTCAAACCAAAGGGAGTTACCCGATTTTAAGGTAATGTCTTCACTTGAGTCCTTTTGTATTATTTTGTTTCTCCAACCCCCTAAACTCTTTTTATTCATCTTTTTTGTAACAACTCCAGTATCTAAAATATACTAGGATGTTTTTATAAGATTTATTCGAGCTACACTTACACACACCTTCATATAATGGTTAAAGAACATACTGTTTCTGTGGATGATGAATTTCTGCCTCACGAAACGATGATTGTTCAACACTCATATAACACCTTCAAAGGTGGCCATTAAGAATTCACTATTTTTATATATGATATATAATATTTTTATGTTTTACTTAAGTTTATGTATGTTTTATTTGTGGCATACCTTTATGGATTCCATTATGTGTATATGCGATATCTTCATTTTAGGAAGTGCGGACTACTTCCCCTTCAAAGTGATTTGATTCGTTAATGCCATATGTGGGACGTATAAAAGAAGGATTTAAAGTTATTATATATGATTTTATACTGGAATTATAATAAACCTTTATATCATTATTGTTTTCTTTCCATTAAAGTATTAGATAGAAATGAAAGTAGCGTTCATGCGTACGTACGGCTTACCGTCTCCATGAATGGTGCATTTCATTTCTTATCCTCAAATGTAATGTACTATTATAAGTACATATAATGGATATATATGATGTATGATACATATAAAGGATGAATATAATTATGGAATTAAAAATATACACATCTCTCATTTAGTTTTAATTCTATTTATATGACATAGAAATGAAAGTAGCGTTCATGCGTACGTACGGCTTACCGTCTCCATGAACGGTGCATTTCATTTCTTACATCTAAATGATTATGTAATGTTATAAATACATGTATATTCTGGATATATATGATATATATGATATCCAAATCAGGAATGTCACTCTGGATATAATGAACCTTTTACCACATGAACAACATGTAATTGTAAGAAGTCCACTTTTGACTTAAGAACCAAATATCGACAAAACAAACATTATTAACTTAAATGATTAAATAATGTTTATAAAATTTCAATAATTGATATAAAAGGAATAATGAACTTGAAAAAGGTTCTTAAGAAAGTAGAAATTAACTCATGTTTATTATTCACGACGTTAAAGAGCGATCGAGTCAAGTCGGACCCGAGGTAAGGGATCCTAATCCTCTCTTTCTTTTTAAGTACACTCTTTTATGTCATTCCTTTTAAAGATCATATTTGTTGTTATTGGGATGTTATTTTATATAAAAATTACTGTAATTTTTATGTTCATTTTATGAGATACCCTATTCTCTCTCATCAATCCATTTTGGAAGTTTTGAGTGGCGTCGTTAGGCTGCCGAATATTCGTAAGAGATCTAACCTCTGTCTTTCTTTTTTAAGTACTCTTCTTTATGTCACTTCTTTTAAGAACCTATTTGTTATTTTGGGGGATGTTATTTTATATTCCTCTTTCTATAAAGATTATGATAATATGATGATAGACACTATTTGATCTCATCAATCCATTTTGGAAGTTTTAAGTGGCGTTGTTAGGCTGCCGAGTTTTCGTAAGGGATTTTTCATCTCACTTTTATTCCATTGAGATTTATGCTACATTTGACACAATTTACTTTGAGTGGTGTATGTACTGCCCATTATTTTACTCATTGTGTAATATACTTTCATTTTTGTGTATTTACATCAATGTTGTATTGTCCTTCTTTCACGGGCTGCATGTATCGAAAGATACCCATGTCGGTAAGGGAACCTTTCACCCTTCGCTTTTTGTAAAAGACTTCTATTTTTATGTATTTTAATTCACATAATATAATGTTGGGATATGTTCTTATATATCCTTATTGATTTAAATTTTATGTCCAAGTGATGACATACCCTTTTTATCTCTCATCAACTCATTTTATGAATTTTGAAGTGACGCCGTTAGGCCGTCAAATTTTTGCAACGGAACTTCTTAACCCTGTTTTGATTCTTTTGGATAAGCTTGTACTCCTTGAATATGTCATTCTATGAATATGTGTGAATAACATCTGATTGTTTTACACTTAATATCCACTTATATCTGGGGTATTCGTTTTTCATACATAATTATGTAATTGATTTATCCTTAATCCAAGGATACCGTCATTGTAAGGGACTTCATCTCAATCTCCTTTCATTGAGGCATATTTCTTTTTATACACAACATTATTTTATACGGTGTATAAACCCCTTTGACTTTTTCTTTTATACAAAAGGAATAGTTTTCTACGAAGCGTTTTACTAAACGACAAAAAGGAATGTTTCTTTTAACGTACGCGTTGACAACGACCTTTTCCGCCGCCGCGAGTATTATTTGATCTTTGGATTCCTCAACAAGCCGTAATGTTTTTAAAATAAAATAAATGCCATGTACACTTTTATGTATTTTGGTATTTAAAATGGTTTTGATAATGGATTCTATTATTTCAATATATTTAAATGAAATATTGTGATTTAAATGTGGAAATGTTATCATTCCTTTATATTGGTTTTATGTTTTTATGATTTTATAATGGTACTTGGACATTTGACGTGTGGTTACGTGATAAAACATATGTCGGGTGGTGTCGTGAATACCAAGACGGGTGGTTACGTTATAACCTCCAATGCATTGGGTATGGAAGTCGGCCGTATGGCTATTCCATTAAGTATGTATGGAAGTTGGCCGTATGGCTATTCCATTAAGTGATATGTGTGGAAGTCGACCGTATGGTTATTCCACTTAAGTATGTTTATGTCTCAAGTTACCTTTATATGTAATGTGATCTTTATATGGGTTTTATGGTAATCTTTTTGTTACAGAAGGGTAAGTAATGAACTTTTATTCAGTGAAGAGTTTTTACTACTTCGAAATGGTGAAAAGTATTACTTTGATAAAGTATACATGGTTTACTTGTTGTTTTGAAAAACTAACAGTTTTCATTCTTTGTGTATCCCTTACTGAGCTTTTTATGCTCATCCCAAGTTTTTGAAATGTTTTTCACAAGACTTAATGTGGAATAGGGTCAAGGAGGGGATCAAGGGGAAGCCATGCAACCTAAAACATGGAACTGGACATGTTTCTTTTTAAGATTTTTTATTTTATGGAAACTTTGTAAAAGTTTCTACTTTGTAATCTTTTGAGATGTAATAGTTATGTACTAATTCTCTAAAACTCTAAACCTGAAATGATCCTCATTGTGAATTATTCATTTAATTAAATATTAAGTATGGTTTAAGGTTGGGACCTTATAGTAAATCATGATATAAGTAATAATATCAAGAATAACAAGTCTAAACATGTGCGATAAATAATACGATTATTACCCAAAATGATGCATTAACATGGAATTGAGAAATAAAAATGAAATATAAATTCTTATTTAATTCATATATGATATATTAAATATTATTATGGTTCAATTTAAAGATAATAATATGTTTAATCCCAATATTCAGGAGTTTCAAACCCATATAGTTGAAATTGGACCTAAGGTAATGAATAATTTTGCAAGTTCATTTTTATACACGATTGTTTATACATAACTGTTTAAATGGGATATATTTATCATCCATGTCTATGTCTTCTAAAAATGTTTTCAAAAAATGTTTAGTATTATTCTATGTACTTTTAATGTAATTTTTTTATGTTTTTTACTTTTACTATATAGTATGGAAGGAATCTGTCTATTTTTACCAGATGATGTACATTTTGACTTTTTTGGCTAAAGTATAAGGAGAATGTTTTTAACTTATATAGATTGGTTGGGTTTTTATGGATCCCTGATGCCTTGTTTCCATGAATAATCCACTAAAATATTTCACGTTAATTTTCAAGTAAATTATTTTCTATAAAAATTTCACTGTATTTTTGGAAAAGAAAACATTTTTGAAGAAGAACAGATATTTTCCTCAAGAATTATGTTCATGTGTTTTATAAAAATTATTTTCCATATAAGATGAAACCCTTATATTGGGTTATGTTTCTATCCCTACTATTTATATGATATGAGTGTTTCAATTATTTAATGATCTTTTATATGGATTGTGTTTAGACGAAATGATGTTTAGGAAAACCATTTTTTCATGGGTTATCCTATGGTGAATGGTTTTATGTTTCTGTGGATCATTTAAAAATGATTTAATTATTAGATGATTGGGACCTATATCTTCTTCAAATAAATAAGGTAAATATTTATATCACATTAGATAAACATGGATGGAATAGAAAATAAATCTGGTTTAGAAATACAGGGCTGGAATGAAAAGTATATCCTACTCAATAATACATGGTTGAAATAGAAAGTAATCATGGTTTCATAATGTACTTTTTCCACTATGATGGTCTTTTTAGTAATTCCTTGGATACTATGGAAATCATTTAACCAGCTTCATTATTTTCTACAATTCCATGTTTTATGCCATTAATATTTTATCTTGGTTAGTGTTCATTTATGTTATATGCCTTATGAACTATGAAGATAAATTTCAGGACTCATTATTATGATATTTATGTAGAGGTTCATGTTTTTACGTTCAAATTTTAATGGCTTGTTTTATTTTCTACATGTTTACCCTTACTAAGAATTAGATCTCACACTTTTTATGTTTTTATTTCCCCAGGATATAAAAAAATTAGGGTAGGTAAACAAGTGGGGTTAATCATTATAGAAGATGTTAAAGATCATTCATCATTTTAGAATATGATGTTCCGAGTTTCCAAACACAATAAACTAATACGGTATTTTAGAATCTATTTGTTTCATGTATTAATTATTCAACAAAAAAAATGTTATTTCTATATACATGAATCATAGGTCACTATTTTAAATGGGTATATATATGTTGGAATTGAGAGAATAATGTTATAAATGAGATAAATCCATAAGAGAATTAATATTGAGGTTTTATTTAAACTTCGTATTTTTCTAAATGTTTATGAAGAATTGGAAATCAGGGAATGTTCATGTCATGAAAAAGTTATATGTCATAAAACATCTGTCATTTTGATGCCATAAACATCTAATGAAATGAAAATTTTACATGTCATGAATCTAACTCATTCCATTAAAATTTCAATTTTTGTTTTTTAATTGGGGTGATCCATTTTATAGTGTCTATACATTTCATTGTTTTCACAATGTGATCATGGGATTCAAATCAGTAAATGTGTGTACAATATATGTTTTTTGTGGTACACATCTGATTCTTTTTCATTCAATGCACATGGTCCACTCTCAAAGATGATGATCACTACCCTAATATTTTTAGGTTATCCACTCATGATGGATTGTTTTTTATGATGGATCTTTATTGTGGTTTCACTAAATCTCTTTGGGTATGATATCATATTAATTTAAAATTTTCGTTGGACATAGTACTTCTCTTGTGAAAAATTTTCATATATGTTGGTCTTATGGATTAATCTCTTCATGATATTTTCTATATTTGTTGTGGTATCTTTATCATGTAGATGACCTTTTTGTTGGTTATGGTATAATTTGATGGTTACATGAGTTAATTTTTTAATATTTTATTTATATTATTTTACAAGTTTAATTTATTGAGATATATAATGATTGATTCTAATGACACATTTGTTTTCATTGAGTTCTTTAATGTGGTTAAATCTCATTGAGGTCCTATAAAATAAGAACTTGATATTTTTGGTTCCACATCTAGTCTATTTGAAATGAACAATTATTGTTTATTTTTAATAAAAAAATCGATAAATGGATTAGCGTAATTTATTGATTTTTTATGTGTAGAAAATGGGTTTTGTGAAAAGAAGTATTTCCCCTTGTTTTAGTAATTGGAAAATAGTTTTTTATAAGAATTAAAAATGAAGTTATGAAAAAAACACCTAACGGTTTTGGTGATAACATTTTTAAAATAGATTACATGGAAATGCTTGTGTACTTATGTAGAAGGTTTTTTAATCTAATTTATCTTTTGATATGTTCCAGGGGTTAACAAATGAGTAATTTCTTTAGTACCTAGGACTATTTTTATAGGGATTTATTATACCTATTAGTATGTTTACTTATTGTGGTGTTCATATGATATCTATATTTTAATCATATGTATAGAGAATCAATTTACCAGATTTTATATTCCATAGTAATGACTTTTCTTCCTTTTATAGCATGTAGTGATCCTACACATAATTTATCTCTTGATTGGTTTTTACTAATTTGGATTATATGATATGAGATATTTTCTTTGACTAAAATATTATATGTGATAATATTTGATACTATTTTACATTGATTATTTAGAAATTTGGAAATGGGTGACTTAATTACAATTATATTTATATAAATAGTTAACATATTATTAGTCATTATATTTGTTAAACATTATCATTGATCAAATTTTTTCACAAGATTTTTTTATAAAACACATGGGTGGAATCCTATTAGGCATGTTTATGTCACATCATGTGAACCAATTTGGTAGTTTGTACAACATGTTATATCCTTAAATGTAAGGAAATTCGATTTTTGACATTGAGGTGGTGAGTTTTCTATCAACTGTGTCGAGGTAGTTGGTTGTGAGATAGTGGGAGTTTTCCATACTATCACATGATGCTTATTTTTCTATTTCTGTTTTCCTTTATTTTTGGACTTGTATACTTAAGGTGCTTTAGAAAGTTTTGAGATATTTTTCTCTTATTTATTCTTTTTTACTATGATATATATTTCTTGTTTTTATCTTATAGTATTTTTGTGTATGTTGTATATATATCTATTTCAAGTTATCTGCATTAGGTTTGGAGGAATGATTATGTCTTGTAGTTTTTGATTTCTTTGATCTAGATGAAACCATGTTGGGTATTTGAATCCCCATTGAGTATGTTATGGTACAGGTTGGGTAATGGTTATTGAGTGTATATTGGTTGGTTTTTCATAGTTAGTAATCAATGGGAGGTTATGCTCAATTTTTAGTAGTCATTAGACTAGTGAATTGATTTTTATGACATTTGAGGTAGTTCGCATTGAATTTCATTCCAACTATTATCATCATGACACTCTTGTTTCCAAGGGATGTTGGGATGTATATCCCCTATTTTTTGTTCATGTTCTTAACATATTTGTTATCTATTTGTTGTTTTTTGTTTGAACTAAGATTATACTACAACCTAATCTATTTTTTCTATTTTTTAGCATGAGTATTCTATTAATATATCTTCCATAGGTTCCATTAGAGGCTGCAATATATTCTATTTTTAGGTAACCTACCTCATATCTTAATATTTCTTATGATATCATACGAGAAGTTCTTGATGTAGTAAAAAATGTACAACATGGTTAGAAAGTAATTATTAAGGTACATGAAAGATTCATAGAATATATATAATGATCATTAGAGTTCATACATGAGAATCAACCATCCTTTAATGGTAAAAGTGATCTCCAAGAAGAAGATGACTACTAGAAGAGATTAATAATATCTTTAGCTTCCCAAATACATCTCATAATATATAGTTAATGTGTACAACGTTCATACATACGGTTCATAGAAAGCGATAGTGTGATTCCATGGTATTGAAATAGACACATGGTTATGGACTGAAAGGTTTTCAGAACTATTTTCTTTTATAGGTTTTTTTTCAAATTATTTATTTATGGTGAAGTATCTAATGTTAATTTACAAGTAGTAGGGATAGATTGTTTTGTCAATTTACCCCAATTAGTTCAAAGAGCATGATTCATTAACACTAGATGTAGAAAATAATGACATGGTGATGGCTTAGAAGTACCAATAGGGTTTGTGATTGTATATTAGAACACATGTATTTGGGATGAAGTATTATACCAGTTCAGATATAGTTGATGAGGATAAAATGGAATATTTTGATATGGTAGTAATGATTGTGGTTCAACCCCTTCTCTCCCACCTGGTGGAAGTATCGATGTAATTCAGGGAAGGAAGAAGAAGGTTAAAGATCATTATACACGTAGTGGGTGTGGTTATTAGTTGCAGAATCATCTTCACATTAATTTGAAATAAGTAAATTTTTCATGGCATGATTATAGTGTGGAAAGGTTGAGACTAACATGAATTCTTTCTCTATAGTTACTAAGATGTGTAATAGTTGTGGACTAGTACAATATAGTCTTAACATACACATACATTACATCATTTTTGTGGAATAATGTAAATATTTCCGAAATATAATCCCAAAGACAGTATTAGTTTAGTTTCATTCGAAACATGGATATATAAATTATGATACATGAGTGAGCAAAATTATCTCCCATTGTGTTCTTCATTACATGAAGCATTATTAGACACCCCAAAAATAATACATATATTCTTATTCAGTGGACAAAATCATAAAAAGGGGTGACCATAGATCACAATAAGGTTAAAAAAGAGAGATATGTAAGCATAAACATGAGAATAGTGGTATCAGAATGTGGTTATAGAATTATAATATCATAGAATAAAAATCAAAGATTATAAAAATTAATCCTAACATAAATATTGGTAGTTCAAAAGACATCAATCATAAGAGAAACAAGATCATAAGAATATCAGAGGAATATGCCACGATAATTGTTGCATACACATAATCATAGAAAACCATATGTCAAGTCTATCTACCAAGAAAATAAAAAAATATTAGTCTTGGGATAATAACATACATACCTTCTTCATGACGAGGATGTCCTCCTGTCTACCCTCTGGTTTCAGGCTTTGTATGTCCACCTATGTACCCATTTGTTTTGTGTATAAGATTCCATATTTTTTGGGCATATGATTCCATCATAATTCAGCCTTGGGATTCCCTCCCATATACCCTCTTGAGCTCACAAGACAATTATCATTACCTAATTCATTTGTGTGAGATACCATCATCACCCATCAAATGATAAAATCATACCTACATGTTCTAAATAATCATTAAACATGCATCATACCATGACCTTTAAAAAGTTATTGTTTTCGTAAACATAAAATCATAACCCATGAAATGAAAAAGGTATCATAAAAAATTAATCATATCATAACATATGGAAAATATATTTGTTTGATCATCATTTCATCATAAATTAAATAATTAGAGGAAGAAGGTTTTATAAGAAATCATCATGGTATAACCCATTAAAGCGAAACATGTTTCATACACATATATCCCATGGATGAGGAAAATATTTCCTAAAAATATAACCCATAAAATAGAAATATGTTTTCATGATCTTCATCGAATCTAAAAAGTAACCATTTAGGGAATGAATCAGAATGGAACCTTTGGATCATTTCGAAAAAGGTATGTGAAACCACAATGGATGTCATTGTAGTTGGAAAATAACTCTTATATAACTTTTAAAAATTTACATGGGGAAAATATATTTTCTTATTTTTAAAATTTTATTTTAGAACAAAAAAATTGAAAACAATTCTCATAAAATAAACATGAAAACTTATTAACAAATCATAAAAAACATTTCAAGCTGTTTTCCACGAAAACATAAAAAATAAGATTGAATACATTTTGAAACCAATTTTCCTTGAAAAAATAAATAATAATCTTGAAAATATTTTTAAAACCACTTACCTAGGTAATAAATTGAAAATTAATAAACTAACGGTTTAAAACCTTTAAATAATTTAGTTTGAAAATAACCTTTTGAAAACATATAAAGGGTAATTTCGAAATAATTTAAAACAGTTTTAAAAAATGATATAATTTTAAAAAACATTCTCATTAGAACCCTGTTAAAAATAAAATCATTATAGATCATTTGGATAAACCTTTATTTTTTTTAAAATATTTCTTAAATTATGCTTCAATGTATGGATGATGAGTATATCTATAAATTCTGAACAATCCTTTTCCACTAAAAAATTATTAGAAAAGTTCCATGACCATGAAATTACAAGAAGATTCATTATTTTTTTAATACTTATTTATATGGTATAACATGTTTAAAAAATTATTTTAATGATCATTGGATAATAGTATAAAAATTTGGGAATCATTTTTATGGAAACATAGTTTTGAAAGAACATATATTTCCTACCGAAGATAGAGGTAATGTTTGGCTTTCGTAAAAACACATTCTTGGATATATTATATAAAAAGAGTTGTAATGTAACACCCCAGGTAAATAAAGAATATGACATTTTTATATTTATCCCTACTTTTGAATAAAATGTCAATATTAATTTAAAGGGAACGCTATGCTCTTTGGCTTACCCAATACCCAACAACGTGTTCCTTTGAAATCAAACGTTGCACTCTAATAATAAAATAATATTATTTTAAATGGTAGTTAACACATAGTCTTTGTATTGACAAGAATGAATAGAAATTACTAAAATATTATTATATATGTTTGTTAAATGTTTTTACTTTTATCCAAAAAAATTTAGAGGCTTAAAATACAAATGAATCCAATCATAAGCATTGAATACACTATTATATTTAAAAGATTGTTTTACTACCTTTTGATGGAAAAACATTTTTAAATAAAACTTTTGACAATATAATAAGCTATATTTTTCATAATAAACATATTATTTATGATTGGGACATAGAAATTTACATTGGGTTAATTTTTGGTATTTTTCTGACAATGTTCATTTTTCAATGAATAGTGAAAAATACTACATTTTACATCAAAAATGATTTTTCATATAATTTAATTATATGGTTATATTATCTTTTTAATTTTTTTTAAAGTTTAATTGGAATATATTTTTACCATTTAATCCAATTATGGTCATTGGGATTAATTTCACTTTGGAATTGGGCATAAACAGCTGCCAAACTTTTCATAAATATTGTTTCTAAAAAACCCGCTGTTTGTTTTGACAACGGGAAGTTTTTTTAAATTAATTATTGCAATTTATTTGTTTGGAATTTTTTAGAATGGATTAAATATTTAGAATCAGAAGGTCCAAATTATTTGAGTAATACTCTTTTGTTTTTGGACATTATGAATAGTAACGACGGTAATTATCTTTAATTATCTTGATTAATGAGTAATCGGGTAGTTAAAGATAATAAGATAATATCATAATAATACAAAATGACCACAATGTGTGTCTTAAGGCTACTGGTTGTCTCATGGGCGACCATGGGATGCCTTGTGCCAAACTTGGGGGCCCCATGGAATCAATTTTGTTTGAAAGTGACTTTTTATCTTTTTATTTTTAAAGAATGTTAAATGTAACTAAGAATTTATCACCAAAGTAAAATATTTTTAATTTTGTCTATATAAATGATATTTTGGACTATAAATATTCATTATAAATATAAAATAATTTCCTACATCATGATATTTTTTTTATAATTTTTAGACATTAAATTTATTAAATTATTTATGACATCATGATGATGCAGCAATTACCTCATTAATAAAGGATTTAAATAAAATGGAAAGATAATGTAAACTCTAAGAACTACACATTTCAAAAACTTATTTGATGGGTGGATTTCTAACCCTAATAACCTTATCCTCGAAACATATCAATGTGGGACCATTAAAATCCGAAACTCATTTGAAAATAGAGTTACATTTTATACCTTTCCAAGAGTGCCCCTCCTCTCCTCTTATAAAAGGCCCCCACCTCTACCACCTTACCCAGACTTCCAAAGCCCCTGGCTCAACCAACCCCTGCCCATTTTGTCTCTCCAAATCCCTCTTTTACTCCTTTAAGCCTCAATTTGGGCTGATGGCTTCCCAAGAAAGCCTTTGAGCTCAAACCAAAGGGATTTACCCGATTTTAAGGTAAGGTCTTCACTTGAGTCCTTTTGTTTTATTTTTCTTCTCCAACCCCCTAAACTCTTTTTATTCTCTAATTTTGTAACAACAACAATATCTTCAACATACTAGGATGTTGTTATGTTAATGATTTGAGCTACACTTACACACACCTCCATATAATGGTTAATGAACATACTATTTCTATGGATGGTGAATTTCTGTCTCACGAAATGATGATTGTTCAACACTCATATAACACCTTAAAAGGTGGCCATTAAGATGTCACTATATTTATATATGATATATAATATGTTTTTTTTTACTTAATCTTCTGTATTTTTCATTTATGGCATACCTTTATGGTTTCCATTATGGGTAAACGCGATATCTTCATTTTAGGAAGTGCGGACTACCGCCCCCTCAAAGTGATTTGATTCGTTAATGCCACATTTGAGAGATATACGGGATGGATTTAAAGTTATTATATATGATGTTATACTGGAATTATAATATACCTTTATATCATTATTATTTTCTTTCCATTAAAGTATGAGACAGAAATGAAAGCAGCGTTCATGCGTCAGTATGGCTTACCGTCTCCATGAACGGTGCATTTCATTTCTTATCTCCAAATGTTATGTACTATTATAAGTACATATATATAATGGATATATATGTTGTCACGACCCGCCCTCGGGGTCCGTGCCGTGACTACCCCAAACCCGCCTTCCATAGGCCAGGGGTTGGCGACTAGCACCAAGGTGTAAATCCCGGTAAAAAGGGAAGGCATTTCCTTTGTAAAGTAAACAAACACCACAGAGTAAACAAGCGGAAAGTAAACACTAAACAAAAGCAGAGTACAACTGAAAGTGCGGAAAAGTAATTGGGCCAGAATACAAACCCAAACTGAAAGTAAAGTACAACTCAAAAGGGGAAAACAACAACTGAAAGGTAAAAGCCGCTACTCCGAGCTGTCCACCGGAAATCCCACCTGAAGGGTTGGTACAGATAGCTCCTCTGCTCCACGGGTCCCGCCGTCCGCTCCGAGCACGTCCCGCCCAGTGGTCCACCTCCGGGTACCGTCCCGCTCTGCAAGCCTCAGCTAAGGTCAATGTTGTCCGTCGTCTACAACCAACACAACGTAGTGCGGGCAAAGCCCGTGTAGGGGTGAGTATAAGCTACTCAGTAGGGACCCCGAGACCCCTGAAGGTCTCTCAAATCCACAAAGGATAAACCACGAAGAAAGGTATAATCACGAAGTAACAACCGACGCTGCTTAGGTATATGCCCATACATATACCTAAGTCATCAATTCAAATACGCTCCAACCTCCGAGCCCAAGAATAACTCAGTCCACACAGGATAGTAAATGTATTCCACACAGGAAAGCAAAACGTAATCCACACAGGATTGCACAACACAATCCACATAGGAAAGTAACAGGATTCAGCTCACACGGGTATACTTCTTCAAAGGACGATAAAGATGATCACTGATCCATCTAAGTCGTCGGACCCACGAAGGATCGATAGGTAACTAACCCCCGCAAAGACCCACACAGGATCGGGCCCACACAGGACCTGTAGGCGCTGGCTCACACAGAACCGCTGAGCGCGGACCCACACAGGATCGGACCCACACAGGATCGGGCCCACACAGGACCTGTAGCACTGATCCACGTAGGATCGCTGAGTGCTGTAGTCGTCGTCGTCGAATCCACACAGGATCTCTATACTGTCGTCGTCGCAGTCACAGTAGCCGTCGTAGCAGTAGTAGTCACAGTAACAGTCGCAGCCAGCACTAGGGTTCCCGCACACAGCAAGCTCGTTCGGAGGGTCCGCTCCATGAGCCGAGAGGCTGATACATCAACTGTCACGAAGACTAGAGTTGATGTATCCAAAAGTTCTGTATCGTCAACAGGAACTCAACGCAACAGACGGCGCGTCGATCAGGCGCCCGGTCTGAGAGTTATTGACATTTTCGTCTCCGGGGCCCGGTTGGTTTTTAAGGCAAAACCAACCCGACCGTACTCCACCTGCGTCCAAACCTCGGGCAGAGTATGCCAAAAGATCCGTCTCACTAAGAGGAACACAACACGGCTGACGGCACGTCAATCGGACGTCCGTAGCTCAAGATATGAGCGTTTCCGCTCCGAAGGCCCGGTTGGTTTCGTGAACGAACCAACCCGGCCGAACTCAAAGTGATCCAAAACCTTGAGTGCGATATACCAAAATGACTGTCTCGATCCAAGTATCGCGTTGCCGCAGACGGTTCGTCAAATGGAGGTCCGAGGCTCAAGTTATGGCCAAAAGACCGGAACTAGTTCGAAACGGGGGGGTCCGGGTCCGGGCCGACCCGGCCCGACCCCCCCCCCCCCTGGGGCGGCCCGGACGGCCGGTCGGCCGGCGGCGCGGCGGCGCAGCGGGGCGGCGGCGCGGCGGCCGCGGCGGCCTGGCGGCCTGGCGTCGCACGAGGGCGGCACGCGGGGGGCTAAGCCCCCGCTTCCTGGGAAGGGCGGCGCGGCCATTGTGCCGCGCCCTTTGCAAGAAATCGGCCCCCACGTGGGGGCCGGTTTGGAGGAAAACCGGGGGGCTGCTGCCCCCCCCCCCCCTGTTACTTGGAAACCGCCCCCCTCTTAAAGAGGGGGGTTATTATGCGCTGGCCGGGGGATTAATTCCCCCGGTTTAACGTCATCCGGCCGGCCAGCTGGCCGGCCGGTTTTCTCCAACGGGACCGGAAATTCCGGTCCCCTCTTCGGCTTCCGACGCCGGCGGCCCGGCCGTCGGTCTCCTCGTTCCGTCGCGGCCCGGAACCGGCCGCGGTGTTCGTCGTCCGGCGCGGTGCGACGGCACCGCGCCCCTCCGCCGTGCCTTGATTCCTTTCAACGCGGCGCGATGGCGTCGCGTTCTTGAAGATTCTTCCTCGGCGTGGCGCGATGGCGCCGCGCAAAATAATTGCACGATTATCCGTGTGGTGTGATGGCACCACGTCACTTTGCTCCCACCCGCAAGAATAAAAAACAAGAACGATGGAGGGGGGTTTCGGCCGTGTTCGTGCGGTCCGGCCCCCCCTCACGTTAAACAATAACACTTATATAAAATATTCAAAAGCCTCACGTAGACATGCGAGATCCACGATCAAGAATAAAATAATTTAACAATAAATAACAACCCCTACCTTGGGTATAAGTTCGAGGATTTTCCAACGTCCGCGGAAGTCAACGTCGCGGAGAGCGGGCATCACGGTCGTCGTTCGTCAATTCCGTTGACGAATAGATGCGTCCGATGTGATACGTCGTTGGCGAAACCTCTTATGTCGACGAAGGGAATCCGAGGAGGAAGCGGCGTTCCCTCTCGTTGACACGAAAGACGAAGAAGAGCGGAGCGGCGTTCTTCGTCGGAACTTGAGTGTTCTTCGTCAAGTTGAGCGTTCTTCGAGTTCTTCGTCAGAGTTGAAGAAGAAGATGGAAAAGCTCTCCACCTCTCAAGAAGACAAACAATTAACCCAAAATAAAATAAGACTCTATCTTATTTTATTAACACAACAACTCACTAGAATTTCAAAAGTTATAAATTTAAAATAACCCTCTTCAATTAATAAAGTCAAGTTGACAACATTAATTGAAATGAGTTAAAGGGGAGGTTTTGAGAGAATTTGAGGAGTTGGGGTTCGTGTGGACCCCACCTCACTTAATCCTCCCAAGGGAGGTTAAGTGGATGTGGGTCCCACTCCCAACTCCCTTTGGTAGGATTTAACTAGTTAAAATAAAATTTGTTCCTCACAAATTTTATTTAACATAAACTAAAAACCCAAAAACTAACATTCAACCCGCAACCAACGCAACTTCCGAAAAGGTCTCTTTAAGCGAATATCGGCGCTGCGAGTTCATCGGTGCCCTCAGATTTCAATTCCGAGCACCAGATCAAAAGTTAGGAAAACCCGCTTGTTCGTTCACTGAACGTACCCGAGCCAAACTTCAGAAATTAATTCCGGGCACTCCGGGCCTCGGAATCAGGTTCCGTCTGAAACCGCGCTCTTGTAAAATTCTATAGAAAATTAAGAAAAAAATTTCCTTGAATTTTACGGGTCTTTAAATATGTAATATTTTCCATCTAAATTATGGATATAATTATGGAATTATAATATATATCACTCATTTTGTTTTAATTCCATTAATATGACAAAAAATGAAAGTAGCGTTCATGCGTACGTACGGCCTACCGTCTCCATGAACGGTGCTTTTAATTTTTTATCACCAAATTATATGGAATAGTATAAAATGAATATATATTGGATATATATGATATTTAAAACATCAATAATATTCTGGATATGATGTACATATAACTACATTTTCCAACAAGTTCAATTTTTGACTCATGTACCAAAAATCGACAAAAACCTCTGATATGAACTCATATTATTAACCAATTATTATAGCATTAAAATATGTGATATGAAATGAATAATAATCTTTATAGGAGGTCCTTAAGAAATTATAAATTGAACAAAGTTTATTATTCAGGAATATAAAGAAATGAAGAAGACAAGTTGGACTTGAGGAAAGGGATCATACTCCTCTCTTTCTTTTTAAGTACCCTCTTTTATGTCATTCCGTTTATAGTTCATCTTTCTTGTTATTGGGATGTTACATTATATTACTATTAATATAATTTTTTTATGTTCGTATGATGAGAGACCCTATTCTCTCTCATCAATCCATTTTGAAAGTTTTGAGTGGCATCGTTAGGCTGCCGAATTTTTGTTAGAGATCTAACCTCTATCTTTCTTTTTAAGTGCTCTCCTTTATGTCACTTCTTTTAATAACCTATTTGTTATGTTGGGGGATGTTGTTTTATATTCTTCTTTCTGTAAAAGTTATGTTAATATTATGAGAGACCCTATTTGATCTCATCAATCCATTTTGAAAGTTTTAAGTGGTTCCGTTAGGCTTCCGAGTTTTCGTAAGGGATTTTTCATCTCACTTTTATTACCGGGAGATTTATTCTACATTTGACACAATTTCATTTGAGTTGTGTATGTACTGACCATTATTTTACTAATTGTGTAATATACATTCATTTATGAGTATTTACATCAATGTTGTATTGTCCTTCTTTCATGGGGTGTATGTTTCGAAAGATACCCATGTTGGTAAGGGAACCTTTCACCCTCCTCTTTTTAAAAGTCTTCTTTTTTTGGGTCTTTTAATTTACATATTGTTATGTTGGGATATTTTCAAATATATCCTTATCGATGTAAATTTTATGTCCAAGTGATGAGATACCCTTTTTATCTCTCATCAACTCATTTTCTGAGTTTTGTAGTGACGCCGTTAGGCCGTCAAATTTTTGCAATAGAACTTCTTAACCCAATTTTGATTCTTTGGGATAAGCTTGTACTCATTGAATATGTCGTTCTATGAATATGTGTGAATAAAATATGATTATTTTACACATAATATCCACTTATATTTGGTGTATTCCTTTGTCACACATAATTATGTAATTGATTTATCCTTAATCCAAGGATACCGTCTTTGTAAGGGACTTCGTCTCAATCTCCTTTCATTGAGGAATATTTCATTTTATACACAACTTTCCTTTATACGGTGTATAAACCCCTTTTACTTTTACTTTTATACAAAAAGAATCTTTTTCTATGAAGAGTTTTACAAAATGACAAAAAAGAATGTTTCTTTTAACGTACGTGGTGACAACGACCTTTTCCGCCGCCGCGATTATTATTTGGTCTTTGGCTTACTGAACAAGCCGTAATGTTTTTTTTAAAATGGAATAAATACCATATACTCTTTTATGAATTTTGGTATTAAAAATTTATTTATAATGGATTTCTTATGTCAATATATTTAAGTAATATATTGTGATCAAAGTGTGGAAATGTTTTCTTTCCATTATATTTGTTTTATGTCTTATGATTTTTTATAATGGTACTTAGACATTTGATAGGTGGTTACGTGATAAAACATATGATGTGTGGTGCCGTAAATACCAGGACGGGTGGTTACGTTATAACCTCCAATGCATTGGGTATGGAAGTCGACCGTATGGCTATTCCATTAAGTATGTATGGAAGTTGGCCGTATGGCTATTCCATTAAGTGATATGTGTGGAAGTAGACCGTATGGTCTTTCCACTTAAGTATGTTTATGTCCCAAGTTACTTTTATATGTTATGTGATCTTTATATATATTTTATGGTAATAGTTTGGTTACATAAGGGTAAGAAATGAAATTTTATTCAGCGAAGAGTTTTTACTACTTCGAGAAGGTGAAAATTATTACTTTGATAAAGTATACATGGTTTACTTTTTGGTTTGAAAAACTAACAGTTTTCATTCATTGTGTATCCCTTACTGAGATTTTTATGCTCATCCCATGTTTTTGAAAAGTTTTTCACCGGACATAATGTGGAATAGTGTCAAGGATGGGATCAAGGGAAAGTCATGCTACCTAAAACATGAAACTAGACATGTTTCTTTTTATGAGTTTTTATTTTATGGAAACATAGTAGAAGTTTCTACTTTGTAATCTTTTGAGATGTAATAGTTATTTCATAATTCGCTAAAACTGTAAACCTGAAAAGATCCTCAATGTGAATTATTCATTTAATTCAATATTAAGTAAGGTTTAAGGCTGGGGCCTTATAGTTGGTATCAGAGGTCGGTTTAGATAACATTAGAGGTTAGGGTTTTCTTTAAGCATAACTGACATTACCTTAATGGTTAAGATTTCAAAAAGAGTCCTAATTTTAGATAAATTGAATGAGTAAGTATATCTTAGTGTATATCATCCTCATTAGTACATTATGGTTTTGTTGATATACTCACACTGACCTTTTTGGTTTTAGTAAATGGATGGATCTAGCAGGCACCAAAGTAACAGTGGATGTGAAGGAAACTATGACAGTTTTTTGAGCAAGCAACTGGATGGTATGGGAGCTGCAATGAGAACTCTTGTGATTATCCAAAACCAACTATCTTGAGTCATGATTGACAAGCTAAACCTTGGTGATTTCTCTAAGTCATCATATATGTGAGAAACAAATCCCTACGGAAGTACAGGTAATAATCATAAAGGTAAGTGTGTTCAAAAACCTATGTGTCAAAGATGTGGAAAGAATGTAACATCCCAAGTAAGTAATGAATAATAAATATTTTTATCTATGTCTATTAATGAATAAGATTTTGTTTTAGAGGCTTAAAATGAAAATAAATACAATCTTATGCATGCAATACACTAATATTCTTAAAAGATTGTCATACTGCCTTTTAATGGCAAACCCTTTTTAAATCAAACTTTTGACAATTTTATAATCTATATTTGTCAAAATAAAAATATTCATTATGATTGGGACATTTAAATTTACATTGGATAAATTTTTGGTATTTTTCTGACAATGTTCATTTTTTAATGAATAGTGAAAAATACTGCATTTTACATCAAAACTGATTTTTCATTTAATTTAATTATATGGTTATATTATCTTTTTAATTGGTCTTAAAGTGTAATCTTAATATATTTTTACCATTTAATCCAATGGTGGTCATTAGGATTAATTTCACTTTGAAATTGGTCATAAACTAATGCCAAACTTTTCATAGATATTATCTCAAAAAATCCCGCTATTTGTTTTGACAACGGGAATTATTTTTAAATCAATTATTTCAATTTATGTGTTTGGAATTTGGTAAAATGGATTACATATTTGGAATCCGAAGTTCCAAATTATTTAATTAATACTCTTTTATTTTTCGACATTATGAATAGTAACGATGGTAATTATCTCTAATTATCTTGATTAATGAGTAATCAGGTAGTTAAAGATAATAAAATGATATAATAATAATAAAAAAGACCACAACATGTGTCCTAAGGCTACTGTTTGTCTCATGGCCGACCATGGTATGCCTTGTGCCAAACTTGGGGGCCCCATGGAATCACTTTTGTTAGAAAGTGACTTTTTATCTTTTTATTTTTTAAAGAATATTAAATGTGACAAAGAATGTATCACCTAAGTAAAATAATTTTAATATTGTCTACATAAATGATCTTTTGGACTATAAATATTTATTAGAAAGATAAAGAGATTTCCTACATCATGATATTTTTTTTATAATTTTTAGACATTAAATTTGTTAAATTAATTATGACATCATGATGATGCAGCGATTACCTCATTAATAACGGATTTAAATAAAATGGAAATATAATGTAAAATATAAGACCTAAACATGTCCAAAACCTATTGGGTGGGTATATTTCAAACCCTTATCACATTATCCTCGAATTATATCAATGTGGGACCTTTAAAATCCAAAACCCATTTCAAAATAAAGTAACATTTCTATACTTTCCAAGAGTGCCCCTCCTCTCCTCTTATAAAAGGCCCCCACCTCTACCTCCTTACCCACACTTCCAAAGCCTTTGGCTCGGCCAAACCCTGCTCATTTTGTCTCTCCACTTCCCTATCGTACTCCTTGAAGCCTCACTTTGGGCAGAAGTCTTCCCAAGGAATCCTTTGAGCTCAAACCAAAGGGATTTACCCGATTTTAAGGTAATGTCTTCACTTGAGTCCTTTTGTTTTATTTTGCTTCTCCAACCCCCTAAACACTTTTTATTCATTTATTTTGTAAAAACTCCAGTATCTTCAATATACTAGGATGTTTTTATAAGAAGTATTCGAGCTGAACTTACACACAACTACATCTAATTGTTAAAGAACATACTGTTTCCGTGGATGGCGAATTTCTGCCTCCCGAAACGATGATTGTTCAGAATTATTTTAACACCTTCAAAGGTGTCCATTAAGATGACACTATATTTATATATGATATATAATATGTTTATTTTTTCTTTAAAATTCTGTATTTTTCATTTTGGGCATACCTTTATGGTTTCCATTATGGGTAAACGTGATATCTTCATTTAAGGAAGTGCATACTACAGCCCCCTCAAAGTGATTTGATTCGTTAATACCATATTCGGGACGTATAAAGGATGGAGTTATGATATTATAAATGATATTACACTGGAATTATAATATACCTTCATATCATTATTATTACATTCTATAAAATATAAAATAGAAATGAAAGTAGCGTTCATGCGTACGTACGACTTACCGTCTCCATGATCGGTGCATTTCATTTCGTACCTCTAAATGATTATGTAATATTATAAATGCATGTATATACTGGATATATATGATATATATGATATGTAATTCATGATTATAATTATGGATATAAGGGATACATGAAAAACTTGTAATTATATAGGGTTTATTTTATTACTCAAATACCAGTGATCGTTAAAATGACCGTTATTAAATTAAATAATTACATAGTGTTCATGACATGGAAATAAGTGATATAAAAGGAATAATGAACTAGAAAATGGTTCTTAAAGAAGTATAAATTAACTCATGTTTATTATTCAGGAGATTAAACAACGACCGAGTCAAGTCGGACCCAAGGTATGGGACTTTGTCTCAATCTCCTTTCATTGAGGCATATTTTGTTTTATACACAACCTTATTTTATATGGTGTATAAACCTCTTTGAATTTTACATTTATTCAAAAGTAATCTTATTTATACGAAGTGTTTACTAAACGACAAAAGGGAATGTTTTTGTCATACGTATGTGGCGACAACGACTTCTCCGCCGTCGTGACCATTATTTGAGTTTTGGTTTCCTCTACAAGCCATACCTTCTTTTTAAAAGAAAAATAAATACCATGTTTTACTTTTATATTATTTTGGTACTGAAAATGGTTTTCATAATGTTTTTATATCAATGTTTTGTATTGATATCTTGTGATTGAAAGGTGGAAATGTTATGTTTCCTTTATGCATGTTTCATGTGATACGATTATGTTGAGGTTCTTGGGAATTATTATGAAGACGGGTGGTTCCGTGATAAACTAAGGGCGGGTGAGCCCGATATAGCTCTCCAATGCATTGGGTAATGCGAAGGAGTGAAATGTTAAGGTTTCTCCGAAGAGATTTAGGGAATATACTGTGATGGGTATTCCAAACGTAACCAAGAGGGTTACTCCCTACGTAAGAATTTTATGAATGCCTCAAGTTACTTTATGTCTTATGATTTCTATGATTTATTCATGATTTGATGAGGTATATTAATGTGATTATGTTTTATGGGTAATGTATGATTTCATTCTTATGTATATATGAACTTATGTTTCCTTTCTATATTTTTATAACCCATACTGAGCTTTTTATGCTCATCCCAAGTTTTTTTGAAATGTTTATCACAGGTCAAGGGAAAGGTACATGATATGATGAGAGTGTCAAGGAAGTGTCAAAAATGAATCCATGTTTTATTTTCAATATGTTTCCATTGATGGGAAAAATGAATACTATCTTTATGTAACCACTTTGTTTATATGTGGAATGTAATGCATGTTTTATGATCTAATTCTATAAAAATCTAAACCCGAAAAGATCCTCAATGTGTAATCTTTTAATAAGTCAAGATTAAGTAATGTTTAAGGCTGGGGCCTTATAGTTGGTATTAGAGGTCGTTTTAGTTAACTTTATGAGTTAGAATTCTATTAAATGATTATCCAAAAATATTTTTTTTATGGTCAAATTGAAATGATATAACATTTGAAGATTACCATGTTGCTTCATCTAAGACATTTTTTTCCAGAATGGTTTTCCGCAGAGGAAATAGGGAAGCAGTGCTAGGAAGGAATATAGAAGGAAATAACCTTCCGAATCAACATCCTGAGATGGTCGGAATTGGAACTGAACAGTTTGTTACAGTAATGGCTCAGTTGACTCAAGCGATAAATGGCGGTGGTATCCATGCACGAGATCAGCCAGATAAACCGCAGATGAACATGTCAGTGGAGGAACATTTCATGAGGCAACATCCCCCATCATTCAGAGGATCAACTGACCCTGTGTTAGCTGAAGGGTAGATTAAAGCACTGGAGAAGATTTTCGATTTCATGGGGTGTTCAAATAGTCAAATGGTTAGTCTTGCTATTTACCATTTGGAGGGTGAAGCAGATCAGTGGTGGTCGATGGTTAAAAATATCAGGGATGCCGATGAGATTGATGCTCTTGACTGGGATGAATTCAAAGGTATGTTTCTTGAAATGTATTTTCCTAAGGCTGTTCGAATTAGGATGGAAAAAACAATTCTTTGAATTGAGGAAAGAGGAAGACTCAGTGGCCACTTATGATGAAAGGTTCACTCGATTGACAAGGTATGCTCCAAATTTTATCCAAGACCTTGATAGTAAAATCAATCATTTTTACTTAGGATTAAAGCCAAAATATCGAAGGGAATTAGCTTCTCGTGAGTTTCAAAATTATGATAAGCTTGTTCGATGTACTGAGAAGGTGGAAATGAAGTTTTCCGATGACCAAGTGTTCTATAACAACCAACAGAAGAAGAGACCGAGGTGGCAAGAGAAAGGGAAGAATTCTTCAAAAAAGTATGATGGTAAGAAAACTAAGTTTCTAGTTTGTGATAAATGTGGAAAAAGGCATGCTGGGGAATGTCTTCTGAATTCTGGAAAGTGCTACCGATGTGGTAAGATGGGATATAAGGCTCGTGATTGCACTTAAAAAGATCAAGGTGATGGTAAGTTGAAATTTGATTTACAGTTAGTGAAATGTTTTAAGTGCAATGAGATGGGTCACTATGAAAATGAGTGTCCGACAAAGAGCTCAAGTGATGTGAAGCAGTTAGACTAAAAGTAGAAAGGGGTGGTGAAATCCTTTGCAACTACTTCAGCGGATGTCGGGCCATAAAATGAAGTTGTATCAGGTACTTTGTTTGTTTTTTCAGATTATGCTTGTGTGTTGTTTGACTTGGGGTCTACACATTCTTTCATCTCTGAAACCTTTTCTAGTAAAATGTGAATACCATCTCAAGAAATGACTCTGGAACTTTTGGTAAAAACATCTGGGGGAAATTTTGAGGCAAAAAGAATTTATATGAATCTTCATATCCTTATCTGTGGAAAGAACCTACTTGAAAACCTTATTGTTCTACCTCTAGTAGAGTTTTATGTTATCCTGGGTATGTATTTCCTCTCTATTTACCATGCTAAGATTGACTGTAGAGCTAAAGAAGTTGATTTTTAGAAAGACTTTCAGTTTGTGTACGAGAATGAACCCTTACTGTTGATAACTTATCAAGAGGCCAAGAAACATGTAAAAGATGGAAATGAATGTTACCTTGCACACATCGTTGAAAATAAAGGAAATGTTCAGATTAATGATGTGCAAGTGGTAAATGAGTATCCTGATGTTTTTCCTGATGAGTATCCTGGAATAATACCAGATCGGGATGTTGAATTTACTGTTGACTTAGTTCCTCATGCTAATCCAATTTCAAAACCCCCTTACGAATGGCTCAAGTTGAACTTTTAGAGTTAAAGAAACAATTACAGGAGTTATTAGATAAGGGTTTCATTTGACCTAGCACATCACCATGGTGTGCTCCTATTTTATTTGTTAAAAAGAATGATGGTTCAATGAGACTTTGCATTGATTATAGGGCCTTGAATAATATCACTATTAAGAACAAATATCCTTTGCCTAATATCGATGATTTGTTTGATCAGCTCCAGGGAGCTCAGTATTTTTTAAAGATTGACCTGAGATCGGGGTACCATCAGCTGAAGGTAAAGGAAGAAGATGTTTTGAAGACCGCGTTCCGTACAAGATATGTCCATTATGAATTTTTAGTAATGCCTTTTGGGATAACCAATGCATCTACTGTATTCATGGACTTAATGAATAGAATTTTCCATGAGTTCTTGGATAAGTTTGTGGTGGTTTTCATTGATGATATTTTGGTATTTTCTAAAAGTAAAGATGAGCATGAAAGTCATTTAAGGGTTATCTTGCAAACCTTAAAAGAAAATAAACTGTATGGAAAATTCAGAATGTGCGAGTTTTGGTTGCAACAAATTTCTTTCCTTGGTCACATTGTTTCTAATAATGGGATAACTATTGATCCTGCAAAAAAAAAAGTTGTGGAAGACTGGCCAAGACCCACAAATGTTACATAGATTCGTAGTTTTTTTGGTTTGGCAGGCTATTACAGAAGGTTTGTTAGAAATTTTTCACAGTTATCAAGTCCAATGACTAAGCTAACTTGGAAGGGTGTTAAGATTATCTGGACAAAAGAATGTGATGATTGTTTTCAGGAGTCGAAAAGAAGATTGGTGAATGCTCCAGTTTCGACACTTCCTTCCAAGAATGGTTAGTTTGTTATATACAGTGATGCTTCATTGAAAGGGATTGGTTGTGTCCTAATGCAGAATGATCAGGTAATTGCTTATGCTTCACGTCAGTTGAAAACTCATGAGTTAAATTACCCTACACATGATTTGGAATTACCTGCTGTTGTTTTCGCTTTAAAAATTTGGAGGCATCATTTGTATGGAGTAAAGTGTGAAATATGTACTGATCACAAAAGTTTAAAGTATATATTCACTCAGAAAGAGTTGAACATGAGACAAAGGAGATGGCTATAATTAATCAAGGAATATTATTGTACAATTCATTACCATCCAGGAAAAGAAAATAAAGTGGATGATGCTTTGAGTCGAAAAAGTAATGCTTCATTAACAATGTTGCATTTGGAACGTGATCCTTTGGTTAAGGATTTGATGAACTTTGGCATAGAAGTTGTTGGTGCAGGAAGTTCTTCTGTTTTTTTTCAGGTATCAGTGAAAACTTCTCTATCAGAAAGAATCAAGCAAACACAGAAGCAAGACAGTGAGTTGTAGAAAAAGGTAGAGCTTGTTCAGAAAGGTAAGTTTCATGAATTCAACATTGATAGTGATTGTATTTTGAGATTTTGGAAGAGATTGTGTGTGCCTTGTGATTCACAGTTGAAGAGAGAGTTGTTATGTGAAGCTCATAGTTCTCCGTTTTCAGTTCATCATGGAAGTACTAAGATGTATAGAGATCTGTGGGAGTATTACTGGTGGGATGGAATGAAAAGAGATATTGCAGATTTTACTGTGAAGTGTTTGACTTGTCAACAGGTTAAAGTAGAGTGGCAATTACCGAAAGGGATGCTTCAGCCTTTACCAGTGCCAAAGTGGAAATGGGAGAATATGTCCATGGACATCGTTGTGGGATTGCCGAAGACCCCTCGAGGTAATAATGCATTCTAGGTTATTGATGATCGCTTGACCAAGTCTGCTCATTTCCTTGCTATACGAGATACATTTTCCCTAGATCAACTTTCCCGTTTGTATCTTAAAGAGATAGTCAGGTTACATGGAGTTCCTCTCTCCATTGTATCTGACTGTGATCCTAGGTTCACTTCTATCTTTTGGAAAGGCCTTCAGAAGCCGTTGGGTACTGAATTAAATTTTAGTACAGCTTTTCATCCTCAATCAGATGGGCAGTCAGAACAAACAATTCAGACCTTGGAGGATATGCTATGAGCTTGTTCGATGGATTATCAGGGAAGTTGGTACCAACATCTTTCTTTGGTTGTGTATTCATATAATAACAGTTTTCATTCCAGTATACAGATGGCACCATTTGAGGAATTATATGGGAAGCGGTGTCGAAATCCAGCTTTTTGAGATGAAGTGGTTGAAAGAAAGATGATGGGACCAGAATTGGTAGAAGTGATGGAAGAAAAAGTTCAGCTGATACAGAAACACATGAGAACAGCTCAGAGCTGGCAGAAGAGTTATGCATACAACAGGAGGAAGGATCTATCTTTTTAGGTAGGTGATCATGTTTTTCTCAAAGTCTCACCATGGAAAAGTGTGATGAGATTTGGTAAGAAAGGAAAGCTGAGTCCAAGGCTCACTGGACCATATGAAATTCTGGAGAGAGTTGGATTAGTTGCTTACCGAGTCGCTTTACCTCCGTGTTTATCTCAGGTACACAATGTGTTTCATGTTTCGATGCTGAGAAAGTATATGCCAGATCCATCTCATGTTTTGAGTACAGAGATAGTTCAGCTAGAAGAGAACCTATCTTATGAGGAACAATTGGTCCAGATTCAGGACCACAGGGAGCAAGTGTTATGGAATAAGGATATTCAACAGGTAAAGGTTTTGTGAAAAAACCACATAATTGAAGAGGCAACATGGGAATCTGAAAATGCAATGAGGGATAAGTACCCCCATTTATTCGATAAGTAAATAAATTGCGGGGACACAATTTTATAAAGGGGGGGGAAGGATGTAACATCCCAAGTAAGTAATGAATAATAAATATTTTTATCTATGTCTATTAATGATTAAGATAGTGTTTTAGAGGCTTAAAATGAAAATAAATACAATCTTATGCATGGAATACACTAATATTCTTAAAAGATTGTCTTACTGCCATTTGATGGAAAACCCTTTTTAAATCAAACTTTTGAAAATTTTATAATCTATTTTTTTCAAAATAAACATATTCATTATGATTGGGACATTGAACTTTACATTGGATAAATTTTTGGTATTTTTCTGACAATGTTCATTTTTAATGAATAGTGAAAAATACTGCATTTTACATCAAAACTACTTTTTCATTTAATTTAATTATATGGTTAGATTATCTTTTTAATTGGTCTTAAAGTGTAATATGAATATATTATTACCATTTAATCCAATGGTGGTCATTAGGATTAATTTTACTTTGAAATTGGTCATAAATTAATGCCAAACTTTTCATAGATATTGTCTCAAAAAACCCGCTATTTGTTTTGACAACAAGAATTATTTTTAAATCAATTATTGAAATTTATGTGTTTGGAATTTGGTAAAATGGATTACATATTTGGAATCAGAAGGTCCAAATTATGTAATTAAGAGTCTTTTATTTTTGGACATTATGAATAGTAACGATGGTAATTATCTCTAATTATCTTGATTAATGAGTAATCAGGTAGTTAAAGATAATAAAATGATATCATAATAATACAAAAAGAACACAAAATGTGTCCTAAGGCTACTGTTTGTCTCATGGACGACCATGATATGCCTTGTGCCAAACATGTGGGCCCATGGAATCACTTTTGTGAGAAAGTGACTTTTTATCTTTTTATTTTTTTAAATAATGTTAAATGTGACAAAGAATGTATCACCTAAGTAAAATATTTTTAATTTTGTCTAAATAAATTATCTTTTGGACTATAAATATTCATTATAAATCTAAAAATATTTCCTACATCATGATATTTTTTTTATAATTTTTATACATTATATTTATTAAATTATTTATGACATCATGATGATGCAGCGATTAAATCATTAATAAAGGATTTAAATAAAATGGAAATATAATGTAAAATCTAAGACCTACACATGTCCAAAACCTATTGGGTGGGTATATTTCGAACCCTTATCACCTTATCCTCGAATTATATCCATGTGGGTCCTTTAAAATCTGAAACCCATTTGAAAATAAAGTAACATTTCTTTACTTTCCAAGAGTGCCCCTCCTCTCCTCTTATAAAAGACCCCACCTCTACCTCCTTACCCACACTTACAAAGCCTTTGGCTCGGAAAACCCCTACTCATTTTGTCTCTCCACTTCCCTCTCTTACTCCTTGAAGCCTCACTTTGGGCAGAAGTCTTCCCAAGGAAGCCTTTGAGCTCAAACCAAAGGGATTTACCCGATTTTAAGGTAATGTCTTCACTTGAGTCCTTTTGTATTATTTTGCTTCTCCAACCCCCTAAACACTTTTTATTCATTTATTTTTGTAACAACTACAGTATCTTCAATATACTAGGATGTTGTTATAATAAGGATTCGAGCTACACTTACACACAACTACATCTAATGGTTAATGAACATACTGTTTCCGTGGATGGCGAATTTCTGCCTCCCGAAACGATGATTGTTCAACATTCTTTTAACACCATCAAAGGTGGCCATTAAGATGAAACTATATTTATATATGATATATAATATGTTTATGTTTTCCTTAAGCTTATGTATTTTCCATTTTGTGTATACCTTTATGGTTTCCATTATGGGTAAACGTGATATCTTCATTTAAGGTAGTGCGGACTACCGCCCCCTCAAAGTGATTTGATTCGTTAATACCATATGTGGGATGTATAAAGGATGGAGTTATGATATTATATATGATATTACACTAGAATTATAATATACCTTTTTATCATTATGATTCAATTCTATAAAATACGAAATAGCAATAAAAGCAGCGTTCATGCGTACGTACGGCGTACCGTCTCCATGAACGGTGCATTTCATTTCGTACCTCTAAATGATTATGTACTATTATAAATGCATGTATATACTGGATATATATTATATATATGATATTTAAATCATGAATATAATTATGGATATAATGGATACATGAACAACTTGTAATTATAAATGGTTTATTTTTTTTACTCAAGTACCAATGATCGTTAAAATGACTGTTATTAACATAAATAATTACATAGTGTTCATGACATGGAAATAAGTTATATAAAAGGAATAATGAACTTGAAAAGGGTTCTTAAACAAGTAGAAATTAACTCAAGATTATTATTCAGGAGATTAATGAACGACCGAGTCAAGTCAGACCCAAGGCATGAGACTTCGTCTCAATCTCCTTTCATTGAGGCGTATTTTGTTTTATACAAAACCTTCTTTTATACAGTGTATAAACCCCTTTGACTTTTATGTTTATTCAAAAGGAATATTTTTTATATGAATAATTTACTAAACTACAAAATGGAATGTTTTTGTCGTACGTATGTGGCGATAACAACTTCTCCGCCGCCGTGACCATTATTTGAGTTTCAGCTTCCTCTACAAGCCATACCTTCTTTTTAAAATAAAAATAAAAACCATGTTTTAATTTTATTTTATTTTGGTATTGAAAATGGTTTTCATAATGTTTTTATATCAATGTGTTGTATTGATATCTTGTGATTTAAAGGTGGAAATGTTATGTTTCCTTTATGCATGTTTTATGTGATACGATTATGTTGAGGTTCTTGGGAATTATTATGAAGACGGGTGGTTCTGTGATAACCTAAGGGTGGGTGATCCCAATATAGCTCTACAATGCATTGGGTAACGCGAAGGAGTGAAACGTTAAGGTTTCTCTAAAGAGATTTAGGGAATATACTGTGATGGGTATTCCAAACGTAACCAAGAGGGTTACTCCCTACGTAAGAATGTTATGAATGCCTCAAGTTACCTTTATGTCTTATGATTTCGATGATTTATTAATGATTTGATGAGGTATGTTAATGTGATTATGTTTTATGGGTAATGTATGATTTCATTCTTATGTATATATGAACTTATGTTTCCTTTCTATATTTTTATAACCCATTCTGAGCTTTTTATGCTCATCCCATGTTTTTTTGAAATGTTTTTCACAGGTCAAGTGAAAGGTACATGATATGATGATAGTGTCAAGGAAGTGTCAAAAATGAATCCATGTTTTATTTTAAATATGTTTCCATTGATGGGAAAACTGAATACTATCTTTATATAACCACTTTGTTTATATGTGGAATGTAATGCAAGTTTTATGATCTAATTCTCAAAAACTCTAAACCCGAAAAGATCCTCAATGTGTAATCTTGTAATAACTCAAGATTAAGAAAGGTTTACGGCTGGGGCCTTATAAAGAAACACCTAGGAAAATGTTTCAAAGGGACAGAAATATGCTATAGATGTGGAAATGAAGGTCACAAAGCAAGAACCTGCCATGGAAAAAGGAAGCATCCAGTTGACTCGAGGAAAGGGAAAGAAGTTCTTTCTGAGGGATCAATTGAATGTTTTAAATGTGGTGTGCATGGTCATTATGCAAACACATGTCCTATGAATATTTTTCGTGAATGGGATCACCAAGATCGTACAAATGTTTGTTTACCAATACCTAATGCCATTCCGATTGAGGATGAAGAAACTGATAATGACCAATCAAAGGTATGGATTATTTCATAACTATTGTTTCCTATTTTGTAATCTTAGGATATGATTCATGATTTTTTTGTAGGAAAGACGTATTTTAGAATTAGTTGGAAAGGAATGGTTAATGGATCATGAAGAATGTTGAACGAGTAAGAAGTCAACATATAAGGGCTTCAAGAGTTGTGGTGAAATTCTTAAGAGTATTAAGTCTCTTTTGATGATGGGGTTACATTAGAAGACTTTTTATAGTATGTGTAACCCTGATGTTTAATATATTATAATTTTATTCAAGGAATAGTTATCTGTTCTTTTGTGGACATAGTTATAAAGAACCATTTGGGTTTATATGATCCTTACTTTTGTGGTAATTATGGTGTTGGATCGAATAGTCGATATAAAAGTCTATTAGATGGAATAATACAAGAGGGGGGGTGAATTGTAGGTTTAAAAACCTTTGAGTTTTAGTAACAAAGAGATTAGTTTAAATGATCTTAAACTAATACAAATACAAACACTCACAATTGTATTGAATGTAAAAGGTATGAAGTATTGTAATACTATTGTAAAGCAAAACAATTGTATTCAAGGTGAACACAATAATCAGAGTAATACAAATGTGACCGATTCTACCTTAAAGCGTATAGAACCAATCAATACAAAATGTAATAGAAAGATTGTAATTGAAACAATTACAATTGAATATGTAAAGAAGAAAGGAAACACCACAAATCCCTTTCTAATACAACAGCGGAAATGTAAAAGTAATACAATTCTTTTAACCCAAAGAGAAGGGTTATCCTTTCACCTAGGATAAAAGGTCTGTCTCACCAACACCTTGGTGAGCCCTCGATACGATGATCGGCACGTCTGTCTGCCTATCCCCGGCAGCCCTCGATACGATGATCGGCACGTCTGTCTGCCTATCCCCGGCAGCCCTCGATACGATGATCGGCACGTCTGTCTGCCTATCCCCGGCAGCCCTCGATTTTGCAGGTAATCGGCACCTCTGTCTTTCAATTACTTGAAAGCCCTCGATACGATGATCGGACGCACAAGGCTGATGAGAGAAGTCACAGTGTCTCTCTCTAGAATCTTCGTAGTTCACAGTCTCGTTCTCTTCGTTCATCAGTGTGTTCTCAGCTTCAAATGACCTCCTATTTATAGGCCTCGGGTTCCAACGGTCATATTGCCTCCAACGGTCATATTGAAACAGAAAGCACGACATCGTTTTGATTAGTATATAACTAACTCAACGACATCATTTTGTTAGGATAAGAGATATATAGAAATGTAAAACATGAGTATGATTCATATGCAGAGAGAGTTTTTGACAAAGTACCAAAACAAATAATGATCATCTGAATAGCAAAGTCAGTACGATACGATTGACAGAGTCAGTACGATACGATTGACAGAGTCAGTACGATACGATTGACAGAGTCATTACGATACGTTTGACAGAGTCAGTATGATACGTTTTGGTCGGTACGATCAACATCGTACGATACGATAAACATGATAAGAGACAATTTGTTATTTACAAACATATGATAGAATACATTTGAGATTTCCAAAACAAGACATAGAATATATTTGTGATTTCCAAAACATGATGTAAAAGCCAAAAGAAGACTTTTGACTTAACAATCTCCCCCTTTTTGGAAAGCACAAACACACAAAGTAAATGAAACAAGAAATACTTATCTCCCCCTGAGTTATTGAAAACTCTTCTGAATAAGAAATTGAATACAACTAACTCCCCCTTAGGTATTGACTTTCCTAAGGATTGTATTCATAGATTTTCCTTAAGATCATTGTAATGCATTCTCCCACTTTGTAAAACAATCTTTGCTTTGTAAATATTCTCCCCCTTTGTGATTTACAAAAAGAAAGGAGGAATCTCGAATTGTCTGGAAGAGTTAGTGAAGTAATAAAAGACAATGGATAAAAGAGAGGATTATAAGAGTTATTACAAAACAAACAAGTTCCAAAAGAAACAAATACAACAGTCATTTGTTTTCTCTTTCCTTCTCTTTCTTTATAAGCTCATGAAGCACAGCTCTCATCTTCTTGATCTCCTTCTTGTCTTCAGAAATTGATTCACCCTGAGTTTTGAGAAGCTCTTGTTGATCCGCAAAAATCTGATCTTGATTTCTGATGGTTTCCTCCTGGACTCTGATTACTTCTTCAAGAGTATCAATTCTGTTTTGCAGAGTCTTGTTATCCTTGGAAAACTCAGAATTTTGATTCTTCAGTAAAACCATTTCATCTTTGAAAGATGAAACCTTCGAGAATTCAGATTGGAAAGCATTCATCCTATCTTACAAGTCTTTCACTGAAGGAACATCGGTTCTTTGAGAAGACAAAAGGTTCAGCCTTTCAACCGTTTCTTTATCAAGCTTGTTGAAAGAAATTGCTAGCTCATTTGATAACCTCCTTATATCTTCAATAGCTAATTCATGATCATTGATTGAGCTTTCAGTTTTGTATGACCACTTGGTCATCTTATTGCAAGCTTTCTTATGAGCAACTGAGCTTTCCGAAAGAACTTTCAGATCGGCTTCTACTGACAAAACTTTCTTTCTCAATTCTTTTACAGAGCCAAACTTTTTCCTTTGATTTTCAGTAATAAAATCAATCTTCCCTTCCAGCCTCGGGAAATAAGGAATTGTTTTCTCCACCCATCTCAAAACATGAACAATGTAATCACTCTTCTTGAGAGAGATTGTATGCTCTGAATCAGTATCTTCATCGTACGATGCTAGTTCATACGATCTGGTTGAATCAACAACTGGCTGTTTCCCTTTCGCTTTTTCTTTCTGTTTTCTTTCATCTTCCACTCTGTCACTAATGACAACTACTTTATCAAACTGAGAAGATTGAGCATCTTGCTTTTCTCGAGATGACATCCTGTCCGGAGATCTTTCCTGATCGGTATGAGGAGTTTGTTGAACACCTTCGCTCAGCATTTGAAGCGATTCCTCTCTACTTTTCTTTGAACTTTGAAGAAATTCTAACAGAAAATCTCCTTCTTCTACTTCCACTTCTTCTATCACTTGTTTGCCTTTTTCTTTCTCTGGCAGACTCTGTACAATGGGCTCTTGATGCACTTCCACAGTTAGTTGAGCACTAGCATCTTCAACTGCTTTCAAGACTTTAGAGATATCAATGTCCTGAGCCTTTCTTTTCAAAAGAGTCTTCTTTTTCTTTTCAGCTTGAAGGGTTTCTTCTACCCTTATTCTTTCTGCAAAGGCCTCAGCAGGATCAAGACCAAACTTTGGATCGCCTTCCTTTCTTTGTTCCTTGTCCTTTCTCCATTTGGCTACAACTTCCTTACTATACCTTGGCTTCTTCTTTGGGTTTGAACTAGTTTGAGGATCAGACTTTCGAGTAACACCGGTGGATTGATTGTCCTTGGCTGGCATAGGTGCCAATTGATTTTGAGCCAATTCAGCTTCTACATCTCTGACAAAAAGTTTTGAATTTGAATCAAAACAAACATTCAGCTTTTTCATCGTACTCTTATTAATCAAAGACGACCACAAATCCATAGGTTCTCCTTTCAAAGGAATGTTACAAAACTTCATACTCTCAAGAATGAATTTCGTAAGGATGGCTAGATACATTATTATTTGGGATTTAATCCCTCAGTTCTTGACATTCTTGATGGTTTCAAAAATATATCCCATGAGATTTACTTTCCTCATATTCACAAGATAGTCGAGCATAAAGACATCAGAAACATTAAGGGTTTCTCTATCCCCTTTTCTTGGGACAAGAAAACCTTTCATCCATAAAGTGACAAACCGATTGTCCGGTGAAAGATGATAAACTTTCCTCTTTCCCTCATTAACAACAAACAAAGTTTTTTCAGCACTTTCTCTATTAAACGTACCAACTTCCTCTGGTAGTTTGTGAGATGGACAGAATGCATCGCCTTCTATAGAAACATTCAGAAAATGTGCCGCTTGTTTCACAGACATAGATAACTTTCTATCGTACACAGCGAAGTTTATAGTCATATCTTTGTCGAAAGAAACGGTTTTGTAAAACTGACAAACTTCATCAAAAAGAACTGGATCTTGAATATCAGGCTTTTCCACACAGAGATGTTCCCATCCTTGAAACAAAATAATCCTCTTGATTGTAGAATCGTACATATCGAAAAATTCTCGGGATACTAACCTTTCTCTGTGAAAGTCTTTCTCTGTAAAAGTCTTTGAAGACATTTCGGCAGGAGTATTAGCAGAAGATTGAGACATAAAGGTTCTGCCGATGAGAAGATCGTACGATTGTTTATAGCTGGTGGAGCAGAGCTTCGCCTCAAATCCTGAAACTTCAATGTGGGTTTGGGGAGGGGAGGGGGGTATTTATAGGCAATAAAGAGATGACCGTTGATATTCTACGGTCAAGATTAGATAATACCAGATCAATGGTTGGGATTAAAACAAAGAAAATAAAATAAAAAAAATGAAAAGAAACCTGTCGGAGAACATAAGGTGATTGCTGGTTTTGGTATGAATCAAAAGTAAACACAATCGTAAGAAGAAAAAAAAATCATGATGTCGATGGAAAACAAAGTCATTACTATGATCAGACCGTACGATGGAAAATAGTTGTTACCATTAATCGACAGTACGATGGAAAACAATCTCAATACTATCATCGGTCGATAAAAAAAAATCGAATGATACGATGGAAAAGAATTTCAATACTATCATTGGTCGATTCAAAAACTATTGAATGGTACGATGGAAAAGAATTTGAATACTATCATCGGTCGATTCAAAATTTTTTGAACGATACGATGGAAAAGAATTTCAATACTATCATCGGTCGATTCAAAAACTATTGAATGGTACGATGGAAAAGAATTTGAATACTATCATCGGTCGATTCAAAATTTTTGAACGATACGATGGAAAAGAATTTCAATACGATAAACAGAAAAACTGAAATGGTCAATACGATAAACAGGAAAACTTAAAATGAAATGATAAAACTGTCAATTATGATAAACAGAAAAACTTAAAATGAAACGATAAAACTGTCAATACGATAAACAGAAAAACTTAAAATGAAACGATAAAACTGTCAATACGATAAACAGAAAGAAACATATATAAAGAGAGTAAATATTTAAAGATCAGAAACATAAAGACATAATGAAATGTCCTCCCCCTTTCTACGAGGAGTTTCTTACTATTAGGAGAGATGTAAAACAGGAAGTAGATATGAATGATTATTTTAATGTAATCATTCCTAGCTTCTGTTTTATAAATTCAAATCTATCGGAAGGTAATGGTTTTGTAAAAATATCAGCAAGTTGTTCTTGCGTTCCGATGAATTGTAAAACAATATCTCCTTTTTGTGTGTGATCCCTAAGAAAGTGATGCCTAACATCTATGTGTTTTGCACGAGAGTGATGAGCTGGGTTTTTACTAAGAGCTATGGCACTTGTATTATCACACAGTATTTGAGTTTTGGAGAAACTCAAACCATAGTCAGTGAGTGTGTGCTGCATCCACAATACTTGAGCACAGCAACTTCCAGCTGCTACATATTCAGCTTCAGCAGTGGAGAGTGCTACTGAGTGTTGTTTCTTGCAAGACCAAGAAACCAAATAATCTCCTAAGAAATGACATGTTCCAGATGTACTTTTTCTATCCATTCTACAACCACCAAAGTCATCATCTGAAAAACTTTTTAAAAAAAAATCATTTCCAGAAGAGTAGAAAAGTCCTAAATCCATAGTGTCTTTTAAATACCGAAAGATTCTCTTTACGGCTTTTAAGTGAGACTCTTTTGGATTAGATTGATATCTTGCACATAAGCATACAGAAAACATCAAGTCGGGTCGACTAGCTGTCAAGTATAGCAAACTCCCTATCATACCTCTAAAAATTGTTTGATCTACTGGATTCCCAGTTTCATCAAGATCAAGAGTATTTGAGGTACCAATTGGGGTGCTAATACTTTTAGTTTTGTCAAATCCATACTTCTTGAGTAAGTCTTTAATATACTTATGTTGAGATATATAAGTTCCTTCTGGTTTTTGAGATATTTGAAAACCTAGAAAGAATGTTAACTCACCCATCATACTCATTTCAAACTCAGATTTCATTAAATTTGCAAAAGAATCGGTTAAAGATTTCTGAGTTGATCCAAATATGATGTCATCAACATAGATTTGGACAACCAAAACATTTTTGTTTTCCATTTTGATAAAAAGAGTTGGATCAGCTGTACCTTTTCTATAATTGTTTTGTAAAAGAAATCTTGTGAGTCTATCATACCATGCTCTAGGGGCTTGTTTAAGACCATATAGAGCCTTGGTAAGTTTAAAGACATGATCAGGATGTTTTGGGTCTTGAAAACCAGGAGGTTGTTCGACAAAAACTTCTTCTTGAACAAAACCATTTAAAAAAGCACATTTGACATCCATTTGAAATAGTTTGAAATTGAAATATGCTGCAAAGGCTAATAGAATACGAATAGATTCAAGTCTAGCTACAGGAGCATATGTTTCTTCATAGTCTATTCCCTCTTGCTGATTATAGACTTTAGCAACAAGTCTTGCTTTATTTCTTACAATGATTCCATTTTCATCACACTTGTTTCTGAAAACCCATTTTACACCAATTATAGTTGTTTCTTTAGGTCTTTCAACTAAAGTCCAGACTTGATTCCTTTCAAATTCATTTAGTTCATCCTGCATTGCTTTGATCCAATCATCATCACCTAAGGCCTCACTTGGACTTTTAGGTTCAAATTGGGAAAGAAAAGCAATATGTTCTATTTCGTTTCTTAAGGAATTTCTGGTCCTTACAGGTTGATTTATATCACCAATGATATTATCACTGGGATGATTCCTAAGAAACAATTGATTTGGGTTTTGTAAAACCTGTTCATCAACATATGGTAGAAAATCTTCTGTGGTAAATGTTTCAGGAACATTTTCTTGAACATTTTCCTTATCAGAATGTTCTTCTAATATAGTTTGATAAACATTTTTAGAAAACACATCCGAGGATGTAGGATTGGGTTGGTTGAAAACAAAAGGGTTAGTTTCATCAAATTTTACATGTACTGTTTCTTCAACAGTACAAGTGTTTTTATTGAAAACTCTATAAGCCTTAGAGGTTGTGGAATAGCCTAGAAAGATTCCTTCATCAGATTTTGGTGCAAATTTGTGTAAATTATCTTTTGTATTCAGAATGAATACTTTGCATCCAAAAACTTTGAAGTAAGAAACTTTAGGTTTTCGGCCAGTCCATAACTCGTAAGGAGTTTTATTAAGAAATGGTCTAGTTAAAACACGATTTATAGTATAACAGGCAGTACTTACAGCTTCAGCCCAAAAGTGCTTAGCAATTGAGTATTCACTCAACATGGTTCGAGTCATTTCCTGAAGAATACGATTTCTTCTTTCAACAACACCATTTTGCTGAGGAGTTCTTGGTGCTGAGAAATTGTGAGTAATACCTTTCTTACTACAAAAAGTTTCAAAATATGAGTTTTGAAATTCACCACCATGATCACTATGAATAGTTATCAATGGTAGGTTTTTCTCATTTTTAACTTGGGCTCTAAAAATTTTGAAATAGAAAAAGGCTTCAGATTTCTTTGTGAGAAAGTAGACCCATGTAAATCTAGTAAAGTCATCAACTAAAACAAATACATAGTATTTTCCTCCAATGCTTCCAGATTGTGAAGGACCAAACAGATCCATATGCACAAGCTGTAATGCATTAGAAGTTGAAACTTCATTAATTGGTTTAAAGCTAGTTTTATGGTGCTTGCCAAATTGACAAGGATCACAGACTTTTGAAGAATCATATCTAAGATCCGGTAGCCCTTTTACAAGTCCTTTCTTTGAGAGTTTTCTTAGGTTTCTCAAATTACAGTGTCCTAATCTCCTATTCCATAGCCACGATTGGTCTTCTATTACACTTAAACAAGGTAAGTTTTGGTTCCTAAGGTCTTCTAAGATAATAGTGTAAACATTCTCTTGCCTATGGGCAGATAGAATGAATTCATCATTGGAATTGTGAACTAGACACTTATCATTTCTAAAATTCACAAGGTAACCTTCATCACATAGTTGACTTATGCTGATGAGATTTTGCCTAAGACCTTTTACAAATAAAACATTTGAAATAAGAACTTTTCCAAGAAAAACGATATTACCTATACCAACAATCTTTCCTTGAGCATTATCTCCGAAGGTAACTTTTCCACCTTTTGTTTTGATAACCTTTTCAAAGAAATCTTTGTTTCCAGTCATATGTCGAGAACAACCACTATCCATGTACCAAATGTTCTTATTGATACACTTCTCGTTTTCCTGAAAAAGAAACAATTAGATTTTCGTAATCCAAACTTGTTTGGATCCAGAAGGATTAGATAAAAGAATTTTAGGAATCCACATTTGTTTTGTAAAATGAGCTTTATGAAATCCTAAGGATTGAGTTTTGTTAAGAGAACAATCTCTTCTCCAATGTCCACCACATTGACACTTGGAACAGAAAATGGTTTTTTGAGGAACAAAATAGTTATTACTAAAAACAGGTTTGGAATAAGTATAACCAAGACCAGAACGATTTCTCAACGGTCTAATTTGAGAATACATCCTATCAAAGTTTTCTTTTCCATGAGTAAAGTTTGACAAACAATTTTTCAAGGATAAAATCTCTGACTTTAGTTTTAAAACCAAATTCTTGTTTTCTAAAACATTTGAATTAGAACTAGAGTTAGACTCTAAAAAGTTTTTCTTTGAAATAGCAGTTTCAAGATCCTTAGAAAGTTTATCCTTTTCAGATTTGACTTTCTCAAGGGTTTTCAAAATACTTTCAAAATCAGAAGTTTTCCCATCAAGATCTTTAGAAAGATCTGATACTTCTTTAGTCAAAATAGAAATTCTAGAATTTTCCTTTTCAAATCTCTTTTTGAGTTTAGAATTTTCATTTTCAAGTAACTTAGCAAATCTAGAGACTTCTTCAAAAGAAGGTAGAGTATCATCTTCTGATGATGAGGGTTCATCATTTGAAGATTCATAATATTTATTATCAACATAATTTGTATTTAAAGAGACATTTGTAACAGCTTCAGCATTATGTACCTTAGCCATGAGACAATGATCTTCAATTGGTAGTCTGGCTAGAAGTCCAATATTCCTTTGTCCTGACATCTCATATTCTGAAGAATCATCTGAGGAATCACTACCACTTGCACTCCATGTATCATTTGCTTTCAAGACTTTCTTTGTCTTATAAAACCTTTTCTTGTTTCTGTCAGAGTGTTTCTCTTTTCTATCTTTCCTCTTCAGTAAAGGACAATCAGGCCTTATATGTCCTGCTTTCTTGCATTCATAACAAGTTACCTCTGAATCTTTCCTATCTTTTATGTATTTCTTTTTGAATCTATATTGAAAATCTTTCTTTCCCACAATCTTGTTCATCCTCCGAGCAAGATTAGCTAACTCATTGTCTGAAAGATTACAATCACTTGAATCAGAAACAACAACTTTCTTGGATTTAGACCTTGTAACCCTTTCAGGTGTTTTAGCTTTAGATGCAAAAGCTACACTTCCATTCCCATTCTTCTTCTTATTGAAATCAACATCTCTTTTCATTCTTGTCTCGTGCTGTAGAAGAGTTCCAAAGAGTTCATCAAGAGTAATCTGGGAAACTTTTCTATTTTCATCAATAGCTGTTCTTTTTGACTCCCATTCATTTGGCATAATATCTATAATCTTATCAACAAGAGCTTCATCATCAATACCTTTTTCTCCCATATATTGTAAGCTGTTGACAATTGTCATAAACCTTTGTTGCACTTTGCATACTGGCTCTCCATAAGGAAAAACAAATCCATGATACTCTGCTCGAAGCATTGCTCTCCTTGTTTCTATAACCTTGGATGTACCAAAATGAGTGACTTCTAATTTCTTCCAAATACAGTTGGCTGCTTCACATGAAGATATCTGACTATATATATTCCTGGTCATAGAGCATAATAATGTATTGCGTACCTTGTAATTCAGTTGATATTCTTGCTTCTCTTGATTGGTGAAAGTACTAACTTCTTTGTCAGGAATTTTGTAACCCCCAGTAAGCATAACAAAATTGTCTACACCAGTATTGATGACGAAAGTCTTCATACGATCTCTCCAATACTCATAATCATTCCCATCAAAGATTGGTGGTCTAGAAGGATTCAGATTATCTATTGATCCGATATTCATTCCTGCCATCTAATATAACAAAAACAACTTTTCCACTCCACACGTTAGTGTAGTAAGTATTTAAGAAAGTAATAAGAAATAAAGCTAGTAATACAAGTCAGTGGAAAACCTCCTCTAATACCAATTGTTGGATCGAATAGTCGATATAAAAGTCTATTAGATGGAATAATACAAGAGGGGGGGGGGGTGAATTGTAGGTTTAAAAACCTTTGAGTTTTAGTAACAAAGAGATTAGTTTAAATGATCTTAAACTAATACAAATACAAACACTCACAATTGTATTGAATGTAAAAGGTATGAGGTATTGTAATACTATTGTAAAGCAAAACAATTGTATTCAAGGTGAACACAATAATCAGAGTAATACAAATGTGACCGATTCTACCTTAAAGCGTATAGAACCAATCAATACAAAATGTAATAGAAAGATTGTAATTGAAACAGTTACAATTGAATATGTAAAGAAGAAAGGAAACAACACAAATCCCTTTCTAATACAACAGCGGAAATGTAAAAGTAATACAATTCTTTTAACCCAAAGAGAAGGGTTATCCTTTCACCTAGGATAAAAGGTCTGTCTCACCAACACCTTGGTGAGCCCTCGATACGATGATCGGCACGTCTGTCTGCCTATCCCTGGCAGCCCTCGATACGATGATCGGCACGTCTGTCTGCTTATCCCCGGCAGCCCTCGATACGATGATCGACACGTCTGTCTTCCTATCCCCGGCAGCCCTCGATTTTGCAGGTAATCGGCACCTCTGTCTTTCAATTACTTGAAAGCCCTCGATACGATGATCGGACGCACAAGGCTGATGAGAGAAGTCACAGTGTCTCTCTCTAGAATCTTCATAGTTCACAGTCTCGTTCTCTTCGTTCATCAGTGTGTTCTCAGCTTCAAATGACCTCCTATTTATAGGCCTCGGGTTCCAACGGTCATATTGCCTCCAACGGTCATATTGAAACAGAAAGCACGACATCGTTTTGATTAGTATATAACTAACTCAACGACATCGTTTTGTTAGGATAAGAGATATATAGAAATGTAAAACATGAGTACGATTCATATGCAGAGAGAGTTTTTGACAAAGTACCAAAACAAATAATGATCATCTGAATAGCAAAGTCAGTACGATACGATTGACAGAGTCAGTACGATACGATTGACAGAGTCAGTACGATACGATTGACAGAGTCATTACGATACGTTTGACAGAGTCAGTACGATACGTTTTGGTCGGTACGATCAACATCGTACGATACGATAAACATGATAAAAGACAATTTGTTATTTACAAACATATGATAGAATACATTTGAGATTTCCAAAACAAGACATAGAATATATTTGTGATTTCCAAAACATGATGTAAAAGCCAAAAGAAGACTTTTGACTTAACATATGGGTTACTATATGTTATGATGGAAGTGAAAGGCATGAGATAAAATTGAGGTTAAATGATGTTATTGTTATTTTTGATGATTTTATCTCTTTTTGGGGAATTATTTGAGAATTATAAGTTTAGGAAAAAGGAAAACACACAGACCATGTGACAACCCATCGCATCGGACAAAGCTGCGGGAATCGAACCCACAACCAAAGTGAAACTAGTATTTATCGCCTACCACTGGACTACGTGAAGTCCCTGGTTAGTTTGACTGATTCTTTTTAGTTAGATGATTTTATGAATTAAGAGTAATTTGATTTTGAGTTATCTATGGAAATATATTAACCTATCATAGAGGATATGTGATTAGGTTAATTACTTTTCATTACGAGACTTTAAGCGCAACTGATATTGTTTGGAGATAAATGTTACGATTTAACATGGAAGACTATGTGACTAAAACCATAAAATATTTGGGTTTCAATATGAGTTTGGTTTACTTTGAATGATTTTATGGAAAAATTGTTTATCGAATGGTCCTTGTTGAACTTTGGGGTTTGTTGGAAAAATTTTGGAGATTAAGAATATATTCTTTTTATAAAGGGTTATCCTTTTCTGGATTATCTAATCTTGTACTAACCTTTTTGGTTTTGGTTTTGGTTAAATTCTAAAGACATGGGAGGTATATAGTTCTCTTTTGTGGATTAGATGATTCTCTAGAAGTTGAATATAGTAATCTTAATGTGAACAAGTCTTCCTAAATACTCGTCTTTTGGGGAAAGTATGAGTTTGTGTAATTAATCTAATAAAAGTTGGAAGTCAACATGATAAGTAATTATGTTTACTTATGAATAAATTCCTCAATAAAAAGTAACTTAAAAAAATGTTTTCTATTTACTTTTCCTACTGGGGAATCGAATACCGTTTAACCCATCACAAGTTGGTGATTTTCTTGTGGATAACTTTGTCCTAAACATGTTTTCTATCACTCTCCATCAGAACATGACCCTATGTTTTATCCTCCATGTACATGTTTTCCGACATGGAAACCTAGTATGGGTTAACTTGGGTGACCCTTGTACTTATCTTCCTTTATTTTAATGTGATTGTTTTATCGACTCTTGTTCCGATGTGGGACTTTCAAGGATGTTTCCAAGCTCAATTTTAAAATTGCGAGAACGCAATTCCCAAAAGGGGGGAAGGATGTATCACCCGAGGTAAATAAAGTATATATAATTTTTATATTTATCCCTATTTGTGAATAGAATTTCAATATTAATTTAAAGGTAACGCTATGCTCGATGGCTTACCCAATACCCAACAACGAGTTCCTTTGAAATCATACGTTGCACTCTAATAATAAAATAATATTATTTTAAATGGTAGTTAACACATAGCCGTTGTATTGACAAGAATTAATAGAAATAACTAAAATATGATTATATATTTTTGTTAAATGTTTTTACTTTTATCCAAAAAAAATTAGTGGCTTAAAATACAAATGAATCAAATCTTAAGCATTGAATACACTATTATTTTTAAAAGATTATTTTAATACCTTTTGATGGAAAACCATTTTTAAATCAATATTTTGACAATATTATAAGCTCAATTTTTCATAATAAACATATAATTTATGATTGGGACAGAGAAATTTACCTTGGGTTAATTTTTGGTATTTTTCTGACAATGTTCATTTTTCATCGAATAGTGAAAAATACTGCATTTTACATCAAAACTGCTTTTTCATATAATTTACTTATATGGTTATATTATCTTTTTAATTTGTTTTAAAGATTAATTAGATTATATTTTTAATATTTAATCCAATGATGGTCATTCGGATAAATTTCACTTTGGAATTGGGCATAAACAGGTGCCAAACTTTTCATAAATATTGTTTCTAAAAAACCCGCTATTTGTTTTGACAACAGGAAGTTTTTTTAAATTAATTATTGAAATTTATTTGTTTGGAATTTGGTAAAATTTATTACATATTTGGAATCATAAGTTCCAAATTATGTAATTAAGAATCTTTTGTTTTTGGACATTATGAATAGTAACAACGGTAATTATCTTTAATTATCTTGATTAATGAGTAATCAGGTAGTTTAAGATAATAAGATAATATCATGATAATAAAAAATGACCACAACATGTGTCCTAAGGATTCTGGTTGCCTCAATGGAGTCCATGGGATGCCTTGTGCCAAACTTGGGGGGCCCATGGAATCACTTTTGTGAGAAAGTGACTTTTTATCTTTTTATTTTTAAAGAATGTCAAATGTAACAAAGAATGTATCACCAAAGTAAAATATTTTTAATTTCGTCTACATAAATGTTATTTTGGACTATGAATATTCATTATAAATATAAAAATATTTCCTACATCATGATATTTTTTTTATAATTTTTAGACATTAAATTTAATAAATTATTTATGACATCATGATGATGGAGTGATTACCTCATTAATAATGGATTTAAATAAAATTGAAAGATAATGTAAACTCTAAAACCTACACATGTCAAAAACCTATTGTATTGGTGGATTTAGAACCCTTATCACCATATACTTGAAACAAATCAATGTGTGACCATTAAAATATGAAACTCTTTTGAAAATAAAGTTACATTTTATACCTTTCCAAGAGTGTCCCTCCTATCCTCTTATAAAAGGCCCCCACCTCTACCAACTTACCCACATTTCCAAAGCCTTTGGCTCGGCCAAAACCTGCCCATTTTGTCTCTCCAAATCCCTCTCTTACTCCTTGAAGCCTCAATTTGGGCAGAAGTCTTCCCAAGGAAGCCTTTGAGCTCAAACCAAAGGGAGTTACCCGATATTAAGGTAATGTCTTCACTTGAGTCCTTTTGTTTTATTTTGCTTCTCCAACCCCATAAACACCTTTTATTCTCACATTTTGTAACACAATCAGTATCTTAAATATACTAGTATGTTGTTATGTTAATTATTTGAGCTACACTTACACACACCTCCATCTAATGGTTAAAGAACATACTGTTTCTGTGGATGGCGAATTTCTGTCTCATGAAACGATTATTGTTCAACACTCATATAACACCTTCAAAGGTGGCCATTAATATGTCTCTATATTTATATATGATATATAATATGTTTATGTTTTACTTAAACTTCTTTATTTTTCATTTATGTAATACCTTTAAGGTTTCCATTATGGGTAAACGCGATATCTTCATTTTAGGAAGTGCGGACTACCGCCCCCTTAAAGTGATTTGATTCGTTAATGCCATATGTGGGATGTATAAAGGATGGATTTAAAGTTATTATATATGATGTTATACTGGAATTATAATATACCTTTATATCATTATTATTTTCTTTCCATTAAAGTATGAGATAGAAATGAAAGTAGCGTTCATGCGTACGTACAACTTACATTCTCCATGAACGGTGCATTTCATTTCTTATCTCCAAATGTTATGTACTATTATAAGTACATATATATAATGGATATATATTTAATATATTATATCTATATTTTGGATATCATTCTATAATTATAATATATATATATCTCTCATTTTGTTTTAATTCCATTAATATGACAAAAAATGAAAGTAGCGTTCATGCGTACATACGACCTACCATCTCCATGAATGGTGCTTTTAATTTTTTATCTCCAAATTATATGGAATAGTATAAAATGAATATATAATGGATATATATGATATTTAAAACATCAATACTATTTTGGATATGATGTACCTATAACTACATTTTCCAATAAGGTCAATTTTTGACTCATGAACCAAACATCGACAAAAACGTCTAATATGATCTCATATTATTAACCAATTATTATAACAATAAAATATGTGATATGAACTGAATAATAATATTTATATTATTTCCTTAATAAATTATAAATTTACCAAATTTTATTATTTAGGAATATAAAAAAATGAAGAAGACAAGTTGGACTTGAGGTTAGGGATCCTACTCCTCTCTTTCTTTTTAAGTACACTCTTTTATGACATTCCTTTTAAAGCTCATATTTCTTGTTATTGGGATGTTCTTTTATATTAATATTACTGTAATTTTTTTCTTGTTTATATGATGAGGGACCCTATTCTCTCTCATCAGTCCATTTTGGAAGTTTTGAGTGGCGCCGTTAGGCTGCTGAATTTTCGTAAGAGATCTAACCTCTCTCTTTCTATTTAAGTGCTCTCCTTTATGTCACTTCTTTTAAGAAACTATTCGTTATTTTGGGGGATGTTCTTTTATATTCCTCTATCTGTAAACATTATTTTAATATTTTCAGAGACCCTATTTGATCTCATCAATCCATTTTGGAAGTTTTAAGTGGCGTCGTTAGGCTGCAGAGTTTTCGTAAGGGATTTTTCATCTCACTTTTATTACCATGAGATTTATGCTACATTTGCCACAATTTCCTTTGAGTGGTGTATGTAATGACCATTATTTTACTCATTGTGTAATATACATTCATTTATGAGTATTTACATCAATGTTGTATTGTCCTTCTTTCACGGGGTGTATGTTTCGAAAGATACCCATGTCGGTAAGGGAACCTTTCACCCTCCTCTTTTTAAAAGACGTATTTTGTTGGGTCTTTTAATTTACATATTTTTATGTTGGGATATTTTCTCATATATCCTCATCGATTTAAACTTTATGTCCAACTGATGAGATACCCTTTTTATCTCTCATCAACTCATTTTCTGAATTTTCTAGTGACGCCGTTAGGCCGTAAATTTTTTGCAAAGGAACTTCTTAACCCAATTTTGATTCTTTGGGATAATCTTGTACTCCTTGAATATGTCATTCTATAAATATGTGTGAATAACATCTGACTGTTTTACACTTAATATCCACTTATATTTGGTGTATTCGTTTTTCACACATAATTATGTAATTGATTTATCCTTAATCCAAGGATATCGTCTTTGTAAGGGACTTCATCTCAATCTCCTTTCATTGAGGCATATTTCATTTTACACACAACATTCTTTTATATGGTGTATAAACCCCTTTGGCTTTTACTTTTAAAAAAAATGAATCTTTTTCTACGAAGCGTTTTACAAAACGACAAAAAGGAATGTTTCTTTTAACGTACACGGTGACAACGACCTTTTCCGCCGCCGCGAGTATTATTTGGTCTTTGGCTTCTTGAACAAGCCGTAATGTTTTTTTAAATGGAATAAATACCATATACTCTTTTTTTTTTGTATTTTGGTATTTAAAATGGATTTATAATGGATTTGTTATGTCAATATATTTAAGTGATATATTGTGATCAAAGTGTGGAAATATTTTCTTTCCATTATATTTGTTTTATGTCTTATGATTTTTTATAATGGTACTTGGACATTTGACGGGTGGTTACATGATAAACCATATGACGTGTATTTCCATGAATACCAGGATGGGTGGCTACGTTATAACCTCCAATTCCTTGGGTATGGAAGTCGGCCATATGGCTATTCCATTAAGTATGTATGGAAGTTGGCCATATGGCTATTCCATTAAGTGATATGTGTGGAAGTAGATCGTATGGTCATTCCACTTAAGTATGTTTATATTCCAAGTTACATTTATATGTTGTGTGATCTTTATATGGATCTTATGGTAATCTTTTGGTTACTGAAGGGTAAGTAATGAACTTTTATTCAGCGAAGAGTTTTTACTACTTCTAGAAGGTGAAAAGTATTACTTTGATAAAGTATACATGGTTTACTTGTTGTTTTGAAAAACAAACAGTTTTCATTCTTTGTGTATCCCTTACTATGGTTTTTATGCTCATCCCAGGTTTTTGAAATGTTTTTCACATGACTTAACATGGAATAGTGTCAAGGATGGGATCAAGGGAAAGTCATGCTACCTAAAACATGGAACTAGACATGTTTCTTTTTATGAGTTTTTTTATGGAATCTTAGTTTAAGTTTCTACTTTGTAATCTTTTGAGATGTAATAGTTATTTCCTAATTCTCTAACACTCTAAACCTGAAAAGATCCTCGATGTGAATTATTCAATTAATTCAATATTAAGTATGGTTTAAGGCTGGGACCTTATAGTTGGTATTATCGGTCAGTTTAGATAACATTAGAGGTTAGGGTATTCTTTAAGTATAAGTGACATTACCTTAATGGATAGGATTTTAAAAATAGTCCTAATTTTAGATAAAGTTAATGAGTAAGTATATCTTAGTGTTTATCTTCCTCATTAGTACATTATGGATTTGTTGATATACTCACACTGACCTTTTTGGTTTTAGTAAATGGCGGGATCTTGCAGGCACCAAAGTAATAGTGGATGTGAAGGAAACTGTGATAGTTTTTTGAGAAAGCAACTGAATGATGTGGGAGCTACAATGAGAACTTTTGTGATTATCCTTAACCAACTATCTGGAGTCATGAATGACAACCTAAACCTTGGTGATTTCTCTAATGCATCATATATGCGAGAATCAAATCCCTACAGAAGTACAGGTAATAATCATAAAGGTAAGTGTGTTCAAAAACCTATGTGTCAAAGATGTAGAAAGAAACACCTAGGAAAATGTTTCAAAGGGACAAAAATATGCTGTAGATGTGGAAATGATGGTCATAAAGCAAGAACCTGTTATGGAAAAAGGAAGCATCCAGTTGACTCGAGGAAAGGGAAAGAAGTTCTTTCTGAGGGATCAATTGAATGTTTTAAATGTGATGTGCATGGTCATTATGCAAACACATTTCCTATGAAGAAGTTTCGTTAATGGGATCACCAAGATCATACAAATGTTCTTTTACCAATACCTAATGCCATTCAGATTGAGGATGAAGAAGCTGACAATGACCAATCAAAGGTTTGGATTATTTCATAACTATTGTTTTCGTATTTTGGAATCTTAGGATATGTTCCATGATTTTTTTTATAGGAAAGAAGTATTTTAGAATAAGTTGGAAAGGAATGGTTAATGGATCATGAAGAATGTTGAATGAGTAAGAAGTCAACATATAAGGGATTCAAGAGTTATTGTGAAATTCTTAAGAGTATTATGTCTCTTTTGATGATGGGGTTACATTAGAATACTTTTTATAGTATGTGTAACCCTGATGTTTAATATATGAAAATTGTATTCATGTAACAGTTATCTGTTCTTTTTTGGACATATTTATAATGAACCATTTGGGTTTATATGATCCTTACTTTTGAGGTAATTATGGGTTACTATATGTTATGATGGAAGTGAAAGGCATGAGATAAAATTGAGGTTAAATGATGTTATGGTTATTTTTGATGATTTTATCTCTTTTTGGGGAATTATTTGACAATTATATAGTTTCGGAAAAAGGACAACACGCAGACCGTGTGACAGCCCATCACGTCGGACAAAGCTGTGGGAATCGAACCAACAACCAAAGTGCAACTGGTATTTATCGCATACCACTGGACTACGTGAAGTCCCTAGTAAGTTTGACTGATTCTTTTTAGTTAGATGATTTTATGAATTAAGAGTAATTTTATTTTGGGTTATCTATGGAAATATATTAACCTATCATGGAGGATATGTGATTAGGTTAATATTTTTCAATACGAGACTTTAAGAGCAACTGATGTTGTTTGGAGATAAATGTTACGATTTAACTTGGAAGACTATGTGACTAAAACCATAAAATATTTGGGTTTCAATACTAGTTCTGTTTACTTTGAATGATTTTATGGACAAATAGTTTATCGAATGGTCCTCGTTGAACTTTGGGTTTTGTTGGACAAATTTTGGAGATTAAGAATAGATTTTCTTTTTATAAATTGTTATCCTTTTCTGGATTATCTAATCTTGTACTAACCTTTTTGGTTTTGGTTTTGGTTAATGTCTAAAGACATGGGAAGTATATTGTTATCTTTTGTGGATTAGATGATTCTCTAGAAGTTTATTATAGTACTCTTAATGTGAACAAGTCTTCCTAAATACTCGTCTTTTGGGGAAAGTATGAGTTTGTGTAATAAATCTAAAAAAAGTTGAAAGTCAACATGATAAGTAATTATGTTTCCTTATGAATAAATTTCTCAATAAAAAGTAACTTAAAACAAAAATGTTGTCTATTAAATTTTCTTACTGGGAAATCGAATATCGTTTAACCCATCACAAGTTTGTGATTTTCTTGTGGTTAACTTTCTCCTAAACATGTTTTATATCACTCTCCATCAGAACATGACCCTATGTTTTCTCCTCCATGTCCATGTTTTCCTATGTGGAATCCCAGTATGGGTTAACTCGGGTGACTTATGTACTTATCTTCCTTTATTTTAATGTGATTTTTTTACTGACTTTTGTTCCGATGTGGGACTTTCAAGGATGTTTCCAAGCTCAATTTTAAAATTGCTAGGACGCAATTACCAAAAGGGGGGAAGGATGTAACACCCCGGGTAAATAAAGAATATGACATTTTTATATTTATCCCTATTTGTGAATAAAATGTCAATATTAATTTAAAGGGAACTCTATGCTCGATGGCTTACCCAATACCCAACAACGAGTTCCTTTGAAATCATACGTTTCACTCTAATAATAAAATAATATTATTTTAAATGGTAGTTAACACATAGCCGTTGTATTGACAAGAATGAATAGAAATAACTAAAATATGATTATATATGTTTGTTAAATGTTTTTACTTTTATCCAAAAAAATTTAGAGGCTTAAAATACAAATGAATCTAATCTTAAGCATTGAATACACTATTATTTTTAAAAGATTATTTTACTACCTTTTGATGGAAAACCATTTTTAAATCACACTTTTGACAATATTATAAGCTCTATTTTTCAGAATATATATATTATTTATGATTGGGACATAGAAATTTACCTTGGGTTAATTTTTGGTATTTTTCGGACAATGATCATTTTTCAATGAATAGTGAAAAATACTGCATTTTACATCAAAACTGCTTTTTCATATAATTTAATTATATTGTTATATTATCTTTTTAATTTGTTTTAAAGTTTAAATGGAATATATTTTTACCATTTAATACAATTATGGTCATTGGTATTTATTTCACTTTGGAATTGGGCATAAACAGGTGCCAAACTTTTCATAAATATTGTGTCTAAAAAACCCGCTATTTGTTTTGACAACGGGAAGTTTTTTTAAATTAATTATTGTAATTTATTTGTTTGGAATTTGGTAAAATGGATAACATATTTGGAATCAGATGGTCCAAATTATGTAATTAAGAGTCTTTTGTTTTTGGACATTATGAATAGTGACGATGGTAATTATCTTTAATTATCTTGATTAATGAGTAATTGGGTAGTTAATGAAAATAAGATAATATCATAATAATACAAAATGACCAAAAAATGTGTCCTATGGCTACTGGTTGTCTCATTGGCGACCATGGGATGCCTTGTTCCAAATTTGGGGGCCCCATGGAATCACTTTTGTGAGGAAGTGACTTTTTATCTTTTTATTTTTAAAGAATGTTAAATGTAACAAAGAATGTATCACCACAGTAAAATATTTTTAATTTTGTCTACATAAATGATATTTTGGACTATATATATTAATTAGAAAGATAAAAATATTTCCTACATCATGATATTTTTTTATAATTTTTAAACATTAAATTTATTAAATTATTTATGACATCATGATGACGCAACGATTACCTCATTAATATTGGATTTAAATAAAATGGAAAGATAATGTAAAATCTAAGACCTAAACATGTACAAAACCTTCTGGATGGGTGGATTTCTAACCCTTATCACCTTATCCTCGAAACAAATCAATGTGGGACCATTACAATCTGAAACTCTTTTGAAAATAAAGTTACATTTTATACCTTTGCAAGAGTGCCCCTCCTCTTCTCTTATAAAAGGCCCCCACCTCTACCACCTTACCCACACTCCCAAAGCCTTTTTCTCGGCCAACCCCTGCCCATTTTTCCTCTCCACATCCCTATATTACTTCTTGAAGCCTCAATTTTGGTAGAAGTCTTCCCAAGGAAGCCTTTGAGCTCAAACCAAAGGGAGTTACCCGATTTTAAGGTAATGTCTTCACTTGAGTCCTTTTGTTTTATTTTGCTTCTCCAACCCCCTAAAATATTTTTATTCTCTCATTTTGTAACAAAAATAATATCTTAAATATACTAGGTTGTTTTTATTTTAATTATTTGAGCTAAACTTACACACACCTCCATCTAATGGTTAAAGCACATACTGTTTCTGTGGATGACGAATTTCTGTCTCATGAAACGATGATTGTTCAACACTCATATAAAACCTTCAAAGGTGGCCATTAAGATGTCACTATATTTATATATGATATATAATATATTTATGTTTTACTTAAACTTATGTCTTTATTATTTATGGCATACCTTTATGGTTTCCATTATGGGTAAACGCGATATCTTTATTTTAGGAAGTGCAGACTACCGCCCCCTCAAAGTGATTTGATTCGTTAATGCCATATGTGGGACATATAAAGGATTGATTTAAAGTTATTATATATGATTTTATAATGGAATTATAATATACCTTTATATCATTATTATTTTCCTTCCATTAAAGTATGAGATAGAAATGAAAGTAGCATTCATGCGTACGTACGGCTTACCGTCTCCATGAACGGTGCATTTCATTTCTTATCTCTAAATGTTATGTACTATTATAAGTACATATATATAATGGTTATATATGGAATATATTACATCTAAATTATGGTTATAATTCTGGAATTATAATATATATATATCTCATTTTGTTTTAATTTCATTAATATGACAAAAAATGAAAGTAGCGTTCATGAGTACGTACGGCCTATCGTCTCCATGAACGGTGCTTTTAATTTTTTATCACCAAATTATATGGAATAGTGTAAAATGAATATATAATAGATATATATGACATTTAAAACATCAATACTATTCTGGATATGATGTACCTATAACTACATTTTCCAACAAGTTCAATTTTTGACTCATGTACCAAACATCGACAAAAACATATGATATGAACTCATATTATTAACCAATTATTATAACATTAAAATATGTGATATGAACTGAATAATAATCTTTATAGGATGTACTTAAGAAATTATAAGGTGACCAAAGTTTATTATTCAAGAATATAAAGAAATGAACAAGACAAGTTGGACTTGAGGTTAGAGATCCTACTCCTCTCTTTCTTTTTACCTACACTCTTTTATGTAATTCCTTTTAAAGATCATCTTTATTGTAATTGGGATGTTCTTTTATATTACTATTACTGTAATTTTTTATGTTCATATGATGAGAGACCTTATTCTATCTCATAAATCCATTTTGGAAGTTTTGAGTGGCGCCGTTAGGCTGCCGAATTTTCGTAAGATATCTAACCTCTCTCTTTCTTTTTAAGTGCTCTCCTTTATGTCACTTCTTTTAAGAAACTCTTTGTTATGTTGGGGGATGTTCTTTTATATTCCTCTTTATGTAAAAATTATGATAATATTATGAGAGACCCTATTTGATCTCATCAATCCATTTTGGAAGTTTTAAGTGGCGCCGTTAGGCTGCCAAGTATTTGTAAAGGAATTTTCATCTCACTTTTATTACCGTGAGATTTATGCTACATTTGCCACAATTTCCTTTGAGTGGTGTATGTATTTACCATTATTTTACTCATTGTGAAATATACATTCATTTATGAGTATTTACTTCAATTTTGTATTTTCCTTCTTTCACGGGGTGTATTTTTCGAATGATACGCATGTTTGTAAGGGAACCATTCACCCTCCTCTTTTTAAAAGACTTCTTTTGTTGGGTCTTTTAATTTAAATATTGTTATGTTAGTATATGTTCTCATATATCCTTATCGATGTAAATTTTATGAACAAGTGATGAGATACCCTTTTTATCTCTCATCAACTCATTTTCTGAATTTTGTAGTGACGCCGTTAGGCCGTCAAATTCTTGCAAAGGAACTTCTTAACCAAATTTTGATTCATTGGGATAATCTTGTACTCTTTGAATATGTCGTTCTATGAATATGTGTGAATAAAATCTGATTGTTTTACACTTAATATCTACTTATATTTGGTGTATTCGTTTTTCACATATAATTATGTAATTGATTTATCCTTAATCCAAGGATACCGTCTTTGTAAGGGACTTCATCTCAATATTCATTCATTGAGGTATATTTCGTTTTATACAAAACTTTCTTTTATTCGGTGTATAAACCCCTTTGAATTTTACTTTTATACAAAAGGAATATTTTTCTATGAAGCGTTTTACAAAATGACAAAAAGGAATGTTTCTTTTAATGTATGCGGTGACAAAGACCTTTTCCTCCACCGCGAGTATTATTTGGTCTTTGGAATCCTGAACAATCCGTAATGTTTTTTTAAAATGGAATAAATACCATATACTCTTTTATCTATTTTGGTATTGAAAAAGGTTTTATAATGGATTTGTTATGTCAATATATTTAAGTGATATATTGTGATCAAAGTGTGGAAATGTTTTCCTTCCATTATATTTGTTTTATGTCTTAGGATTTTTTATAATGGTACATGGACATTTGACAGGTGGTTACATGATAAACCATATGACGTGTGGTGCCGTGAAAACTAGAGTGGGTGGTTACGTTATAACCTCCAATGCATTGGGTATGGAAGTTGGCCGTATGTTTATTCCATTAAGTATGTATGGAAGTTGGCCGTATGGATATTCCATTAAGTGATATGTGTGGAAGTAGACCTTATGGTCATTCCAATTAAGAATGTTTATGTCCCCAGTTACCTTTATATGTTATGTGATCTTTATATGGATTTTATGGTAATCGTTTTGTTACAGAAGGGTAAGTAATGAACTTCTATTCAGCGAAGAGTATTTACTACTTCGAGAAGGGGAAAAGTATTACTTTTATAAAGTATACATGGTTTACTTATTGTTTTGAAAAACTAACAGTTTTCATTCTTTGTGTATCCCTTACTGAGCTGTTTATGCTCATCCCATGTTTTTGAAATGTTTTTCACAGGACTTAACGTGGAATAGTGTCAAGGATGGGATCAAGGGAAAGTGATTCTACCTAAAACATGGAACTAGACATGTTTCTTTTTATGAGTTTTTATTTTATGGAAACTTAGTAGAAGTTTCTACTTTGTAATATTTTGAGATGTAATATTTATTTTTTAATTCTCTAACACTCTAAACCTGAAAAGATCCTCGATGTGAAATATTCGTTTAATTAAATATTAAGTAAGGTTTAAGGTTGGGGCCTTATAGTTGGTATCAGATGTAGGTTTAGATAACTTTAGAGGTTAGGGTATTCTTTAAGGATATGTGACAATACCTTAATGGTTAGGATTTCAAAAAGAGTCCTAATTTTAGATAAAGTGAATGGGTATGTATATATTAGTGTTTATCTTCCTCATTAGTACATGATGGTTTTGTTGATATACTCACACTGACCTTTTTGGTTTTAGTAAATGGCTGGATCTAGCAGGCACCAAAGTAACAGTGGATGTGAAGGAAAGTGTGACAGTTTTCTGAGCAAGGAACTGAATGATATGGGAGCTGCAATGAGAACTTTTGTGATTATCCTCAACCAACTATTTGGAGTCATGATTGACAACCTAAACCTTGGTGATTTCTCTTCGGCATCATATATGTGGGAAACAAATCCCTACATAAGTACAGGTAAAAATCATAAAGGTAAGTGTGTTCAAAAACCTATGTGTCAAATATGTGGAAAGAAACACCTAGGAAAATGTTTCAAAGGGAAAGAAATATGCTGTAGATGTGGAAATGAAGGTCATAAAGCAAGAACCTGCCATGGAAAAAGGAAGCATCATGTTGACTCGAGGAAAGGGAAAGAAGTTCTTTCTAAGGGATCAATTGAATGTTTTAAATGTGGTGTGCATGGTCATTATGCAAACACATGTCTTATGAATATGTTTCATGAATGGGATCACCATGATCGTACAAATTTTTATTTACCAATACCTAATGCCATTCCGATTGAGGATGAAGAAACTGACAATGACCAATCAAAGGTATGGATTATTTCATAACTATTGTTTTCCTATTTTGGAATCTTAGGATATGATTCTTGATTTTGTTTTTAGGAAAGAATAATTTTAGAATTAGTTGGAAAGGAATGGTTAATGGATCATGAATAATGTTGAATGAGTAAGAAGTCAACATATAAGGGCTTCAAGAGTTATGGTGAAATTATTAAGAGTATTAAGTCTCTTTTGATGATGGGGTTACATTAGAAGACTTTTTATAGTATGTGTAACCCTGATGTTTAATATATGAAAATTTTATTCAAGGAATAGTTATCTGTTATTTTGTGGAGATAGTTATAAGAACCATTTGGTTTCATATGATCCTTACTTTTGAGGTAATTATGGGTTACTATATGTTATAATGGAATTGAAAGGCATGAGATAAAATTGAGGTTAAATGATGTTATGGTTATTTTGGATGATTTTATCTCTTTTTGGGGAATGATTTGAGAATTATATAGTTTTGGAAAAAGGAAAATACGCAGACCATGTGACAACCCGTCACGTCAGACAAAGCTGCGGGAATCGAACCCACAACCAAAGTGCAACTGGTATTTATCGCCTACCACTGGACTACGTGATGTCCCTGGTTAGTTTTACTGATTCTTTTTAGTTAGATTATTTTATGAATTAAGAGTAATTTGATTTTGGGTTACCTATGGAAATATATTAAACTATCATGGAGGATATCTGATTAGGTTAATTACATTTCAATACTAGACTTTAAGAGAAACGGATGTTGTTTGGAGATAAATGTTACAATTTTACTTGGAAGACTATGTGACAAAAACCTTCAAATATTTGGGTTTCATTATTATTTTGGTTTACTTTGAATGATTTTATGGACAAATTTTTTATCGAATGGTCCTCGTTGAACTTTGGGTTTTGTTGGACAAATTTTGTAGATTAAGAATAGATTTTGTTTTTATAAAGGGTTATCCTTTTCTGGATTATCTAATCTTGTACTAACCTTTTTTCTTTTGGTTTTGGTTAAAGTCTAAAGACAGGGGAATTATATAGTTCTCTTTTTTGGATTAGGTGATTCTCTAGAAGTTTATTATAGTACTCTTAATGTGAACAAGTCTTCCTAAATTCTCGTCTTTTGGGGAAAGTATGATTTTGTGTAATAAATCTAATAAAAGTTGAAAGTCAACATGATATGTAATTATGTTTCTTTATGAAGAAATAACTCAATAAAAAGTAACTTAAAACAAAAATGTTTTCTATTAACTTTTCCTACTGGGGAATCGAATACCGTTTAACCTATCACAAGTTTGTGATTTTCTTGTGGTTAACCTTCTCCTAAACATGTTTTCTATCACTCTCCATCAGAACATGACCCTATGTTTTCTCCTCCATGTCCATGTTTTCCTACATGGAATCCTAGTATGGGTTAACTCGGGTCACCACTGTACTTATCTTCCTTTATTTTAATGTGATTGTTTTACCAACTCTTGTTCCGATGTGGGACTTTCAAGGATGTTTCCAAGCTCAATTTTAAAATTTCAAGGACACAATTTCCAAAAGGAGGGAATGATGTAACAACCCAGGTAAATAAAGAATATGACATTTTTATATTTATCCCCATTTTTGAATAAAATGTCAATATTAATTTAAAGGGAACGCTATGCTCGATGGCTTAACCAATACCCAACAACGAGTCCCTTTGAAATCATACGTTGCACTCTAATAAAAAAATAATATTATTTTTAATGGTAGTTAACACATAGCCGTTGTATTGACAAGAATTAATATAAATAACTAAAATATGATTATATATGTTTTTAAATGTTTTTACTTTTATCCAAAATATTTTAGTGGCTTAAAACACAAATGAATCCAATCTTAAGCATTTAATACACTATTATTTTTTAAAGATTGTTTTACTACCTTTTGATGGAAATCCATTTTTTAATAAAACATTTGACAATTTTATAATATCTATTTTTCAGAATAAACATATTATTTATTATTGGGACATATAAATTTACCTTGGGTTAATTTTTGGTATTTTCTGACAATGTTCATTTTTCAATGAATAGTGAAAAATACTGCATTTTACATCAAAACTGCTTTTTCATATAATTTAATTATATGGTTATTTTATCTTTCTAATTTGTTTTAAAGTTTAATTGGAATATATTTTTACCATTTAATCCAATTATGGCCATTTGGATTAATTTCAATTTGGAATTGGGCATAAACAGGTGCCAAACTTTTCATAAATATTGTTTCTAAAAAACCCGCTATTTGTTTTGACAGCAGGAAGTTTTTTTAAATTAATTATTGCAATTTATTTTTTTGGAATTTGGTAAAATGGATTACATATTTTGAATAATAAGGTAAAAATTATGTAATTAATACTCTTTTGTTTTTGGACATCATGAATAGTAATGGCGGTAATTATCTTTAATTATCTTGATTAATTAGTAATCGGGTAGTTAAAGATAATAAGATAATATCATAATAATAAAAAATGACCACAACATGTGTCATAAGGATACTGGTTGTCTCATGGGCGACCATGGGATGCCTTGTGCCAAACTTTGGGGCACCATGGAATCACTTTTGTGAGAAAGTGACTTTTTATCTTTTTATTTTTATAGAATGTAAAATGTAACAAAGAATGTATCACCAAAGTAAATTGTTTTTAATTTTGTCTACATAAATAATATTTTGGACTATAAATATATATTATAAATATAAAACGATTTCCTACATCATGATATTTGTTTTATAAATTTTAGACATTAAATTTAGTAAATTATTTATGACATCATGATGATACAGTGATTACCACATTAATAAAGGATTTAAATAAAATGGAAAGATAATGTAAAATCTAAGACCTACACATGTCCAAAACCTATTGGATGGGTGTATTTTGAACCCTTATCACCTTATCCTCGAAACACATCAATTTGGGACCATTAAAATCCGAAACGCTTTTGAAAATAAAGTTACATTTTATACCTTTCCAAGAGTGCCCCTCCTCTCCTCTTATAAAAGGCCCCCACCTCTACCACCTTACCCACACTTCCAATGCCTTTGGCTCGACAAACCCCTACACATTTTATCTCTCCAAATCCCGCTGTTACTCCTTGAAGCCTCAATTTTGGCAGAAGTTTTCCCAAGGAAGCCTTTGAGCTCAAACCAAAAGGAGTTACCCGATTTTAAGGTAATGTATTCACTTGAGTCCTTTTGTTTTATTTTTCTTCTCCAGCCCCATAAACTCTTTTTATTATTTCATTTTGTAACAAAAACAATATCTTAAATATTCTTGGATGTTGTTATGTTATTTATTTGAGCTACACATACACACACCTCCAACTAATGGTTAAAGAACATACTGTTTCTGTGGATGGCGAATTTCTATCTCACGAAACGATGATTGTTCAACACTCATATAACACTTTCAATGGTGGCCATTAAGATATCTCTATATTTATATATGATATATAATATGTTTATGTTTTACTTAAGCTTCTGTATTTTTCATTTATGGCATGCCTTTATGGTTTCCATTATGGGTAAACGCGATATCTTCATTTTAGGAAGTGCGGACTACCGCCCCCTCAAAGTGATTTGATTCGTTAATGCCATATGTGGGATGTATAAAGGATGGATATAAAGTTATTATATATGATTTTATACTGGAATAATAATATACCTTTATATCATTATTATTTTCTTTCCATTAAAGTATGAGATAGAAATGAATGTAGCGTTCATGCATACGTACGGCTTACCGTCTCCATGAACGGTGCATTTCATTTCTTATCTCCAAATGTTATGTACTATTATAAGTACATATATATAATAGATATATATGTAATATATTAAATCTAAATTATGGATTTCATTATGGAATTATAATATATATATCTCTCATTTTGTTTTAATTCCATTAATATGACCAAAAATGAAAGTAGCGTTCATGCGTACGTACGGCCTACCGTCTCCATGAACGGTGCATTTAATTTTTTATCTCCAAATTCAATGTAATAGTATAAAATGAATATATACTGGATATATATGATATTTAGAACATCAATCCTATTCTGGATATGATGTACCTATAACTACATTTTCCAACAAGTTAAATTTTTGACTCATGTACCAAACATCGACAAAAATATCTGATATGAACTCATATTATTAAGCAATTATTATAACCTTAAAATATGTGATATGAACTGAATAATAATCTTTATAGGAGGTCCTTAATCAATTATAAATTGACCAATGTTTATTATTCATGAATATAAGGAAATGAGCAAGACAAGTGGGACTTGAGTTAAATGATCCTACTCTTCTCTATCTTTTTAAGTACACTCTTTTATGTCATTCCTTTTAAAGATCATATTTCTTGTTATTGGGATGTTCTTTTATATTACTATTAAAGTAATTTTTTTCTGTTCATATGATTAGATACCCTATTCTCTCTCATCAATCCATTTTGGAAATTTTGAGTGGCGCCGTTAGGCTGCCGAATTTTCGTAAGAGATCTAACCTCTCTCTTTCTTTTTAAGTGCTCTCCATTATGTCACATATTTTAATAACCTCTTTGTTATGTTGGGGGATGTTCTTTTATATTCCTCTTTCTGTAAACATTATGTTAATATTATGAGATACCCTATTTCATCTCATCAATCCATTTTGGATGTTTTAAGTGGCGCCATTAGGCTGCCAAGTTTTCGTAAGGGATTTTTCATCTCACTTTTATTACAGTGAGATTTATGATACATTTTCCTCAATTTCCTTTGAGTGGTGTATTTACTGACCATTATTTTACTCATTATGTAATATAATTTCATTTATCAGTATTTACATCAATATTGTATTGTCTTTCTTTCATGGGATGTATGTTTCGAAAGATACCCATGTCGGTAAGGGAACCTTTCACCCTCCTCTTTTTAAAAGACTTCTTTTTGGGTATTTTAATTTACATATTGTTATGTTGGGATATGTTTTCATATATCCTTATCGATGTAAATTTTATTTCTAAGTGATGAGATACCATTTTTATCTCTCATCAACTCATTTTCTGAATTTTATTGTGACGTCGTTAGGCCGTCAATTTTTTGCAAAGGAACTTCTTAACCCAATTTTGATTCTTTGGAATAAGCTTGTACTCCTTGAATATGTCGTTCTATGAATATGTGTGAATAACATCTTATTGTTTTACACTTAATATCCACTTATATTTGGTGTATTAATTTTTCACACATAATTATGTAATTGATTTATCCTTAATCCAAGGATACCATCTTTGTAAGGGACTTCGTCTCAATCTCCTTTCATTGAGGAATATTTAATTTTATAAACAAAATTCTTTTATATTTTGTTTAAACCCCTTTGAATTTTACTTTTATACAAAAGAAATCTTTTTCTACGAAGTGTTTTACAAAACGAAAAAAAGGAATGTTTCTTTTAACGTACGCGGTGACAACGACCTTTTCCGCCACCGTGAGTATTATTTTGTCTTTGGCTTCCTGAACAAGCCGTAATGTTTTTTTTAAAATGGAATAAATACCATATACTCTTTTATGTATTTTGGTATTGAAAATGGTTTTATAATGGATTTATTATGTCAATATATTTAAGTGATATATTGTGATCAAAGTGTGGAAATTTTTTCTTTCCATTATATTTGTTTTATGTCTTATAAATTTTTATAATGTTATTTGGACATTTGACGGGTGGTTATGTGATAAACTATATGATGGGTGGTTCCGTGAATACCAAGATGGGTGGTTATGTTATAACCTCTAATGCATTTGGTATGGAAGTCGGCCGTATGGCTATTCCATTAAGTATGTATGGAAGTTGGACGTATGGATATTCCATTAAGTGATATGTGTGGAAGTAGACCATATGGTCATTCCACTTAAGTATGTTTATGTCCCAAGATACCTTTATATGTTATGTGATCTATATATGGATTTTATGGTAATCTTTTGGTTACAGAAGGGTAAGTAATGAACATTTATTCAGTGGAGAGTTTTTACTACTTCGAGAAGGTGAAAAGTATTACTTTGATAAAGTATACATGTTTTACTTGTTGTTTTGAAAAACTAACAGTTTTCATTCTTTGTGTATCCCTTACTGATCTTTTTATGCTCATCCCATGTTTTTGAAATGTTTTTCACAGAACTTAACGTGGAATAGTGTCAAGGATTGGATCAAGGGAATGTCATGCTACCTAAAACATGGAACTAGACATGTTTCTTTTTATGATTTTTTATTTTATGGAAACTTAGTATAAGTTTCTACTTTGTAATCTTTTGAGATGTAATAATTATTTCTTAATTCTCTAAAACTCTAAACCTGAAAAGATCCTCGATGTTAATTATTCATTTAATTCAATATTAAGTAAGGTTTAAGGCTGGGGCGTTATAGATAAATTGGTGTCATTATATAAATATATCATGAGTAATTTTATAATAAGAAAAATCATGTATGTTCTAGATAAATTGGCTAAAATATTTCAACAAAGTAAAAAGAATCGTAAAAAATCATAAATCACAATAAGATTGTTTCAATAAACTTTCACTAATTGGTAACATTGAGTCACACTCTACATTTATGAAAATGAAATAAAATTAGCCTAAAAATATAATGAAAAAAAGTATATTCAAGATATATCATTTCAATGGAATTACATTCACCACATGGAGATGTATAATTACATGACACAGGATGTGTCATAAAGACAAAAAATTGAGACAAAATTACTTTTCTGATTTGGTATATTTTGAATCATAATCCCCATGAAATAAATATCATCAAATAGATATTTTAATATCCATAAATTTAATTATAATAATTATATAATTTATAAATGGAACCTATACATCCCACACATAAGGAATGGGTGGGGAATAATGTATTTATCTCATGAAAAGGGAGAGATGAAATTCTCTTACCTTGTGTCTTCACTCTAATCATACTCATACAAAATGTACTCTATAATATATTATTTTCCATTATAAATATTTACATTAACCATAAAATTTTATTTAATACAATTTACGGTTTTATTATGACTTTATATTACCTTCTTGTTAACAATTCTATGTTAGGGTTTCATATCGGGGAATATTTGCATTGTTTTTTGTATTTTCATAATTTGTTATATCATTGGCCTTTATAAATATATCATGATTTTATGAATTTAGTAAATGATATAAATATAATTTATATTCCATATATATGTAATATAATAATCTATGTAATATATATATATATATATGTGTGTGTGTGAAATTGAAGACAATGTTGACGAAGACGGTATGTCGTGCGCACGACTAATCACTATTCCCATTTTTATTTGTAATACTAAAATTTTAAAATGTATGTGACATATAATTTTATATAATATTATTAAATAATTATTATTAAGTCATATATATCATATAATTTCCTTAATACAATCATTAATACCTTTCTCATAGTGTGTGAATGAATCATAGTGCTTTAAGGGTTGTTAGTCTACACTTTTTAGAACAGAATTACTGTATTTACAAAAAATAGAATGATTAATGATATGTGTTTTAAAATAATTAAATATGAATTAATAAACAATGAGTATCATAAATATCATATATAAATAGTTTTTTCATCATAATTCCATTCATGGGAGGCGGTAGAGGAAAGACAAACTATCATCATTTTGTGATGTGGTAGTTCACCATAAACAAATACAGTATGTTCATTACCCATTATATTGATGATAGTGTAATTCTAGGTCTAAAAATTATCATAACAATTATCATTATATTTTTTATACTAGTTTTTTAATAATACTGTATTATGGATTTTGTAGTGGTGAATATTTTAAATAATATAATGGAGCTAAGGGAGGATGGAACGTCTTCTTTGGGTATCATCTTTTGGTTTTCAAAAAAGGGATTAAATGAATCTATTGATAAATTAACAGGTTATTGAACTAGGTAGTGATTTATTTATGTTTATTGGGAAGATATAGTCTAATTCTATATGGTATAGGAGATGTGAGGAAATGTGGAGGTGGTGGTCTTTTATACTGGAGGGAAAAGACTCACTGTGTATTTTTGAAAACATGTTACGTGTAAACACGTTTTTACCTTACAAAAATCAAAAAAAAAAAACAAACCAATCACAATAATTTAAATTTAATGGTTTAATAATGTCCAAAAAATTAGTTTTGAAATGTATTTAGGTCATTTGGTCTTTTATGTTTAATGATTAGTTCTTCTTTAAGGATAATTTTTCCTTTTTCATTGTAACAAATTTTAATTGAATTCACTAACATGCTTGGTCAAAACCTATTTGGACCATATTAGAATCTATAAATTATTATCATTATAAATTAGGAATAAAAATTTAAAAAATAGAATCACACAATTTTAATACATTAATTTAAATTCTATACACCAAATGGGTTGACGATGCAACTTTTATAATTAAAAATGATCAAAATATGTCTATATTTTTATATCAAATTTTAATATGAAATTGATTCAATGATTTATATGATATAAAAATGTTCATATTATATAAATATAATTTACAAAAATTAATTTATTTATATAAATAACATATATATAAAAGCATTTTCAAATTAAATCTCATTAGTTTTCAATATTCATCCCAAAGAAATGTTTCTTTGAAAAATACCAAAACTTCTTCCTATAATAATTAATACATTATAAATTCAAAAATAATGTTTAGTTTATAAAATTAAATTACAAAATTTGATTAAATTAATTTTTTTTCATAGAAGTAATTGAATATAAGATCATTTTGGAAAATAACACATTAAAATGTGTAAATACTTTAATCAAAATTATATTCTTCCTTATCATTATATTTTATTTATATAAAAAAATTACAAATAATTTTCTAAAAGTATCCATTACTGTAAATATAAATATTTTAAAGGATATGATATAATTATCTCATTAAAATAATTATAGCAATAATGTGATATCTCTTAGGAATCCAATGATTCGTGTAACGCCAGCCATGTCTGGGCTTTTTGTAGCATAATAATTATCAGTTCTATGTCAAATAAATGTTTTAATTAGTTGGTTCACATAATATAAGCAGAATCTGGAATTTATTTAAATAAAAACATGAAAAATATTAAATTACCTATAAAACATTCAAAAAATCATATAATGTATCATTATACCACCCAGAACCCTTTAAATTAATTTCCTCCTCAAAACTATTCAAGGTTATTAGAGGATTTCTACATTAATCTTCCTTTCATAAAAGCCCACATCATAAAAATTAAATCTAAACTTCCATTTAAAAAGAATTTTGGATACATAATGGTCCCCCAAATTAACACATAAGTAGGTTTATACATAGAAGGAAATAGGTGTGAAGTGAAAATTTTGATATTGAAAATAATTTTTAACAACATGTTATTATATAGAGTAAATAAGAAAATGTTTAGGAGAATTTTTAAAATAAAATTAATCACCCAAATATTTTTGATAATGGTCATTGATATCATAAAATATGATTATATAAGAAAATATTTTATGGATATATTCCTAATGTTAAAAAAATTTCAAGTAGATGAACTCATTTGAATTTAGCACAATATCATCCTTCGTTGTAACTTGATCAGCTTCCACAAATTCGCTTATTCCATGAAACGATGGTTAATTTTTAATTTCATAGGCATTATCATTATAAAAATATCCCTAAATATAATGATTTGTTATTCAATATATTTTTATGACATAAAAAGGTAATGAAATGTTATCCCATATGAAAAATACACATTTAAAGAGTCAATAGTTTAATCTCGCAAACAACATATGAAAATTAATTTTTAAATTTCAAAAACAGCTATACTTGTAAACCATAAAAAATTAAATTCACCAATTATTCCTTAAATAATCTCTAATATTAAACCAAAAACATTTTAATTTGAAACAGAGGCCCATACTTGTGTTGATAAAATATCAAAAAATTTATTATTCCATAATACAAGTAAGGGAAGGTAATAAGATGAAATCCCATTAAATGATAAATAATAAGAATTTCATTGGTATTATTCCAAAAAAATCAATCATAAAAGAGGGAATTCATAAAAAGGTATGGGAGTATATGTGTTTCATAATTATCATTGTTCAATTTATTCATTATAATAGCCTAATATTTCCCTTTTTCTGTTGCATTCATGGGGATTTGTGGATTATCATTTATATTTGTCCATAGATTGGGGAACTAGTTAGAATGATGGATAAACTCCATGAAAATGAAACAATAAATTATGAGAGGATCATTTTGTAGGGATTTATCGTTGTTCGAATCATTAAATAACTTCCTTAGATCACTATCAAATTTACCTACTCAAAGAACACCACCTACACAAATAAAACTTTTAGTAGCCCCATTAAGACAGTTACTTCTTTGTTTATTCCAAAAATATGTGCATAAACGAATGCTAATTTTATTCTCTACATTAGCGATAGATTTTCTGATGAACCCTAGATTCCATTTACTATAAAAAATGAGATTGATACTAAAATACAACCTCTATTTACACCATTATAGAACATATAAATACATATTCATATATTTTAATATATGTTATAGAAAAGACCTATAGAAGTCTAGGATTCAGAACATAAAAGAATCAATCAATTTTTCATGTTGAATTGAATGATAATACATGAAGTGTATCTCACAATCATAGTAAAATATTATTCATTGGAATAAAAATATTCATTATCTATATTCTTGAGAACAATGATTTAATTTTCCATTTTTTTTACAAATAATCCAAGGTAATTAATTTTTGAAAAATATGATCTTTAACTCATCCCAATACACGGATTCAATATTTTCATAGTTTTCTATATACTAGACTAGAGACTTCTACTGACCTGCATCACCTTATAATCGATAAACATCTTGAATTATATTCTAATGTTTCACACATTTGAGAATATAATGTTACTTTTAAGTGTTACTGATCTATTGTACATCAAAAAGTGGATCAAAGGTTGTGCTAAATGAATGATGGTGTTTCCTTATGATGGGATCAAAGGAGTGTTGTTATTTCCATTTCTATTTTGGGAGTCGAACATGGTTTATAGCTTAATAAATTTAGTGGACAGTATAAAAGATTTTTTAATTCCTACTCCCATAGTATTTGGTTTCTCAGGAGGACAATCATTTAATTTTCCTTTCTAATCATTATTACTAAGGTTCTTTGAGGTTCAATTTGTTGAATGATTCCCGAAGCTTGGAGTGAACAACATTTATCATGGTTTAAAAAAAATAATCATGAAAAATAAATACTTATTGTATTTCTAAATCACGACACCATCCATAATCTATGAACACCCTGCTTTTTATAGGATATTCATAGGAAATATATTTTTAAATCCGTCCTGATGGTTCATGATGTGTTTTAGAATTCCCCCTCTTATCCATCAGGAGGGTCAAAATGGTTTGCGCATTAAGAAATGTGTTTGTGTACCACGATATGTGAAGTCAATACCAACGGATCATTTCAATGTTATTACTCCAAGTTACATATGTTCCAAAACCATGTCCACTTATTATATCTAGACATGTATTTGTTTCTAGGAAATCACTCACTCTATCCTTTAAAAAATATAGTATGTTTTCCAAAACATTTACTCATCCATGCACTTATCATAAGATACATCCCTAGAAATATCCAAAAATATACACCCTGGCACATCAAAACAGTTTTCACATCATATGTTATAAAGTTTCATGAAACTTTTCATTTGATATCGACTACAAGAATACAATCATAATGTACATAGACATTACATCTTTTTTTCCCAAGATTTAAAATATATCACAAACATATGCCCACATATAGTATTATTTTAATGACTTTAGATTCATAGAAATATAAATGATGATACATGATTGAAATAAATTATTTCCCACTAGTTTCTACATTATATAACCCTTATTATACACACTAGGATTAATGCATATCTCATATGATGGGGATAGAAACATAAAAAGGGGTGATCTCAGATGTAATGCTATGGTAAACATGGGAGATATGTAAGCATAAAAATGATAAAATTAGTATTAGAATGTGATCATGAAATCAGAATATTAAATCATACATATCAACTATTATAAACATGAATCATGTAATAAAATTTTCCCATTCGTACGATATTAATCATTTGGAAAACAATAGCATAAAAGTGTTATAGAAATAAGATATTAAATTTGTGGCAAACACATATATTTAGAAAATTATATTTCAAGGATACTGACCAGGATCTCTACATTAGGTTAGGATTGGTAGAATAACGTATGTACTTACTTCAAGCTTGGAATTCCCTCTCATGTACCATCTTGTTTCATACTTGGGTTGTCAACCCTTGTACCCTCTTGATTCAGGCCTAATATTACCTCTTATTTTGAGTTCAATATAACCTCTTTTTTTCGTCTTTGGATTCCCACCACTCTACCCTCTTGTTCCTATAAAATATACATTGTTTACAAATTCATTATAGAGAGATATTGGTCCCCCCATTCATGTTATAAAATCAAACATACATGTTACACAAGTTAATAAAATGTGAATCATAGCATAATCGATAAAAAGTGATGGTTTTTATAAACATCATATCCTAACCCATGAAAAAATGGATATCAAAATAATTTAATCATACCACAACATATGTAAAATATATAGGTTTTATAATCATTTAATCCTATAATAACTTGTAAATTGAAGTAGGTTTCATGGGAAATCATCATGGTATATCCCATTGATGTGAAATGAGTGTCATTATAATATGACTCATGGAAGAGGAATGGGTTTAATAACCATATATCTATAGAATGTGAAACAAGATATCATAAATGTCATTCTTACCATCATCAAACATTTAAGGATGAAATATGAATAGAACCTTTTGTATCATTTCCCAAAAATAAGTTAGTAGCACCAACATATTTCATCTAAAATATAGAAAACGATTATGTAGTATGTTTTAAAATAATAATCATTAGGAAAATATTATTTTTTATTTATAAAATTAATTTTTTAAAAAATAAAAACTTTTGAAACAGATTTTTGGGAAAATATAAATGTAATATTATAACGAATTGTTGAAATAAATTTGAAACCAATTTTCCTTTACAACATATAAAAAATATCCTAAAAACTTTTTGAAAACCATTTTCCTTGAAATTTTTAAAAGAAGAATGAAAATATTTTGAAAGAAATTTTTCTTGAATATAATTTCAATATATTGAATACAATCATTTAAATAATTTAAATAATTTTCATTGGAAAAAACCCTTTGAAATTAAATAAAGGAATATTTAAAGATAATTTAAATCAATTTTTAAAAATTAATACATTTCGAAAATAAATTCCTTAAAAACCTATTTAAAATAATTAGTTTCCATAATATTTGTAATAATATTATTTTGAAAAATAATTTGTATTATTTTAATATAATATTCATTGTATTTATATTGGGTAAATTTTTAATGATTAAAATTCTTTGCAACCATAAAATGATTAAAAATGTTCCTCAAACTGAAATAAATAAAAGATTATTTATTTTATTAAGAATTATTTAAGGTAAAAAATAGGTACAATTTATGTTAAATATAATAGGATAAGATATTAATTTTTTTTGAAACTTTTTTTAGAAAACACAGTTTTGGAATAATAAATATTTCATAATGAATAGAGAGGAAAATTCAAGATTTCTTAAATACACATTTATAACTATCATGTGTACCAAGGTATCGAAATTAGTACCAATACATGAATATATAATTAAGATCCATAGGATAAGATAATTAATGTGGGTTGTTGAGATATGGATCCTAATATTTCATCTAAGAATGAATAATCATTTGCAATCCTGGAAAATGATGAGATTAATTCAATAAACTGTTAACACATCGTAACATTGAACCATACACCCCATTTAAGAAATCTAAATGACATGATTCATAAAATATAATAAAAATATGTATATTCAATACCTAAAATTTTTATGTATGTATATACACCTTGTGGAAACATATCGGCACATCACATGACATGTTCCTTAGGGAAGAATAAATTTAAGCAAAATTACATTACTGATTAGGTAATATTTGAAACATATCCCCTTGAAAGAAAAATATAAAAAATGATATTTAAATACCAAAAATATTATTTATAATAATCATAATATAAATCCATTGGTAGTATAATTACCACATAAAATTAGTGTTTGGTGAATAAATCATGTATCCCATAGAAATAAAACGTGTGATGAAATTCTCTTCACTTGTTTATTGACTCTCATCATACTAGTAAAACATCATATGTAATAAAAATAATTTTAATATAAATACATAAAATAATAATATAATATTACATTATATCATATATGGTATCATTATGACATTATATTACCATCCAATTTAAAATTATATGTTTAGGATTCACTTCAGGTAATATTCTCTTTGTTTTTTGCATGTTTCTTTATTTTTTATAACTTTTGTTTTTTATACATATATCACAGTAATGATAATGTAAAACATTTTATAAAAATAATATTTATTTATTATATTTTCACTATAATAATATTTATATTATATAATTATCAAATAGAATAAACCATTTATGGAGATGGTAGGTAGTACATACGCAATAACACTATTTCTGTTTCTATTTGTATTATTGAATGTAAGAAACAAATTCTACATATACGTATATATACAATAATTAAAAATTATTATTATAGCATATATATCATATAATTTCACAATTCCCATCCATAATACACTCCTCATAGTGTATCAACAAATGACTTCTATTTGAGCAGCGATATTCCCTACATCTTTAAAGAAAATCAGCGTATCTACACAAAACTAAATATATAAGAATATGTAATGTAAAATAATTAAATAATATTAATTACAAACTAATTATTATATATATCATATATATTATATTTTTTCAACATAATTTTCACTATGGGAGGCAACAAAGAATAGATGAACAATTATCATCTCTTGAGATAGTCATTCATCACACACATAAATAGTTTGTTTGTTAACCATTAGAGTGAAGTGTGAGTAAGATTAAATATTAAAATATCAAAAAAATTATATATGTTAGATAATTTTTTTATAATCATTGAATAAATATATTTTAGGGGGTGGAGAATGAAAAAAATTAAAGGATCTTGGGGGATGATGATACATCTTCTTTGCATAACTATTTTTCAATTTCACCAAAGGGATTCATTGGATTAATTTCTAATAGAATGTAGGATTCAATGAAAGAGGAGGGATTATTGAATTGTATTTTTTTTATATTCCATTCTTATGTGGTTTTTGTGGTGTGAGAAAGGGGAGAGGTTGTGGCCTTTTATGGGGGGACTCACTTCGTATTTTTAAACGTAAGTTAGGTGTAGCAATTTTTTAAATAAAAAATTCATAAAAACGAAAATAACTAAATACCTTAAGGATAATTTTTTAATTATTTATTGTAAATTGGGTTTTTAAATGTTTATAGTTTATTTTTCACTTGTGCTTAATGTTAATTTCATTTTAAGATTAATTTTTCCTTAATTTTCATAATTAATCTTATATACATTAACTAATATATTTGTTAAAAAACAAAGTCAACCTTATTATAAATTATAAATTATTCTCATTATAAGTATGAAATCCATTTTTTTAAATTTAAATCAAAAAAATTGTAGATTTTATTTATATTTTATCCCCGCGAAGAGGATGAAAAAGCAGGTTTTTAATGGTAAAATGTTCAAAAGTTTGCAATGTTTTTATATCCAATTGTAATGTGAAATTGCTTCCAATTAATTAAATTGGAAGAATTTATAAATATTTTAACTATTAAAATTTTAATATAAAATTAAAATATAATTTATATATATAAATTTATTAAATGAAAAATTGGTTTTGAATTAAATTTCAATTTTTTTATAATTCATACAAAAATGTCTTTTTAAAAAATAATCTAAAAAATTTACTGTAAGATAATTTAGACATTATAAATTATAAATTAATTTTCATTTTATCAAATTATATTTAGAAATCAGTCTAAATTTAAATTTATTTTTTTTCATCGAAGGACTTGAAATGTAGTTAATTTGGGAAAATAATATTTCTAAACATATAAGGACATCACTAAAAATTTGGTTTTTCATTAGCATTTTATTTTTTTGTATAAAAAATCATATAATATTTGAAAATTGATTATTAATATTCACTATAATATGTTTTTATATTTATGTAATAATTATATTGTTTAAATAACTATTACAAATAAATGATTTTTCGTAGAAACTCAGTATTGCTATTAATGCATGAGAAGCCAATGTTGTTTATAGCATAAACCACATTAGAGTCATGTGAAATGAATTTCTAAATTAGTGAATTAATATAATATAATCTATATATTATTTATCTTAAAATTATAAATATAAAAATTATTAAATTAATTCAAAAACATTATTGAAATATTTTATTTTACCAGGATGTTATGAATATATATAGAATTTCTATCAGGATGTTTCTATTCAATATTATATTCAAGGATATTTGGTTTCAAATTATACTATATTATAGTAAAATTATTCAATGTATATGGGTCTCTAAAAAAATTCCACGTGATTGAATCACAATCAGGTAGTCTCTGAGCTTCCAGAAGAGTTAGATATAGGTCAAACAATAATGAAAAGTTCATTTTTATTGGTTCTTCACTATCAACTAATTTATTTAATATATGATCCACCCATTTGTTGAACTCTTCTAAATTTGTATTTATGATTAAACATCTAACATAACTAATTTCCAATGTTATGGAGAATGAGAAAACTCATTGCAAGAGGAATTTGGGGGGGGGGGGTTGTTGTCTTTCATGTTACGTATCAATAGCCAATGCAGAGTTACACATTTATTTCAATATCCTTGATGAAGAAAAATGTTATTTCATCATTTGGATTTATTGAATAATCTATCATCATGATGAGGTTTATTTTTATCATTGGTGTTTCCCATTTCATGAGGCTTATAGGAGCTCTTTTTTTTAAGAGAGAGTGGAATTTAAGGTCATGTTATGTAAGTCCTTCCCCCCGAGTGTTTCTCTTTATATGAGTGATTTTTTTATTATTAGGTCATCTTTCCTTGGGTATCAAAGAATTTCCTAATGTTTTCCTAAATTTATTTTATGGTATTATACTCTATATGGAGGTAGAGTATTTTTTGATCTGGTTCCATATAAGTAGTCTATCTCGACACCCTCTTATCATATAGAACTAGTGGAGAAAACATATCATATTATTTGTAGGATTGTCCATTGATGAATGATTTCGTTCTCCATAGTGTATCACCTTAGGAATTCCCAGTTCCATTTTCCAACAAGGATAACTGTTTACATTGATTGTGCGTGGTATTGTAACACCACAGGTAAATAAAGAATATGATATTTTCATATTTATCTATATTTATGAATAAAATATTAATATGACTTTAAAGGGGATGTTATGCTCGATGGCGTACCCAACACGTAATAACGAGTTTCTTGGGAATCTTACGTTGCACTCTAATAATAAAATAATATTATTTTAAATGGTAGTTAACATGTAGCCGTTGTATTGGCGGGAATGGATAGAAATTACTAAAATATGATTATATATGTTTTTAAATGTTTTTACATTTATCCAATAAAAGATAAAGGCTTAAAATACGGAAAGAATTCAATTTTAGGCGTATATGACCTAGTTTTCACTAAAGGTTCACTTATCGCCTTTTGATGGCGAACCGTCATTAAATATAGTATTTTTCACTCTTATACATTCTATTGGACCAAATAAAACTCTTCTTAAGAATTGGTACATCAAAATTTACTTTGTTTAAATTTTTGGTATCTTTCCGATAAAGTTCATTTTTTAATGAATAGTGTAAAATGTTGTATTTTAATTCAAAACCTCCTTTTAATATAATTTATTTATATTATTAGATTATCTTTTTATTTGGTTTTAAAGTGAAATTTGAATATATTTTTATCATTAAATCCAATAGTGGCTGTTGGAATTAATTTCACTTTGAAATTAGACTGAAACTAGTGTCAATCTTTTGATACTTATTGTTTCATAAAAACACGCTATTTGCAATGACATCGGGAATTAATTATTAAATAAATTAATGTGACTTATATGTTTTGAATTTTGTGAAATATAAATCATTTTTTAATTCGGAATATCAAATATAGCTTAGGGTGAATTTTTGGGATTTTTCTGAAAAACTTCAATTTTTGATGAATAGTGAAACCACTAAGGGGTTATAAAAACTGATTTTTCCGTTTAAATAAAATTTTTCCATATTTGTGTTTTGAATTTCAAAAATCCAACATACATGGTTGTCATTAAGAAGTAAAATGTGGTTCAATGGGATAAAAATAATTTTTTGGTGAATAGTAACTTATTAAGTTTTTAATCGCGATTAGAGGTAATTGGTGTAGTTTATGGTAAGAATAATGTTTTAATAAAATGAGATGACCAATACTCATGTCCTACCCTCATTGGATGTGTCATGGCCGACCAAGAAAATCCATGGGTCAACTTGGGGACCACATGGAGCCACTTTGGTTGGAAAATGACAAAAATATCTTTTTATTTAATGTTAAATTCAAAATGACACAAACATGAAATGTTTTACTAAAACAATTTTTACATGGGGTTATACAAGTCATATATTTGACTATAAATAGTCATTGGAAAGGTAAAAAATTTCCTACATCAATTAATTTTTTTATAATTTTCAGAAATTAAATAAATTAAATTACTTATGACATCATGATGATGCAGCGATGACCTCATTATTTAACGATTTAAATAAAATGAAAAGATAATGTAATATCTAAGACCTACACATGTCCAAAACCTATCGGATGAGTGGATTTCGAACCCTCATCACCTTATCCTCGAAATATATCAATGTGGGTGTAGAGACCCGAAGCTTGGCGTACATTGACATTACATTATATTTGCGGAATACTTAGTACATAACAAAAACACACACACAAGGATCGTAATAGTTTAGTGTCTTTGGAAACTCGGAATATAATCTTCTAATCGTGGTGAATGATCTTCAAAATCTCCCATCAAGATCTTCCCTTTGTTTCCCTAAAACCTTTCATTATATCCTGGGGAAAAGAAAACATAAAAGGGTGAGCTCAAATGCTCAGTAAGGGTAAACAAATGAAATATCAATCACATCATATTCATAAGAACATAACATTTTTGAAATCTTAACCTGCAAAAGAGAGAATAATTTCATAACATGGGATAAATCATAGTAGTGAAATGAAAATCCATTAATAATAACATAAACCATGAAACTTTGTGGCATACACACATAATCATAGAGAATCATTTCTTGTTAGTCAAGACTCACTGCCAAGACTATCTTAGTGGACAAAGTCCCTTTCTGAACTGAGCCACCCTCGTTTCAGTCCTGTTTCACTGAACCGGTATAACCTACCATTCCAGCCATGTCTATCTCATAGGATATAAAATCTTTACCCAATGCATTGGAGGGAGATATAGGTACCACCCATCTCATAATGATACCATTCTTATGTGTGCCACAAAATCATAAACCATACATCATAGTATAACCCATGTAATAAAAATGGGAATCATAAACATCATGACATCATAAAATAATTCATATAAGATAATGGAATTCATAAAAATATTTCCATCACAACATAATCAAATCCATGTATTAATAGGGCTATAAATAGAACCCTATATTATCTTAGATGGAAGATAATTTTGATAAAACTCTTGAACTTCATTCTTGAGGAAAATATCCTTTCTACTTCAAAAACACTTTTCCTTTATTAAAATGTCATACAATTTTAAACTAAAATAAGTTGATTAAAAATAAACTTGAAAACTTTTAAAGGATGTTTCTTGTAAATAATGTTTTAAAAATACATTCATGCCATATAAGTTAAAAAAAACATTCTTCGTACTTTTGTCGGAAAAGTCAAAAAGTACATCGTACGAAAAACAACAAAAGATTCATTTCATATCTTTTACTAAAAAACTAACCAAAGGGTAAAAATGGATATAAACTATTTTAGAAAGATATAAATATTACATGTTAAGGAAACATGGATGTGGATGATAAAATACACCCCAGTAAATACATACGAATAAGCAATCTCGGATAAAAATGAGATTGTGATATTTCCCTTACCTTAGGTCCGATTTTCTTCGTAAGTGTCCGAACCTCCGGTATAATGATTTAAATAATGTCATTGACTCATTATAGAATCATATTCATTGTTATTATATCATATATGGTTCACTTATGACTTTATATTACCCGTTCTTTTGTAAATTCATGTTAAAGTAGCGTTTTGGGTAAAATCGTCTCATTTGTCGTTCGTGTTTTGACTTGTAATTATTCATATGATTATTTAGATCATGATTACTTAATTCCATAATATAAAAAATGATTTATATATATATATATATATATTCAGAATATATATATAATAAATCAGTAAATGGAAAGAAATACACCGTTCATGGAGACGGTAGGCCGTACGTACGCATGAACGTTGTTTTCGTTTCCTTATTGAGTTGAACGGAATTAAGTAGATGACATAAATATATATACACATAAATAGAGTATCATTATTATGTATTATATTTCATGATTACTTATTATATATACTTTATAATAATTCATGAATGGTTAAAGTGGAGAATGAATCTCATTGTGTCGTGGAGACGGTAGTCCGTACGTACGCACGAGCGATGATATCATTCTCATGATCGTGGGACTGTATTGGAGTATATGTATACTATTTCAGATGCAATATAACTTTAAAATAATAATATATAGTTATTATTTACACCATTATACCCATGCAAGTAAGGTGATGGTGGAAAATAGATTTCACCGCGGCATGGAGACGGTATTCCGTATGTACGCACACGTGGTGATTTCATTTTCCGTAGGATGGATAGATGGTGAAATAGGATTTTTTTCATACTTATAATAACATATAATTATATGAGTGATACTAATGTTATTACTTCATAATGAAACAACCTAAGATGAAGAAGTGGAAGAGGAAATAAAGGTGAAAGAATCGGTAAAAGAAATCACCTCTTCTTTGAAGCGCCTCTTTGAGACCTCCTCCTAGGGCACTAAAATTGGTCTTTTAGGAATACGAGAACCTCTAGGATGTTTCTAGGGAAGTGGAGAAGAGAATTTGGCAGGGTTTGGCTGAGCTTGAAGTCTCAAAGTTGTGTGAGGAAGAGAGGGAGGAGGTGCCCTTTTATAAGGGAGGAGAGGGGCACCTTTGGAATAACAAAACATATTATTTTATTATAAATTCAAGTTCGGTTTTAAATAGCTCCAAATTGATTTATTTATAGGCTAAGGTGGGGATGGGTCGATATCCTCTCATACAATAGTATTTAGAAAAGTTTAGGTTATTATTTTAACCTTATCAATTAGATTTAACTCTAAGTTAAATAATTTATCTTTTACCGTGTCTTTTTGTTTTCTTACACTATATGGTTAATAAACATACTATATAAAGCCAAAAGAACCCCAAGTTGTTTATTATTAATATATATAATCATATCTAAGTCATTTGGCCGAACCTTAGATTTTTAGCAATAAAATAACAATTAATAATACAATATTTGTTTTAACAACTATTTTATGCCAATTTTGAAACTATTTGGTACATGATTTTTATGAAATTCATAACAGAATGATAAGTTCGAACAAAGTTACTTAAATCAACAATAACATGTCATATTAACCTATAAAATTAGTTTAAGTCATAAAAAGTCTCAAATTACATTTATTTGGGCATTTATAACACCAATTATGTCAATATTTCATTAATAAGACAATTACTGCATCATCTTTGTGTCATAATAAATGATAATTATTTAATCTCTAAAAATTCTAAATAAATTTCAATGATGTAGATAATTGTATTATCTTTCGGGAGACTATTCATGTTCGATGTTTCATGAATTTTATCACTAGATTAAAATTATTATACTTATACGATTTAAGAAAGTGACATGTTGTCACATTCTTTGGTTTTAATAATAATTAAATTATTTTTATTGAAAAAATTTAATTAAATGAATATAATCCGACCCTTAGGTGATACGAGTCATCTTTTAGTCATAAAATAGGATTTTGACATTTTTTAGGGTAATTTTAAAATATTATATTTATCCTTAATTACTCGATTTACCTTTAACTATGGTAAATAAAATTTACCGTAGTTACTATTCATAATGCCCAAAAATAAAAAGTAGATTATTAACACAATTTGGACCCACTGATTCCAAATATGGAATCCATTTTTCCAAATTAAATACACAAAAGATGCAGAAATTAAATTATAATTTATCTCGTTGTCGAAAGAAAACAGGGTTTTCTTTAAAACATTGCAAAAGATTGAATTGATTTAACCTACGAATTCAAGGTAAAATCAATGCTAATGACATACATTATATTAAATGGTAAAAATATATTCTATTTATACTTTAAAACCATTCAATATTATAATTTAACCACATAATATATTACGATGAAAAAAAGTTGTTTTTAATTAAAATATAGCGTGTTTTTACTATTCATTAAAATATGAAAGTTATCGGAAAAATATCAAAACGTTATCTAATGTAAATTTTTATATCCTGATTCAAAAGAAGAATTTTATTTTGTCAAATTGAACTTATAAACATGTCAAAAACTAGATTTAAAGTGGGTGCGCCATCAAAAGGCGACAAAACTGCATTTTTTGAAAAATACTTATTTTACCCGAAAAATTTATTTTGTTCTTATACCATGTTCTAGAAAATGTGTAAGATGAATAATAATGTTATAAAATTCAAAATTTAGTTAACACTATTCATAACGGCTAGTTCATAACAATATTATAATAATATATCGTTGTTTAGTGAAACTCGGTATTGCGTACTACACACGCTATCAAGGAAGCTCGCGATTGCGTGTAATGAAAGGCAAGTCATGGATGTGTGTTGTGCAAGATCCTTTTGGTGTAGAGTACAACACAAGAAATTAATGAAAGTAAAAAGAATATTTTTCCTAAAATATCGGGGTGTTACATTCTACCCCCCTTAAAATGAATTTCGCCCTCAAAATTCATCGGGTTTATAAATGGTTTACTATTTGAAAGTTTCTTTAATCGAAACCCACATCATAAAAAGGAATACCAAAACCAATCTTTAAAAACAAAAGTACGAAACGCAACGGTTACCCAAATAAACTAATCACTGGGTTTCCACATAGGTGAAAATATGGATATGGAAGAGAAATCTAACCATCATGTTCTGATGGAGAGTGGTAGAGAACATGGCTATGGAAAAGCTAGCAATCACAAAGCCATAAATTTGTGATGATTTAAGGTACCATCTGATTCATCAGATATAAGAGCACTATGACAACATTTTTGGTATTCAAGATCATTTCCCTAAAGTTGATGAAATTGGAATTAGAAGAAATACATTCGTGATTTTGGTATAGTCTCACCGTTTGTCATTCTTTGGACAATTTCCACTTCATCTCTTAAAGAAATGAAGTTGAATTTGTCATTCGTGATGTGTTAGCAGATCATGTGATAGAATGATGGGTCATCCCGTCTCTTTCAAACAGAAGGTTAGCAAAAGTTATAAGTCCATCTTATGGTTAATCGTATATGGTTCCAAAAATGTACTTATACTTCATATATCATACTTCATAATAAAATAAAACTAGTTTCTACTAACCAGGGACTTCCTATAGGCCAGCGGTAGGTGATAAAGGCCAGTCGCACTTCTGATGTGGGTTTGATTCCCACAGCCTTGTCCGACGCGATGGGCTGTCGCCCGTCCTGCAGGTTGTCCTTTTTCTAAAACTATATTACTATAACATCCCATCAATAATATTGAAAAAACTTCTATCCTTAAACAATACGAACTTATGTCCAATATAATCCATTCCAATCTTTAGGCTTATCCATAATACTGCAGTCCACTCTTATAACATAGTGAAGATGATTACCAGAGATTTAATACCATCATTGATCCCCATATATCATAAGATATATCTTGTTGGTGAAATTACAAACATGTGAATACCTTAATCATGTATTCTCTTGAAGAATGAATACCCATTGAACCTTAGTGAAAACATAAATGCTATCAGAAGTTAACTCTTTTAACATACCAAAATCCAAAAATTCTATATACTCAATCCATTACATAACCTTCTCCTTATATCAGTCATGAGCTCATGAATACTATCAATCATTTAATTTTCTCTTTATCCCTTCATTATGCGCATATCATCTACATTCCAAAAATATCTGAATAACTTTTCATGGATACTGGTAACATTAATCATACATTTTCAAACCTCAAGGAAATACAATAGTGTAACAATCCTTAGATTTCTCTTTATTCCATAGTACCATAAGATTACATATACAACATTACACATGATAAACATGTAATCATTCTACTACATTCTTAAACCATTGACCGAGCTTCAACAATTCTTTCATCTCACATATCATTTGTAGTCTCTTCATCATCATCCACATAAATACTACCCATACAACCATACTGATTCTCTTCATGAGACTTTCCCTTAGGGAATTGGTTTGCATAATGCCCGTACATTCCACATTTAAAACATTTAACCATTGTTGATGTCATAGCAATACCATTATCCTCATCCCTGGTGTTAACTGAACCTTTTCCTTTTCACTTACTGGCTTTATTTCCTTCTTTTCCACACCCAAAGAATCTTCCGGTTCCTTTGAAACATTCTCCTTGATGCCTCTTCCCACATGATTTACATAGGGGAAATTGAACTTTCTTTCCTCTATGATCATCATGAAACTCCATCTTTCTCTTATTAGCCGAGTCAAGAAACTTACCAAATTTTACTTTATTGATCATATTATGAGATTACTGATTCGGCATAATAATGATGTTTGGACTTCCAAATCCCATTTCATTTGATTGCTCATGAAGAATATCATTCCATTGTCCATCATATCCTCCATTATCACAAATCATATTTTTTCCAGCCATTTTCTAAAACCCAAAAAGAATATCGTGAGAGGAAAAAATCATAATAAATGGGGATTAACTTCAATATCTAACATCTTTGGTTTAATCTAATATCGTTACCATAGTTCTAGGACTATATCCTATACGTATACTTATCCTTAGGGACATCCCTAGACATACCTTAGAAATGTCTCTAAGGATCTCACTAAAGTTTTCGCATCCTAGTTTCCAAAGGATGACTAAACCTTTCCTCTGATACCAACTGTAGAGACCCGAAGCTTGGCGTACATTGACATTACATTATATTTGCGGAATACTTAGTAAATAACAAAAACACACACACAAGGATCGTAATAGTTTAGTGTCTTTGGAAACTCAGAATATAATCTTCTAATCGTGGTGAAAGATCTTCAAAATCTCCCATAAAGATCATCCTTTTTTTTCCTAAAACCTTTATTTATATCCTGGGAAAAGAAAACATAAAAGGGTGAGCTCAAATGCTCAATAAGTGTAAACAAATGAAATATCAATCACATCATATTCATAAGAACATAACATTTTGGAAATATTAACCTGCAAAAGAGAGCATAATTTCATAACATGGGATAAATCATAGTAGTGAAATGAAAATCCAATAATCATAACTTAAACCATGAAACTTTGTGTCATACACACATAATCATAGAGAATCATTTCTTGTTAGTCAAGACTCATTTCCAATACTATCTTAGTGGACAAAGTCCCTTTCTGAACCGAGTCACCCTCATTTCAGTCCTGTTTCACTGAACCGGTATAACCTACCATTCCAGCCATGTCTATCTCATGAGATATAAAATCATTACCCAATGCATTGGAGGGAGATATAGGTACCACCCATCTCATAATGATACTATTCTAATGTGTGCCACAAAATCATAAACCATACATCATAGCATAACCCATGTAATAAAAATGGGAATCTTAAACATCATGACATCATAAAACAATTCATATAAGATAATGGAATTCATAAAAATATTTCCATCACAACATAATCAAATCCATGTAATAATAGGGACAGAAATAGAACCCTATATTATCTTAGATGGAAAATAATTTTGATAAAACTCTTGAACTTCATTCTTGAGGAAAATATCCTTTCTACTTCAAAAACACTTTTCCTTTATTAAAATTTCATAAAAATTTAAACTAAAAGAATTTGATTAAAAATAAACTTGAAAACTTGTAAAGGAAGCTTCTTGTAAATAATGTTTTAAAAATACATTCATTCCGTATAAGTTAAAAAAAACATTCTTCGTACTTTTGTCGGAAAAGTCAAAAAGTACCTCGTACGAAAAACGACAAAAGATTCCTTTCACAACTTTTACTAAAAAACTCACCAAAGGGTAAAATTGGATATAAACTATTGTAGAAGGATATAAATATTAAATTTTAAGGAAACATGGATATGGATGATAAAATACACCCCAGTAAATACTTAAGAATAAACAATCTCGGATAAAAATGAGATTGTGATATTTCCCTTACCATAGGTCCGATTTGCTTCGTAAGTGTCCGAAACTCCTGTATAATGATTTAAATAATGTCATTGACTTATTACAGAATCATATTCATTGTTATTATATCATATATGGTTCACTTATGACTTTATATTACCCGTTCTTTTTTAAATTCATGTTAAAGTAGCGTTTTGGGTAAAATCGTCTCATTTGTCGTTCGTGTTTTGACTTGTAATTATTCATATGATTAATTAGATCATGATTACTTAATTCAAAAATATAAAACATGATTTATATATATATATATTCATAAAATATATATAATAAATCAGAAATGGAAAGAAATACACCGTTCATGGAGACGGTAGGTCGTACGTACGCATGAACGCTGTTTTCGTTTCCTTATTGAGTTGAACGGAATTAAGTAGATGACATACATATATATAAAAATAAATCCAGTATAATTATTATGTAATATATTTCATGATTACTTATTATATATACTTTATAATAATTCATGAATGGTTAAAGTGGAGAATGAATCTCATCGCGTCGTGGAGACGGTAGTCCGTACGTACGCACGAGCGATGATATCGTTCTCGTGATCTTGGGATTGTATTGGAGTGTATGTATACTATTTCAGAATCAACATCACGTTAAAATAATAATATATAGTTATTATTTATACTATTATACCCATCCATGTAAGGTGGTGGTGGAAAATAGATTTCACCACGGCGTGGAGACGGTATTCCGTACGCACGCACGCACGGTGATTTCGTTTTCCGTAGGATGGATATATGGTGAAATAGGATTGTTTCATACATATAATAACATATCCGTATATGAGTGATACTTATGTTATTACTTCATAATGAAACAACCTAATAAGAATAAGTGGAAGAAGAAATAAAGGTGAAAGAATCGGTAACGAAAATTACCTCTTCTTTGAAGCGCCTCTTTGAGACCTCCTGTTAGGGCACTAAAATTGGTCTTTGAGGAAGACCATAACCTATAGGATGTTTCTAGTGAAGTGTAGAAGAGAATTTGTCAGGGGTTGGCCGATATTGAAGACTGAAAGTTGTGTGAGGAAGAGAGGGAGGAGGTGCCCTTTTATAATGGAGGAGAGGGGCACCTTTGGAATAACAAAAAATATTATTTTCTTATAAAGTCAATTTCGGTTTTAAATAGCTCCAAATTGATTTATTTATAGGCTAAGGTGGGGATGGGTCAAAATAATCTCATCCAATAGGATTTAGACAAGTTTATGTTATTATTTTAACCTTATCAATTAGATTTAACTCTAAGTTAAATAATTTAACTTTTACCGTGTCTTTTTGTTTTCTTACACTATATGCTTAATAAACTTACTATATTAAGCCAAAAGAACCACAAGTTGTTTATTATTAATATATATAATCTTATCTAAGTCATTTGGCCGATCCTTAGATTTTTAGAAATAAAATAACAATTAATAATATAATATTTGTTTTAAAAACTATTTTATGTCAATTTTGACACTATTTGGTACATGATTTTTATGAAATTCATAACAAAATGATAAGTTCTAAAAAAGTTACTTTAATCACCAATACAATTTCATATTACCTAGAAAATTAGTGTATGTCATAAAAAGTCTCAAATTACATTTATTTGGGCATTTATAACATCAATTATGTCAATATTTCATTAATAAGACAATTACTGCATCATCTTTGTGTCATAATAAATGATAATTATTTAATCTTTAAAAATTCTAAATAAATTTCTATGATATAGATAATATTATTAGCTTTCTGGAGACTATTCATGTTCGAAGTTTCATGAAGTTTATCACTAGATTAAAATTATTTTACTTATAAGATTTAAGAAAGTGACATGTTGTCACATTCTTTTGTTTTAATAATAATTAAATTATTTTCATTGAAAAAATTTAATTAAATGAATCTAATCCGACCCTTAGGTGATATGGGTCGTCGTTTAGTCATCCAATTGGATTTTGACATTTGTTAGGGTAATTTTAAAATATTATATTTACCCTTAATTACTCGATTTACCTAAAACTATGGTAAATAAAAATTACCGCAGTTACTATTCATAATTCCCAAAAATAAAAAGTAGATTATTAACATAATTTGGACCCACTGATTCCAAATATGGAATCCATTTTTCCAAATTCAATACACAAAAGATTCAGAAATTAAATTAAAATTTATCCCGTTGTCGAAAGAAAACTGGTTTTTCTTTAAAACATTGCAAAAGATTGAATTGATTTAACCTACGAATTCAAGATAAAATCAATTCTAATGACATAAATTATATTAAATGGTAAAAATATATTCTATTTATACTTTAAAACCATTAAATATTATAATTTAACCACATAATATATTACGATGAAAAAAAGTTGTGTTTAATTGAAATATAGCGTGTTTTTACTATTCATTAAAATATGAAAGTTATCGGAAAAATATCAAAACTTTATCTAATTTAAATTTTTATATCCTGATTCAAAAGAAGAATTTTATTTTGTCAAATTGAACTTATAATCATGTCAAAAACTAGATTTAATGTGGGTGCGCCATCAAAAGGCGACAAAACTGCATTTTTTTAAAAATACTTATTTTACCAGAAATATTTATTTTGTTCTTATAACATGTTCTAGAAAATGTGTAAGATGAATAATAATGTTATAAAATTCAAAATTTAGTTAACACTATTCATAATGGCTAGTTCATAAAAATATTATAATAATATATCATTGTTTAGTGAAACTCGGTATTGCGTACTACACACGCTATCAAGGAAGGTCGCGATTGCGTGTAATGAAAGGCAACTCAAGGATGCGTGTTGTGCAAGCTCCTTTTTGTGTAGCCTAGAACACAAGACATTAATGAAATTAAAAAGAATATTTTTCGTAAAATCTCGGGGTGTTACAGTGGGACCTTTAAAATCTGAAACTCTTTTGAAAATAACGTAACATTTTGTAACTTTACAAGAGTGCCCCTCCTCTCCTCTTATAAAAGGCCCCAACCTCCACCTCCTTACCCACACATCCAAAGCCTTTGGCTCGGCCAAACCCTTCCCATTTTGTCTCTCCACTTCCCTATCTTACTCCTTGAAGCCTAACTTTGGGCAGAAGTCTTCCCAAGGAAGCCTTTGAGCTCAAACCAAAGGGAGTTACCAGATTTTAAAGTAATGTCTTCACTTGTGTTCTTTTGTTTTATTTTGCTTCTACAACCCCTAAACTCTTTTTATTCATTTATTTTGTAACAAATCCAATATCTTCAATATACTAGGATGTTGTTATAATAAGCATTCGAGCTACACTTACACACACCTACATCAAATGGTTAAAGAACATACTGTTTCTGTGGATGGAGAATTTCTACCTCACGAAACGATGATTGTTCAACACTCATATAACACCTCAAAAGGTGGCCATTAAGATGTCACTATATTTATATATGATATATAATATTTTTATGTTTCTGTATTTTTCTTTTGTGGCATACCTTTATGGTTTTTATTGTGGGTAAACATGATAATTTCATTTTAGGAAGTGCAGACTACTGCCCCCTCAAAGTGATTTGATTCATTAATGCCATATGTGGGATGTATAAAGGTTGGATTTAAAGTTATTATATATGATTTATGTTACATATAAATGATGAATATAATTCTGGAATTAAAATATACAAACCTCTCATTTGGTTTTAATTCTATTAATATGACATAGAAATGAAAGTAGCATTCATGCGTACGTACGGCTTACCGTCTCCATGAACGGTGCATTTCATTTCTTACCACTAAATGATTATGTAATATTAAAAATACATGTATATTATGGATATATATGATATATATATGATATCCAAATCATGAGTATAATTCTGGATATAATGAAAATTTGACCACACGAACACCATGTAATTGTAAGAAGTCCACATTCGACTTAAGAACCAAATATCGACAAAACAAACATTATTAACTTAAATGATTGCATAATTTTTATAACATGGAAATAAATGATATAAAAGGAATAATGAACTAGAAAAAGGTTCTTAATAAAGTGGAAATTTACTCATGTTTATTATTTAGGACGTTAAAGAACGATCGAGTCAAGTCGGACCCGAGGTAAGGGATCCTACTCCTCTCTTTCTTTTTAAGTACACTCTTTTATGTCATTCCTTCTAATCTCATCTTTCTTGTTAATGGGATGTTATTTTATATTACTCTTACTGTAATTTTTATGTTCATATGATGAGATACCTATTCTCTCTCATCAATCCATTTTGGAAGTTTTGAGTGGCACCGTTAGGCTGCCGAATTTTCGTAAGAGATCTATCATATCTCTTTCTCTTTAAGTACTCTCCATTATGTCACTTCTTTTAAGATCCTATTTGTTATGATGGGGGATGTTATTTTATATTCCTCTTGCTGAAAATTTTATTATAATTTTATGAGATACCCTATTTGATCTCATCAATCCATTTTTGGAAGTTTTAAGTGGCTCTGTTAGGCTGGCGAGTTTTCGTAAGGGTTTTTTCATCTGACTTTTATTCCCGTGAGATTTATGCTACATTTTCCACAATTTCCTTTTAGTGGTGTATGTACTGACCATTATTTTACTCATTGTGTAATATTCTTTCATTTATGAGTATTTACATCAATGTTTTATTGTCCTTCTTCCACGGGGCGTATGTTGCGAAAGATACCCATGTTGGTAAGGGATCCTTTCACCCTCCTATTTTTAAAAGACTTATTTTTTTATGTCTTTTAATTCACATAATATTATTTTGGGATATTTTCTTCTATATCCTTATTGACTTAAATTTTATTTCCATGTGATGAGATACCCTTTTTATCTCTCATCAACACTTTTTCTGAATTTTAAAGTGATGTCGTTAGGCTGTCTAATTTTTGCAAGGGAACTTCTTAACCCAATTTAGATTCTTTGGGATAAACTTGTACACCTTGAATATGTCATTCAATGATTATGTGTGAATGTACTCTGATTGTTTTACACTTAATACCCACTTATATTTCGTGTATTCGTTTGTCACACATAGTTATGTAACTGATTTATCCTTAATTCAAGGATACCGTCTTTGTATGGGATTTGGTCTCAATCTCCTTTCATTGAGGCATATTTTTTTTTATACAAAACATTCATTTATACGGTGTATAAACCCCTTTTACTTTTACGTTTATCCAAAATGAATCTTTTTATACGAAGCGTTTTACTAAATGGAAAAAGGGAATGTTTTTGTCGTACGTATGCGGCGAGAACGACTTCTCCGCCGTCGTGACCACTATTTGAGATTCGACTTCCTCTACAAGCCACACCATCTTTTTAAAAGAAAAATAAATACCATGTTTTACTTTTCTTTTATTTTGGTATTGCAAAAGGTTTTCATAATTTTTTTAAATCATTGTGTTGTATTGATATCTTGTTATTGAAAGGTGGAAATGTTATGTTTCCTTTATGCATGTTTTATGTGAAAATATTATGTTATGGTTCTTGGGAATTGTTATAAAGACGGGTGTTTCCGTGATAAACTAAGGTTGGGTGAGCCCGATATAGCTCACTAATGCATTGGGTAACGTGAAGGAGTGAAACGTTAAGGTTTCTACGAAGAGATTTAGGGAATATACTGTGGTGGGTATTCCAAACGTAACCAAGAGGGTTACTCCCTACGTAAGAATGTTATGAATGCCTCATGTTACCTTTTATGTCTTGTGATTTTTATGATTTATTCGTGATTTGGAGAGGTAAGTTAATGTGCCTATGTTTTATGGGTAAAGTATGATTTCATTCTTATGTGTATATGAACTCATGTTTCCTTTCCATATTTTTATAACCCTTACTGAGCTTTTTATGCTCATCCCATGTTTTTGATATGTTTTTCACAGGTCAAGGGAAAGATACATGATGTGATGATAGTGTCAAGTATGTGTCATGAAAGAAACCATGTTTTATTTTAAATATTTTTCCGTTGATGGGAAGAATGAATACTATCTTTTATGTATCCACTTTGTTTAAATGTGGAATGTAATGCAAGTTTCATGATCTAATTTTCTAAAAATCTAATCCTGAAAAGATCCTCAATGTGTAATCTTGTAATAACTCAAGATTAAGTAAGGTTTAAGGATGGGGCCTTATTGTTGGTATCAAAGGTCGGTTTAGATAACTTTAGAGGTTAGGGTATTCTTTAAGCATAAATGACATTACCATAATGGTTAAGATTTCAGAAAGAGTCATAGTTTTAGATAAAGTGAATGTGTAAGTATATCTTAGTGATTATCTTCCTCATTAGTACATGATGGTTATGTTGATATACTCACACTGACCTTTTTGGTTTTAGTAAATGGATGGATCTAGCAGGCACCAAAGTGACAATTGGTTTGAAGGATACTGTGGTGGTTCTCTGATTAAGAGACTAGATAAAATGGGGTATTCAATGAGGAAACTCGTGGTTGTTCTAAACCAAATATCAAGGAGTCATGACAAACCACTTGAACCTTGGTATGTTCTATAATGCATTATGTACGAGATGACCAATTAATGTGGAAGTTCAGGTAATAATTATAAATTTAACCATTAGGGTTTATATGATCCTTACTTTTGAGGTAATTATGGGTTATTATATGTTATGATGGAAAATGAAAGGCATGAAATAAACTTGAGGTTAAAATATGTTAAGTTTATTTTTGAAGATTTTATCTCTTTTTGGGAAATGTTTTGAGAATTATATAGTTTTGGAAAAAGGACAACACGCAGACCGTGTGAAGACTCGTCGCGTCGGACAAAGCTGCGGGAATCGAACCCACAACCAAAGTGCGACTGGTATTTATCGCCAACCACTGGACTACGTGAATTCCTTGGTTAGTTTGACTGATTCTTTTTAGTTATATGATTTTATGAATTAAGGGTAAGTTGATTTTGGTTTATTTATAAAAATGACTGACCTATCATGGAGGATATGTGATTAGGTTAATTACTTTTCAATACGAGACTTTAGGAGGAACTGATGTTGTTTGGAGATAAATGTTACGATTTAACTTGGAAGACTATGTGACTAAATCCTTCAAATATTTCGGTTTCAGTCTTAGTTTGGTTTTCTTTGAAGAATTTTATGGACAAATTGATTATATAATGGTCCTCGTTGAACTTTTGGTTTTTTTTGGACAAATTTTGGAGATTAAGAATAGATTTTCTTTTTATAAAGGGTTATCCTTTTTTGGATTATCTGATCTTGTACTAAATTTTTTGGTTTTGGTTTTGGTTAAAGCCTATAGACATGGGAAGTATATAGTTCTCTTTGGTGTATTAGTTGATTCTCTAGAAGTTGATTATAGTACTCTTAATAAGAACAAGTCTCCCTAAATACTCATCTTATGGAAAAAAATATGTGTTTGATTATGGAATCTTGTAAATGTTGAAAGTCAACATGATAAGTTATTATGTTTCCTTATGAATAAATTCCTCAATAAAATGTAACTTAAAACAAAAATGTTGTCTATTAACTTTTCCTACTGGGGAATCAAATACCGTTTAACCAATCACAAGTTTGTGATTTTCTTACGGTTAACTTTCTCCTAGACATGTTTACTATCACTCTCCCTCAAGAACATGACCCTTTACTTTTTCTTCCATGTCCATGTTTTTCTACATGGAATCCTAGTATGGGTTAACTCGGGTGACCTCTATACTTGTCTTCCTTTATTTTAAAGTGATTGTTTTACCGAATCTTGTTCCGATGTGGGACATTCAAGGATGTTTCCAAGCTCAATTTTAAAAATTGCGAGGACGCAATTCTCAAAAAGGGGGGAAGGATATAACACCACCGGTAAATAAAGAATATGACATTTTCATATTTATCCATATTTGTGAATAAAATATTAATATGACTTTAAAGGGGATGCTATTCTCGATGGTGTACCCAACATGCAACAACGAGATTCTTGGAAATCATACGTTGGACTCTAATAATAAAATAATATTATTTTAAATGGTAGTTAACATGTAGCCGTTGTATTGGCTAGAATGGATAGAAATAACTAAAATATGAGTATATATGTTTTTAAATGTATTTACATTTATCCAATAAAAGATAAAGGCTTAAAATACGGAAAGAATTCAATTGTAGGTGTATATGCCCTAGTTTTCACTAAAGGTTCACTTATCGTCTTTTGATGGTGAACCGTCATTAAATATAGTTTTGTTAACTTTTATACATTCTATTGGACCAAATAAAACTCCTCTTAGGAATTTGGATATCAAAATTTACTTTGTGTAAATTTTTGGTATCTTTCCGATAAAGTTCATTTTTTAATTAATAGTTTAAAATGTTGTATTTTAATTCAAAACCTCTTTTTAATATAATTTATTTATATGATAAGATTATGTTTTGAATTGGTTTTAAAGTTAAATTAGAATATATTTTTTCCATTAAATCCAATAGTGGTCTTTGCAATTAATTTCACTTTGAAATCAGACTTAAACTAGTGTCAATCTTTTGATACTTATTATTTCATAAAAACACGCTATTTGCTCTGACAACGGGAATTAATTATTAAATTAATTAATGTAACTTATATGTTTTTAATTTTGTAAAATAGACTTCATTTTTGAATTCGGAATATCAAATATAGCTTAGGTTGAATTTTTGGGATTTTTCTGAAAAACTTCAATTTTTGATGAATAGTGAAACCACTAAGGGGTACTTATAAAAACTGATTTTTCTGTTTAAATGAAATTTTTCCATCTTTGTGTTTTGAATTTCAAAAATCTGACATACATGGTTTTCATTAAGAAGTAAAATGTGGTTCAATGGGATAAAAATAATTTTTTGGTGAATAGTAACTTATTATGTTTTTAATCGCGATTAGAGGTAATTAGTGTAGGTTATGGTAAGAATAATATTTTAATAAAATGAAATGACCTAGACACATGTCCTACCATCATTGGATGTGTCATGGCCTATCAATAAATTCCATGGGTCAACTTGGGGACCCCATTGAGCCACTTTGGTTTGAAAATGACATAAATATCTTTTTATTTAATGTCAAAGTAAAAATGACACAAACATGAAATTTTTTACTAAAACAATTTTTTACATGGGGTTATACAAGTCATATTTTTGACTATAAATAATAATTGGAAATATAAAAAGATTTAGTACATCATGGTATATTTTTTTATAATTTTTAGACATTAAATAAATTAAATTATTTATGACATCATGATGATGCAGCGATGACCTCATTATTTAACGATTTAAATAAAATGGAATGATAATGTAATATCTAAGACCTACACATGTCCAAAACTTATCGGATGAGTGGATTTAGAACCCTTATCACCTTATCCATGAAATAAATCAATGTGGGACCTTTAAAATATGATACTATTTTGAAAATAAAGAATCATTTTGTAACTTTACAAGAGTGCCCCTCCTCTCCTCTTATAAAAGGCCCCCACCTCTACCTCCTTACCCACACTCCCAAAGCCTTTGGCTCGGCCAAACCCTACCCATTATGTCTCTCCACTTCCCTATCCAACTCCTTGAAGCCTATCTTTGGGCATAATTCTTCCCAAGGAAGCCTTTGAGCTCAAACCAAAGGGAGTTACCCGATTTTAAGGTAATGTCTTCACTTGTGTTCTTTTGTTTTATTTTGCTTCTACAACCCCCTAAACTCTTTTTATTAATTTATTTTGTAACAAATCCAGTATCTTAAATATACTAGGATGTTGTTATATGAATCATTATATCTACACTTACACACACCTACATCAAATGGTTAAAGAACATACTGTTTCTGTGGATGGTGAATTTCTGCCCCACGAAACGATGATTGTTCATCACTCATATAACACCTTAAAAGGTGGCCATTAATATGTCACTATATTTATATATGATATATAATATTTTTATGTTTCCATATTTTTCTTTCTTGGAATACCTTTATTGTTTCCATTGTGGGTAAACACGATAATTTCATTTTTGGAAGTGCGGACTACCACCCCCTCAAAGTGATTTGATTCGTTAATGCCATATGTGGGATGTATAAAGTATGGATTTAAAGTAATTATATATGATTTATGTTACATATAAATGATGAATATATTTATGGAATTAAAATATACATACCTCCTATTTGGTTTTAATTCCATTAATATGACATAGAAATGAAAGTAGCGTTCATGCGTACGTACGGCTTACCGTCTCCATGAACGGTGCATTTCATTTCTTACCTCTCAATGATTATGTAATATTATAAATACATGTATATTCTGGATATATATGATATATATTATATCCAAATCATGAATATAAGTCTGGATATAATGAGAATTTGACCACACGAACAACATGTAATGGTAAGAAGTCCACTTTCGACTTAAGAACCAAATATCGACAAAACAAACATTATTAACATAAATGATTAAATATTGTTTATAACATGGAAATAAACGATATAAAAGGAATAATGAACTAGAAAAAGGTTCTTAATAAAGTGTAAATTAACTCAAGTTTATTATTCAGGACGTTAAAGAACGATCGAGTCAAGTCGGACCCGAGGTAAGGGATCCTACTCCTCTCTTTCTTTTTAAGTACACTCTTTTATGTCATTCCTTCTAAGCTCATCTTTCTTGTTATTGGGATGTTATTTTATATTTTCTTACTGTAATTTTTATGTTCATATGATGAGAGACCCTATTCTCTCTCATCAATCAATTTTGGAAGTTTTGAGTGGCGCCGTTAGGCTGCCGAATTTTTGTAAGAGATCTAACCTCTCTCTTTCTCTTTAAGTACTCTCCTTTATGTCACTTCTTTTAAGCACCTCTTTGTTATGATGGGGGAAGTTATTTTATATTACTCTTTGTGTACATTTTATTTTAATGTGATGAGATACCCTATTTGATCCCATCAATCCATTTTTGGAAGTTTTAAGTGGCGCCGTTAGGTTGCCGAGTTTTCGTAAGGGATTTTTCATCTCACTTTTATTCCCATGAGATTTATGCTACATTTGCCACAATTTCCTTTGAGTGGTGTGTGTACTGACCATTATTTTACTCATTTTGTAATATTCTTTCATTTATTAGTATTTACATCAATGTTGTATTGTCCTTCTTTCACGGGGCGTATGTTTCGAAAGATACCCATGACGGCAAGGGAACCTTTCACCCTCCTCTTTATAAAAGACTTTTTTTGTAATGCCTTTTAATTAACATAATAATATTTTGGGATATGTTCTTCTATATACTTATTGATGTAAATTTTATGTCCAAGTGATGAGATACCCTTTTTATCTCTCATCAACTCTTTTTCTGAATTTTGAAGTGACGCCATTAGGCTGTCTAATTTTTGCAAGGGAACTTCTTAACCCAATTTTGATTCTTTGGGATAAACTTGTACACCTTGAATATGTCGTTCTATGATTATGTGTGAATTTAATCTGATTGTTTTACACTTAATACCCACTTATATTTCATGTATTAATTTGTCACACATAGTTATGTAACAGATTTATCCTTAATTCAAGGATACCGTCTTTGTATGGGACTTCGTCTCAATCTCCTTTCATTGAGGCATATTTTATTATACACAACTTTCTTTTATACGGTGTATAAAACCCTTTGACTTTTACGTTTATCCAAACGCAATCTTTTTATATGAAGCGTTTTACTAAACGATAAAAGGGAATGTTTTTGTCATACGTATGCGGCGACAACGACTTCTCCACCGCCGTGATCATTATTTGAGTTTCGGCTTCCTCTACAAGCCATACCTTCTTTTTAAAAGAAAAATAAATACCATGTTTTACTTTTATTTTATTTTGGTATTGGAAACGGTTTTCATAATGTATTTATATCAATGTTTTGTATTGATATCTTGTTATAGAAAGGTGGAAATGTTATGTTTTCTTTATGCATGTTTTATATGATAAGATTATGTTATGGTTCTTGGGAATTGTTATGAAGATGGGTGGTTCCGTGATAAACTAAGGGCGGGTGAGCCCGATATAGCTCTCCAATGCATTGGGTAACATGAAGGAGTGAAACGTTAATGTTTCTCCGAAGAGATTTAGGGAATATACTGTTGTGGGTATTCCAAACGTAACCAAGGGGGTTACTCCCTACGTAATAATGTTATGAATGCCTCAAGTTACCTTTTATGTCTTATGATTTATATGATTTATTCATGATTTGATGAGGTATGTTAATGTGCCTATGTTTTATGGGTAAAGTATGATTTCATTCTTATGTATATATGAACTCATGTTTCCTTTCCATATTTTTATAACCCTTACTGAGCTTTTTATGCTCATCCCAAGTTTTTGAAATGTTTTTCACAGGTCAAGGGAATGGTACATGATGTGATGATTGTGTCAAGGATGTGTCAGGAAAGAATCCATGTTTTATTTTAAATATGTTTCCGTTGATGGGAAGAATGAATACTGTCTTTTATGTAACCACGTTGTTTAAATGTGGAATGTAATGCAAGTTTCATTATCTAATTTTCTAAAACTCTAAACCTGAAAAGATCCTCAATGTGTAATCTTGTAATAACTCAAGATTAAGTAAGTTTTAAGGCTGGGGCCTTATTGGTATATCAAAATATTAACTATATGAAAGGTATAAATAATTATCCAATTCCCTATCTAGATGATTTATTTGTCCCATTAAATGGCGTAAATTGAATTTGGAAGATTTTTTTAGTCACATTATAATGAAATATTAGTTTAGGAGTCTGATGTACCAAAAAAGGTTTCATGAGTTTCTATTTCCACTATGAATATATTTTTATTCCTTTTGGTCTAGATAATACTCTAATAGTTTTTTTAGATTTAATTAAATTAATATTCTATATGTATGTTGACACATTTTTATATGGTCGGTTGATAATATTTTTGTTAATTTCATATCTTATCAGAGGATCAAGAATCTTATGAGTTTGGTTATAATATTCTTATGGCTTCACTATTTGTATGGAATGTTATTGAAATGAATGTTTTCTACAAAGTAACTGAAATAGTTGTGTAATTTGAATTTGATCATGTATTATGAGTTGATCCCTATATTTTGACTCATGTCTTGTCATGGGAAGACACATGTAACAACATTGAGGTTCTGGACTTATTTGATCATCATCTATGCTATTAATGGTCCATAAATGATATCTTTAATTTTATTTCACCTTTGAATTCATTTACAATGAAATGGGTGAGACTCTATAAGGTTGAAAAGTTATAGACATCTTTTAAAAAACTTAATTTCCATATAACATCTACTAATATTCTAAATTTTCCATATCATATTAGGGGAATGTTGTTTTCTATAATGCTTCTAGGAATGGTTTGGTTTTCATGATTATATAGGGTTATCATGTTTTGGCATACACTACTTTCTAACTTCAACTAGATTATAAAAATTATCCCACTTGTGATTTATAGATTACTAGATTTTGGAACGCCTTAATTATTGGTTGCACAATATTTTGAGGGAGTGTTTTAAAGTCTTTTTTACCAACATAGAGCTGATCTATATCATTTTTAGAATAACATGAATCATAGATAGTGGAAATAATGACCTCATCTATAGAAACTAGGAGATAATGATTTAACATATAATATTTTTATATGAATCAAGAAATCCCATCCTATTGGTTAGAATATTTATTTTGTCTTGTGAACCCAGATATATACTTGATTCCCTTATTACATATGAAAAAACATTTTTTAGAATATCATTATTTGCCCTATAATATCATTTAATATTACTTATTTCACCCGTATGGGTTTCCTTGTAATGAAAATAAAAAATTGTGAGCTCAAATTCTCAACACAGATTCAGTACTACAGAAACAATCATGAATCAATGAAAAAATTCAGGAAAAGGTATATATCCCAAAAACCATTCGATTTAAATAATTTTAAACCAAAAAATATATATAATTTTATCTAAATAAAATAATATTCCATTTAATCAATTACATGGGTATCATCACTGGATAAGGAATAATAAATATTGAAGTGTAAATAACTGAAAAAATTCCATTATCTAACATCCTAAAATTTTATCAATGAAATTTCCCTTTGTATAATTATCTTATATTTTTTTAAACACAAAAAACACATTGATAAATGATTAAAAACCTTATTCTCATAAATTTAAAATGAAATAAGTGTTATTTATTGAAACTAAGCAACCTTTAATGATAGAAAAGTAACCAAACCATAGGAACAATAATATGAGCATAAAAAAATTTAGCACAACCAATATAATTGTATCATGACCTATGAAAGTATAAATAAAATGTAGGCATATTCTAAATTAAAATATGATATTTTTATATCATAGTATTTGTAAATAAATTATTTTAAAATGATTAATTAAGTGACATAATTTTTGTAAGTCATAATAGTTTATTTACAATTTTATAATTAAAATAATTATTGATAAAAAAATTATTCATAATATATATTAATAAATTAATATTTTTTTCATATAATTATATGATAATTTTATCATACCTTATTTAATTTTTCAAAGTGTCATAAAATTAGTTATAATATTAAAATTTTATGTTTATTATAACGAATAATTTAATAAAATATTGATTTATCTTTTTAAAAAATTATTTTCATAATATAGAGTCCATTATTTAAATATACACATTCATAAATATAATGGATGAATTTTTTTTTATTTTTATTAAAATGGATGAATTTTTAGTGAATAGTTAAACAAGGTAATCTACTATCTTTACTAAATAATAGAATTATTGAATGCTGGATGATATATGGTTAAGGTAAGGACCAATTTTTTGGATATCAAATTCACTATTTTATCACCTAGCCATAATAATCATCACTATTGATATTCTTAAGAAACAAATAATAAAGGAATGACTAAAATAATAAAAACCCCCTCAGCTCACCCTATAAATACCACCTCTCACCATCTCTTCTCCTCAAACAAATAAAGCCTTTATTATTTTTAGTATTTCTCTCAATTCCTCTATCAGGCCTCTTCCATAGTTTATGGCCTCTCTGTTCTCATGAAAATTTCATTTCCATGTGCCTTGTGGAGGATCATAAGGAGATTATATTCAAGAGGAAAACCCCTCATTCTTTCTCTTTACTTGTCTTTTAATTTTTTATCCTCCCTCCACCTCCCTAATTGAATGTTCTGTTATAACTCCAGTATCATATATATATATATATTATGATAATGGAATATCCATCATTAATTCTTCTCTCATATACATTATTTATAATAATGAAAATATCATCAGTGGAGTGTCGATTACCCACTTTCATGGATGAAATTTTTTTGTTTTTCATTACCACATTCATGGATAGTCTTAAAGAAATTTTTATTATTAAAAGAATATAATATTTTTAATATAAATTATTTGATGTTATGGAACCATTATATAAACATAATACTAAATATAATGTCCACAGTTCATGATAGTCGTAAAAAAGTTTCCAAAATCAATTAATCATTTGTCATTAATTCTTTATCTATTGAATCATCCTCATGTAAAAACATTATATTTTAGACCATTTAAATTCTAAGTATTGAATTAGTTCTATATAATTTCAATATGATAAGAACTTCCCTAAATATAAACAAAAGAACTGACCACAAAACCATGAAAAGAACAATCATAAAATAACAATATTATACATTATAAATATTAAAAATGGAAATAAATGATCGTAAAAAAATTATAACTAATAATATATATATATATATATTAGTTTATGAATTGATTAATTTATTAATATAATTTAATTATCCATTAAATTAAGTGAATGTAAATAACACATTTATATATAAATTAAGGGATTATCTCTGATCCTCCATTTTTTCATTAGGATGTGCTTTCTCTCTATTTAGCCCAATGTAATTTAAATTATTCATATGTACTTCTGAAAAAAATAATATTTTTATACTCCAAACATATTTATCATTCTTAATAATTATTTCAAACATGGGGATGTACACATTTTATAAGGTTCTGTTTTAAATTCTTCCTGATAGACAGAGAGACAACAAGAATTTTCAAATGGGTATAAGGAACTACAATTTTTAATGCAGTTAATAGGTAAGAATTATATATTTAATTTTTTTTGGGTTTTATGATAATTCATGATGAAAAAAATGTTTTGATTGAGAAAGGAAAAAATATAGCATTATGAAGGTGTTATAGTCTTGGTATACTCAGATTAACTCACTTATATAGAAACTAGAATATATAATTTATCATATTGATCAAAACATATATTTAATAATATTTGTTGAATAATATACTATCGTGTTTATCAATGTGGATGATATATTATTTTTTGGTTGAAAATAGCAATCAATAAGAGGTTTTTCTAATATGAAGTGTTTAGAACATGAAATTTCAATAATTACTGAGCATATATATTTTACATGTATATAAGTGTCTAAGAAATCATTATACACATTTATATGATATGATACATATGAAAATGATATTCTTTAAAAGTTTCACATGTTGGAAAAAACAAATATTAAATCCATTTACATTGGATCTTATAGTATAAAAATATATTCATATATCCGAGTTATAAAACTATATATGGCTATAAGAATTGAATTTTTTATTTTATAAGGATATGAGTGTGATTTATCATTCATGAATGGATAACGGGAATGTGATACTTTTTACTCGATGCCAATGTTGGAAAAAATCATTAATATGTATATGTTTGTCTGTGTTTTGATGGATGATTTGTTTTTTTGGTGATGGAATATGATAGTGGTGAGAGTTCAATCCATATAATTTAAGATTATTTGGAAGAATTCAACTATATATGTATTAAAAATATATTATTCAACGGGTTATCCTTGTCATGAAAATGAATAAACCAGTACTGGGGTATTATACATGATTGTAAATGTATTGGGTGAATGAAAAACTTCTGCTGAATATTCTAATAGAAAATTCTTTTATAAAGAGTCCCTTTAGATATGATTATATATTATAAGATGATTTCTAGAATATATAGATAAACTATAATTGATTTAATCATCAATTTAAGGTAATTCACATCAAATTCATTGATATAAAGGGATCCACAACTTACTGGCCACATTTACATATCCATGTTAGCAGAGAGATCAATATAATAGTAATCCAGTCATGTATGGACTTTAATGTAATTATATAGATTGATATAATTGGATCCACATTATAATCATAAATATATTTATATTGATGTATCTGTGGTGATATATGTATGAGAAAACCTTGTATACGAAGATCCACGTTTGAGTAATTTTAGGATATATATATAATCCATCATTTGAAAACATCAAAATATATAATCTATAAAAATATGGGTGAATTTAGTTGAATCTCTTTTTAATCTTCAATTCTTCAAGACTCACAATAAATCCAAATAAATAATGATTTATAATTCTGTAGTGTAAAGCGATTCATCTCATAAGTAAAATTTGAACATAACAATTCATGGATTCATACACCTGAGGAAGAAACTATTGATAGAGTTAAAAGGTTTATATTTTTTGTAAGAATAGACTAAGATATTTAAAATATCACATCAATAATGAATTTTTATGAATTATTTTTATTTTGAACATCATCCTTATATCAATATTAATGACATTTAAATGATGATTTTTTGAGAGATATAAAGAATTATGTATATTGATATTTGAAAAATAATATATTGAAGTTAAAATTTGTATTACGTATAATAAAATAAATTATCAAAAACAATTCATGATCTGGTGAATATAATAAAAGATGTTTAGAAGATGGTATGTTTTTAAACATTATAAATCTATATCGATATATATCTAGTTTAAGAAGGGAATCCTAAAACTATTCTTGAATGAAGAAAACATACATTTAGTAAGAAGAAAAATATAAAGTATAATGATGTGATATGATATAATTTTATCATATAAAATGATTAACTAATATCTACCGAAGAAAATATATAAGAATAAAATAGTTTTTTAGGCTCTAAACTGTGAAAAATGTTCCTTTAATATCCTACTTGATTGTTTGATTGATGAACCATTCATGATATTTGAGAGGTATTCAAATAAAGGGAACTCATATTCTTCATTGGGACTCCACATAAAGATCATTTTTTCAATCTATGATGATAAGATTGGAAATTTAATCATTGTTACTATGTGGGGTTATAGTAAATAATCAATGATTGGGGGGAATAAACAATCACAGTAATGAATATATATTTCTTTTTAAAACATGTGAATCATTATGAGTTATTCCATATCAATTTTTATATCATATTATATGAGTTTATGTTAATTTATAATTATATTGATTAAAACATTAGTGAGACTAAGAGTTCAAATGATATAAAAAATTATAATATATTTACCGCAGATTCACCCCCCTCTTAAAGGACCAATTTATCCAGACTCAACATGTGATATTAGAGGTAATCTATGTGCCATTTGAATTAATGAAGATGTCTAAAAATATAGTTCATATAAAACTTTTTGTTCCTAAATCAAATGGAGAGAAACAATATATCAAAACTAATAGGATGTCACCATACCATCTATAACTTGGATTATAAGAGAGAGATGCAATGATAGTGGCTTTTCCGTCGTGATCAAAGAGTTCTCACGTTGAATTATTTGACAAGTGGAATATATAGGTTAAAGAAAATTATACGATTCCATTTTTATGTATTTTTAAAAAATTGAACATATATTTAATTGTACATAAAACATACATCTAGATTTATGAAAAAAATGTAGAAATTTTGATAGAATATTAATTCCATGAATCCATGAAACTCAATATTATTCAATGATTGACATTTGATTCAGATATCAGCTGTTGTTTGTGAAGTAAGAAGACATTCTGATAACAAAATTTCAAACCAGGTATGATCATTACGAGTTTTTAGTATTTCCTTTTAAACTAACTAATATACCCTCTATTCTCCTAGATCTAATGAATAGAGTTTTGAAGAAATATCTTGATTAATTTTTATTGGTATTTATTAAAAGTATCTTGCTTTACTCTAAAATCATTTAAGATCATGAAAATCACTTGTGCACTATTCAGAAAACCCTCAGAAGAAATGAATTATATGGATGTCTAGAAAGTGTGAATTCTAGATTTAGGAAACTTATTTTCATGGACACATTATGTATATGTATGGAATCTCGATTGATCCTTATAAAACAAGAGAAATACAATAATTTCCAACACATACACGTGTAATTGAGGTACACAATTTTATTGGATTAGTAGGTCATTATCAGCATTTTGTCCAGAATTTTTCCCGATTGGGTAACCATTAACCAAGCTAACACGTAAAGTGTTTAAATTCATTTGGAAAAATTATTTTGAATAAATGTTTATAGAACTGAAGAGAAGATTTTTCAACTTTCTTATCTTGAATCTACGATCAGGGAATAATGGGTTTATTATTTATAATGATGCTTCAAAGAAAGGACCTGGTTGTATCCTTATGCAGAATGATCAAGTTATTTCATATGACTCACAAAAGATAAAAATTATTGAACAAAACTATCCCACTTCTGAGGTAGAGTTAGTAGCTATAATCTTTACTTGATGATATAGAAAAACAATATCTATGGTAACAAATTTGAGATATATACGATCACAATAGTTTGAAGTATTTTTTATCACACAGAAGAACTGAACATGATGATACGATGAAGGCTTAAACTACACAAATATTATAATTTAACTATACAAGACCACCCGAGAAAGGAAAATAAGGTGGTAGATTCTTTGATCAGAAAGGATCATGGAGTTTTGAAAAAAATGATAGTTGAAATCGATCATATGTTTATTGATCTAGTAATGATGGATATGGGAATAGTCATGGAAGGTGAAACATCAATACTTCTTCAAATGGTAGCTAAACCATCATTACTAGAAAGGTTAAGTTCTCAGACTGATGATGAGGAGTTTCAACAGGAAAAATAAGGTTCTGATCGATGGGAGATTTATCAAATTCATATATGAAGATGGGATTTTGATATTTGGGAAGATACATTGTGTTCTGGACAAACCTGATCTAAAAAGCAAATTTTTGGATGATGGTCATAACTACAAATTTTCTATACACTCTGGTGGCACTATTATGTATAGAGATTTGAAGGAACATTTTATCTAGGATAACATGAAGAGAGAGATTTCTAATTATGTGTCAAGATATATGGTTTGTAGACAAATTAAAGCTGAAAGAAAACATCTCATATGAGTCATTAAACCTCTTCTAATACCTAAGTGGAAATTGGATGATATTACGATTGACTTTGTCATGGGACTACAAATGACTCATAGAAAGAATGATGCAATATGGGTCATTTTTTTCATCTTACCATGTCAGCACATTTTTATTCTATAAGAGAATATTTACCACTTGAACGTCTAGAATGTCTATATATTAATGATGTTTTAGAATTTCATGGATTTCCACTGTCTATTGTTTCTAATCATGATCCCCATTTAACATCATGATTATGGAAAAGTCTTCAAAAGGACATGGATACTAACCTTCGTTTTAGAACTGCCTATTACCCTCAAATTAATGGACATTCTAAATTAACTAATCAAAACATAGAAGGCATGTTGAGATATTTCTCACATGACTTTCAAGTTATGTGTGATCATTATTTACCTCGATTAGAATTTTATTATAACAATTACATCTATTCAAGTATTCAGATGACACCATATGAAGGAATATATAGAAAGAGATATCGCACACTATCTTTTATGGATGATGTTGGTGAAAGAAAACTCATAGGCCCAGAAACTGTTGAGGAAATAATAGAAAAGGTGTAAGTTATCCAAACCTACATCAATGCAGAAAAATGTATACAAATGAACTATGCCAAAAACCGAAGGAAGGATTTGTATTTTCATATAGGATATAATGTTTTCATGAAGGTATATTCATGGAAGGGTGTTATATGTGTAGGTTAGATGTGTAAATTAAGTCCTAGGTACATCAGACCTTTCGAAATTCTTGAACGAATGGGAGTTGTAGCATATCATTTGGAAATGCCACCATGTTTGTCCCAATTTCATGATATGTTCCACATATCACTGTTGAGAAAAAAGATGCCTTACCCAATTCAGGTACTCAACTATGAAAAAATAGAACTGAAACCTAATATATATTATTGCGAAGAGCCTATAAAAAATTCTTGATACTAGAGAACAATTTTTGAGGAATCAGACTACTCGTCTGGTAAAAGTTCTATGGATAAATCACAAGATGGAATATGCAATGTGGGAACCCGAGGAACTTATAAAGAAGAACTGCCTGAATCATTTTATGTAGTAATATTCTAGAGATTTCATGGATGAAATTATTTGAAGGAGGAGTGAATATAATACCCCAAGCTTCCACAATACGTTTCACTTTGAATAATACTGTAGCTTTAGTTGTTCGAAACATGGAGTTTTAACACACCATGACCATTCAAACTAGAAGTTATAAATATTAATACCCACTTTTTCAATTTTATATATTTTATTTTTCAAAATTGACATCATTTTTGGATTCAGAATATCACAATTATCATAGGGTGAATTTTTTGTACTTTTCTGCAATCATTCAATTTTTTGATGAATAGTGAAAGACACTACGTTATTGTTTAAAACCAAATTTTATTTAAATAAATATTTATTTTATTTAAATATATATTATGTAAAAATATAAAAATAATACCGATATATTTTCAATGTAATTCATTGGAGTCATTTTGTAATAATATTAGATTTATAAAATTTTATTGAACTTTTTACCATCTTTTCCAACTTTCTATGTGCATTTAGAAATTTTCATAAAAAGTAATTTCTACACTTATATGAATTGAATTTTAAAAATATGTAAGACATGGTTGAAATCAAGAAATAAAATTTTGTTCAATAAGAAAAAAATATTTTTTTTGTGAATTGTAACTTTTGACTTTAATTTACCACGGTTAAAGTAAATAGGGTAATTGAAGGAAAAAAATTGAAATTATAATTTCTCTAAAACAAGTTATTATTCTATTGAATTAGTTTATTTGGACAAAAATCATTCTTAGGGATAAAATATGATTCTTTTTTTCAACATTAATTAGATAATGAAATTTGTTAATTTTTTATTTAATGAAGAGTTAAAAGTCTTAAATTCAATGTTTAATAAATAAATCATTTTTAATATAAGGTTATACAAAAGTTAAATTAGACTATAAATATTAATTAGAAAGATAAAATGATATCCTACATAATGGTATTTTATTTATATTTTTTAAACATTAAATAATCAAATTTATTTATGATACAATGACGATGTTGTAATTACTTATTAATTAATGAATAAAATAATTGATATTATAAATATCCAAATCATTGTAAATTTAGAATTATGATGATTTAAACTTATTTTTTGGTTAATATGACATTTTAGGGTTGATTAAATAAATTTTTTTGAGGTTATAATGTTGTTATGCCTTTCACAATAAAAAAATACCTAATTGTGTCCAAATTGACATAAATGAGTTTTCAAAACAAATACTATATTATTAATTAATAAATTATTGATAAAAACATGAGGTTTGGAAAAATGACTTAGATAATGTTCTATTTATTAATAATGAACATCTTGGGGTTATATTTTATTTTTTTAGTATGTTTATTTACCATTTTGTATAATAATACAATAATACATGTTAAAAGTTAAAATATTTAACTAAAAGTTTAATCTAAAAGATAAGGTTAATATGGTGACCTAAACATGAATAATTCTTATTTGTTGTGATGTTTTCAACTCATAAACACCTTATCCTCAAAATAAATTCTTTTAGATCCATTATCAACCGATATTATTGTATAAATAAATAATATTTCATGGTTTTCCTAAAGTGACTGTCACCTCTCTTATAAAATGGTACATCAACTTATCTTAATTTTACACCTCCAATTCCATTTCACTCAGACAATAACTGCCAAAATATCATCCCAACTACCCTAATATAATATTATATGCATTAATTTGATCAAAATTATATCTTAAGGATCACTTTTGATCAAATCAAAAGAAAGTACCCGGAGAAGATGTAATAATTTCATCACCTTTTTCAAAGTTATCTACTTCATCCACATACTCTTTCTTTATTTTTTCCATACCAAAATAATAAATATAATACCTCATATATAATGAGATTTTATTATAAAAATGTTACAGCCATATTCATTATTCTATTTGTCTTATGAATAAGAAAGTCACCATACGCCTGTACGCATGACTTACCGTCTCTACGTCATGGTGTAGTTGTTATTCTAACACTTCATTATTTGGAGGGGTATAATAATGAGTATAAATGATTTAAATAAAAAATATAACATCTTATGTATTATTTATATATGATATACCATCAAATTACTTATGATTTCACCATGAATATAATGATAATGTCGCTCGTGCGTACGTATGGATTACCACCTCCACATACACGATGAAATATATTCCCCATCATAACCATTCAAGAATAATTTTAATTTTCTGATTAAAATTTATTTTTAAGAAATTAATATCACTCTAGATATGAATAAATTACATCCTATACATAATAAACATTTCTTACTTAACCGAGAATATAATTAAAAACAAATCAATTAACACCTGAAAAAATGATACTGCAAAAATATTATTATCAAACAATATTAGAAGATCGTATATGATATCATATTTAAGTATGTGGTTCTTGTATAACTTAATAATAATGATTTATATATTATACTAGTTTTTAATTTACCCTCTACTAAAGAAATTTACAGGGTTAGGGTTAATTCGAAAGTCTCTTAATTATCTGAGATTTATTATACGTGAGTATCCAGTAGGACCTCTTTATCATCCACATCCATGTTTATTAAATATGTATTTCAAATAATTTGTACTATTTTTTGGGCTCTGGATTAAATTTATTTATACCCCCTTTTTTACATTTTATGATATTTTTATAATGGAAACATTCCATCATTTTCCAAATAATTTCCTTTACGGCATTTTTGAAAAAAATTATGGAAAGAATGTATTTTTACCTTATACAGCGAGTGCGGATATTTTCCACCATTGTAACACCATTGAAGCTTCTATTAAATGATTATAAGAATATTTTCAAAATAAGTGTTGTCTTTTAAAATTACAGGACATTTAAATGACTTCAAAATAGAAATTGATATTTCTCTCAAATAGTTTTGATTTCATCTATGTCTACATCCTTTGTTGGATTTTATGATTTTTTGAAGATTATTTATATTGATATAATCATCCATATTATTGAAGGTTTTATGATATGTTTGACTATGGATGTGATATTTTTATATCACTAATAGTTTATGGTTAATGTATTGAAATTTCATATAAAAGTTTTAATATAAATTTTATGTTATGTGTCATGCTTTTCATATGAAGAATGCATTGGACCTAGTAAGTGACGGGTGTAGCCCGCTATAGCTCCTCGATGCATCGGTAGGTACCACAAGAAAAACTAGTTTCTTAGGACAAGGCCTTGGAAAAATTTTATTTGTAGTCATGGCATGAGGTCCTGACTATATGGTTATGATGTCTGTATTTATGCATTCCATCATTATAAAATTGGTTATTGATATTACATGTGATTATTCGACTAGTTAAATATAAATGTGAATAGGTAAATGAAATTATTTGATTTACATTTCCCATATTATAATTAATTTTATGATTAAGAAGATTTTGTTTTATTTTTATACATTTATTTAAATATTTATGCCTATTTATGAAATTTTCTTCAATATTATTATCCTTACCAAGCTCTAGAGCTCGCCCCTTTCTATGTTTTGTTTTTCCCTGGATGCAAAGAGTTATATTATGACTGACCTATAGGGATAGACTAAGGGAGATGAATGTGTTAAAAGGAGAAACAATTTTGTTTTTTATTTCATAATTTAATGTAAAACATATGTTTTTTCTAGTAAATCCAAGGCTACTAAACTGATCAGTCTTTCGGGATATGATCACTTATGATCATGCCAATGTTATGTAATAATTCACTGACTCTGGGTAACTAGGGTCAGGGTGTTACAATGCTATAATAGTATCCTAGTGGGCATGGATTGAAATGTGAAAAATAATAATTTTATATAATTATATCATTTTAATCTACAAGTTTAATTAAATGGGTTGATAATATAGAATCTAGTAAATGGTTTAATATTTAAAAATGTCTAAAAATAAATGGTGTCTTGTGTTTTTCTTGTATCGTGCTATGCATTTATAAGTGGAAACAAAGTTGGGACTACATGATTATGTTGGTGTTTTTTTGTAAACCCATAGGTTTTTATTGAGTTCCTTATCTATATATGTGAGTAAATACTATATGATACAATGATATCTATACACACCCCACCCTTGTGAAAAATGTTGTGTCGACACCCATATAGTCACAAGGTATGGTTTCATTCCTGACATCTCGATGGGAGGATGGATGGATGGTCACCCACTCTAACTTCTCCCTCTTCCAGGTTATACTATCACATGTATCTTTGGGTGATTTGTGATATAGTGGCCCATGTGTCTTCAGGTGAGTTGTGATAAGGTCTCCCAAGTGACATTAGGAAAATTTGTGGTGTGCATTCCCATGTTTCTTTGGTATTTCTAATTTTTTTTATGACCCATGTGTGTGTAGTTGGGGTGTGATGTGTTTTGAAGGCCCAAGTGTGTGAAGGTGGAATTTGATGTGTGGTGTCTCCCAAGTGTTTGTTGAAGGAATGTGTTGTGAAATATTGGGAAAATTAGAGGTTGCAAGGATATTTTTTATTGGGGTGTGAGAGTGGTTAATCAATGGGAATGTGGTGTTGTGTACCCTATAATATATGTTATTTATATTATATAATATTATATTTATATATTATTTTGATAGTGTTCTATGGTGGTTTTAGAATTATTTTTTGTTTACATGTTAGTTTATGATTGGTTATGTTGTTTTCTCAGGGGTACATTTGTATCATGCTTCCACTTATGCATTACAGACATTTATATTCATAATAACTATACTCGTATAGTCATCTAATGTATATAAAACTTTATTCAGGTTTCTATGCGGATTAAGTGGACCATGTTGGGTGTTACTAGGTGTACGATAGGATAGTTGATGTGTTTCTACACTAGTTTATTTGTTTTTGGAAATTAAATTGAAGGATTTTATTTATATTAGTTATATTATAATGCATTATTGTATGGTTTTTTGTATTTCATTTAAATTTTTAATGGATTTGGTTTTGGATGATATTACTAATCCTTCGGTAGTGTTTCATTATAAGGGTTAATTCCTCTTATATTCTGATAATTGTTGTCTATTGGTGGTAGTCTCCAACCCAGGGCCTACTAGAGGGATGAATCATGGGGATTATTATCTTCCTATAATTAGTAGAAGCCCAGAGGAGGTATTCTGGGTGTGATAGGGTCGGGAAAAACATGAATCAATTGTGATATTTGAGATATAGGGTGGAGTTTGGAGTTATGAACATTGAAATTTTCATGTGTTGGTATATAAAAGGTATTAGTTCACCATAGTGCATGACATAGGCTAGGGTGACTAGATATTAAATGCAAATTTAGGGCCCCTATGATCCATTTCATAGACTTTAAGCTTAGTTAATGAACAAGTGAGATGTGATTGCTAGTAGGGTAGAGGCCTTGGACTGGTACACAGATTGTGATGGCTTATGTCCTTATTTGATAGCATTGTTTGTGGAAATTTTAATTTGGTGAAATAAATAAATTATATTAAATTTAATTAAAATTTATCTTAATGAAAATACATAATATCATGATTAGAAAATCCATTTTTCTCAATTAGATATGGCTCCTGGTCATCGTCCACATGTGGCATAAGTAGTGGAGGTTTAGCAAGCTGACCTAGTTGATCGAATAAGGAAAAATCAGGCTGGGGATTTTGATCATTAGTAGAGGAAGTACCATTCATTTTAGAGGATGTAATTGAAAAATTATGTGGGGATATTTTCTGATATAGAAATATATAGTTGGACATAATATTTGTAGATTTCTTTTAGTTTTATACAAGCCTTGATATAGTACTTGGTCACTGTTCTGGTTAGTTAGATGTGAGGGGTTTCACGTTAGGGGTGGATGTTGTACCTTGGTCAGAATAGGGAGTAATATGTTACATTGGTTGACTCCTAAAAGGAGTTTAGTAAAAAATTTCTTTCATCAATAATGATGGTTGCGAATATATAGTATCTACTCTCCCTTTAGTTTTTATGTTTGTTAGTGCAAGAGTATGGGAATATGTTTAACGTCCCTTTCCACTTCTCTAGAGAAAATTTTATGGATGAGGAGTCCCTAAAGTGTAATCTTAAGGAGGAACCCTTTCCTTCGATCCAATATATAGGTAATCATTTTACATTTCCAATGTACATGGAGTCTTAGAAGAAGGTATGTTTGAATGAGTTGATTCACAAAAGAGGAGGTTTCATGAGAGAGGGGAACCAACATGTTTCCTTGAGGAGTAGAGCTGTCGGTCGAGATCCATAGGTGTTAGGGTGTTTGAGGTTTCTACCCGCCAGTAGTCGAACTCAGTAGATTCCATTTCAACCATCTAGTTTCAATTTCATTAAATATGGGATTGGGGAAATTTTGTTCATTCTATGGGGTTTGTATCCATATTTAGAACCACGGTCTAGTGGCTTCTCTTGCAAATTTTGGATAAGGCAGATAGATTCAGCGTCAGCCTCAATAGAAGTAACTAGTGATGTTGTTTCTGGTGTTCAGGAACCATGACATTGGTATGTCCATATAGGTGGTCTTTAGTAGAGTGGTAGTGCATGTGGTCAGGGTTTGTATCATGTAGAAGAGGTTTCAGCACCAGATAGTCCACATATCATTAGTGGTATGATAATTTTATCATCTTACCCTTTATTATTCTTTGTTTTATTTAATATCCTTACACTCCTTTGTTTCAACCTTTCTAGAATATTCATTGGGAGTATACGTAAAATGTATTTTCATACCCCTGGTGATGAGTATGCCATTTAGAGACCAGAACAGCTTGTTTAATATGTGCCAGGAGTGAAGATTGATTATGGGGACAAATTAGTCACATGTGAATCTTTTTTTACATTATATGATTCCATACAATGTTATTATTTGTATTAAATGGTTTTATTTTTTTCATGATATTATATACTACCTTTGGAGGAGAATACTATTTAGGATGTGGATGGTCAACGCATGATTTTTTATGATGAAGTAGTTATCAAGAAGGAATTAGGAGTGTGAATCCCCTTCATTCTTTATTAGATAATTTTCCAGTGGAATAATAGGATTCTAGGATGGTAGAGGTTATCAAGGCCATCGGAAATTTCTATATGTCATCCCTAAGGACGTTTTGATGGTACACCCCTCAACATGATGTTAAGTTTTTTTATATTCTCGAAGCCTCATGCTTTCTTAATTTTGATGGATCCATATTGGATGGAAACCTCAATGTTTTGGGATTTGAGGATATCAACTGATTATATTATGTTGAAATTTTTCATTTAGCTAAATATATATTCATGGGGAACTATAGTGTTGTTATCCATGAAGGAAAATGGTATTCTAGGTTTTGCATAGACTATCAAAGGTAGCATCAGGAGACAGTCAGAAACTATTACGCACTTCTGAGGATCGATAATATTTTAAACTAGATAAGAGGGAAGAGTTGGTTTTATATGATCAGCCTACATTCAAGATATCATTAGCTTAGGTAAAAAGAGGGTGACCTCCGCGAGACATAATTTAGAATAATGTTTGGAAACTTTATGTTTTTAGTCATTCTTTTTGGTGTTATGAATTCACTAGCTATGTTCATGGGGATAAAGAACATAGTTTTGTATGAGTTCCTAGACCACTTTAGAATCATCTTCAATGATAGAAATTTGATCATCATAGAGATAGATGATGATATAGCTGAACATTTCAACACTATTTTTCAGTTTCTTTATCACTTCCAAATCAATTGGATATTTTCCTAGTAAATGTTCTATACATGATATGTCCATTTCCTTAGGCATGTGGTTTCTTAGCAGTGTGTGGCAGTTTACCCAAAAATGTTTCATGGAGTTGATTCTTGAGAAGCACCCAAGAACATGATATATGTTTATATATACCATGGTATCACATGATATTAGAAGAGATTTGTGCCTGAATTCTCATGAGGTAAATCACCATTAATATAATTTACCTGGAAGGATCAATATTTGTGAGGACTGATCAATTCCAAATAGAATTTAGATACCTGAAGGGGGATTTGGTCACCTCTCCAGTTCTTCAACTACTAGAGGAGGGTGTAATGTTTGAGTTGTTCTGTGAAGCTTCTTATCTAGGATTGGGATGGATGTTGCTGTAATAGATGGTTGTGAGCACTTATGGGTCTATGTAGTTATTTCTGTATGAAAATAACAATTCCAACCATTATCAGGCGGTAGAAAATTTCATATTAAAAGTAATGTTTTTGTAAAAACGACCTCATTATGGAGTGATTTTATTTCTTCAAGGATTATAAGATATTGAGGTGTAACATTTCCAACATAAACTTAATCTATGACTATAAAGGTGGATGGAGTTTCATTTGGAATATATGTCTCAGATCTCTTACACCTCTAGAAATAACAATGGTGTGGTTGATTCTGTGAGTAGAATGTCACATAGTGATTTTTTTGGAATATATATATGATTAAAGAGAGAAAGATGAGTTTGTATCATTTCACTTGAATGAAAGTGTATATGGTGGTAGAGGTTGTTTGTTTCAAATGAATTTTTATCCCTCCTTGATAAATAATGTCCTGTCATAACGCAGAGACTTGGAGGAAGAGGTGATGCATGATCTTGTTGGCCATTTAGATTCTCTAGAGGGATGGTTATATGATTGTAAAAACGTAATGTTGTTTCTAGGAAGGCTATATATTATGGTATTAATGTGAAAGAGAGTTCATTATGTGGTCCATATCTCAAATTTGGTGGTACACCTATTAATTTATATGATGTACCACGACATGAGGATGTAGGTTTGGTGGCCTGAAATGAAATAGGGAGTGGATGAATTTTTGGATCGATGTCTTGTTATCCAGCATGTAATTGTCAAGAATCCTGGTTCAGAAGATTTTTTTTGAAACCCTTAGATGTTACCTTGTTTAAATCAGATGAAATTTAATTAAATTTCATCTTATGGTTACCCATAGCTCATGGAGGTTTTGATAACATCTGAGAGAATATGAAATGGTTGAGGGAATATGCTCACATCGTAGCAATCTACGATTCTTGAACAGTGGATTCCTTGTCTTAGAAGATCATGGATAATTTTGTAAAATTTCATAGAGCTACAAGGTCCATTTTCATATATCTAGATGGATACAACCCACCATAAGTCTGAAGAGGATTTCCTCATGGTTTTGGCACCTAGTAATGCCTCAATAAAACCTTTATCCCTTAGACCAATGTGCCAACTGGGGAGACTACCTATATGTGGGAGGATATGTTACGAGCATGTGTATTTTAATTCAATAGATAATTAAAATTCTACCAACCCTTGTATGATATTTCTTATAATAACATGTATCAATCCTCTATTGGTATGTCCCCATTTAAGGATTTTTATATAATTCCATTTCGTTCTACATTATGATAGATAGAGGATGGGGAGACAACTATTTATTTTCTTGATGTGGTATGGAGCACGATAGAAAAATATATTCTTATTCACGAGGGGATGAAATCATATCAATACTATAATAACTCTTATGACTATCATAGGAGGAGTAACCTAGATTTTGAGGATACATACCACATGTTCTTTAAGGATTTTCCTCCATGTGGGAAGTGGATGTTTGATAGAGAGAGTAAGCTTTCCCCAAGATTTTTGGGCAATTTGGGGTGTTTGGGGAGAGTTGTAGAAATGGATTACTAATTATCATTGCCACCATAGTTGGAGAGAAAACATGATGTCTCCCACATCACTCAAATCCATCAATATATTCACGATGAATCACATGATATTGATTAAGGGGACATAAATATTAGGAGTGACATAAAATTCATAGAGATTGCAATAGAGATCTATGATTATATAAGGAAGTTGTTGTGAAGATGAACAATTCCTATTGTTCAGGTTCTATCGTGGTATTTTGGAATTGAGGGAAGTAAATGGGAGTGTGAGATGTAAATTTAATCTCACAAACCAGAGTTGTTTTGTGTTTTCCCTTCTCTTTATTTCATTTTGATGGGATGTATGGTTATTTATTTAAGAGATGAGATGTTTTACCATGTTTGTGATGTGTGTGGTGTGATTTGTGAAAAATTCCTAACATATTAAATGGGTAGGAACTAATTCCTAATTTAGATGCATTAACTATGATGTGATGAACTCCATGAAATAGAGTAAGTTCTACTGAGAGTAGTTAGTATCTTTTCATAGACGATTGAATAGCACAAGTTGTGGGTTTGGGAAGGTGTAGTTCCATGGTTGTAGACATTGTTAATTTTGGCTGTATAGAGTTTGACAAGGTTGTTAATTCAGATTTCTGATCATTTAGGTTGGTGTGTCTAATTGGTTGTTGTTTTTTAGGTGTAATGATGTCCGTGAGAGGTATCTCAATCGAAAGTCATTTAGAATCATCCTCTCTTTTGTTTTGGTTTTTTTAATTCTCTTGGGAGAGAGTAGTATTAGAGGAAAATAATGAATGAACTAGACCTTATAGTTCATTAAATTTAGAGATACATGATGTTTGAAGCATCGATGATTAGTCATGGTGTTTTTGGGATCTGTGATTCATTCCGTCGATGACTCATTTTGATCTTATGGTGACTCATCAAGGGTGACTCATTTTGAAGAAATAGTGACATTCCAATAGTGACTAATTTTGAACTAATGGTGTCTCAACAATGGTGAATCATATCAAAATAATTTTTACTCACCAATGGTGAATAATTTTAGACTAAGGGTGACTCACAAATGGTGACTCATTTTGAACTAGTGGCGACTCACCAATAATGACTAGTTCTTAACTAATGGTGAATCCCCTATGATAGATCATTTTAATATAACAGTGACTGACCAACAATGACACATTTTCGACTAAATTTGACTCACCAAAAGGGACTCATTTTGATCTAATTGTGTGTCACCAATTGCGACTCATTTGTAACTAATGATGAATCATGAATAATGTTTCATAATTTTCCGGTTTTTCTCTATTTACATAATTATTTTACAAATAAATGAGTAAAATTCCATATTTATGAGGTTTTGTGAACTTTTAAAAATAATTAAATCAAACCATTAATTTTAAAAAATTCTATTGTGTTTTAATGGGTCATAATTCCTGGGCCTGGAAAGTTCTACCTTGAAATACATTTTAAACTATATCCAATCTTTGTTTTCTAGATATTAACTCTGTAAATATGAGATATCATTCCTTAACTTTTATGGTCTGGTCTTCATTTCTCCAAATACTAGGCATACCCAGGACCTTCTTACTCAAAGAGTTTTTATGTAGTTTTTTATGGATTCCCTAAAGAGATTCCTATTGTACATGTATCTATAATTTTGTGTAATATGGCAGTGTTGATCCTCATTCAACTATGTATGATCTATTGTTTTCATAATTATGAATTATATGGGATCAGTATATAAATTATTATCCTTATAGAGATATTTTATTCTAAATTAATAAAGAAAATTGAATTATTATAAAATCAATATAATTGTGTTGGAGAATGTGACACACGTCCTTATATCGTTAAGTTGATTTGATTTTGTTTGGCATTGATGTTATAAATTGTATGGGATAATTTACCCATTAAAATTTTGATATTGGTGGTTCCTTCTTGTTCTTATATTGATGTGATCAATGGAATAGATGATGTGTGGATGTTTACATCAATTATTATGAAATTATTTAACCATGTGCATATAGTTTAAAAAATAATGCCCCATGATTATATGGATTGTGTGATAATAGCCTTAATATATAAATTTAAATGAAATAGTGGATGTCTTACTGTATCTAAAAATATATTTGGATCTGGTATTCATTGTAACAAGATTTTGGACATGGTTGTGTAAGGTGGGATGGATTTGTTGATATGATATATGGGGTCTGGTTGTGTTGTGATGTGTGTGGGATTTGGTGATATGTTTTCTATAGTGGGGATACAATGATGGTTGTTGAGATGTTTCCATATAGCAGGTCTATGGTGGAATTTGTAATTGGTTTTGGTTATCGGGTTGCTGCATTTTTTGTGCTCCTTGATATGTGTTCTATTGTAATATTATCCTCTATAGTATGTATGGTGAAATGAACAATAATAATTAAATAAAATTATTTCTTTATAATGATTTAAACAACATGATTAATGGAAGTGTTGGTAACAGAGAATCTGGAAAATGATTTAATATTAACTATAGACTGAAAAAAATGATTTCTTATGTTCTTCATGAATACTGTTAGTCATTTAGTGGTGTCAGAAAAGTTGAGATGACATAGGTTGGTTAGTGTATAGTTTTTAATCCCATAGGTTTGGATTGTGTGCCTTTTTCTATATAAATGTATAAACACTATATGTCCATGTGATTTCTATATGCATTCCATCCTTGTCAATCACTATGTATTGACACACATTTAGGTATGTGGGTGATTGTCTTTCCTAACATCCTAGTTGGAGGATGGATGGATATCCATCCTCTCTTCCCTTATCCCACTTGCAAGGGATAATGTTCCAGGTATCGTCTAGTTTTTTGTGAAATAGCGGCCCAAATGTCGATGTTCATGTTTTCAATGGGTATATTAAGAGTCTTGAGGATGAGTTATGTTGTGACTATAAGGAACCAGCCTTAAAACATAAAATAATCTTGAATTAAATGAATAATTCACATTAAGGATCTTTTCCGGTTTAGAGTTTTAGAGAATTAGGACATAACTATTACATCTCACAAGATTAAAAAGTAGACACTTCTACTCAGTTTCCATAAAATAAAAAAATCTTAAAAATAAACATTTCTAGTTCCATGTTTTAGATAGCATGTCTTTCCTTGATCCCATCCTTGAACCCATTCACCTTTAAGTCCTATGGAAAACATTTCAAAAACTTGGGATGAGCATAAAAGGCTCAGTAAAGGATATGAAAATATGAAAAGAAAACACTAGTCCATGTATACATAAGAATCAATGAAATCATACTTTACTCTTAAAACATATGCACATTAACATACCTCATGAAATAATAATATTTATGAATAACTCATAGAAATCATAAGACATAAAGGTAACTTGAGGCATTAATAACATTCTTACGTTGGGACTAACCCTCATGGTTACATTTGGAAAACCCATCACTGTATATTCCCTAAATCACTTTGGAGAAACCATAGTGTTTAACTCCTTCGCGTTACCCAATGCATTAGAGAGCTATATCGGGCTCACCCACCCTTAGTTTATCACGGAACCACCCGATTTCATAAACATTTCCCAAGAACCATAAAATAATCATAAAACTTAAAACATGCATAAAAAACATAAAATTTCCACATTTTAATCACAAGAGATCACATCATGATATTATCATAAATAAAGACATCTAATAAAATCATTAAAACACTAAGAGATAAAAATCCTTTTATACTTTGAAAATATTAAAATATTACTTTTAAAAGTGATTTTAGAATCAAAGTGTCCCATACCACTTCGAAACATTCAAAAGTGTTTTCAAACATCCATGTACATACAAATAAATCCTCATAACAATTTTTAAAACATGGACATGGATGATAAATGTTTAAAAGAATAAATCTTTAAAACCATTTAAAACAATGTTTTAATAAAATAGTCCTTTTCCATTTTGGACATTTAAATTATAAGCCACAAGAAAGTAGACCATTTTAAAAACATTTAAATGAATAATTATAGACAGAATATAGATAAGTAATGTCAAAGGGGCTGTATATAAATTTATAAAATAATAAAAGTTCATATCATTATGAAATGCCTCAATGAGAAGAAATTGAGATGTAATCCCAACCAAGGATCATGCCATTAGATCCAGGATAAAGAAATGACATAATTTTTTGTGAAAAATATAAATAAACCAAATATATGTGGATAATTAGTGTAAAAAAATCATATGTAATCCAAACATATTCATAGCATGGAAAAATCAAGAAGTGTAGGTTTAAACCAAAGAATTAAAATTGGGTTAAGAAGTTCCATTGTAAAAATTCGATAGCCTAACGACATCACATCAAATTTTATAAAAAGAGTAGATGAGAGTGATAAAGGGTATCTCATATCTTGGTCATAACATTTTCATCAATAAGGATATATAAGAATATATCCCAACATAAGAAGATGTTGTTTGAAAGAAAAAAAACAAGTCTTTTAAAATTAGGAGGGCGAACGGTTCCCTTACCAACATGGGTAACGTTCAAAACGTACAACCCATGAAAGAAGGAATATACAACACTGATGTAAATAATCATAAACGAAAGTAAATTACACAAAGAGTAGAATAATGCGTAGTACATACACCACTCAAAGGAAATGGTGGAAAATGTAGCATAAATATCACGGGAATAAAAGTGAGATGAAAAATCCCATACGAATACTCAGCAGCCTAAGAACGCTAATTAAAACATCCAAAAATGGATTTATGAGATAAAATAGGGTCTCTCATAATATTAACATAAAAATTAAATAATAAGGAATATAAAATAACATCCTCCATCATATTAAAGAGTATCTTAAAAGAAACGACATAAAATAGAGTACTTAAAAAGAAAGAGATTTGTAGGATCCCTTACCTCAAGTCCGACTCATCTTGTTCGTTTCTCTATATTCCTGAATAATAAACTTTGTTCAATTAATAATTTCTTAAGGACCTCCTTTTATGTTTATTATTCAATTCATATGACATATTATAATTTAATAATAATTAGTTAATTATGTGAGTTCATATCAGGTGTTTTTTGTCGATGTTCGGTTCATGAGTCAAAATGAACTTGTTTGAAAAGAATTGTCCATGTAGTTATAATTAAACCATATAAAGAATATTATTAATGATTTAAATATCATATATATCTAGTATATATTCATTTTATTCTATTCCATAACATTTGGTGATAAAAAATGAAATGCACCATTCATGGAGACTGTAGGTTGTACGTACGCAAGAATGCTACTTTCATTTCATTGTCCCAATAATGTAATTAAAAATAAATTAGATATATATATATATATTATAATTCCAGTATAATATATATGTTATATAGTTAACATTAGTTCATTAATTTCATTCGTTATACATTCCATATATTTCATGAACGACTCGCATCACATGAGGGGGCGGTAGTCCACACTTCCTCAAATAAAATTATCTCATTTTCACAACATGAAAAGCATAAAGGTATGTTTTAAATATAAAATTAATAAAAATAGATAAGAAATAAATATAAAATATATCATAAATAAATATAGTTCCATCATAATGGCCACCATGAGAGGTGGTATTAGAAGATAGAATAATCATCGTTTCGGGAGGCAGTAATTCACCATCCACGGAAACAGTATGTTCTTTAACCATTTGACGAAGGTTTGTGTAAGTGTAGCTCGAATAAATCTCATAAAAACATCCTAATTTATTGGATATAATTTTGTTGTTACTAAATAAAGGAATAAAAATATTTTAGGGGGTTGGAGAAGAAAAATAAAACAAAAGATCATTAGAGAGGACTTTACCTTTAAATCAGGTAACTCCCCTTGGTTTGAACCAAAAGGGTTTCTTGAAGAGATTTCTGCCAAAGGGAAGGCATCTATGATGAATGTATAGACGTGGAGAGATAAAATAATCAGATTTCTTCCAAGACAATGGCTTGAGAGGAGTGGGTATAGAGGGTAGAGGTGGGGGCCTTTTATTAGAGGGAGGTGGGGCACTCATGGAATGTCTTGAAAAGATACTATATTATAAATTTATTTTCATATATCAAAGGTCCCAAAATTATATATTTAGAGGATAGGGTGATAAGGGTTCTAAATAAACCCATCCCATAGGTTTTTGACAAGTTTAAGGCTTTGATTTTACATTATATTTTCATTTTATCTAAAACGTTCATTAACGAGGTAATCGCTGTATCATCATGGTGTCATAAATAAATTAATTTATTTAATGTCTAAAAATTATAAAAAAATATCAATATGAAGGAAATATTTTTATATGTCTAATAAATATTTATAGTAAAAAATATTACTTTAATAACCCCATGTAAGAATTATTTTAGTAAAATAATACAAGTTTGTAACATTTTTATTTTATCTCTAAATAAAAAGTTATTAAAGTCATTTTCCTAACAAAGTGGCTCCATGGGGTCCCCAAGTTGACCCATGGATTTTCATGGTCTTAAATGAATCATTAAATAAGGGTAGGACATGTTTCAAGGTCATTTCATATTCTTATAACATTATCTTTACCTTAAATTTAACTAATTACCTTTAATCGTGATTAATAAAACATAAAAATAACTATTCACTGATAAATTATTTTAATCCCATTAAACCAAATTTTACATCCTAATGAAAACCATGTATTTTGGATTTTTGAAATTCAAATCACAGAAGTGGTAATGTTTCCTCTAAATGAAAAATCAGTTTTTAATTACCACTTAGTGGTTTCACTATTCATCAAAAATTGAAGTTATTCAGAAAAATACCAAAAATGTACCCTAAGCTATATTTGACATTCCGAATTAAAAAATGATGTCTATTTTAAAAAATTAAAAACATATATGTTTCAATAATTAATTTAACAATTAATTAATGTTGTCAAAATAAATAGCGTGTTTTTACGAAACAATATCTATTAAAAGATTGACAATAGTTTAAGTCCAATTTCAAAGGGAAATTAATTCCAATAACCACCATTGGATAAAATGGTAAAAATATATTCTAATTGAACTATAAAAAAAATTAAAAAATATGATATAATCATATAAAAAAATTAGAATAAAAAGAAGTTTTGAATTAAAATACAACATTTTTCACTTATTCATTAAAAATGGACTTTATCAAAAAAATAACAAAAACCTAAACAATGTAAATTTTGATATCACGATTCTAAAGAAGGATTTTATTTGGTCCAATATAACATATAAAATTTTCATCAAGTGTATTTAAAATGGGTTCTCCATCAAAAGTTAGTTAATTGACCTTTTAAATAATTTTAGAATATTTACGCTTAAATTTACATTCATTCGCATTTTAATCCTCTTATATTTATTGGATAAAATTAAAAATATTTGAAAAACATATATAATCATTTTTTTAGTTAGTTCAGTTCATTCCCGCTATTACAACGGCTTGGCGTTAACTACCATTTAAAATAATATTATTTTATTATTAGAGTGCAACATAAGATTTCTAAGAAACTCATTATTTCGTATTGGGAATGCCCTGAAGCATAGCATTACCTGTAAATTAATATTAACATTTTATTCACAAATACAGATAAATATAAAAATTTCATATTCTTTATTTACCTGGGGTGTTACATCCTTCCCCCCTTTTGGGAATTGCGTCCTCACAATTTTAAAATTGGGCTTGAAAACTTCATTGAAAGACTCACATCGGAACAAGTGTCGGTAAAAATATCCATTTACAATAAAGAAAGTGAAGTACAAAGGTCACACGAGTTAACCCATACTAGGATTCTATGAAAACATGGATATGGAAGAAGAAAAGGGTCATGTTCTGATTGAGAGTGATAGAAAACATGTTTAAGAGAATGTTAACCACTAGAAAATCACAAACTTGTGATGGGTTAAATGGTATTTGATTCCCCAGTAGGAAAAATTAACAAAAAACATGTTTGTTTCAAGTTACTTTTCATTGAAGAATTTATTTATGATCTTAACTGAAACTTAAGGGAAAAAACATACTTGTCATGTAGGATTCATCTTTTACTAGATTTCCAATACAAACTTATATTTTCTCCAAACAATGAGTATTCTGGATGACTTTTTCACATTAAGAGCGCTATAATAATCATCGAGAGAATCACATACCTTAAAAAATATGAAATATATATTTCCCATGTCAAAAACCAAATTTGTTTATATAAGATCAGATAATCACAAAAAAGATAATCTTTCACAATAAAAAAAACTACTCTTAATCTCCAAAATTTGTCAAACAACCCAAAGATCAAAAAAGACCATTCAATAACAAATTTCCCTTAAAATTCATCAAAAAACAACCAACCTAATATTGAAACCCAAATCTCTGAAGGATTTAATCTCATAGTCTTCCAAGGTATATATTAACATTTATCTCCAAAGAACATCAGTTACTCTTAAAGACTAATACTAAAAATTAATTAGCCTAATCACATAACCTCTATGATAGGTCAATCGTTTCCATAGATAACCCAAAATCATCTGGTTCTTGATTCATAAAATCATCTAACTAAAAAGAATTTTTCATACTCACCAGGGGATTCACGTTGTCCCGTGGATGGTGATAAATACCAGTGGCACTTTGGATGTTGGTTCGATTCCCACAGCTTGGTCTGACGCGACGGGTTGTCACACGGTCTGCGTGTTGTCCATTTTTCCAAAACTATGTAATTCATAAAACATTCCCCAAAAGGGATAAAATCTTCAAAAATAACCATAACATAATTTAACCTCAATTTTACATATTTCCTTTTATCTTCCATCATATAGTAACCCATAATGACCTCAAAAGTAAGGATCATATAAACCCTAATGGTTACCATTATAATTATTACCCCAACATCCACATCGAGTTGGTTCTCTCGTACATGATGCATCAGAGAACTCACCAAGGTTCAAGTGGTTAATCATGACTCCATGATTGTTGGTTTAGAATAACCACGAGATTCCTCATTGAATCCCCCATTTCATCCAGTCTCTTAATCAGAGAACCGCCATAGTTTCCTTCAAATCCATTGTCACTTTGGTTCCTGCTATATCCATCTATTTACTAAAACCAAAAAAATGATAGTGTGAGTATATTAACAAAATCATCATGTATGAATGAGGAAGATAAACACTAATTTATACTTATCAAAGTTATCTCAATGTCATTACAACATTCAAAAATAACAATGACTCCATCTAATATACTAACCATTGTGGTGATACACAACTTGTCACTTATAATTAAAGAACGATCTAACCTCTAAAGTTATCTAAACAGACCTTTGATACCGACTATAAGGACCCAACCTTAAAACATTACATAAACTTGAATTAATTGAATAATTAACATTCATGATCTTTTCAGGTTTAGTGTTTTAGAGAATTAGGACATAACTATTACATCTCAAAAGATTAAAATGTAGACACTTCTACCTAGTTTCCATAAAATAAAAAAAATCTTAAAAATAAACATTTCTAGTTCCATGTTTTAGATATCATGTCTTTCCTTGATCCCATCCTTGACCTTATTCACCTTTAAGTCATGTGAAAAAATTTCAAAAACGTGGGATGAGCATAAAAGGCTCAGTAAGGGATATAAAAATATGGAAATATAACAGTAGTCCATGTATACATAAGAAACAATGAAATCATAATTTACTCGTCAAACATAAGCACTTTAACATACCTCATGAAATCATAATATTTATGATTAACTCATAGAAATAATAAAACGTAAAGGTAACTTGAGGCATTCATAACATTCTTACATAAGGAGTAACCCTCATGGTTATGTTTGGAATACCCATCACTGTATATCTCCTAAATCTCTTTGGAGAAACCATAGAGTTTAACTCCTTCGCATTACCCAGTGCATTGGAGAGCTATATCGGGCTCACCCACCCTTAGTTTATCACCGAACCACTCGATTTTATAAACATTTCCCAAGATCCATAATATAATCATAACACTTAAAACATGCATAAAAGAAACATAAAATTTCCACATTTCAATCTCAAGAGATCACATCATGATATTATAATAAATAAAAAAATCTAACAAAATCATTAAAAATCTATAAGATAAAAATCTCTTTATACTTTTAAAATATTAAAAGAATACATTTAAAAGAAATTTTAGAATCAAAGTGTCCCATACCACTTCAAAACTTTTGAAAGCATTTAAAAACATTTATTTCCATATAAATAAATCCTTAAAACCATTTTTAAAACATGGACATGGATGATACATTTATAAAATAATAAATCTTCAAAACCATTTAAAACAATGTTTTAATAAAAGAGTCCTTCTCCATTTTGAACATTTAAATTATAAGCCACAAGAATGTTGACCATTTTAAAAAAATTTAAATGACTTTAGTATAGAAATAATATAGATATTTAATGTCAAAGTGGCTATATATAAACATTATAAAAGAATAAAAGTTCATATCATTAAGAAATTTCTCAATGATAAGAAATTGATATGTAATCCCAATCAAGGATCATGCCATTAGAGCAAGGATAAATAAATGAAATAATTATGTGTGAAAAATATAAATACACCATATATATGTGGATACTCAGTGAAAAACAATAATATGTAATCCACACATATTCATAGCACGACAAAATCAAGAAGTAGAGGTTTAACCCAAATAATTGAAATTGGGTTAAGAAGTTACCTTGTAAAAATTCGATAGCCTAATGGTGTCACATCAAATTTTAGAAAAAGAGTTGATCAGAGGGATAAATGGTATCTCATCACTTAGACATAAAATTTACATCAATAATGATATATAAGGACATATCTCAACATAATAAGATGTTGTTTAAAAGAAAAAACAAAGACATGACTTTTTAAATTAAGAGGGTGAAAGGTTCCCTTACCAACTTGGGTAACTTTCGAAACGTACACCCCAAGAAAGAAGGACTATAAAAAATTGATGTAAATACTCATAAAAGAAATTATATTATACAAAGTTTAGAATAATGGACAGTAAACATACCCCTCAAAGGATATGGTGGAAAATGTAGCAAAAATCTCACATGAATAAAAGTGAGATTAAATATCCCTTACGAAAAATCGGCAGCCTAACAACGCCAATTAAAACTTCCAAAAATGGATTTATGAGATCAAATAGGATATCTAATAATATGAAAATAAAAATTACTGAATTATGAATATAAAATTACATCCCCTAACATATGAAAGAGGAGCTTAAAAGAAATGACATAAAAGAGAACATAAAAAGAAATAGATAGGTAGGATACCTTACATCAAGTACGACTCATATTGTTCATCTATTTATATTCCTGATTAATAAACATTAGTAAATTACTAATTGATTAAGGACCTCATTTAAATTTTAATATTCAATTCATATCAAATTTTATAATTTTATAATAATTAGTTAATTTTGTGAGTTCATATCAGGAGTTTTTTGTCGATGTTCGGTACATGTGTCAAAATGAACTTGTTTGAAAAGAATTGTCCATTTAGTTATAATTACACCATATCCATAATATTATTAATGATTTAAATATAATATATATCTATTATATATTCATTTTATACTATTACATTACATTTGGAGATAAAAAATGAAATGCACCATTAATGGAGACGGTAGGCCATACGTACGGATGAACGCTACTTTCATTTCATTGTCCCACTAATGAAATTAAAACTAAATGATATATATATATATATAATAATTACAATATAATATATATGTTATATAGGTCACATTAGTTCATTAATGCCATTCTTTATAAATTCCGTGTATTGCATGAACGAGTCGCATCACTTGAGGGGGCGGTAGTCCACATTTCCTCAAATGAAAGTATCACATTTTCACAACATGAAAAGCATAATGGAATGTTTTAAATGTAAAATACAGAAGAATATATATGATATAAATATAATATATATCATAAATAAATATAGTTCCATCACAATTCCCCCCATGAGAGGTGGTAGGAGAAGATAGAACAATCATCGTTACGTGTGGTAGTAATTCGCCATCCACAAAAACAATACGTTCTTTAACCATTAGACGGAGGTGTGTGTATGTGTAGCTAGAATACTTCTCATAAAAACATCCTAGTATATTGGATATACTGTTGTTTTTCCAATTAAATAAATAAAAATAGTTTATGTGGTTGGAGAAGAAAAATAATACAAAAGAACATTAAGGAGGACTTTACCTTTAAATCGGGTAACTCCCCTTGGTTTGAAACAAAATGGTATTTTGAAGAGAAAAATGACTAAGTGAAGACTTTTATTATGAAGATAAGGATTTTGAGAGAAAAACATATCAGAGTTTGTCCGATCTAATGGATTGATAGATGTGGGTAAAGAGGGTAGAGGTGGGGGACTTTTATAAGAGGGAGGAGGGGCACTCTTGGAATGTTTTGAAAAGATACTTTATTATAAAATTATTTTCAGATATCAAAGGTCCCAAAATTATGTATTTATAGTATAAGGTGATAATTGTTCTAATTACACCCATAAAATAGGTTTTTAAAAATTGTAAGTCTTAGATTTTACATTTTCTTTTCATTTTATTTAAATCGTTCATTAATGAGGTAATCACTTCATCATCATGGTGTCATAAATAAATTAATTTATTTAATGTCTAAAAATTATAAGAAAAATATCATGATGTAAGAAATAGTTTTATCTTTATAATGAGTATTTATAGTCGTAAATATGGCTTCAATAACCCCATATAAAAATTGTTTTAATAGAACAATACATGCTTGTGACATTTTAATTTTAACTTTAAATAAAAAGTTGTTAATGTCATTTTCCTTCAAAAGTGGCTCTATGGGGTCCCCATGTTGACCCATGGACTGTATTGGTCGGCCATGACTCATACAGTAAGGGTAGGGCATGTGTCAAGGTCATTTCATAATACTATAACATTATGTTTTCCTTATATTACACTAATTACCTTTAATCGTGATTAATAAAACTTAAAAGTTTCTATTCACAAAAAATTATTCTAATCCCATTGAACCAAATTTTACATCCTAATGTAAACCATCTATGTCTAATTTTAGAAATTCAAATCACAGAAGTGGTAAAGGTTCATTTAAACAAAAAATCAGTTTTTTAACTACCACTTAGTGGTTTCACTATTCATCAAAAATTGATGTTTTTGAGAAAAATACCAAAAATTCACAATATGCTATATTTGATATTCTGAATTAAAAAATGATGTATATTTTATAAAATTCAAAACAAATAAGTTTCATTAATTAATTTAATAAATAATTTTGTTTGTCAAAACAAATAGCGTGTTTTTATGAAACAATATCTATTAAAAGATTGACACTAGTTTAAGTCAAATTTCTAAGTGAAATTAATTCCAATGACCACCATTGGATTAAATGGTAAAAACATATTATAATTTAACTTTAAAACCAATTCAAAAGAATATCTAATCATATAAATTAATTATATTAAAAAGGTGTTTTGAATTAAAATACAATATTTTTCACTTATTTATTAAAAATGGACTTTATAAAAAAAAAACCTACAAAAGGTGAATTTTGATATCCCGATTCTAAAGAAGAATTTTATTTGGTCCAATATAACATATAAAATTGTCAACAAGTGGATTTAAAAAGGGTTCTCTATCAAAAGGCGGTTAATCGGCCTTCTAAATAATTTTGGAATATTTACGCTTAAAATTAGATTCATTCGCATTTAAAACCTCTAACATTTATTGGAAAAAATTAAAAAAAATTGACAAACATATATAATAATTTTGTAGTTAGTTCTGTTCATTCCCGCCATTACAATGGCTAGGCGTTAACTACCATTTAAAATAATATTATTTTATTATTAGAGTGCAACGTAATATTTCCATGAAACTCGTTGTTGCGTATTGGGTACGCCATCGAGCATAGAGTTCCCTTTAAATTAATGTTATCATTTTATTCACAAATACGAATAAATATTAAAATATCAAATTCTGTATTTACATGGGGTGATACAGTGATATACCATGTCTCTTATGGATTATATTTGTTGTGATTTCCCTGGTTTTAGCAAGTGGGGTGTGATGTGTTTTGAGGGACCAGCTGTGTGTTAGAATGATGTGATGTGTTTTTTGGCATAGATGGTCATGGGAAATATCTGATGTGATATATTTATAAGAGTTGGGAGCACCATGATGTTTTACATTGGGATTTTAGAGTGTCCAATCTATAAGAATGAGGTGTGGGTTATCCTATGATCTATTTTTCATTATATTATATTTTATTAATTAGATATTTTATTTTATGATTTATCCTTGGTGATGATAGGGTGATGGTTAGTTTTCTAGTTAGGTTCAATTTTGTTTAACTATATTCTCATGGGTGTGTTAGTATACAACTTCCATTTTTGAAAGAGTGGTTTGGGCTTTCCTACAGAGTACACATGTGTTCTCACCATATGTATATGAAATAATTTTTAGGTTTCCAAGAGTATTACATGGACAATGTTGGGTGTTACTAGTCTTACCTTGGGATAATTTCTATGTTGTTACTCTAGTATATTTTCGGTATCTACATTGGATAATTTTATTTATATCACCTCTAATTGCACATGAATTTTGGGATGGTTTATTTCTTATTTATATGTCATGGAGTTTGTTTTGGTCGATAAATACTATCTACCAATTTTTTTTATTTTTGAATAATAATTACCCCCATATTGTTATAATTTTACACCCTTTCTTCTAGTCTTCAACATGGGACCTACTAGAGGTGTTACATGGCAGCCATTATCTTCTTTTTTCATTTCCATTCTAGGAGGGGTATCATTTGAGGGAGATTTTAGTGAACGATTTAAAAAATTATTTATTATAAAAGAAGTTTTAAATGTTTTGGTATATTCTTTTATAATTTCTCAAGGAAAAAAGTTTTAAAATTGATATAAATATTTATTTATATATTTTCAAGGAAATGGTATTCAAAAAAATTTCAAGATTCTTTAACATTCTTTCAAGGATTAAATCATTCTAATAGTTTTCATGTTTATTTTATTACCTTTCATGAAAATATTATTCAAATATTTTTATTCTTTTTTATTGATTTTCATAGAAAAAAAATGTCAAATTGTTTTTTGTATAATTTGAAATTTTTTTAATGAAAATAATATTATAAATTATTTGTTTTTTATTTGATATATGTTTTGTGGAAAATAATTTTATAAAATTTTCATTCTTCCTTTATAATATTTCCAACTAAAAGGTTTTCAACAAAATAACAATCTAGTATTATGATTTTTCAAAGAAAATATTTTTAAAATATTTTCAATCATATTTTATATTTATTCAAGGAAAAATGTTTTCAAAATGTTTTTAATATCCTTTTATATGTTTTCATAGAAATAGGGTTTCAATGAAAATATTGGATTCACTTATAAGATTTCAAGATTATTTTCAAGGAAAAATGTTTTCCAATTGTTTAATGTATTAAAAATAATATTTTGAATGAATAATGAATATTTTACTCATGAAATTACTTTAAAAAATGAAAAATTATATTCCACGTAAAATGACATATGTTATTGTAACACATACAATACAACGGGTATGATATATGGATTGAATTATTTTTCATTCTATAAATAGTTTATGTTTTTACATAAAGATGTTTATGGAACTCATTTCTCCTTCATGAGATATATGTTTACTAAAATGATTTCCCATTAATAGATTATATGATTATGAAACCACATTCTATTCAGGGGATATTCATTAATGAAATGATTATAATATTTTTCTATTTTTACCAAGTTACAATATGATTACATTTTTGTGATACCCATTTCCTTTCATTGGTTATTTTATAATGAATATGAAACCCATATTTTTTACATGTCATGATATGATAAATGTTTTAATATGATGTGGTACAAGTATGTATGATTTTATTATGTGATGGTTGGGGCCTATATATCACTCTAATGAATTGGGTAAATATTTATATATATCATTATATATACATGGATGGAATGTGGAGTTTACACAGTTCAGTATGATTGGGCTCGATGAAATTGATAAATCAGTTTAATGATACATGGTTGGAATAGGAGGTAAACCGAATTAATTAATACATGGATATAATGAAGAGTGGCCTCATTTTAGTAATATTGGGGTGGAACATGAACTGGCCTCAGTTTCATAATAATGTTTTATAATGAGAGTCGAATTTGGTTCCGTAATACAGGGTTGGAACGAGTAGTGAACATAATTCAGTAATATAGGTAAAGAATTGGGATTGAACTGAGTTTATTAATGAAAATTTTCTACTAATATAGTCTTGGGAGTGAACCATGAGTACTAGGATGGATTGGGAAGTAAACCCATTCCACTAACAATGACATGGAATTAACCCGTGATTTCTATAGATATCATTCTATATGGTTATGTGTCTTCCACAATAACATGAATTATTCCTATCTTATGATTGTAAGGATTACGATCAATATTAACATATGAATCATGTCTTATGAATTGAAAATGATTATGCAATAGCTTTTGATTATGATTGTGTATATGAAGGGTATGATATTAATATAATATGATCATGTTCTCATACCCTTATTATCTAATAATGATTACATATCTCCCATTTGACCCTTACTAATCAAAAATATCAACCCTTTCTTATGTTTCCTTTCCCTAGGTAATGAAGACAGGTTTTTTTTAAGATTACTAAAGGGGACAATCTTTAATGGATATGTTCAATATCTTTTAGCATGTTTGGAGATTATGTTTCCTTGTTTCCTATGGGGAAAACTATTATTGTCCTTCGTCTTGTATTTTTTTAATATTTTGAACATTCATATAATATTTATAAATAAACTTGTATCATAATATTATGTCACTACAAAAAAGAAATCCAATAATCAGGTCAATTATGTGAATAATAAATCTTAAACAAATGTGTTATTACTAACATTAATCATTATAAAATAATTTATGAACCTATTTTGACCAATTTGATGATTGAATAGACCAATTATTAATTGATAGAAAATTGAAACATTTAAATAGGGGAGCAATACCTATTTTAAAATAATGTTTAATTTTAATAGGAACATGTACAAATATTTTCTACAAATATAAATCATCATGAATAAAGAACAAATCTAAGTAGTTTTTATTTGTCTTATGGAATATATTGACACAAATCAAAATCTTTTTGGTACCGTATGTAATTTCATGCGAGGAATCACTAAAATAGTATTTTTATTGTGAAATTATGGGGATATATTCTATGAAACTACATAAGGTGATAATATAATAGGAAAATATATCTACAAAAAATAGAACATGTTGTTTAAAGTAAAAAATGTTCATTATTTCAATAATATGTTAGTTGAGCTATGTGATTAATCACTAAATAAAAAATATAAGTTTTTTATGGTGTATTTATCATATCTATCATCACAAATTGTCTAAGAGAGATTCGGTGGGTGATAGAATACTTAGGTGACATCCCTAAGACTAAAAAGGATGATAATAAATTCTAAAGGTTCAATAGGAAAATGGGGGATGTCATTACCTTGTGAAAATAATATTATTTAACCATGATAACCATAATAATAAAATCCATATATTATGAATTTTTTTCAAAATGTAACACAAATATATCAACTACTAGATCAAATTACAAGTGGAAAACAAAACCCACGAAACTCAACAATACCAATGACCACAAAACCAAAAGGAAACAGCGATATCAAAAGAAAATGTCAAAAAAATTTCTAATCTAAAACAAAAAAATCAATCCACATACTATCATTGGTCATCATAAAAGAAATAAGATTCTTTTCCATTAACTATGTCTCGATATATTACAACTGCAAACACATTGAAGTGTCTATGTATGGTGTGAGTATAAAAGTCAATTGGAATTACCTAATGAATAAACTACTAACCCAAATATGATGGAACATGTTATAATATTTATATAAAATAGTTTGTGACAATTTAATAGAGTTTATATCAAAGAAAAATCTAGTTTTCTAGACCAGAACTTTTCCAATTAATGAAAAAGAAACATTTATATAAAACCATTATTCAAATCCATTATGCATTCACATACATGGTTCCTCAAATCCACCTAAAAAACATGCATTCCCATTTGATCGATCCATAGTCATGATCATTATATCATCGATCTACCAAGCCATTTCAAGGTTACCATTACAATGTTCCCAAATAGAAATCACCCCTTTCTCAATGCTCTCTCAATGAAAATGATCAAATTCCAACAATGTATAAAAAACCCATTCCATTTAATTCCATTCCATTTTCATGAAACATTTAATTTATTGAAATAAATTCTAAAAACATTTTCTATTAATAAAAAATGAAAAACATTTTTAATCCATCTTTTTAAGATCATTATCCAATTTCAATTTTTACAAAACAAACCAATTTCATCAAATTAACATAAAAAACTAATGAGATCCTCCATAATGAATCACACATAAATTTCATAATTAAATCGATTTGAAACCAATATTTCATGTTTTAATCAAGAGGAAACCTGTGTAAAGACATATACCTCAATGACTTCAGAAAACAAGGATGAACTCCTAAAGATCATCAAAACCCTGCATTTGGTATTCATGATTCAATCATAGAAACTATTACCTTCAAGTAAATAAATAAACAACTATCATGATTAACATCCCACAGAAAAGTTTTATCCCCTAAAAAAACATACATGTTTCCACGATAGGTAAGATTGGATAATCTATGTATAACAATGAAGACAGTGTATATAAAAATGAATTTGGGCCTCCAATACACTTAAAATCTCCAAGGGATCACTCCTAAAACAAAATGAAACCTCTCTATAGGATTTAAAGGAAGAGTAATTATGGTTGTTCCATATTTATAAATAAATTAATCTATTAATTGGATTTTATAAGTGAAATCTATGATTTTTAGATCTAAAATTTCATGGTGTATTCAATAGGAAAATTTTCAGGAAAACAATGAACTAACCATACACTATACACTTCGTTTAAACCCACCTCACATAGTTGAAACCAATGGATTGGAAAAAAGTGAACCAATTTACTAAACTCCACTTCTATATTTCCACTACTTATTCCTGGAATTTGCATAGTTTAGGCTAACCAAGCACCAAACTGAGTACCTAAAAAATTAACACAGTTTTAATTTCACGTTTTCGAGTAGTATTTTTGGGTTTATTATAAAATTTCCAAAAAATAGAATCTCAATAAAATCAAAAAAACATGAAAATATCCTTTAATATTCAAGATTCATAATGAAATCATATTATAAGTATAAAAAATATATATAATGGTTCATGTACATAAAACTAGGAGAGATAAAATATTCTCCACATTGGAATTTCTATCAGTAGAAAGTAGAAACCCATCATTATCCTGAATAAGTTTGGGTTAGTGATCCATCATTTCCAAATAACCCTCTAAAATTTATTCTGGAATTTGACCATGTTTTAGTAAAACCCACAATATATCATAGTTTCTCCTGTATAATTTCTTTTCCATCTGATCCTCAAGATATAGTTGTACATGAACCATTATAGCATCTGAATTGAGTTCAACATGATCACATATAATCACATGGTCATGGTATAGTTGATATTATTTCAATTGTGATAAATGACTTGCATTATAAACTATATTATTATTTGTTCATAAATCCCACTGGTATGTTGTCTCACCAATCTATTCAAGTATCTCCAAAGGGAATTTATATCACAGAGGCAACATTCAATACATCCCATAACAATGATTCAAATGACATTGTGAGATTCTCAAGATTACATTATTACACGCCTCGAATGAAAATAGTCATCAGTGGCGATCCTCATATGATTTGTGATGAAACTAAGCCATCTTCATCCTTTTCATGATCAATTTTATATTATCAAAAATATCTTGAAGAATTATATTTCCAACTAATAATGGAAAACCTATATAAACCCAAAACTATTACATAATGAAAAGTATACACATCCAATGATTTAAAATGATCCATATGAATTGAGGCCTGAAAACTTTTGTAATATGATAACTCCACTAATAGTATGTACTCTTCCATTGATCCCTTTAATTCCATTGAAAAATCAATATTAATGTCTTTGAAAATTTGTGTAGTTAGTTTGGAATAACCATTCATTTTATGATAAAACATAGTTCTCATAGTCAACTAATTCTAAATTGATTATTGTAATGAATTTAAAAATGATATATAAACATAAAATCTCAATCTCATACAATAGAAACTAGTATTCCATTCCACTTTATATCCTCTGAGATATAGATATTTGAAATTTCCTCAACCATATGAAATTAACAAATAGTAATTAAATAGTGGAAATATTTTAGTAGATCTACTATAACGTATATCGAATCATGTTTTTATAAAAATCCTAGAATTGTTACAAAATCTGAGGCTATCTACTCAAATTTCCATACTAGAATTTTGTAAAGACTACAACATACCCACATGCTACTGATACATTTCCATCACCTGATAATAATTTGTAATATCAATACGAACTCAACCACATTTATTTTCATAATAGGAACATAATTATTTTAGGATATTATACAAGTTTCCAATTCTAGGATGAACATCCCTTCATGAATTGAGATAAGCATAAATATTTTCTTCCTGATAATCCAATGGCGTGTCCATATCAACTTCAAACAAAAAATTGATATTTTTTTAGAATTACAACACTCAATGGTATCCCATCCATTATGTTTTAGACTCATAAAAACACATTTTAATTGGATGCATATTCCTTTTTATCATTTTTGACAAAATAATGTAAAAATGAATCTCGAAAAAAATAATGCAACTATAAATCTATCATCATAATCTGATTGCAAGACTTTAATCACTAAAATCAATTTCAATTGATATGAAGACTCATTCACCAACTCACTATATACCTTACTGCTAATTGTATTCACCTATGAATTGCCTTTACTTGGTTCATACATCATTTTAATGTTGAACATTTAATGATAATCCATCAATCTTCTTTGTCTCATATTGAAGTTATTGTGATAAAATTGGATTCTACATCTTCTAATCTATAAATATAGTCAATTTCATCCAAAATATGTAATGACTCTATGTTTTCAATGAATTTTGTGCTTAAGTTAATTCCAAATTTCATTTTGGGTAGTTAATCTCCTTAATTAGTAGCTTATAGGATCCATAAAAAATATATGATATCCCTGAATATGAACACACCCAACAACAAATAGAAAATAATCATAATAAATTGTATGACATTATCATAATTCTAAAAATAAAAATATCGATGAATATATAATGAAAAAATTGTTCTCATAAAATGAATTTTAACATTCATTATCCCATTTGAATGGATAATTTTTATTTTCTAAAAACGTTAACTGGTGAGGGTATTAATGATAATTCATTAACAATCATTGATAATAACCACCTAGTTCAAAGAAAATTTGTATCTCAAATAAATTATTCGGATATTTCAAAGAGATAACAACCTATACACTTTATCTATCCATAGGAAAACATTTTAGAAGATCACATTTCCAATTATACATATATCTTTTACTAAAAAATAACATATTTAAATTTTTTAATATATACCATGCTCTTACGAGATAGCAAACATTATCACCTAGTGTTTCTCATGGATGAGATTTTCATTAGAAAACACGAATACATTATCAAAAAACACCACTAAAAATAATTGACATACCTTTTCAATATCAATTTCCTAAATTCCATAAAGATAATTGGAGAATCTATATGACCATGAGGCATAACAACATATTATTAATGTCCATATCAAAATAAGAATGTTGTATTTAGAATAACCTCATTCTAAACTCATAAATGGTGATATCCCAAATGAAACTACATTTTAGAGAACCACAAGGGTCCCCTAAATTAATAAAACAGTTCAAAAAAATTTGGAATATGATATCTATTCTCATCGTAAGATGGTAAATATTATGATTACCCACAGAGAAACAAGTTGTTCTATCCATAATTTTCAGACACTAAAACCAGCACTGCCTATAGAGAAGTACTAGGAAAAATGATCCAGTTTCTTTCTAAAAATCGCATATAAAATATTGAATATAAAAAATCTATAGGTTTTATCCCATAATATGGAATTAGAATAATATGGGTCCCTGATACGATATCAATCATAAAATCAACTTATCCTGTTGGTGACACTGATAATGTTTCAGAAAAAATGATAGGATATTGATCAATGACTATTGGAAACCCAGTATTCATAATCTCATCCATATATTCCAAGGTCAATAATGAAAACTAGTGTGATATTTTTCAAATCCCTAGTTAATACAATGCAACACCACTTTTTATTAAATTTGGTTCTCCCCTAATGTCATGAAAAATTCCAAAAGTAGATGTAAAACTAAATCTTTTTGTATAATAGTCAATGTGAGATTTGTAACATGTAAACCAATATATACTAGAGAATAATAAATTTACATCTATCTCAAGCTTATATAAATTCAAAATCAATTAACCCCCATCAATATTTATAGATTATAATCTTCATCTAAAGTCTCATTATCCTCATTGGAGAAAAGGAGTTTGAGGATTCAGAATAGAAGGCATCATCTCATCATGGAAACATCAAACATCAATAATATGAGAAGAAATATATGAATGGGATGCACCTGTAGGGAATAGAACATGAATATGGTTAAAATTAAAAAAAATCATACTTCTCACCATTGAATTTTTTGATTTATCATCCATTATCATTTAATTAGCTCACAATAATTGATTACTCATTGAACATCATTATTTATTTCTCTATTAGGATTTCATTGGTTGATGAGTCAGGGAATTCATTAAATCACTATGGATTTTTCTGTTTTTTAAAGATATTTATTCTTATTCCTGCATCACATCAAAGAATATGATGTTTGGGAAATATGATACATGTACCTAGAACATGACCATTGAGAACTTTAGTAATTTTAGTTAGGATTCCCCCATCTAGTTATAATTGTGAAATTCTCTGGTTGGTACATTAAAATAACATTTCAAATTCACAAAAAAACACATTGAATAAATCATGGATTAATCATTGGTTTAAGAGTATGGTTCTTGGAATCCCCCATCTGATTCCACATCATACTTCCACCTTATAAATATGTTTCTTTTTTCCTCTTTCCCCAAAAATTATAGTCTCCACCTGTTCCCATAGCTATCACCTTTCTTCCTCAAACTGCATTACATTATTTTTTTATTCCATCCATCATCTATTTATTGAACATTTCTTTATAATACCTAATAAAAATCATCAAAATGATGGAGTGAATTTATATCCCCAATTTTCTTTCAAATATGAATTCCTTAATGGATAAAATTATAGAATCTTGGGATGAAAATTGGATCAAATAAAAAAATTAGTGGCATACTCAGTTAATATAAGGTTATATTAATTAAAATTGAATAATTAAATTAATATATAAATATTGAATTTGTGAGGACATAGTTATTTGTTAATAAATTATTCAAAATACTATTATTCTATTATTTTGTCCAATTTATCATGAACTGCAAAAATCTCACCACTAGAATTATAGATACCCAAGAATAAATATTTCCAAAATCTTATTAATGATAGCTAGTGTTCCATGAAAATGAAATATTTGGTTCATCATATTCAACTGTAATTAATGTTTTTAGGTCTCTAAATCATCCCTTATGTAGGGTGGATTATATTTTTAGAACAGAATAAATTGATCTTGGCTTGAAAAACGCAGTGCAATTTCGGCAGTATAACGGCGTGTCGTAAGGATTCATGAAAATGGTTGATCAGAGAAAGAAGGGTGTCTCATCATATATAAATAAAATTAATAGTAAGGTGAACATATAGATACATTAACCAACAATCATAATGTAATTTAGATGCATAATTGAAAATAATTACTTGGATGTAAAAGAGGAGAGAGTAACCCCTCATAGAATTTCGGCATGGTAACGAGTGCACATGGGAGGAATTAATGGGAGAAAAGGGGTCTCCCATCATCTAAACATAAATATGGAAGTATTGGGAAGGATAAAAATTATACCCTATCATTTTTAATTGAAAATATATGGGCATAAAAATATTAATAAACTTTGATAAAAAAAGTTAGATATGAATCCCTTACTTTGATGTGAAATCCCCAATGTATAGGAGACGCTTGAGAGAGGCATCTTGGGAGCCTGGGGCACCTTAAGAAGATTCTAGAGAGAGTATATCATGGTTATTAAGACCTCCAAATTCTTTTTGTTAAGAGTAAGTGGGAGCTTGGTTGGATTTATATAGGAAAGGAGAGGGAATTATTTATTATTTAGGTTTGTGACATCTTACATTAAACTAATAAAAACCGCAATCCAGCCCATTGTTTTTGCCCATGGATTTTTCAAAAAGAGAGTGGAACAAATATTTTATATGTTCAATGTCCAAAATTCTTAAAATAATAGGGTTTATTATGTGTAGTTGAGTCACACTCTCATGGAAAACAATTTAAAATGACCAAATGTATTATACGCCTTAAATGGTCCACTAAAGCCTTTTAAAATAAATAAAACAAACCGAGATTACATTATATTAATGTTAAATCATATATTGGTTGCACAAAAATTTTATATTGTTTTATTACATCACTATTGGGACATTATGATGTCATAAAAACATTATATATTTATACTGTATTTAATTTTTACTCAAAAAACTCGATTGTCTCAGAAAATTATGGAATATTCACAGTTTGATAATTTTTCCATCCTAATTATAGAAAGAATACTTATTTTATTTAAATAGTTTCATAAATATGTCATTTTTTTAATTTGAAAATAAAATAGATATTTACTATAAATAAATGGGTTTTGACAAAAATAGCTTTCAAACCTTAATAAAAATTACAATTTCATTCATAAAATTATAAGATCATTTATATTTAGTAAAGTGTAATTTAATAATAATAATATTATTATTATATTAAAATATTATTTAATTTAAAAAACCCATTAATTCATCAAAATATATATTAACTAAAAATACTATTTGTGCTTTAAATACTATTTACAAATAAAATAATAAAATGAATGCACATTCTTTATACGAAAATAATGTACATAGTCATAGTGCTAGAGTATTGTTACATAATCCCTTATAACAAGCACATATGACTGAAGGGTAAGGTGTGCGATCATGACAGACTCTTGGGGTGTCTCGGATAACATTGCTCCGGCGGTAATCTCTATTTAATTCCACTTATCCTGTAGTCAGTGTCACTCAAGCTTAACCTATTCAAGCTCGGCTTTGGCTTGGTCAAGAGAGAAGCCCAGTGATGACACCTCCTTCCCATGCTCTGGAAAATGGGCTTTTTATAGTGAAAGTCTACTGGATGATGCCATCGCTTCCATATTCTATGTAAATTGTTTTTGTTAAAGCACTATATTTATACTAATCACGTGATCAATGTTCAACGACTATATTAGAAACAGTCACAATTAAAAACCGTATTTTAAAATTCAGAAACATAAAACCAATGAATTTCACATTTTATATAAAAATAATAGAAAATATTTAGATCAAGTGGAATTTCCATTAATGAATGTTTGGGTCGTTAAAAACTCCCCCTGCCCCCCTAAGAAATTTCACCCTCAAACTTTCTTTTCCCCCTCATAAACCAATGCGAGTAACTCTACTTCATCACTTCCATGGATCGCCAATTCACTTCTTCAATCTTTTGGTTTCGCCACAACACCTTGACAAGGGGCGTTGTCTTATTTCATAAAAATTTTTCTTTACGATCTATGATCTTCACTAGTTTCTCCTCGAAAGAAAGATCATCCTCTAGTTGTACTAGCTCTGAAAACATTACATGTGATGTGTTTGGTATGTACTTCGATATGTGGGATAAAAGAAATACATCATGTACTTTAGTAATGGTAGGTGGAAGTGATAGTCTATTGTTCATAGCCCTAACATGATCAAGAATTACTAAATGGCCATTGTACATAGGACTTAACATCCCTTTCCTTCCAAAAATAATCACCATCTTCCATGGAGATATGTATAGAAATACTATTTCTCTAACTTTAAACTCAAGTTGTCATTGACTGTTATCTTCAAAACTCTTCTGTCAACTATGGGCTGCCTTGATATGATACTGAATGTTTTTCGCTATCTCCACCATTTCACTGACCATTTCTGGTCCTATAAGCTAACGCTCACCAACATCATTCTAACATACTGATTTTCTGCACCTTTTCCCATAAAGGTCTTCATAAGGTGTCATTCGGATGCTCGAGTGGAAACTGTTATTATAGGATAAGTCAACCATAAGAATATTTTGATCCCATCCTATTTTAATGTCCATTTAGCATTATCTCAACATATACTCAAGTGTTTGGATAGTCCACTCAGACTGGCCGTCATTTTGAAAATGATAGGCCTTATTGAAGTTCAATTCAGTGTCTAGAGCATGTTGATAACTCTTCCAAAACATAGAGGTAAATCTTGGATCTCGATCGGATACAATAGATAGTGGTACACCATGCATCCTTACCACATCCATAATATATATTTGTGTATTTAATCCAATGAGAAAACCTCTCGAATTATAATGAAGTGTGAAGGATTTTTAAGACAATCCACAACAACCCGAATTGCATTGTTGCCCTTGGATGTCTATGGAAGTCTGGTGAAAAAGACCATGGTAATGTTATCCCATTTCCATGCTAGTATGGGAAATGGTTGCATCATCCCCTTAGACTTCTTCCTCTCTTCCTTCACTTGCAGACACACTAGGCACATTTATGTATACACAATGATCTCCTTCATTATATTATCCCACCTAAAATTCTCTTCGAGATCTCGATACATCTTTTGGTTTCTTATGTGAATAGAAAAATATGAACTATGTGCATCAAAAAAATGTTATTTCTTTGTCTCTGGACATGATGGAACACATATTCTTTTCTCAAATCTCACAATTCCTTCTTCATTAACATTAAAATCCAAGGACTTCCCTTTTTTGACAGCTTCCACTTTCTTTTGAATTCCCACATAATCATTTTGAGCATCCTTTAACATTTCCAAAAGAGATGGTTGAGCAATAAATTGTTAAACTATTGATGATGTTCCCTTCTTTATGATTCCCAGGTCCATCTTCATCATGTATAAGAATAATGGATCCTTATCAATTCTCATCAATGATATAATTGCTCGGTCCTTTCTACTTAGATCATCCACCACCTTGTTCACATTTCCATGGGGGTAATGGATTCAGCAGTCATAGTCTTTGATCAGCTCTATCCATCTACATTGACGCATGTTTAACTCTTTCTGTGTGAATATATTCTTGAGGAAATTGTGGTCTGTATATATTTCACACTTCTCCACAAAGAGATTATTCCGCCAAATTTTTAAAGTGAAGATCACCACCATAGACAACTCCAAATCATATGTTGGGAAATTCAGCTCATGAAGATTCAATTGGCTTGAAGCTTAGACAATGAATTTGTCATTTTGCATCAACACATAGCCCAAGCCCTTCTTCGAAGCATCATTGAATACCACAAAAAGTTCTACACTTGAAGGTAAAGTGATCACGATCATAGTGATAAGACTCCTTTTTAACTCCTTGATGCTTTCTTTATATTCATCACTCCATGAAATATTTACTCCATTCCGAGTTAACTTAGTATGAGGGTTGGAAAATGATTATAAATTTCTCAAAAATCATCGATAATATCCAGAAAAACCCAAGAAGCAAGGAATATCTATAACTGATGTTGGCCTCGTCCATCCCTCAATTGCATCGGTTGTGGAGGGATCCAAAGATATCCCATTTAATGTGATGATATGACCCAATAATGAGACCTCCTTCATCTATAACTCGAACATTCTATACTTTTCATAGAGATTCTCTTTCATCTAGGTCTCTAGTATAGTTCTTAGATTCTCCTCATGATCCTCCTTGGTTTTGGAGTATATTAGAATATCATTTATAAATACTGCCCCAAAATTTTCAAGGTAATACCTAAAGACTCTATTCATCACGTCAAAGAAAATTTCTAGAGAATTAGTGAGTCTGAAAGGAATTACTATGAATTTATAGTGCTTGTATCTTGTACAAAAAGATATCGTTGTGATATTTTCCTTCTTCACCCTTACTGGAAAATATCCTGGCTGCAAATCCACCTTGAAGTTGTATTGTGCTCCACACAGCTAATCAAACAAGTAATCGATTCATGGTAGAGGATTATTGTCCTTTATCGTGATTTTTTTATGTTCATGATAATCAATGAAAAGGCGCATTGACCCATATTTCTTCTTGGTAAAGTTGAATGGTGCACCCCATGGTGAATCACATGGGTATATAAACCATTTATATAGATTATCCAATAATTTTTTCTTCATCTCTTCACGATCCACAAAATCCATTCTATATAAAGTCTAGGATATTAGAAATTCCCTATGTATATGATAAATTGAAAATTCAACATCTCTTTTATGAGGAAGACTAGGAAATTCCTTAAGAAGCACTTCAGTGAATTCCCTCACAATAGGCATGTCTCCAAGGATGGTTGCCTCCATAAAATCAATATTTGGAGCCATATACATGTTCTCATTGGGATGTAATATCCACCCTTGATATGTCGAATCTATAGAAGATTCATCTTCCACCATTCACTTGTATAGAATTTGGGGTCGACTCACCACATAGAGAGTGATTTCCCTCTCCTGGAAATTTATGTTAGCTTTATATATGGAAATCCAATCAATGCCATGAATTTCATCAAATTACACTAGAGTTAGTATGATGATGATCCCCAAGAAATTAAATCCACAAATTATGATAGGCTAGGAGTTATATTCATGGGATGCAAGGATTTCCCCATTTTCCATACTCACTGACATCTTTACATATATTATATGTGGTGGTGCTGGGATTGTTCTACAAATATTTTGGGATAGAAAAAATGCGTATAACATGAATCAAAAAGTATTTTCACTATTCATTAATGAATAACTAGAGTAATTTTTACCACTTCATTGTCAGGGTTCACTTTGGTAGTAGTAATGGAAAATTCTCTCTCATGTTGCCTTGGAGGTTGTTGGTTTCCTCCGAAAACCCTAGGCATAGGGAACTGATTTGTAAGAATCTCTGGTACTTTGCAGTTATTGTAATGAACAACGCGTTGAGGTTTGAATGGAAATTTCCTACCCTCAGTTTTAGCCATTGTATTTTCTTATCGACAGTTAATAGCATGGTGCCTTTATTTTCCACACCTAAATCATATCCCCGTCCCCTTCAGGGAATTTCCGAGGTGCTTATTTCCACACAATTGGAAAGGGATATGATGGATCTTCTTAGCACTATTATATTTATACATCAGACTGCCAGCATTGAAGTCCACCATATGCTTTTTATCCCCATGATACCCCTGAGATTCTCCGATCTCTATTTCGACTTTTAGGGAACATCAGACAATTTCCTCATAGTTGTCGAAGTCACTGATCACCAGCTCTTTCTGTTGGCTAGGTTTTAGCCCACCAAAGAATCGGTCAAACTTTAATTCATGGGTAACAACAAATCTGGAGGCTTATCATGAAATCCGTATGGTGTTGTCCCTATACTCTACGATATATTCATTGTCTTTTTTCATGAGGGTAGGGAATTCTGTTTCCATCTTAATTCGGAGGGTGCACAGAATATATTAATCGAAAAATATCTTCCAGAAATCCTTCCATTCCAATGACTCAATCTCCTCCATAAGCTTCATATTTTTATCAACGTCAACCATTGATCAACTTCACACTCCATAAAATAAGCATCCAGGATAGCCTTCTTTTTTTTAGAATATTGAACGATGAAGAAGAACTTCTCAATAGAGATGATCCATTGTTCGGTGATTGAGGGATCAGATGATCCATTAATAGTAGGAGGCCTTTTTCTCTTGAATCTCTCGATATAGAATTTTTATTTCTTGGGAGGGGGGGGGGTTGATAATATTTCTAAACCCATGTTTCTATTCAAATAATGTGGTAACTGAGAGGGAAGGGTGACAAAGTTTGCTATTCCCACTCCCAATGGATTGGGCATCTCATTAGCACAGTCATCACATTGATCTTGACATCGGTTGTTAGCCCAAGGCCTCCAACTAATGGCCACTGGCTAGAATAAAAGGAATGTTAGGGTTAGCAAAGAAAGGGTAATCTAAGGAGAAAACTAATGACTTATAAATAACTTTTATTTCCTTCACATATGAATCCATAGGCTTCAATCTATCTTATTCATGATCTAATTTCTAACATATATTCTTAAGGGTATTTTTTAAATTCCCTTAATGAGGGTTCATAAAAATCATGTGAATTTACCAAAGAATATCTTTCAGGAGTTTCATAACCAAGAGTGCAGCGAGGCCCATTTTCAAGAACTAAATCTCGTTCGAGTCTAGCTTAAAGTGGTGGTTTCAGGTTATACCCATAGGATACATTACTGAAAATGAAACCCATACCTGATTGTATCCATACAGGGATGCATTTTCTTGATAATCCACTTAATAAATACTCACCAATACTTAGGGATATTTTTTTATACTTATTATTGTCTCCAATTCCTCACTATGGTTTTCTAATCATAATCCAAAAAATAACTAAACTTGTCCTCTGATAACAACTATAACAACGCTGCTTTTTATTATAGAAATAAACCTGATTTATTACATAAAATATTCACTTGATAAAACATAGAAGATTGAGAGGTATTGTGTTTTTGGGTCTTAGTAATATAACATAATATCTTAGAACATAACAGACACAAAATCGTTAATGAAAATTTCTTTTACATGAGCACTACATTCCCTCCTACATAGCATTACATGGGATTACCTGAGGACATGCATAAGAAACAGGTGAGTTATAATGCCCATAAAGGAAATAAAAATGGAATGACATGATGAATAAAATACATGTTATACAGTAGTTATATCAATGGAGCATAAGAGAAACATGAACATAAATTCATGATATATCATGATAATCATAACATGGAAATGTGGAAACAACAATAAACATGGAAGTAGCATGAAACAAGGATCATTGCACATGAATCACGAGTAAACCCTCATTTCACATGAATCATGAGTGAAACCACGTTTCAATTGAAATAGCATGAGTCAAAACCCATTTTACATGATGTTTCATGATACTATAAATTAAACAGTATATTGGAGCGCTATCACGGAACACCATTATTAAACATTTCATTTCATACATAAGTGTGCCATATGAATCATATAACATGTAATTAATCAACATAAAATGTTATAATATGATTATGTAATATGGAATTAATACATGAATGTACCATTCAAAACTTATATGTACATAATGGTGAATACCCTTGATACAGACATGGGTATGGTATTCACTACACATTTATCTTGGCTTGGAAAAACGTGGTGCAATTTTAGTCGCATTACGGCATGAAATAAGGATTCATTAAAATGGTTGATGAGAGAAAAAAAGGTGTCTCATAATATATTGATGAAATGGAAAGTATGTGAGTTATATAGATACATGTCCCATCAATATTAATGAAATTTAGATTCATAATACAAAAGAATTATTTGGATGTAAAAGAGGAGAGATAAATCCCTCATGGAATTTCAGCATGGTAATAGGTGTACATGGGAAGCATTAATGAGAGATAAAGGGGTATCATATCATAAAAAATATATAAGAAAGTATGGGGATGGGGATAAATCATATCCCCGCATTTTTATTTATATATAAAATGGAATAACAATATTTATATGTTTTGATAAAAAGAGAAAGGTAGAAATCTATTACTTGGAAGCGTGATCCCAAAAGATTGTGAGAGTCTTGAGAGAGGATTCTTGAGAGATTAGCGCACCATGTAAGGATTCTAGAGAGAGTAGATCAGGGCTTGGAAGAACTCCAAGGGCATTGAGTGAATAGTAAGGGGAGCGTGGGTGGATTTATATAAGAAAAGAGAGGGATTTTTTTTATTATTTAGCTTTAGGACAAGTCACTTTAAACTAACAAAAACCTAAAACCATCCCATGGTTTATGCCCATGGTTTTTTCCAAAGGGGAGTGGAGGAAAATATTTTATAACATCAATTGCCGAAAATCTTAATATAATTACGTTTCTTATGTGGAGGTGAGTCGCACTCTCTCGGAAAACAATTTAAAAAGGAAAAGTGTTTAATAAGCCTTGAAGGGTCCACTAAAACTTTGTAAAAAAAATCAAACAAACCCAAAATAACATTATATTAATATTAAAAAATATATTTTCTTAACATAATCTTCATATTATTTTATTAAATCACTATTGGGTCATTATGATGTCATAAAACACATTATATATGTATATGGTATTTAATTTTAACCCAAAAATTCGATTGTCTCGGAAAATTATGATAAATTCACCGTCGGATAATTGTGACACTCTGATTCAAAATAAAAATTTCATTTTATCAATAAATATTATAAAAATGTGAATTTTTAATTTTAAAATAAAGAATATAGTTAACAAAAATTCATGGGTTTTGACAAAAACACCTTTCAAACCTTAATAAATATTATAATTGCATTCATAAAATCATACGATCAATTATATATAATAAAAATTAATTTAATAATAATAATATTATTTTATTAAAATAGTATTTAATTTAAAAAAAACCATTAATTATTCTATATATATTAACAGAAAATATTATTTGTGCTTTAAAAACTATTTACAAAGTAACAAAAATAAGATGAATGCACATTTTTTATGAAAAAATAATGTGCATAGAACTTGTACTATGGTATTTTCACATAAACCCTTATAACACCCACATAAGTCTGAATGGTAAGGTTTGTGATGGTGATAGACTCTTGGGGTGGCACAGATAACATTGCTCGGGTATTAATCTATATTAACTTCCACATATCCTGTAGTCAGTTCTACTCAAGCGTAACGTGTTCAATCTCGGCTTGGGCTTTGTCAAGAGTGAATCCCAATGATTCCACCTCCATTCAGAGCTCCGACAAATGGGCTTCGTTTGGGGAATGTATATTGAATGAGGTCATCACTTCCTTTGTCTGAGTAAATTGGATTTGTTAAAGACGTATATTTATACTAATCATATCATAATTATTCAATGACTATATTAGCAATGATAAAAATTCATAATAGTATTTTAAAATCATGAAAAAATAAAACTAATGATTTTCACATTTTATATAAGCATAATAAACATTTAATTAGATCAAGAGGAATTTACATTAATGAATGTTTGGGTCTTTACATATACCATCATATAATTTTTATTCATGTATAAACAACATTAACTCATATTATAGTATATCATGAATCGCCACATATTTATCATTTTAATTTATATCAATAATCTCTAGTTGTTTCCAATTATTTATCAAAAATATTAACTCATTTCACAGAATTTTATCACTAGATAAATGGATTTACCTACTGCATCGAAGGGAAATAATGGTCACAACCATAAAATATCAAAAAACATTTATATGTGTTCCAGAAGACCATAAAAAACATGAATTAATATTATAATAAACCATTTAAATGAAATTGGATAAAAATATTATTTTATTCCATCTTAGAATAATTCATGGAAAATAAAACAATCATAAATATTTCATCATATTGTAGTAGAGATACAGTTTTCAACAAATAAACATTAAATCATCACTGTCATAATCCATCTAGTGATAGAAAATGGATGGTATAAAAATTACACAACCTTAGCGTGTCAAAATAAACCTTAAAGTATGTTTATATAAATTTAAAAATACCATAAAATATCATTCCAACATTTCATTCATATTATTGGAAAATATCATCTTTATTTGGAAACATTTTTACAAAAATTTCCTAAATATTTAAAAATAATTTCCTTTATAAATCATCATGTAATTTTTTAACATATGTATCAATTAAAATAATTCTCATATTGAGGGAATAATATGTTCATGTTTTATAAATTAAAAAATATAATTCCATATACATCTTTATGAAACCCAAAAATAAATTTTTCATAAAACATTTAAATATATTCATTCTAATGAAAATATAATTAAAGTAAATGGTAGTGAATATTAAATTATTATAGTATTTCATGTATATGTATGAGATTTCAGAAAACAATTTTGAATAGCTTTGTCACGACATGACCCAAACTGGAGATTGAGCCTCAACTACCCTAAGACAACCACTATCGTCCATGGGGTGGTGAAAGGCAATGAAAGGAATATCTTAAATGAGAATTAATAACCTTTGTAACTGTATACATAGTGAAATCCGACATGATGAAAAAGTGAAGAGAAGCTATAGTAAATGAATGAAAATATATGGAACAAGCATGCATGTAAAAACTCCATATAATATAAGAGTACAATAGTGAAAAATTAAAATTAAATGGGAAAATACATGAGAGTGTAGAAGATAACCAAACCTATAAAAACGGGATAGTAAAATGATGAGAGAGATCAAATCATGATTTATAAGATATGACCCCCATATACGGTTTATTTTAACATGTGTCCCTAATCTTTTTTTATCCGCCCCTGGGAATTGTGTCATGTTTATAGTACATGACACATGATGAAAAATACAATGTTGGGGTGATTATATACATACCTAGAAGGATGCCCAAAAAGATAATGGGGTAATTAAGAGATATAATTGGAGTAGAATTGCAGTAGGTAGCAAACTTGAGGCAGATAAACCCAAATAAATAGAAAGTGTAACATTTTATAAACACTAGGGGATAAACATGGTGTATATATTAACTACAAATCGAGTGTTTTAAACCATATTAAGAGACTATCATCATCAAACCATTAGAAACTAAAAATGGAAATAACATGGCATACACCATGCATCTTCAAACCCCAAGGAGTATAGTAACAAAATATAAAGTTATGGACACATAAATAATTATTATTAGTTAAAATAAAACCAAATGATATATATAGAGGATCTCTAATTCCCATCTCAGAAAAAAGAGTCACCGTCAGTTCTAGAAGTCCATAAATGGTGCCCAATAACTCACTCTTCTACTCAGAAGTAACCATGTAATGGTCCATTCCTCTCCAATATGCCTCACAGACAAGGGGGAATATCTCAAAGTAGATGAAACACACCCATGTACGTTAGATTGGGGTTAGAATATATATGTTTTTGTAGAGTACCAATATCTTAACGCATTAGTGTGGTTCCACTCGACTGTCATGAGAACTCGCTCCCTGGTGTGATAAGGGGTTCCACTATTTGTGTATAGGGAATACGGTGAAGAACATGGTCTATTCCAAATTTTATGTTGAGGACCCTCAACATGGTTTCACATGGTGTTCCACTCTTTTCATTAAAGCATGGACCATAGTCAGTTGTAGTATCCACTCTATGTGTAGAGGAACCACACCATTGTTCTTCAGGGGTTACACTCTAGAGGATGAGTACTCATGTATATTTGTAATATGGGGTTCATCTCAGGGATTCAAGAACCTGGACCCTATCTAATTGGGGGGTTCCACTCATTGTAATTGGCGGCTCTTTTACTGATCACAGTTGACATCAGAAACCACATAAATAATATTTTTTCCAGTAACATTTCACATCATATTCCAAAATCATTAACAGTGGTCACCATCACGTTTTTCATTGGAAAAAATCAGGATAGGTTGGTCATGGAGGAAAATCCATGATACAATGGATGATATATGGAAGATTTAATATTAATGAAATAGAGACAAGGGGTACATAAGATGGGAGGTGACCCACATGATGTGTGGTCCCACACCATAACCAAGTATTTTCATTAGAGGTACCCAAATAACCAATCATGTATGCATAAATGTCTTGTGGGGGAACTAAATATCATTCACATTATACAATAGGGTCTTCTCATGTGCTTATTCATGTATGTGTATCCATCTTCTATCCATGATCTGAAAATTTGTATGTTTACTCATGCTGTGTCTGTGTACTTTGGTACAAGGTGTTCTTATTTGTGTCCATTCACATGTACTCCCAGTTTATATACAAATTCTTCCTGCACAAGGTCTCATGTTGTGTGGGGTACCACACATCATTTCATTCGTATAATCAATTGAAACTATATCTTTTCTTTCTAGGGACTAATATGTTTTGGGTTATTTTATGTTCATGGAATGAAGTTAGGATTTTCTAGAAACCCATATTCATTATCTTCACATATAATCTAGAAATTGCACTATATATCTCATCTCTATGTCATTTTGAATAATTGTATTGATTCTATAAATGTTTTTTATTACCATCAGGTGGTTAGAAATCAGTTTTCATTGGTCTTTGGAGGTTTTTGCACGTCCTTCATGCCTCTTGTCCTTCTACAATTTAAGATTTGACCTCTTATTTCTAATATGACCACACATATCCAAAATAACTACCTGAAAACACACTATTTTTTAAAACCACCCATTTTATGTGAATGTTTCATGATTCTGAGGGTCTGATCAGGAACGGTACCACCCATCAATGTTGAATTAGGACCATGGCATCTAACAAGTGATAAAAACAAGGAAATTGAGTGGGAAATGCACAAACCCAAAATTATAATAAATATATTCAAACAGTACATACGAAATGATCATGAATGGGGATATCTGAGGCCATAAAACCAATGAATAATCAAATAATTTGGCACAAGGGCACACAAAAATGACACAATTAGAATATATCAATATAGGTGATTGATATGCTCAATTAGGTTAATCAAAAAGGATTCAATCCTCAGTTTGATGTCTCATACCTAGATATTGAATCATTATTAATTAGATTTAATTGTCACTAACTATATAATGATGTCGTTGTGTTCATTTCACTTTAGTATACTCTATTAAATCTATTCTTAATAGACTGATACAATACACAAATAAGAGGAAGGGGAAACTCTAGAATCATCCCAAGGTTTGTGAGGCTATCCCTAGAGGATTATCCAAACTAATTAATTTATAAATAATCCTATTATGTTAAAATATGAAATTTAATTAATTAATTTAAATATGTAACAAAATGAATGTGTTTCCATCTAGTGAGATATATGAACTCACTTTACCGAAATAACTTTGGTCACACCTAGGGAAAACATCAAATTCTAGACTCAACTGTGGCCTCATATTTTCGATCCAATTCATTTTTAAGAGTTACAAATTTTAATTTTAGAATAATAACTTTCCAATAATAATGTATACTTTATTATATTTATGAATTTAATTTTGGGAACATTACGCCTCTGAATAGCACGATTTATCAACTCCTGACAATGAAAATATATTTAGAAATATTTTAATTTTTTAAAAAGAAATATCATGGTGATTAAATCATTCTATCCTTTAATATTTTCATCCTCCAAAACTAATACTAATCAATAAACTTGGATTATTGGGCTGGTGTCTTCTAGTCTTTCTCCTTGGAGCTCTACTGCATATTCACTGGCTACCATAACATGAAAACTTAGGACATCATCCATCCACATAGGGTTATAGTTTGTATATCCTTGATTCCCACTAAGTACTCTATATAGTTTTATACATAATTTATTTATATATCTCTTTAGTAAACAAGATGTGTATGTTTATGCACATATATCCTCAGTTTCAATAGGAGGAATAAATCACGCACCATCTCTATCTATGGGGGTAGGGTGAGGTGCAAGAATCATATCCAACCCTATTTATGTTCTATAATGATATGATAAACCTCAATTATAACTTTACTCCTTGAAATAACCTCCTCAATACCTGTAATGGGGATAATCTCAATAAATCATATTCCCCCTAATCAAGCTCTACTAGATTATGATGGCAATCTGCATAGGATTCTTTCTTTCTCTAAGTCATCCTTTTCTACTCAATAATGATCATGACCTTATCCATAATTACCTATATCAACACATGACCCATGAGATATGTCCCACATTTATCTATCCTTCACAAGTGTGGAATGCACTATCTCTCATACAGGGCCTCAAATCGTTTCATGTTGATGGTAGAGTGGTATATTTTGTTGTACACAATCTATGCCTAGGTAAAGTGATCTTACAAGCTATAGATTAGTCCTATTAGAAATACCTAAATATATCATGAAACACATGGATAATGAATTCCATATTCCCATTTATTTGGGGTTGAAATACTCTACTCATCCCCATATAGGTCCCAAATTCCTCGTGCAAGCCCCTCTACAATCTTGGAATAAACTGTGTGTCAGGATTAGAGATAATGGTCAATGAGACCCATAGAGGTTGAAAAAATATAGTGCATACAACCACCGTAAACACTCCACCAAACTCTACTCCATGATAACAATGAGATGTTTTAACTTCACGTTCCGGTCAAGAATAAAAAATATGATTCCATGGTATTTTTTTGATTGTTGAATTACTATCACAAATTCCATTGACATTCCATCCTGAATATACTCTAGGATCTCATGGTGCTACAAAAATCCTACCCAATCCTGCTGATCAGCCTTCACCATCTGACATGTGATTATTAGAGAGATGAAATCAACTACATTTTATCTCATGTTAGACCACCAAATTCTTTTTTGATGGTTTCTGTACATATTTAACTTATTTGGATTTAATATTGAATTAGAAGTTTTAAACTCCAACATCACATTCTCACACACCATTACAAGAACCTCCATTTGTCACTTGAAGAAGATGTGGTTATTCATTAATTATTAATATTTATCTAGTTAATATATTATGGATATATATTCATGTAACACTTCAACGTTTGTTTCTCCCAACAAAGAACCTATCACACACTCGAGTAGTGAATGATACAACACCCTCAACTGAAGAAAATTTATAGCCTATCTCTCTAAAAGGGTTGGCTATAAGGAAGCCAACTGCTTGATATCCATCTAAACCAAGGGATCCTTGGACTTCCTACTAATATAAAATGCTAATACATTTCCTTCCTCTTGAGTATAGACTATCTCAAAGTCATAGCCTTGCAAGAAAAATATCCAGATATATTGTCTCATGTTCATGTATCTATGTGTGAAGACATAGATAATATTCTGATGGGCTATGTAAACAATAAAGCACTCTCCTAGTTCATGTTTTGTATAGATATGACTATTTAGATTAGAGTACTTGGGATCAATAAGATCATATGTGTTTCCAGCACCCATAGTGTTTTTTGAGTTTTTATTGTGATTTTTTCATTGTGATATATTTATTGGGACAAGTCTATTATAATATTGGTTTATTCTATGTTCCATAGTGTGTTATGAAGTCCTAATATGTGAAAAGCATGGAGAAAAGATTTATAATCATGACTCATTAATGTGAATACAATTATACAAGTTCAATCAAGTTAGTGCCACAAAGATAAGATAATATCTTGACATGGGGGAAATAATTCAATTATTCACATGTTCAGATAGTTGGAGCTTTTCTATGGTATCATTTGAATGGTTGGATTACTATATATAGAAAGTGGTGTTCATGGATTTTTGGGTTTCACATCAACTCTTAAACAATAGAAGGTTCATTTTCCATGAGAGGTATCCTACAAGGGTGTTGTTTGGAACCCTCTTTCCTCTAGGTTTGGTTTTGAATTCTCATGGGAAATTATATTTTGATGGGTATGTTATGTAATGGATTAGACCTCCATGGTCCATTACATTATCACAATACAGTGTTTTGTGTGTTTTTGGAAGAAAGATTTTATCAATTTAAGATTTTTATATGTTTCTAGTTTTTCCATTGGTGATTAAGGGCATCGCTATGTTAGGGATTCAGTAGGATAATGATTAGTTGAGTATTTGAATCAGTAGGATATTGAATTGGTAGGTGAATGAATCAGCGAATCAAGGTGTCGGTAGGTTAGGCATCGGTAAACTGAGGCATAGGTGACTCATGGAATCGGTAGGTCAAGGCATCAGTGAATCTAGGAATCTATTGGTCAGGGCGTTGGAAGAATAATGCATCTATGGCTCAGGGAATCAGTAGTTCTTGGTATTGGTGACTCAGTCCATAAGTAGGTTGAGGTGTCGATATGTTGGGAAAAAGTGAGCCATGTTAGTGTCTTATCATCAGTGTATCATCTTTTGGTGAGTCATGTGTCTATGAATCACCCATCTATGGTTCATTTCCATTTTTCCTTGTTTTTCTAGTTTAACCCCTTTAACATATCCTTTGATGATAAATTAGTGAAATTCTATATTTAATGAGTTTTTGGGCTATTTCAAATGGTATTTATCTTCTAAAAACTGAATTCTTCCTTTCACTCACTAATCATGTGGTCTTGATCATGATTCATTTTTAATGGACATTAAAATAGTTTTACACATAGACTGAGGATATGGCCTTTCTAAATCTAAAATCATCAATTCCATTGAACCCTTATCATTTCTATTGGTGTCCAAAAAATTTATTCCCAATGGATTTTTGCACCTGTGGGTTTGATTTCTGTTCTGTTTTCCCAGAGACTATTTCTTTATACTCACATGAACTCCAATTTGGGCACAAGAAGGAAGTGTTTCTGATCATCTATTATTCCAAGTGGGAATCCCTGCATATCTCTTTTAATTTTGTGTCATGAGTGGTTGGTGTACTCATGTACCCTTGTGAATATAATTTCACCCAGATTTAATGAAAATAATAAGAAGTAATAAATAAGTGGTTGGGAAGATGGTGATGATCTCTTTTTCTTATATGTTATCATTTTTTATAGGCCTTATTCTTCTAAAAATTATGGCCATTGGTAGTCACAATATGGCCACAAGTATGACCTGTGAGTTATTTTTGTAGGAATTGGAATATAGTAAATCACATATACCCAGTTAAATAAATATATTCCATATTATCATACCTTTTCTATGATTACTCAAATTTTATCAAGTGGAATTAAAGCACAATTTTTTGATACATATTAATAAACCATTCCTTTTTTGTGAGGTTGTGTTCTATGTGTGGTTCTGTTTGGCCTTGTGTCTGTTCTGGTAGAGTGGTTTTGTGGTTGGGAGTGTGGTTGTGTGTATAGTGTAGTATGTGTAGTGTTTTAGAATATTAACCCTGTAAATTAGTTGCTTGTGTAATGGATTAAATTCTTATGAAGTCTGAATATATATGGGTATTGGTTGGGTAGGGGTATTTTGGATTGAGTTGTTTGATGTTAATGTTTATTGGCATGCTGGGACTGGTGTTGTTATGCATTGGGTCTACTGAGTGGGGTTGTGATGATGTGTATTTTGGGGGTTTACTTGTTGATAGTATGGAATGGGTGACAATACATATCTAAATGAAGGGGAAAGTGGATGAATGGGTGTCAAAGAATAATGAGTGTTTAAAATAACTACAAGATGGTTGAGTTATGTTAATTTTTATAAATGATAGTTGGAATGTATTTCATTACCTTGGCCCTTTCATCCTTGTTTTGATTTGGTGGTGGCTAGTTATGGTCTCTTCTCCTTATAACATTAGGAATGTTTAGAAGTTTTTTGGGTAGGTATGGAATAATAGAAGAATAAATTAATATAGCATAATGACAATTTGTTAAATAAATTGGTTGGGGGCATGTTTAGAGTTATGGATTGTAGTGAAGTGACATTCTTTTTTTTCACATATAGAAGTGACCATCATTCATGGAGTTACAAGCATGTAGTTTGGATGTAAGGGATGTTTTGGTGTGGGATGGTTGTTATTTTGAAATCCCATAGGTCAGACTGTGTTTTTTGTACATGTATATATACATGTAGTTTATTACTATTTTTATATACACCACACCTATGTTATGAACTTTGTGCCGAACACCCCCATTTTTATGGGGGAGTGTATTATTTTCCTACAACATTGTGGGAGGACATATGACTTGTTATTTACTCCTCCCTCCTCACCCTTATAGGATTTCGTAGCCCATGAATCTTCAGGAAGGTTGTTGTGTTTATTTAAAGGACTTGTTGTCTATATGTTAGGTGTGCATCCTATGTGTCTTCGAGTTGAGTTTTGTGGGAATTCACATGTTTCTTTGAGATGGGGTTGTGGTTTGTGTCCTAGGTGTTTTCAATAAACACATTATGTGGTATTATTCCCAAGCGTGTGTGGGAAGGTAATGATAGTGGGTCTTGTGTAAGAAAGGCATAACATCATGATGTTTACTATTAGAGATGAGTAAATAAACATTTTGAAGTGGTACGAGGTTCCCAATTATTGATGTTCTTACCACATTATTTTTTTAATTGAGTTGTCTTATATATTTTAAATTAATTGGTGAGGTTAGGGTGGATAATTTACTTTTTTATACTTTTTAATTTTTTTTGTTTTCTCATAGGTGTATTATTATATTTCCCCAAATTTTTCATGGGTGACTTCAGTTTTTACCCATTAACAATACATGTATGCACACCCTACACATATAAAAGTCTTTTCTAGTTTCTAGGGAGATTATGTAGACTTTGCATGGCCTTACTAGCTCGGATGGTGGGGAAGGTTGTTTTGTCACAGATTAGTTTAATTTTGGTACATACATTGGAGTTTTCTTATATTTCTTGATTATAAAATTGAAAAATAAATGTTGGATGGATTTTTGTTTCATTATAAACATGTTATTTGGAGTTTATTTAGGATCATTCATTTTATCTATTGATCATAGTTATAATTAAAAAATGGTAATTCCTCAAGTTTGTATGAGATTTCTATACCATTTCTGATTGTCTCCACCCTGTTGCCTATTAAAATAATGACTCGAGGTGGCGTTATATATCCTTTATCATTAGGTAGGAAGTTCTAGACATCATGTTCCCCCTTCCTTCAAATTGAATAAGTTGGGTCATGAAAGGAAGGGATAAACAATAATTACCATTTATATCCCTATATATGTAATTACATGTATAATATGATAATTCTATGAGAATTTTATTCTCTTCCCATAGAAGGAGGTGAATATGGTATACATTTCATAGAAATTAAATTAAGACAGAAAACAGATGCCTCCATTCTTATCATAAATTTTATGCATTCAACCCAATTTTATATAAAAAATTATTTAATATAAATATATTCTATAACCATGTTCATTCACCAGATTATAAATAATTTTTTTTATAATTTACAATTATCCGCTTATTAATATTTCGTCAATAAAATTAATGTTCAGGTAAAAACTGGATTATTTTCCATTCTTATTTGGGTTTAATAGATCTTGTTCTTAAAAATTTTTCATGGATAGAACATATCAAAGATACTAATCATGAAATTTTTATAATAATTATTGGTTATATAATATCATAAAATCATTCATACAAATCTATAATAAAAATTAAGTACAAGACTCTGTGGGGAAGGTTGTCCACACACAGTGGTGATGTTTTCACTATTCAATGGACGGAGAAAAATGTAAATAATAATTAACTTATAAAAAAATTATTATATAGTTTATGTTAAACATAATTATTAGAAATATCATTATTACTATCCATGTGAAGTAAAAATGATAAATAATACTCTCACATATTTTCATGGAGGAGGTAGTCCTTATTTATGTATAAGTGATGTTATCATTTTATAATTGATGAATGTTTAGAAATATGAAATTATAATTTAATTTGAAAATAATAATTATGTCTTAAAAATCATATATAAATATTATATTCATTATAACATTAAACTATGTGTCATGGTGATTGAAAATGGTCATATCATTATATGGATGTGGAAATCCATAAATATGCACGAGAAACAATTTTCATTTCACATTTGATATAAAGGATATGGAAAGTGGAGTATAATTCATCTGCTGAAAATTTAGTATGATTAATAGATATAATTATTTATTTTATAATAGATTAAAAAGTAATATATGAAGTATAAGAAGAAATAAACTGAAATAGGTTCGATAGGATGATTATGTCTTCCCCATTGACCTCCTTTAGATCCATTATTAAGGACCCATATAGCGGTATTTTAAGATGATTAGAACCTAATATTTATTAACATGGAATTTTATAAAATAATTGACTTTTTTTCAATATATGTGGATCCATGTGGTGTAGTTGAATGAGAGGATTGGTGCCTTTTAAATGTGATGGAATGGATGCACATAAAACTGAATGAAATTTTTAAATATAATAAAATAATTTTCACATGATAGTGGAATCATATGAAAATAATTTAGAATAAAATATATTATTGGGTATAAATAACATAAAAAAATAAGATATGGATATTTTTATGTCATGTGTTATTCTTTTTTAATTTGTTTAACCCCTTCATTTAACATATATTAATCATTATTTTTGTAATGAATTATTCAATATTGAATAGTTATAATTTAAACTATAAGTAATAAATTTGTCAAAAAATGATTCGGGAATAACATTTTCATCTATTTATCAACATTATTCTCTCCAATCATTTTTTATTGTTTTTAGTTAATTTAATAAAATATTATTTAACATAAACTAAAGTTCAAGTCATTTGAAGATCTATTTAAATAATTTGATTATAATGTCATCAATAAATAAATGGAAGTAGAATATATTTCATTTAACCATAAATATTAAATTATTATTAAATATAAAATTAAATTTTCACCACAATTGATCAAAATAAATTACAATTTTGTTTTAAAAAATATTTACATTATTTTATCATCTACATTAATAAGAACTGTTTCAGGGTTGTAAATTTTTTTAAGAAAATTATACAATAACAAAAAAAATATTTATAAATTACAATAAATTTTTTATTCTCAAAATATCATTTATTTTTATTAACATTATATAATTATCCCTCCAATAACATAGCATTAAAATATAAAATAAAAAGAGAAAAAAATTTCATTACTTTTTACTAAAAATATAATATATGTCATTATCAACTAAAAAATGATAAATATTGTCATAAAGTAAAAAAATAGATATGTATGGATTTAATAAACTCATAATATAGGTTAATGGATGGTTTTTTTATTATAATTCATCTTCACACTGTTTTAAATATTAATTGATCGAATTTACACTTTAATATGGTTATAAATATTTACCATAGTTACTATTAATAATTAAAAAATGGTTCCTATTTTCAAATTTCTATTAACATGTTTTCAAATATGGAATCCATTTTTAATGATCAGTTTTCTATGTGGTATAAATTAATTTAAATATAATAATGTAAAATGTGATGAAAAACAATCATTCAGTTAAGTTCTTTTACACAATATGAACATACATTAATTTATATGCATAATTATCAACATTACATGAATTAAAATTTATATAGATATAAATATATATATTAATTAACTTATATATAAAATATTCATAATTATATATTAAAAAAACTAAAATTCAAATTTATTATAAACTTATAAATTATTATTTAAAAGGAATTTTTTTTAAAAAATTAAAAATATTATTCCAAAATAAAATATAATGTTGATTACTATAAAATTACTTATTAATTTTTTGTAAAATAAATATTATATTAATATAAAATAAATGTAAATAGATTGTCACATTCCAATTAATTTATTTAAAGAAGAGAAATATAATTTCTTTAAAATGTGTTATTTTTCACTAGTTATTGTTCTTAAAATTACCACCATTTCATAAGAATATAAAATTTATTTGAATATTCCAAATAATAATAATTTTTTGAAATACTATTTATCAATTTGGATGAAATTAACTACAATATATATAGAAAAAATGTAATAAACTCTATTATTGATGAAATTTTTTTTTATAATAAAAAAATGGTGGAATAGATAATAGAGTAATTTTTTATTAACAAATAATCAATGATTTTTTATATAATATATATATATATATATGTATATGTATATATATATATATATATATTAATTTTTTGTTCTTATTTGTTTCTCTGTTTAAACATGTTAGAAATAATCGCAGCATTAAAATAGTCATAAATTAATAATATTTCATGGTTTTATTAAACTCAGTATGACATTTAATGAATGGTATAAAAAACAATCAATATATTGGTTGATAAAATATATTCTAAAATATCTTGGTGTTATATTCTATATTACATGATAAGAATGAACCACCTAAATTTTTATTTTTTCATACAATCATTCAACAGTTTCAAATAATTTTTTTTGAAATCCCACATCATATAAATGGATAATAAATCCACCTATTAATAGGGAATGTTATAATAATAGTGGATTCCTAAAATATAAAATAATATGGTTCCAAGATAATGTGATCAATAATGGGATTTTAATATATTACCATGATGGATAAATATAATTTCCCTGGAATAAAATATATCTATAGATTACATTTTCATTATTATGTTAATGTACAAAACCATTTCAATTCACGAGGGGCTGAATGACCAGCAATTCATTAGAAATAAAGAAAAATGTATAATACAATTATTTAAATATCAATTTTTGAATGTTTTGAGGATATTTTATTATCATGATATAGAATAAGAGAAAATATATATACATGATTTATTTCTATTTCCAAGAATAATTTTATCATTTGGTTGTTCTTAGATCAATTTCCACGTAATATTTTTCTCAGAATAATTATTATTAAACAAGATTTTTTCATTCTTAAAACACTAAAATTATTATTATTTGGATAATAAGATCCTTAAATTATAATAATTTTATTCCTTATATATTTATGTTATTACTAAAACAAAAATTATTAGAACAATGTATCTAATACAATACATTAAGCACTAAAACATCAATAATAACAGTCACTGCTACACTAATTTAATTCCATATGTTGTTAACCATAAACCATTTACAATATTTTACTTAGCAATTTAATTCCAAAAAATTAATATGTAAGATAACTAATTTTAAAAAATAAACATATCTATTATCCCTAAACAATATATGGTAACTCGTAACATCAAACAATAAAAACATAAATATCATTATCATACATTCCCTTAAAATTGGGTAATAAACTACTAAAATAACCCTAAAAAATATAAAATGTAAATGAAAACATAAATTCGGTGAATATATATTTTATGATTATTCCTTAAATAAAATTATATAATATACTCTATAAATCAAAAAAATCAATAGATCCTTAGTGGTTATCACATAAACCACATTTTCATAAAATCATTAATGAATACCATGGTCATAAATACTCGCAAATTTACATAATCAAAATCAATAATCTTTTTATTGAATATAAAAGTCATTATCTCTATATCAGGATCACATTAAGTGTTATCCTTCAGATAATCAAGTGTTTTTTATAAAATATATTATTACTACCTAATCACATATTTAGGAATTCAGTTCCATTTAACATAGGCTTGAAAATAATAATTCAACAACATTTGTAGAAATAATTTTGTAAGGCCATAATTCTTATCACAGAAATATCATAAATAAAACAATTCTATATCAAAATTAATTAATCCAAATATATAAACAATAGAGTTAATCTAATTAAATTATTTTCATAACATATGAACTTTTTTAGTATAGGATTTAGCTATTGGAATATTGAATTTAATTGGGTTATTCCCATGTTCCCCATTGATAATAAAATTAATCCCATGGTAATAAATTTTATTATTCCATGTATTTACACAGAGAATACATTTCCCTTACAATTGAGATATTCTCCTAGGGGATTTTTCCCATATTCATAACATGATGAAAATTGACCATTCTTTACTCTATAATCATTTCTTCTTGAAAATCGGTAGAATTAAAATTCCCACTTATTTTCTATTTTATGACATTCAAAATTTTTTATTATTTAACACATATATAAATATATATTTTAGTAAGGATAATAGTTTTTTTTCAATTCCATACTCATTCTATTTCATAGTAACATCTTTATGACATTATCTATCAATTTTTTTTGTTAAATCTATAACTCTTGGTTCTATAAATTGAATGAATCCAATGAGAATTGGGACATAAAAAATAATCAATGGGGAAATTTTTTTAAACTCGTGAATGTTAATTCATAACATGTATAAATCTTTGGACCTTCATTTCAATCAATAGAACATTATGTTGAACTTGGGTCATCATTGAACATCATCTATTTGAATCAGTCATAAATGTTTAAAATAAAAATGTGAGCTAAACTAATAATATATATTGTGAGTTTCAAGTGGGTTTTCTAGTGAAACTCCATTTGTAAGGCACCTAAATTATAGTGGGGATATTCAAAACCATCTTTTATAAGGTTATACCCTATAAATAAAACATTTCAAAGACCACATCCACATAAAGTATCCATATAGTGATTTATTATTAGTAATACCATATAATATATAACTTAAAATTTTTTTATGAATTTACCATATATATATGTATATCCCAATGGTTATCACTACTGTTCTCTAATGTTAATATAAATAATAACTCAACAATGTACTGATAATAATTGAGGAAAACCTATAATTTAATTCAAAAATATGATATCTTTTTGATGAGTAATTAATAAATCAAATAAAATTACACTCTTATAAGGGTAAATAGATTACTATACTTGTATTCATGTTTCATAAATATGTTATTTCATGATAAATAATTAATATCTCCAATAAATATTGAATCACATTTTAAAATTATATGAAATACCCAACTTAAAATAGTTATTCATAACATGGGGAAAAGAAACCTTAAAAGTTTGATCTTAGAGGCTCAATAGGTGTAAACATGGGATATCTCAACTATTGGTCAAATATAATAATATAATAAAAATAATTATTTGAGATCATTATCATAACAAAAAAGGTTCACAAGAAATTTTTCAAATATCATAGACATCTTTCATGGGAAAAAATATCATTTCAAATTAATAAAATGATAAAAGTGCGGAACCTTAAAAAATAAATCACGAGGGTTAATTTTTAATCAAATTCATAAAAACACATAATAATTGTGTGGTTTCATCCTAGTAATTAAAAGGATATCACATGCCAATGTTTTCAAACAAGACCATCATGTTATAGAATATTTGGAATCAAAACATTTTTACCATATCGTAGTATATCATAAATCAACAAATTTTTCCAATATTATATTTGATCTAAAGAATCTACTTATTTATCATATATTAAATACATCACATTTCCGATAATTATCTCATGATATTTAAGTCTTTACCTAATACACTAGAGGGATATAATCAGAACACCGATAAAATAATTAAAACGATACATATATGTGCGAAAAGATCATAAAACAATATTAAAAATCAATATATCATAGCCCTTGTAATATAAAAATTATTCAAAATCATTCTATAATTGTTTAAAGAATAACCCAAAAAAAATAATTAGTTTTCATAACTATTTCACCATAACATAATTAACCATGGTAGAAAATCATGTTCTAAATAATAAATCTTAATCCATTACCATCATCCATTCATAACATGAATGATATTTTATGGTATAATAACACTATATCAATATTGAATAATAATAATATATAAGGGATTTTTAATAAGATGAATAATTACAATAAAATTTAATTCAATAATTAATTTTAAATATATAAGATAACATTCTATATTGAAAAATTTTTAACAAAAAATTCATTCTATATTCATAGAATCCTTTTATTGAATAGTAAACATGTATATTTTGAAGTTATATAAAATGTAAAGAGTAAGTATTGTGGCGGGAATATCTATCTATGTAAAATACTTTATAAGAAAACATTTCTTTCTAAGATTTTTTAATAACAAAGAGGTCTTGGTCAAAAATATATTATAAATATTTCATACAAATATATTTTAAATTAATTCAATAATACTGAAAATAAAAGTATTGTAATATTACAAGTTATATTAATAACTTTTGTTAAACAAAATTTAAGATCATGTACAAAGATTAAAATTCATGTTGAACAATGATTAAATGTTGATTGTTATTATTTAAAACCATTTTATCAATCATTTTACATACCAGTTAGCTAAAAATGTTTTAATACATGAAAATTATATTAATATATATTTTATAAGAATATATTATTATTGTTAAGGATAATATCCACAATACCTCATGCATTAGAAATTTAGTATTGATAATCCTGAAAATAAATGAGTTTATTACATATACCATAATATCATTAGTAACTATTAAATCATAATCTAGAGAAAAACTAAATGAAACATTCAATACCAAATAAATAATAATATTAATGAGGAAATATATGAAATGATTATTAGATAAATATCATAATAATAAATATGTTTATAAAAAGAAGCATTTCATAATGAAACAATATCGAGAAAAAGAACCATTAACACTTTTGTGATTTATAAATCAAAACCTCTTGAAATATATAAAGTAGTGGTATTTGTTAAAACAAATTCATGAAACTAATAAATAATAAATCTCTTGTATTTTATATAAAAATCCTGAAAATATAAAAGTGGTAAATATTACATATGTCTTATAGATATAAAAATTAGAGAGGGGCCCTTACCTCATGTCTTATCTTGATTACAATAAATTCCAAACTATTGTATAATAAATAACTATTTTTTAAAAATCTATTCAAGTCCAATATTTGCCTATAAAATAATATTTATTATTTTTTTATAATTTCCAATTATCCCATTATTAACAATTCGTCATTAAATAAGAAATTTGGGTGAAAAACGATCAACATTCCATGCGTGTTTCAATTTTATGGATTCAGTCCAAATATATTCCTAATGGTTTCATCATATCTAGATTATTAATTAGGAAATATATATATTACATATTAATTATATATATAATTTTAATCATTCATCTATAACATTCATAAATCATAAACTAGATTACCTCATAAAAATGGTAGCCCATACATACGTAAATATATTGTTTTCACGTGTCGATCGATGTAAAAAAATGAATATAACAATTTAAATTTAAAGAATAATTATTAAATAATCTATATTATGTAACATTATTTTATATATCTTCATTATTATCAATTCACTGTGAAAATAAAAAAATTAATCACATTAATTCGTAGAGTTGGTAGTCTGCATATTCGGAAGAGTGACTTCAACATTATCTAATGGATAGAAAGTTACAAATGTAGACAATATAATATAAAAAATGAATGAAAATTATTTCATAAATAAAATACATAAATATTAAATCCGCTCTATTGTGAAACAATTTGTAATGGTGATGGGAAATCATGCATATTTATATGTGGATGTGGTATCCCACATAGAAAAATGTGATATTTCTTGCTGCAAAAATGCAGGGAATGATGTGAAAAATGGTTTAAAAATCATAAAAAAGAAAAATAATTATATTTAAGTAATCTAATTTGTTATTTTAGAATTAGTTCCATATAATTGGGTATGGTATATGGAGAAAAAAATTGAATGAGTTTTGGTTGAATGGTTATGTCTTGTTTATCGACCACCTTTAGATACATTCATTATGTCTATTGGAATAGTCTTTTAAGAATACGAATAAATATAATTCATGTATATGGATGTTTATATGATTATAAGGAATATTTTTGATGCATAAGGTATGTGAAAAGGTGTGTAATGAAATGATATGAGGGGTGTCATATTATAAGTGAATGAATTGAGGCACATAGAAATAATAAATAAATATATATATATATATATATATAATAAATTCATTTTCACATGATACTGTAATAATATTGAAATGATTTATAATATGTTATATTAAATGATTTAATGACATCATGTAATAAAATATACATATGTTTATGTGTTATTTTAAGAATTATGTTTTTTTACCCCATTGTTTACAAATTTTAACCTTAATCCCTATAAAAAAATCCCATCATAACATGTTGTAATTATACATAATTCTAAAAATTGGCTCATAAATGTCCAATGGATGAATTTTTTCTACATTTCACATCATATTTCACATCATAAACGATTTTAATGATTTATAAAAAATTTAAAAAGTATTATTTAACACAAAATTACTATTAATGTTATTTTAAGAATTATTCAAAAAATTGTACATTAGAGTCAACATGATCGTAATGGATTTATAATAAAGCCAATTTCACAAAAAATAATAGTTTATTACTAAATAAAAAAATATTTAGGGTGGAATATTCATCAATATAAATAAATTTTAGGGTTTTTAAAATTAATTACATTGATTTTTCTACTACATTCACATATATTGTGTGACTATTTTATAAGAGTTTAAGATAATGATGTTTTCAATAAAATTTAAAAATAAATTATCAATATATAATTAATATTATTATTTTTTTTAAAACATCAACTTTTCATGAGAAAATTATTTTTATTAATCAATTTACATATATATTAAATTTAACTACGAGAGAATGAAATTTTTTATTATTCATTACAGAAAGAATTTTACAGGTCATTAACAAAGAAAAAAGGTAATAAGTAGACAAATATACAAAAAAAGAATATTTTGTAAGAAAAAAAAATATAAAATAGGGTAAATTTGGGTTTAATTTGCATATTAAATCCTTTAAACCTTATTTTAAACATCAATAGACTTGATTTACCCTTTACGGTGGTTATAAATATTTATTATAATTATTGTACATGGTAAAAAAAATAAAGGGTCCTATTTACCAATTTTTTACATAATTATTCCAAATATTTAATCGCTTTTTAATGATTAAATATTCATTAGGTTCTATTTATTAACTACAAAATATTCCCACTAAACATTATAAATATTGTTTTTCTAGAAAATATAATTTTTATAATTATTGTATAATCATACATTAACCGTATTACTAGTAATAATCATTATAAAAATATAATTTCATGTAGATTTTTATATAATCATAAAATTTTATTTCAATAATTAATATCTAGATATTTAAATAAATATGATAGGAAAACTTTATTCAATAAAAAATAGATCTCTTAAAGAATATTTTCAAGTATAAAATAAACTTCTATAAAAATCAATTATAATTTGTATTTATAAAACCTCATTCATTAATTTTTGTCATATAAATTAAATTTATTTTATTCAGAAGATTGTAATGAACACAATACTGAAATTTTAAAATAGTTTTATATTTGATAGAGTAGACAACATGCAACACTGAGATTAAAAAACCATGACACATTATTTAAAACTTTTTATTTTAACATGATTTTATAACCGTGTAATTATATGGGTTAGTGGGAATTGGATTATCCATATTTATATTAAATTTATAGGTCATTATAAATAAATATTTATTGATTAATTCTCATGAACTAAATAATAAAATACAAGTAAATACATTTTATAAAATTTAATCAAACATGATTTTTATGATAGAATAATAAAATATTTTATTTCCAATTTAATAAAATTTATTTGATAATATGAAAATAATATTTTAAATTGGGATATCTTACTTTTCTTTATGTGAATTTTTTGCTTTTTCTCTAAAAGAATTTATTTTCTAAAATATATTTAAAATTAATTAATTTTATTAATATATAACTATTTATTTAATGATTTTTATAAGTACCATTTTTCTAAATTTATTTAAATTATAAATAGATCTAATATATTATTAAAAATTAAATTAATTTCCTTAAAATAACTTATATTATTGAATTTGGTATAAAAACATTTTCATATTTAAAAGGGATTTAAAAAAAACATTGTCATTGTGTTTTATATTTGAATCATATATTAATTTCTACCACTAATTATAATTTTATATTAAATAATTGATATCATTTTTTAATTAGATGTCCATATTTAGTAAATAGGTCCCATTTTTGGTTAATATGTGTAATGAAATTAGTAATTTTTGTTTCCATGGTAAATGAGAAACTGAGAAACAAATTATTAAAAATAATATGATAAGGATTATAAAATGTTGATAGAAAATTCAATAATTTTATTACATGAATAAAGAGCATACATATGTTCAGAATATTTGGCTATGTGTCCTATTTCCATTTTTATTTGTTTATAAGTATTAAAATATTTTATTTTAATAAAAGTTAAAAATGTTCCACTATTGTTTTTAGTAACAAAATTATATTTTGTATTTCTATAAATAGAGGATATAATATACTACAAGTAAATTTTTTAAATTTAATCTTTTAATCTTCATCATGGTAATTTTTTATAAAATTCATGGGAATAAATAGTAACTTTAAAATCATACACAATGATGATGTTGCAATTTTATAATTAATGAAAAAATAAACTAAATGATATTAAATTCCTTAAACTATTTTTAATTTATAAAGAATAATGTTGACCATGATTTTTATTAATGAATATGACATATTATAGTTGTTTGGGTGATTTTTTTTTGAATTCTGTTTTTTTTTCATGAGATTGTTAATGTCAAAATAAATGAATAGTTCTTAAATTAACAATATTAATATTGTTTTCAAATATTTTTTTATTAAATGATTTATAACTAAAAGAAATTATATTCTTCCAAATGAATTATACATTTTAATTACAAATTTAATGGTCCATTTATGGGTATTTATGTAATAGCCTGAGATTTTATGAGAAATATTATTTTTAATTACTTTGATGTCTTGTGTTTTATGCTACACCAAGATTAGCTTGTACTATATGCTACACTGTATTAGCTATCAGTATACACAACACTATTCTTGGGTAGTGTAACACAAAATTTCATGTTCGTTTTGTGGAAATTATTCTACTCAACATGAAGTATAGATTTTGTTTAATGTATAAATGAAATAAGTTTTGATTATGTTATATGCAACACCAAATGGAGATTTCACTACATGTACCCCTGACTTGTCTTTCATTACACACATTCAAGACCATCTTTAATAGCATGTGTAGTACGCAATACCAAGTATCACTAGATGTGATATTATTATAATATTATTATGAACTAGCCGTTATGAATAGTAATACCCAATTTTTGAAATTTTATCACTCAAAATGGACATCATTTTTGGTTTCGGAATATCGAAATTAGCTTAGGGTGAAATTTTGGTATTTTTCTATAAACATTCAATTTTTGATGAATATTGAAAACAATGGGTTACTATTTAAAAACCAACTTTTTATTTAAATAATTATTTATTTTATTTAAATTTATTTTAGGTAAAAATCGATACATAATACCAATATAAGTTCAATGTAATTCATTGGATTCATTTTATAAAAAAATTAGATATATAAAAATTTTATTAAACTTTTCACCGTCTTTTACCCATCTCCTAGGAGAATTTGAAAATTTACATAAAACATAATTTTAACACTTTTGTGAATGGAATTTAAAAAATCCAATAGACACGGTTGATGTTAGTAAGTATAATGAGGTTCAATGAGATAAAAATAAGTTGTGGTGAATAGTAACTTTTTACTTATATTTACCACGGTTAAAAGTAAATAGGGTAATTAAGGGTAAAAATGATATTACTATTACCCTAACACATGTCCTAATTCTATTGGATAAGTTTAATTCGACCAAAAACATCCATAGGAATAAAATATGACCATTTAGGTCCACATGGATAAGATTAGGACACTTATAATTATTATATTTTAAAAAGAGTTAAAATTGTTAAAATCAATGATTAATATATAAAAAAATTTTAATATAGGGTTATAAAAAAGATAAATTCGACTATAAATCTTAATTAGAAATCTAAAACGATTTCCCACATAATGTTAGTTTATTTATAATTTTTGGACATGAAATAAGTTAATTTATATATGACACAATGATGATGCAGTAATTACAATTTTAATTAAATATTAACATAATTGATATTATAAATACCCAAATGAATGTAATTTGAGACTTTTTATAAATTACACTAATTTTATAGGTTAATATGAAATGTTAGTATTGATTTAATTAACTTTTTTATAACTAATCAGGTAGTTATGAGTTTCAAAAAAATCAATTACCAAATAGTGTCAAAATTTATATAAAATTGTTTTTAAAATAAATATTATATTATTAATTGTTATTTTATTCCAAAAAATCTAAGGCTCAGCCACATGTCTTAAATAGGTATATATATTAATAATGAACCACTGGGGGTTCTATTGGCTTGTTATTGTAAGTTTATTAACCATATATTCTAAGAAAATAAGAAGACATAGTAAAAGTTAAATTATTTAACATAGAGTTAAATATAAATGATAAGGTTAAAATAGTAACCTAAACTTGTCCATATTCTATTGGATGAGAGTGATTCGACCCATACAAACCTTAGCTTCTAAATAAATCAATTTGGAGCTATTAAAAAATGAATATGACTTTAAAAAAAATAATATTTTTCGTTTTTCCAAAGGTGCCCCTCTCCTCCCTTATAATAGGGCACCTCCTTCCCCTCTTCCTCGCACCACTTTAAGCCATTAATATCGGCCAAAACCTGCCAATTTCTCTTCTCCACTTCCCTAGAAACATCATAGAGGTACTGGTCTTCTTTAACAACCAACCCTAGTGACCTAAGAGGAGGTTAAGAAGAGGCGCGTCAAAGAAGAGGTAATATCCATTACTGATCCTTTCCAATTTCATTCTTCTTCAACTTCATCTTCTTTAGTTGATTAATTATAAAGTAATAACACCAGTATTAATTATAAACTGATATGTTATTATAAATATAAAACATCCCCACTTCACCTTCTATCCATCCTACGGAAAACGAAATCACCGTGCGTGCGTATGTACGAAATACCGTCTCCACACCGTGGTGTAATCTGTTTTTCCACCAACACCTTAGACGGATGGGTATAATGGTGTAAATAATAACTATATATAGATACAATAAAATCATACTGATTTTGAGATATTTAAGAATCCACTCCTATTCCATTCAATAATTATGGGAATGATATAATCGCTCGTGCGTACGTACGAATCACTATCTCCACGATGGGATGAGATTCAATCTCCATGTTAACCATTAAATAATGATTAAAAAGTATATATAATGAATAATAATGGTATATATAACATAATAATGTTACTAGATTTATTTATATGTTATTTACTTGATTCCATTCAAGTGAATAAGGAAAGGAAAACAGTGTTCATGCATACGTACGGCCTACCGTCTCCATGAACGGTGTATTTAATTTCATTTATCTATATATTATATATATTTATACTGAATATATATGATATATAAATCAGGATGTATATTCTGGAAGTAATTAAATCATGATATATGTAATAATAATATCAAGAACAACAAGTCCAAACAAGTACGATAAATAAAACAATTTTTCCCAGAACGCTGCTTTAACATGAAATTTACAAAAGAACGGGTAATATAAAGTCACAAGTGAACCATACATGATAAAAATGAATATGATTCTGTAATAAGTCAATGAAATTATGAAAACCATTATACAGGAGGTTCGGATACGTACGAAGCATATCAAACCTAAGGTAAGGGATAATTATTTCAATCGCATTCTAATCTGAGATTGTTTATTCGTAAGTATTTACAGGGGTTATGTTAATATTCCATGTCCATGTTTTCTAAAAATGTTTTCATAAAATGTTTAGTATTATTCCATGTATGTTTAAAGTCATTTTTACCCTTTTATGACTTTTACAACAATGTTTGAAAGGAATCTTTCTTTTGTTTACCATATGAGGTACTTTTTGACTTTTCCAACAAAAGTACAAAGAGATTTTTTTAAACTCATACAGAATGAACGAATATTTATGATTTCATAACTCCATATTTTCAAGAAGACTACTATACATGATTTCATGAATTTTTTTTTAAATTTCTTTTAAAATTTCAAAGCATTTTGTAAAAAGAAAATGATTTTGAAGAAGAAAGTATATTTTCCTCAAGAATTCATTTCAAATGTTTTATCCAAACCATTTTCCAAATAATATGACATTATATCATATGGGAATGTTTCAAGTATAATGTCTCTATGATTTACATGGTTTCACTTTTCTTATGATGAAATATCCATTGGTTTTATATGGATTATGTGATGATGGGATGATGTTTATGAAAACCATTTTATTCTTTGGGTTATGATGAATGTTTCAAGATTATTTTTTGGAAAAAGTAAGAATGACTTAATTATGTGATGGGTGGGACCTATATCTACCTCCAATTTATTGGGTAAAGATTTATATATCACGAGATAGACATGGCTGGATTGGTAAGTTAATCTGGTTTAGTGTTACAGAATGAAATGAGGAGTGAACTCGATTCAGAAAGGGACTTTGTCCACTAAAATGGTCTTGGAAGCAATGCCTTGGCTACTATGGATATCATAACATGTGATTAATGGTTTCCAAAATTACATGTTTTATTTTCAAGGCTATTTCCTGAGGATTAATGTTCCATTATGATATATGCCTTATGTACTTCCATGATTTATGTCTTTTCTCATGATTTTGATGTTTAGATTTTATGCTCATGTTTTTGCATTCAAATGTTTATGGATTGCTTTATGTTCTCTATGTTTACCCTTACTGAGCATTTGAGGTCACCCTTTATATGCTTTATTTTCCCTGGGATATAGAGAAAAGTTTTAGGTAATAAAACCATAGGGGAAGATCTTTATAGGAGATGTTGAAGATCTTTCACAACGATTAGAAGATTTTGTTCTGAGTTTCCAAAGACACTAAACCATTATGATCCTTGAGTGATGGTTCTTGTTATGTATTAATTATTTTGAAAAAGTAATGTAATGTCCATGTATGTCAAGATGTGGGTCTCTACAGTTTGTATCAGAGTAAAGGTTTAGTCATCCTTTGGAAACTAGGATGCGAAAACTTTAGTGAGATCCCTAGAGATATTTCTGAGGTATGTCTAGGGATGTCCCTAAGGTTAAGTATAAGTATAGGTTATAGTCCTAGAATTACGGTAACGATATTAGAAATAAACCTAAGTTGTTAGATATTGATGTTACTCTCTCTTGATTATGATTTTGGCCTCTCACACTATTCTTTTTGGGTTTTAGAGAATGAATGGAAATAGGAAGATTCACGATAATAGAGGATATGATAGACAATGGAATAATATTTTTCATGAGATGCCAAATGAAATTGGATCTGGAAGTCGACATATCATTATTATTCCTAATCAGAAATCTCATAATATGATCAATAATCTCAACTCTGGTAAGTTTCCCGACTCAGATAATAAGGGAAAGATGGAGTTTCATGACGATCATAGAGGAATGAAAGTTCAATTTCCCTCATGTAAATCACATGGGAAGATGAATCAGGGAGATTGTTTGAAAGGAACTTGAAGATGATTTGGGTGTCGAAAAGAAGGAAACAAATCCAATAAGTGAAAAGGAAAATGTTCAGTTAACACCATGGACAAGGATAATGGTATTTCTACGACATAAACACTGATTAAATGTTTTCAATGTGGAATGTATGGGCATTATGAAAACCAATGCCCTAAGGGAAAGTTTCATAAAGATAATCAGCAAGGTCATATGAGTAGTATTTATGATGATGATAATGAAGAGACTACAAATGATATGTGAGATGAAAGAATTATGGAATCTTGGTCAATGGCTTAAGAAGGTAGTGGAATGATTTTATATTTATCAAGAGTAATGTTGTATAGGTAAAGGTACTATGGAATAAAGACACATCTAAGGATTCTCACACTATTGTTTTTCCTAATGTATTTGAAAGTATATGTGGAATGGTTATGGTAACAATGAAAGGTTATTCATATATTTTTAGAAAGAAGATGATATGCGCATAATGAAGGGATAAATAGATAATGAAATGTTTGATAGTATTCATGATCTCATGACTGATACAAGGACAAGTTATATAATGGTTTGTGTATATAGAAATATTGGGATTTTGGTATGTAGAAATAGTTAACTTTTGACAGCATTCATGTTTTCACTAAGGTTCAACGGGTATTCATTTTTCAAGAGATTACATGATTAAACTATTAACATGTTTGGAATGTGACCAACAAGATATCTCAAATGATATATGGGGGATAAATGATGGTATTCACATGCTTGGTAAAGGAAATTTCATGTAATTCTTTTCTTTATACTATGAGCTTAGACAGAAGAATTTTAGATAAGGCTAAAGATTGGAAGGGATTATGTTGGATATATGTTAGTAATGATTAGGTCTAGAAATTTTTAATATTATTTTTTTGGAATGTTATAATAGCACAGTTTTAGAAGAAGGACAACCTGTAGGACGGGCGACAACCCATCGCGCCGGACAAGGCTATGGGAATCGAACCCAAAACCGAAGTGTGAAAGGTCTTTATCGCCTACGACATACCTACAAGAAGTCTCTGGTTAGTAGAAACTAGTTTTATTTTATTAAAAATATGATAGATAAATTATAAGTCCATTTTTGAAACGATATACGATAGATGGACTTATGTATATAAATATTGGAAACCATTTGTTTGAGATAGATGGAATGACACATCATTCTATCACATGATCTGCTAACACTTCACGAATGACAAATTCATCTTCATTTCTTAATGAGATGAAGTGTAAATTGTTCAAGGCACGAACAACGGTGAGATAATATCGAAATAAATTAAGTATTCCTTTTAATTCCAATTATTCATCATTATGGAAATGATCTTAAAAACCAAAATTTTGTCCTAGTGCCCTCACATCCGATGAATAAGATGGTACCTTAAATCATCTCAAATTTATGGCTTTGTGATTATTGCCTTTTTTATAGATATGTTCTCTACCACTCTCCATCAGAACATGATGGTTAGATTTCTCTTCCATATCCATATTTTCACCTATGTTCTCCTATATGGAAACTAAGTGATGAGTTAATCTGGGTAACTGTTGCATTTCAATCTTTCCTTTTTAAGATGACGTTTTAGTATTCCTTTTTACGATGTGGGTTTCTATGAATAGAACTTTCAAGTATTAAACCATTTACAACCCCGAAAAATTTTGAGGGAGAAATTCATTTTAAGGGGGGTAGAATGTAATAGCCCAAGATTTTATGAGAAATATTATTTTTAATTACTTTGATGTCTTGTGTTGTACACTAAACCAATATTATCTTGTACTATACACAACACCGTATTAGCTTTCAGAATACGCAAGGCTATTCTTGGCTAGTGTTACACACAATTTCAAATTCGATTTGTGGAAATTATTCTACACAACATTCAGTATAATTTTTTTTAATGTATACTTGAAATATGTTTTGATTATGTTATACGCAACACTAAACGAAGATTTCACTACACGCAGCCCTGACTTGGCTTGCATTACACACAATCTAGACCTTCTTCGATAGCGTGTGTAGTATGCAATACCAAGTTTCACTAGATGAGATATTATTATAATATTATTATGAACTAGCCGTTATGAATAGTAATACCCACTTTTTGAAATTTTATCTTTCAAAATGGACTTCATTTTCTGATTCGGAATATTGAAATTAGCTTTTGGTGAAATTTTGGTATTTTTCTCAAAACATTCAATTTTTGATGAATAGTGAAAACACTATGTTACTACTTAAAAACCAAATTCTTATTTAAATAATTATTTATTTTTTTTAATTTTATTTTAGGTACAAATTGATATATAATACCAATATAAGTTCAATTTAATTCATTGGAGTCATTTTATAAAAATTTTAGATATATAAAAATTTTATTGATCTTTTCACCGTCTTTTACCCACCTCCTAGGAAAATTTTCAAATTTAGATAAAACTTAATTTTACCACTTCTGTGAATGGAATTTCAAAAATCCAAGAGACACAGTTGATGTTATTAAGTAAAATGTGGTTCAATGAGATAAAAATAATTTTCCTTGAATAGTAACTTTTTACTTTTATTTACCACGATTAAAAGTAAATAGGGTAATTAAGGGTAAAAATGATATTACTTTTACCATAAAATAATGTACTAATTCTATTGGATAAGTTTAATTTGACCCAAAACAACATTAAGAATAAAATACGACCATTTAGGTCAACTTGGATAAGATTTGGAAACTTATTATTATTTTATTTAAAAAAGAGTTAAAATTGTTAAAATCAAAGTTTAATAACTAAAACAATTTTAATATAGGGTTATAAATAAGATAAATTGGACTATAAATATTAATTAGAAAGATAAAAATATTTCCTACTTAATGGTATTTTATTTATAATTTTTGGACTTTAAATAATTTAATTTATATATGACACAATGATGATGTAGTAATTACCTTTTTAATGAAATATTAACATAATTGATATTATAAATACCCAAATAAATGTAATATGAGACTTTTTATAAATTACACTAATTTTTTAGGTTAATATCACATCTTAGTATTTATTTAATTATCTTTTTTTGAACTAATCATGTTGTTATGATTTTCACAAAAATCAATTACAAAATAGTGTTAAAATTGACAAAAAATAGTTTTAAAACAAATATTATATTATTAATTGTTTTTTTATTCTTAATAATCTATGGTTCGGCCAAATGACTTATATAAGGATATATATATTAATAATGAACCACATGGGGTTCGTTTGACTTGTTATTGTATGTTTCTTAACCATATTGTGTAAGAAAACAGGAAGACACTATAAAAGTTAAATTCTTTAACTTAGAGTTAAATCAAAATGATATGGTTAAAATAGTAACCTAACTTGTCCAAATTATATTGGATGAGATTATTTCTACCTATCCCGACCTTAGCTTCGAAATAAATCAAATTTGAGCTATTAAAAACCGAGTATTACTTTATAATAAAATAATATTTTTGGTTTTTCAAAGGTTCCACTCTCCTCCCTTATAAAAGGGCACCTACTCCCCCTCTTCCTCACACCACATTGACCCATCAGGCTCTGCCAAACCCTGCCAACTTCCCTTATCCACTTCCCTAGAAACATCCTATAGGTACTGGTTTTCTTCAAAGACCAACCCTAGTGCCCTAAGAGGAGGTTAAGAAATGGCGCGTCAAAGAAGATGTAATATCCATTACCGATCCTTTCCAATTTCATTCTTCTTAAAATTCTTCTTCTTTAGTTGTTTCATTATAAAGTAATAAAAACAATATTAATTTTATACTGATATGTTATTATAAATATTAATCAACCCCATTTCACCTTCTACCCATCCTATGGAAAAAGAAATCATTGCGCGTGCATTCGTACAGAATACCGTCTCCAAGCCGTAGTGTAATCTGTTTTTACACCACCACCTTACTCGGATACATATGAAGTATATTGTACCTAAGGTAAGGGATAATTATTCCAATCTCATTCTTATCCGATATTGTTTATTCTTAAGTATTTACTGGGGTTATGTTAATCATCCATGTCCATGTTTTCTAAAAATGTTTTCATAAAATGTATAGTATTCTTCCTTGTATGTTTAAAGTCGTTTTTACACTTTTATAACTTTTACCATAATGTTTGGAAGGAATCATTATTTTGTTTACCATACGAGGTACTTTTTTTACTTCATTGACAAAATTACGAGGAGAAGTTTTTTTAAACTTATACGGAATGAACGGATTTTTACGGTTTCATAACTCCTTATTTTCACGAAGATTACTATACATGATATCATGACTATTTTCAAAAAAATATTTTTCTTTTAAAATTTTATATCATTTTGTAAAAAGAAAATGATTTTGAAGAAGAAAGGATATTTTAATCCAGAATTCATTTCAAATGTTTTATCAAAACCATTTTCCATCTAAGATGACATTATTTCATATGTGTATGTTTCAAGTATAATGTCTATATGATTTACATGGTTTCACTTTTATTATGATGAAATATCTATTTGTTTTATATGGATTATGTGATGATGGGATGATGTTTATGAAACCCATTTTATTCTTTGGGTTATGATGAATATTTCAAGTTTATTTTGTGGAACAAGTAAGAATGATTTCATTTTGAGATGGGTGGGACCTATATCTCCCTTCAATGCATTGGGTAAAGATTTATATCTCATGAGATAGACATGGCTGGAATGGTAAGTTAATCTGGTTCAGTGTTACAGGAATGAAACAAGGAGTGAACTCGATTTAAAAAGGGACATTGTCCACTAAGATGGTCTTGGCAGCAATGCCTGGGCTACTATGGAAATCATAACATGTGCTTAATGGTTTACACAATTACATGTTTTATTTTCAAGGCTATTTCATCAGGATTAATGTTCCATTATGATATATGCCTTACATACTTCCATGATTTATGTCTTTTCTCAATATTTTGATGTTTAGATTTTATGCTCTTGTTTTTCCATTCAGATGTTAATGGATTGATTTATGTTCCCTATTTTTACCCTTACTGAGCATTTGAGCTCACCATTTACATGTTTTATTTTCCCTAGGATATAAATAAATGATTTAGGTAATAAAACCAAAGGGGAAGATCTTTATGGGAGATGTTGAAGATCTTTCACAAAGATTAGATGATTTTGTTCTGAGTATCCAAAGACACTAAACCATTACGATCCTTGAGTGCTGGTTTTTCTATGTATTATGTATTCTGTAAAAGTAATGTAATGTCCATGTATGTCAAGCTTTGGGTCTCTACAATTTAGTAATTTTATAGGAAAATTATTGCCCATTGAGTGTATAAAATTTTAATAGTTTATTAATTGTAAAAGAGGATACTGAGAGATGAATACTAATATATATGGGTGAAAACATATAAAAAACATTTTATAATTTTATTGGAGAAAACAATTTAAACATTTATAATCCTTTATTCCAATTATATAAATTTAGTTATATTTTAACCAGAAAAATAATTTATATTAATTTAATATTTTAATAAATTTGAGAAGTTCTCATTGACTCAATTATAAAGGGAAACCACATACCTTGCATATTTACACCACATATAGACTTATAGATCCAAAAAACACATAAAATTACTTTTATAAACATAATTTTCAATTTTATTTCCTTTCATGAACATACAAAATAGAATCCATAATTACCTTAAGAAAATTTCTAAAGGGAGTCCACTGATAAAGAGGTAATCTTCCGTACCAACCATTTCATGTTTATTTTTTATTCTACATTAATTTATTGTGTTTTAATAATGATAAAATAATAAATACATCATAAAAAATATACCAAAATGTTATTATGGTTACTTTAAAACTATAATCTATCATTTTTCAATCCTATAATATGTTAAAACATCACTTGTTCACACATATGTCTTTCGTTCTTCACTTTTGTTGAAATTATTTTTTCATCATCACCATACATGAATAGCTAGAATATGTAAAAATTGTGTATATATGAAATTTATTAACCAATTATACCCCTATTATAATAATATTATATCCACTTTATTATATTCAAATATTTTGGGAATTAACGATTTATTTCTAGTGTAAGTGTAGACAACCACCTCCACAAAGCGATGTGATTCATTTTTCATTATTATATAAGTTGTATTGTATTAAGGATATATTTAAATTATATATATGATATTTAGTATATAATAAAGATTATTTAAATTTGAAATATTATTTAGGGTTATTTTTTCACCTCTATTGATACGTAAAAACAACATTCATTCACACTTATGGTCTGTCGTCTCCATGAATGGTCTAATTCATTTTATATATTTATCTTTTATTGAGGGATATATATATTTTTATAATTAATATTATAGAAATTTAATCATTTATAACACTATATTGATCATTAAACCTTAATCAATGTATAAGGTATGAAACTATCGAACCAAACCATACAATAAAAAGGAAGCAATTACTACCAAAAACATTGATTTTAACAATGAATTGGTAATATACGGGTGATAAAATTTAATAATTAAATAACACATGGAAATATATGTATGATTATATTTATTTTATATATTTTTAATAAATATATCTTTATTATACAAGAGGTTCTACAACATAAAATTGAAATTAATTCTAAGCAATAGGTGTATTTAAAGAAATAATCATTATTAAGGAATGTTTGTTTTTATGTCTCAAATGATGAATATTTCACATCCATGTCTATGTTTTGGAAATAAATATTATGTTTTTTAGGATCCTACAATTTTTTTTAAATAATTTCCTACCTGATTATATTTTTACAATTTTTTTTAAAAATAATCTTGTAGTTGTTTTTCATATGTGGAAATTTCTGGCATTTCTTACTAAAGTGTGAAAGAAATATTTTTTGACGTATGTTAAATGAAAAAATTTCCAAAAACAATGATTCCTAAATGATTTTAGATTTATTTTACATGTTTAATATTTTATATTCAATGAAATTTATTTCTTTATTTATTAATATATTTCATATTTGGAAAATTAATTTTTTTGTAGATATGGTATTTTACTTGAGAAATTATCAACTATTTTTTTAAATATTTAAATTTATGTCAGAATTATTTTTTAAATATTATATTTAGGATATAATTATACAGTACCATACACCATATTTTTTCATATTGATTAATATCATTTTTAGGGAGGTTATTTATTGAAATTTTTAGGGTAGTTCTTCTAGTATGGACAATTATTGATTTCTAGGGCATGTGGATTCAACTATAATATATATTAATATGAGTAATGGGTTTGACATAGTATGTAATTAATGGGGACTTACATATCCCCTATACTCATCAATTGGTCTTATGAGATAAGATATCTTGGTTTTTGGAAGTGGTTTTACCAATTAATTCAGATTTCATTTCTCTAGAACTCGTTGATATTTTCAAATTTCTTGGTTGATACCTAGATTGTATTATTCAGATGTTTATAATTATGAAAATCATAATTATAATTTAAGATAATATATTTCAATATAATTTTTTCTATTTTTAATCCATTGATGAGTTTCTACCTTTTATGATTACTTATATGTCATTACCTGATCTTAATATTTTATTATAATATTATTCATTCATTTTTAGTGCCTTAAAATTGCATACGCTTACTGAGTATCTAAGATCACCCATTTCTTTTTTATTATTTTTCCCATGATTCTATGACATTTTTTGTATTTTATATAATGGTATATTCTATAAATTATAATTTATTCTTGACTAAAATAATTTTATTTTAATTCATGTTTTCAAATTTAAGCTATAATTCTATTATGTATATAGTTTTCTAATAAAAAATAACTATTTTGTCATTTTCAATTTAATTTTTTGATGATTTATCAAGACAATAATGTTACAATACATTGCGCTCTATTGGGGTTTAGTTATTTATTGTTTTTATTATAGAATGTTTAGTTGATATTGTGGATAAATATATTTAGGAAAACAATTATTAAAGAAATGTATCCCAATAATAGTCATTGAAAGCATTCCCAATGAAACCATTATTATGAATTTTAAATTATATATACATATATTTTAAATATATTTCATGTGTTTCATTAGTTTCAAAATAATACATTATAATTCATGAAGTTAATATCAAATTTAGTACATTTAATTGTTTAGAAAAACATACAAGAAGAAGGAATGGTAATTGTCTCATTTTCCATAGTAAATGTATATATTTTCCTTGTATGAGTTATAATGAAGATATAATTGGAGCTGAAAAAATTATGACATTACATAGGTATCCAAAATAATTTTATAACAAATAAAAATTCACATATGAGGTTACCTACTAATACAAAAAGTTATGTAACAATATTATACCTCTTCATGCATCAGAAACCTCCATCACTCAATGAAATTATATATCCACTTTTCGTTGAGAAATTTCTAATTTTCTTATAGAAGATATTTATTTATTTGGGTATTAATGACATGGAGATGTTTTTCATGATATTTAGTCATCACATAGGGGATGCAAATAAATTACAGTCATTCATTGTAAACACTAAATAGTTAAAGGAAATAATGATTCCAATATTGAAGGATTTTAATGAAGTCTTCTTCGAAAAAAAACATTTTTCTTGAATAATTAGATATAAGTATATTAAACTCATGATTCTCAGTCAAAAATAAAAAAATAATGTTTCTATGAATTTATACAAAATTACATTGTTTTAATTTCATGTTTTTGGATTTATGTTTAATAAAAATAGTAATATTAAATTATTCATTTGATGGGTTAAATCAATTTCATCGAATAGTACTAGTAACCCAAACATTTTTATCATGCATGGAAAAAACCTCATGTGTTATCAAGACAATGAAGTAATGTTTTGTGTCCTATGTATCTAAGGATAATCAATAAATAAATATTATTACAAGAAAAAAATGTATAAAGAGTTTATGAGAAAATAGAATTGTTCAATATGTGATTATTGTGGACGGAAACACCCTTGTACATGCTTAAAATAAAAGAGACATTATTTTTAATTATGTGTATAAATTCCCCAAAGGATGTAATTACAAGGGAGAAAAAGAGATATAAATGTTGTATACTAAAAATATAATGAGATTAGACAATATGGAAAAAAATTTCCATTATGTAAAGGGAATGTTTCCTTGAAAATGACAATAGAGAAAGGCCTAGAATATTTGATCTTTAAGATAATGTTACTGTTACCCAAGAAGTGGGGATGGGTACATTAATCATATCATCAATATTATACAATGATTTAAAATATTATATAAATTCAAACTCTTTTATATATTCCATGGTTTCAATGAAAATTCGTTATTTTCCTATAATAATAACAAAATACTTATCAATCGTAACCCTAAATGGATGTCTCATCATGACAAGGATGTGTATGATAATTCCCATTATATTTGAAAAATGTTCCATATTTTATTAATTTATAATGATTATTATATAATATTCTGAGAAAAACCATGATATGTGAAGAATTTAATAATATTTTGAAAAAATTAATTTCAAGGATAAGAAATGTATGATTCATGATGAAGATGTACAATTCCACATGTTTACATGTCATATTTCATCCTTATATTCATGACTAGATCCAACCCCATTATATTTTCTAAATTAATTCTATCAGAAATATGATCAAACATAATATGTTGATGTAAATGGTAATCATCAAATTTATGATATACCTGGTTTACCAGAATACATTGATATATTTCTTGAGTAATTAGATGGACATCCAAAGGAGCATGAGATTGGGTTTTCAAATAATTCAATACTTATTGAGATGCATATTTAAAATATACCCTATAGAACAGAATCAATGAAACTAATATAATTGAATAAAAAAATACATGTGTCGTGAAATAAAAAATTTATATGTTGTAATATTAAACCTCGGGGAGACCTTATTCTTTTCGTTAAGAAAATTATGGATCTATATGGGTCTCCATTGATTATAGGGAAGTTAATTTTATAATGATAAATTCTATTTTACATTTTAAAAACATTAAATAATTAATCGATTATATTTATTTAGAATTTTTTTTTCAATTATTTATCATCTTTTTATTTATGACAAGTTGCGATTATAGTTTCTAGATATTCTGAATAATGCATTTAGAATATGGTATAAACATTCCATTACTACAGTAACTACATTTGGATTGACTAATGATTCCCATATTTTTATAGAACTAATTAATATATAATTAAAGGAGTATATTAATTATATTTTTTATTTCATTTATTGATTACATCATTGTTAACACCAAGAGAAATGGGGGACATGAAAATCACATGAAAATAAATCTTGAGAATCTTAGGAAAAAATATCCTATGATAAATTTTTAAATTTTTAATTAGGGGTTTATAAAGTTACATTGATTGGAAATATTTTCTTTAAGGTATGAATATTAGTTAATCCATTTCAAAAAGGTGGACGAATAATTACCTATACCAAAAAACATAACTAAGGTAGATAGTGACATTATATTTCTAGGTTACTATATATTATTTTATTAAAAAAATTGTGATTATCTATCTCATTATCAAAGAATATGAATAATGGAGTTTAGTTAATTTAGAATGGACAATCTTAATACATTTTTGAAGAATTGAATTTGGGATTGGTAAATTATCTTATATTGACTATACTATCTCAAAATAGTGTATTTTTTATATATAGTTATGCATCAAAAAAGATACATGGTTTTTTCCTTATGCAAAATGATATTGTTATTTCATATTTATTTATATGGTAAGTAATCATGAACAAGACTACCACCACTCATGTTTTTGAGTGAGCATCCATAATCATTGTATCCAAGATATGAAGACACAATCACTATATTGAATGATGTGAAATGTAAACATTTTATGAAGGTATGAAATATATCTATTCAAAGAAAGAGATCAAGATGTGGAAAATTATTTAGATCAATATATGAAAGAATAATTATTTCTTTTTACACTACCATTTAGGGAAGGAAAATAAGGAGTAAAATGCATTCTGTCGAAATGATCATGGATTATGTGCTAAAAAAATGATAGAGTGGGTTCATATACTCATGGATATTGTAATGATGGATATAGAAATTATTTAGGAAGGGAAAACATCACTCAATTCTAAAAAAATTTCAAAGCCATATCATTGGAAAAGATAAAATGTTTTTTGTGCAACTATGGGAATTCATAAAAGAAACTTATAGCCATAAATGATGAAAAATTGGTCGAGTTTTTATTGATGATAATCTTAAATTTTTTAAATATATTAGATGTTCCATCTATACCTTATTTTAAAAAGAAATAATTAAATGATTCTAATAGATTGAATTATTGTTTATATATTTCTGATATTAGTATTTTAATGATATTTGATGGATAATTATTAGTGGGTTAATATGAATCAAGAACCAAATTATTATCTATCAGTAAGTTAAGTTTTAAACTGGTTAATGCTAAAATAAAGCATGTTACATCATTCAAACAACGACATCCTATTATAACATGAAAATGGGATGAAATCTTTATGTACATTTTCATTATATTACTGATGAATAATTTAATGAATTATAAGGCATGGGTTATTGTTCACCAACATACCAAATATGCACATTTCTTCTCTATAAGTGAAAATTTACCTCAGGAGCATCATGAGATATTTCTATATTAATTAAGTAGTATGACTTTATGGTGAACCTCGTTATATTTTGAATGATTGTGATCCTTGATAAACATAGAAATTAAGTAAAATTATTTTAAAGTCCCCAACTAATGATCATAAACTAGGAATAATATACCATCCTCAAACTGATGGTCATTTTTAAAGGACTATGAGAAAATAATATGAAATTTTGAGGACGTTCTCACCTGACATTAAATATATGTTGGATAATTATTTACCTTTTATATAATTCTAATATAACAATATACTATATTATATTCCAAAAATTTCATCGTATGAGTCATTATATGAATCTATATAACATACAAAAACTTGTTGGGATGATGTTGGTAAAAATAATCTTGTATGCCTAACACTTCTGAAAGAAACAACAGAATAGGGAAACACTATTGACACCCATGTTAGAATATATCAATGTATAAAAAAGTGACATGATAAATTCTCAAGGATGAAATTGTAAATTTATGATTCAAATTATATATTCTTGTGGGCATATCCATGAAACGATGTTGTAAGATTTAGTAAAAAGGAAAAATGTACCCCATGTAAGTCAGAAATTTTGGAATTTTATAAATAATTTTAGTTGTGGAATAAATTTGGTAAATTACACATATCCTCTATAGTGTATATAATTTTTTTCATATATCATTTTTATGTATTTACATGGAAGACCCAATACTTTTTATCACTTATAATGAAATATAATTTTAACACTATTAATCTTACAGTAAGAGCCTATCCATATTTTGAAATTACTGAGAATGTGTTCAAAAATTAATTGACATAGACAGGAATGGTACTTTGGTGAAATAATCATATTTAATATACAATGTGGGAACCTAAATATGTTTTTACAACAAACTACAAAAATTTATTCACGAGATGACATTCAATAAATTTAAAGGGCGTATTTTTTCCAAGAAGGGAATAATGTTTCCCCCAAAAGATTTTATGATTTGTTTATTTTTAAATAAATATAAAGGTATTGATATATTTTGGTGTATAAAAACATGATATTTTAAGATAATTGTATGTTTGACTGCATATAAAACATGTAACATAGAGCGTAAATGAATCGTGAAATGCTTTTAAAATATCATTACATTAACATATCCATTATCTGTTTTATATAAAATTGGATGGTATGAATATAATTAGCCACATTATGAAGTAATTATAATGTTATTAAACTATAAAATTTTATTCATTTACACTATGGAAATAAATATTAAAATATTAGTAAAATCAGCTTATATGTAATCTTAAAAATTTGATATAATTATATAATTCATTTTTTCACTTTTGTCAAATTCAGTTGATAAAATTAATAAATTTTATTAAATAATGATATCAAAATCTTCTCGGTGTGAATTTCTAGGATTTTCTAGGAAATTTTTTATTTTACATAGAATTGTTAAAAAATGACTAATTTTACTAAATGTAGTAATTTTTTTCAATAATTATAAAGAGATTATTTTTTAAAAAATTCATTACATTTAAAATTACCTAAATTATAATATTAATATACAATTTATCTTCATTTGAATAACTTTGTTTTCTTAATCTAGTGTGCATAGACTATTATACTTAAGATGGAATTTTTTTTAATTTTTTTCATTTTAATATAATATTAAATTGATAAACATATTTTAATTTGATATTAATGAACCGATCCCATAATTTTCATCATTATGTCTTATTTATTTTAAATATCTCCCATTTATTTTCATTCAATATGAATTGTATCATATTTCATATCTATTACCATGGTAAAGGGTAAATAGGTTATTCAATTGATAAATATAATTCTATAAGGACTATAAAATGATGCTAAAACTTACCATAATATCATTGGATGATTTTATTTCAAACATAATAGCAAAATATTCCGTCTAATTTACTTTTTCCTCATTTTAGTGAAATTATTTCCTTCTTAATATTTTATGTTATGAAATGTCAAAATTGGAACACTCTCATTTTTAATAACAACAATATATTTCATAAGTAAATAACATGAGTTTATGTGAGGTTATAAACAATCATATGAATTTTTAATGATATATATTTATCATGGTAATTTTTTTTTTTTTTTTATACTTAATTATCATAAATTCTTTGACATCATTTACATAATAATTAATTATTTAAGGAAAATATAAATTATGATATTCAAATCATTAAAAGTGTGATAATTTTAAAGAAGTAATGTCACCCAATGAATTTTATAGAAAAAATTAAAGTATTATATTGGTTTAGATTCATTGGATTGTAATTACATGGTTGCTTTAATGTTATTCAAATCAATCTAAATAAATAGTTTTAAAAATAGAATTATTTATATTTTATGAAAATAATATTTTGTTATATGATTATAAAATAATAATAAAAAATTGAAATGTTTAATTAATTAAAACATGTTAAATTTACATGTTTCTAGGAATTGTTATGTAACATTATTTGTTCTTATAAGGTAGATAATATTAAAATAGAAAGGGTCTTTCATTCATGGAATTTTCTAGGGTTCTTTTTAATGAAATTTCATTTGTTTGAACATCCTTTTCAATATTATGTTAAGGGTAAAATATAAGTATTTAATACACTATATTTCATTGGATATATTATATTAATTTTAACAATGTTAAATTTTTTAAATTATTTATGATGGTTTTTATAATGTGGAATTTTTTTTATTGTTAATGCATGTTCATTAAGCTGTATTATTTAATCATATGGGGAATGTGTTTTAATTCATATGTAATGGGAGGGTGCCACTAAGAATACTAAATTCATCTAAAGGTATCATGAGAAAAAATATATTGGGTTTTGATTGAGGCCTTACAAATTTATTCAAATGTCATTACATAAGGCCTTGATGGTATTTTTAGATGTGTATCCAATTGAAATAATGGTATATTTAATAGGGACATCATTATGAGTTCCATCATTTTGATTTATGTTATTAATGTCTATGTAGTTATTATATTTTCTATACATGGATGAGAATATAAGCTAATGGTATTATTTATAAATAATTAATTGATCCTTATTTATTATTTCCATATTTTTAATGCCTTTTAATCATTTCTTATAAGATCCCCCTTAATAATAATATGATCTCACCCATTTCTTATTTTATATTTTACCTAGGATTCCAAGAATTGCTTTATGATTTATATTTGTTTATATACTTATGTGAATAATTTTATTCCATGAAAATACAATATAGAATTTTTTTAAAAATTTAATTAATATTTCTTGTTAGTATGTAGTTTAGAAATAATAATAAACTATTATATTCTTTGATATTTGATTTTTTGTATCTTATATCAAGATAATAAAGTAACCACTGATAATAGGGCATCGAGGTTACGGTTTTATAGGATTAATATGGAATTTTTAATATTATGTGTAGTATATTGGATTCTAAATTACATTAAAACAATATCCAAAATAGAAATTTTAATTTGTAATACATTATTTAATGAAAAGAAATGGCAGTTTTACATAATTTTGTATTTTTCACTATTCAATAAAAAATAATTATTTTATATAACATTACAAAAATTTAACAGAAACCTAATATTGATATGAATGTTTTGAATAAATATATTAGTTTTTTAGAATAATATTTATAAAATTTTATGTAATTTATTATAATATAGTCAGACAAAATGTAATAAAAATATCTTTTGAAGAAAACATATTTTAGAATCATAAAATAAAATTAGTATGAATTCAATAAATATTTATTTCGTTTAAATAATTATATATCAAATATATTAAACTAATACATATATATATAACCTCCTCATCTTGAGGTATATATTTATTAAATAACATTTTTAGAAGACATAAAACATCATAAAAACATACACCAAAATTCTATAGTAGTTTTGTGCATTTGAAAACATGGAAAAAAAGAAACTTGTATATAATTGATCTACATTACATCCCAGTAGGTTCTACCTTATTATAACCCTTTTTTAGAACATCATGCATAAAATCTATCATTATCAAATGGGAAAGGAATCAGAAAAATAGGTGATACCAGATGAATAATAATGGTAAAAAATTGGGATATTTATTCATAATCATGAATATAAGGGTATGATAACATGATCATGAAAATATAAGATCATACCCAACATATTAAAAAACATAAACCTGATTCATGGAATAAATAGTGAATTTTCATAAGACATGAATCATAAAAAAATAACATAATCCTAGAAAACATTTCATAGGCATAAAACAAGGAATTTGGAAAAACAAATAAGAATATATAATAATATTCATATTAGTCAAGGAATAGTTACTAAGGACATATTAGTTGAAAAAGTCATATACTGAACCTAGTTCACTCCTTGTTCTAGAGCTATATTACTCTTCTATGTTCACTCTTTTAAAAAAAACTAAATCAAGATCATTTTCATTCCATCCATTCCTATCTCATGAGATATAAATATTTATCCAATGCATTGGAGAGAGATATATGTCCCACAACTCTGATAATGAAATCATTCATACATTTTCCAAAAAGTTATAAATAATTATATCACAAACTATGAAATAAGATGGGTTTCATAAAAATGTAATCATGCTATAACCTATATAAAAATATATTAATGTTTAATAATTATTTCATTAAAATAATATCCATTTAAATGAAGAAGGTTTTAGAAACATATAACCCATGAAATAGAAATATATTTTTATCGCACACTCCATAAAAAATATACCATTTAGAAAAATATTATAAAGGGAATCATTTTATCATTTCCCTATAAAGGCATAAGTAAATCCAATGGATGCAATCGTAGATGGGAAATAATTTTGAATGAAATTTTAAAAATCACATCATGTGTAAATTATCCATTATCATTTAAAAAATAATTATTTAAATGTAAAACAATTTAAAAAACATGTACAGGAAAATAAAATTGAATATTTATAATGAAATCATTGAAAACATTTATAATTCCCATTTCTATTGAAAACATGTTGATGAGTTTGTGAACGCTAGGAAAATTTTTTTTTTCTTAAATAAAAAAAATAAGAATATTGGAATAAGTTTTTAAGAAAATTATTTGAAAAATTATTCTAATAACATTTTTTTTAATTATCAATTTAAAAATGAAAATAAAGCTTCAAATATATGATGGTGGGTAATTTTGTAGATGATGAACACTCTTTTTCCACCATAAAAAATTTAGAAAAGTGCCTCAACTGAAAAATGACATGAATATTCATTTTAAAAAAAAATCAAATTTTTTAAAAGGATAAACAAGGGTAAAATTTAAATTTAATGGCCATTGTATAATAGTATCATATTCATGTAATCGTTTTTGGAATCATGGCTTGGAATGAATACAGACTTCGTGCCGAAGTGAGTGGTAAATTTAGGATTTAATAAAAACACATTCTTAACAATCATATGTATGAAAGAGTGGAAAAATGGTACCATTAAATTAATATATTAATAATACCCATAGGATTAAAAAATTTATTATTGTTCTTAATATATTTATATAATATTTCATCAATGGAATCATAATCAATAGAAATCGTTAAAAGTGATGAAATTGCTTCAACAAAATTCTACCACTTGGTTACTTTTCACCGTACTCCCAATTTAATAAAATGAAATTACATTAAAATTAAAATATCATTAAAATAAGGATATTCATATGATAACATGTATAAAGGAACTATATACCCCTCATATAAAAATATAGTTGTATAACGTGTCATGTATCCCACGGAAAAAAAATTGAGACAAATTTAATTTACATATTTGGTAACTTTTTCAATAATAACCTCATGAAAAGATAAGATAAAATGTTTATGTAAATACCCATATATTTAATTATATGAGGAATATAATAAATTCGTGGTTATTATATACACCACACAAAATAATTTAGTGGTGAATAAGTCATGTATCTCATAGGAATAAAGATTGAGATGAAATTTACATTCGTTGATAATTGAATCTCATCATTCTCATTCACAAAACCTATATATTAAATATAAATTTATTATAAATCTATCAAATAACAACATTCTGAATTGTAATACCATATACGGTTTGATTATGTCTTTATATTTCCTTATTGTTAACAATTCTATGTTATTGTTTCACTTTCAATAATATCCACCTTATTTTACGCATGTGTAATAATTTGTAATATCATTGGTCCTTATATTTATATCCTAATTTAAATAATATAAAACCCTATTAAAAATAATTTTTATTCAATATAATTTTTTAATAACAAACTATATTATATAGTATCATTAAAATTAATACACTGATAATAACTATGTTAAGACATATGTACGCTTGAATGTTATTTTTTTACATGTCGTGTTTGAAGAAAAATGTTAAATGAAATATTTGTATATATATATATAATTATTTTTCCATTATTATTTAATATATATCATATATATCACTAAAACCATCATTAAAACTTTATATGTAATTGATGAATGAATCACATTGCTTTTAGTGGGTGATATTCCACACTCCCTAAAACAAAATTTTCATATTAACACAAAATGGAAAGTATAACGATATGTATTGTAAAATAACTAAATAGTATTAAAGAAATAATAAATATAACATATTACATCTATAAATTTATATTCCATCATTATTTCTATCAAGAGAGGTAGTATAGTTAATAATGAAAAAATCATCTTTTAGTTATGTTATATTTCACCATAAACATAAACGATATGTTTTTTACACATTAGATGAAATTTGGTGTAAGTGTAGGTGAAAATAATATAAGGAAAATTTACCAGTTTATTAAAGACGCAATTATTTATAAAAACCTCGAATATGAATATTTTAGGTATATAAGAAAGACAACAAATGAAAGCATGTTAGGGGATGGTTTTACCTCATAATCGGGAAACTACCTTTTGTTTTCACTAAAGGGATCCCTTAGAAGGCTTCATTCCAAATATATTTTTTTAAAAATGAACGAATTTGGGGAGAAATTTTAGTATAATTTTTTCATGAAAATGTGTCTTGAGATTTTTAATTATGTGAGGGGACATGATGCATTTTATAATGATGGAGGTGTGTCACTCTTGTAATTTTTTGGAAAAGGGAAAATCTACTCATGTTTTTTGTTGCATGTTGATCCAATAATTTTCATAATATGATAAAAAAATGTATACTATAAAAATATGTCCAGAATATGGTTTTTTGACTACTTTATATGTCGTTTTGGGCCTTATGGTAATGGTTTAGTCCCTTAATATGCTTAATTTAAGCATAATCATTGTAATTAATTTTAATTACATTCACTAATAATTTTGGTAAAATAATATGTTGAAATTATTATACAATATTTATTATTCTGATTAAAAATATAGAATCCATTTTTTACAAATTATAGTGATATATGTGGATAAAATTAATTAAAATATAATCACATGGATGGGGTGTCAATACATGTCTTTAATGTAAAAAATGCTTAAAAGTTTAAAATGTTTTATAACAAATTTTAAAATTAAATTGATTCATATGAAATAAATTAGATAAATTTATAAAAATGTGATATAATAGAGCTTTAAAGTCAATTATAATTATAATTTACAATTATAAATAAATTGTATAAAAAATTAGTTTTGAGTAAAATTTCATTATTTCTCAATATTTATTAAAATGAAAAAATTCAAAAAAAATTGAATCCTAAATTAAATTTAATTGTTATATTTCAAAAATAATATTCAATTATTCATATTAAATCTATAAAAATTCCACAAAATGATTTCAATGTGAGTTCACCATTAAAAGACTATAAAATTTCCATCATAGAAATATAGATTTTTAAGCATAAAGTTGGGTTTACTCTTATCTTATGTCAATCAAATATATTAGATGAATAAGAAAAATATTTTTTTGAATATATAATAAATATATTTTATTAATATCATTCCCTAACTATAAAAAATTTAATTTACTTATTTAATATTTCTTTGTGACCATAAAAATAATAATTTTTTCATTATATTCAATTGGTTATCATATTTATTTAAAATTAAGAGGAAAATAAGAATTTATATTATAATTGTGTGAACCATATATTTTTATAAATTATTTAATACTATTCGTAAGATCTATTTTAACATCTTGGTATATCATATTATATTAAATTACATCATTTTAATAATATATTATTGTTCGGTTGAACTCATTCTGGAATTATAAGCAAGCCATCGAGGATAGTAATTGTTGCGTGTAGCACAATCTTACCTCAATGTTTAGTTTAGAGTAAGATAAAATTTTTGTTACATGTAGTGCACGATTAACTTGGAATTGTGTATAATGAAACCCAACACCGTTGTTTAATATAAAATAAACTATTTTCAGTGTTGTGTGAAATGAAAAATATCTAAATGATTAAATTTATTTGAACACTATTTAACAAAATCTCAATGATATATTCAATCGTATTTTAAATGAATTTCAACCCATAAATTCATCTAGGATATCAATGGATTAATACATGATAGTTGAATTTATTGAAACCCACATCATAAAAAATAATACTAAAACAACCTTTATAAAATGAAATCTAGAACCATAATGGTCAACCAAATTAACTCATAACTGGCTACTGATGTCATGAACCGTCCTTAGGGCCCGCGTCGTGACTAACCCATGCCCGCCTTCTATAGGCTAGGGGCTGGTGACTAGAACCAAAGGTGTAAATCCCTAATTTTGGAAGGCATTGCCTTTATGAACGTAAAAAAACACAACAGAGCAAACAAAAAGAAGTAAACACTAAGTGAATACTCTATACAAAAAGTAGTGTTGAAAGTAAAGGGGCCGGAAATACAAGCCCAACAGCAATGTACAGGTACAACGAAAAGCAAGTAAAACTGAAAAAGGGAGAACAACTAAAAATGGAAGCTCTTGGAACGTCTGCCGAGTATCCTACATGAAGGGTAGGTACAGATGTCCACCTCAACACTCCATGTCTATCGGTCTGCTCCATGTACTATCTCTTAGTGTGGTCCACCTCTAGGTACCATCCGGTCCTGGCTCACTCTCTTCCTCTGTCAACATTTTCCATCGTCTGCATCCAACATAATGAGGTCATGGCATAGCCTGAGTAGGGGTGAGTATCATGATACTCAACAGGGACCCCGAGACCCCCAAAGGTCTACCAATATCCACAAAGGATAAACCAAATAATAATGATACAACCACGAAGTATAAACCAATCCTACTTAGGTATATGCCTATACCTATACCTAATTTATCAATCTCAGTGATGCTCTGACTCTCGAGCCCAAGCACAACCTAGTCCATAAAGTAATGTAAGTCAAAAAAATTGATGATATTGATTGAAAGTAAAGACTCAACAGACACAAGTATACATCATTCGTAGAGTGATAGAGATGATCATATGTAGTCACTGATTCATATAAGTTGTTGGACAAACATAGTATACAGGACCAGCTTAGCTGTCGAACCCACACAGGATACATGTCCAGCTATTCTGTCAGACCCACCTTGGCTACAGGAACAGAAGTAAGAAATGTTAGACCCATGGAGGATCCCGGTACAGTTTTCATTTTTGTCGAACCCACATAGGATTCTGGTATAATAGTCATCGATGTCGATCCCACATAGGATTCTGGTACAGTAGTCGTCATAACCAGCTCTAGGGTTTCTGCATACATCATGCTCGATTCCGGGAGGGTCCGCTCCTATAGTCAAGTTTCGATACATAAACTATCACGAAGTCCGGAGTTGATGTATCTCGTCATTACATCTCATCAAAAGGAACCGAACACGACATTCGGTGCTTCAATTGGATGCCCAGTCTGAGAGTTATTGGATTTTCTGTTTCGAGGATCCTGGTTGGAATTACGCTCAATCCAAACCCTGTAGTTTTCCAATGTTTTCCAAAACACGCATAGAGTATCTCAAAAGTTCTGTCTCATCATTAGGATCCCAGTTCCATAGACGACACATTGTTCGTACATGCGGTCTTTGAGTTATTCACGTTTAAGTGAAACATGCCCCACCCAGCAAGCACGGTGGGATGGCGGGTCAGTCCGTCCTGGCTCGAAAGTTCCAACCCAACTGGGGGGTCATCCATGCCTAGTACATGCCACATCTAGACCAGGTGACCGAGCAGAGTGGGGGGTCGTGGCCCTCCAGTTCTTTACAATAGTGGCGTCGGGTGATGCTGCCTCTTCTTCCTGGACGACTGAAGCCGACTGGTCTTCCCAGAACGAGCGGCCGACACAAGTGGGCTGCTATTCTCTAACGTGGCACCTTCGTGTGACGTGACGTACTTCAACCCGGCCAGAAGGCGTCCAGCCAGTTTCCCAACTAAAGCCTCTAGCGGAGCGCGGGACACGGTTCCTCTGCAGCACGTCGCCAAGAGGCGCCGCGGTTCTTCTATCCTTGCTGGATTTAGCAGGCTGGTTCTTCGTCAGCTGAGCTTCCTACAATTGCGGGCCGCGGTCTCTCTTCCACGCAGAACCAAGTGTTGCGGTCCACATTGGGCCGGTGCACGGCCGCTATTACTGCCGCCGCCTTCGTTCAGTGCCGACCACTGTCATCACCGACTCCTGACACCGCCACCTCTTCCGACACCATCTCCATCGCGAATAATAACAAGAAGCCACGGAGGGTCGTCAGGCCGTGTCTGTTTAACCCACACCCTCCACGTTAGGTGGTAACAAATGGACATAGACAATCAACTGAATTCAATAATAACGAAGGTATAATTTATTCAATTTAAATTATATAGACCCCCTACCTTGTAATTGACATCGCACGTCGACGAGCCACAACTGATGACCGTCGCTGTAGTCAGGCATCACGGAAGATGACATCACAGAGAACGGTGTCATCCTGTCAATGATGGAGACAGAGTCATTGTTATGACGCATAAGGATAATTCAAAGATGATGTAGACTCGTTGACGTTGGGGTGCCTCTGAAGAGGAAGAATCGTGGAAGAAGTTCTTCGCATTCTTCGTCCGGGATGTTCTTCATTGAAGAACGGTGTTCTCCATCGACAAAAGGAATTTCCACCATGTTTTTTTTCCAAAGGTTTTCCAACAAATATTTTCCTAGAAAATATAATAGAAGTCCCTCCAATATAATAACATTTCCATGAAATTCAGAATAATTCAAAAAGAATTTTTGACACAAAAATAAATTAATTAACGGATCTTAATTAATTCAATTGATGGGGTTGGCACAATCAATGGAAAGAGGTGGATAGTTCACATTAAAAGTGGGATGTTGTCAAATTAATTATGGGGTGTTAATGGGGAGTTTAAGGGAGTTGAGGGGAGGTGAATGAGTTTGGGTTCGTGTGAGCCCTACCACACTATATCCCTTCATGGGTGGTTTTGTAGGGTGTGAGCCCCACCTCCAACTTCCTTTTTCAGATTATTACGACCCACCAAAAAAATATGTAACTCATATTTTTATTTATTTTTAATAGTAAACCCAAAAAAATAAACTTCTCCTCCTGATAAAACTCAACTACGGTAAGGATCCCCTTAGCTGAATACCGGTGCTGCGAGTTCATCGGCGCCCTCAGATTTCTATTTCGAGCACCAGTTCAGATGTTAGAAAATATCTCTCTTATGTTCACTGAATGTACCTGAACAAAACATTTGAAAATTATTCCGAGAACACCAGTCCTCAGAATCAGGTTCCATAAAAAACTACAGGATCATAAAATTTCAATGTATTTATGAAAAAAAATTCCTTGACAATTCAGGGTCTTTACATTACCTCCACCTTAGGGCTTTAAGTAACTGTAATGCTACAACACACACTAGGGAAACAAATGAGGGTACAGAGTAAGCAATTGAGCCTCCCGCTCCCATGTTCCTTCCTGGAGGATCTCGTGCTGCCAACGAATGCGCACCAGAGGAATCGATCGTCCATGTAGGACCCACTCCTGTCGATCCTCGATCTCCACCGGTACCTCCATGAATGTCACCCCATCATCGATGTATAGCTCCCCATGGTCGATGATGTGGGACAGATCGTGAACGTATTCCTCAGCTAAGATATGTGGAAGACGTCTTACACCCGGTGTAAGTAAGATGGAAGGCCAAGAAGGTAAGCCACCTTTCCTACTCTGCTGTGGGCCTGGAAATGTCCGATGAATTGAGGAGACAACATGTCGCCTCAGCCAAAAATCTGTAGACCTCATCGAGGTGAGACCCGTAGAAAGGCTTGGTCTCCATCCTCGAACTCTAGAGGTATCTGTTTCGTGGATGTACATGGATGACCCATCACAAAGTCCATGGATATCTCATCCCTCTCACACATTGGAACCTCTAATGGATGAACAAAGCCTTCTAAACCTGATGCTCCTCCCTCACATACTCACAAGCAAGACATCGAGAGACAAACTCTGCTACTTAATTCTTCATACTTGGCCACATGTTCTTTCATCGAATGTCTTAGTACATCATTACAAATCCTCGATGTACCGCTACAGGGGATGTGTGGAATTCCCACAACAATTCCTCTTGAAGTGCAACTGGTACCATGGTATATACTCTGAAGAGGATGACGTTCTCCCCATGTTCAGAAAACCCATCAGGTGCCTACCTTGAGGATATATAAGCATGTCGTGTCTCACAGTCAACGTCCCCATGGTGTGCCTCTCTAACTCGATGAAGAAGTGGAGGACTGACTGTGAGAGACTGAAGAAAGGCAGCTCTATCTCTATCACAAAGGATATTTGCAACGCAGCCAACTGCTATATCGCCTCTCCTAGCAGCTGAATGCCTGATCTCCTGCTGAGAGCATCTGCTATGATGTTCCCCTTCTCAGGTGTATAGACTATCTCAATGTCATAGACTTGGAGGAACTCAAGCCATCACCGTTGTCTCAGGATCAGGTCCTTCTGCGAGAAGATGTACTTGAGAGTCTGACAGTCAGAGTAGACTGTAAAATTCTCACCCATCAGATAGTGTCGCCACATCTTCAAGGCGAAGACCACTGCTGCTAACTCCAAATCATGGGTAGCGTAGTTCTGATCGTGCTGTATCAACTACCATGAACCATACACAATCACCGCTCGCTTCTGCATCAGATCATACCTGAGTCTGGTCCGTAATGCGTCGCAGTAAACTAGGTACACTACGCCCTCCTCCAGTAGCCTATAGATGGGTGCACAGGTCTATCTCTTCCACTGCTTCTAAATGCTCTGCCAGTATCTTTGAGACCACACTAAGGGTTTCCCCTTCTTCAAAATAGATGATAGAGGCACTATAACTCTAGACAAGTCTGGCACAAAGGTATGTTTGGCCGACTAATGAGTGATCGACTGCACCCCCTTATACATGATTCCATCCTGTGCTGCCTTGGATTTCCTTTTCTACGACCAAGGAAAACCTTATCCCAACGTTTTAGATAAACCACAACCTTTTTTCCTAATATATTAAATCTGTGTATGAACTATGGTTGCCCAGTCCATACCCAAACTAACTTCATAAGGCCTCGATGCTGCCACCAAGAGGTTCCAACTGAAACTCTCACATCAAGGGTTAGATCACACTGTCGATGTAAGTGTGATTATCAAGTCTCCTCCCAATGGTATCTCCAGACATGAGGGTTATGTCTATGGAATAACTTGAAACTCTACATCTAGGAAAAGATTCGTGGAAGGAAGGAATGATTCATATCTATGTTTGTTGATATGGTAGCTAGTAGTAGACACAGACCATACCTCAAATCATTCATAGAGCCTTTGCGTCAAACTCCTTGAAAACATGAATCTATTATTATCCCCTACCCTATAGCTCCCTGAGCCAAGCGGGGAATACAAAGGTGGGTGGATTTAACATGTCGAAATGTTAACCACTTCATGCTACTCTCCTAGCTCTGCTTCCACGTTTTCTACCCTGCATATTCTTCTGTCCTTAACACTTCCTCTTCTCGAAACATTCTACATGATGTAGTCTATAAGACTGGCACCTGTTTCATGCTTTCCAACTGCAAACATTAACCGGTTGTATTTGATCAGCCAAATATAATTCAACCACAAAGGTTATTTTTAACACCCTAGCATAAGTAGTAATGCATAGATGAAAAAGTACTGGCTCATATATCCTTAATAACATCTCGCTCAGTGTTCCGAGATCTAAAGCACTGATTGTATCATATTCATTGAGTACCAGGAATGATATATATGCCACGACGAATACTCAGATACCAACACTTCATCCTGCCGAAGCTGTAAAAGATCTAGAGAACTCTCAGCCACCTCCACAAGCCAGTCTTCAGCCGCCAATGCGTCGACCTCACCTTGGAAACTGAGGGGTATCTGATGCTGAATCACATGTAAGGCACTAAGCCTACAAGATTCCACTACCGGTACTGCCAGTTGTAACTACTGACCAACAGGCAATGATATAGTTGGCACACTGCCCGAAGGTACCATCTTGAAAAATGGTCTATGTACCGAAACATTATCTCTAAGCGGACCATCCTCATGTTCATTCACTGAAAATATTATTTTCTAAGATCAACACTATCTCTACAAGTGTCTTAAATTTGCGGAATGCTCCAGTAATCGCCTCCAGCTAGTCCTCTACTACCTGGGAATCTATCTCGCCTCGTAACTTTAGAGGCCTCTACTTCTGGAACTCGTGCAACACACTCTGTCGTTGTGCACCGTTCGCTAGTACGACTAGTGGAATCTGCTTCCTAATGGGTGTTGTGATGCTGGTACACCACCCGAAGGTGCCAACATAGTAAAAGGTCCCTGCACCGGAGCCTCGTCGCTCGGTGGGCCGTCATCATGCACTATTTCTGGAACCCTGGCTGGCTATCTTCGCAATGGTATCCTGATAAGGAACAGGTGCACCACGATCAATAAATTATACCTGGTGAGATGACTCAAAGAGACCACAAAGGAAACTCTTGAAACACACACGTAATAAGTGTTTTCGTGCACTGAGTCGGAAATCCGAGGTCAGGGTCCTAGTGTATGGATAAATCGGTTGTCACACCAACACTGGACTCCTTGTACTGAAACCCAAACTCAATACTCTAAACACTATAGCATTACAGTAAGACATATTAGATTCATATGTTCTATAGTAGAACCGACTCCTATGATACCAATTTGTAACTACCCGTCCTCGTGGGCCACGTTGTGACTACCCCAAGACTGCCTTCCATAGGCCAGGGGCTGGCTACTAGCAAGAAAAGAATAAATACCAATGCAGGGATGGAATTTCATTTATGAAAGTAAACAAACAAAACTGAGTATGAAACTAGAAGTAAAAAATATGTGAATGCTGTATACAAAAAGTAGTGATGAAAGTAAAGGGTTCTAAAATACAATCCCAACAGTAAAGTTTAGGTACGATGGAAAGAAAGTACAACTGAAAAAGAGAAAACATCTAAAAAGGGAAGCTCCTGGAACATCCTTCGAGTATCCTACCTGAAGGGTAGGTACTGATGTCGACCTGAACACTCCACATCTATCGGTCTTCTCTATGTACCGTCTCGTCGTGTGGTCCACCTCTGGTTACCATCCTGTTCTGGCTTGCTATCAGCCTCTATCAACACTGTCCGTCCTCTGCATCCTACACAATGAGGACTAGACATATCCCATGCATGGGTGAGAATAATGATACCCAGTAAGGACCTCGATACTCTCAAATGTCTCCCGGAATCCACAAAGGATAAACCACAGAATAATGATACAACCATGAAGTATCATCCAACCCTATATAGGTTTATGCCCACACATATAACTATGTTATCAATCTCAGTTCGGATCCAACTCTTGAGCCCAACCAAAACCCAGTCCACATATGAAAGTAATTCAATAACATCAATGATAAGGATTTAAATTCAATACTCATCTCACACAGGTATACATCTTTCGTAGAGCGATAGATATGATCAGATGTACTCACTATTTCATCTAAGCTATCGGACCCACACATGATACCAGACCAGCTAAGCTGTCAGACCTACATAAGATACAGGGCCAGTTATTCTGTCGTACCCACACAGGATACACGAACAGATGTCAGAACTGTCTAACCCACAGAGGATCCCTATATATTAGTCATTGTTATCAAACCCACATAGGATTCAGGTGCAATAGTCAACATTGTCAACCCCACATAAGATTCTGGTACAGTATTCGTCGCAGCTAGCTCGAGGGTTCCCGCACACAGCATGCTCGATCCAGTTAGTATCCACTACTCGATTCAAGTGTTGATACATCAAATATCATGAAGTCCTATGTTTATATATCTTGTAGATCTGTCTCATCAAAAGGAACCCAACAGGATAGACGGAACATCAATCAGACGCACAGACTGAGTGTTGTTGGATTTTCCATTCCAAGGCTCTGTTGGAATTACACTCGTTCCAAACCCGACCATTTTCCAATGTTTTCCAAAATTTTCTTAGAGTATTGAAAAAGGTATGTCTTGTCACAAGGATCCCGGTTCTTTAGAGGGCGTGTCTTTCAGACGTGTGGTCTTTGAGTTATACAAGTTTAACTGAAATGGGCCCGACCCGTCAAGCCCGGAGGGCAGGCGGGTCGGCCCATCCTAGCTCGGCGGGTCCGACCCGGATGGGTGGTCTTCCCAGCCCGGTGGGGCACGGCTCGACCCGGTGGAAGGCTGCTGCTCAGCTAGCTGACCGAGTGGAGTGGGGGGGGGGGGTGGCACGACACCCCGATTCTTTGCAATGGCGGCATTGGGTGACGCCGCCTAACCTGCCCGTCCGGCCGAAGCTGGCTGGTATTCCCAGCATGAGCGGCCCGCACAGTTGGGCCACTGTTCTCTAACGTGGCACAATAAGGTGCCGCGTCCTCCTTCTACCCGACTGGCAGGTGGCCGGCCGGTTCGCTCACCAAAGCGGCCCGCAAAACGTGGGCCGAAGTTCCTCCACAGCGCGGCGCCGCGATTCTTCCAGCTTGGCAAGATTTAGCAAGCTGGTTGTGCTTCGACCGAGCGACGTGATGTTGCGGGTTGCTCTATCCCTTCTGCGTGGCACCCAGTGACGCAGTCCTCTTCAGGTCGGCACACATCCACCATTTCCTCCTCCGCCTTCGGTCATTTCCACCCCCGATCGTCACCAACTCCGGTCACCGCCACCTCTTCCAACACAGTCTTCATCACGAATAAAAACAAGAAACAATGGAGGGTCATCGGGCCATGTTCATTCGGTCTGATCTCTCCGGGTTAGGTACTAACAAATGGCCATAGATGATCACTTGCATCAAAAAAGAATGAAGTTATAATTTTTTCAATTTAAATTATACAAACCCCATATCTCGTAATTGACATCGCACATTGTCGAACAGTATAAGACGAGCGTCACAGTAGTCGGGCATCCTGGAAGACGGCGTCCCAGAGAATGGTGTCATCTTTTCAACGTTGGAGGAAGATTCATTGTCATGACACAGATAGATAATTCGAAGATGACATAGACTCATTGACATCGGTGTACGTCAGAAGAGGAAGCGTCATTGATGATGTTCATGTCATTCTTCATCGGGGATGTTCTTCGTTGAAGAATGATATTCTTCATCGAGAAAAGAACTTTCCACCAAGAGTTTTTCTCCCAGGGTTTTCCCACAAATATTTTCCATGAAAATATAATAGAAGGCCCTCCAATATAATAACATTGGCATGCAATTCAAAACAATTCAAAAATAATTGTTGACACACAAATTAGTTAATTAAGGGATCTTAAATAATTTAATTGATGGGGTTGGCACAATTAATTGAGGGAGGTGGAGAGTTCACATTAAATGAGGGATGTTGTCAAATTAATTAAGTGGTGTTAATGGTGAGATTAAGGGAGTTGAGGGGAGGTGAAAGGGTTTGGGTTCGTGTGGGCCCCACCATACTAAATCCCCTCATGGGTGGTTATGTGAGGTATGGGCCCCACCACCAACTTCCTTTTGGATATTATAACCACCCACCAAATAAAAATATCTAACTCATATTTTTATTTATTTATAATAAAAAACCCCCAAAAATTAACTTCTCCTTCTTGATAAAACCAAGCTACGGTAAAGGTCCCCTTAGGCGAATACCGGCGTTGAGAGTCCATTGGTGCCCTCAGATTTTGATTTCAAGCACTCTTTCATATGTTTGAAAATCCCGCTCATACATTCACAGAACATATCTAAAAAAATTTAGAATATTATTCTGAGCACACCGGGCCTTGAAATCAAGTGCGGTCAGAAACTGGGGACTCATAAAATTCCAAATTATTTACGAAAAGAATTTCCTTGAAAATTCTGAGTCTTTATAGTTTACATAGTAGAACATAGTTTATATATGGAAACATATACAGAAAAGATAACTCTAGCTATCAGGTTATGATTGAGGATGATAGAGAATGAGGGCCGAAGAAATATAATAATCACAAATCCATAAATAGGTTTTGACATAAATTTCCATCCGATCCATTTGAAGTATAAGTACCATGATATCATTTTATTTAAATATAATTTACCTATAAAAGGAATAATATTCATGAAAATATATAATTCCATGATTTCTGTAAAACCACATCCTTTACTGTAACTTGATCCACTTATTCTCTTTCTCTACAAATAATGTTGAATTTTTCATTCGTATAGAAATAAAAGATATTGATATCAATGGTAATTCATCCAATATCTATTCAGTTACCATCTACCGAAAATTGTTAGACCATTTTATCTAATATTCTTGAATCCTTATGTGGTGAGGTAATACATTAATCTCACAAATCTCATCAAATGTTTTACATAAATATCACATAAATGGTTTACCTTATAACCCTTATTAAGGATGAAATTTTAAAACATTAGGAAAAAATTCAAAAAATCAACTTAATAGTGATCCCCATATATCATAATTTATCTAATTTTTGTCACTTTCCAATCATGTGAATACCCTCATAATATAAAATCATAAAATATGTTAACAACTCAAATTGTAATAAATATATTTAGAAAACATGCATTCATCCTTTTTCTAAAAGTTACTGGATATATTCATTAAATCCTAGATGTTATAAACATCATCCTCGATGACATAGATAACTTTTTCATCCAAAAAATAATGAGATTTTAGATACTCAGTGCTATCTAATTTACTTCAACCATATCTATCATCTCATTATCAATGTGAAGAATGCTTCTCAACATCATAATCACATTAAGGGTTTCCTTCCATTAATACAACTATTACCATTCCTTGAAATCACAATTAAACATTTTTATTTTAATAATTAATAAGAACCCAATTATGTAAATACTTATATCTTCATTATTCATTTAACAAAATATTTTAATTCCAAGACATAAATAATAAATTCATTAATATTTATTCTTAACCCACCACTCAGGCCTCATAATCATATTCCATAATACATAATTCATATAATATGAAATATAAATCATATTTTAAGGGTCCTAACCTCAATCAATTAATTATTATTATCTTTAATGTAAACAATAATAGATAATCATCACATACCATTCACATGTATTTTGAATTACCTTTATCTTCATACCATTACATGATTATATCATGAATACCCGTGAGATGATAAAATTATTTAGGTTTATTAATATATGCATTATAATATTTCATCAAAGAATGAATAATCATAAAAAAAACTTGTAATGAGATGAAATTTTTTCAACAATCACATAGCACATCGTTACATTGAATCATACTCCTCATTTAAGAAAATAAAATTTCAGGAATCTTAATATATCGGTAAAATAATTAAATTCATTTTATTAAATTTTAATATAGTGTATACAAATCATATAAAAATATACATGGGTATCATGGTATGTGTCACAGATAAGGCTAATGAATATAAAATTAATTCACTAGTTTGGTAACATTTGAGTCATAATACTCATAATAGAAATGTCATAAAATTGTTTCTTAAATACCCATATATTTAATAACAATAAGAATATAATACAATCATTCTTAGTATATACACCTCATAAAAAATTAATCAGTGAATTATGCATTTATCTCATGGAAATAAATAGTGATATGAAATTTTGTTACCATGTTTCTTGACTCTCTTCTTACTCATTCAAAACTCATTTATAATAATTAATAATCTTTTATAAATATTTCAATGAATCAAATTATTACTTATAATACCATATATGTTTTGAATATGTCTTTACATTACCCACTTGTTAAAAATTCTCTTTTAATCTTTCGCTTCAGGTAATATCTGCTTTGTTTTTTGCATGTGCCTTATTTAATAATATATTTGGTGCCTGTATTTATATCATGACATCCAGAATGTAACAAATTATTTAGTTATAATTTATATACAATATATTTATACAATGATAATACATGTATGGTATAATTAGTAAATATAATACATATTTCCTGGAGACAGGATGTCATACGTATAGAAGAATGTTATTTTCATCTAATATTTGTGTTGAAATAAATATAAGTAAATGAAATATATGTATATATATGTAGATATATAATTATTATAGTATAATTATTATAAAAATAATATCATATATATTCAAAAAACCCTTATTTATTACATTACATGTAACATATAAACAAATCACATTGTTGTGAGGGGTCGGTAGTCCAAATTTTTTCTAATAAAAATATGTACTAAATTAGAATGGAATGTATAAAGATATGTTTTGTAAAATAATAAAAAAGATTTAATAAATAATATTTATAACATATAAACTATATAAATATATTATCCATAATAATTTATACCATGAAACTCATTAATGAAAACATGAACAATCATCATTTAGTGAGGCAGTAGTTCATCGTACACATAAAAAATAAGTTCGTTAAACATTAGATGGAAGTTTGTGTATGTTTAGGTAGAAATTATAGAATTAAATCCTACTATTATATTTATGGTACATGTTTTGTTATAAAATCATGGAACAAGAATATTTAAGATAGTGGATAAAGAACATAAAATAAAGAAGATTGAGGGAGGGAGGTATCTCTTGATTGGGTAACTCCTCTTGTTTTATACAAAAGGGATTTATTTGATATATTTATTCCGAATTTATGAATCAATATTTAAGTGAGATACTTTGAAGATTTATTTAGGAAGGGTTTTTCAGAGCCAATGTGGCTTTAGATGATTGAGGTTATGGGAGGAGAGCAAGCCTTTTATAGTGGAGGAGGAGGGGCACTCTTGTAATATTTTGGAAAAGGGAAACCCTACCCTCAATTTTTATTTCAAGGGGATCCAATAATGGTCCCAATCCTATAAATGGGATGCTTGGATTGAAATATTTCTATCTAATGGAGTTTGTAAAATTTTATAGGTCTTTTGGGGCCTTAAGTATGTGGTTTAGTCCCTAATTAAGATAAATTTTACCATCAACAATTTAATTAATTTTAATTATTGTCAATAATATTTTTGTCAAATACCATGTGGAAAATTTTATAGTTATAATTTAAATGGATTACATATATGGAATAATTTTTTTTAAAAATTCCAATCATATAAGTTATAGAAATTAATTTAAATATAACAATGCAAACCGAACGACAATGTGTGTTCTTAATGTAACAATATTCAAAAAATATCTATGTTTTTATAACCAATTTAAATGTAAAATTTATTCCAATGTACTAAATTTAATTAATTGATAAAATTTTCATCTAATTGAACTATTTAATCTATTATAAAATCAATTTATCCTTATAAATAAATAATATGGAAAATTTGTTTTGAGATAAGTTTTAATAATTTTGGCCATTCACTAAGGAAATTGAACTTCATTAAAAAATAACAAAATTTCATCCTGACATAATTAATATGTTTTTATATCAAAAATGATTTTTATTTTAACATTTTATATCAATTATAGTTCAAAAAATGGATTTAAATGGGTTCTTCCTCAAAAGGGGGTAAAACGTATTTAATAATAATATTGGTTTTTCATAAATTTGGCTTTGTTCATATCTTATGTCTATGAAATATATTGGATCAATATAAAAAAATTATTGATTGTATAAAATATAAATTACACTAAAATCATTCGATAATTTTATTTTATTTAACTTATTAGTGTAAAATATCTTTGTAACAATAGAAATAATAATATTTTTCAATATATACAATCATTTTTCAAATCCATTTCAAATTAATATGTAACCTATGAATTCATCTTATATTGGTATAAGCCATAAATATAAATAAATTAGATAATTATATTTAGAAATATTTATTTAACATCTAGGATATATTTTATAATTTTAAATAATAACATTTTACTAATATATTATTATTGATAAATACTTAATTTACATGTGATACAAGCCATCGAGGAAAGTTACTGTTTCATGCAATACATAAAAAACATGGTTTTTAGTATAGAGAAATCGAAAAAATTATGTTTCGTGTATTTCACAATTAACATGGTTTTGCATATATTGTAATACAATCACAATGATTCAATATAATATGATTTATTTTCAGTGTTGGTTTAAATTGAAAAATATCAAAAAGACTAAATTAATTCACAAAGTATTTCAAAAAATTACAGGGTGTTACATTAAATATTTTATATAATATATTTATTCATATACATTCCATTAGTTAAGAAACATTTTTAATATATGAACATTTAAATATTTACAATTTAATAGTATACAACAGTTCATTTAAAATAGGTGTTTCATTTAAAGAAATCTATTATCCACATACTATTTATTATGAGAAAAAATATATTATAATATTTTGGGGTGTTATACTCTACCTAAAAAATATATTTCCTCCTCTAAATTATTATCATGGTAAACAATGGTTAAATATATTAAAATATCTTTATAAAAACCAACATTGTAAAAATTGATAATAAAACATCCTTTGAAATGGGTAAGTAAACATTAATGGGGTTTCCTAAAATAATTGTAATGATGTTAATAGATAATGGTTTTGTTGGTGGGATGATAATATATATACATCGAGAAGAAATATAATGTTCAATGACTATTATAGACAAAAAGAGAATATTTTCATGATCAGATTAATAACGACGAGTCAATAAATCAATTATGAATAAAAAGACAATTAATTAATCATAAATTGATGTAAACGAATAAAATTTTAATATAAATATAATATTACTAGAATTGAGGGATTATTTTTCAACCAAGATATAGAACATGATTACAAATATAGAATTAATTTGTTTCTATTTCATGGCACAAATTCATACATTCGTTGGGAATAGATCAATTTTTATATAATATCGATTCTCTAAGATATGAATATTCAAATTTATTTATTTTCATGCTTTTATGAATAAAATTAACCTTTAAGAGATCATAAGATCTATTAAAGAATAATATTTCATTATTTTTATATCCCTAAATAATTTTAAAATCCGAATAATCATCAATATTTAATCAATAAAATACACTACTCTTTAAAACCATAACAATAACAAATGATGATAAAAATTTTAAATTCTATATATAGTTAATAATTTGAATCCACCAAAATATGTGTGAATAAATTTTAAAATCAAAAAAAAATTAAAAAAGCACATTAAATTTCAAAAATAAACTTAACTTTAATCCCCATGTAGAGTAATGTAACTAATACTGTCACATAAAAGAAGAAATAATATCATGATCATATATTATCATTAAATATTTAAATAAATTCTCAAAATAACCAACAAATGTAAAAGAACAAAGAAAAAAAATCTTCCAATATTAACCCTATAGTTATTCATTACATACAATCTGAAAATATATTTTTTAAAAAAATTCTATAATATTTAAAAAAACAAAATCCCCAATTTCACAAAATCACTAATTAATTACAAGGTAATTCAAATTATCCAATTTAGTTTATCAATATCAAAATTCTCATTATTCCAACTAAAATTTATTTTCTCTATATTAGGGACATAATATATTGTAATCCTTACCTAAATAATGTGTTATTCAAATAATATCACATTACCACCAAATCAATTTTTTAAAATATTACTACCATTTAAAATATGACTGAGAATCCTTATTTTGGAATTTTTTTATACAATTTTTATATGTATCATGAATATAATATCTATAATATCATTTATCAAAAAAATTATAACTTAGTCATCATATCAAAATATATAAATACATCAATTATTCCACATCAATGATAATCATATCATGGGGCCTTTAATGGTCTAGTTGTTAGCCATTAGAATATAGAATTGAATCATATAATTACCTAGTGACACACATATAATACATACAATTCATTGGTAATTTTATTGCTCTATGGCCCTAGTTTCCATAAAAACAATTCACCCATTCCTTTGAGATTTTCTCCATGAGGCTTTTTCTAACATTCATGAGAAGATGAAAATTGGAAATTCATTCCACTATGATCATTTACTTATAATTTTCTATAAAATTTCAATTTCTTATTATCTTACATGTTACGAAACTCAACTACATCAATTTATTTAATCATTTATCATGATTCAATATTTGCAATATTCAATTTTTTTCTCATTATAATTCACATATCATTCAATTCTCAAAGAGATAAATTTCACATTATCTATCACATTATTTTTCAAATATATTCCTCATACTTATGGTCACGACCCATACCACGGGGCCCGTATTGTGACTACCCCATGCCCCCTTCCATAGGCCAGGGGCTGGCGACTAGCACCAAAGGCGTAACTCCATAAAACTGGGAAGGAACTGCCTTTATAAATCGTAAACACACACAACAAGAGTACAAGAAGAAGAAATTACTATGTAAAAGATGTATAACAAGTGTATTGAAATTTATGGGGGCTATAATACAAGCCAAACTATAAAGTATACAAAAAACAACTTAGTGAAAGTACAAATAATAAGGGACAAACAACTAAATGGTGGAAGAAGCTCGTGGATCGTCCTCTAGGGTTCCTACCTGAAGGGTAGGTATAGATGGCCTCCACAACACTCCACGTCCGTCAGTCTCTAGTGTGTACTGATACATCGTAAGGTCCTCATCTGGGTACCATCCAGTCCTGGAACTCTTGGCCTCCATTAGCATTGTCCAACATCTGCATCCAAAAAAACGAGATACGGGCATAACCCGTATAGGGGTGAGAATAATGATACTCAGAAGGGACCTTGAGACCCTCAAGGTCTCAAAAAATCCAACAATTATAAATCACAAAGTATGAAATCAACGGATAACCATTACATAGGTACATGCTCATACATATATGTAAGTTATCAAGAAACCCATCTCAATAATGAGGAAAACAAAAAGGTTATTGACTCTGCTCAAACTAGGATTTTCATTATCGAAACCACGACTACTGGATAACTCCTCCCTTATCGAGTACAGTGGGTATGCGGCAACATCGAAGCACTTCTCACTAACCATGGACCTCTGAGGTACTCGTCCTGTTGAGTACCGTAGATCTGCTGCCAACTACCAAGCGCTCCGCTTGCTGTGGGTCTTCTGCCAAATACTGGGCGCTCCACCTAATATCTGGTAGAAGAATTCCTCCTCTCCAGTACCGCAGGTCTACGACCAAATACCAGGTGATCCTCTTCCATGGTTCTGCTGCCAACTACCAGGTGCTACCCACTAGGTAGTAGAATAAATCCGAGCCAAATCGGTCAAACTGTTGTCAGGTCTGTCAGCTACTAGGTCTCTGCACTCTATACGCTCGTCTCCAGGAGGATCCGCTCCATGAGCTACTAGTCAATACTCTATGTTTCACGAAGTCTCACATGGAAGTATATCAATAGACCGCCAAGTAAAATGGGTCTCAATAAAACAGATATCACGTCAATCGGATGCCCAGTCTGTGAGTTATTGGAATTTCCGTCCCAGGGGCCCAGTTTGTTTCTAGGTTCAAACAAACCAAAACTTACTCCAACTTTGTCTAAAACTCAAGTGGGATTTTCCAAAGGAATCATCTTGTTCCATGATTTTTATCACTGTAGACAGTTCTTCGATCGGACACCTGTTGCCAGACCCGACCCAGGTTCTGACTGGGGTCCGACCAGGTCCATGGGTCTCACCCGACTTGAATGGGCGGCCCGGTCCAAAAGCGGCCCGGCCCGGTTGGATGGTCGTGTGGCCCGGCATAGCTTTCTGTGTGGTCGGGCCAGGTTGTCCATGTTACCTTTCCTGGAGGGCCGTGAGGCCTAGCCCGGCAGGCCGTGGGGCCTGGCCCGACATGCCGTGTGGCCCGGTGGCTAGTCGTGCGTCCTGGCCGGCTGGCCGCGGCCAGACGGCTCCATGGCCTGTCCATCCATGCCCTTGGTGGGGTGTCATTCCCCCCTTTGTTCTTAATGGCTAGTGTATGGTGTCGGCCCCTGTAACCATAGGACCCAAAGGGTCCTACCTATGTAGCGCACATCGGTGGTCGACTCAGTCTGCCGCCTTCCCCTATCCACCACGGCAATAGGCCGCAGGTCTTCTCCGGCGCGGCGCAATGGTGTCGCGCGCCTCTGTTGTGGCCCGATGTGGCTATGGATATCCTCCACATAGAAAAAGGGTATCATGGCCTCTTGGCGACCCGACGTCCTTTGTGACACCAGTTTCTGTCACCGCCGTCCTGTCGCTCACCGTTATTGTTTTCCGTGGTCTGTTCCTCCATCGACAACAAACAAGATCAACCAAAGGGGGAAGTTCGGCCATGTTGGTGCAGTCCGAATCCCCCCATGTTATTTTGATAACATTCAACATAAAAAATACCAAAATATTAATGATGTAGAATGGATATAGAACAACACAAAATCCCCCTACCTTGCTTGATTATTATTGGTTAACGAAGTCGTGGGAAAATTCTATGTAATTTCGTTGACATCGGAAAAGAAGAAGCCGAGGATGGTGTTAGAGTTCTTCTTGGGTGATGCTTCCCATTCTTGTACCGGTCAAAGAATGAAAAATATGGTGTTCGTCGATCTTTGGTTGTAGGAGCGCTCTTCGCATTCTTCGTTGAGAGGATGAAGTTCACTCTCAAGTCCAATTCAAATGAATTTCCAAAAAAAAATGAAAAAGTAGTTATGTCTATTATTTAATCATTGGATTGAATTCAAAAGAATTCAAAAGTTGAATTAATTAAATGAGGGGGTTCAATTAATTCTATGTGGGTTGGAACATTTAATGTAATGGAAGAAGGTGGAGAGTTTAACCAACATAATTGGGGGGTTAGAAGTATTCCAAAATTGATGGGGAGTTAGACAGGTTAAGAATCTCATGTGGGACCCACTAAATAAAATCCTCCCAAGGGAGGTTATGTGCTGCTGGCCCCCACCACTAACCTCCTCATAGAGGTTTTAACCACCATAAAATAAAAATAAGTTAAGTTTTACTTTTATTTAATTTTATTTAAACACCCCAAAAACTATCTTCCACTCTCGATAAAACGCAACTCCGATGAGGGTCTCACTAAGAAATTACAGACGCTGTGAGTTCACTGGTGTCCTCAGATTTTAGTTTTGAGCACCGGTTCAAATGTTATAAAAACCCAATCGCATGTTTACTGAACATACCAGAGAAAAATATCAGAAATTGAATCCAAGCAAACCAGGCCTCAGAATCAAGCGCCATCAGAAACTAAGGACTCGTAAATATTCCATGGATTTAATTAATAAATTTACATAGAATTTCTAGGTCTTTAAATTCTTCCAACATTAGGGATTTACGTCCCCATAAGCTACAACTCACACTAAGGGAACAAATGGGGGTACTGATCACATATTTGAGCCTCATGCTCCCATGTTCTCTCCTGGAGGTTCCCGTGATGCTAGTGAATGGGAACCATCGATATATACCATCCACATAAGATCCACTCTTGTCGATCCTCAATCATCTCTAGAACCTCCGTGATAGTCTGCCCGTCATCGATGTCCAGCTCCCCGTGGTCGATGATATGGGATGGGTCCTGCCCGTATATCCTCAACTAAGATACGTGGAAGACGTCGTTCACCCGATAAAACTGAGGTGGAAGAGACAAGCAGTAAGCCACCTCACATACTCTGCTAATTACCTAGAAAGGTCCGATGAATCGTGAAGATAACTTGCCGCCTCAGCCAATTATCTGTAGACCTCATCGAGGTGAGACTCGTAGGAAGCCGTGCTCTCCATCCTCAAACTATAGAGGTATCTATCTCCTATCAACACATGAATTTTGTCTGCTCTGTGCAGTATTCATCAACACCTAGATGATATCTACCTTCTCCATGGAAGCCCGTACCATCTCTGGTCCCACTAGTTCTATCTCCCAAGGGTCTGTCCCACACATTGGCGATCTGCAAGGTCGACTATACATGGCCTCAAAAGGTGTCATACCAATGGTGGAGTGATACCTGTTGTTGTAGGAAAACACGACAGAAGGTAGGTGATCCTCCCAGCTACAACCAAAGTCCAGAAGACATGCACGGAGCATGTCCTTGATGTTATGGATGTTCTTCTTGGTTTGGACATCTGTCTAAGGTTGGAAGGCGGTTCTCAGACGAAGATGCGTCCCAAAATATTCGTACCACAACTTCCATGTCCACGATGTAAATTGTGAGTCACGGTCGGAGAAGATAGAATAAAACAGTCAATGAACAAACATTTTCTCCTACACATAAGGGCGTCTCAAGCTCTCTACTGAGCCCTGCTCTCAGATCGGTAGGAAATGGGCTGACATGGTGAGTCGGTCAATGATCACCCATATCGAGTCATGACTCCTGGATGTACGTGGATGACCCATCACGAAGTCCATGAATATCCCATCAACTTGCACTACGAAACCTCTAAAGGCTAAACTACGTTAGATAGTACCTGGTGCTCTACCTTCACTTGCTGACATGTGAGGTACCGAGAGACAAACTCCACTACTTCCTTCTTAATACCTGGAAACCAGTGTCATTGTCGATGGTCCTCGTACATCTTCGACACCCCTAGATGTACCGCTAGAGGGGAAGTGTGGAATTACCTCGAAAATTCCTCATGAAGTGCAACTGGTACCATGGTACGCCCTCAGAAGAAGATTATGTGCTCCCCACCTTCAGAAAATCCATCAAGTGCCTGCCCTATGGATATTTGAGGACTTCGCATCTCATAGTTAGTGTCCCCATCATTTTCCTTCCTAACTCACTGAATAAGTAGGGGACTGACTGTAGGAGACTGTAGATAGGCTGCTCCATCTCTATCAACAATGGATATTTGTAAGGCAGCTAGTTGCTCTATGGCCTCTCATAGAAGTTGTATACCAGATATCCTGATGAGATCATCCACAACAATGTTCCCATTCCCAGGATTATAGACTATCATGAAGTCATAGTCCTAGAGGAACTCATGACAACTCCGCTATCTCAGGTTCAGGTCCTTCTAAGATAAGATATACCTAAGACTCTTGTGAACAAAGTACACAGTAAAACATTCTCTCATTAGATAGTGTCACAACATCTTCAAGGCGAAGTCCACTACTGCTAACTCTAGGTCACGGGTAGGGTAGTTCTTCTCATGTTATCTCAACTTCCGAGAACAATATGTGATCACAGATCACTCCTATATCTTGAATCACCTGATTCTTGTCCCTGATGCATCATAGTAGATTACATACCCTACGCCTTCCTCTGGATACCTCAAAATGGGGGTTCTAGTCAGCCTCTAACCCAACTCTTAAAAGTTCTGCTGGAATCTCTCCGACCAAACAAAGGGTTTCCCTTTCTTTGTCAAGGCTGATAGTGGTGCTGAAACACTAGAGTAGTCTGGAACGAATCTCTGATAGTATCCAGCTAAGCCTAAGAAACATTGTACCTCCATCACACTCCTGGGTGGCTCCAATGCTAGTACCACCTCAATCTTCACTGGATCTACTACAACTCCAGCCTCTGAGATGACATATCCCAAGAAGTAAAACTCTGGAATCCAAAACTGGCACATCGAGAGCTTACCATAAAGCTGATTCTCTTAGAGTGTGTCCAGTACTAAAAACAAATTGTAGGCATGATCCTCCTCAGTAGTTGAGTAGATCAGTATGTCGTCGATGAAGACCACGATAATGCAATCAAGGTCAGGCTGGAAGATCCTGCTCATGAGACTCATGAACACTGCTAGGCCATTGGTTACACTGAAGGGCCTATCCAAGAACTCATAGTGGCAGTATCGACACATAAGGTTTTTCTTCTTCACATCGGCGTATTGAAATCTAGGCTGGTGATAGCCAGATCTGAGGTCTATCTTCGAGAACCATTGTTCTACCTTGAGATGATCAAAGAGGACGTCAATCCTCTGGAGTTCATACTTGTTATTTACGGTCACCAAGTTTAGGTGACGATGGTCGACACAGAGCTTCAAGCTCCCATCCGCCTTCTTGGCGAACAGAATCGGGGATCCCCAGGGAAAAACACTAGGCTAGATGAATCCCTTCCCATGCAAGTCCTCCAGCTGTACCCGCAGCTCATGAATCACAACAGGAGCCATCAGATATGCTGCAGTAGATATTGGGGTCATCCTAGGGTACAAGAAAATGTAGAAGTCCACCTCTCTGCGAGGAGGTAGACCTGGAACATCGTTAGGGAAAACATCCATGTATTGGTCCACCACTAAAGGATAAGTCAGACTCTCCACATCAACTGCTTTGATGGTAAGGCAATCAAAAAGGTGAGTGATCGGCTGCACCCTCCTTCGAGTAAGTCTGTCCTGCACTGCAAAGGTTCCTTTCTCACCGATGAAGTTGAACATGACCCCATTCGTGTGGACACACCGGACCTTGCACCTAAAATAGTAGATCGGAGAATGGACTGTAGATAACTAGTACATACCCAAGATGATGTTGTAAGGCTTAGAAACTATTATGAGGAGATCCCAGATAAAGCTCTCATCTCCTTGAGTAAGCTATCACACTCGACACCAGTGCGTAATCATCGAGTCTACTCCCGTAGGGTTCTCTTGCAGTAAGGATCGAGCCAACGGGTCCGTCGGAATCTCTGAGCTCCGAACAAGGGAAGTGGAACTAAAAGAATGACTGGCACCTGTGTCAATAAGAACTAAATATAAGGTGGAATATTCATAGATCGTAACTTGAATCATCTCTGGAGCGCCAAGGTCGTATGCCTTAGCTGCTTGAATCTACGCTCTCTCTAGTCCACCCACTCCCTGCAGTCGGGGTGGAAGTCCTGGTGGTGGTGACGGCAGCACCTCGTAACATCGACTTCCACCAGCTGCATGACTAGATCCTCTTCCACATCCACCTCCACCCTACGTACCACCTCGATCGAACCCCTGACTCTGCCCGAGAGGTCCGTCAATTGTCTGCAGATCATTAGAGCAGTGGGTTGGACAGTCAAGAGCCATATCACCAAGCCCTCTGCAAGAGTAACATTATCCATTTCGGGAATGACTGGCTCTATCTCCACTCTGGGTTCCCCACACAACCAATCCTGAGTCATGCAGTCGACCACCTATAGGTCTGGTCCACTTGGACCTCTAAGTCATCTGTCTACTACCAACTGCAGAAGACTCCGCTTCAAGTTGACTACTGGTGGGTCTTGTTACTGGAGACTTCCTAGCATGGAAACCCTCCACTTGGAGGTATCACTCCAACACCCATGTCTACATCGGGATGCTATGGGACATAACTAAAGCTCTAATATCTCACTTGAGTCCCTGCTCAAAGGTCTAGGCCCTGGAGAACATGTCCCGTACCAAATTAGTGGAGTAACGTGAGAGGTCGATGAACCTTGATTAGTACTGAGATACACTCATGATTCCCTACTGCAGATGTATTAGCTCATGTATCTACACCGCTCGAAGGGTGGCTGGTACATAATCTTCCCGGAACAGGCCCTCGAATTCTACCCATTGAAGTGTCTTCTCATCATGCATCTGGAGCATCAGGCTCTACTATCTGCCTGCTTCTACTTGAAGGAGGCTAGCAGCAAGGACCACCATAAAGTCGGCAGGTGCCCCTACTAGTCTGAAGACTCTCACCACAGCCTCCAAGAAATCCTCAGCCTCTTGCGGGTCTGTCACTCCCCTGAACCTAGGTGGCCTCTGGTGTTAGAACTTGTGCAGTGCGCTCAAGCGGCACACACTCTCTACTGATGGGGCTGGTGGTATTGGTGGCCCAACAGAATGTAGTACCGCTGGTGACTCCATTGGTGCCTCAACTAGAAGAGGGATATGTACTGAGGCCTCATCGCTCGGTGGGATTTCAGGACATACAACTCTCAGGGCTCTAACTGGTCGTCTGTTGGGAGGAATCCTGAAAGAAACAGATATGACATTGTCAAACGATTAAACCTGGTGAGCTAAACTGGTTTGAGATGACTTAATGAAAACTTTTTAAAACACACACACAATCGGGTTTTTTGTGTACTATGTCGGAAATCAGTAGTCAGGGTCCTAGTGTATGGATACGTCATCTGCCGCACCAACACTGGACTCACTGAACTGAAAACCACACTCGGTACCCTTAACACTATTTCTTCACAAAAAATAAATATCAGAGTCCCAATTTCTCCAGTATAACCGACTTCTCTGATACCAATTTGTCATGACCCGTCCCCCGGGGCCCATATCGTGACTACCCCATTCTATCCTTCCATAGGTCAAGGGATGATGACTAGCACCAAAGGTTTAATTCCCTATAACTGGGAATAAATAGACTTTAAAAATTGTAACAACACACAACTAGAGTACGAGAGGATGCAAACACTATGTAAAAGATTTACACCAAGTGTACTGAACGCAATGGGGGATAGAATACAATCCCAAATATAATGTGAAAAAAACAACTGTAATCAAGTACAATTAAAAAGGGAAAATCAACTAAAAGGAGAAAGCAGCTCCTGGACCATCCTACGGGGTTACTACATGAAGGGTAGGTACAGATGGCATCTATAACACTCCACATCCATCAGAATCCACCGTGTTCCTATACATTGTAAGGTCCTCCTCTGGGAATCGTTCAGTCCTGGCGATCTTGACCCCCATCAGTGTATAGACCCGTATCTTGACGTACATGGACATAACATTACTTTTGCAGAATACTTAGTACATAACAAAAACACACACACACAAGGATCGTAATAGTTTAGTGTCTTTGGAAACTCAGAATATAATCTTTTAATCGTGGTGAAAGATCTTCAACATCTCCAATAAAGATCTTCCTTTTTTTATTTAAAGCCTTTATTTATATCCTGGGTAAAATAAGACATAAAAGGGTGAGCTCAAATGCTCAGTAAGGGTAAACAAAAGAAATATCAATCACATCATATTCATAAGAACATAACATTTTGGAAATCTTAACCTACAAAAGAGAGCATAATTTCATAACATGGGATAACTCATGGCAGTGAAATGTAATCACAATAATCATAACGTAAAACATGAATCATTGTGTCATACACACATAATCATAAAGAATCATATCTCATTAGTCAAGACTCATTGCCAAGACCATCTTAGTGGACAAAGTCCCTTTCTGAACCGAGTCACCCTCGTTTCAGTCTTGTTTCACTGAACCGGTATAACCTACAATTCCAGCCATGTCTATCTCATGAGATATAAAATCTTCACCCAATGCATTGGAGGGAGATATTGGTCCCACCCATCTCATAATGATACCATTCTTATGTGTGCCACAAAATCATAAATCATACATCATTTCATAACCCATGTAATAAAAATGGGAATCTTAAACATCATGACATCCTAAAAAAATTCATATACGATAAAGGAATTCATAAAAATAATTCCATCACAACATAATCAAATCAATGTAATAATAGGGATAAAAATAGAACCCTTTATTGTCTTAGATGGAAAATAATTTTGATAAAACACTTGAACTTCATTATTGAGGAAAATATCCTTTCTACTTCAAAAACACTTTTCCTTTCTTAACATGTCTTACAATTACAAACTAAAAGAAGTTGATTAAAAATAAACTTGAAAACTTTTAATGGAAGATTCTTTGAAATAATGTTTTAAAAATCCATTCATGCCGTATAATTTAAAAAAACATTCTTCTCGTACTTTTCTCAGAAAAGTCAAAAAGTACCTCGTATGAAAAATGACAAAAGATTATTTCATATATTTTAATAAAACTCACCAAAGGGTAAAATAGGTTTTAAAAAATTGTAGGAGGATGGAAATAATTTTACATATCAAGGAAACATGGATGTGGATGATAAAATACACCCCAGTAAATACTAAAGTATAAACAATCTCGGATAAAAATGAGATTGTGATATTTCCCTTACCTTAGGTCCGATTTGCTTCGTAAGTGTCCGAACCTCCTGTATAATGATTTAAATAATGTCATTGACTTACTACAGAATCATATTCATTGTTATTATATCATATATGGTTTACATATGACTTTATATTACCCGTTCTTTTGTAAATTCATGTTAAAGTAGCGTTTTGGGTAAAATCGTCTCATTTGTCATTCATGTTTTAACTTGTAATTATTCATATGATTACATAGAAAATTATTACATAATTATATAATATAAAACATTATTTATATATAATATATATTCATAATATACATATATATAATGGATCGATAAATGGAAAGAAATACACCGTTCATGGAGACGGTAGGCCGTACGTACGCATGAACGCTGTTTTCATTTACTTATTGAATTGAGTGGAATTAAGTATATGACATACATATATATAAACATAAATACAGTAGCTTCATAATGTCATATATTTCATTATTATTGCTTATATATACTTTATAATCATTCTTAAATGGTTAACATGGAGAATGAATCTCATCCCGCCGTGGAGACGGTAGTCCGTACGTACGCACGAGCGATGATATCATTTCCATAATTATTGAATTGAATTGGAGTGGATGATACAATATATCAGAATCATTATGATGTTATAATAACTATGTATAGTTATTCTTTACACCATAATACCCATCCATGTAAGGTGTTGGTGGAAAAACAGATTACACCACGGCGTGGAGACGGTATTCTGTACGTACGCACGCGCAGTGATTTTGTGTTCCGTAGGATGGATAGATGGTGAAATAGGGTTTTTTCATACTTATAATAACATATTAGTATATGATTGATAATGATGTTATTACTTCATAATGAAACAACCTAAGAAGAAGAAGTGGAAGAAGAAATAAAGTTGAAAGAATCGGTAACGGAAATTACCTCTTCTTTGAAGCGCCTCTTTGAGTCCTCCTCTTAGGGCACTACAATTGGTCTTTGAGGAAGACCATAACCTCTAGGATGTTTATAGGGAAGTTGAGAGGAGAATATGGCAGGGGTTGGCCGAGATTGAAGGCTCAATGTTGTGTGAGGAAGAGAGGGAGGAGGTGCCCTTTTATAAGGGAGGAGAGGGGCACCTTTGGAATAACTAAAAATATTATTTTATTATAAAGTCAAGTTCGGTTTTAAATAGCTCCAAATCGATTTATTTCGATGATAAGGTGGGGATGGGTCGAAATCCTCTCATCCAATAGAATTTAGACAAGTTTATGTTCCTATTTTAACATTATCATTTAGATTTAACATTAAGTTAAATAATTTTACTTTTACCGTGTCTTCTTGTGTTCTTACACTATATGGTTAATAAACCTACTATAAGAAGCCAAAAGAACCCCAAGTTATTTATTATTAATATATATAACCTTATCTAAGTCATTTGGCCGAACCTTAGATTTGTAGGAATAAAATAACAATTAATAATATAATATTTGTTTAAAAAACAATTTTATGTCAATTTTGACACTATTTAGTAATTGATTTTTTTGAAAATAATAACAGAATGATAAGTTCGAACAAAGTTAAATAAATCAATACTAACATGTCATATTAACCTATAAAATTAGTTTAATTCATAAAAAGTCTCAAATTATATTTATTTGGGTATTTATAACATCAATTATGTCAATATTTCAGTAATAAGATAATTATTGCATCATCATTGTGTCATAAATAAATTAAATTATTTAATGTATAAAAATTACAAATAAAATACCATTATGTAGGAAGTATTTTTAGATTTCTAATGAATATTTAAAATCGATTTTATCTTATATATAACCCTATATTAAAAATGTTTTAGTAAATAAACTTTGATTTTAACTCTTTTAACTCTTCTTTGAATTAAATAATAATAAATGTCCTAATCTACTCCAAGTGGGCCTAAATGGTCATATTTTATTCCTAAGCTTGTTTTGGGTCGAATTACACTTATACAATATAATTTGGACATGTTTTAGGGTAATAATAATATCATTTTTACCCTTAATTACCCTATTTAATTTTAACCGTGGTAAATAAAAGTAAAAAGTTACTATTCACCAAAAAATATTTTCATCTCATTGAACCACATTTTACTTACTAACATCAACTGTGTCTCTCGGATTTTTGAAATTCCACTCACAGAAGCGGTAAAATTAATTTTTATGAAAAATTCAGTTTTTTAACTACCCCTTAGTGGTTTCACTATTCATAAAAAATTGAATGTTTTCAGAAAAATTCCAAAAATTAGGCCTAAGATATATTTGATATTATGAACTAAATTTTTTTTTATTTTACCAAATTAAAAACATATCAGTTGCATTAATTAATTTAAAAATTAATTCCCATCGCCAAAACAAATAGCGTGTTCTTAAGAGATAATAACTATCAAAAGATTGACACTTGTTTATGTCTGGTTTAAATGTGAAATTATATCCAATGACAAACATTTTATTAAATTGTAAAAATATATTCTAAATATACTTTAAAACCACTCAAATTAATAATTTATCACTATTAAATATTTCGATTGAAAAAGTTGTTTTTAATTAAAATTTAATAATTTTCACTATTCATCAAAATATGAAAGTTATCCGAAAATCACCAAAATTTCACCCTAAGCTAATTTCGATATTCCGAATCCAAAAATAAATTCCATTTTGAAAAATAAAATTTACAAAATTTCAAAAAGTGGTTATTACTATTCAAAACGGCTAGTTTTAATAATATTTTAATAACATATTGTTGTTTAGTGAAACCCGTTATTGCGTACTACACACACTATCGAGGAAGGTCGCGATTGCATGTAATGCAAGGTAAGTCAAGGATGTGTTTTATGCAAGCTCCTTTTGGTGTAACATATAACACAAGATATTAATGAAATTATAATAATATTTTTCATAAAATCTCGGGGTGTTACATTCTACCCCCCTTAAAATGAATTTCTCCCTCGAAATTCGTCGGGGTTATAAATGATTTACTATTAGAAAATTTCTTTGATAGAAACCCACATCGTAAAAAGGAATACAAAAACTAATCTTTAAAAACAAAAGTATTAAACTTAACGGTTACCCAAATAAACTAATCACTGGGTTTCCACATAGGTGAAAATATGGATATGGAAGAGAAATCTAACCATCATGTTCTGATGGAGAGTGGTAGAGAACATGGCTATGTAAAAGCCAACAATCACAAATCCATAAATTTGTGACGATCTAAGGTACCATCTGATTAATCAGATATAAGAGCACTAGGACAACATTTTTGGTTTTCAAGATCATTTCCCTAATGTTGATGAAATTGGAATTAGAAGAAATAATTTCGTGATTTTGGTATAGTCTCACCGTTTGTCGTTATTTGGACAATTTACACTTAATCTCTTAAAGAAATGAAGTTGAATTTGTCATTCGTGATGTCTTAGCAGATCATGTGATAGAATGATGGGTCATTCAATCTCTTTCAAACAAATGGTTAGCAAAAGTTATAAGTCCATCTTATGGTTAATCGTATATGGTTCCAAAAATGAACATATAATTCATATATCATACTGCTTAATAAAATAAAATTAGTTTCTACTAACCAGGGACTTCCTGTAGGCCAGTGGTAGGCGATAAAGGCCAGTCGCACTTCGGTTGTGGGTTCGATTCCCACAGCCTTGTCCGAAGCGATGGGTTGTCGCCCGTCCTTCAGGTTGTCCTTTTTCTAATACTATATTACTATAACATCCCATCAATAATATCGAAAAAAACTTCTATCCTTAAACAATACTAAATTATGTCCAACATAATCCATTCCAATATTTAGGCTTATCTATAATATTGTAGTCCAATCTCATAATATAGTGAAAACGATTACCAGAGATTTAATACGATCGTTGATCCCCATATATCATAACATATGTCTTATTGGTCACATTCCAAACATTCAAAGGCCTTAATCAGGTATTCTCTTGAATACCCATTGAACCTTAGTGAAAACAAGAATGCTGTTAAAAGTTAACTCTTTCCACATACCAAAATCCTAAAAATTCTATATACTCTAACCATGATATCACGTAGTCCTTATATCAATCATGAGAACATCAATACTGTTAAACAATTAATTTTCTCCTTTTCCCTTCATTATGAGCATATCATCTACATTCCAAAAATATCTGAATAACCTTTCATGGATAGTGGTACCATTAATCATACACTTTCAAAACTCAAGGAAAGACAACCATGTAACAATCCTTAGATGTCTCTTTATTCCATAGTACCATGAGATTTCTTATACAACATTACACATGATAAACATGTAATCATTCCACTACATTCTTAAACCATTGACCAAGCATCAACAATTCTTTCATCTCACATATCATTTGTAGTCTCTTCATCATCATAAACATAAATACTACCCATACGACCATACTGATTCTCTTCATGATACTTTTTCTTAGGGAATTGGTTTGCATAATGCCTGTAAATTCCACATTTAAAACATTTAACCATTGTTGATGTCGTAGCAATACCATTATCCTCATCCCTGGTGTTAACTGAACCTTTTCCTTTGCACGTACTGGATTTGTGTCCTTCTTTTCCACACCCTAAGCATCTTCCAGTTCCTTTGAAACATTCTCCTTGATGCCTCTTCCCACATGATTTACATAGGGGAAATTGAACTTTCTTTCCTCTATGATCATCATGAAACTCCATCTTTCTCTTATTAGCCGAGTCAGGAAACTTACCAAATTTTACTTTATTGATCATATTATGAGATTTCTGATTTGGCATAATAATGATTATTGGACTTCCAAATCCCATTTCATTTGGTTTCTCATGAAGAATATCATTCCATTGTCCATCATATCCTCCAATATCATGAATCATCTTGTTTCCAAACATTTTCTAAAACCCAAGAAGAATAGTGTGAGAGGAAAAAATAATGCTAGGGAAAACAACATAGTAAAGGGGAAGTACCTTCAATATCTAACATCTTAGGTTTAATTCTAAGATCGTTATTGAAATTCTAGGACTATAACCTATACTTATACTTATCCTTAGGGACATCCCTAGACATACCTTAGAAATATCTATAGGGATCTCACTAACGTTTTCGCATCCTAGTTTCCAATGGTTGAATAATCCTTTCCTCTGATACCAACTGTAGAGACCCGTATCTTGACGTACATGGACATTACATTACTTTTGAGGAATACTTAGTACATAACAAAAACACACACACACAACGATCGTAATAGTTTAGTGTCTTTGGAAACTCGGAATATAATCTTCTAATCGTGGAGAAAGATCTTCAACATCTCCCATAAAGATCTTCCTATTTTTACCAAAAGCCTTTCTTTATATCCTGGGGAAAAGAAAACATAAAAGGGTGAGCTCAAATTATCAGTAAGGGTAAACAAAAGAAATATCAATCACATCATATTCATAAGAACATAACATTTTGGAAATCTTAACCTGCAAAAGAGAGCATAATTTCATAACATGGGATAACACATGGCAGTGAAATGTAATCACAATAATCATAACTTAAAACATGAAACATTGTGTCATACACACATAATCATAAAGAATCATATCTTATTAGCCAAGACTCATTTCCAAGATTATCTTAGTGGACAAAGTCCCTTTCTGAACCGAGTCACCCTTGTTTCAGTCCTGTTTCACTGAACCGGTATAACCTACCATTCCAGCCAAGTCTATCTCATGAGATATAAAATCTTTACCCAATGCATTGGAGGGAGATATTGGTACCACCCATCTCATAATGATACCATTCTTATGTGTGCCACAAAATCATAAATCATACATCATTTCATAACCCATGTAATAAAAATGGGAATCTTAAACATCATGACATCATAAAAAAATTCATATACGATAAAGGAATTCATAAAAATAATTTCATCACAACATAATCAAATCAATGTAATAATAGGGATAAAAAGAGAACCCTTTATTGTCTTAGATGGAAAATAATTTTGATAAAACACTTGAACTTCATTCTTGAGGAAAATATCATTTCTACTTCAAAAACATGTTTCCTTTCATAGCATGTCGTACAATTATAAACTAAAAGAAGTTGATTAAAAATAAACTTGAAAACTTGTAAAGGAATATTCTTGGAAATAATGTTTTAAAAATCCATTCATGCCGTATAAGTTAAAAAAACATTCTTCTCATACTTTTGTCAGAAAAGTCAAAAAGTACCTCGTATGAAAAATGACAAAAGATTATATCATATATTTTAATAAAACTTACGAAAGGGTAAAATAGGTTTTAAAAAATTGTAGGAGGATGGAAATAATGTTACATACCGAGGAAACATGGATGTTGATGATAAAATACACCCCAGAAAATACTAAAGTATAAACAATCTCAGATAAAAATGAGATTGTGATATTTCCCTTACCTTAGGTCCGATTTGCTTCGTATGTGTCCGAACCTCCTGTATAATGATTTAAATAATGTCATTGAATTATTACAAAAACACATTCATTGTTATTATATCATATATGGTTTACATATGACTTTATATTACCCGTTCTTTTGTAAATTCATGTTAAAGTAGCGTTTTGGGTAAAATCGTCTCATTTGTCGTTCGTGTTTTTACTTGTAATTATTCATATGATTACATAGATCATTATTACTTAATTATAGAATATAAAACATGATTTATATATAATATATATTCAGAATATACATATATATAATGGATCGATTAATGGAATGAAATACACCATTCATGGAGACGGTAGGCCATACGTACGCATGAACGCTGTTTTCGTTTCCTTATTGAATTGAGCGGAATTAAGTAGATGAAATACATATATATACACATAAATCCAGCAGCTTTATAATGTCATATATTTCATTATTATTTCTTATATATACTTTATAATCATTTCTAAATGGTTAACATGGAAAATGAATCTCATCGCGTCGTGGAGACGGTAGTCAGTACGTATGCACGAGCGATGATATCATTTCCATATTTATTGAATTGAATTGGAGTGGATGATAAAATATATCAGAATCATTATGATGTTATAATAACTATGTATAGTTATTCTTTACACCATAATACCCATCCATGTAATGTGTTGGTGGAAAAACAGATTACACCACGGCGTGGAGACAATATTCCGTACGTACGCACACGCGGTGATTTTGTTTTCCGTAGGATGGATAGATGGTGAAATAGGGTTGTTTCATACCTATAATAACATATCAGTATATGAGTGATACTGATTTTATTACTTCATAATGAAACAACCTAATAAGAAGAAGTGGAAGAAGAAATAAAGTTGAATGAATCGGTAACAGAAATTACCTCTTCTTTGAAGCGCCTCTTTGAGACCTCCTCTTAGGGCACTAAAATTGGTCTTTGAGGAAGACCAGAACCTCTAGGATGTTTCTAGGGAAGTGGAGAGGATAATTTGGCAGGGTTTGGCCGAGCTTTAAGGCTCAATGTTGTGTGAGGAAGAGAGGGAGGAGGTGCCCTTTTATAAGGGAGGAGAGGGGCACCTTTGGAATAACTAAAAATATTATTTTATTATAAAGTCAAGTTCGGTTTTAAATAGCTCAAAATTGATTTATTTCGAGGATAAGGTGGGGATGGGTCGAAATCATCTCATCCAATAGAATTTATACAAGTTTAAGTTTCTATTTTAACCTTATCATTTAGATTTAACATTAAGTTAAATAATTTTACTTTTATCGTGTCTTCTTGTGTTCTTACACTATAAGGTTAATAAACTTACAATAAGAAGCCAAAATAACCCCAAGTTGTTTATTATTAATATATATAACCTTATCTAAGTCATTTGTCCGAACATTAGATTTTTAATAATAAAATAACAATTAATAATATAATATTTGTTTTAAAAACTATTTTATGTCAATTTTGACACTATTTAGTAATTGATTTTTTTGAAAATCATAACAGAATGATAATTTCGAAAAAAGTTAATTAAATCAATACTAACATGTCATATTGACCTATAAAATTATTGTAATTCATTAAAAGTCTCAAATTATATTTATTTGGGTATTTATAACATCAATTATGTCAGTATTTCATTAATAAGATAATTACTGCATCATCGTTGTGTCATAAATAAATTAAATTATTTAATGTCTAAAAATTAAAAATAAAATACCATTATGTAGGAAATCATTTTATATTTATAATGAATATTTAAAATCGAATTTATCTTTTTTATAACCCTATATTATAAATGTTTTAATAAATAAACTTTGATTTATACTCTTTTAACTCTTCTTTGAATTAAATAATAATAAATGTCCTAATCTAATCCATGTGGGCCTAAATGGTCATATTTTATTCCTAATCTTGTTTTTGGTCGAATTAAACTTATCCAATAGAATTTGGACATGTTTTAGGGTAATAATAATATCATTTATACCCTTAATTACCCTATTTACTTTTAACCGTGGTAAATAAAAGTAAAAAGTTACTATTCACCAAAAATTATTTTCATCTCATTGAACCACATTTTACTTACTGACATCAACCGTGTCTCTTGGATTTTTGAAATTTCACTCACAGAAGCGGTAAAACTATGTTTTATGAAAAATTCAGTTTTTTAACTACCACTTAGTGGTTTCACTATTCATCAAAAATTTAAAGTTTTCAGAAAAATGCCAAAAATTAGGCCTAAGCTATATTTGATATTATGAAATCAAAAATGATTTCTATTTGACCAAATTCAAAACATATCAGTTGCATTAATTAATTTAAAAATTAATTCCCGTAGTCAAAACAAATAGCGTGTTCTTAAGAGATAATAACTATCAAAAGATTGACACTTGTTTATATCTGGTTTAAATGTGAAATTACATCCAATGACCAACATTGTATTAAATTGTAAAAATATATTCTAAATATACTTTAAAACCACTCAAATTAATAATTTATCACTATTAATTATTTCGATTGAAAAAGTTGTTTTTAATTAAAATTTAATAATTTTCACTATTCATCAAAATATGAAAGTTATCCGAAAATCACCAAAAATTCACCCTAAGCTAATTTCAATATTACGAATCCAAAAATAAATTCCATTTTGAAAAATAAAATTTACAAAATTTCAAAAATTGGTTATTACTATTCATAACGGCTAGTTTTAATAACATTTTAATAGCATATTGTTGTTTAGTGAAACTCGTTATTGCGTACTACACACGCTATCGAGGAAGGTCGCGATTGCGTGTAATGCAAGGAAAGTCAAGGATGCGTGTTGTGCATGCTCCTTTTGGTGTAGCATATAACACAAGACATTAATGAAATTAAAATAATATTTTTCATAAAATCTCGGGGTGTTACAATCAGTGTTGTCTATCGTCTGCATCAAATACAATGAGGTGCGGGCATTTCCCGTGTAGGGGTGAGTATAATCATACTCTGTAGGGACCACGAGACACTCATGGTCTCATGAAATCCAAAAAGGATAAATCAAAAATTATCAAATCAACGGATAACCATTACATAGGTATATGCCCATATATATACCTATGTTATTAAGTAACCCATCTCAATCATGAAGAAAAAACAAAGGTCATTGACTCACCTCAAACGTGGATTTTCATTATCGAAACCATGGCTACTAGATAACTACTCCTCCGTCGAGTACAGTGGGTCTGTTGTCACACTGAGGTGCTTCTCACTAACCTTGGACTGTTGAGGTTCTACTCCTGTGGAGTACCACAGGTCTACTGCCAACTACCAGGTGCTCCGTCCACTGTGGGTCTGCCGCCAAATACTAGTCAATCCCCCTAATACCGTGCAGAGGTACTCCTCCTGTCGAGTACCATGATTCTGCGGCCAAATACTGGGCACTCATCCGCCATGGGACAGCCGCCAACTACCATGTGCTCCCCACTAGGCAAGTCAAATCACTCTGAGTCAAATCGGTAAAGTAGTTGTCAGGTTTGTTAGCTCCTAAGTGTCTAGATTTTGTACGCTCATCTCCGGGAGGATCCACTCCATGATCTATTGGTCGATACTCCATGTGTCACGAAGTTTCATGTAGAATTATCTCAAAGGACCGCCATGTCAAATGGGTCTTAATGCAACAGACAACACATCAATCGAACGCGTGGTCTGTGAGTTATTGGCATTTCTTTCCCAGGGGTCCGGTTGGTTTTTTGGTTCAAACTAACCCGGCTGAACTCCTACTATGTCCAAAACTCATGAGGTATATTCCAGAGTAATCTTCTCATTCCATGATATTCGCCACCGCAAACGATTCATCGATTGGACACCTGTTGCCCGAGTTATGGGCGATTAGGTGTAATCGAGTCTGATGGGTTTGGGTCTGGTCTGACCATGTTGGACCGACCTGAACTGACCCGAACTGGGTCCGGATTTGGTTCTAACCCGGTCTATGGGTCTATCCCGACCGGAAGGGGTGGCCTGGTCCGAAAAGGGCCCGACCAGGTTGGATGGCCATGTGGCCGGGCCCGACTGTCCATGTGGCCTTGCTCGGCCGGCCGTGTGGCCGGGACCGGCCGGCCGTGTGGCCCGGCTATTGGCCATTGGGCTTGGCTAGCTGGCTACGTGGCCCGGCCAGGCACGCCGTGTGGCCCGTCTTTCCACGCCATGAGGTGGGGGGGGGGGGTTCCCCTTTGTTTGTAATGGCTGGAACATGGCACCGGCCCATGTAACCGAGGGACACGAAGGGTCCCGCCTGTGTAGCACGCACTGGCGACAAGCTCAGTTGGCCACCCTCCCCTGTCCAATGCGGCCATAGGCCGCGGGTCTTCTCCGGTGTGGCGCAACGACGCGGTGCCCCTACTCTCCCGCCGCAGCCCACCCTGGCTGTTGACCTACATCACTGGCATGGCGTGACAACACCGTGCGCCTCCGCCGTATCATGCCTCCACGTAGCAAGGAAGTGTCATGCCCTCTTGGCAACCTGGAGGCCTTTGCGCTGCCAGTTTCTTACGTGGCCATCCCGTTGTCTACCTCTGTTGTTCACTGTGGTCCATTCCTCCATCATCAACAAACAATATCAACCAAAGTGGTAATGTCGTCCATGTTGGTGCGGTCTGAACCCCCCCATGTTATGTTGATAACATTTGGCATAAAAAATACCAAAATATTAATGATGTAGAATGGAAACAGAACAACTCGGATCCTTTTACCTTTCTTGATGATTGTTCTTTGACAAAGTCTCGGGAAAATGCAGCGTCGTTTCGTTAACATCAAGGAACAAGAAGCCGAGGATGGTGTAAGTGTTCTTCATGGGTGACACTTCCCTTTCTTTCCCCGGTCGAAGAAGGAAGAAGATGGTGTTCATCAATCTTTGGTGGAAGGAGCGTTCTTTGCATTCTTTATTGAGGGGATGAAGTTCTATCACAAGTCCCACCCAAAATAATTTCTAACCAAATAAAATAACAACTTTTTCTTTTATTTAATATTTGGCATGAATTGAAAATAATTCAATAGTTGAATTAATTAAACAAGGGGTTGCAATTAATTCTATGTGGGTTTGCACATTTAATTTAATGGGGGAAGGTGGAGAGATTAACCCACATAAATGGGGGGTTAAAGGTGTTCCCAAATTAATTGGGATTTAGAAGGGTTAAAGAAGCTCGAATGGGCCCCACTAAATAAAATCATCCCAAGGGAGGTTATGTAGGGGTGGCCCCCAACACTATCATCCTATTGGTGGTTTTAACCACCATAAAATAAATATAAGTTAAGTCTTATTTTTATTTAATTTTATTTAAAAACCCCAAAAACTATCTTCCACTCTTGTAAAAATGAAACTACAGTGAAGGTCTCACTAAGAAATTATCGATGCTCCGAGTTGAACACTGTCCTCAGATTTCAGTTCCGAGCACAAGTTCAAAATTTTTAAAAACCCATTCACATGTTTTCATAATGTACCTGAGAAAAACACCAGAAATTGATTCCGAGCACACCGGGCCCCAAAATCATGCATCTTCTGAAACTACAGACTCATAAAAATTCCATAAATTTAAGAAAAAAAATTCCACAGAATTTTTGGGTCTTTACCTTCCCAACTAGTCACTATATCAAAAATCCATTGTATAATAAACAATAATCATAGTTAGTGGTGTCATATATTAATGAAAAATATTATTAAGGGTGACCATGTCAATAGAACATTTTTTAATAAGCGAATTTTTTTTTATACTATTTTACCAATGATCATCAACTATTAAAATGAATCTTTACATTTTATAATGAAATTGTGAATTATCCTAAGAATGCCCTCTATGATTGTCAAACCAGGTTTTTTTAAAGGACATATTCACTTAAAAATATAATGATTTCTAAAATACACATGGCCAACAACATTTGGAGGTTATTTACCCTATATACATATATGATCCAAAATCACTTACACTTGTAGTATCCATACATGGAACTATTACTCAAAATTCAACATAATATATAACTTAACAAAACATTAGGATGTTACTATATTATTATGTATATACCTAGGGTATTTTCTAAAGTAATATAACTCTAATCAACACAAATAAGGAAACCCTACTTGGATACCAACTGAGGTGACCCAATAATATCATACGAAAAATTTACATCCATTTAAAATAGTATTCAATTTATAATCCAAATCACACACCATAGTACAATAAATGTTTTTGGGTAATTAGATATATGTAAAAGAAATAATTTTTTTCATTATTTATCATTGAAATATACCAAATATGTATTCTCACATTTTACATATCATTTTCATACTCTATGTAAAGATTTTCTTCATTACCAGTGAAAAAGGATCACAACAAAAGGTGAGATAAGATTATTTATAAGGGTAAACAAGGGAAATATCATTTGATAATCATATAAAACCACAATATACTCATAAAGGTAAATGATCCTGGTTATAATTTAAAATATTCATACATCATAATTCCTAGATCATATAAATGATACATAAAAGAAAACATTATCAATTCAAATGGATTTAATCATAAGAGCGAGGAATCATAATAAGTAAAAAAGAATCTTAATATTAAAACACAATCATGAAAACATATCATAACTGTGTCTCACTATTATATAAAAAATATATATCATATATCAAGGATAACTATTGAGACCATCACATCATGAGAGATAAAAAATCAACCCTTTTTTCCTATATCATAGTAGATCAGGATCCACTATATGTTTCCGATAATATATTATATCAAGAATCCATACCTATATCTCATATTGTATTAATAAAATCATCTCATTTCCCTTAATTAATTTTATGATATATATGATTTTATCCAATTAATTGGATAACTACAACTGTCCCACAATTCACGTAATGAAAACCATACAATTTTGTGACACAAGATCATAAAATATTCATTAATTCATAATATAACAAAAAATGGAAAGAAAACATGTTTCATAAATATTACACCATTTCTTCATAACATAACTCATGGAAAAGAAACATTTTTCATCAAGGTGTCATAATAAAATAATTATCCCACTATATTCAAATTAAATTATAATAATAAACATTTTATCAAAGTCATAATATTGAATATAGATATATAAAGTGGATAATATCATCAAATGTCACTATCGACAAGAAATAATCCGTAAAATATGCTGACATAGATATATAATAACATTAAAATGTCCTTAAAAATTTTCATTTAATATAATAAAAAACATCCTTATCATAGACAAAATTATAAGTATAAATAACCAGAATATTGAGAAATTATTTTTATAAAAATAAATAAGTAAAATTTTAGAGTAATCATCAAGTTAAAAAAATGGTAAGTGGGGTAGAAATATCAATTCATTTCATATACAATAAAAAAACATTCCATTAAAAACTTTTAATAAAAAAACAAAATGTTTGGAAAACTATTAGAAATAATCATTTTAGAAATATTGTAAATAAATTAATTTTTTTTAAAATTACTTTTTATAATATTTCATATGTGAGCAAAAAAATCCATGAAATAATTTTTAATAGGATCGACATTGAATAAATTTTGATTCAACCAATGTGAAAATAATTTTTCTATTTAATTATTGATCTTTTTCAAATCATTTTAAATAAAATTAAAGAAAATATTAGTAATATAGGAAAATATCATTAATAAATATAAGATAATAATATATATGGAGTTTCAAAAATCATATACATTAAATTTCTCTAAATAGAATATTATCACATATAATTGAAAGATGAAATGAGATTCTAACATATACCCTTATTGATTTAGAAACCATTTAATCATGATAGTCATTAAATAAATATTTAAAAAATAATAATTATATTTCATTAAAATATGTATATTAATGATGAAAACTATCAGCATTGTTCTATATAAACCTCAAATACATAAACATTCTTATAACATCAGACATGCTTTGGGGAAACACTATTTTGATGAAGAACCAATACAAAATTAGTAATGTCTAAATAAAGACCCAAAGAAAAGGTGAAACATAGATGGACTTTAAAATATATATAAATTTTCTAATAATCATCCTACATCATATTAATGTGATTTATATACAGCACATAAAATAATAATGTTGTGAATGTGGCACGTGTGTTATTGAAATAAAAATAGGACAATAAGCCCTTACATTATGTTTCATCTAGCTTCATATGAATTAAAAAATGTTGTATAATAAATTTTTATTTATTTTAAATATATTATAAAAATCTATTAAAACATAAACTAACATGTATCGTTACTCTATAATATCAATTTTTTCCTGCGTTAATAATTCTTTATGAAAAATGTCATTTGGTTGAAAAGATGTTTGTTTTCAATGCATGTTTCATTTGGTTGGTTTCAGTATTTTCTACATGGTCATGTTTTCATAATATAAATAATATGAATCATGTAAAATTTATAATATTTATTAATTTTATACATTATTATAATCATTCAATGAAATTGGTGATAAAAGAGAATTACATCACTTTATTGAGATATTAGTCAATATGTACACATAGATGATGTTTTCAATTTTCGATGGATAAAATAACATAATGTTTAAAAATAATCCACCATTATAGAATAATTTTTATGCCATAAACATCACATATTTTAAATAACTATATCTTTATACCATTCATGTGAAAAGAAAAAGAAAAAAATGAATCACGTTGCTTCATGAAGGTTGTACTCTATATATACGCATGCACAACATTATATTTTTATGACATGTATAACTATAATAAAATATATAATATATTATAATAAAAAAAGAATTATGTCATATATATAATATATACATATTAAATATACCATGAAAAGAAACCATGTGATATGATGGGGTAAAAATAACCATATAGTAATGTGGATGTGGTATCCCACATGGTCACATGAATGATTATTTTCATTTTCAATTTAATGGAAAGGAAATGTAAACTTTTTTGAACAATAGTCATAATATAAATATATTATATTAATGATAAAAAATTCCATATTTTATAATTGATACAATATATTTATAGGTGTCAGAAGATGAAATAAATTGAATGATGTCAGGTAGGGGTTATTATTACTTCTTCGTAGACCTCATTTAGTTCCATTATTGATGGAACATGGAACGTTATTTTAGAATAAGACAACGTATTTTTAGTGTATATGTATGTTTATAAGATAATATTATAGTTTTTGTTTTATATAGGGTTCTCCATGTTTTGTAATAGAAATATAGGACAGGTTCCCTTTTATAAGTGAAGGAAAGGACATACAAAGAATTAATAAAAATGATTAAATATCATAAATCAATTTTCATGTGAATGTGGCATGATTTGTCAATAATTTCAAATAAATGATACAATAAGGTTCAAATATAATCATCCAATAAAATATTTATAGGTTTTGATAGTATTTTTAACCCTCTATTTTGGTTTAACACCTTTGTTATCCAATTTTAACATTATTCGTGATAATGAAGTTTGCAATATTAAAGTGTAATAATTTAAATTATTGGGTATAAATTGGAATATAAATTTCCAAAATATTAAATTTAAAACTATTTTACATTTTAATTGTCAACATGAAATATTTTTATCGATTTAAAACATTTTAAAAAAATATTATTTAATAATGAATACTTCAAATGTAATTTCTAGAACTACTAATATAGTTTGACATAAAGAATATTAAGATGAAATAGAATAAAAATATTAAAATTTTAAACATAAAACATATATTAATATTATGTATAAAATAGATTTTTGAGATCAATTGATCAAACTAAATTAATATTAATTTTCTGATAATTAATTAATTTCATTTTATAATATGCGCATAAGCAATTTTTCACTGTTATATAGGTGGTTAAGATAATTATGTATATGATAATGGAAAATATATATTTATCCAATTGAGTAATGGTATGGTTTTGATATATTTTAAATCATTTTCACATTGCTTTTTTACATACATTGTATTAATTTTCCCTTTATGTTGGTTATAACAATTTACCATAGTTACTATTCATAATGTCAAAATAAAAAAAGTGACCAATTTACCTAATAAAAAACTTATTATTCCAAATATAAATACATTTTTTCTGATTATAGTTTTATTATTTTGATAAATTTAAATAAATAAATTCCTATAAAATTTGAAGGCAAAGAGTTTCTATAGAAAATGCACTTTTTGTGAATAAGATGATATTACATTAACAGTATTACTAGTAATAATCATTATATGAATATAAATTAATATATATATACAAATAATATATAAATTTTATGTAATATATACACAATTTAGAATTTATTTAATTAAAATATAAAATCCTTGTGCAGGTAAAAATATTTTTATGAAAATGGACGTTTTTAAGCATAAAAAACACATTAAATTTCAATTATAATACTGATATTCTAATTTCAAATGTTTTCATTAGTTTTTTGATATAAATTCCATATATTTTAGTATATTTTAAATATATTAACAAAAAAAGTAACAAAACTCATTTTTAAGATGAAAATCATTTTCAAGCACATGATGACTTTATTGAAAATTGGACGCATATTTATTATGCATTAATAAAAAAATTCATTATTTAAAAAAATTAGAAATATATTTTATAGTATTTTTATTTTTTATTTTAATAAATTAAATAGCATAGTTATAGTAGTCTAATTTAATTAATAATGTTCTAATAGTGTTACATGGTTTGTTTAAACTATGTGTTTCGTGTCAACGAAGTTGTCACAAAATTAAAATTTATTTTACGGTAAAATGTATTCTATGAATTTGATGGGTTTCATTCTACATCCACCAACTATGTTTATATATCTAAATTTTAATATTTTAAAATAATGTATCAATATTTTCAATATACATGTTGGTCATATTAGGATACTCAATAGGGGTTAACAGTGTTCCAATAATCAAAATTCTAGAAATATTTATTTAAAAGACCCCATAATCAAAAATTATGTTTGGATTAGCAAACTAATGTAGAATATTTAAAAGAGTTTTTACTATTTGAAATATTTATCAATAATTGAGTGGTTCTAAATTAAAAAAAAATAGAGTATTATTTTCTATTTTGAAATCAATATACTAAAAAAATTCTAAAATAAACACTATCTAAGATTAATTATCGAAGTGAAAGATATTATTTCAATGAATCAATAAGATACTAAAAACAAATTGTTGAATAACACAATTATAATTAAATAAGATGTTCAATTTCATGATTATACTTATTCTTCTCCACTTGATGATCACGTTCTGCAAAGAAAATTTTGTAAATAATTTGATCCACAACTTATATCCAGTTAGAAAACAGCATAAAAATGTATAACTCAACACACATCTACTATAGTTCTCATGGGAGAACAAATTAAAATTGGTCATGTAGGTACATCTTCTTCTATTATATGTGTGATTGAAAGGAGTAATTATTTTTGTTATGATATCAATGTATCTTATAGTTTGGAACTTGAGATAGTGTGTGTTTAAAAAATAGACACTAACACACACAACTATAAATGTATGTAATTTACCTAGGTAGAGAAATATGATGAGAAATGGGTTTAGAAGTCAATGTGTGATGTGATTTAAAACTTTGGAACTCATTAAAGATAGAATAAGTGAAGCTGGATCCATCTTCTAGAAAAAGGTATAAAACAAGTTTCATGAGTTCTTCTATCTTTTGTTTCTAAAGAGTTGTATGACTTGGTGGATGAGTTTTTCTTATTGCAACAAAAATGTTCTTCCATTTATGCTCTCAAAAGTATTGCATAATATGAGAAACGAGCTATTCATTTATTGTTCTTGGTTTCATAAGAAGTTAATTTTATTTAGATAACATCATTTTTTGTTTTGATCTAGATATTCTATTTATAAATTATAGTAGACGGGAAACATGTTCTCCAGTACCTTGTACCTCATACTATTATCATTAATCAATTAAATGTTGATTTAAAAATATAGACAAACTCATTAAAATAATAATTAGTGTTATGTTTCATAAATATGACCATTAGAAGTAGTTTTTAATTTCAATGGAATAGGAAGGAATGACAGTGTCATAGGACCGTTAGAACACTATGTCAGTGTCTTAGACTATCAGTGTTGCAATCTATCAGAAAATCACTCTATCCATAGGTTATGCATTAGTAGCTGATGTCTTAGTATATCATTAGTTAGTGAGGTATTGTCTTCTTTTACTTAGAAAACATTATTATTATTGTTCATTCACTATGTTAATAGGTTACTATGTTGGTAACATATTTCATCGGTAACTCCGACAATTGTTTATGACACATATTTAGCAAAAAGTTCTAAGTTATGATTTCGATAAGTTGATGTATCAGTGACTTAGATCATTGGTAGGTCATCAATCGGTGAATTATAATTATCCAAATTTTGTAAAACTACGTTATGATTTAAATAAAATCCTTAGAGGTATATAGTAAATACAAACATGGTTAAATAAGATATAACACAATAAAACATAATTATGAATGTTTTGTGATCATTAAAACTATAGGAGGCCAATAATCTCCCCCTTCTTCATTATCACAAATAATGGAATTATATACCACAATAGTTGAATTATGATGATCAATATAAGGTCTACTTTATATATTATACATATTATAAGATAGTAATGATTACGATAAACAATAATCATATATACATCACTTATTTAGAATTCATTTTAATTAAATATTTTTTTAAGTAATATTCTCTCATTTTATTTTAATCTCTCCTATATATATTCTATAGACATTTTCCCCATTAGGGATTATCAAAATGGAAATAAATATGTAAAAAATTAACAAATAATGAGGAGAAAATGTAGAATAGATTCCATTAATAAAGTATTATAAGTGATAACAAAAATAGTTAAATAGATCCATATCAATGAGTAATCTAGTCCCTTCTTATCTAGAGAAGATTCCAAAACATCTTTTTCATTATCATACGAAGTAGGGGTAAGATTATGATTTGAAGAAGTTGTAGTTGGAGTGGATGTTTGGATACTGAAGGATGGAAGAGGAACTCTAGTTAAGATAGAAGGGGAAAGGATTGGGCTAGAATATGTAGTAGGGATTGTAATATAATGATAATGGAAGGCCTGATTTGGATTAGGGCTTGAGAAGATTTCATGGAAAATGGAGATAATGGTGGAGAAGAAGTATAAGGTTGTAGAACATGCCATATAGGAGAATCATCTAGAGATTCATTTTTAGTAATGTCATGATGAAGGTATGGTTTTTCCAATGTAATGAATCCCTTGATGATCATAACACCATAATCCACAGCCTTCTCAAAATCATATTTATTTTCCATGTACATCTGAAGGGTAAGAGTGAAATATGTTAGCTTCATGACTCAATATTTGAAGGCGTATGATACAAGATGTATTCGTAAATTCCAAACCAAAAAAATGAAAAGAATATCAAGTTGATGCTTTGTATATACAGTCTAAAAGTAAAATAATACATTCTTGGTTTTCACTTTCTGTTCATTTGTGCCTCCCTTTTTGAAAAATATAACAGTTTTATATAAATGATAAGTTTTCTATTGAATTTTATATAGGATTTTTGTCATGGTTCCACCCATAATAGTTCGAACATTGTCTCTTATCAAATTTTTAATCACCCCACCATCAGGAGGGTGAACAACAAGAGTAGTTACAGTGGAGGAACCTTAAAAGATACCAAAAATATCAAATCTCAACTAATTCAAATAACGATTTGGACTGTGAGAAAGACCAAACCTAGAAGATGAAACCTCAATTCTTTTCACCACCTTATCCAGCGATGTCCTATAATCAATAGTTAGAATGTGAATAGATGAAACCATAGCAGTCCGTTCATTTCACCCTTTTTTACTAACTAAGACAATTGCATCCAACATTAAGATCATCTAATGCTCAAACTATGAAAAAATCCAATCAATGATCATAGCTGCATCACATTCACTATGCCTTTAAACTATATTTGATTGATGTGGATATAAATATTTAACTATAGCTAATAAATCATCCTTATATGTATTGATGTCCCCTTTTTCCCATAATCTATAGGATCAGGTATTTCTATAGGTGTATAGTATAAGAAACTATATTATACTATGAATTAGAGTACCCAAACCCAATGTCACATATCATATATCTTTTCTATATAAAACCACATATATATCAATAAAAGATTCAAGAGAAAAAACATTCAACCCTTTTGGATATATCTCCCCCTCTACATATACACTACCTCTAGCATAAACTAATTCTTTAAATGAATCCTATGAATCATCTCCTTCAGTATGAACTTAATAATGTATATGGACATTAGGATCCACTTATTTAACCATAGATAACTCCAGAACATTAAGGAATTAAAAAACTAGTTCTGGTTCCTATTTCACTGTAGGAGTATCTCTAGGACTTTCAATATCATCAATAAATAATGTAAGATCAATTGGTTCAACATCAGGACCTTGATCATCATCAGGTTGATCTGATCCTTCAATATATTCATAACTTAAATTTCAACATATTCTTTATTATATTCCTCATTGTCTTCTTTAGTTTATTCTTTATCTCCATCCCCATAATCTTATTCTTCTTTACTATAATTTTCTCCTTTCTCAAAATTGACTCCCCACTACTAATAAATTTTCTAGCATACTGAATATTATATGAATAATTAGTCTCCTCATCATCATCCTCATCTAGAGGTGGTTATTTTCTAGAAAGAGGCCAATATGGGATAGAAAAACCATAGTCCATCCTTTCAGAACATTCTGTTATATTGGGGAAACTTTTACAATCAATTAGTGACTCATTTACATGATATTACATAGCTACATCGTCCTTATCTGAATACTCACCAACTCCATCTATACCTAAACCAGGGTCAAAAATGTTCCTAATCCCTGAGGGAATCTAATTTTTTTTAAAATCCTCATACAATTAATAAATTTTTTCAACCCACATCTTCTTCAATTGATTACAATTAATTTTTATACTCTTACGAATAATATTGCTAACAACGAAACCATTATAAAAAAAACATATTTCTTCAAACACATTCACTAAACCCTTATCATTAAGCATAAGGGAATTAATCTTGGGATAACATAATGATTTTTTAATAGGTTTTTATAATTTCACATACATGAATCATCAAATATATGGATAAGTTAACCATATCTGTCTTCTTAAACTGATAAAGAAAATATATATCATGGAACATTATGGAGTCAAACACACAATTTCTAGATCATAATTTATTCTGAATAATATTAAACAATAACATAAATTTTCCATAATGTTCAGTTTCTATAGGCCTTCTAAAATCTCTATTACCTGTATACATTGCCAAAGCATCCTCATAACTGAAAATATCACTGGTTGTAGCTGCACTTCATTAATTTTCAAAGTTGATAACCAATACCAAGAGTATATTAACAAGAGAAATGTTTTCCAATAATTTGAAAGAAGGTATATTTTACAATTGAGAACATATATAAATTCTTATTTAATTTATAATTAGATAGTTTAGTTTTGTATACATATTGATTAGTTGTGAAATATTTTTCTTTTCAATAGTATGTTTAGTCTACACATTAGCAGAATGTGTATATTGTTTCATAATAGTTTTAAATTTATTGTTCACATCATTAAATATATCCCCAACCAATTTCAATTATTCAAACATACCTTCATTTGAGAAGATTTCAGAATCAGATTTATCTCTATAATAATAATAATTTTGAATAGAAGATTATTGATTTACAATGGACATGTTTATTGTGAGGCACAATTATCATTTCCATACTTCTCATTTTGTGAGGACTCTAGTCCATAAGATTTATCCTCAAAATCACTCTAATTGGACTTCATTTACTTTATATATTTTCTATCATTTTCCTTATACTTCTTTTTGTGCTTTAATTTTCATGAGCCTTCATTTACATATCCTCTTCTCTTTCACTAATAGTTTACTATTTAATTGTTCTTATCACCTCGTTTTAAATCAATTTAATAATTTACATGAATAAGAAACATTCTTTTGTAGCTACTCATTCTAAAAAATTTATTCCTTATATAAACCTTTTTAAATCATTTGTCAAGCTAACACATTTACTCATTACTCCCCCTTTGTAATTATTCATTTCAAGAATTTTCATCATGAACTTGAATTTTCAATTTTTCATTGAGTCTAGAAGAAGTGGTTTTGAAATACACCGATTTTATCTTTAGATCATCATCTTATTCACTATTATCCTTTAATTATTTTTCCTACATCATAAACATGCCTATCCGATTCTTTAAATATAGTGAATCTAAGTCATAATATTATCTTGTTGATACATATGTCTCTCTTTATATTTCTAGAAGATATATCACAATCCTCAAGATTTGTTCCATTACAATGATTGCCTTTCCCAAAGAGATCATTGAATTAACAATCATATTAAATATGAGATAGAAGCCATAAATATCCTCCTCATTAATCATTTAAAGTAATCATATTTATGATTTTATGTGTTTAGCTTCATTTCTCTAACATTATTGTTTATTTCATGTGGAAAATATAATGTATCTCAAATCATATAGGATGTTTTACATGTAGAAATTGTATATAATTCTTCATCACCAAAAGATCAATATAAAATATATATATCATTTCAATTATTTGTGTATTCTTCTATGGTGGAATCATCCCAACTGTTAATGCAGTAGTAGGAATCATATATTCATCAAATATGGTAGACCATATTTCAAACCACATTCCTTCTAAATGTATTTTCATTTTATGTCTCCACATAGCATACTTTGTTCCAAAAAAGAAGTAAGGTAAAATTGTTTTAACTCCTTCATATATATTGTTCATTCAAAACATAATTTTATAATTTTAAAGAATAATTAATTATGAACATATAGAAATTTATAGATCTTTAAAAAATATCCCAAACTATAGTTGAAAGTATTTGATGATTATAAAATCTATAAACACTAAAAATTAAAATCTAGGATAAAAATTATGGTCAGAGTAAGACACACAAGTGAGAGGGGGTAAATTGAGTTCTTATAAAAATATTATCTTAATGATTTATCTAAGAGTCCATATAATCTAAAATCATATACAGTTTAGCAAACCAATGTAGTATATTTATAGAATATTTGATCTTTTGAAATATTCCTCCAAGATTTATTTTATTTCAGTTAAAACAATATGGATTATTATTTAAGGATTTTAAATCAATATACTAAACCAAATTCTTATATAAACATTATCTAAGATTATATACAATCATAAAAGAAATTTGTTCAATGAATCAATAAAATAGTGAAAAAAATCATTCAAATACAAAATGGATATAAAAAATTGTTCTTGTCTAAATATGGGGATTAGTAATCTCCACTTGGTGATCACATTCCTTAAAGAAATTTATGTAAATAAATTTGATCCAGACCCTTGATCAAGGGAAAAAAATATAATATATAAACAATCTAGCTCAAGATAACTCTACCACAGTTCTCATGGTAGTGAAAATTACAACACACCATATAGGGACTGCATCCACTATTATTTGTTGGACTATAATGTATAAAAAGATACATTTATGAATATGTCAACACATTTTCTATTTTGGAACTGGAGAGAGTGTATGTTTAAAAAATAGAGACACACACACAACTCTAAATGTAAATAATGTTCACATGAAAGGAAATATGATTAGAATAGGGTTTAAAATGCTATGAGTGATATTATTTACATCTTCTGAACACCTTTGAGATTGAAGATGAGAATATGGAGTCATCTCTTAGAATTAGTCAACAAAATAGAGTGTCTTGAGTGTTTTTCTCTTCTGTTTCTAGAGAGGTATATGACTTGGTCGATGATATCTTCTTCTTAATGAAAATTTTTTCTTCCTATTTAAATCTCATCATCATTTAATACTATGCACAATGTGAATTTCATGTATTTTTTTGGGCTCACAATCATCACGGTATGTTTTCTTGAAATTACATGCTTTTTCTTGTTGATCCATATATTCCCTTTATATATTATATTAGAAAAGAAACATGTCCTATGGTACCTCGTACAACATACTAGTCTTTGACATCCATTTAATGTTGTATTCGTAAGATAGAATATCTCATTAATATAATTAGAAGTTATATGTTTCAAAATTATTAATGTTAGAATTAATTTTGTATATATATGGAAATAGATTGAATGAAGGTGTCTACGGATAGGTACGTCAGACTGTTGGTGTCTCATTCTGTTGGTAGATCACTCCGTTAGTAGGTTAATCTGTCGGTAACACATGTCGCCAATAACACAGGGTTCTGTCTGTAACTCATCATTAGAAAACATTATGTGTTTGGATTTTGTTATATTGATGTATCGGTGACTAAGAGCATCGATATGTCAAACATCTATGACTTATACATACCCAAATATTAGTAACCTATATTTTTACAGTAATAATAACCAGAGAGGTTAAGATTAAATGTAAACATGGTTAAATAATATGAAATTTAATAAAACATAATTAAGTATGAATTTTGATCATTAAAACTAATGGATTCTAATAATACCTTTTTTTAAAACCAGCTTCATACAAAGGGATAACAAAAAGCATTTGAAAAGAGGAAGTGAGAAACATAGAGGTTATCTGAATTAAAACATAACTAGATTCCCTAGATAAAGAGATCAGTAGTGGGATGTTAATATATATACATGAATATGAAAAATATATTCCAATGAATAATTTAGAGTGATAGATAACAACTTCATGATAAAGATAATTTCCACAATACAATAAATTAATAAAGAGTAAAAATATAATTAACAAATAAAAAATAATTGTAAAATAATTACCTTTTTATTTAATGGGTTTTAACTAATTTTAATGCCAGTAATTTAAATTTTCCATGTGTTTTTAATGTTATATTGATTATTTTCGGAGCATGATATAGAGACTATGTGAGATTCTGGGGCCCACATTCCCTAGAAATAATTCTTGAAATATATTAAATGAATTAAATAAACAATCACATTGTTTTCTAGATAATGTAAAATATGATATAAATAAAGGTTTTATTAAAAATCTATTTCCACCACTGAGTTTAGAGAATTTTATTTACACTATGCATGATATACCCATCAGATATGTTTGTAATTTGGGTTGATTTGTAGTCATGTAATGAGGTTTAATATATATATAATTAATTTATTAATTAATTTTTTTTAACAACCCAGCTAATAAAATTCTATAAATAAGCAGATATTAGGAGGTCTCTAGGTTGGAAACGAATACATTGAGTTCAATAGAACCATTTTGGCATGTTGGAGGATCTTTCTCATATGGACAACCACTATATTATGGATCATCGATTGGTGTAGAGAGAAACTTGTGGATCTATCCAAAAATAGGAACATGTGATCATTATTCGCTTTTGATTTGTCTAATATAGACTGGAAATTTTTTTATCACCATTTTATTATTCCTACAATTAATATTAATCAATTAACTAATTAATTTCTTTACAGATTATTTTTATTGCATGTATAGGTTAGATTTATCTAGGAATTACTAATTACCTTGTGATTATTTTATTTTATCAATGGTCATTGTTATAATAAAAACAAAATCGGGGAATATATTTACATTTTATGAGTGTGGAAACTCGTGTTTTTATTTTTAATTGATTCCCCATTTATTCATTCATCAATGAAAATTTGTTTTGGCCCGCAGTTTGAAAAATATTGTTTAAACAATTATTACACGTCCATTTCATGGTGTAATGGATTTTTATCATAAATATGGATTTTGATCGATGATGGTCTCATTGTAAAATGATGGTGATGATGGATTATGTATGGTTTGATGATATGAATTCATTCTTGATTGATAGAATCAATACAGAATACATAACTGGGTTATTCTCGAGTGATTTCAAAGGCCCGGTTTAGATGATCAGTGATGGTGAGACTCGGTTAAAGCATATACATGTTATTAAGAGTTATTCCAAACCAAATTGTTGCCTTTAAGTGTGTGCGATGATGTAGAAATATATCCCAATGTTTATGGAAAATTCTGTAGTACTCGACAGGAATTGTAGGGTTATGTTCCATGTGGTCCCCAACAGTGTTGGTTATATTATCAATGGGTATTTTTGATTCACATGATGTGTGACACCTATCACAGTGTCTGTGACCCGTCTCTTGGTAATTGGAGTGTACCATTGAAGAAATAGGGCCAGCCATAAATGGACACATCCATCATTACATGTACATGTTTATACCTACATGTACACTTCAAACTATTAGTGGACATGGTCCGCAATACATGGACTCAGCAAGAAATGCGTGATCCTGGTCATGACATGTGCTCAAGAAAAGACATAAACACATACATGGTTCTTTTTACACTATAAAAATCCAACTTATATGGGACATGTTGTGTACTATAATTACACACCATATACCACTTTAATAATTTCTTGGATCTTTTTTCCTATTAGTTTGAATAGGTTTCGTTATGGAGTGTTTCGCTTGACACATACACATAGGGTTTGTATGTTATTATGTAATCCACTCTTGGAAGTGTTACCTTATATGAGACTTCATGTATATAGTAGTTGGAATCATTCTGTGAGGCCCAGAGTGAGGCCCTATATCATTATCTTTACTTAGGTGTACTTTTTGGTATCATCGTTACCATAACTATATCTATGGTGATCCTCTACTTAATGGGTTAATCTTGATTTATTTTTTGGAATACCCCATGTCAAATGAGTGTGATCTTAATATTTAAATTTATCTCATTAAACATATTTTTTTATATAGATTATTGAATGACCCAATAAGAAGTACATCTCAGATGAAATCCATTAGTTCTTTCAGGCTCAAAGAGTGTGTCCACTAGATGATTGCTATGATGATATGTAGAGAATGAATCCTAGAATAGATGTATGATTATGACCTTACTTGAGACTATTTTTCTCTATATATTATATATGTATATTATTATTATATTTGTTATATACATATATCTATTTTGATATTAATGATATTATTATTGTTATATTCTTGATTTTTTTGAGGTTTCTTACTATGTATTATTATACTCACCCCAACATGTTTTATTCATAATGTCATTGTGTAGACATTTTTCATTTCAATACCTAAATACACAATGATGTGAGAATTCACAAACATTAATTTTTCTTTTTTAAACCATATATAGATAATTTTTCGATCAATGCATGGATATGATTTCAGACTCTGGGGCCTGATGTCCATGAAATTATTTATTGAAGTATATTAAAGTCCAGTAAACATATTTTTCTTAGAAAAGTGGAATAAAATATAATCCAAGTCTTGGATCTGAAATATGAGGCCTCTTTTGAGTTCAGAGCATGTGATGTACCCTATATTCAATATAACGTTGGAACACATCAGACATTTCGATTGAGGTATAGTTGTGGGAGGAAGTATAAAATAAATTAATTGAATAACTAAATTTTTTTATTGATTGTATGGCATAATAAAATTCAACAAATAAGCATTTATATGTAGATATCAGGGTTGGGTGCTAAAATCTATATATCTAAGAACCTTTGGTGACATAATTAGAGGATCTTACTCAAATGAACTACCACTGGATTGTGGATCATTGATTGTTGTGTAGTAAAACTTATGGATCTCTCTAATGACAATAATGTGAGATAATTGTTTCCAATCGAATAATCCAGTTTAGATAGTACATTTATTCATCAGGATTTATCCCCATTTTATTAATCCTATAATGAACCTGAATCAATCAACTAACATATTGATTCATTTTCATACGATTTGGGGATACATATTAGATTTATTATGGAATTGGGAATTTATTTATGATTGTTTTATTATCTATTAATTCTTCATTATAATGGAAATTAATCATGGTTAAAATGAACATTAGATGAGGATTGTTCCTCATGGTTGTTATCGTGAATTTTTTCATGTTTTATCATTCATAATATGAAATTTCCTTGGGCCCATGATTCAGAAAATATCTATTAAACAATCAAAATATTTCTGTTTCTGGGTTCAATGAATTCTTATTGAATTACAGGTTTAGATCGATGGAGGCATACTTCTATGAAGATTTCGATAATGTATTGGTATAATTTGGGTGATTCCCATTTATTTGAAATTTATTTAATTTCTAGGAATAACATAATTGGGTGATTCCATAATGGTTTCGAAGGATGGATTCCAACGTGAAAAAATGGAGAGGCATGACCATAGACGATCCACATTCTCCATAATCATTCTCTAAATAATTGATGGCTGGAGGAGAAACCAATAACATGGAGGAAGAACTGATAGGATTTTTAAAATTTCATAGTAAACCATGTGTCTTGTGGAGCTACACACCATGCAGGACCCTCAAAATGGTGACTAGGGTTTAGGTGTGGTGCTAATTATCACACGGTGTGTGACACCAATCACATGGTGTGTAAACTCTCACTTTGAACTCAGCACGTGTCATGGAGTTTACATGAACTCCTATACACAGTCACATCAGGCCACACATAGACACGTCTAGCCATACAATGACATATATAGATGTAAAAGGATAAACCATTCAAACACAATCACTGGTATATGTTCATGGACACTGATATATGTAAGTTGTCTCATACACTATATGTGCTATATACATATACCTATGATGGGATTAATGTTATTATTTGTGCTATATGATTGTTGTTTTAGTGATTTATACTCTGTATTTTTATACCATATCATGTTTGGGATCTTCCCACGTGTTTTATGTCTTATGTAGATAATTGACATTTTAATAAAGTCCTAAATAGATCAAAACAAGGTTGAGATTAGATAAAGGGATTTCTTGAGGTGTCTTATGATTATATCCTTGATTGCATTCCCCTTCTATACACACATATTGGACATGCTTTCAGACTCTTTGTTGTTGTCTTGTATTTGTACTATTCTCTTTCAGTACATGTGGTTGTACATTAAAAATGTGTTTTAGATGCATGATTGCTTGATTTTTTTTACATTATAGCATTGTATGGTCTTAGAGATATGTGTGTGTGGGTGTGTGTAAATTAGGCTATATCAACCCATGTGAGTGACATTCCTACACAGTTCTCGTCACTATACCCCAGTATCCTAGTTGTGGTGTTGGGGTAGTCAAAACATGGGTGCATTGAGAATGGATACATATGTTTATGGATTATTTTACTCTAAACATAGTTAACATAAGAAAATCTGTAGACATTATTTATTTCTATTTTATAGATTAATTTTTCCAATTGGATGTTTTTCAGAAAATTTCCTCATCATCTCACAATCTATGAAATGAATGTTCAACTAAATTATACATTCTTGTCTGATTCATAAATGATATGAGTTACCATATCATAAGATCCATAAATTACTGACATATCATTACATTTATATCTATCATCTTAAAAAACAAAAACATTTTTACACATGTTATCCAATGTAATAATTAATCTCTGAAAGCACAACAATTATAAAAAATGTTCAACATAATCCATTTTATAAATAGATATCATTATGACACCTCCAAAAAATTCTAGTCGACATTAAATCACAAAAACATTATTAAAAAACTTATAAATTTTTTAAAAATTGACATAAATTTATTCCTTAAAAAACATAGTCACTCATAACATGACACACCAAACATGTTAAAACCATGGTTATAGACTCTCTTATAACATTCTAATATTTTCCAAAACAACATGAATCACTAAAAAAGTTCAATGAACACATGAATGATTCAAAAATGATTAACATAATTATTCTTAACTAAAACCATATAATATAACCCATAAACTAAAAATGTAGTAATTTTTATTAAATATAACATATCCAAATTTTCATTCAAATAACTAGCCAATTCCATGGTCATCAATACTTAACATTTTACATTATCGATATTGGTCTTCATTTTTTCATAAATAAACTTTTTCATCTCATCATATAATATATAATAATGGTTATTATTCCATATCCAGGTTTTTTTTATAAAATATCTACTTACAACAAAATCAAATTCCTAGGTTTTTGGCACCATATAATTTTTTTTAAAATAGTTATTGTAAGGAATATGAAAGAAAAATACTTATAATAATAATTATTATTGTAAATATAATATCACAGATAAAACATTTATATAACATAATTTATCAATCTACATACATAAATACTTCAATTATTTTTCTTAAATGATCAACATAACATGAACTCTTATTTGGTGTATGGTTTATCCACTAGAATATGTAAATGACTAGTATAATGAACATGTTACCAAAATGTTATAAATTTTTTCTGTGACAATTCATTTCAATATAACCTTCATTTCGGCATAGGAAACATTTACCGTTATTTTGAGATATTCCCCATGGTTAATTTCCCTAAATTCTTGACATGGTTTGAATTTATCTTTCATTTCTATATGATCACTTCCAACTACACTTCAAAAAATGTTTATTTTTGTATTATTTTATATTTTAGTATACTTCTGTATGATAATGTTCCCAGATCTATTTCATATTTTAAAATTAAATATAATGAAATTTTTCCTTCTCACAATTAATATATCATTCATTTTCATAGGATGTAACTCATTTAATTGTGCATCACTTTTATTTTCTACACTATTCCTATAGGTTCCATCCACAACCAAAATCATAGTTTTAGAAACAATAATTATAGTGATAAATTTTATATATTCATGAAAAATAGTTCATAAGATTTATAAATCATTATACTTTTTTAAAATACATGACAATATAGGTGATAGCTTGGTTATTAATAAAAATTATCCATTCAAGTCCTTTAAAATGGTTATTTGAATTAACCCATGAAAATCCATTGGTCCATTAAAAAGAGGTGTGTATAATGTGTCCATTGACCATAAACAGTTAGTATGGCTATGATATACAAAAAACAATCTATTTTTTGTCACCAGTATATAAATATTTCCCCAAAAAAATCCACATGAAGTATATAGATAGATTTGTATTTCAAGAAAAATATAATCTAAACCTTATCAAAACATTCGGGTGTTACCAAATACATATGCATATCTCCATCGGTTTCCCCATATATCTATTATATTACTCTATGTAAAAAATAAACACTAGTTTTATACAAACTAAGGAGAATGAATAATTTCATAAAAAATTGCATCAATTTAGATGAATATTTAACATTTAAAATTACATTAGACACCTGAAAATCCTAAAAGGTTTAGTGTATTTGGGTACTAGTTACATAATAAAATTATTCCATGATAGGTCATCATCATCTTCCACAGTTTTCTTCTCACATTCTACCATTATTTGAAATACCCTACATAAAAATATTCTTCATATCCTAGGGTAAAAAAAATAACAACGGGTGAGCTCATATTCTAAATAAGGATAAACATGTGATATATCATTTATTTATTATATAAAATAATTACATAAACATAAGGGTTTTAAGAGAAGATCATAACAAAAAAAGTTCATAAATAATATATTAATCATTATAAACATTATTTAGAGAAAAAGACATTGTGTTTTGAAAATACATGAACCATAAGTTTTAGGAATCATCATAAAAAACAATTTCTATAGTTTCAACTCATAATTATAAAAATAATTCCTCAGTTTTTTGATCTATAATAGGCATAGAAACCATATCATAGTTAAAGGATTACAATTGTGACCACCATATCATAGAATAATGGGAATCAATATTTGAATACTATATCATATCTAATTAGTCATGGCATCATTTCCCCATATTATTATAGATTTGGAATCCCTATATATTTTTTATAATGTATTTTTCATGCCAAATCAGCTCATATAAATATCACATTAGATATAAGTATTTACCTAATGTATTGAAGGTATATAATAAACACATCACCGACATTATGGAAACCATAATTTTCTAATCCAAAAAATTATAAAATGTTTCCCTATAAATCATATAATATCATAAAGAAGTAAAAGGGGTTTCATAAATGTTCCATCATTTTTTTTACAAAATAATACATGGAAAATAAATAGGATGCAAAAGGATTAAATCATAACATAATTAGTACATGGAAGAGAAAGAAGTTTCATATAATAAATCTTAAACCATCATCATAATTATCCATCAAAAAAATTAATGTCGATGGTATTATAAAATTAAATCCCTATTTAGGAGTAAAAATTATTAATGGGTGTTGACATTTATAAAAAAATCCCTTAAATATAATTTGAAAATTTATTTTAAAAGCATGAGAAAATTGAATTTTCCATATATAACATTTTAACTAAAAAGCCATTGAATATTTAAAATTTCCAATTTATTGAAAATATAAAAGAATAATTATAATGTAATATTCAAATAAATTAATTTTCATGATGGTGGAAAAATCTGTTAATGTCCAATATCTCAAATTAAAACATTCCTTTCAAAATATAGTAAAAATTATATACAATTCTCAATAAAAATTATTAAATTTTTATTTTAATACATTGTAAATAAAATATAAAGTTTTGAAAATTTAATTTTTATAACATTCCAGGAATAATTAATCTCTTTAATAATATTTTATGAAGATCATGGACATGGAAGTAATGTATCGTCAGCTAAATAGTAAATAAGATAAAAAATTAATTAAAAACAATTCATTATTTATTATACTTATTAAAGAGAGAAAAGTTATAATAATATTTTAAAATTACATGAATGAATATATGATATTAAACATGTTATTTTTGATGAAAACATGCATAAAATTTCACTCAATGGAAATTGAGCATAGATAGTCTTGAAAATGAATGATATGGTAACATAAACCCTTACTGATTTAGTTGATTTTGAATCATAACCCCCATGAAATAATGAAATTAAATTAAAAAATAAAATCCCACCTTTATTATCATATAATTCTTAAAAAAGTAATTATTATTTGATATTACTCCTAAACATAAATAGATGCATAACATCAAACATGTCTCAATGAAATAAGATCAAAATTAATGACCCATAACAAATTAATAATTTGGGAACCAAAAACTTATTAAAGAGATCACCATATATGAATTTTCAAAAAAAAAGTAGAGTAATCATAAAATAAATTCATAGCCATTACATACACTACAACAAATAAATAAATCATCAATATTATATATGTCAATGTGAGATGAGAAACTATTACCTTAACTAATATATTATTTCTAATTTATTCAAACCTATAATTTAATAAATATTAATTTTTTATAGATATATGCCAAAAAAATAATGAATAAAATAATAATTATAATTCTATTATGATTTGAAATTATACTTTTATTAAAAAATATACTTCAAAATGTCTATGATAGAAAACAATATTTTGATTTCAATTCATGTTTCAGTTTGATGGTTTTGGTACATGAACATTAGTAATGGTTCAATAATATTCATATTATTAAGAATTAATTATTTTTAATATTTATTCATTATGTTAATTATTATAATTGTTCATATTAATAGCAGATAAAAATGAATGATATCACCTCGTGGTGCCAGTAGTCTGAACTTACGTGTGAGTGATATTTAAACTTTTCAATGGATAGAATAAACAAAAGAAAAATATTGACTCAAATTTATCAACTAATTATAATATAATATAAATCACATATATTTATTAAATCTATATATGTTTGCATTAATTTATGTATAAATGAAAAAAAATTGTGTTAAGACACTTTATAGAGGTGGGAGTACAGATGTACACACGAAGGACATTATTACATACTATTAGATGGAATGGAAAGAAAAAAAATATTATCTTTTAATTTAAATTATAATAGTATCATAAATATTATATAAAAATATTAATTCCACCATAACAACCAAGAAGTATTTATGGTTATTCAAAAGGAACCATATCACTATGTGGGGGAGATAGTCCACACATATACATAAGGGATACTTTTAATTTTACATTAGATAAAAAGGGTGTTAAAAATTGTTAATAAATCATCACAATAAAAATTAATTTTATTTACGATAATTACTTAGTTATTTTATCATAGATTTCGTACATTTAGAGCAGGTATAAGAATAAATTAATTTAAAGGGGTCTTGTAGAAAGATTACGCCTTCATATTTATACCTCCATTATATTCATTTTTTAGGACACTTGGAATAGTCTCTCATGAATAAAAGAAAGTATACATCATGGATAAATAATTTTAGTGTAGTGTTTTTTAGTTTTTATTGAGACAGAAGATTCAATTATTTTTTATAAATAGAGGTTTTGGGTCCTTTTATATGTGAATGACATGATACTCATTGAATTAATAAACTGAATAAAATGAAAGAAATTACTTTCAAGTCAATTTAGCATCATATAGATATAATTTTGAACATAATATAGGATATGATTTAAATACATTAAAATAAAAAGCATTGGATATGTTTACATTGAATTTTTAACCATTTCATATGGATTTGCCCCATTATTATCCAATATTATCAATAACTCTCGTAACAACTTTTTAAATATGAAAGGGTAATAAATTTAATTATTAGCATACAATTAACACATTAATGTAAAATAAAATAATTATTTAACAATTTAAAATCCTAATTTTCATCATTCAATGATTTCTTGATGATAAAATAGAATAATAACATATTACTTAATAAAACATTCTATTAAAGTCATTTTATAAGCTATTCACATAATATTACATTAAATGAATTAATAAAAAATGAAATTATAATATGATCCATTTCACCAATAGTATAATATTATTATTATCTATAAAATTATTATTCACTAATAAGTCATCCAATGACCGTATATTTTAAAATTTTAAATAATATTCTTCAACTATTCATCTTCCTTATCTATCAATATGTTTGTGTTGTATAAATGTTATGGGAAATTATATAATAACAAAAAAATTGAAAAAAAAAATCTCCATCATAAAAATAATTTCATTATTCATTGATCATATTTTTAAATTTTTCCACATCTAATTTCTATCCCAATGTGATCATATAATTGAAATTATAATTCAAGAGAGAGTCATTTTGTGTTTTTATTTAATTAAATTATTATATAGGTAATTATAAAAAACTGATTGAAACAAAAAAAATTAGAAACTTATTTTAGTATGGAATAATATTGAAAATTCAATATGGAAAAGGAAAGTGTTAGGTATATATTATCGATCTCTCATATTAATTTTAACCATAATTAACATGATTTTCCCCTTACTCTGGTTATAACTATTTATCCTAGTTTTTATTCATGCTGAAAAAAATTATAGGGTCCACTTTAATCAATTTAATCATCTTTATTTCAAATATTGAATACATTTTTTAATATTTAAATTGTTTGATTGTCCAAAATTAATTTATAAATATACATATAAAATATAAAATAAACTATTTTTTTAATAAAATTCATTATTCATGTGTATGATGATATTACCTTATCTAGATGAATTGTAATCATAATTATATGATAATAAATTCATATAAATATAGTTATATAATTATTAATGTTTTTTAATATATCCATTATATGGGATTTACCTATTTAAAATATAAAATTGGTATGCAGTTACACTAATTTTTATAAAAAGAAATGATTTTAAAAATATAAATAATCATATATGAAATTTAAATTAAATGTTGATTAACATTTAATTTTATTTATTTTTTTAATTAAAATGAATATCATATTAGATTAATTTATATTTCAAATTATAATTATAATTTTAAATAACTTGGTTTTAGAAAAATAAATCCATGTTTAATGAAATCAGTATTTTAGACTATTCATATAAATATAAATCCTTTATAAAAATTCATTAAACGTAAAACATTTATAATATTTATATTATTATTTAAAAAATGATATTAATGTTTTCAAATAATATTTTAAAAATTGTCCAAATTTATGTACAATAGTTATACGAAAATGTAATAAAACCAATTTTTCAAAAAAAACATATTTTTGAAAAAAATATGACCTTACAGATAAATGAGTAATTGTTTATTTAGAATTATTCAACAATTTCCTAGTACAAAATAAATTTATAAGTATATATCATTATGTTTTTAATCTTATTAATACCTCCAATTAAACATCGTGGCTAAAAATATCGCATTTAAATAATCATGATTAAATATTATATCATTATTAATTTGAGATCAATTTTTCATGTTAAGAAATATATAAACACATATTCAAAAACTTTTAATAAAAAATATATTATAAAATCATGATGTATTGAAAAATCAAAATTAAACCATGGGTGACTCTATTATTTGATTAACACAAGTTGATCTATGTTTTGAACAACCCCAGACACATTTAGTAGGTTCTATAGTTTCTTCACCCCAATATATAATTCTATATTTGGTTTTATATTCATTGTTATAGGTTGTTTATTGTCTTTTATTATGGATAAAGGAGTAGAAACTATCGAAGGGGAATGTTTAGTGAATAGTGTATGTTCAATTTTAACATAATATGTTGTATTATATACATTGTGTTATCCATGTTAATTTATGCACTGAACGATAAGTCGCTATAACATCCAAATAATAAATGTTATATTTCTTTTAAAATTAATTTAATTTATTTATTAGTATGCATTGTATGCAAAAGTGAGCCAATAAAAACAGAAATATATTATTAATTGAATAATACCATTATATTTAATTTATTTAATTACAAGGTTTGAATATAATAATAAAGTATATATAGTGGACTTCCTCGATAAAAATTAATTCAATAATTATAATCTATTAAATAATCAATTTTTAGTAATGTTATTCTTTAGATGTAATTTTCTATCTAAATTAATTATTATTTATTTTTATAAAAGAATATTATTATTTTTTGGAAATTTTAGAATCATTATATTTCCAAAAAATATCATATCTTATCTTATAATATCAAAATTTCAACAGATTGAATTTTCTATAATTTTATTAAAAATTAATTTCAATAGATACTAATGATGATTTACTATTATATATATATCATTTTATTTATATATAATATTTTTATTTTAATTTGAATAAAAATTAAATTATTTACACATCAGTAATATATTATATAATTTGTTACATTTTAATCATCCATATACCTTATTTTTGTATAATTACATTTTATGGCTTAAAATGAATTTTTCATGTAAACTTTATTTCATTGATTTTTTAATTTTATATTAAATCTTACCAATATTTTTAGTTCAATAATGAATAATGCATTTTCTATTTGGAACCAATGATTACAATTTTTCATATAGTTCCAATTTATTTTTTGTTATTATTATCTTTAACTATTGTATATATTTATGAACGTAGTGGTAAATCATGTAATTTCTGTCAAAAATAAAATAGTAAGGATGAAAAATATTCCCTAGTACATTAATAAATAACTTTTATCATTAAATATCATCTATAATCATTCAATATTCAGATATATATAATTGAATGGTGGTTCTGATAATATTATGACCTTTATAGTATTTTATTTCAAGATAAGATAAACATCCAACACTCTTGTTATTAATAACTAGAGTATTTTTAATTTTGAGTAAAAAAGAATAGATTTGACTAAAAATATACATTTTCATTGGAAAAATATTTTTCATCATCAGGGAAATTAATTTTCATTTTTAGTTGTGAAATTATTAACTAAATTTCATACAAAATATTGTTGTAGTAATTCATTAATTAATATATTAGTCAAATAATAAGCATAAATATATATAATGTAACATATTTTTTATGAATTTAAGGTGATAAAAGAATTATCTAGATTATAATGACATTTTTAGGATATCCTACTTTTTTTTTCGTATTTTACTTGTTTTCTTTGTTTTTAGGGTCTATTTAATAAATACTACCCAAATTGAAAATAAATATATTATATTTAATTAATATATTATTATATTATATACATACTATAAAATCATAAATAATAACTGAGGTATGAAATGTGACCCAGAATTTCATTCCTTATTAATTTATATATCATTTGAAAGGATTTTGATCCAGAATAGACTTTTTATATTTTAATCTTTGGAAAATTTCAAAAGTTCCACTCAAATAAATTATAAAAGGGAAACTCCTACCTTGATTTTTGACATAACTCTAGGCATTATTGATATATCAATTCCATACCATTACTCCTAAAAGCATCCCTACTTATGTTTTGAAGATTTGGTCTCTTTAAGAGACCATTCTTAAGTCCCTTAAGAAAGTATCTAAAGACTTTCTCATAAAGAACAAGAAATTGCATTACCCAAACACTTTAATTTTATTCATTCTTATATAACCGGTAAAAATAATTTTTTTTTCATAAAATTATATAACTATTATCCTAAATTTAGTAAGATTTTAGCATGAATATTAAACCACCATTATCCTTAAACTTTAAAATCAAATGCAAAGTGATTGTATCACCTATGTATACATATGACTTACTATATACACATAGAGTTATAATTAATTTGTCGTCACCATATATTATGGATGAGAATTATGATGGGATAACATACTATATATTATATATAAAATGTATTTGTAATTATTTAATGGTAATATAATGTCTATCTTCATAACTTCTACTATTTTGTAAAATGATAATGTCACTAATGTGTTTGTGTGGAATACCACCTCCACGAAGCGATTTGATTCATTTATCAATTTTATTTCACTTTGTAGGAAATAATGATTTAATTTATGAATATATACTATTTTAATGATATAATTATGATCATATAAATTTTAAAAAATATTTACCTTTCATTAATTTCCTTATTTTATAAAAGAAAATTGTTTTTATGTGTACGTATTGTCTACAGTCTCTATGAACATTGTAAGTCATTTTATATATACAAATTTTATAAGATAATATAAATACAAAGTAATTAATATATACTATATTTATATTATTATTAACACTCAATAGATTATTAAATGTCAAGAAGAATAATTTTTTTTGCGAAATAATAATTTTAACAAAGTAAAATTAATAAACAAGTGATAAAATTGGAAGATAATCTAAGGTAGGAATCCTGTTATTATGTTTATTTATATATATTAAATCTATATTTTTGATACAATAGGTTAAAATAACTTATATGGAAATTTGGATATGGGGTAAGTGTTTTATTTCACAATTTCTTTACCATTCAAAAATGTTTATTTCATAGTCCCTATTTAAAAATATTTCTATTTCACATAAATTGTTTTCAAAAATGTTCCCAAAATCGGTTTTATTATTCTCTTATAATTATTAATGTCATCTTTAATTAATTAAAAAATTTTAAAAATACATTCAAAGGAATCTAATTTTTATTTCCAAATGAGGTAGTTCGTTAATTTTGTTGAAAAAATATTAAAGAAATAATTTTCTTTAATATAAAATAAATGAAATGACTCCCCTAAAATTGTATTTCTGTTTGTATTTAAATCATATATTAAATTTTCACTATAATATATTCATATGAAATTTTTTCCTACAAACGTTTTCATTTTTTCATTAAAAGTGAATTTCAAATTGGGAAATATATATTCCTAAAAAAATTGAAATAAACTATGTATTGTACTTTTATGAATCAATGAAATAAAATTAACATTTTAGTTATTCAATATTTTTTATAAATTTAAATTATTATTTCATTGAATAATTCAATTTCTTGGAATAAATGTATATTTTATTTACCTTAAATATAAAAAATCTTCTATCATGGATATGATTATTTCTTTTATTGTCTTTATTTTCTACATGATGTGTCACATATTAAAATTATTTTAATGATTGGGAAAATATTGATAAATTGTTAAAAAATATTCATTACGAATATTTTTTATCAGGAATATTGATTAAGAATTAAATCAGGCATTCAATACATGAGGAATCCATTGAACATGTAGTGATGGGTGGGAATCAGAATTATATATCTCCTCGAATCATCGATAGAACTCATGAGACAAATTAGTTAGTTGTATTAAATGATTTATTATCCATAGTTTCAAATATTCACGGGGAAAGATAATGTATGTAGATATATCGATATTTTAGAAATCATGACATCCAAAATATGCATTCTATCCATTGATAATTCATTAAATATTATCCATGATTTTTTCACTATGATGTTATATATGGTTTCATTTTTTTCCTGACATAGATTAAATGTAATTTATTTATTGTTTTTTACCATTTCAAATTGATTTTTTATTTTTCACACAATATTAATTCCATTCTAGGTAATCCATATTATGCATTTGATTTTCCCCTTAGATTATTTCAAAATTTATACCATTAGAGTGGTTTTATTTTATAGATCAATATTCATTATAATTTTTTCATAATTCTATGGGCTAAATTATTCAATGATTGTACATAACGGAAAAAAGAGAAATAATACATGTGGTTAATGGTGTTATTTTTATGATGGCCAAGATAATTTTGTCTTCATTCTGACTAAGTAGATGAAAACTATATTAAAAAAATTGACCCAGGATATGTCTACTAACTTTTAATATATGGAGAGACATGATGTAAAACTATTTGATACACCAATATTGAATTTTTTTATAAGGAATAAACCTATATATTTTTGTTGAAATTCTAGTATAGTGGAAGTTGAGGAATAGATCATTGTCTCTTGGGAGGCAATGAATGGGAAGAGGTTATGTTAGAAGTGTATTTTCATAGAGATTATGGTGATCAATGGTGGCCACTGATCCATAATACTAAGAATATCAAACATAATATGTAGGGTAGAGATATTTAAAATTAATATTTTTCAATAAATATTTCTTTCATGGGAAATGAATATAATTGAATAAAAAGTCCTTTAGTTTAAATAGAAATTGGAAATAATATCTTTTCAAGTATGATTATAACATTAAAATACTTACCAGGTATGAAATGAATTATATAAGTTCTATATAGAGTAATATTAATAATTTGTTTGATGGAAATAATAAAAAAAAATTAACAGAACTAGTTTCCCAATCACAATCATCATATGGAGAAAGAGTATTCTATTACTAAAAACATTTAGGTAATTTTATTAACCCTATAGCATCAATGGAAATCATGTGAATAAAAGTTTGGTTGAAAAAAATTAAAATGATAAAGAATCAAAGAAGTAGAGGGGAACAAAACAATTCCCATCATTTGAAAAATTTGGGAAGATATATCCTAGGAAATGAATGAATAGCATAGGATTTTATTATAAATGTTGGAATACGGGTCATATAGTTAATATATGTAAGGGTAGGAAACAAATAAATTATTTATAGTGCTTCAACTATAGCTAAATGTGGAATTACTCATAATAATTTCCTTACCATTAAGGTAATGTACCATATATGAGGTTGATAGGAGAATTACAAGGGCATGCGATCATTATAGATTATGTTGATGTCCCCAATGATGTAGTGGAATGTAATTGAATCATAAGCGAAAATTTAGAAAATTTCTTATTATATTTTTGATAACCTTACTCTTTTATATCTTCCAATTTATCAAAGAAAACTAGATAGCTCCATTTAACTTTAAGAAAGGTTTTCTGAATCAAAACTCTTAGTGAATGTATGACTACAAAGAGGATGTATCAGAATGTCTCCAATATAGAACAAAAACATTCACTACCTATTGACCAAATTTTCATTCATATAAATGACTTTGATATAATATTTTTTTCAACATTTTATAATGTATAAAGAAAAATATTAATTTTATAGAGAATGAAATCATTAATTGTGGTGATGTTATAGAATTCCTTATCTTTAAAGTGATATACCATCATTGGAGTCATTTCTAGATCCACATCCATTAGCACTTTTGAATTGTATTAATTAATAGAAATAGAATATGGATGTAAAATCTAATCATAAAATATTGAATGTATGTATTATATAGTAACACATTGATGTATTTCCTCATTCATTTCCTAGACAACCACTATGGAGTGAAGTTTAATTTTCAAAAGATTTAATCAATGTTGAAAAATAAATATCAGAACCAATATAATTTCAAAAGTTTAATAAGTAGAGTTAAACCATAAACACTAGTGGAGTAGTCTAGTGAGGGATTTATAAATCCCAGTATCTCACATTTTTATCCCTTTTTTTCATTAAAAATAAGGAATCACATATGAGGTTCTTAATTGATGATCAGGAAATCAATGATCTTATGATATTTAATTAGTATCGTATTTCTCACATTGATGAATTATTTAATCGACTTCCTATAACAAAATATTATTAAAATATTAACCTATGATCTAGGTATCATTAATTAGAAGTAAATAAATAATATATTCCAAATATTCATTTAGAATTAATTATATACATTATGAGTTTACATTAATCCCATTTGGACTCACTAATATACCCTCTATATTCATTTCTCTAATTAATATAGTATTTAAGGAATATCATATTGATTTTTATTGTATTTATTGATTATATCTTAGTGTACTATAATAAATATGAGTACCATGATTATCAATTTCATATCACTATTAATACTATTATAATAAATCGATGTATAAGAAATTTTTACATTATCATTTATTTCTTCATAAATATTCTTTTATTGTTAATATTTTATCTATGGATTGAATCTCAATAGTTTTGTGGAAGAAAAATGAAATCCATGGATTCAATACACAAAAATAATAATTAAGTAATATATATTAAATTTATCGGTAAGTTAATAACTGATATTCTTTCAACATTTTCCTTGATTGGATAACCAATTTACCAAGATTTCTCATAATTGAGTTTAGTTAATATGAAAAAAAGTAATTTAATGTTTCTATGAATAATTTAAGAGGATATTGGTATATGATATGATTTTTACTCTACAATCTTGAAATGATGGATTTGGGGAGTACAATTATTCATATAAGAAAGAACATGGTTGGTTACTTATTTATATTCATAATTTTATTTTCAATGAATAAAGGATGTTAAAATATCATGAAAAACAATACATCCCATGAACATTAATTAGAAGGCAGAATTTGTGTTATAATGATATGGATAAATTTTATCTATAGTGAAATATGTTATATATATATGGATAACATGAGTGTGAAATAAATATTCTCATAGAAATAATTTATCATGATAAAATATGATGGCCCGAGATACTAAAACTTTTTGATTTCTGAAAACACTACCATCTAGGAAACAAAATAATCTATAGGATGAATTAAAGAGGGAATATCATTTTGTTATAATCAAAATGATGATTTATGGGGATCCTATATTCTAGGATTCGATAAATATTGATCTAAGAATTTTTAAGGAAAGGGAGACATTACTAAATTTTCAAATTCATTCCAAACAAATAGTATTTTAGAATTTAAAATGGTTATTGGCTGATAATGATAATATTTAAATGGGAAATAATGACTTGAAAAATGGAAAATTCATAATATTTGAATATAAAGATGTTGTTTTGAAATATGTAATGATTCTACATGTTTTATTTACATATGGTCTGAAAATGGAACTATTGGATGATCCCTATAAACCATATTTCTCTATACAAATTAGAATCATAAAGCTGTATTGGGTTTAGAAGGAAAATTTTATACGGATACCATGAAGCAAGAAATTGAATATTATGTATCAAGATGTTTGGTTGGTAAAAATTTGTAGGTTGAGAGAAATCATCATAGAGGATTCATGCAATATCTACAGATACTTGTGTATAAATGGGATTAAATAACTAAGTATTTTGTTTCTTGATTCAGAAATATATTTAGAAATAAAGATTTAATATGGGTAATTATTGATATCCTTGCAAAATATACACATTTCCATACTATAATAGAATATTTACATACTTAGTTCTTTACATGGATCAATGTTACATAAGGAGTAATACTTCATGGAAAATGTATTTCAATTTTTAATCATAATGATACCTGATTTACATCTAAATTCTATAAGGTCATCAAAAAAGTTTTTCTACTAAGCTTATTTTGAGCATCACTTATCATCCACAAAATGGACTGCAGTCATTAAGTACTATTCCAACTTTAGATATAATGTTGGGATCATTATCATTTGACTATTAATATATGTGGGAATAAAATTTACCATTGGTACAATATTCCTATAATAATTCCATTTATTTGAGTATTCATATTGAGTTATATTAAGCATTATCTTGAAAAAAATAACACTCCATTATGATGGGATAAAGTTAGTGAAAAGAATCTTATAGGCCTTAAACATTTTTAGGAGACCATGGAAAAGGTAATTCCCATTAAAAATGTATCAAAGAATCTAAAATAATGAAAAAGATTTATGGTGGTAACCGGAGGATAGATGAGTAATTTTATGTTGGAGATCATTAATTCTTCAACAAATCTCCATAGAATGATTTTTTAATATTTGGTAAGAATTTAAAACTAATCCCCATGTACATAATATAATTTAAAACACTTGAAATACATGGTTGAGTTTCTTACCATTTTTATATTCCTCCTAGCTTCCCTAATATACACAATGTGATCTATAGATCATTTTTATAGAAGTACATTACATATATGAAACATGTTTTCACTTCCCAAGCAGTAAAATTAATTTTTTTTAATCTAACATGGAAAAGCCTATCTAGATTACGGACACTAGAAATCATGTATTGAGGAATCATATGACTCATCTGGTAATAATACATTGTATAAATAATAAGATAGAAGTGGAATTGTGGGAATCATAGGATAGTATGATGAAGAACTATCAAAATTTACGCATGAAATAAAATTCTATATATTTAAAGGGAATCTTTCACGGAAGGATATAAAAATATATCACCCCAATATTTTATTTCATGACGCTTTTTAAATAAAATGTATTTCCTCGATAACATAACTTGCACACAACACCAAGGCTAAACAAATGCAAAAATATTATGACATTAATATGAGGCTTTTAAAATTTCTATTAAATTTATGGGTGTAAATAATATTATTTTTTAATTAAAAAATACCCAGTCAATAAAATATCATTTATTTATTCTAATAACATAATTACACAATTTATAGAAATGGCCTTCTGCATAAATAAATTTTCCTAAAATTTTTATTATTTATTTTTGTCAACAAATATCATAATTAATTATTCAAAATTATAAAAAATTAATTTCAAAAAATTAATTTCAGTTTTCCAATGTAAATTTAAAAATCACCTTTGGTTGAATTTTTGAATTTTTTGTGAGTGGAATTTTTTTTATTGAATAATGAAAATTCGGATTTTTAAAACATTCATTTTACATTTAAGTCCCATTATGAATTTATTTTGATCAAAATTCTTATTAAGTACTCTTTAGTTATATAATATTTAAAATATAAATTCTGGATACCCCTATACCTTAGTTTGGTATAAGATCGTTTTTTGAAAACAAAATTTTCAAATAAATTGTTTTCATTGTGTTTCAAAGGACTAATATTCCCTAAAATTCTATTAATTCTACATATTGAATAATTAAATATTAATAAATAATTTTTATTCATTTGTTCCAAGTTTGGTAAATGGGCCCCATTTATTTTTTTCCATTATGAATTATAACTGCAGAATTTATTTACCACAAGAGGGAAAAACTGAAAATTTAGGTTACAAATAATATTATATGGATAGTTAAATGATAATAACAGTTTCGATAATATATTTTGATGGGTCTAATTAATCCATTACCATATAAGGATAGGTTATATGAAATTTTTATGTCCATATATTTAATATTATGACCTTTATAGTATTTTTTTTAAATAAAAGTCAAATATGACATACTCTGATTTTTAATAACAATAATGTTTTCAATTTTGGGTCATATAGTTGATTTTTTAAACTCAAAGTAGTATTTTTAAATATAAAATACTTATCATCATCATGAAATTTTTTTTAGTGAAAAATTAACTAACATCAATTCATACACAATTGTGATGCAGTAATAATATAATTAATGGAACAATCAAAGAAATGATATTAAAAATATTAAAAGAAACCAAATCTGTGATATATATGCTTATTTGAAAATTCAATAGATTAAAATTATGTGAATAAAATATAATATTAATTTATATCATTTTATTTTTTATGATGAATTTTTATTGTAAAATTAATTAATATTGTCTAAATTGACAATAATGTTATCTAATTGAAGTAATATTTCACTAAATTATTAAATAATAATTAAAATATTATATATTAATTAAGAGGATAAAAAATGGTTATAAATTTTATATAATTTATATTTATAGGTAATTTTGATTCATTTTAATCTATAATAGTATTATTATATTTTAATAATTAGTGAAATTCCAAAATATCCCCTCACCTACATTATAAATGGGCACCTCATTCCTCATTTTCTCACAACGTTCTATCCGTATAGATAATACCATACCTATACATTCCACTTCCTAACATCCATATCTATGTTTTTTAGGTTTTTACCCTCAAAAAACCAAACTTATGTCCCTTAAGAAAGGATCTAAAAAAGGACTCTCGTAAAATTTGTAATTGTGTTTCCCAATCACATTCAATTTATTTCTGATTTTACCTCATATAATTCTCCATATTTTATAAAAAAATGGTAAAATTAGAATAAAAAATATACTTAAATGTTATCATTATTATAAAACCACTATTATCCACCCACTTTTCCATGAAATATAAATTGAATATATCACTTTTTCATATGTATGGGTAGCCATCTACATGGAGCGATACAATTCATTTTTCATTGCCTTATACTGTGGATTGGAATTATGTTTGTTGGAATGTTTATATATGATATTAAAATCATAATTAATCTTATTCAATGGTGATATAATATATAACATCTTACCTACCAATCAGTTGAGAAATGATAATATCACTCATGCATACTTTTGGACTACCACCTCTATGGAGAAATGTGATTCATATTTAATTTCAATTTCACTTAGACGGTAATACATACAGATTTGATGAATATATATAATTTTTATTCTATGTTAAAATTTTCTAATTTATAATTGACCTTTAACTTGCATACATTCCATCCTTCTATAAATGAAAATAATTTCTGTGTATAAGTACAACCTACCGTCACCATGAACGGTATAATTTATTTTCCATATAAAAAATTTATAAACTACCATGAAATAATATATAATGAATATAAATTTTATTTAAATAATAATTAAATTTTTTTAAATGATGAATAATTGATCAATTTATAATGGAAAAAGATACAAAAAATAAAAACATTTATAAAAATGAATATCTTTTTACTATATATAGGGATTTTATCAAATAAAAGTTAATAAAAGTTGATAAAATAATTAAATAATATGTGCTATTATACTTATATGCATGTTTATATATTAATAATAAATTGTTATTTTTTATACATGAGGTAAAAATCACTAATTATGCAAGTCGAACAACATGTAATGGTATTATTTCAAAATAACATCACTATTTAGGATTGATTATATTTATATCTCCACTAATGAATAATTATATTTATGTTTATATTTATGTTTCTATTGCTACGACCCTGTTTGATTCGTTATGCATGCACTGGTGTCTTTCTCTTTGACACAATGTTTAATCTGCACCTGAGTTTCAAGCCTGGTGGTCCGAGACCATCCCTTCATCCAGATTTGGGCATTTGACTGTAGAGCATTGTTTCTATGGAGTTGTCAGATGGCGGGGTCAGGGTCTGGTATTCTTTGAGTGGATAAGGTGCTTTTTTTCAGTTGCTTCTTCACTTTTATGTTTGAGTAGGATTTCTTGATGCTTGCTTGGATGATGTGTTGAGGATGAGTTGGTTTTGCTGGTTTGGGGAATTCTGTTTCATATTGTTTTTTTTCGATATGGTGGTGGATTTTTTTCTCACCGATTTTAGCCTGGTTGTTCATTTTCACTAATGGTTTGATTCTTGGTCTAGAATTCGTCGGTGTTGTCAAAGGATGATGGTGATGCACAATAGTGCTCTAGTTTAAACAGATTAATCATTTTGCTATTCGTTCGAGACAGGTTGTGGACTGCATCATGGTTTCTTCTCCAGTGGACCAGATAAAGGTGGTGGTATAACAGTGCTTTGGTGATGTCATCAGATGATGGTTATGGGGTCTTCCTGTGGTGAACGGTGGTGCGTGGTAATGGATCTCTGATTTTGGTTGACTATGCTTCCGACGGTATCGCCGGCGAACGGTAGAGATGAGGTGCGTGATCCGATGCAGTGTGATGGTTTGACCTGCAGCGGTGGCAATATAGTGAAGGTGACGTGTGATGATGGGTTCAAGTCATGAGATGTGGTGTGTGGCTTCTGATGGATGTGTATTGGTATGACTTTGAAATTTGAATTCTGGATTTTGGGTTCTGTTTGTATGGGTACTGGGAACCCATAAACTGGCTATTGAAAAATGGAAAAAAATGTTTCATAGGAGTATTTGTTTTCTCTTGGATATGATTGTTACCTAATATTTATACCATTTCTACACATGATGTTACATTTTAATATTATTTTATTAACTCTATAATTATTGTTAAATAAAATTTCTTTAATCAGTATAAATATTTATGGAAAATGAATATTGTTCATGAAAAAAATCTAGCATTCAATATATGAGGAATTCTATGGATATCCAAAGAATGTGGGGCATATAATTATATAAAACTGTAATGCATGGACCAGTCTAATGGGAAAAATTAGTTGGCCAAATAAAAATTATTTTTAACATATTGTTTCATGTTATCTTAGTGAAATATCATGATTATAGAGATATCATGATCACAAAAATAATGATGTCCAAAAGTATGAATTTATGTCCTTGTTAAATTATTTATTAAATATCATGATACTGTAACTTTGATGTTTTCTAGGGATTAAATTTATGGAAAAGATATTGATTAAAGCACATGTTTTTTAGTTATTCACTATTCCATATTGATTATTATTTATTTACTCAAATAACATTATACTATACATAACCTTTTTTTAATTTGTGCTCACTTTAATTTTATTTTATTTTCACATGATTTGAAGATGAAATAATTGAATTAGGTCAATGATGTTTATTATATTCTTTTTATATATGTATTATTTCCAAAGAAATTAGTTATCAATGAATATATCTAGATTATCAAGAATAATAAATTTATTGATGAATAATAATTTCTGTCATTTTATGTATGGTAAGGAAGTAAAATAACTATTGCTTCCAGGAATCTTGAGTTGGGATTTTTATACTCATGTTCTCTTATAGAAAAATAGTTTGTCTCCTTGATTGGATATAAATTTTTTCATAATTATGAAAATAAATAATTATAGGATGCTACTATAGAATATTATTTTCAATGGGTAAGAGTGGAAGCATGGGTTTTGTCACGACCCATCCTCGGGGCCCGTGCCGTGACTACCCCAAGCCCGCCTTCCATAGGCCAGGGGCTGGCAACTAGCCCCAAGGCGTAAATCCCAGAAAAAGGGAAGGTATTGCCTTTGTAAAGTAAACAAGCACCATAGAGTAAGGCAGCAGAAAAGTAAACACTAAGTAAAAACGGGTACAGCAGTAAGTGCAGGAAAGTAAGTGGGCCAGAATAAAAACCCAAACTAAAAGTAAAGTACAACTCGAAAGGGAAAATAGAAACTGAAATGTAAAATTCCCTACGCCGAGCTGTCCACTGGAAATCCCACCTGACGGGTGGGTACAGATAGTTCCACTGCTCCTCGGGTCCCGCTGTCTGCTCCATGTACGTCCCACCCTGTGGTCCACCTTCAGGTTCTGTCTTGCTCTGCAAGTCTCAACCATGATCAACGCTGTCTGTCGTCTATAACCAGCACAACGTAGTGCGGGCAGAGCCCGTGCAGGGTTGAGTATAAGCTACTCAGTAGGGACCCCGAGACCCCCGAAGGTCTCCCAGTATCCACTAAGGATAAAATACAAAGGAAAGGTAAATCACGAAGTAACATCCGACACTTCTTATGTATATGCCCATACATATGCCTAAGTCATCAATTCTCATTCGGCTCCAACATCTGAGCCCACGTACAACCCAGTCCACACAGGAAAGAAATATGTAAATCCACACAGGATAGATCAACACTATCCACATAGGAAAGTAAAACATGATTCAGCTCACACAGGTATACTTCATCGAATGACGATAGAGATGACCACTGATCCATCTAAGTCATCGGACCCACAAAGGATCGATAGGTACTAACCCCCACAATGACCCACAAAAAATCTGACCCACGAAGGATCAATAGGTAACTAACCCCCGCAAAGACCCACACAATATTGGGCCCACACAGGACCTGTAGGCGCTGGCTCACACAGAACCTCTGACTGCTGACCCACACAGGATCGGACCCACACAGGATCTGTAGCACTGACCCACATAGGATCGCTGAGTGATGTAGTCGTCGCCGTCGAATCCACTGAGGATCTCTGTACAGTCGTCGTCGTCACAGTTGCAGTCGCAGCCAGCTCTAGGGTTCTCACACACAGCAAGCTCGTTCGGGAGGGTCCGCTCCAGGAGTCGGGAGGCTGATACATCAACTGACACATATTCCAGATTTGATGTATCCAAAAGTTCCGTATCTTCAACAGGAACTCGACGTCGCAGATGGCGCATCAATCAGACGCCCGGTCTGTGAGTTATTGGATTTTTCGTCCCAGGGGTTCGGTTGGTTTTTAAGGCAAAATCAACCCGACCGTACTCCACCTGCGTCCAATCCTCGGGTGGAGTAATCCAAAAGATCCCTCTCACTTAGAGGAATTTAACAAAGTCTACGGCACATCAATCGGACGTCCGGAGCTCAAGATATGAGTGTTTCCACTCCGAGGGCCCGGTTGGTTTCGTGTACGAACCAACCCAGCCAAAATCAAAGTTTTCCGAAACCTTGAGTGCGATATACCAAAACGACCATCTTGTTCCAAGAATCGTGTCGCCGCTGACGGCGCATCGATCAGAGATCTGTAGCCCGAGTTATGGGCAATTGAACCCAAACGGTCCGAAAACGGGGGTTTCGGGCCCGGACCGTCCTGTCCCGAGACCCCCTGGGTCGGCCTGAACCGGGTCGACCCGCCCCGGGTCCAGGTCGGCCCGACCCAGTGGCCCGGACCGGCGACCTGCGCGCTGTGCACGCTGGTCGGTGCTTGGGAAAACGGCCAAGCCGTTTTGGCGGCTCCCGTGGGGGGGGGGGGGGCACTGCCCCTCCCGTTTCATGTAACCGCGACCCCTTAATTGGAGCTGCTTTGAAGTCCGGCTGGGGGTATTTATTTCCCCCGGCTCCTCACTTTCTGGTCGGCCCGACTAGGCCGGCCGGTTCCTGCTCAACGGGACCGGCGATGGACGGTCCCCTTTCAGCTCCGATGCCGGCGGCCCGGTCCGGCTGCCTGTCACCTTGCTCCGATGCGGCCCGGAACCGGTCGTGACCCTTGTTGTCCAGCGCGACACGATGGCGCCGCGCCCCTCCACCGTGTCCCCCATACCGGCCGCGGTATTTTCGGGTTTTCTTCGACGCGGCGCGACGGTGTCACGTCCTTGTTCTTCTTGTCACGACGCGGCGCGACGACGCCGTGCATTTCCTTGTCGCATGATTCCGCGTGGTGAGACGTCACCACGCCTTCCCGTACCAAATCACAAAGGAACCAACATGAAAAAAAAGAGTTGGGTTGTCCGTGTTTGTGTGGTCCGGCCCCCTCGCGTTATTTGATAACCATTGGTTTTAATCCACGAAGATCGTCAGGTTGGTATTCACAAACTAAATAAATAAATAAAACCCCTACCTTGGTTTCAGGAATGGTGTACGTCAACGAGCCGTGGAAGATGAGCGCCGCGGTAGTCGGGCGTCGTGAAAAACGAACGTCGTTTTCGTTGTCGTCAAGGTGCGTCTGAAGAGGAAACATCGTTGGAGAAGTTCTTCGCATTCTGTGGCGGAGATGTTCTTCGTTGAAGAACGGTGTACTTCGTCAGAGTCTGAGGTGTTCTTCACGTTCTTTGTCGAAGTTGAAGAAGAAGAAGAATTCCTTAAACCCTTAGCCCTTTCTCTCCCAAGTCTCCACCACATGAAAAACTAACCCCAAAATAAAACAAGTCTCCCACTTATTTTATTAACCCAACATAGGTTTTTGAATTCAATAGTTTTGAAAAATCAGAACCCACATTTAACTCACATATGATATTAACATGAGTTGTTATAAATTAATGAGTAGGTAAGATGGCAAAACATATATAGGGGGGGTTAAGGATTTAAAAAGGGGGGAGGTGAAAGGTTGGGGATTGTGTGGGCCCCACCTTTCAATTATCCACACATGGGGTGTTGGGTGGATGTGGTCCCCACCACCAACTTCCCATGGGAGAATCTAACTACCTTGATATAAAATAAAATTGATCCAACAATTTTATTTACTTCTTATTTAAACCCCATTAATTAACTTCTTCTCCCACACAAACGCAACTATGGTAAAGGTTCCCTTAAGCGATTACCGGTGTTGCGAGGTCATCCGTGCCATCAGATTTCAATTCCAAGAACCGGTTCAAAAGATAGGAATTCCCGTTCCTTCGTTCATTGAACGTACCCGAGCCAACTTCGGAAATTGATTTCAGGCACTCCGGGCCTCGGAATCAAGTGCTGTCCGCAACCGTGATCTTGTAAAATTCCAAAAAAAATTAAGACAAAATTTTCCTTGAATTTTATGGGTTTTTACATTACTCCCACCTCAGGGCTTTATGTCCCCATAAAGATACATCAAAACTAGGGAAACAAATTAGGGTACTGAGCATGCATATGAGCTTCCCGCTCCCAAGTGCTCTCCTAGAGGTTCCTGTGCTGCCATCTAATGCGCACTAGAGGAATAGACCGTCCACGTAGGACCCAATCTTGTCGATCCTCGATCTCAACTGGAACCTCCGTTAAAGTCTCCCCATCGTCAACGTCAAGCGCCCAATGGTCAATTATATGTGTCGGGTCGTGCACGTATCTCCTCAGCTGAGACACGTGGAAGAGGTAATGCACCCGGTTCAACTGAGGTGGTAGAGCCAGGCGATAAGCCACCTCGCCAATCCTACCGAGGACCTGGAATGGTCCGATTAAGCGCGGAGATAACTTGCCGCCTCGGCCAAATCTCCGTATACCACGTCGAGGTGAGACCCGCAAGAAGACGTGGTCGCCATTCTCAAAATCTAGTGGCCTCCGCCTCCTGTCAGCATAAGACTTATGCCGGCTCTGAGCTATCCTCATCCGCTCCTGGATGACCTAGACCTTCTCTGTCATGGCCTGGACCATCTCCTGTCCAACAAGAGCTGACTCCCCAGGGTCTATCGAGCACAAAGGAGATCTGCAAGGTCGGCCATACAACACCTCGTATGGTGCCATCCCGATGGTGGAGTGGTATCTATTGTTGTACACGAACTCCACCAAGGGTAGGTGGTCCTCCCAACTACGACCAAAGATGAGGACACATGGACGGAGCATGTCCTAGAGAGTCTGAATGGTCCTCTCCGTCTGACCATTCGTCTGAGGGTGAAAGGTTGTGCTCAGATGTAGCTGCGTCCCAAACGCCTCCTGAAATCCCATCCATAGCAGGGAAGTAAATCGAGCATCTTGATCGGAGACGATTGATGATGGCACTCTGTGAAGCCGTACAATCTCCTGAACATAGAGACGTCCCAATCTCTTTACTGAGCCCTGCTCTCTGATAGGTAAGAAGTGAGCCGACTTGGTGAGTCGGTCGACAATCACCCAAATGGAGTCATGACTTCTGAAAGTGTGTGGAAGTCCAGTCATGAAGTCCATAGATATCCCATCCCACTTCAACTCTGGAACCTCCAAGGGTTGTACCAAGCCTGATGGTACATGGTGCTCAGCCTTCACCTACTGGCAGGTGAGGCATCGAGAGACAAACTCTGCGACAACCTTCTTCATGCCCGGCCACCAGTGCTGTCTCCTGAGATCCTGGTACATCTTCGCCACTCCGGGATGTGCCGTCAAGGGAGAAGTGTGAAGCTCTCTTAGAACCTACTCCCGTAAAGCAACTGGTTATACGGTACGTCCTCTGAAAAGGATGTTGTGCTCTACTCCAATGGAGAATCCATCGGGTGCCTGTCCTGAGGATATCTGTGCACGCCGCGTCTCACAGTTGGCGTACCCACGCTGTGCCTCTCTAACCCGCTGTAGCAGTGGAGGAGTGATTGTTAGAGACTGAAGGAAGGATGCTCCATCTCTATCCACTAAGGATATCTACAAGGAGGCCAGCTTCACTGTCTCCTCCTCAAGTAGCTGAATTCCCGTCCTCCTGCTAAGGGCATTGGCTACCACGTTTCCCTTCCCAGGAGTATAGAATATCTCAAAGTCATAGCCCTGGAGGAACTCAAGCCATCACTGCTGTCTCAGGTTCATGTCCTTCTGATAGAATATGTACCTGAGACTCTGATGGTCAAAAAAGACTGTAAAGCGCACTCCCATCAGATAGTGTCGCCATATCTTCAGGGTGAAGACCACTGCAGCTAACTCCTGGTCATGGGTAGTGTAGTTCTGCTCATGCGGCCTCAACTGACGTGATCCTTAGGCGATCACTGCCTGCCCCTGCATCAGGACACATCCGAGTCTGGTCCTTGATGCATCGCAGTAGACTACGTACCCTACTCCCTCCTCAGAAAACCTCAAGATTGGTGCGCTGGTCAATCTCTGTCTCAGCTCCTGGAAGCTCTGCTGACATCTATCTGACCATACGAAGGGTTTCACCTTCTTTGTCAAAGCTGAGGGTGGTGCCGCAACTCTGGAGAAGTCTGGCACGAATCTCCAGTAGTATCCAGCTAGTCCCATGAAACTCCGCACCCCCGTCACGCTCCTGGGTGGCTCCCAAGCTAATACTGCCTCGATCATCGCAGGATCCACTACAACTCCCTCCTCAGAGATTACGTGTCCCACGAAATAGACCTCATGTATCCAGAACTGACACTTTGAGAGCTTACCATAAAGCTGGTTCTCTCGGAGTGTGTCTAGTATAACCCGTAAGTGGTAGGCGTGCTCCTCCTCAGTCGTCGAGTAAATCAAACTGTCATCGATGAATACCATGACAAATCGATCGAGGTATGGCTGAAGGATCCTGTTCATGAGGGCCATGAACACAGCTAGAGCATTGGTTACGCCGAAGGGCATAACCAAGAACTCATAGTGGCCATACCGACACCTGAAGGCCGTCTTATGCCTGTCCTCATCTCGAACTCTGAGCTGGTGATAGCCTGACCTGAGTTCTATCTTCGAGAACCACCGTGCTCCCTTGAGCTAATCAAAGAGGTCATCAATCCTCGGTAACGGATACTTGTTCCTCACTGTCACCTGGTTCAGGCGACGATATTTGACACAAAGTCGCAAGCTCCCGTCCGCCTTTTTGGCGAACAAAATTGGGGAATCCCAGGGTGAAACACTAGGTCGGATGAATCCCTTGCCCTGCAAGTCCTCCAACTGTACCCATAGCTCTTGAAGCTCAGAGAGGGACATCTGATACGCTGGAGTCGATATCAGGGCTGTCCCGGGGTACAGGTCAATATAAAAGTCTACCTCTCTATAAGGAGGTAGTCCTGGAACGTCGTCGGTAAAGACGTCCGCATACTAATCCACCACTGCAGGAAAACTAGGACTCTACACGTCAACTGCTCCTAGGATGAGGCTAGCCAACTGATGAGTGATGGGATGTACTCTCTTCTGCGATAGTACATCCTATGCTGTGAAGGCTCCCTTCTTGCCGGTGAAGGTGAACATGCTCCCATCAGTGCGTACACATCGCACCTTGTGCCTAATACAGTCAATCTGTGCATGGAATGTAGAAATCCAATCCATGCCCAAAATGACGTCGTAAGGCCTCTACGTTGCTACAAGAAGATCCCAGCCGAAGATCTCGCCTCCTAGAGTAAGCTCACACTGCTGGCACCAGTGCGTAATCATTGAGTCTGCTCCCATAGGAGTCTGTAGCAGTAAGGATCGAGCCAACAGCTCTATCAGAATCTCCGAGCTCCAAACAAGGGCAGCGGCTATGAAAGAGTGACTCACTCCTGTGTCTATAAGTACTGCAGCAAGGGTGGAATAGACATAGATAGTACCTTGAATCATCTCGGGCACATCGTGGTTGTAGGCCTCTGCTGCCTGGAGCTGTGCCTGTCTCTGCCCGCCAGCTCCCTGTGGTCAGGGTGGACCTCCTGGTGGTGGTGGTGGTAAAGCCTTAAAGCGTCTCCAACCACCTGCTGCTCGGCCAGATCCTCTGCCTCGTCCTCCTGCTCCCTGTGGACCGCCACGGTCGACCCTCTGCCTCTTCCTCGGTGTTCCCTCAACCGTTTTCTGCTCCTCTGCACAACGGGTCGGGCAGTCACGAGCCATCTGGCACTGCCCGCCGCATGAGTAGCGATGGCTGCCTCTCGAAAGACTGGCTCCACGTTGTGTGCCCCGCACTGCTGAGCTAGTGTCTTGAGGTCGTCTATCTGAGGGTCTGGTCTACCTGGACCCCTGAGTCATCCGTCGACTGCCTGCTGCAGAAGACTCTGCTACGTACCGCCCTGCGGTGGGTCTCTACGCTAGTGTAGACTCAACAAGAAAACTCTCGATCAAAGGGCCCTGCTCCAATACTCCTGTCTGATTCGGAATGCTGAGTGAGATCACCGATGCCCTGATCTCGTGTCTCAATCCCTGCTCAAAGGTCCAGGCCCGGAAGAATGGGTCCCATACCATGTCTTTCGGGTAGCGCGATAGATTGTTAAATCTCACTGAGTACTTGGTTACTGTCATGCTGCCCTGTCGTAGCTGAAGAAGCTCCTGAATGCGCACTGCACATAGGGTGGCTAGGACGGACTCCGAACGGAAGAGGCTCTCAATTCCCATCCATGGAAGAGATGCCTCATCGTGCACTTGGAGCATCAAGCTCCACCATCGTCCCACTGCTGTGTGTAGTAGGCCTGCTGCGAGGATCACCATGAGGTCTGCTGGTGTCCTCACTAACCGAAAAACTCGTACCACTGTCTCCAGCCAGTCATCGGCTGCCTGGGGGTCCGTCTCAACGCGGAACCTGGTCGGTCGCTCGTGCTGGAACTCATGCAGTGCACTAAGGCTACGTGCATCATCAGTGACTGGGGCTGGAAGCATCGGTGGCTTGGCGGGTAGGGCTACCGCCGGTGCCACTGCTGACAAAGGGCCCTGCACCGAGGCCTCATCGCTCGGTGGGCTGTCGTTAGCCTCGACTCTCGGAACCCTAGATGGTTGCCGTCGTGGGGCCCTCTTGAAAAGGAAATATGTGCTCCACAGTCATAACAGTATACCTGGTGAGCTGATACAAAGTAATCACAATGAAAACCTTAAACACACATGCAATAAATGTTTTTGGGTATTAATTCGGAAATCCGAAGTCAGGGTCCTGGTGTACGGATACGTCGGCCGCCGCACCAACACTGGACTCCCTGGACTGATAACCACATGAAATACGCTAAACTATATTTCTTCACATTGAAAAGATCAGAGTTCACGGTAGAACCGAACTCCTCTAATACCAATATGTCATGACCCATCCTCGGGGCCCGTGCTGTGACTACCCCAAGCCCGCCTTCCATAGGCTAGGGGCTGGCGACTAGCACCAAGAAGTAATTCCCGAAAAAGGGAAGGCATTGCCTTTGTAATGTAAACAAGCACCACAGATTAAGCATGCGGAAAAGTAAACACTAAGTAAAAACTGGTAGAACAGTAAGTAGAGGAAAGTAAGTGGGCCAGAATACAAACCCAAAGTGAAAGTAAAGTACAACTCGAAAGGGAAAAAAACAACTAAAAAGTAAAATCCACTATGCCGAGCTATCCACTGGAAATCCCACCTGAAGGGTGGGTATAGATAGTTCCACTGCTCCTCAGGTCCCGCCGTCCGTTCCGAGTACGTCCCGCCCAGTGGTCCACCTCTAGGTACCGTCCTGCTCTGCAAGTCTCAACCACGATCAACACTGTCCATCTTCTGAAACCAACACAACGTAGTGTGGGCATAGCCCATGCAGGGGTGAGTATAAGCTACTCAGTAGGGATCCCGAGACCCCTGAAGGTCTCCCAGTATCCACTAAGGATAAACCACAAAGAAAAGGTAAATCATGAAGTAACATCTGACACTGCTTAGGTATATTCCCATACATATACCTAAGTCATCAATTCTTGTTCAGCTCCAACATCCGATCCCAAGTACAACCCAGTCCACACAGGAAAGAAAAATGTAAATCCACACAGGATAGCTCAACACTATCCACATAGGAAAGTAAAACAGGATTCAGCTCACAGAGGTATACTTATTTGAATGACGATAGAGATGATAACTGATCCATCTAAGTCATCGGACCCACAAAGGATCGATATCTACTAACCCCCGCAATGACCCACAATGGATCTGACCCACAAAGGATCGATAGATAACTAACCCCCGCAAAGACCCACACAGGATCGGGCCCACACAGGACCTATAGGCGCTGGCTCACACAGAACCGCTGAGCGTTGACCCACATAAGATCGGACCCACACATGATCGGTAGAACTGATCCACATAGGATTGCTGATTGCTGTAGTCGTCTTCGTCGAATCCACTGAGGATCTCTATACAGTCGTCGTTGTCACAGTAGCAGTCACAGCCAGCTCTAGGGTTCCCGCACACAGCAAGCTCGTTCTGGAGGATCCGCTCCACGAGCCGAGATGCTGATACATCAACTGACACATAGTCCAGAGTTGATGTATCCAAAAGTTCGGTATCTTCAACAGGAACTCGACGTCACAGACGGCGCGTCAATCAGACGCCCGGTCTGCGAGTTATTGGCTTTTTCGTCCTAGGGGCCCAGTTGGTTTTTAAGGAAAAACCAACCCGACCATACTCCACCTACGTCCAAACCTCGGGCAGAGTAAGCCAAAATATCAGTCTCACTTAGAGGAATTCAACAAAGTCGACGGCACGTCAATCAGACGTCCTTAGCTCATGATATGAGCGTTTCTGCTCCGAGGGCCTGGTTGGTTTCGTGTACGAACCAACCCAGCCGAACTCAAAGTATTCTGAAACCTTGAGTTCGATATACTTAAATGATCTTCTCATTCCAAGGATCGTGTCGCCGCTAACGACACATCGATCGGAGGTCCGTAGCCCGAGTTATGGGCAATTGAACCCAAACGGTCCGAAAACAGGGTTTTCGGGCCCGGACCGACCCGGCCCGAGACCCCCCGAGTCGGCCCGAACCCGGTCGACCTGCCCCGGGTCCGGGTTGGCCCGGCCCGACGCGGCCCGGTGGCCCGGACCGGCGAACCGCGCGCTGGGCGCGCCGGTCGGTGCTCGGCCGAAACGGCCGAGCCCTTTTGGTGGCTCGCGTGGGGGGGGGGGGGGGCTGCCCCTCCCATTTCATTTAACTGCGACCCCTTAATTGGGGCTGCTTTGAAGTGTAACAGGGGGAATTTATTTTCCCCGCCTCCTCCCTTTCCGGCCGGCCCGACTTGGCCTGCCGGTTCCTGCTCAACGAGAACGGTGATGGCTGGTCCCCTTCCAGCTCCGACGCCGGCGGCCCGGTCTGGCCGCCGGTCACCTTGCTCCGCCGCGGCCCGGAACCGGCCGTGACCCTTGTTGTCCGGCGTGGCGTGACGGCACCGCGCCCCTCCGCCGCGTCCCCAGTACCGGCCGCGGTATTTTCGGGTTTTCTTCGACGCGGCGTGACTGTGTCGCATCCTTGTTCTTCTTTTCACGGTGCGGCGCGACGGCGCCGCACATTTCCTTATCGCATGATTCCGCGTGGTGCGACAGCACCACGCCTTCCCGTACCAAATCACAAAGGATCCAACATGAAAAAAATAGGATGGTCGGCCGTGTTTGTGCGGTCCGGCCCCCTCGCATTATTCGATAACCATTGGTTATAATCCACGAAGATCGTCAAGTTGGTATTCGCAAACAAAATAAATAAATAAAACCCCTACCTTTGTTTCAGGAATGGTGTACGTCAACAAGCCGTAGAAGACGAGCGTCGCGGAAGTCGGGCATCGCGGAAAATGAATGTCGATTCCATTTTCATCGAGGTGTGTCCGAAGAGGAAACGTCGTTGGAGAAGTTCTTCGCGTTCTTCGGAGAAGATGTTCTTCGTTGAAGAACAGTGTTCTTCGTCGGAGTCCGAGGTGTTCTTCACGTTCTTCGTCAAAGTTGGAGAAGAAGGAGACTTCCTCAAACCCTTAGCCCTTTCACTCCCAATTATCCATCATGAGAAAAACTAACCCCAAAATAAAATAAGTATCCCACTTATTTTATTAACCCAACATAGGTTTTTGAATTCAAGAGTTTGAAAAATCAAAACCCACATTTAACTCACATAAGTTATTAACATGAGTTGTTATAAATTAATGAGGAGATAAGTTGGAAAAACTTAAATAGGGGGGTTAAGGAGTTAAAAAGTGGGGAGGTGAAAGTTGGGGCTCGTGTGGGCCCCACCTTTCAATTATACACACATGGGAAGTTGGGTGGATGTGGGCCCCACCACCAACTTCCCATGAGAGAAACTAACTACCTTGATATGAAATAAAATTGATCCAACAATTTTATTTACTTCTTAATTAAACCCCATTAATTAACTTCTTCTCCAGCACAAACGCAACTACGGTAAGGGTTCCCTTAAGCGATTACCGGTGTTGCGAGTTCATCGGTGCCATCAGATTTCAATTCCGAGGACCGGTTCAAAAGATAGGAATTCCCGCTCGTTTGTTCACTGAACGTACACAAGCCAACTTCAGAAATTGATTCCGGGCACTCTGGGCCTCGGAATCAAGTGCCGTCAGAAACCGCGATCTTGTAAAATTTCAAAGAAAATTAAGAAAAAATTTCCCTTGAATTTTACGGGTCTTTATAGGTTTCGAGAGTAAAGATACATGTTGTGTAAAAAGGATATCATAAAAACATATGATGCTTAATTGGAACCAATTGAGAGTGTAATAAAATGTGGATTATGTAAAAATAATAAATTAAATGTTTTTTATATTATTAATATATCTTTTGTAAATAATAGATGGAATTATTGTTTTTTTCATCTAATTACGTATATCTCCATTTGTGTGAAATAAGTCACAAGTGTAGATTTGAATGAGATATAGAGGCTAGATAGTTTAATTTCAGATCTACTATGGATTTTGGGGTATGATATATGATTTTTATATATTTTATAATAATTCATTAGATTTCATATGTGTTATAAAGATCCAAATTTTTTTTGATGCAATGTCACATTTCATAATGATTTTATTTTCGTTGTTATGGCATATCTATATTTTATAATAAATTTTTCAATACAATAATGATTTTAGATTTTTTAATTATTAGTTTATGGAAGGGAATATTTGATATGTAATTTTGAGTATTCAAAATAATTATCATATTTTCATATAAATTTAATAATATTTATGTGGATCTTAGTTTCGACAAGGATTTTATAAATACATTGGATATTTTATAGTAATTTTATTTTCTATAATTATTTTCATAGATAGGTAAGTTCCAGAATGTTATCTAGAATGACAAATACTTAAAAGTGCACTTATAAAAATTATTTTATTTAAAATTTTCTCCAGTTGAAAATCAAGATTCAAATAATATTATTCTTATGGTTAATATACACTAATTTTAATAAATATTTACGATAAAATTTTATTAATGAATTAAATTTAAAAATGTATTCCCAGATAGTTTATAACACGGATCATGAACTCTCTCTGATGTTTATATCATGTAACGTCATGGAGGGAAATTTTATTAAATGGAAAATATAATTAATAATTTTGATATGATAAAGAAAAAACTAGTTTATTTTTAAGATTAGTGAAGTGTTTTATTTATATGGAGGATTAATAAAATATTGGAGAATTAAAATGAAAATTAAGTGTTATGGATTACATGAAATCTGCATATTATAAATATGAAAATTATTAAGTATAAAATAATTATTTAAATTGAGTTAATATCAATGATGATTTTATAGTTCTTCCATGTTAAAACTATAATTATTTTCGTGTTGATATTTAATGAAATTCCACATTTAAAATTGTGCAAAATTTATATTCACAAAATATTAAAAGAAATTTCATATAGGACTATTTAGTGAATATATAAAGACTAGATAAGAGGATTAAGTACATATATTATATTATTGTTACTATCAAATAAAAATGTATATATTCCATGAAACAAATTAGATATGTGGATGAAGAAGAACGATTACCCAAGAAGGCATAAAATTGAAGAAGGAATCAGATTTATGATAATGATATCACCATATAAATATTTCATTAAATATAAATTCCATTAAAACATTCTTAGGTAACCATTTTCTTATAGTTTATTTTAATTCATTATCATGGGAAAGTACGCAATAGGTCAACAAGATAATGGTTTTTTTGGACCAAATGTGTTCTTATCTCAATACAAATTAATCTTTATATTGGATTGTTTTTTCCTCAAACAATATCAACAAACTATATACATATACTCCTTCTATTATCCCTTTTTGTTGAACCATGTGAAAAACGTATGTCCTTTTTCTTAATTTTATTGTCTTGAATATATGTTTTTTAAACATGAATGAACGATCTAAATTTTTTTATTTAACATAGGTATAATTTGGAGTAAAAGTTTTATATTTTTCAAATATGGTGGGGTTCATAGGGTTTTCCTAATGAGAATTGAAATGTTGTAATTATAATGATAACCTAATAATGTTTTTATTGCCCCTATTAAATTAAAATTAGTTTTTGTGCCTTGTTAAAATTTTTTTTGGGAAACTAAGATGAATGTATACTTTTCGTAGTGATTTTTTTCTCATAAATGTTTAAAAGGAATTGTTTCAACATAATAATATATTAATGGATACTATATTTTCATTTTATATTTAATAATTATTGTTAATAATGTGAGGAGAAATTGATTTAGTATCTTTGAATGTTTTGTCTCACAATTTTACAATCATATATAAAACTTATTAATATATTATTATAATGAGTAGTCAAATTTATATCCCCTCAATAAAAAATAAACATAGATTTATTACAATAAACATCCTTTGAATGAAATTATTTTCTTTTTATGATTATTTAATGGTTTTCAATCATAATAATTTTTTTTTCATTCTTAGAAACAAATAGAACAATATCAAAGGTATAAAATAACCAATTCCCTTTATATATCATTCACATTCCATCAATTTTGTATCCCTCTAATTACTAATATCTCTATTTCCTTATATCATATTATGGATGATTATATTAAGAGTGACAAATATGATATGGTTGATTCTTTTTTCAAAAATAATTATTTAATGATAACCATTTGACATCAATATGTATATATATATTGTTGTATACCTACTAATTTCGGGAAATTGAAATAAATATTCTCTTAACCTGGTCATTTTATGTTAAAAAAATATGAAATCTACAATATTCTGAAGGATATATGGTTATTTACAATATATATGACATAGGTGACTTCCAATATTATCTCTTAAATATATATTACAAGATTATGGTGTTGAATTTATAATAATTATTTTAATTATAATATCAACATAAAGTGGTAAAAACAATGGTTATGTGTATTATGAGGATAGTTTTTTTTGAAGACAATGCCATATGAATAAATTTTATTCGAATTATAAATCATGACTAATTATTTATATTTAATATTAATCATCAATTATATAAATTAAATACATGTGTATAATGAACCTTTAAAATTCAATAATTTATATTATGAAATATGGTGTTGAATTTTTAAATTTTTCAACTGAGTGAACTGTAAAATTGTTAAATGTTGATGGTGAATACATTTTAAATAATGTAAAAATATAGTGGAAAACATTATATTTTTATAATGACAATGAATACAGTATATTGTTAAATTACATTATTATGGTTATGATGTTTTTCTTGTAACCCCCTAAAATCATAGTTGTGGTTTTGAAATAAGTATTATATTTATTAATGACAACTATAGAGGTTATGATTCTTTTACAAGAGTTTATAATTGTTTAAAAAATATATATTATACATGGGAACGTCCAATATTTTAGAGGTTTATTGGGATGTTATATTAATTTATTAACAGATTATATATGAAAATAATAAGAATCATAGAGATAATATTTTGACTGGGATGGGATTTGAGATTATTGTTTAATTAATTTTGTATTAATAATTATGAAAGTGGTCTTATTGAAAGAGGAAGAATTTCATTATTAAATTGGTTAATAGATAGTGTGAATATTTACCCAAAATAAATTCATGTGATATATATATAGTTAGTAAATATATTTCATTAGTAATAGTGGTGTATAATATAGTTGTCGTGGTTATAGTTTTATAGTCCTTGATATGAATTTATTATAGTATATATATTTACCTGGGGGTTTTCACATCACAATATATTTCATAATAATTGAGTAATGGTGGATACTTTATATTATTCATTTTCTTACTTTTCAAATCAAATTATAATTTTTATTATTTTTATATATTTCATATAGATTATTATATAATGTTTTATGAGCTTATTATTAATCTATATCTATATAATTTTAAAAAATTAAAATGTTCTAAAAATAAGGATAGAAAAGGGGGTTTCTTGAGTAATATATTTAATATATATTATTTTTTGGAAATATTAAAATGTCATTTTTTGATTTACATAACTGAGGACATTTTTTTGGGTGATCCATGCTTAAGGGCATTGAGAATTAGTTTGGGTATATGTCTTTTAGTTTCATTTCGATACACATGTATATTACACAATAGAATTTTTATATATTTAATTCTTATTATTTACATCATATTCATTATGTTTTTTGTGAAATTTCATGTAAAATTTCATTAATATGTATTTCTGATTAATTATTTTCCATTATTTATTAATTGGGATATTTCAGTTTTTTTTAAAAGTTGTTCAATTTATTTTAATATAAGCTATATGAATGATTATTAAATTAACACTATTAAATGTACTTGTGGTGTTTCACTCTGTATATCATCACTAATATATAAGGCTTCTACGAAGGGTTGAGTCATGAATGAATAGTTTCACAGAGGGGTTTAGTGGAGATTTTAATATATTCAGTAGTAATGAATGTAATATGTTATTATGAGAGCTGTATATTGTGAATTTAAAATATAATTTCGTATTAAGAAACTGGAATTGGGTGTATGGTGGGTTTTTAACAAATTATATATAATTTATGTAACATTTTCTTTTAAATAATTAATGAAACATACATAAAATGTTTAATAAAAAAGTATTGATCAAAAAAAATATCTACAATATAAAAGTTCTTATTATCGTAATTATTTATATAAACATTTATAGATTTGATTTTGTAAACATATTTCATTAAAAACATTTATAATGATTTTAATTTGATTTTAGCTATGCCATTATCATAAATCTATAATGTGAGTATGTGGTATTTAAATTTATAGACTCAATCAATTATTAAGGTTCATGTCTGTAAATGTTTTTGAAATAAAATATAATCATTGAGATATACAATCAAAAATTTAGATTATTATTCCCCATAAATATATTCTTAAAATATTAATATATTTTCTCCTATAGTTTCATTAAATACCAAAAGGAATAATAATGTGTGACATTCATTTTCATTCTTGTTGAATAATTTTTCTAAACATCAAAATCATTATTAAATTATTACAAGATTGGTATGTACTATTTTTTGTAAAAGTATGGTGTTTGGAGAATCCAACAAGAGGTATGACGGAAAAAAGATCTTTCCACCAAAAAATTAATGAAATATAATTAAATTGTAAATAAATATCTTTATTTATGTGATTATATAATATATGAGGTAATTTATATGTTGATTAAATTGATCCAATGGTTATTTAATTAAAATGTAATATTTGTTAAATCAATTATAATTCAAAAAACTATAAAAATTAAAAAAAATTAATTTGATATATTCGTAATGTTTTAAGAATGAAATGAGTTAATATTTGGTGCTTAATAACATAGATTTCTTATTGTAAAACTAAAACAATTGGTATATTTAGTCATTTAAAAAATACTTATTAAAATTGTATACCTTGGATGAAATGTTTTATATTATATAATAAATTTCAGAATTTTGGAATGTGATTTTTGAAAAATTTGATGAAAATAGAGAAATATTTTTTTTGAATGGACCAATTTTTTTAAAAAACAAATTATTGGTAAGATCTATAAATGTTAAAAAATTAAGGGAAACATTTACTTTACTATCAATGAGTCTTCATTAGTTTTAATGCATTATCTTATTCTATGTAACTTTTTTATGAATTGGAATTTCTCAAGGATATTTATTTCCTACAAATTTAATAATTTTTAAAAATATTTTAGAGAAAATGGTTTCAACTCTATATTTTATTCCTTTGTTAATGTGAAATTTGAATCATAATATTGTAAATTATCATTTTTTATGTTTCTATGTATATTTTCTAGATTTTATTAAAGTAAATATTATTCTATGACTTTTTCTTTAGTAAGATTAAATTTTATTATTCTTAGTTATTCTCAATTATGAATCTTATTTATGGATTTATTTATAAAATATACTTTTATGAAAAACATTTTTTTACGTCAGGTTAATTTAAATATTAATTCTAAATATATGGGATTTTGATTACTAGATATACTAGGATTATGGTGAATATCTCAATAAAAATAGTAGAATATTAGTAAATTTCATAAATTGAATTCACAATAAGGTATATAAGTTGATTTAAATTGATAAATGATAAAAATTAAATTTATCACACATTGTTGGATAAATTTCTCTCAAAACAGGGTTTGTATCATCTATAGATGAATTAAGATAACCTTTATAGTGTAAAAATTCTATGTTTAGTTTCATTAGGTAATTAATTCATGATTTACAATTGACTTCATATTTTTTTAATTATGAATATCTTCATGGATGATTTGGAAGATATTTTGGTGGAGAGAAAATAAAATAGAATGACTGGTTTGAATCTCTCTTAGTAATAAAAAACAATAGGATGGTAATCAAATAATAGAAAAACTGAGTATAATATCATCGATATTGATTTAATCTTCCAATAAAAGAGTTACTAATATATGAAAAAACATATTGTAGAAGTTCAAATTACTCCATGGTGACTTTTATATTGGAATGTGTTAATCCATAAAATTTTTTATTATCTCAGTAGTAATGTAAAATATGAAATTTAATTATTATTATTTATAGGGTCCAAGAGAAAACTAGGTTTTTTTAACTATAAGGGTTAATTTGAGTAGTTAACTAAACATAGAGGCCATCCCTAAAAAAGTATGTTTTGTATTATTATTGAACTAAGTGTTGATGCACTATGAAAAAAATTAAATTTATATTATTTTGTTATGTTTGTAAGACCACAATGTATCATGAGAAACCATTTCTTCATAACCTATGTTGTAAGGTTTGAGGATTTATTGGTTCTGGATACTCAATGTTCACTACAACATGTTTTCTGTTTCTCACCACATTGAGTCAAACTGAAAAAATTGTCGTGTTGTTTGGTATGTAATAAGAAAATGTGTAGCACCAAATTCAAATAGTCACATATCAATTAAATTAATATATATTACAGGATACCCAGAAAAAAATGGGAATTACTCATCCATATCATCTTGAAAAATGTATCACACCATATATAGATTAATTATTCAAATATGTATGTAATTTTTTAAAATATATGGTAACTCACATGGATAATGTGTTCCTAATAATGGGTGGATACATTTAGGGATAAATAATTTATTTTATAATGGATTTGATTTGGATTTTAGGTGGAGAACAAGGATGAAAAAATGTCAAATAATCAAGAGGCATTTATGTCACATGTAGAAAAGAGAATTTTATTTATTTACACCCACTGTTCAGTTCATAATTTGGAATTTATATAAATATTTTTCTCACTTATTTATTAATATTATAGTATGTTTTAATTTTGGTACCATGAAATAAAATATATCAAATCGAGTAATAACAGGTGGATAATAATTATGAGTAAATATTATAAAAAATAATTATGTCCATGATTTTTCTTTCTCACACAATAAATTATTATCAAATCATCACCCATTATATCACTAACTATTTACAGCATTCAAATAGTTTTTGGGATTTCTAATTTTGATAGAAAACAAATTAAAAACCTCTCTTGGTAATGGTTAAATTTATTAGGGGACTGAAATTTGATAATATATAATAGTTTTATTGGTTCATGGTATAATTCTTATATATTTGGGTTATCTTTTAATTTATTCTATTGTATAATTGATGTGACCTAAGGATTATGTGGATATCATCATCAATAATGGACTCTCTATGTTCTTTGGAAATGGATTCTATCTACAAATTGGGTTGATGGTTATGTATAATATATATCTCAATTTAGATGCTCTTTATATCACCTATACTAGTAATAATTATCCCAAATTATGGATGTACAATATATTTCATTTTAAAAATATTGTCCATGAAAATGGAAGAGAATAAAATCGTCTACTCTCTTCACTCTTAGAGAAATAATTGACATGAGTTATGGGAATAAAGATAGAAAATGAAATCTAGAGGAAAAAATATAATATACATGAAGGAGATGAGAAGATAAAAGATCCATGGTTACATAAATCAATAATCAATATAAATATACTTAGTCTGAAAACCATAGATAGAGGATAAAATATGTTTTCAGATTAAAAAAGTTATATGCTCGATTTGAATTTATGGTTATTTATTAATATTCCACCATTCAGAAGTAGTTAATGAGACTAATCTATGAAAAATTTGTTTTTAATATATCAAACCTAGAGGATCCAGACTTTTGTGAGTGGAGCATCGATATTCAAAATAATTTCGTAATAATATACGAGATGAGTAGAAGAATTTTCGTAACGAACAAAGGAAGATTGGTGAATGAGACTGTATTCAAAACTATATAATGTGCTAAATAATTCATGTAAAAGAAATAAACTAAGGAATAAATTCATGTAAAATATGATTCTATATAATTTTAAGAATTTATCTCCTTTAAATAAAATACATGCAGTGAGGAAAGAGTAAATATTATGGAAACCAACCATTTAAATGAATTAAATTCTATAAATAGTTATGTTATAGAAGTTTTTCCTATGAATCAAGAATAATTTTGGTTGGTTTGTCAATCCAAAATGATATTTTAGGAAGCTAAATATGCCTTATGGTTAGATTGGTGAAATATTATTAAATTAAAAATATAATTATATTTAAATATAAGAGAAAATATTTTCTCCCAATAAGATTCCAAATCATGTTAAAAGTAATATGATAGAAAATAAGACAACTCCATGCATGATGCTAAAACAAACATTATTACAAAATTAAAATATCCCACTAATTCTTGGTGTGGAGAAGAAGAAGAACAGAATAGTGAAATAGAAAATATTGAACAAAATACCCAAAAATATATTCAAATTTTAGTTGATCATATTGATAATTATTATTTTATAAAACTCCTTGATTATTCAAAATTAAAATCCGGTATGGAAGTAAATGTTATCTTCCAAATAATTGTGAAATAAATCAAATAAATTACTTATAAAATAGATTAAATTCATAATATTACCAAAAAAATATTATTATAGTGATTTAGGAAGATATATCACTTGACTGTAAACTATAGAAACACTAAATTTCCTTGATTAAGAAAATTGTGGTGTTTCATAGTTTAGTTAATAGAGTGTTTTGAATCACCAAAAATAAAAAACATTGTTTATAATACTTTTATTTTTCACATATATTATTCAATGATTTCATGAACATTTAATTTAGACCATTTGGTATCTAATATAAATTAGTTTATATGTAATAAAAGAACAAATTAAATGATTAATCAACCAAAAAGTAATACACACCCAGTATTATTATTGATGGTGGTTTTATAAATCAAAAATGAAATTATTTTTTTAAGGAGACTAACATTAGGAAAAATACTAAGGAAACAGTAATTGTTGAAAAAAACTACCCTTAGAATAAGAAGATTTAAAATAAAAAATCTATGTATATGAAATAGGAATGAAAATTGAATAAAATATTTTAATGATACAATTTAAATTTTATGTGTTCCCTTTAAAAAAAGATGTTGTGGAAATAATTTTTGAAGAAAAAAATTATTTTTGAACTAGTTTAATCCCTCATACTCTCAATAAAAGAAATATTTTGAATCAAAGGGTGAATTTGAAATTATAAAATCTATGTAATGAAAATAAATAAAAGAGAAGGTACAATTCCAAAATTGATTTTATTTTAAGAAGGAGATTCAGTATAAGAGTTTTCCTCCTAGAAATGCGACAAACAAATTATTACTATGATACTAGAGAAGGTAAAACATAATATATTTTAAAACTATTTGAAAAATAATATTAATTAAGGAAATGAGATGGTGTTCAATTGAGATTTCACGGCTATAAAAGGAAAGACATCGTGGATACTTCATAGTGTCTTGTCATTACACATGAATAAAATCCAGAATCTGTTAAAATTTATCAAACTAAAATGATCACATGCAATATAAAAAAACTAATATGGTGTAAATAAGAGTATGATGAGTTTTTTATTCTAATTATTCATTCATCTTATTTTGTAGGGATGTATCGATTTACCAAAGAGAAAATTTAAAATAAAAGAATATATTTTTTGTTAATTTCATTCTCCTCCATAAAATATTATAATATCAGAATTATATAGCGGATTCTATCGCACTTAAAAAATGATTTCCATTTATTATTAATCATATATAAAATAAAAGTATTAATAGTGTACTCATTACATAATGTTGGAACCAACAAGTAAAATACAACCACATTCATGTTTCTACAAAAATAATGGATGACATATAAATAAAGATCACTAATAAAATCAGAAGACTAGTATGGGAAAATATTTTCATAAATATAATTTCATTAATAAATTAGAATCTATATTCATTGGTTCTAAAATACCCATATTTTATAATATATGGAGATGTAAAATTAGAAATACCATAATTTTTTATATGTCATGTAATATATTAACAAAACCAGATGATGGTCATTTAGAAAATTATGAATATAATAAATCATTTTCATTACTAAATTAAATTTTATTTAAATTATTAATTGATAAAAACTTATTTAAGTTTATATGAAGAACGAAAATATTAACTCTTCAAGTAAATAGTACATAAAATGAATTCCCACAAAAAACAAAACTTAAAATGTTGACTCTACTGAAGCCCTTTTTAACTATAAGAAAAAATTAATTTATCAAGACATAATCCAATATATTTTGGATGTGGTATAAACCATCCTATAGTTTCTTTATCCATCAATCTACATGGGGTGAAAAACTACATATTGTATGACTATCAATGAATTTGAGGAAAAACATTAGACATCAAAATCTCAATAATAATTATGGAATCAACATGTCTTGATGTCTTTCAAAGGGGGGCATCTTACATGAATGTATCTTTTCAATGAAATGTTAAAATAATTCCTCCAATTTTAAAATTACCATAATCTCCACCATGATTAGTGAAATGGATAGTCATTCATATGAACACCTATAATTACTCTAAAATTTTCATTCCAAAATTCCTTATAACATAGTATTTTTATCCATTATATGAAGAAAATATTCTTTATCACTAAAATTATCTCAGATCTAGTTATGGCCATCTAGAATAATTATATTAAAATATTTTAGGTACATCTTATCATTATCTCATTCAAATATCTTCTTTAGAAATTTTTTTGAGGCATATAATTTTTTCTTTAATGTAATGATGTATGCCTGAAATTTTGTAATAATAATATATGTTATATAATATAATTTAATACAATGTGTATACTCTTCGTCATAATATAATATGTTATTTATCAATAATGTACTATAAATATCTGTATTCACTATGGAAAATATGTAAATAAACTTGTAAATATATAATAAAAATATTTTCATTGTCATTTTATAGAATATAAAATGAAATATATCACATATTCATCCCCCACCCCTAGAATATATGTTACACATCCTCACTATTTAAAAATTTCATATTTCATCTCAACAAAGTAGGTAACATATGAAATCCCAAATCACGAGTAAAAATTATGTCAATACTTTTTTGATTTCTGTCATAAAAAATAAACTTTATAAATAAATATTATACATATGAAGAAATAAATTAATTTATTTATAGGATTTTTAATTTTATAAGAGGTGAAAACCCTTTTAAATCCATTATTATCATTTTATTATATCAAAATATGCATTCGTATGAGGGTTATGGAGGTTTAAAGATATTTTAAACAACCATCAGATACTAGAGTTCCAGTTTTTATATTACTATATGAGGCACATAGTTAGTGCCTACTTAATACTTACCATGTGGATCAACAAAAATACATAATAGGGGAGGATCATGGTTAGGTAAATCACATACTCAGGTCCACATGTCTGTTTGAAACCTACAATTGGTTCATGAAATAACACATATGATATTTTCATAGTCAACCTAACCATGTGATTAAAAGTAATGTTTGGGGTGCCATTGGGAATAATGTATTCATATCCTCTGAACAATTTCCTCAACCATTCACCTTCAGCATCCAATATTTTCCCTCCTATATAGAAGGGAAAATATGGTCGGCTCATGGCTTGGACATCCACATAGTAAAACCATTGATACTTTTAAATATGTTTATTTACAATTTTCACATACATCTTTTAAAACCAAAAGTCACCTCCTCCCCTATTTTTGTACAGTAGTAGAACATGGTAATCTCACATCCCTTACCTCTAGGGTTCAAGATATCTTCCCTATACGATCTCTTTAAATTTTATTTTCAATCACATTGGATCCCCCTCAATTAGTATCACAATTCTCTTATATATTCCATGAATTTGATTTTTCTATATTGAATTTTAATTCTAGGTGGTTTCTTAATCACTCTTTTTTTAATTTTTTAATTTGGATATTTTCTTTCATTACAACCCAAATTAGTGTTCGATAATAGATGAAGACTCTTCTACTTATCTTGACCAGGTATTCAATTTATTTTCTAAAAAATTATAGTGGTTAATAAAATAATATTTAATGAAAAGTTTCAGACTATAGAAACATTTCCTAAAAATTATAAAATTGCATAATAATTTATTATCTCTTGTTTAAGATACCCCTATTAACCCTTGCAAATTCCACAGGTTATATACCATGACACTTTTATGGATTCCAATGTTTCCAACTCCCCGTATATGTGGAAATGAGATATATTCTAATAGAAATGGTTAAAAAAAATAAATCATAATGTAAATGCTTAATACTTATCAAACAGAATTTGTTTTAACGACATTATAGTTTAATGTGTATTTCAATTTAAATAATTTTAATTCCTTAATAGCTTGTTTTTCACACAGCTGTTATTTTAATTGATCTATGTAATATTATATGTATGATAATATATATCCATTAAATTTTCATGAACAAATATGAATAAGTAATTTATGATGTAAAGAAAAATGTCCAAATCATTTTGAATGCAGTGTTAATTTCTTAGAAAATGATCGTACTAATTTACAGGAAAATTAATTTATTCGTTAACATTAAATTTACCTAAACTATGAGTGTTTCATATTCTTGTGACTGAATATTAATTTATAAATGTTATATAAAATTTATTTCACAAAATTAATTTCAATTTTCAATACAGCTAGTAATATTATCTTAAAATTATTTTTTTTTCTTAAAAACAAATAATACATTTAGGAATAGTAAATATATTGATTTATTTATATATTTTATTACATTAGAGTATTTATTGTTTTTGTATTTTTATTTAAATTTAATTATTTTATTTTAATATTATTATTTTTCCTAAAAAGGATTTTATATATGTTTTTTTATGAAAACTTATTATGTTTACCAAGTGAATTTTTCAAAACAAAATTCATGAAATTTTATTCATTTTATTTTAATATAAATTAATAAAATTGTGGGTTATAAATTTAAAAATTTTATTTAATATTTGGATTCAAAAGGTAAAATTTATTGAATACGTCACTTTTAAATTTTTTTCCAATATGAATAGTAACATTGGTAAATTTTTCTACCAAAGTAACATGAAAACCTCATAATTTGGGTTAAACATATAATTATAGAGTATAAAATAAAAATCAATTTGAAGAAAAATTTATTGTATAAAACTAATTTGACTCTAATAACCTTTTGACAAAAAAATAAGTTGTTTAATGGTCACTTTTCCATGAAAATGACTTATGTAATATTAAAAAAAAATTAAAAAAATAACACATTCTTATATATACCATATGTGTCCTCATGGGGAAATGTAGGTATTGAAATAATATAAATTCAAATGTTTTACTTAATGAATATATTTTTGATATATAAATTGTATTTTTTACTTTTTTGGGTACCTGAATGAGATTATGATTTTTTATTTTAAAAAAATCAACGCTATCACATTCATGTTTTAAAAAATATATCTTCTTTATTATAAGGAAAACTTCAAGATATCTTTGATAAAAAATAATATTATGAAAAACAAAATATTTATTACATATACTAATTAGTGTGGCTCAAATACATGTATAACACTCCCTACGCTTTATCTACCTCAAAACATATTATTTCTGTGAGTCCTATATTCCACCAGCACTACTGCGGCCTCCAAACCCAATTCCTTCCACCTACGACTCCCATCTTCTCCCACACTACTGTGACCTCAAAACCAATGGCATTACACCCATGGTACCTCCTTCCCTAAAAATACCACAACCTCAAAACCCTACGCATTCAATTGGTTCCAGGATGCTACAATGAATCCTACCATCTCCTACCTATGTAACCACCTGTTCTTATAAAAAAGAGGGTGGCATGCATGGTTATCTCTTTCGGTCTCATCTAATCTCGCAACCCTACCATACTCAGTCCTGTTGTCAGATTCTTCATCCATGTTTCCTCGAAACCATGCCCTGTGTATAATCATCCTTCAACAATGAGACCTATGGCTCTATTTCCAATCTGGGAAGGTTGGTACGACCCACTATCTATACGCATCAGGTTGCTTCTAAATAGTGATTATATAAATCAATCTCACCAACACAGTGTAGGAAATATGTCAAAATGTACACATTATGTATAGGTACAACTACATCAATTACACCTTTGTTAGTCATCGCATTCTTTCTCTTGGATTTACATACATTTTGATTTGTATTCTTTCTGATCTAAATTTTCAAGCTTGTAGGTTAATGATCATGCCCGTTCCTAGACTATACTACTCATGATTGAAAAATTAACTTCTTTGTATAGTATTTATAGTTAAAAAAATTAATTTCATATTTGTTTTCATTGTTTTCCAATATTTTTAGACATTTATATACAATGTTATATTATATTTGAAATTCTCCCAATTATTTTAGTTAGGGTAGTCTTCCTCTTGGATGTATATACATTTTCCTTTGAATTATTTTTGAACTAATATTTCAGTATTTCTAGTTGAGGGTCCCTCCAGAACCATTCCTATACTACTTATGATTTAAAAACATATACACATTTTTTAGTATTGCGGGTAAAATATTTAATATCATATATGTTTTAATTATTTTCTAATAATTTTGAATAGTTCCATACTTTGTTATGTTATATTTTAAATTTCCCGTTGTGTTAGTGTCCTCCTATGATATATTTGAGTTTTTCTGTTAGTTTATGAAATTTTGTAATGAATTCATAATATTTCTCTTATAAACAAGGTTTTAAATTTAAAATGGATATATAATTTTTTCACCATAACCATATGAATTGTTATACTGATGTACATTTACTTTTGACTTTATCTAGAAATTTTTATACAATAGTATAACTCACATAAGGATGATAATAAAATATAACATACTTTTGTAGAAAACACCACATATAGATAACTTTACATAACTTTCGAATCAATTAATACTTTATATAAAACCATTTATACCCTTTATCTGGTAAATATAGAACAATTGTAAGAAATGAGTGGTAGTGAACCTTCAATTTGAAAAGAGGTGAGACAACATCGATAGATGATGATGAAATAGATTACTATTATTGATAGAGGTTTTTATTAACTATAATTTTTGTGATGTTGACACTATACACCTTCCACTGTAAAACCCAATATTTATTAATTGATTAAAAAATATTAATCTTACATCATTGATATATAAATATCTACTGGATTTTCATTCTCATGGTCTAAAAATTAAATGGGCAATTCTTATAAAAAACTCATTCTTCTTCAGTACACAATTAAATGCATCTTGCACACCGAGTTCCATTATCGAACATGACTGCAAATGGTACCATCCACTCATTCTTTGAATATTAAAATATAGTCTAAAATAATAATAATGTATACTTTGTTCTAAGAATATAGAGTTTTATTATACTTCCATTGTTGCACCAATAGTTTCTCAGACCTATGTCAGATACCAACATCAAAATATAGAAATTATAGAATAGCTATCAGAAACGAGTGGCAGTCCACCTTAAATCTTCAAAGAGGGGAGACAAAATCGAAAGATAATGATAAAATAGAAGACACTTACTGATGGTGGTCTAACTTAACTATCCTTGTAGAGATCTTAATATAATACACCTTCCTTTGTAAACAAATAGATTAATAATTGATTAACAACAATTATAATTATGTTGTGTTTACATAATGTTTATCTGGATTTTCATACTCAATATCTAAAACCTCAATGAGTAACTTTTGTGGTCATTTGACTTCGGTGCACAATGAAATATAACCTGCAAACTGATTTCTATTATCAAACATGACTTCAAAAGGTCCCTTGAACGAATTCTATGAAGATTAGTTTATAGTTTAATTGATAAACTACCATTAGCATAATAATATAAATATTCTTATCATATTATTGATTTTTAATATCATTTCCATTATTTTTTCAATAGTTTCACACACAATTTTCAGAGAACAACATCAAAATCCCACTAATCAAAAGGAAAAAAGAGCTAGGTATTTATCAGATAATGGTTTCCCACTATCTACGCTCATGTTGCAGTCGTGTACTAATGGATCTAATTTAAGGGAATTACCTCATGATTACATAATAGATTGGTCTACATCTAGGTATGTTTTCAACACTACAATTTATTTTATGGTTATCAACTGAATACATAGTATGTAATGTTATTATTGTACTATATGAATGAACTTTGACGAAATCACATTGACCAACAAAACATTTTTTCATATTACATTGTCATGCAATGAACCTAGTTTATTGATAGTTTTATGTTTTTATCATTCTACAATTTATTGTGGTATAAAATAACATTTTTTTATTTTCTAGGAATATAATATAGAGATGAATATTCACGCCTAAATACCTCATTGAAAAATCCGTCAAAAAAACTTATTAATAATGCTTATAGATTAACATCAAATACTTACAGTCAACTGATGGTTGACCCTATTGGTATGTGATTAAATTTATAGTTGAAATGAAACATTGTATTTCTGTATTTTAGTATTCATGTATTAATATATGTATTTATATTTTTATAGTTGAACCATCTCATTATTAGTTATGATTTCTCAGGATATATTTAACTTGTGTTCCCATGTATTATTATATTATAGTTTATGTTTACATACATACCTTACATGTTTTAAATTTATGTCTTTTCCATAATTTCATATTGTTCCGTTATTCTTTATCCGGTATAATTTTATGTTTTGAGGTTTATACTAATTTAATAATTCTTCTCACCTTTCTTCTTGAATAATGTAATAGGTTTATTTTTTCATATGAAATCTAATTAGACATAAACTACATACTGATTACCTAGACTTTGGTGATCTTTTACATAGTTTTACCTACTGTTCTGTAATGTTTCGACTCGATGAGAGAGTTATGCGTTGTAGCACCCAAAAAACATCATGGTTTTTATTGTGCAGCTCATTTGAAAAAATGCAGTTATAAATGTTGTAAGATCTTCTAAAGTACATGAAGAACTTGTTGTTATTTGATCTTTCTAAATATTCTAGAGAATTCATTGATAATATTCACATGTATAATAGGATGTTTTCATATACATTTATGGGTGGAAGAATTCATAACTCTATAAATAGTGTAGGTGCACCGTATGTTTATAAGATCAATGGTAAAAATTATCATCGGATTGGTATCTTATTTCCACCTGATGGACACCCCCCAAAACATGCACATCTATATATTTATGACACAACGAACGAAGTAGATAAAAAAATACAGTCTATGATGTACGTTTCACAGTTAGACAACTTTGATATATTTGAACATTGAAATTAGTGATATTTGAATATATTTAACTATTTATTTTGTTGATGATTCACAAAAAAAAAACAATTCATAATGTCAACCCATTTATTGTTAGAAATCTAAATTATATAGATGGTTAATACAACCAAATAATCTATCATTTTATAATATCAATAGATTTGTTAACGCCTACAAGTATTTAAGTTTTAAAATTTCATCTAATCTTGATTAGATATTCAAATGAAAATACATACAAATTACAAATGACTTGGAAATTTCTATATATATAGTTGGAGAAATTACAAATGTGAGGAACACCAATGATATTATCCTACAAAGACAAAGGGGTGACATACATTGTATAGATGAACTGCACCCATTGAATCTTCCATTGTATTACCCACTAATATATGAAACTTGTGTAGATGGGTAGTAAAATGATGTGTATCACAATTTTACCATATCAAAATATGAAAAATTTCTCATACTGACAATGAGATAATACTTTACATACAATTTGGAATTTTTAGATAACCATTTCTCTTTGCAACTACATTGCATAAGATAACTAAAACAATTTTTAGTGCATGCATATACAATGATTGAAACCAAACGTTTACCATATATTCGTTTTAATAAAAAAAATGAGAGTACAGTTTTATAATGGGTTGTAGGAAGAATACATTAAAGGTGAGCGTGATGACTCACTCTGTGAAAGACGTGTTATTCTGCTATCATCTTTTATCAGTAGTACAATATACGTGATTCATAACTAACAAAATTTAATTGCTATTTGTAATTGGGATGGATACCGAAATTTTTTTATAACTCTGACATCCATACCATTATGGAAAGATATTCAACGATTTCTGGGAACAAAAAATATCTATCCCGAAGACTGTCCACAAATACTATCAAGGGTATTCAATATGAAGTTGGAACATGTAATGAAAGATCTCATGGATGGATGTTTTTTTGGATATCAGACTACTAGTAAGCTTATAGTAAATGTACGTAGCTTTGAAAACTACATTGAAAGTCATATTGTTTCTTATTATTAAAATTTTAATTTCTTTGCCTTATTTACTAGTTTAGTATTTCATGCAACTCAATTTAAAATGTATGATCTTCCTCATATACATATATGGGTTTTCCATCAATATTTCAATAATATTACAAGTGTTGTTGACATTAATTGAATTATTTTTGCTGAAATACCATGCCAGTCAGTTCATCCTCGGTTATATGAGGTGGTAATATTTTACATGATTCATGTTCCATGTGGTGTGAAAAACCAATTCTCTCCATGCATGAAAATTCAATGCTGTTACAGATATTTTCCTAAAAAATTGGTCACTGAATCTTCAGTTGATGAGGATGGTTATGCTATTTACATGAGGCAAGATAAAAATAAAACAGTAGTCAAAATGGGGTTGAATTGGATAACTGTTATGGTGTTCCTTATATTCCATCCATGTTTCTTAAATATTAGGCTCATCATAATAATGAGGGAATCAATCAATCATGTTAAATTAAATATTTTTTCAAGTAAATAAAAAAATGGCACACTCAAGTAATAACTGCTCTCTATGCATTGGAATTATTGAACATGGTCAGAATCATGGTGATGAAATTAAAATGTATTGTGATTGTTGATATATATAACCATGTGAGGCATCATAGAGAACATTAAGTTTTCCCATCCATTACAGGCTTCCACATTTTTAAATACTACAATTCCTTTTACTAGGTGAGAAACCTGTAACTTTTAATTATGGATGCAATATTAAACACATTCTAGAAAAATGCAACAAAATCACAAAGTATGTTTAGTTCATGGTTTGAAGAAAATTCTACATATCACGGAGAAAAACGACTAACCTATGTATAATTCCAAATGAAATTTTTGTCCCCCTGGAAAGATCATAAATGGTATTCGAAATTACGAGGATTCACAATTGGGAGTCCTCATTTTGTGTCTCCCACTATTGGTCAACTGTATTATCTTTGGATAATGCTTACTAAATTTTCAGGACCAACATCATATAAGGATATCATTTCTATAAATAATTAAACATTGAAATCATTTAGAGACTATTGTTATATCTTGGGTTTACTTATTGACGACACTACGTTTGTAGATGCATTCCAAAGTATTCTATTTGGGAAACTGGGAATTCCCTACGTAGATTTGCTGCTCACCTTATCTTCTCAAACAAACATTTCTCAACCACAAGATATATGAACTAAAATATGAAAATTATTATTGGAAATTATTTTATATGCTTAGAGAAATGTATTGAGAATTAAAGGTATCTTCTTACTACACTTTTGTTATATTTACCATATCAATTCCTATTACTTTTTTCCTACTACAATTATTAAACAATATTTAATATATATTCAGTTTCTATAAATACCATTATTAAAACTAACTAAATGATTATGTTGTAGATTTACATCTCACAGACACTCAATTGGAGGAATATGCATTTCTAGAAATTGATATCATTCTTTATAGTAATATAATCTCACTGAATAACTACCCTATAATGCATGTTCCCCATTAAAAAACTACGCTTATTGGGGACTGGATAATTATAGCTGAACAAAATTATGATAAATCTTTTATTAAATATAAATTTTTATATTTGATTATGAAAATGTCGAACGAATAAAAACAATTTTTCACCAAAATTTGTGAGGCATCTGGCACTACAATAAGTGGACTGTTTTTTGTTCATGGTTTTGGAGGAACTGGAAAAACATTCTTATGGTGTGACATAATGTCAAAAATACAGTTTGAAGGGAACAATGTACTAGTAGTTTCTTCACGTTGGATAGAATCACTAATATCACCATGTAAGAGAACATCAATATCTCAATTTTGTATCCTAGTAGCCATTAATGATTATTCTACTTACAACATACAACAAGGTAGTCTATTGGTAGAACATTTACAACAAACCATCTTAATTATTTTGGACAAAGCATCGATGGTACACAAATACTTTTTTGTGGATCTTGACCACACTTTAAAGGATATTTTTTCACCCAATTCAACAAAGATTGTTGAATTTACCATTTTTTGTAAAACTATTGTACATGGTGGTGACTTTCGCCAAATATTTTCTACTGTACAACATGGTACCAGAGCTGATATCATCATTTCATGTATCATTTCTTCATGTCATTGGAGGCTTCATACCATTCTTTCGTTAAGAAATAACATGATACTATAGTCTTCAGAAACAATTTTGGATCCGCATGAAGTAAAATCTTTTTCAAAATAGATTTTTTTATTTAGGAGATGGAACACTTGGTATACCAAATGATAGTTAGGCCGATATTGAAATTCCAAATGAGTGTTTAGTCCACATTTTAGAGAATCTATTGGATGATATTGTGAAACATAGATAACCTCCATTGAAATAATACCATACAGACCCAGAGTACATAAAATCTTGGGATGTTCTAGAACTGATTCATCAAGCTGTGTAGGAAGTAAATTACTGCATGATCTCCTTGATCACTGGAGAAGGGAAAGTTTATTTGAGTAAAATTCAGTTTGTAAAGAATGTTTAGATATTGAAACCCTAGACAATATATACAAACTAGAAATTTTAAATAGAATTAATATCTCTATAATGACAAATCATTAATTAATCGTAGAAGTGGGGATAACATTTCTATTACTAAGAAATGATAACCAATATTTCGGACAATGCAATGGATACTATTTATTCATCACATATCTAGGAAATTATTTTATTAGAGTAGAGATCCAAATAAAAAATCATTCAGGTCATAAGGCCTCCATACCACGGATTAATATGACACACTCAGACTCATTGTGGAATAGAATTCATTAGAGAATAAAATATCCTTTCACTGTAATGTTTGAAATGACTATTAAAAAATTCTAGGGACAATCACTATCAAATGTAGGGATTATAATTCACCATCTTATTTCAGTCATGTTTCAATTTATGTAGCAGTGTCTAGGGTTATGAACAAAAATGGCATAAAATATTGATATATGATAGTGAGTACATACCTAAGAGACCTATCACAAATATAGTATAATTTGTTTTCCAAAACATGCAATAAGTATACATTTTTTCCTGTGGATAAATATTTTCTTCGCATATTACAATTTAATTATCATTAAATCATTTAATCATTTCTAAAAAATGAATATCTTTTATGCATATTTACATGTTTCATTCTATTACACTACATCCATGTTGAAATGAAATATTCTTTTACTAAGTTGAAAAAAATATCTATTGATGATGATGAGACATTAGAAATTTAAGTGCGTATTATATGGTTGTGGAAAACAAGAGCTTCAAAATTTACAAATAACATATTAGTCCGTAATTTAAAATTTGAAAATGCAACTGTAAATTTTTTTCAGCTATAATTTTAAAAGTTTCAACATAACTATTGCATCCAAAAAAAATTGCATCTGTTACTGAACTATGATTTGAGATGTTCATGTTGTATAAATATATATTAACTAAGATAATAAATTTTTTCGCATAGTTTCATTTTTTATCAACATATGATTAATTATTTATTTTATTTTAAAACTATCACTATAATTTTCAAGATAAAATAATTCACAAACAATTTCAGGCTATCAACTCATTTCAATGTACAATTCCTTACTTTGTGAAGGTTTCTGTTATATTATTCAGAATTTTCAAATCATTGAAAATAAAATAAATTTTTTAGCAATCTGTCACAAGTGCCGATTATCGTTATACTAGAGTACCCATTTCATAATTTTTGATACACCATTTCCCCTATATTCATTCCATTTTAATCCCATCATATATATGAATGATATAAATGATCCAAAAATTTTCATTATAGGAATTCCATTACAATTAATAAAAAATTTAAACAAAAATATAGTGTTACACTGTCATCATATATTTAATTTTACACACACTAACAATGTTTTTCTTTTAGACTACATTCAAATTGTAAGAATTATTATATAACACATGGAATTAAATCTATAGGTATGTAGGTAATAAATCATATAGTAATGTTGCAACTAAAAGAAAACATGTTACATAGTATATATAAAAATATTTACTTCATGGATCCTTTATTTATGGTGTAATTTGACTATTCCCTATATGTTGTTTCTTATAATTTGTTTTCTCCCCATGATACATATGTTGTAGGAATTCTTCTACATTGTCATGCTCTGCAGGTATGCGAAAACACAAAAAAAAAACAATGTAGATTACATTGAGAGATTCCATGTATTGTTTTATAAAGATTACAAACAAAATAAATATTTCAATAAAAAAACACAATTATATATTAAAATTCATATGTATTTCTTACAGCGGAGAAACTGTGAACTATTCACTTTGGGGTGAATATATAGAAAATATTATTACACTATTTGAAGATGAAATAATAAGTAAATTTTTTTATTATTGAACTTGTTCATGCAAAATGATTGTCCAAAATGTTTTCCCATTAAACAGTTCCAATAGAAAACTGTATAACATTTTTAATAATACAATGTATTAAAATTCTCATCAATGTTTTTTATTACATTCAAAACTAAATATAATTTCCACGAGTTTCTATGAAACAAAAATTCTAGTAAATCTAGATTTTCTTATTTTGTGATCCCTTAAAGACATGTAGTCGAACTACTCCCCTTTGAACAATTATGAAGTATAACATTATTGTTTGCTTAGCCAGTTGAGGTTTCTAGTTAAACATGTCTGAATAATACTCTTGTCTATATTTCTATTACTAAAATTTTCTTCACGACATTGAAGTATTGTTTCAATACTCTACATTTAAAAATAATTATTCTTATCAGATTCACTATAAAAAATTTACAGTTTTATTAAAAATCCAATAAAATTCTACGAAAAAAGAAATGAATAAATTTTTGGTGTTGGCTTCTCCTCTCTGAGTAACTGACCATCTTTGACAAAAAGGAGAAACACTGTACATATTACAACTTGCACTAAGGTAACACATGATAATTTCAACAGTAGTGAAATATTTACTCAATACACATCTTTGAAAATGTCTGTAATAATTTAGCTGACAGTTCATTGTTATTTTTTTATAGGTAACCAAATGTACCATCTTAGTCATAGTTAGAAAAATATAATTTCATTATAAATGGTATTCTGATTCAGGCCATTCACACAAAAAAAAGGTAGACTTATTCAATTCAAAGGAAAATATCCCATATTGTTTTTAATCCAATTTTATATTAACCTATGTATGATTTTTATTTAATAATTGTGAAAATGGATGAATGTTCTATTAAGTTTGATTTTTATTTTATTACCACTTTTAGAGTACCATTAATATAGTTTATGACAATTTCAGAAAATATTACTCACAGTCCTCATAAAATAATGTTATTTCACAAAATTTAAGCTAAATAGATGACATATTAATATAGATTCATATTTTAGCTGATGTTCAGTGATTCTACAAGATGTAAATTTGTTGTCTAATTTGAGAAACAAGTGATGAAATTTGTACCAATGCGAGCATCTGAGCTATGAAATAATCTTATTCATATATGTTTTTAATAATTGTGTTCTTTATTTATAAACCTCTCTCTATATTAGTTCAAATCCCTTTATCTAATGCAATCCAATGATGAATTTGTTTATCCAAATAAGTTGAATGTATTGAAACATAAAAAGATGCTCATGACTATTGAAATTTTGGATTACAACATCAACAACTGAAATCGGCCATGTGAAAAATGCATTCAAGGTACTTTTTATAATAGATGATATGCACGAGCTGAAAGCATATGATAGTACTACACAAGAAAATGTAGTCCAGTTTGAAATTTTATTTATATAAATTGTCCAGTATATTTATTTTAGACATTATGTTTATTCAATATTCAACTAAACTATAAAATACAATAATGACTTACTAATTTAATTCAATATTGTGTTGTATAATTTAGACCATGAATATAGTAATGGAGATCAAAGGCCTGATATAATTGACATATATCATTCATGTCATTTAACATTATAATAAATTTATAATGTCTAATCTAATTTATTGTTGCTATAAATTCATTAAATTTTCCATCTATGTTATCTTATTTTATAATATAAAATATTGAATATACATAGATTCATTATGATAGTTCCATAATATAAATTCACTATATATGTTCCAGAGAATTTACTATTAGACTTTTAACATGTAGGAGACCCTGAGATAAGAATTAATGAAACAAATTCATATTTATCGATCACACAAAAGGATAAATCTCATGTTTAGATAGCATCTTCCTTCTTTACAGAAAATTTGATATTTGAAAAACTAGACTGGCACTATAAACGAGGTTATGCAAATTAGTAATCAGTTTTTTATTTCAATAATACTTGATTACATAAATATAACGATTCCATTCAACCTTGTCATGGAATACACTAGATTTTTTCGAAATTTTATTCCCAGTTCAAATAGACCCATGCAACCTGCTATGGATTAATCATGTATTTAGTTCCTATTTCATTCCTCTATATGATTAGTTTATCTTATAATATTCTGGTTATCATTCATTAACATTGATTCAAGAATAATTGATTAGATTAATTATGACTAGTTCTTGTATTTTTTTGTGAAATATGTGTTTCATTAATGGTTCATGGTAATTGATGTCATCACGCCATATGTACGAAGTAATTACCATTAAATTTCAATTATATATATTAATATGCTATTATTTTATTATGGGAATATTTTTTTCAATTATACCATTACATTATATAATGTTTCAATTACTATTATAATTTACCTTTATCCTATATGAATCTGTGGATTTTTGTTTTAGGTATTTCATTATAGCAGACTGAATGAGCTTAACAAATAGAAACATAGAAGGGGAGTGTGTCCAGTAAGATTAGTTGGTCATTATATTTTCTTTATTAATAAATTATTGTAATTTTTCAAAACCTGTATTCATATATATGTCTCAAATGTGTGAAAAAGACTTTCTATATATTTAAAATACTTTTCACTGTGTTCATTTGTCAAAAAGACTGTAATAAGGTTCTTCTTGGTTTTTTTTGTGTTAAATGACTTAGATTATATGTCCTCTTATATGATGTTATTATATAGAATTTGAATCTGTTTTAAAATATTTATATATCTTGTTATTTTATTATTTATACATTAAATACATGAACATTATTATATCTATTCAATTTTGTTTTTTAGGTATAAGATCAACCACATCAGCACGTCAGTACTATTTGTGCACTGTTTTAGTGCATTTATTTTATTGGACTGCAACTATGGGAAATATATACAGACACCACAGTCAAATTTGTTATGCATTCAACCCCACAACTGAAGCACTCATCATGGGAGGTTGTTTTTACTGAATAAACCATATATTAGTGACAGTTTCTATTTTTTGGATTTCTGATCTATATAATCTAGCACAGTGAATGTTTTTAATTTTTTCTAACAAAAAATATAAATTTGTTAGATTTTCACATTAGTTATCTAAATATCAAATTTACAAAAAAATCATAGATGGCTAATTGTATAAGAAAATATGTATATTAAGGTATTAAATAGTTATACTTTGATATAGTGATGTATATGAGTAATCAATGCTGAAAATAAGTATAATTCTCAACGCTTATTTCTCTATGAGTATTATATATTTTATATTCAAAATAAGTGAATTCCTATATAAATGTATAAAGAATGTAACTACATTTATATTAGTGAAATCATTAATGAACATATTTTCTATTATTTTGTATTGTATAAAAAAATTATAGGTTAAATTAATTGATTATTCTATGGAAATATAGGGGTTTGGTACTAGTTTCTATAAATCATTAAAATTTATTTATAATTTTTTGTGAATATAAAGTGACGTCAAATTCCTACACAATGCCGATTCAGTAATTATATTATTTTTAAAAATATAAAATGAATTTTATTAAATATATAAAAATTAATATAATTTTTGATAATTATGTGATATATGAATTATATTGATGATGTTGACCTTAAATAAATATAATATAACAAAATTTTCAATTTTAATTTGTAATATTAGTATTTTTAAAAGTAGAAGAGATTAATTATGTCAAAATTCACATTGATGTATTTTTTTCAAAATAATTTATAATTAAATAATTTATAATTTATAAAACATTATTAAAATTTTAAAATAAATATAATATGTTCCAAAATAATATTAATTTTCCAATGATGGTATAATTGAAATCACATATATAAAAATTAAAACCTTTTAATATTTAAAAATTTGTTATCATAATTAAAATTAAAATAGGATAACTAAGGGTAAATGAAAATGATATGATTAAAAATAATTATAAAACATTTATAAAATATATTGTATGATTATTTTATAACATTATCTCATATTAACTACTACTCGAGGGAATTTTACAGTAAATTTTATTGATATTTAATTTATTTCAAATTAATATGTTCCGAAATTCTGAAAGTACCCCATACCTCAATTATTAATGTGAACCTCCCCCCTTTCCTCATCAAATAACATTTATCCTTAAAATTCGATCATCCCAAATAAATTTACCTTATAATCTTTCGTAAAAAATTATTTAGTTATATTTCTTCTCAAAAGGCCAACCCTGGTGTTAATAAGATGATATCTAAATGAAATTCACCGAATATGGCATAATCGTTTTTAACGACACTTTCAAGTCTATTTATTCATCTACTTCCACATCATGGTTTTTTTACATTATCAATAAATAAATAAAATATCATTATATGATAATAAGTCATTATAATTGTAGAACACTCATTTTCAACCTTTATCCAACATATGAAAAATGAAACAATCACACATGAGTGCGTATGGCTTAATAACTCCAGGTTGTGGTGTAATCTAATTTTTCCCACACTATATTACTCAAATTGGTATAATGATAGAAATAGTATATATATATATGAAAATTAGGACATTATATTGATATATCATTCACTTCCTTCCCATGTCACCATAAAGAGAATGATACCTACACTCATGAGTACATAAGGCCTACCATCTCTACGAAATGATGTGATTAATTTTCCAGGATAAAAATTCAAGAATGATTATATAATTGTAAATAATGAATTAATATGATATATATTACATTAATATCATTATATAATTTATGTAATTGTATCACATGCACTTGAATTTGGGTTTATATGGAAAAACATGAATTACAAAATAGTTATCTCTAGAAATAAGGGTAATAATTAAATATTATTATGAAAAAGGCCATAAGATGTTATAATAGGATTATATATTATATAATAAGTATAAATATGGTTATAGTTCTAGTATAAATTAATAACACGGCTTACACCATTATAGAGAAGTTTTAGATATGTATAAAGTAAATAAGACATAAGATAATTGTTATTTTCATTATGTCGTTATCATTATGGATTGTTTATAGGTACATATCTTGTAGGGAGTATTTATATTAAATGTACTCATTTAATATGAGTTTTTTCAAAAACTTTTTTACAATTATTCTATTGTTTTTAAAATAAATTTTATATATATGTGAATTTTAACTAGTAGGTTTTAAAAGAATATTTTTGTTATTTTCCAATACAAGTACTTCATGAATTATCCTAAAAAACAGTCTTATGATAACATATATAATATGAATGGTGTTTTCAAATATCATGTTTTATTAATGAATTGAAGCTTCCATTTTATGAATAAAAGTATATTTTCAAATAAAATGTATTATTTTATAATTCATGTATTTTAATGAATATTTTTAAAATGGAGAGCATATTTTCCATAAAAAATATTTCACGTGATCTTTATAAATAATAAACCATGTAAGACAAAATTATTTGATGTTAGTTATGATCTAATAGAAATTATATACATTTTTTTCATTCTTATTCTTTCTTTTAATGGATTATATATATGAAATAATGATGTTTATGAGTTCTATTTCTTTTCCCTCAGTTATTTAATTATTAAATTTTAATGACTGATTTCTTTTAATGTGTTATGATGTGATGAATGAATTGTGTTATTATGATACACATCTATATGTTTTTAATTACAAAATTTATTGTACATATATCCCTCTTTAATTCATTGGGTAATGATTTATATCTTCTAAAATAGATAGAACAAGAATGAGGACTGAACTCGTTTTAGTAATATTTTCAGGAAAGGGAAGTTAACATGGTTTAGTAATATATAGATAAAATTGTGACTGAACCCAATTAAGTAAAATATTTTCCCACTAATATTGTTTTGGAAACGATCCATGACTAATAAAGAATTATTTTTTCTTATTTTAATGAAATAATTTCTTGTCTAATGTTACGATATCATCGATTTTGTTCATTGATTATTTGGAAACATCAAATATTTATTCGATGAAATGTATCATGATCATTGATATGAATTATATAATTTTTAAATTTATTGATTATGTTATGATGTCTTATAATTATTTAATGATTTATACCGTTATTGTTTAAACTTATTGATAATATATTCTAACCATTTTAATATGTTTCTTTTCCCCATGATATATATAAATGTATTATATATGATATGTCTATAAGGTTAGTAGTTATGAATCAGTAATCATGATATTATATTGATGTTTTGTGAATCAGTTTTTTATTTTCCATGTTTCCAATGACACTAAAAAAATATGTTTCTATTGTAATTCTTTTATTATATGTAATGAATATTATTTTATGTAGATTTAATATCATTGTATTAAAATTATGGCCTGTTATAATTCGTATTAGGGAAAAGATTACTCAACCCATACAATATAGGATGATAAACCTTATTATGATCCATAAAGAGAATTTAAAGAATAGGATACAAACCAATGCATTTTTATGGACAAATTTAACTGAGGATAAACTATATGGTGTCCTGAATTATGATTTTATAAGTAAAATCCTTATATTATGTTGTTTTCCCATTATTATTAGTGTTTCGATCGATATTAATTTTGGTTTTAGTCAATTTTTATTACCTGAAGGAACCATATAAAATATGAACGTGGTTGGAAATGACAGTATTTTTCTCTAGATTAATAAAATATTATCGGATATGGAGTGAATATAATTTTTTTATGCTAACATGAAAATTTCAAGCTATGAATTATATTAGACTTCCAAAATAAGAAATGATAGAACTACATTATTTTGTGTCCTTCATGAGGCCCCATACACCTTCATTATCTGTCTGTTTAGATCCACTAGTGAATAAATAATGAATCAGTACCACTGAAAAGATATTTTTGGTTCTATAATGTTAAGAACATTTGATAATAATTTTTGAACTCTATCTTTTGGAAGGTTAAGTATATAATTAGTGGAATGTTATCAACAAAATTATCCTATTAGATGAAATTGAAAATAAGGAATGAGATGAGTTCAAGAATGTTTTTTTAATAATTATATTCCTCATTTTCATTATATTAATAAGTATAATGAGTTCATTGATATTAATAAAATAGGCAATTAATCTATGGGTACCAATGAGAAAAATCTTAAAAAACATTCATGATATATTTCATGAAATATCATTCAACCGAGATGTACAACCGTTCGATTCTTTAGACATAAAAACATGTCTCCAAATGGTGTTATTTCTAAGGGACATCTATAGCTATGATTAAGTAATTCAATGTCCTCTCATGGTAGAGAGGTATATTGGTTTTACCCATCAATCATAACGGATCAATAAGAATAGAAAAATATAATTCAAAATAAAATCTAAAAACAATAGTGAAAAGAAGATGATATTTTCTTTTATACTGAAATTTGGGACTGAAATATGGAGGAAACTATCCTATGGGGATATGAAAATTATTTAAGTGTTGATGGAAAGGTTATTGAGAATTTTATTTTTAACATGATGGTAAATACACAACTAATGATGTTAATATATAAAAGGTTATACAGAATTCACCTACCACACTTCAATGTTTCATGTTCAAGGAGAATTGGAATTATCATAATCAATTATTAACTCCTAGTTCTATCAATGATGATCGATTCTAGCATCCACTTAAATCTAATGGAAAGGGAAATCCATATGAGATCACTATTAGTGATTTTTGGTTTGATAAAAAATGTGTTAAAAAGAAACATATATGATCGATTATAGATTTTAAATTGATTTATGTGATTATATATCATCAAAATGACTTATTTCTACTAAATTTTCTAACGGTAACATTAAATTACCTCAACAATTGGATGTTGAGGTATTGGTGAAATCTCTTAATGATACAATCGGTGCGTCACATGTTTATAAATTTTCTCTGGTTGATGTTTGTGGGAATGTTATTCTCACTAATCCTTTGTTCCATACATTCACTGTATTCAATGTGATTAATGACAATTATTTATTTCGATATAGGTTGTGAATATCAAATATCATGGAAGGGATGTCACATTTTATATTCAGAATGTTTCTATCATCATCAACATATTTAAGGATGAATATGAACCTCTAGTGGAAATTACTACTATATTGTGTTTATTAATTCCAAATAAATTAAACTAATCTACCTTATACGGTTAGGAATAAACTCAACATTAAATATGCACATGTTTTATGTGATTTTGATGATTTATTTCAATGTTAATCTTGAGGTCTTCTATCGAATCATGACATTGATTTTCCAATACAACTCATATCGGTTTCAGTGTTGATTTCTATTACTCCTTTTAGAATATCCTTATTTGAGGTATATGAATTAATGAAAAAACTCCATGATAATCATAACAAGGGATTTTTTCACCCATGTAAATCACCTTATGGTTCACCTTTTCTCTTTGGTAAGAAGAATAATGGATCAAAGAGACTCTACATTAATTATTAATAAATTAACAAGATCACAATCATGTTCAAATATTTTCTCCCCTATATTGATGAGTAATTTGATCTACTACACGAGGATGAACACTTTTCCAATATTTATCTTCATTATGTATAACATCATTTGAGGTTAAAGAAGGTCAGTATACCTAATATGACATTACATAAGAGGTACTGCAATAATGCATTTATAGTGGTACCTTTTGGTCATATTAATTCCCCCACTATCTTCATGGATTTAATGAATAGGGTATTTAGAGACTATCTTAATCAGTTTGTGGTAATATTCTTAGATGATATTCTTGTATATTATATAATTAAATAATAACATGAATATCACTTGAGGATTATATTGAAGACCATGAAAATGTATTTGGTTTTGGAAAAATTCCCCAAGTAAGAATTTTGGATTTAGAATGATTAATTTTTGGGGTCACATAATCTCATTAAAGGGTATATTTATGGATCCAAAATAGATTATGGTTTATTAATGTCATCCATAACTAAAAATGGATACTGATATCTGAAGTTTCTATGGTATTGTTGTATATTATCAAAAAAATGGAATTATTTATCACAATTATCAAATTCACTAACAAAGTGGACGTGTAAATTACTTAAGTTCACATGTATCTAGGAATGTGACAATAATTTCATGTTTTTTAAACGAATTTAATCAATGCACCTATGCTCACAGAAGCCTATAGTGGAATTTTTTTTTTGATCTATATTGATGAATAAATGAAGAGTATGTGAATTTTTCTCATGAAAAATCATATGGTGATAACTTATACGTCACAAAAATTAAAAAATTATGTGAAAAATTTACCTACTCATGATTTGGAGTTATTTGGGGTAATTTTTGAATGAATGGTATGAAGACATTTTCAGTATGGTTAATGGTGTGACATATATATTGATTTTAAAATTTTGGGGTATATTTTCACTCAAAAGTAATGGAATATGTTCCAAATAAGATGGTAGGAATTGATTAAATATTTTCATCTATGCAACACATTACCACCAAAGGAAAGGGTACATGTTTGAATATGCTTTAATTCAAAAGGACCATGAAAGCCTAATAATTATGAGTATCACAAAAGTTAAAATACTTATGTATTTTCAATGTATGGATCAATAATTTATAAATGAAGGGGATAAATCTTATCCATCTCAAATAAATGATCATCCATTTATAAAATTCAAATTTATGGAGGCATAAAGAGTTACCAAAGAAGGTGAGAAATGTCCTAGTGTTAAACATTGATATTAATGAGATAATAAGGTTCATGAACCATGTATGTATCCCTACCATACTAGATTTAATGAAGAAGATGATTTTTGATTCTCATATTTCATTTTTTTTATTCATCTTGGATGCAAAAATATTAATAGGTCCATCAATGTGTATTTCAATTTTCGATAGAATGATGAGTGATATTATATAGTATTTTTATTGGTGCTTGTATTGTTATAATTTTAAGGGTGAGATACAAATGTTTAATGAGATTTTATGACCATTACCCATTGTAGAATAAAAATGGGAAAAACAAAATTTGATTTGGTCTTGAGAAATCCCAAAATATCTATAATCCATTATGATATATGGGTTATAGTTGATCAACTTATAATGTTACAACACTTCATTGTCATCAAATACGATTTTTCCTTGATCATATTTCTAGAATATATGTTAATTTTGTTATAAGATTTCATGGATTACAAAATTCCATCATATTTGACCAAAATTTGAGGATTACCTTGATGATCTAGAAAATCCTTCAATATGCTATTGGTACGTAGTTATGTTTCAGTTCTACATACCATCTTTTGAAATATGGTTAGTCTAAAAGTTATATATAAGGTATAGAATACATGTTTATATATTTTTTCTATTTCTTTCAATGGTGGTTGGTATTAACACCTACCTCTGGTAGAATTTTCTTAAAAAAAAGTTTTCAGTTCATTACTAATAAATATCCGTATACAGCACTGTATGGTAATTAGTGCAGAACTCAAACACATTGGAAAGAATTTGGGGAAATATAACTATTTTCACCTAATCTAAATAAGGAAATGATATAGTGTTTTGGATCTATTCAACATCACATAGATGAATCCCATATTCAATAGAAGAATTATTATGATAATCAATAAAAATACCAAGGTTCAAATTAGGAGAAAATTTATTTCTAGTAATATCACCCTCGAATAGATTGATGACATTTTTAAATAATGGAATGATAATCCATTGGTATATCATTCCTTTCAATATATTGGATCAGGTTGGGAATGTAGCTTATACATTTTCACTTCAACTAAATCACTCTCAAGTTCATGATGTGTTCTATGTATATTTCATGATAAAGTTCCCACCTAATTCTTTACATATAATATAAAAATAATTTATACCACTTTAAAAATAGTATTCATATGTAAAAAAATTGAGAGATATTATTTCTCATGTAGAAAAATTTCTACCAAACAATACCACTCGTTTGGTTAAAAGTTTACGGTGCAACAATCAATTGGTGGAAGAGATGATGGAACCAAATAATGTGATGAGGTAGAGATACCAACATATATTTGTATAAGAGTGAATAATATCAAGATATAAACTTATATTAAGGGTGTTATAATGTAACACCCCAATATCATAAAAAATATTTTACATTAAATAATTTTAATTCATAAATAGTTTGTGCTTCACAGCACAATGAGTTTAAAAAAAATCCATAATAGTATATGTCCATTCTAAAAAAGTCATTAAATTAGTGGAAATAAATATTAATAAATATTTTTTTAAATAAATATAATTTTCAAAATCAATATTAATTTATTTTCATGTGATTATAAAATGATTAAATTTTTTTAGTAAGGTCACCGTATTCATCAAAATTATGTTTTCTTCAAAAAAATATTTATTGTTCATTTTCTGAATGAATATTAATATGTATAATCTTTATAAAATTGATTTGAAAAAATATATTTAATTTATCAAGTAAAAATTTTAAATTGATCTTAAAAGTTTCTTAAAAAAATTATAAAAATAATTATTGAATGTAATAATTAATGTTCTTATTTTTATTGAACATTGCAATTTATATCATTACTAGGTAAAGTAATTTTTTTATTAATTTTAAATAGTAATTGGAACATTTTAAAGTAATTTTTTTTTTCTCAAAATGAAATTATAGAAGAATTTATTATAAGAACATTTTATGTTTAAAAATGAATTTTTTATTAGCAATAGGTTAATCCAAATGATAATGTTTTAAATAATATCAAAACATGTCTAAAATATATATGTTTATGAAAAAAACAATTTCTCTCATATTTTTTTCAAATAAATTTCATTTTGGAGGAATCTTTATTTATATTTAATTTATTATAAATTAATATTTTTGGAAATTCCAAAGGTCCCCCTCACAAAAATTAAAAAAGGGCACCTCGTCCCTCACTTCTTCACATCACTTTGGTAAGAAAAGATCATCAAAACCCAAAAAATAATTCATATAACCTTCACTATATAAATTATAGATATGGTTTTATTATAAAAATTCTCTCTCAGGTTTCCCTAAGTGGTGATCTAATGTATGTTCACAGAAGAATAATTAATCATCCTTCCAGACTAATTCGAGTATATTTTTTCTTTTACATCATATTCATGTGTTGGTTACTTAATAAAGTAAATAGTATAGTAATTTTTTTTAAGATAATATTATGATTATTTAACAACCCTATTCTAAAATTTATCTGTCCTAAAAATAATAATAAAATCACATGAGTGTGTGTATGACTTACCATCTCCACGTCATGGCGTAATCTTTTTTTCATCACAACTTTATATGGATGGGTATAGTAGTGGTGATAATATGTATATGTATATATCAAAATTATAACATTATATTCATTTACAATTCTATTCCTTCCCCATTCACTATTATTGGAATGATATCATCGCTTGTGACTACATATAACCTACCGCCTTTACAACATAATGAAATTTATCTTCCATGATCACTGCCCATGATTGATTATATAAAGTTATATAATGAAAATATATCATATCTATTACCTTAATAAAATTATTAATAAGGATTAAATATATCTTATAAAAAATAATGTAGGATTATATTACAAAACAATAATATTAAAAGAAAGTACTTAAACCCAAAACAATGGTAATAATGAAATATTATTAACATATTTCTAATAATATGATTGAATAAGATCATATAAGAAATTAAATGTATGAATATAAATATATTATAAATTCGTAAAATTATTTAAACAATTATAAAATATTTTTAGATATGTATTAATTTAATTAGACAAAATTTAATGGTTATCTTTTCATTATAATTATTATTCATGATTTCCTATATTTAATTATTATCTAGGGAATTTGACTTTTCTATGTTAATGATTCCAAAAAATGTTTTCAAAATTTTTTAGAGATCTTATTAATTTTTTTAATGTAATTTTTATAGGTTTGATAATTTTTTAAAAAATATGTTTGAAGTAAAATTTTTATCGTTTTCCAAATAAGGTATTATGTGAATTTTCTAACAAAAATAAAAATTGAAATTTTTTATCATATATGGAATGAAATTATTTTCCATATTATAATGTTCTTTAATGAATTGAATATTTCGTTATAAAATAACATGTTTCTTTTCAAATTAAAGTTTTTCTTTTATAATTGGGTGGCTTATAAAAAACATTTTCATAAAATATAAATAATTTTTTTCCAAAATAATTATTCACTATGAACATTCAAAACATATAACCATTTAAGACGACATTACATGATATTATTAAAGATTTAATAGGGATGTGATTCAAGGATACCATTTCTATTAATTCTTCTAATTTTATATGTTTATTATGGATTTATTTTTTAATTTTTTTCTTTTCCTTAAATTATTTTATTAAAAAAAATTTGAAATACATTTCTTTTTATGGGTTCTGATATAATGAATGAATTATGTTTTCATGGATTCCATGTGTAATATTTTAATTATTTGATTTGTGGGATATACCTCTCCATCCAATTTATTAGGTAAATATTTATACCTCAAGGGGGAGAGAGTTTTGGAATGAGGATTGAAAATGATTCGATAATATAGGGTTTGAATGGGATGTAAACCCAAATCTGTTTCACCGAGCTAGAACAGCGAGTGAACCATGATCAGTACACAACCTTGTCTGCTATGATCATTTAATCAATTATTCTTGACTAAAAGGAAAATTATTTTCTATTCATAAGTGTATGACACAATTCCATGTATTATGTATTGATATCATGGAATATTTTTTTTATAAACTTTTATAATTTATTCCATGACATAATATTATGATCTTTGATATATATGATACAATATTAAATTGTTTTATTTGTTTTATTATGCTTTATTATGACATTATTACTTATATATTCTCTGATTACCTGTAGTGAGAATCGAAGCTCACACTTTTCATATGTTTCTTTTCCCTAGGACATAAAGAAATGTATTTTGTATGATATGTCAAAAAATATTTGATTAATGAAAGAATAACAGAAAGATGGTGTATATGATTTATAAAATAGTTTTTTCAATTTACACGTTTCCAAAGACACCAAACCTATGTTGTTCTTGTGTGGTTTGGTTATGTTTTTAATGAATATTATTATATTATTTAATATATATGTATGAAAATTATGGATTGTTATAAATTTTAAATAATAAATTATTACCATGAATAAATTGGATTAAATTTAAAGTGAAGTGGAATAATAACATACCATATTTTATTTTAATGTTTTATAGTAAATGTTTTATTCTTTCATTCGAATATATAAATTTTTTGTTTTGAATTTATTAATGGAATTTTTGGATGTGATGCTTCGTAGTCCCTCGGTTTTTTATGTTAGGCATAAAGCTTCATGATCCTTTCACATACGATGTAGGATTTGGAAATAAGCATCATTTTTTGGGAAATGATTAGCATGATTCTTCACATTAACTTGGTTTATTGTGTCATATATGGATCTCTCAATCATTGATTTAGATTTTCCGGATATAATATTTCGTATCTTGGGTTAAATGATATGGATGATTCCCGTTATATAAAATATAAGACCCTTATGATATAATTCATAGATGAAATGGTAATATGACTTAGTTACTTTCATTTACATTGATTTATTTATATACATACATCTATGATGCTAAATTTTTAAAGACACTCCAGCTTTAGAAAAATCCAGTAGAGTCTAAATGGTAATATTTGGGAACTCAAGAAAACATAGATTTAGTTTACATCATTGATTTAAATTTTGTATAATTGTAAACTACCATTCGTTATATTCACTAGACATTCATTAGTTGGGTCATATTGAGTTTTACTCACAACCTATTCAGGTAATTGATTAGTACACAAAAAGACATCAACAATTTAGGTTGGGACATAAGGAGGTATCCATCTATGAAAATTTTATTATTTCTATGCTGAGATAGAGTACGTGAGAATAGGATTATGCTAGTTCTTGTGATAATATTAGAGTTTAGATTTTGGGAGTTTTTTATAGATTTTATATCAGGGGATGAGCATGTCCACTACCTCATTCCACAATCTCTATTTTTTATATAGCATAATGATAATATCATTTTTATGTCACATAATAAATAGTTGTTTTGATTATTTAAGTGTTTTTTTGATTTACATTCATTGATTTTATTATCATTCATTAGTCGATCTACCTTTAATCTACCATTTCAACAATATAATAAAGATGGTATAGTATCCCCATTGTATAACCATAGACCATGGATACTAAATTAAAGCCTCTATAGTATGGGGGAACACATGAAGCCATGTGTTCATTTCAACTAATCTATTATAATTAAATTGGGTATAAGGCATCACAAAGTGTTACATGTGGTTTTTTTATTTCCACATCACTGTCTTACTAATTATATTTGCTTGATAAAATATTTTTTTGGAATATTGTAATTAAATAGTAATTGGGAGTATCTGAACCACCCACTATGAGAAAACCCAACATCAGAGGGATGGGACATGATGTTTTGTATCTATCTTTTAATAGTATTACGTCATCAAAAATGGGTTTAAAACTATATTTATTTCATTTTATTGTTATTTCTTTTACACATATCCTTGTATGACAAAGGATTATTATAACTTCATCCTAATATGCACAAAGTGTTTCTTATATAATTAGTATTCCATGAAATATTAGTGAATCCCATTTCTTTAATTTCCAATATTTACTATGGGTTTTGTGTGGGAATTGGTGTACATATATTTATATATATATTATTCAAATTTTTCTCATAGGGATGGAGAAGTTGTTTAATTAAAAAGGTTCTTCATCAAGTGAAGAGTAATTTCCCACCCTAATTTATTTTGAGAACTTATTTAATTGATTTGGAAATGATTAAAGAAATTTCCTTAGTTACATGAACGTAGACCCTTTAACTGGATGTGATTAAATTTATGCCAATTATAATTTATAAATTTTATGACTCAATAAAGTTGTAATGGAAGACATAATAATCTATCAATCATATATAGACCTATTATATTCTTTGATTTAATTTCAAGCATTTGTTATAGTAACATGACATTCCAATTAAAATATATAATGCTTAAGTATTCATAACATAAGATTAGTGACTCATAACACTAGGTTAGGTTCTGTATATATAAATCTAATTAGTATTATTTTTTAGGAGAAATAGTTTTCATTAAATGGTGATTTCTATAAAAACCTAAACAATTTTTTTTCTCTATAGCATATAGTAGAAACTCTTTAAATGAAAAAATATGTCATAGAACATGAAACCATTAACATTGAACTAGAACTAATAAGTTTTAGGGTACCTAGATGTGTCCTTTGTATTCCTTCATATTTTTCAAATTTACCTATACCTAGTATTATGAGATGGTATTTTGGGATTGAATCTTGTTTAGAAACAATTTGAACAATATTATTTTTTAATCTTAAATAATTTCAAATATAGAAATTTTTTTCGATATGTGTTCATGACAGTGTAGGTATATTACACTATGATATCCTTCAGTCGAATTCTATGATGGTGTAGATGAATATCCTATGTGTGTTATGGGAACTAAACAACAAGTTTTTTCACCTGTAGTTAAACCAAAATCACCTCTAATGACAACAAAATTAGAAATAGATTCTCAGTATATAGAGGTCTTCTTACAGCTCGAATATCCCCTTCGTGGTGCCCCTGAACATCCAATATTATGGTACAAATTAAGAGGGTGTTCCAACAGTGGAATCCACCAATATTTGAGGATAATGGTATCCCCTACTTATTTAGGTCATTGATAGAGGTCATTATAACAATTTTTAATAAATTTTAGATGGATTCATAAAGGAGGTTTTGTCTCACTACATACCTTGTTCATGGTTCTATGATGAGATTTTGGAATTTCAATACCATGTATAACTATCATCGGGGTATTTTCAAAATATATTTTTATAATATTTTATACAATTAATTCTATCATGATATTATAAGATATAAACAATCATGGGTTATTATTCACCATCCACGGGGTGATTTGTTTTTCATGGACTATTCATATTGTTTCACTTTTCTCTTAAATTTTTCACCAACTCTTATCAGTGATGAGCTGTTGAGGGAGTGATCATTTAAGATTGGGATAAAATATTCCTTACTATATTTTCATAACACCATCTATTTTATTATTATTAATGATATATTAATGCAGGCCCACATAATATAGTGATATCAACGGGAATTTGATGTTGTAAGACATCGTACTTCTGTATCAAGGTAGGAATGCATTTTATTTACCAACATGAAGTGTCACCAAGACTATTCTTGTAGTAGTAGTTAGTGTCTTCTATTGGAAAATGATAGTTATATGATATTCCATCATTTTGGTAATACATGACTCACACATCCCCAATGAAATTGGGGATCCTTTGAGTGCCCATATTGTGATATAATGAGCCATATTCAAAACATTTCCAGAAATGTTTCTCCAATTCCTTGGGAGAGTGGATCTTCCCCAACACCAAAATTGAAATCAGGATCAGTTTCAACACATTAGGAAGAGTTATGTGGTACTAATGGCTATTTAGGATGAGGATATTTTTGTGGTTGAAGAATATATATTGTTGATATGAATTAATTAATGGATCATGCTCAATGTAGTCAGTTTATAAAGAAGGATTGTGGATCAAGATAGTAAAAAAAATTCATCCAACAATCATGGAGTATTGTATTGGTCCTTCTATATTATGTGGTATGATTTCAACAGCCTCAGTTTTAGTGTCTCCTTAAATTGACATAGAACATTCACATTCATTCATACATATGGATACTATGTAATGTATTGATATTTAAATTTACTACATTAATGGAGTGATGTCTATTAATATTATGTTGGGAGTGAGATAAGATATTTTATGCCAATTCCAAGGCTGGCCAATCAAAATTTAAATATACCATTTAATATGTAACCATTTTTTCCATGAAATTATCGATTTTGGAATCACGCTCATGATTTAATTGTTATTGCACTATAAGTCCAATATTTTTTCATAGGGAGTCTATTTCATTACTAAGTTTTGGTAATCGTATTTACAAGGTTGAATGGGACTTATAATAATGATTATCTTCACTTATAATCTTGGGCTATGTAGAGTTATAGACCAAAATGATATGCATTTTCTTGATGGTCACAAGGTGAAAAAATATTTTTCCTCTCTAATGGTGTAGAAATTCGAAGATATTTTCCCAAGATAATTTTATAGAATAGCTCTATAAATGGTGGTAGAGTTCACAATCTATCTTATTCCTTTTAAAAAACTCCTTTATATTCCTCGATACATGATTTATACTACTGATCTTCATAATCTCATGTGGTAGTTGTTGTCCTTGAAGAAAAAGAATTTTTCCATCCCAATACATCTCATTGTGGTTTACCCATGGTTTTAACCAAGATGGCATATGAGACCGTTTGGATATGTTTAGATTATAAAAATTTTAATCAGTAAACAATTAAGAAATGGTACCAACATCATAATATAGATGAAATACTCGACTATATTTATGTATCTAGGGACTTTTTAAAATATTGATTTGATATTGGGAATCATCTGGTAAGAGTTAGACCCTAAAATATACTTTGTGCGTCATTCCAATATACATATGGCCAATATTATTATCTTTTCATTTTATGTAGTCTGACGAACAAGCCTATAGTTTGTATTCCCTTTATAAATATTTTTTTCCAACCATAAATGTATTCCATGGTCATACTTTTCCAGGATCATATCATGGACAATTTGAAAACTATACATGATCATTCCAAACACCAAACAATAATATTGAATACACCATGGGATCACTAACTCTAAGTTAAACTCAAAATATTTCATTTATATATAGATAGATTTCAATTATTATGTCACATCATATCAAAATCTAGGGTATCTAAGGATCCATTGAAGGCGATTGGTAGTGTTTCTTATGAACAACCCAAGAATATATTTGATATACTATATCTCATGTGGTTGGATGGATTTTATATTAATTTTATTTAGAGTTTATCATGACTTAAAATACATATTACCTTCTTGAATAAGAAATATTCCATGTTAATATGCTATATGTCTAATTAGAAATCATTCAATGAATTGGAAGGATGGTTAACCTTAGTGCCAATCCAGATTCTTCAAGATCATTGAAACATAAATATAGTTCATTGTTATGCATTAGTCATCATGAAGGGAGTTATTATTAGTTAATATGACCAATTAGTATAATAAAAGCCTTATATCATGACAACTCACCAGAATATTTACCCAATTCATGAGCTAAAAATGGTAGTTTTTGTTCATTCCATTCATTTACTATGACATATTATATTGGGTGAATAGTTGTTGGTAAACCATGATGACAAAAGTCTCAAATAAATATTCACTCATTATTATTTTATCCCTGAATAATGAAAAGGGGTTTAATATCTTCATTATTTATATTCTGAGCAATCTTATACTCTTGAGAACGGAAATTGAATGGAATATACATTGATTTAGAAGACTCAAACAAAAATGATTATGGACACCAATATCAATTGGAAATTTATGGTATAATTTTCTGATATGCATTTGGAGCAGTAGGACCATACTGTATTGCATGTTCCTTCATTGTTATTATAAATCCCTAGAACACAATGTAAATTTTTTGAATACTAAAGGGGAATATTTCAAGACTAGGCTTAGAGACGGAATTCGATTCTAATGCCTAGTGTGTCTTGAATGTATTTTTGAACTATTTTATATATCTTTAAATAATTATGTGAGTGGGTTTTTCTAGAAATTAAACTGGTCCCCAAATAAAAAATCGAAAGGAACCACTGAACTAAGAGTATCATGATTCTCTTACCAAAGGTCTAACAACGACCGGTGGAGGTTTACCGAAAAAGATAGTTTTTGGGACATTTAGAAGAAAAATAAAATAACTAAAAAAATGTAATCTTATTTTCTTCATCATTAAATAGTGACTCATTAGCATTGTTGTACAATTATGAGGTGATGTTGCATTAATTAATGAATCACAATAATGAATCAGTGTGGTGATGATGAAATGTGCATTGAGTCTCCTTTCATTAGTTAAACATAGTTTCAGGGTTCACTAGAAACCAAGGAATTCCTTTAATGAACAAAAAAGGAATCATCTTTAATGATGAATGTCATCGAATCAAAAAGTGTCGACGATACCCTTAAAGAGATAATCAAAACAAGAGATCAATGGATAATAATAGGTGATCATCCTCAACCAATCTACTTTTCCCAGGTAGGGGTTTAAATCTTAGTGATTATTTTCCCTCATTAACCCCTCCCAACGAAGAATACAGATCAGTTATCTAAAAACCTCTTCCCTGGATGTATTTTTTTATGGGATTGGAAAATATTTTTTGTGGGATTGGATATGGGGTATAAATATTTTTTATTTATATTTATAATTCAGGATCATACTGACAAGAACAATTTCAGGCTAACACGAAAAATGGTCAGTTTGTTCATTGGATGTTCTCTGTGATAACATCTCTCTCTCTCTCTATCTCCATGTTCTTCGTCAATGAATCCATGATGTTGTGCCATGTCCTTTTTGGGGGTATTCCAAATGTGGATTCCCCACCATCATGGTAGAAAAATAGGGAGGAGTACACAATAGTTCTAGTGGTGCCTGAAAAAGATCAGAAGAGAAGACAGAATGGTAAATGGACTACCAGAGCAAGTTAGGCGACCCACAGAAAAGTATTTCACTATTCTAGTGCCGGCCGCAGGTAGGAAGCGGTGAAATCCGGTGGCATGTTTTGGTAGGGGAGGTCATGGAAAGCATATAACGACCGATACTTTACATACATGGTTATTACATAAAAAATTGAAGCATACTTATTACAACATAAAACAAAACCATGAAAGGACAATATAGGTATAATGTCATTAGAAACATGAAAACATAAACAACGGGTTCATATGTCATCTAGGTTGCCTCCCATTTATTTCATCATATCTAGAGTCCCTTTTGGAATATTCTACTTAATACCCTTAATCCAGACCTAGGGAAAAGAAAACATACAAAAGGGTGAGCTCAAATGCTAAGTAAGGGTAAACAAAATAAATATCAATCATATCATATTCATAAGAACATATCATTTTGAATATCATAACCTGTAAAAGAGATCATAATATCATAACATTGGATAAATCATAGTGGTGAAATGTAATCCCAAATATCATAACATAAAACATGATACTTTGTGGCATACACACCTAATCATAGAAAATCATTTCATATTAGTCAAGACTCATTGCCAAGACAATCATTGCGGAAAAAGTCCATTACTGAACTGAGTTGACTCCTCGTTCCAGTCCTATATCACTAAACCAGTTTAACATTCCATTATAGAGATTTCTATCTCATGAGATATAAATCATTACCTAATTCATTGGAGGGAGATATAGGTCCCACCCATCTCATAATTAAACCATTCTTATGTGTGCCAAAAAATCATAAATCATACATCATATCATAACCCAAGTAATAAAAATGGGATTCTTAAATGTCGTGGCATCATAACATAATCCATATAAGATAAAAGGGCATCATAAAAATAATTCCATAAAAACATAATAAAATCAATGTAAAAATAGGATAGAAACAAAACCCCACATTATCTTAGATGGAGAATAATTTTGATAAAATACATGAACTTTATTCATGAGGAAAATATCCTTTCTACTTCGAAAACATATTTCCTTTCTTAACATGTCATAAAATTTTAAACTAAAAAAATATGTTTAAAAATTAACATGAAAACATGTAAGAGAAGCTTCATGGAAATACTGTTTTAAGAAATCATAAAATCCATTCATGTCGTATAAGTTAAAAAAACTTTCTTCTCTTACTTTGGCCGAAAAAGTCAAAAAGTACCTCTTACGAAAAACGACAAAATATTCCTTTAATATCTTTTACTAAAACTCAAAAATGAGTAATATTGGAATTAAATAATTTTAGGAGGATAGAAATAATATTACATATTGAGGAAACATGGATCTGGATGATAAATACACCCCATTAAAGACCAAAGTGTAAACAATCTCGGCTAAAAATGAGAATGTGTGATTTTTCCCTTACTATAGGTCCGATTTGCTTCGTACATGTCCTAACCCCCTTTATAATGATTTAAATAATGTTATTGACTTATTCCAGAATCTTACTCATTGTTATGATATCATATATGGTCATATTCTTAGCTTCGTATTAGACATAGTTCATTGTTAGTTGTTATTCGGGTGTTTATTGATTTTTTTGTTCTTATTCGTGTTTTGTCGAATAAATCCTTATTATTATTTTTAGGTTATGGATACCTAATTTCTAGAATGGTATTTCTGTAATATATATCATATTTATTCATTCAATTAATTTATATAATCATTATGAAATGATGATCTTGTAGAACGAGTCGCATCACATCGTGGAGATGGTAGGCCGTACGTACGCACGAGCGATGATATCATTCCCATGATCGTGGAATAGTATTTAAGTTTATGTATAATATATCATAATCAATATCACTTTACAATAATCATATATAGTTATTCTTTACACCATTATACCCATCTAAGTAAGGTGGTGGTGGAAAAACTGATTACACCACGGCGTGGAGAAGATATTCCGTACGTACGCACACGCGGTGATTTCGTTTTCCATAGGATGGATAGTAGGAGAAATGGGTTTGTTTCATATTTATAATAACATATATGTATATAATAAATACTGATGTTATTACTTCATAATGAAACAACTAAATAAGAAGAAGTTGAAGAAGAATGAAATTGGAAAGGATCGGTAATTGATATTACCTCTTCTTTGACGCGCCTCTTCTTAACCTGCTCATAGGGAACTAAATATGGTCATTGAACAAGACCAGAACCTTTATGATGTCTCTAGGGAAGTGGAGAAGATAATTTGGCAGGGGTTGGCCGAGCATGAAGGCTCATGGTGGTGTGAGGAGGAGAGGGAGGAGGTTCACTTTTAGAAGGGAGGAGAGGGGCACCTTTGGAAAGTGTCAAAATATTATTTTATTATAAACATATCTTCAGTTTCAAAAGGCCCAAAAATAATTAAATATGGAGATAATATGACTCATGGTCGAAATAAAATTATCCAATCAGAATTGGACATGTTTTGGAAAATATTTTAATCATTGTAATCTTATTTATTTAAATCATTTATTAATGAGGTAAATACGACATCATTATTGTGTCATAAATAATATAATTTATTTGATGTCTAAAAAAATATCATCATGTCGGAAATATTTTTAGATTTTCAATGAATATTTATAGTTGAAATATAATTTATATAACTCATTATAAAAATAAATTACTAAAATGTCTTTGTTAATGTCAATTTTGTCTTTATATTAAATTAATTAATCAAATGTGTCATTGTCTTTCTTATGTGGCTCCATGGGGTCCCAAAATCTCTCCAAGGATTCCCATGGTCGTCCATTACTCATCCAATAAGGTTTGTACAAGTGTTAAGTAAATTTTGAATTATTATAATATCCTTTTAACCCTGAATTACCCTATTTACCTTTAACCGCCTTAAATAAAAGTCAAAAATTACTAATAAAAAAAAAAATTAATTTCATCTTATTGAACCGCATTTTACTTCCTGATAATAACCATGTATTTCTTATTTTAGAAATTCAATACACGGAAGTGGTAAAATTTCATTTAAATGAAGGATTCAGTTTTTTAACTACCACTAAGTGGTTTCACTATTCATCAAAAATTGATGTTTTTCGGAAAAATACCAATAATTCAGCCTAAGCTATATTTAGTATTCCGATTTCAAAAATGATGTCCATTTTTCAAATTCTTACCATAGAAGTGGAATTAATTAATTATATAATTAATTTTCGTTATCAAAACAAATAGCGTGTTTTTAATAAACAGTAACTATAAAAGGATCAACACTTGTTTATGTCCAAATTAAAAGTGAAATTAATTCCAGTGACCAACATTTGATTAAATGGTAAAAGAATATTCTAATTACATTTTAAAACCAATTAAAATGATAATCTAACCATATAAATTATTGTGATGAAAAAAGTTGTTTTTAATTATAATATAGTGTGTTTTTAATATTCATTAAAATATGAAGGTTATCAGAATAATATGAAACATTTATCCAAAGTAAATCTTTATATCATGATTCCAAAAAAAAAATTTCAAATTGAACTTACAAACCTGTCAAAAACTAGATTTAAAGTGGGTGCGCCATCAAAAGGCATCAAAACTGCATTTTTTTTAAATAATTATTTTACCCAAAATTTTTATTATTATCGTAACATGTTCTATAAAATATGTAAGATAAATAATATTGTTATATGATTTAAAATACAGTTAATACAATTCATAATGGCTTGTTTATAATATTATATTCATATATCGTTGTTTAGTGGAACTTGGTATTGTGTACTACACACGCTATCGAGGAAGGTCGCGATTGCGTGGAACACAATCCAGGATAGTGTTGTGTGCCATGGATGATTTCATTGATGTTGCGTATAACATAAGACATAAGAATATACTTCTCATAAAATATTAGGGTGTTACAAAACAAGGGCCATATTGGTGCAAGGTATTGGAGTTGGTCGAGCGCTGCATCTGGTGGAGTGGCCCATTGGGCAGGACCACGACATGGGTCTGCAGGCGGTCCACATGTTACCACATATGGAGGGAGGTGGTCGAACTCAATAAGTTACATGTCTGCACAAATAGTACACAGGAGGGCATCTGAATGGACCCATGATGGCCTGCCATATCGGGCCTGGCAGGATAGGAAACCGGGCCGATAGGCATCCAGGAAGGTCAAAACTGGTCCGACTATGTGGGACCAGATCAGATGAGAACCAGGTCTCTAGTGGAACAAGCAGGCTGGACACACAGCTGAATAGGGCATGGTCCAGTAGGGCCCAAAGGTCATAGAAAATGGGATACGTCAGACTGGTTTGGACTAGTCTCAACTGGGTCGGGTTGGGTCACCGGAAACTGGTCAGGTCATTCATGTCCCCTCACGCCAGGATGGTCTGGTCGGTATGACCAATACGGATAAGGCCCAGACAAAATTGGACCTTGTTTACTAAAAAACCAATATCCTTAAGACTGGGCATGCAATTGATGCACCCTCTATGGTGTTGGAACCCTAGAGACAAGAAAATCCTTTGGGTAGACTCCATTTGAGTTTTGGTGGTAGTTGAGACATGGGTGATGGCTTGAGGAGTAGAACCCAGTGGTCCATTATCTGAGTAGAACCCAGTGGTCCAACAGTCAAACAAAACCCAGTGATACAATAGCATTGTATACCTTAGTGGTCTAGTAGATGAGTTTATATTAGTGGTCTAGTAGTGAGGGAACCTCAATGGTCCAGTAGTGGAGCAGAACTTTGTGGTTAAGTAGGTGAGAAGACCTTAGTGGTCTAGTAACCGAAAGAACCTAAATGGTCCAGTAGCAGAGCATACATTGGTGTCCTAGTAGCTGAGTGATCCTCAGTGACTCATCAGGGATTAGGCCTTGGGTAGTACAAGATGATTCAACTTTACGACTGATAATCATAATTTCTATATATTGAGTTATGCCTGGTGTGGTCCGTCTTTTCTTTATCGTCTTTTCATTGGGGTCTTGTTTTTTAGTATTGATTTGTGGTCTTACCATTCTAGTTTGGGGTCCCTGCTGAGTATTTTTTTACACACCCATACATGGGTTTTCCCACACATTTCGTGTATCATGATGGTGATCGATTCTTCAACGTAGTCATTGGTGGTCTGTGATATGGGTAGTGCTTAGTTAGACCAGACATACAGACATATTTATATAGTTACATATAGCAACCTTCCACATACACTTCAGGCAGGGTACCGAGCAGACATAGCACATATGTTGAAAATTCATTTTTGTTTTTGGGATTATATCATCTCCCCTTTGTACTTTTAGTTTGTATTGTACTCTCAGTAGTTGTCTCTGTGATAGTTGATTTTTACCTTGAGTTTACATTCCAATACTAGAGCTTTGTGCATATGTACAAGATTAAAGGAAATTCTTTCCCTTTTTGGGATATTCGTACTGAGTGCTAGTCCCCATCCCATAGCCACTGGATGGTGGTATTGGGGTATTCAATGCATGGACCCTGGGGGACATGTCATGACAAAGGGGTATCAGATCCTGGTCGGTTCTAACAGAATAACTATGTTCTTTAAATTTTTTTGCGGAACAATATTAAGTGTTTCACATTTGGATTTCAGGCCAAAAAGTCATGTTTTCTTGCAGAGGGCGACGTATCCATACATAATGACCCAGATTTTTAATTTCTGACTCGGTGCATGAAAACATTGACTACATGTTCCTTTGAATTTTTTCACATGATCATTCTATTTAAGATTCATCTCAAAATGTATAATCTTTAACCTTGATTCATCTTGATCTCCTTTATAATGTCTTCGCGAAGACAACCATCCAGGATTCTAGTTCGTGATCATGTGGATGGTCCACATAGTGATGTGGCTTTGGTATAGGGACAGTTTCTTGAGATTGAATCTTTTGGAGGTGTCCCAACTTTACCACTTCATATTGGTCATCAATTACTATCAGTGCTACTAGTAGAGGATGCATGTAGGCTTAGTGCCTTACATGAGTTTGAGGGTGAGATACCTCCCTATTTCAAGGGAGATAATTATCCTCAAATCATATAGAATTGGATGGAAGTGGTGGCATGAGTCTTCTACCTAATTTGGAAGCCACCTAACCAGACGGTTGTTAAAGCTTATAGTCTTATATAAGGATCAGTAGGGAGATAGTGGTGTTTGATGATCTAGACGCGTGAGGATGCAACCCTCACCTGGTCTGACATTATGTAAATTTCTAGGGAGGAGTTCTTCCCCATGACATTGGGCTCAGTGCACATACAAATGTTTCTTCCTCTACAGAAGGGTTTCCTGATAGTTGTGGATTACACTATGTGGTTCATAGATCACCAATGTTACTCTAGGGATATGGTACAAGACCCTTTATTAATGGAATGTGCCGTTTAAAAGGGACATCGATGGGAGATCAAGGCATCGATTAATTCACTCAGCATCTCTATGCAAAAAGAGGTGTTGGATAGAGCTCTACTAGTAGAGAGAATCTTTATTGACTTGGCACCAATGGAGGGAGATACCATCGGGTGATAGGTGGATGAGTCAATTGTGGCAGGTAGCCGATAGATGGCACATAAGACCAAAAAATCCAGACTATTTACAGGATGACCCTAGGAGTAAGGCTCAGTTGTATGAGGTTCCTGTGGAAGAGGGATACATTAGAGGAGAAGTGTAATCTATGCGTGAGGAGGGAAGGGGACCATGGCTTGAGATTTCTTGAATAATAGTGCATAGGACCGAAAGATGGTCGAGGGACCGCCGAGGTAGTGGAATAGAAACAAACATGGTTATTCTCCAGGTAGTGGACATGGCATGTATGTAGGAGGTGTGGTAGGACGTGGGAATAGATATGAGGTACTACCACAACCACACCCAGGTGGTTCACCACGGGCTCCAGGAGCAGGTGGAAAAGGGTGGGATTAGCTTCATGAAATTAAGTCCTATGAACCTAACATCCAATAGATGATACGATTAATGATATGTGACTTCTCTGCATTTACATAGTACCCATAGAAATAGGTATCAGTCACAATTTCATTGTCATCGTAATTTTTCGAAGCTTTTTGATTCTGATTGATCCTTCAAATCGATCCTTACGATTTGAGACTCCTACGAGAGGGGATTCGAGTATCAAACACTTGTGTAGATTGATTGAGAATACTATTGTAGGAGATATCGTTGCCCAAGATCTCCTAGTTGTGGTGTTGAGACCATACGATATCATTTTGGATATGGACCTTATATTAGCAGTTCTTGCTCATATCAACTATCTGAGATGCATAGTGAGGTGTGTCTGTGGTGATGGGAACAAGTTTTATTTTATCGGTGAGAAGAAAAACATAGCAACACTGAATATACTCACATATAAGAGGATGCGTCTGATCACTCATCAGTTTTCTACCATGACCCATAGTACAGTAGATGATATGAGTTCACAGTTTGTTGTGATGGAGGAAAACTACGAGGAAGTCTTTCCAGATGATGTTCTAGGACTACCTCCTCGTAAACAGTTATAATTAGGCATTGATTCTAACTACATGATGACACCGATATCTACCCTGGAATATTGGATACCTATCTCAAAAAATTGGTAGATGAGGGTAATGTTGGGTGTCTTATAGATTAAGGGTTTCATAAGGCCCAAAATTTCACCATGGGTCGCCAAATTGTTGTTTTCATTGAAGGCATACCAAATCATGAGGTTATGCATGGACGTCTAGTACCTGAATCAGGTGACCATGAAGAACATGTGACCTCTATTGAGGAATGGTGGACTCTTTTATCAACTGAATGGAGTGAGATTGGTCTTGATGATAGACCACACATCATGCTATCCATAGCTACAGGTATGAGACTATTACATCTTGAATATGGATTTAAGATGTTGTTACGGCCCCTACGAGTACATAGTGATGTCGATTATCATGACGAACACCTGAGTAGTGTTTATTGGACTCATGAATTAGATTTTCCAACTATACATATAATGGTTTTTATTGGTCATCCTTGATGAAATATTAGTGTTTTAAAAATTTGGATAGGAGCATTGGATACACCTGAGGATGGTTCTGGACACACTCGAGAGCACCATCATTACGTATATCTCATGATGTTTGTGTTCTGGATATGAAAGGATAACTTCCTATGATATGTCATCTCATAAAATGTAGTAGTGGTGTATTTATAGAAGATCAAGTAGGTGTTTTCATAGGAGTCTCCCAAGAGCGTTTTTGAGGTGTAGAGCTTCCTTTGGTTGGATGGGTACTATCAAAGGTTTGTACATGGCTTCTCCCATGTGTACGAACCAATGACTACTTTAATGAAGAAGGAAAATCCAATCATGTGAACAAAATGATGGCAGTAGTTCTTTTATAAGAGATCACATAATGTCTCATATCTTGAGGCATCCAAAGGAGGGAACCAACTATGTGGTGTTCTGTGATGCCTTTGTAAACAGGATTGGTTGTGCCTAATGTAGTTGAAAGAAATGATTGATTATGGATGTCAAAAATTGAGACCTCATGAAAAGAAATATGTGACTTATGACCTTGAGTTGGAAGAGGTCTTCTTCACACTGAATATGCGACTGCACTATCTTATTGGAGAAGTATTCATCATATACTCTAACCAGAAGAGTCACAAGTATATCTTTTCATATAAAGATCTGAATCTCATACAATGATGTGGGATAGAGTTCCTCTAGGACTATGAATTAGTGATTGTTTATATTCTTGGGAAGGGGAAAGTTGGAACATCTTCTCTTAGTAGAATATCGAGTTCACAACTTCAAAACAAGGCCTCAAAGTAGTAGGCATCGATTCAGATATAATTCATGTATATAGAGGAGACAACTTATCATTAGTTGATGGTAGTTTCCCCTCCACTCTTACAATGATTTAGGGAGTCGCAACTCAAATATTCCATTTGCGATACTACATGTGGCCAAATGTCCATAGGGGATTCCGCTGAATGAAAATTGAATGTTTTGGAGCATGTCATCAATTTCGGAGGATGCACCATAGTAACAATGGAGTTTTGGGAGGATATATTGAGGGAGATCCATACAAAAAAATTTGGCAGTATATCCAGTTGTGGAAAAGTTATTCTAGGACCTCCGAAATTAGTACTGTTGGTCAGGGATGGAGAAGGGAGTGGCATAGTTTGTCTGAAGATGCCTCACTTGACAGCAAGTGATGGTTGAACACCGGGTTACAATGGGATTGAAACAACACCTTGAGGTACCCAAGTGGAAGTGGGATGGGATATTGATAGAATTCATGATGGCCTTACCACATACATATAGGGGGAATGATATCATCTGGATGACTATATAAGGACTCACCAAGTCAGCCCAATTCCTACTAATTCAAGGGCACATTTCAGTATAGAGCAGGAGACACCTATACATGAAGGAGATAGTTCAAGTCCATGGGGTTCCATCTATGATAGTCTCATATCATGAATCATTCAATACATACCATTTGTGGAAGATATTTCAAGTGGCGTTTGGGAATCAACTACGCTTGAGAATATCCTTACACCCACATTCATATGGTTAGATGGTGAGAACCATAAAAACCTAGAAGGACACGCTTCATGCTTGAATTCATGATTTTGTTCATATTTGGGATGACCACCGACCACAAGTGAATATTGAATAAAACAAAAGAAACCAATCATCCATTAGTATCACACCATTAGATAGAAATTATGGATGACCATCCACTTCTTCGTTATGTTGGATATAAAGAAGGGAGTTAGCACTCATGGGTCAAGAGATGGTACATGCTACTACTAAGAAGGTGAGGGAAATCAAAGAGAAGATGAGGACTACACAGAACTGACAGATTTCCTATGCTGATTGGAGACAAGGACCCTTGGAGTTCAAATAGGGGTACCACATATTCTTATGGGACTCTCCTTGGTCAGGGATATAGATATTTTTTCTATGCATCAATCTATCTCTAATGTTAATCAGACATTTCCTGATACTACGTAGAGTGGGTGGGGTGGTGTATCTCTTGGCTCTACCGCAATATTTAAAGAGGGTGCATGACATCTTCCTCATGTTCCATCTGAGGAGATACATTCACGAACCATCTCACATCATTGACCATGGAAAGCTGTAGATTTACGACAGGGTAAAAATCATGGAGTACATTGTGGAGATATAAGAAAGACATCAGCAGATCCCTAATGGATGGTTGATTCCTCTATTGTCTATTCATTGGAAACATATGAATCTCTAAGAGAGAACATGGTAGTAGGAAGCTCAGATTCATTCTTAATACCCACATTTTTTATTAAAATTTGTTAGGATTTTGAGGAATTAAATCCCTCTAATAGGGAGAATATAATACCCCAAAATTACATGTAATTATTTTGAAAACTAAATGGTATTATTTCTATATTAGAATCTAAGATGGAACATGACTATGTGTCTTGGAGTGTCCTAAATGTATTTTCAACCAATTTTAAAGCTCATTAAATAATAATCTAATTGTGTTTTTCTTAATTTTAAACTGGTTCCAGGATCAAAAATCAGAGGGAACAATTAAAATCATAGGATTGTGATTTTCCTAGGAATGGCCTAACATCAACTAGCATGGGTCGACTGAAAAAAATACTATTTTTGGATATTTGAGAATAAAAATAAAATAAAATAAAAAGTTATTGTATTCTCTTGAATGTTACGTAGAGACACATTAGTGCTATGGTACATCTATGAGGAGGCAAAAAATCAATTAATCAACATCATTAATCAATAATCATGGTGATGCTTCAATGTGCATCGTGTCTCTCTTCTTTATTTAAACAATGATTTATGTTTGAAAAAACAACCATAAATTTTTATGACGAATTAAAAGGAATCCTCTCCAATTATGAATATTGGAAAATTTGAAAGAGGGGAAGATACCACTGGAGAGAGAATCGGAACTCGTGATTGACAGACGATGATAGATGATCTTCCTTGACTGATCAACTTTTCCCAAGTATGGTTTTAAATCATAGTAATTAAATTTACCCTATTCTCCCCTCTATAAGAAAAACACAGATCAAATCTCAAACAAGTTGATATAGAGATGGATTATCCTTACAGGATTGGGAAATATTTATTATGGGATTGGTTATGGAGATTAAATTTTAGTGATTTATATATATACTTTGTGATTTCGGTGATAATAAAAATTTGGGGCCAACATGAACAAATGTTGGTTTTTCTATTAGATGTTATTTGTGATTCTCCCCCTCTCTCTACTTTTTTGTCGAGAAAAGACCCACAAGGTCACGTCAGGTATTTTCCATGAGATTCAATATGAGTTCAGACCCCTGGAGAAATGGAAAATGGAGTGTAGTACATAGTAGTGATGGTGATTCTTCATGAAGCTTGGAAGCGTAGATGGATCAAGAAACAGACCAACGAAGCATGTATGGTGGCCTACAGTGCTGGCTACAAGTGGGAGGCAGCATGCCCCTATGAAATTCCATTGGGGTGGAGGCCATGATAAGTAGGCGACTTGACAGTGTGGGGTGGTAGCACTGGTCGACCAATGTGTTAGACGGAGCAGCCCGTAGGGTGGGCCGCGCCATGTCCTGTCATGCAATATACATTGGACCACATCTAGTGGGAGGAACCCATCCTCATCCTCCCACATTGTTTCACGAACTAAATGATAGTTGGAATTTGGGATGGACAAAATCTGGAATTTTAACCGAGATAGGATAGGAGAGTAAATTGGGCCATCGGGTGGGCTAGGATGGAGAATAATAGTTCTTCGAATTTATGGGATTGGCCTTTGGGCAGCCCGGCAGGCTAGACCCATGGAAAGAATAAAGCTGGGTCCAACAAGAATCAATAGGCATGGCCATAGTTCATAGCCAGACTGAGTCATGCCATACCCAACCAGGTCGGTTGGGTTGGACAAATTGGGTTGGCTCAGGCGGGACCCCCTGGCAGGGTTGGTCTGGTCAATCCAACAAAATTGAACTGGGCACAGTTGAAACCATTCCTTATTTACTAAAATTCTGATATCATTTAGATCAGGCATCCAATTGACGCACCTTATGCGGTTCTTTCACCTTTGCGATGAGTCATACCTTTTGGTATACTTTATGTGAGTATTTGATGTAATCAAGATGTTACTAATGGATTGAGGAGTATATTCTCACAAAATCAAGTGCACTATTGATCGGGAATTCAACGGCTGAATTATAGATGAAGGATGTGATGAGAAATCCTCTGTAATATATAATCCAAGGGAATCTCAGTGGTCATGTATCATAGGAATCCTAAGTGGTCTAGTAGATGAGAATACCAAATTTTTCTAGTACCCGAGTGGACATTTGTGGTCCAATTTCCAAGTTATCTACAGTGGTCCAGTTTCCTAGTAGACCTCAATTGCCCACAACCATAGTAGAGATCAGTGGTCAAGTAACTGAATGAACATTAGTGAATCATTAAGGATCAGTACCTCATTAGTACATGATGGTTCATTTTTATGAATAATAATATTACTTTCTATATATAGAGTTATACCCAGTTTGAGTTGTCTTTATATTAAGGTCTTTGCATTGTGGTCTTCCTTTGTGGTCTTTCATTTTGGTATTTACTTTTTGGTTTGGGGTACCTACTGAGTATTTTTTTTATACACCCCTACACGGGATTTTACTTCCCATTTCATGTTTCGTATAGTTGATTGATTCTTTTATGGCGACAATGGTGGTTTGGGACCAGGAGATTCTTAGTGAGATGAGACGTATAAGTTTATTTCTATAACTACAGGTAGCTACCCTTCAACAAACCATCATGTTGGGTCTCAAGTGGATGGACCATGGTAGTTGTACATTCCTTTATGGTATTGGTATTTTATTATCTCCACATTCTATGTTAAGTTTCATTTTACACATAGAAGTTGTCTTAATGAAATTTGTGGTTTACCTTGTATTTACTTTCCGTAGTTTGACCTTTCTGCGTATGTACAGTTTTAATAGAAATTCATTCCATTTTGTGGGTCATTCCTTATCAGTACTAGTCTCCAGCTTCAGGACTATAGAAGGTGGGCATGGGGTATTAATGTCATGGGACATGGGTGAGAGTTCGTGATAGTTATCATTGACGTGTTTAATTATATATGGACTGATGATCAGTTAGCCTTCAATTAGAAATGTATTAGTCTATAGGGAAATTATTTTTGGTGAGGTCTAACATCTAGGATGGTTTGTTGATGAGGGTGAGATCTGAATTATTCATGAGAATATATGGATTTTTAAAAACTGTAAAATGGATAATATTGAGAATTTCATTTTTTAAAATGTGAAATATATTATCTTTTTATAAACATTTAACTTTATTTACATCAATAGTATTTCTAGTCTGGTGTGAGAAAGATGATAAAAATATTTCACTTGGTGTTCCACCTATAGGTTGTTGATGGATAAACACCAATAACATGCTGTACATTTATACCCCTTAACCATTATAGTGTGTATAATAGTTACATCTCCATGGATATTCTAATTGATTTTAAAAATACCCTAATGGTACTGAAATAATATATGTGATATTTGATAAACTGACGATAATATCAAATTTCTTGCCTATATAAGACATGTTCTCGATGGATGAACATTAGAGTATTTAAATAAGTGAAATTATACACAATTTTTTTTGTATACAGTCATATTTGACTTGGATATAATTTTTAAATCTCATTTATAGAAGGGGTTTCATAAGGATCTAGGTTCACATGTTATTCTAAGTACAAACTATCACCAATATATCCTTGGTAACTCTTAGCACACTATATATGGATTGGAGGATATGATCTGACAAAATGTTATTTATTGTAGATTATATTGGGATAAACATTTAAATCGTATTGTATTTTATTATAATAACAGCTTCCATGAATTTATCTAGATGGATCCATATAAGGAACTATATGGTAGGCTATGTAAATACCTTTTTATTTTTTAGAGGTATGTGAGGCAGCCCTACTGGGATCATTTCTCATTCATTATATATTTGAGTGGGTATAGTTTCTTTGAAAATGGATCAATACATATTAGTATAAGAATAACTCATATACTAATCAATATCACTAAATAATATAGTTTGTTGTAGGATATTGGGTATTGTAGAGTGTTTAACCTAGGTAGGGGAATTGATCGATTCAGAGGTAGGGTAATTTTTCAGTAATGTTTTTCTATTAATTTTTAGCTTTTATTGTGGGTTGGGTTGGTATCTTATTAGATAACACTACCTTAGAGGAACATGGAAATTAAAAACATCCCTATAGTTTTTAATATTCACTTTTATCATTCATAATTTCACATTATTTTTATCTAGAGGATGTTGAGTTAATCGGTGATTAATATTTTAAAGAGATCTCAGTTTTAATTATTTATCATTTCATGAAATCTCTCTGAGGTAGGATACTTGTTATATTATATGTGGTATGGTATAAATACCTTGTACATGAAGACATATAAGATAAATAACTAATATATGTACATAGCACCTTGATAAATTCTTCGATGTTGATAAAACACTCTAAGGGGAACCTAAGGGTGAGTTGTTTTAATATGGGGATGTTATTAGATTGAATTTATTTAGTGAATTAAATATGTTTTTAATTATAATATAATTATTTTTTAAATAAATAAAATTGATTAATTATTTTATATGGGTTTTGTAAGAGTTTTCCACTGTTTAGAGGTTATAGATCCTATTTGTAGAGGAACAATATGTTGGGTATAGTTGTAATATTGATAGTACTAATAATGATAATTAAGTGTGTGGTCTAGTGAGGGAGTAGCATGGTTAGGGAAACTATGCACCATGGGCCACATAACCACGAGAAAGTTATAATAAATTGCATAGGTAACTTGAATGGTTAGGGAAACCATGCATTAAGGTCCACACATCCTTGAAAAACCTAAAACAAATCCCAAATGATACTCACATGGTTGACTAGTGGTTTTCTTAACTATAAACATGAACTATGAAATTGCGATCCTTTAGGACATAGGTCTACTCCTCATATTCATGATATTATTAACTATTCCCCTTGGGATTTTATTTTGTAGCATCCCATATATATTATACCACATAGTTATCACAAATTTTCTCAAACCTTGAATCCAAACCATCCACCCCTTTGAAAATGGTGTTTTACTACATTACCCCTCCTTCCATTAACACTTAAAATGCCTCTTCCTTATTCGTTTTTCACTATAGTGGATAGTGGGATCACTCAACTTCTTAATTTCTAGTATTTAATCTATTTCCGTAATCCAAGCTCTAAAATAGACATATTTGGTCACTATGGATCCCACTCATTTTTTCCATATCCCATTTCCCCTTTTCTCAGATTACATTTTCATCTTGGATGCTACTTCCATGAGAGGTCATATGCCATATTATCAATCATTTTATCCAGATTCTATATTTTATCTCATTTAAAGCAAATTATTATGTTGATACTAAATGAGGTTTCTTCTACACATATAAGGTAAATGATATATCACTTTTTAATAAAATTATAGTTGTTTAAATCATGCGATGTTGTTTCACGTTCTGAATATTAAATGCCACTTAATAAAATTAGAAAATTAATTATTAATTTATTATAACTTATTAGTGATAATTAAATTTACCCTTTAAATTATCAATGTTTATGTTCCTTGATTAGTTAATCAATTACTATGTTACATACCCACCTTCTATAAAGGATTTGATTCTATCTTACATAATATAGCGAAAATGAATAAAATTTAATGTGAATGGTAAAACCATTTCACATGGTTCTTGTTGATGTTCATGAAATCCAATTACTGAGTGGGATTAAATTAAATTTAAAATGAAATAATTTATTTCCTTTCATTTTGTTAAATTAACAAATTAATTTCATAATTAAATTATTAGATTTTAGAAATCAGTTGCAGTAAAATGGTTAAGGAAACATTTTGATATGATGCCTCACACTCCCTTGATGTATGATGATAGACACAGTGCTTTTAATAAATTATTTCAAATTATGGTACATGACACTCCACAATCCATTAGTTTATGATTAAGGACATGAAACATCAAGAACCGTTAATGTGGGATGTTGGAAATGAAACTTCTCATCATTTAATTGGAATTGATGGACACGACAGTTCTTATTCCACAAGTTTAGGATTTTAATGATGGAAACGAAAATCATTTTTTGTGATTTTCCATCAAGATAGTTTCTATCCACATTTTAATACTATAGATTATTCACCATATTTAAAATATTGGTACGCTATGAAATTATTCTTGGGTTTCTTAGATATATTCCATATTTCATCACAATTATTTTGATATATTTTCCTACATAAAATTTGATAATGCATGTTCAAAAACATTATCAATTATGCCAATTCTGCTAAAGTTTGATATGTATTCTTTGGGAACTCAAGCCAACATGGTCTCAATTTACTTCACTTTTGACCATTTTTATACCGAAAAATTCTATTTTATATTCAATAGTTTTATAGAATTAAACATCATTGTTGGTGACCCACGGAATTTTTATACACCCTATTTGGGATGATGATAGGTAACTTAAAATACCCTAGTTATATAGGTGGGGACAACAGGAAGAATTCTATTATGGGTGATTGATTATTTTTGTTATAGGATTGATTAATGGATTAGATGTTTGAGCTAGTGGTTGTGGTTTTGTTGGAGTTTATATTTTAGGACACTTTATATTTTTTGTATATCATTTATTTAATATTCCTAATAACCTATTTTCCTTTCTCCCATTTTGTATAACATCTTTACATAATCATTTTCTACATGAAACAATCTATAATTGGGGTGACTATTTACATGTTCAGAACTCTTAATTCCTCTAAATCCAATCTTGGTAATTTTATTATTATATACATAATTTTTACTCTAACAAAGAGTGAATAGTATCCCCATTGTACCATCATAGAACATCATAGATAGTCCATATCCACTAGCATATAGTGAGAAACACTTGAGGCTATAGAGTCTACTATACCAGTAACTTATCTACGAACTGATCTTTGTATGTCTTATATTCAACTAAAAATTTCCCAAATATATAAAATTGAAAAACATAATACATCAATCACATTACTAAATTAACATATAGTTCCAAAAGACACATATAATCTCTTCATTATAATCCTACAAGTATTGTATCATATAAATTCAATATTCTTAATAGCTTAAGAATATATAATTATTTATCATTTTAGAAACAATCATTCCTTCCTAAAATAAATTTATTTTACATTTTCATTTCATAAAAATATTTTGTACCTGGTCTTACAGAGTTCAAAAATTAATTTTCATTATTTTATTGTATGATCTTATTAGTAACATTCATATTTAATCATGTATTGATAAATAATACATTAATATACTCTATTATGTTCATAAATATCCTCCTTTTGATCTCTTCCCAAATTTATTGATGTTCTCTTACCTAATATTTGAATAAATTAAAAATGAATGTAAATATTTTACCAACTTCATTGATATAATTATCCATTAACTAACAAAATATAAGACTAATTGATCCATGATCGGTGTAAGAAATTAGAATAATTTTTTGATAAATCAATTAATTACTTATCACAATTGAAGATACCATCTCATAATTTTAGATACGAATTGAGAAGATGATTTTCATGAAATTTATCCTCCACCGGAATAAAATGTATAGAAAAACAACAAAAAAACAATAATTTTTGTCCCACGTAGATAATTGATCCCATCTTGAAAAAATTTAAATATTTATAAGGATTGGGGTAACCCCATAAGATAACATACAGTAGTGTTTTTATGTGTTTTAAACACCCATTTTCAACCTTTTATTTTGAAAATTCTGAATAGGAATTGGCTTTGTGAGAATATTCTCATCGTTTTCCATGGATTGAATAAATTTTAGATTCATTGTACCTGCATAATATTTAACATTTAAAATGGTAATTTATATCAATTTATTCTAATATATAATTATGTATTGTTTTCTTAAATTTATATATATATATACCTTTGATTATAATATCAAATAATTAAAGGATATCATTTTTGAACATTTATATTGTAATTTATGGTTTTCACCCACAACATTTTTATAGCTTCATGTGATGAATAAAATAAAAATCCATAGTTAAACACAAACAAAATGTATACTATTATATTGAATGTAATATTACACATTTATCACCAATTTAAAATGATCAACAAAAAGTGCATTTTTAGACATTAGCTTCACGTGATGAGTCATCATCTATATACCCTTTTATGTTTTGATCCCGTTTTATTTTTATTATTACCTAGTAGATAGTAATTATTGATATATATATTAGAATTATCTTGGATACAGGAAGATGATATTACATTATATTTTATTGAAATATATAACATATTTGCATAGAACAAACTATATTCATCCTCGAATAAAATATATGTCATATAATTCCAATCATGTGGATGTATTATTTCATATTAATAATTTTTCCTTCACTATAATTGATCATTTTTATAGACACGAATTTTATTAAAAACCATTATTTCTTTTATCATGAAAAACTTATTTAACATTTATTTGAAATATTTTTACTATGAATAAATTAAATTAATATTAATCTAGTAAATTTGGTAACCCATGAAAAAAAACTCCCTAAGAAGTGACATTTATATTTTATTCATCTTGTATATGGAAAAATAAAAAATCAGTCTCCCATCAACACTATAATATATAATATCATTAAAAGATATAATCGCAATGAATAATGAAGTGTTAATATTATATATTTATAGACATCTATAAACATAACCCTTTTTGAACACCATATTTCTAATATATACATCCATCCAAACACACAATGTGTTGGAAAATGATTCAACATCAACATACACTATGTTAATTTAAAACTCTAGTTAATTCATTATCATGTATATAACCCTTGGGCTACTTCATTAATTATTTTTTATTTATTTCAGCATTACAAAATGAAATTGATACATTATTTTATAAATGAATAGTTATTTGAGTAGAAATGATAAATAATATTTAAAGGGTTTCATTCTAGAATCTATGGTAAATGCTTCATCAAAACCACGACCCTCAAATTTAAAATACCCCATCTACACATTTCTATAATTATTTATTAAAACATATAATTAATCAATTTGTTTCTTCTTAATAAACAATCATTTTTCAATAATTATTTACTCATTTATCCTTAAATATTTCCATTTTGTCATTCCTATCAGTTTTATATATATCATAATTCATTACATAGATACACTCCTTCAGTTCACAACTCCTATAATTTTTTGTAATTATATCTTGGTAAATTGATGGGTGTTATTTTTTCCCATGATTCTGATTCTTGTTTGTACTCATAAATAGTGATCCCCAATTATATTCTCAATATCATCATCCATTCATTACGTAAAAATATATTTCTATTTAAATATTATTTTTAACATGATCACATGGGTATATAGAATCTATATCTTACTCCTAAATCTATTAATTTTTTTACTTTTCTTTTATATGTTTAGAATTGAAAATGCCATTCTCATAATCCAGCAAGACATTTTTACTATTACTTTATTCATATTTAATACCATCACATCATCAAAGACTAAAACATTGTATAATGTTTTTACTTGAATATATAGGAACATCTATTTGGTTTTTAAACATAGTCTTTTCCATCTACATATTTTTTATCAAACATACTACCAATAATTCCGTTTATACAAACCATATGTAGATTATAAAAAACCATAAATTTTAAAAAAATAAATTTATTGATTACCAAAGTTTTGTGGATTTATGTTTAATATTATCTTTATATAACAACTAATTTTATTTATTATAGAAATAGTAATATTGTTTTCATTGAATAATATATTTGTTTAATTGTTTGAGATAATTGTTTGGATAATTTTAATAATGATCTAATTTTTCCTTTATAACAATGAATATTCTTAGGTAGTGTATCTCATATTAAAAACATGCTTAATGTAATAAATTTTCATATATTCTTTGAAACTATTTTTTGTTATATGCAGTATCATTATCTGATAACAACCGCTTTTTGGTAAAAAAAATTATTGTTTTGAATAAGTGTTTAATGTTGTTGATTATTTATTTAAATTATGTTTTATGTTTTTATAAACCCTTACTAATGTATTTTGTGTGTCATGTATGTAATATTCCCTTCCAATATTTATAAATTGAATATTTTGTTTGGATTTGATTCCTTGTAATAATGAAAATGTAATAAAATAATGTACCGGCTCTGGGCTTCTAGGGTAGTAGTGTTATAGTTACTATCATTAGAAGTTTAGAAGAAACCATGAAATTTAAATTTAAAAAATAGAGATTAGTGATCACAACTCCAGATATAAATTTAGGATTTGTAAACAAAAAATTATATAATTATGGTAAGGTAATGATTATAGAAGTATTCAAAAAAATTCATCCCTTTTTTGGATAATACATGTGTAAATGGTTCTGTAAAAAATGTTCTTAATAGTAAAAAAATGTGATATGGCACTATATCATGGTATCCTATAACATGACAATGGGACATAATGAGCACCTAGTTTGGAAATATCAGGGGACACACTTAGGATAATTCACATTTTTCTACAATCCATTATAATGTTTATAAATATAAATATATTCACAATGAAACCATTTTTACAATTATGATATTTTCTATCGATAAATTTTTCAATTTAAGTTATGTGATATACTATTTTTAGGATGATACATTATTTTATGATTTAATCTAGTATATAAAATTGTTTATAAAAAGTTCGTGGAAGAATGGAAGTTTAATCAATCAATCCATGTGATCTAATGAGTATGAAAGATCATATCTTTCATGGTATTAATCATACAATTTTAAAGAAAAAGTATCCCATGTATTCTCATGATGTGGGGAAATATTATCATATTCTATTGAGATAGGTAAATAATTCTTCATTTTCTATGTCATGGTTGATAAACAATATATAATGAAGACATCAAAGAACATTAAAAATTAGAATGATTCGAAGAAGATGAATGGGAAAAATGTCATTTGGACAACTTAAAATTATGTTAAGAAACACTCTAGTACATTCATGAAGGAAATGGGAGTTTTTTATAATTTTTCATAAAAATGAATCCTAATCTGTGATTTCTATGGTAATAAAATGGTTTACAATGTACAATGATTCAACTGCAAGCCTATGGGACAAAATGTTAATTTATGTATTAACCATCAATAGAATATATCCCAAATGATTCTATTGGATAATGATCAAGTTATTCTACTCCTATTGATGGAGAGGAATGATTTATTTTCTTATTCATGAATTTTGTAATTTTAATATTTTACCATAAATTTACTAGTTATATAAATTGTAGAACATATGAGGACTAAATTACTGTACTTTTTTAAGGATTTGAGATATTATGTTGAATGAAATTTTTTTTTGAATAATGATAAAATTATTAAAAAACAATATTGAGGGAATCTTTCATAATTATTTATTGATTCTATGATTATGATGAGTAAATTATTTATTTTTAATGTGATGACAACCTCGAAACCATTTAATGAATTCTCAAAAAGTGGCATATTCTATCAGTAGTGTAGTTTACAATGATTTTTTAATAAGGAAATATATGCAATAACATGTATCTTACATAAATAATATGAAAGAACTCCTATGTATAATAATTTTCTTTGGTGAGTTGAGTTATTACCATATTAAAAGTAATTACATAAATCAAATTTTTAGGTTGTGAAAATTTAAAGACACATCTGGTTCATTAAAGTCTAATTATATGCTCATAATAAAAGTTCAATGACATTATTTATAAAGAGTTTAATCATAATTTTTTATAAGAATTATCCATTTAAAAATTGTTTTTGTTGATCCCTTGAAGAGATATTAGAGGTTAATGTGTTACTTCAAGGTATTATGCATTGTGTTCTAAGAGATGATGAATAAGTAATTCAAGGAGTAATCAAACGAAAAGATTGAGTTTATAGAAATATACAAATTCTTATATTCATATGAAGTTAAAGAATTCCTTAACTATAAGAAATAGTTTTGAAATAAAAATTTGGTGTTATTATATTCATTTTTATGATATCTATGGCCATTATTCACACTTTTCGTTTAGGTTTTTATGGTAAAAACATTTATTTAAAAACGTTCTATATCACTCTCCATTAGAACATGATTATTGGATTTTTTTCTTCCATTTCCAACATATGTTCTCCTATAAGGTAACAAAGTTAGTGACCATTTTAATTTCCTTTATATCTTATGAAGATGTGTTTCTCACCCTCTTAACGAAGTTGTATTTTCAATAATTTTATTTTGAAATATGAATTCGTTGATTACTAAGATAATGTATAAATTGTAAGGATACAAGTTAGTTAAGGTGGGGAGAATGTAATACACCACAAAATTACAATATTTTAAATTTAGAATAAATAATATTTTTCTTCTCTTTATATGAAACATCAAGTCATGCTTATGATACACACCACACTGGGTTAGTTTTCATTACAAGCAAGAATAAGTTTAACCACCTTTCAATGGAGTAGATATTTTAAAACTAAATTTTGGTAATTTAATAAATTTTATTTTTATAATAAATATCATTTTTGGATTTTGAGTTTTTAAATTAGCTTATGATGAATTCTTTTTAATTTTCTAAGATGATTCATTTTGATATAAATATTAAAAATTCTACATTTTAATTTATAAAGAAATTTTTCTAAATAACTATTAGTGATAATTATATTTTTAATTGGTACTCAATGTGGAAATAGATAAATTATGCATATAATAATCCCATTTATGTCCTTGTAATCATTTTTATATTGATATTATATATAAATAGTTATTGAACTTTTCAATGTTTTCACCTTAAAAACAAGAATTCTCGTTATAGCTATAGGATTAGCGCTAATATTAATTTCCCACTTTTTTAATTTGAATTTTGAAAAATAGAAATACACCATTGTAATTAGTACAATATTTTTGGTCTAACTAGATCAAAATATTTTTGAACCAACAATATTTATCAATGTGATTAAATTTAATCACAATGACTAAGGTAAAAATAATCCTAATATGGTGCCAAAACATAATATTATCGTAAAAAATGACATTAAAAATATTCCAAAATACATTGGATAAAAATAATTTGACCGTATCTGCACTATTATTGGATTTAATGAGTTATTAGGAAATTAATAAATCAATGTTTCAAATATAAAATGTTAAGTATGGAAGAAATTAGAACATTACAGTCCTTTAACATTTATAAAACCATTAGCTATGTAAAAAACGTCATCTTTTCATTTATACATATCCTTTACATATAAAAATGGGGTATTTTTTTCATAGTAATTTATCAATAATTTTTAGATATGGAATGTTTAAATAAAATTCTTAAAACATGATGACATGGATATTATTTAGTTAATAATTTACTGATGTATGTTATACTATAAATATTAAAACATAGTTGAATTTATTGAATAATGACATTCAATTATTATAATATATCAGTTTATCAAGTTAGAAAACATTAAAATTATTATTTTTTAATTCAAATAATTTTTTTAAATTTTGGAAATTAGAGTTAAATTAATAATGTACCAAAATGACCATAATATTATTTTCCAATTAATTAAATAATTTCAAATTGATAACAAGTTTTATATTAATAAAAGTGATTTTTATGTGTTAATAATTAATAAATAGGGGTTTTTAATGGTACAAATTTTCTTTTATAATTAATATTTTGACCCATATACAATATAAACATTTATAATGTGATGCTGGTTTAAAGAGTGTTTTAGTACATCACATGCGCCAGTTTGAATTTTTTTTAAACATGTTATTTTTAATCTGTAAATTATATATAATATTAATAATTAATTGGATTTATATTATATTATGAATCTCAATTTATTTTATCCATAATTTTTAAATTAATTAAATTAGAAAACTAGATTCTTTAATAAAATCCAAAATCATAAAATTTGGGAATCTTAGATACTAAAGAACCAATTTATTAGAATAGAAATATTTTTGTGTGGTGGAGGGTTTTAATAAAAAACTATTCCCTTTTAATAAATTATCTGTCTACTTCTGAGTCACATTATGTTATTAAAACATATCTTTAATGAATATCTTTTGGTATTTACAAGAGGGACACTCCCCCTCCACTATAAAAAGAAAATCAATCTACCGCTTCCTCACCCCTCTCAAGAAACATTTTCTGATTAAAAATATTTCCAAATATTCTACCAACATACATAACCTTGACCAAGAAGCCTAAATTTTGGCATTAATCCATCAATGTATTCATTTTGGTATAATGGAAATGGAGTTACCCAATTAAGAGGTTAAAAACATCCTTAATATTTTAAGTTTTATTTCAATTATTCACCCAAAAAAATATCATAATTCAATGATTATATAAAAAATAGTATCCAAAATAATCTAGGGCATTTTTATATTAATAGTTCATCATAGACATACACACAAATCATATAATTGGAATTCAACATACATTTCTGTTTATGGAAAACTACTACCTCACAAAATGATGATTATTAATTTTTACTTTACCACTTATCATGGTGGCCATTATGTTGTAAAATTTATTTATTAATTATTTATATGGTTTTATTATTAATTTATAATTATATAAAAATTCTATAAAATATTCATATAACACATCCAATTTTTTATTAATATGAAAACATTGTTCGAGGAATTGTGCACTACCACCCCCTCGAAGCAATGTGATTTGATCTCTCTATACATGGAACATATTAATCATGGTTTTATATAAGACTATATATTATATATAATATATATGTTATATTGGATTTTTAATATAGATATTCATCATGTATTTTTCATTCTTTTAATATGACAATGAAATGATTGTAGTGTTAATGTGTATGTATGGCCAACCAGCTCCATGAAAAGTGCACTTCATTTATTACCTCCAAATATTATGAACTATTATAAATTCATATGTACTAAATATAAAAGATAATTATGTAATGGATTATATTATTTACATAATCAAATAATGTTCCTATAAATTGTTACAACATTTAAAAAATCAAAATATACTTCAGAAAACTGGACAATTAACGCCTCGAATAACTAAAAAAATGTATGTGTGTTAACAAAAGGGTAATAAAATATTTTAAGAAGTAAATATATGATATTATAAACATCATTATGGTGATTATATATGTTATTAATATATTTTAAGCAAATAAATATGATTATTAACACCCCACAACAAAAATAATGTTAAAGTAAGGGAGTTCATCTAAATTTACATTCCCCTGATACTTATTTTTGTAATGCACCAATTAACTTCTATTTTGTGTACATACTGAAAATTTTCATGTTATATAATAAATATATTTATTCTAATATTATAATAAGATTCATTAAATTCACAATGAATTTTCATTGAAATGTTTCAATGTGTTATGGGATACATTATAATGTTTAAATATTATTTTCCCACTAGATTATTTTATGGTCATCAACACTTTTTATTAATTATACTCTTATGAGTTATTACTGGTAAGTATATATTATTTATTCAATATGAATATTTGATATGGAACATTATTTATTTTGTTTTTGAGGAATTATTTAGACCTAAAACACATAGGTTGGGGACTATTTATGGAAACCCATGTGGGATGCAGACCGTTTAATACAATCCTCTTAATGCATCTTTAGTCTAATGAGACGAGTTTGTTTGGTAAAATAGTTTAAATTTCTTCTTGATGGTAAAGGTATCATGTTCATAAGAAACATGACTTCTAATATTTAATCATTTTCTTTATTTATAATTTGTTTATTTTTACATATCCATGTGATTTTGTGTCGAAAAATATAGGGATACATTTTATTATTGTTGATTTATTAAATGGAATGTGTTTCAGTTTCATGTTTTTTAATATTTAATTTTCCATATCTATTGATTTTAATTTCATTTTTCATAATTTATTTACCTTTCCATGTAAATTTATTCTCGTTCATTCTTTTTTTATTCTGCTTTATTTACCCTTATTGGGAATTTGATATCACCGTTATTATATTTTATTTCCATAGGTTATAAAGAAAAAAATATTTGAATAAAATTGAAGGATGATGTTTATTTCATTTTATTTTATATCATGTTTTCATTTTCTCTTCCAAATGTATTATGGATTTAATATATGTAATCAGGATTTCCATGACTTCTAAACAGAACATTCCTTTGGGGTTTGATTTCTTATAATCAAATCGATGTAGTAAAATAAGTAACTACATTTGGATATCTAGGGTCGGGGGGGATACAATAAAAATAAAATTGCATTAGTATATAGTTAGAAGATAATTTACTTAAATAAAAATTCAACCATTAAAATTCATGATAAAATGATATTAAATCATTAACCCCTACCACTTTAGTGAAATTTGATTCAAAAACACCAAGAAATAAATAAATTAAAATGTAATATTAAATACAATGAATAAAATGATATTAATTATATAATATAAAAAAGGTTTATTAGATACACCAAATTAAAATAAATATGTTTGTAATACCAAATATGTCTCAATGGAACAGAAATTGATAAAAAAATCGTTTAAAAAACATTCCATTAAAGTGATGATTAGTCAATGAATTATATATTTGTATAAAATTTTAATCAATATATATCAATATTAAATAATAAAATAATATAATTAAATACATCACATGGATATTTTTTAAATATCAATGAAAATGTAGATGTAATATAACCAAAATAAATTAAATTTAATGATGAAACACTTTCCACATGGAAAATGTCCATTCAAATACCCATATAAAATATAATTTTAAATTCATCTAAATATACCATTTAGTATTAATTATACATGATATATTATTAAAGGATAATTATATACACAATTTGAAGAAAATTTGTGGAAAACATTAAAATATGACTCATTGAATGGAAACTGATATGGAATCATTTACCATACGAATCTCTTTAGTTGAGTGTGACTAAAAATCATATAATATGACATTAATTTTGTTTTTAATTTATAAAATAACCATTTTTAATTTTATAATATCATTTAATTTCCACTAATACCAACTTACCACCCATTGTATAATAAGATTTCATTATTTCCATTATTTTGGGTGTAAACTAGTTAATTTTTTCTTTCATATTTATCACAAAATTTTTGATTCTCATGCTTAGTATATTAATGTATAATATCCAGAATGATATTAATTATATTAATATCATATTTATTCAATATATATCTTTTATAACCTTTCATAAAATTAGTAGATGAAAAATTAATCGCATCGCTTCATAGATATGGTAGGCTACGTGTACAATTGAGAGGCAATATGATCACATTTAAGGTTGAATGGGTATGGAATTTGAAGATATATTAATTTTAAGAAATTAATATAATTTTATATATATCATATATACTATTTATTTCTATTATTAAAACTATACATCGAATTTTATGATAGAAAAAAATTGCATCGGTTAATGAGGTTGTAGTTCCTCATATAAATGAGTGATGGATTTGTTTCCCATTCGATAGAGAATGAGATGGATGAATATTATCATGTAAAAATAATAAAATATTTGTGTATGGGAGATAATACTGTCATTATATTATATGTATTAATACAGAATTGGGAATTATAAAATAAGAATATAAAAAATTATGTTTATAGTGAAGATAATTACCTTAACATAGAAAATCCACCTTTGGATATTTTATTAACGTCACTAGGTTAGGATTGTTTGGGAGCTCAAAAGCACCATTATGTATTTAAGGATATTATTGAGATATAATAGAATGTTTTGGATGAGAGAAAGAGACTTTTTGGTGTGATTAAGATAGGTTACCATGTTTCCTTTTATAATTATAGAGGAGTAGACGTTTTGAAAATACCCAAAACTCTTCAATAATGGTAAGTCATACTAAACCCATATACCTCTAAAAGATTTAAAAATTGAAGTGGGGGAATTTAAGGTATTTAAAAAAAACAACAGAAAAAAGACTCATTTTAAAAAAATTATTCCCTTATCCTTAAAATTTACTTAAATTAATCATTTTCCTTTTCACCACGGTAATAAGTTCTTTAATTTATTTTGGTAATATATCCTTTCAAACTAAAAATAAATGAAAATTATTATGAAATTTTTACCCAATGATTATGAATATTAAAACTAATTTATCTAATAAAATATATATTTCTCAGTACAATTTATTTTTACACTGGGACATGTGAAAGGTAACACCTTATTTTGACTTTAACTGTGGTAACTAATTATTACTCTATTTTCAATTAATTATGAGATAAAGTAATTTTGAACTTATTAAAGTATAATAATTACTCTTATTTAAAATATAGAATCTATTTTATAAAATTCAATTCATATAATGTTTAAAATATAATTTAAAATTAGACCCGTAAGCACTACAAAAATACGGTTTTCCATATGAATATTTTTTTGTGAAAAATCATTTTCAAAATAAAACAAAACCTAGAATTTATTCCATTGATATAAAGAAGATTAATAATAGTCTGAATTATCTATACCAATTTCTATTATAATTTTAAATAAAAATGGATCCTTTTAAATGTTTAATGAAAATGCAATATAAAATAAAAAAATTTCTATTCCATAAATATTTGAAAAAAATAATATTTTTAATAAATTATAAATTAATAAATATTCTATAATTATTTTTTGTTTATTTAAAAAATTATATAATTTTTTCTAATAGATTTTATAATACATAAAAATTTATTTTCAAATAAGTGTTAAAAATACGACAAAACAACTTTTTTGGGAAAAATATCATTTTTATGAATATAATTAGATTTATTATTATACCACTAATAGAATGAAATTATATAAATTTTAAATATTTTATAAAAAATAAATATAATAATTTCATTAAAATAATTTTCCAACAGTGATTAATTTAGTTTATTAAGATAAAAACACATTATCTTCATGAAAATAGTTTATCAAAAAAATCATTTTCATTAAAATGATATATACATTCATTAATAAAAAATAAATTAATTTCATATATGTGTAAATAATATTGTTTAAATGATTTAGTTATTCATATTCATACCGACCAATTTTTGAGCTCAGTGATAACTAACACATTGAATAATATTAATTTCATAGTATATTGCGGTTCATTTGAACTCATTTTTTTGTAAAAAATGTTTCCAAAGAGTTTAAAGAGGAAAATATTATAAAATATCTATCATATTAAATATTTAGTACCTCATATGTAAAATTTTGAATATAAAATATTAAAAAAAAATTTCCCTGGTTAAGGTTAAATTGGTTAACCAATTGGTTCAAGCAAATGATAATGCATAAAATTATATCTAAACCTATAAAATTTTGTTATGATTCATATTTTATAAATATATATCCCATATATTTTAATTTTTTTATTTTGGAACCATTTTATATGACCCATAAACATGTTATATTATAATATTTCATGTATTTCTAAAAATTGATATTATTCTTATTTTATTAAAAATTATTTTTTGAAATGTTTTAAAATTAAATAAAATTCCCAACAAATTAATTTTTATATGGTTGAAAATATAAATAATATTACATTTATGGCTAAATTTTACTTTTATAATGACATTCATGACCCCTACTGAGTGAAAAAAAAACAATGATATTATTGTAATTGCTAAAAGGGTTAATGGGGAATAAAATAAAGTTATAAGGGTAAAAATGTAACATATACATGTCAAAGATTTATTATATGATATTATATAGACACTTATTAATAATATATTTTAATTATAGAATTTCATTATCCATTTCAGCAATAATATTAATTTATATTAATTTCATAAATAATGAAATTCCAAGAATGCTCATTCCCCCAATTATAAAAAGAAACCCCCTTCTTTCCTCTATACATAATACATGAACCATGTTATTTAGAAAATAACTACCCAAATACATTAATATAAACCCATCCATGGCTCTAGAGATATTATTTATTTCATAATACCAACATTATAGGGCATAAGGAGTAATGAAAAAGAGTTTGTCCAATGTATAGTTATAACATTAAACAAATTGTTTTTTATTTAGTTATCATTTTACACCATGAAATATCATTCATTTATTATTAGTTAATTTTATAAGTATGTACCATATAGTAATTCCCTTTTTTTAAAACGAAACCTATATCTACCTCCCACAACATCAAATGAAAAATGAAACAATCATTTTTGTTTAAGGTGGATAATATCTTCATGAACTATTGAAATTTTTTATCCATCACCGACTCCCATGAGTGGTTATAATGATTGATATAATGTATTTTTAGTATATTCACAAAGAATCTATAATTACTTTAATATTATAAGTTATCTAATTTATCACATTTCCATCCATTAAAAAATGATATTATTATTTGTGTGATGTGAGAATTACTACCTCCACGAAGCGATGAGATTCATTTTTCATGAGTATATAACTTAGATACTATATATTAGTATAATAAATGATATATTTTGATATTTATTATAATATCATAATTTTATGAGGATAATATGGTACTTAACTACTTTCTATCATGATCTATGAAAAATGCAAATGTTACTCATGTGTATATTCGGTAGACTACCTCTATGATTATTACATAATTCGTTAATCATAACCATATTTCTTATTATTTATAGAAATTATTAATAATGTGTAAATATCATAACAATTTCAATAGTATAAATTTCGATTTAATTGAATAATGACCTCTTGGACCGCGTTCATAATATCAAAGTTTTTTTCCAAATACGAATCGAACATCCTCCAAAAACCAAAACTGGTCTTAGTTAATTATTTAATTATATACGTAATTAAAATAAATGAATTAAAATTTATGGAAATGGGAATAAATATATAGAATTTTATTAATAAATAAAAAATTGTATATAATTTTATTATTAATATAGACAATCATGGATATTGTGGACTCATTGTAAGAGATTTAATATTAATTTCCCTTCATTGAGGTATATTTTAATGTTGTGAATGTAATTTTTTTTATATGTTGTATTTAATTATCCATTTTTTTTATTTATTAAATAAAATACATCATTTTATAATATATTAAAATTAAAATTAATCCATTCAAGGGGATTTGACATGAAGGACACAATGTAATTATCATTTTCATAACTCAGTTTCCATTCATTATGTTCAATCAGATAATAATTGATCATATAGTTACATGATTATACGATATTTATTTTATTTTATATTTATAATGAACATAAATTTATTTGTATTGAACATTTTATATTATATAACTATATTGATCAACTATCAACTCAATTTTTTGACGTTTGTAAGGCTTATTTGTCTATAATTATCCTTCTTTGGGACATATGTTTCTTTTATGCACTTATCTTTTTATTTATGGTGTATATAATAATTTATAACATGTTATACTATTGATATAATAATATTTATTACATTTAAGTTTTCATTTCATGTCTTATAAGTAACATGATTTGATCTAAAAGTAACAAAAATTGTAAGTATTTTTATGAAAAAAAATATAATCTTATTTCAGGATTGTCTATGTTCGACATTCAATTATTATGAACCATATAAAATAAAATTTTTTAAAAAAATTTATCATGATAAATTTTTTTGAGTAATTATTTTAACATTTTTATTTATCATTTAATCCTTTATTTATATGAAGAACATCATGTATTTTTTTAATACAATTTACAAATATTTCAACTTCTTTTAAATCTGGAATAATTCACTTCCATAACAATCTTTCAAAAAAATTCATGAATTGTTTCTATAAATTTGAATTATATCCAAAACATAGTTTAGATGAACACTTACCTTTTATTGAAGGGTTTTATATTGTAATTTATTTATTTTATCAACATGGGTAACTTTTTACTCTCGTTACAATATTTTTAATGATTTTTTATTTTTAGTATTTACAATATAAATGGAACATCCCAATTCTATGACCACTAAATTATATTTATATTCCATTAAAAAATTTACGGGATATTTTAAAAGATATATTATTCCAAATATTCAATAAATTTTTTATTTTTAAACGTCATTTTCAATGTGGAATTATATTTTTATAAAGAATTATTAAATGATATTTTTATGGTATTTCTATTCAGAAATGACAACAAATCAGTATGCTAATTTTGATCCAGTGGTGATTTATTGTAATGATTAAATCATAATTCTTTCACTGGATGAAATATTTTTGTTTCAGTGATATTTTCATAGAATTTATTTATTTTCCATGGTAAATAATGTTATGAATATACAAATGTTATAATTATTTATTTCATTATATAGTTATTCTACATGTGTATAAAGGATTGATGTGAAGTTCATTTATAAATAATGTATGAGTGGTTCCATTATAAACCAATGATGATTCGTTCCATTATCAACAAAGGATATGTGGTTACATTATAAACCAATGATAGTTTATCTTTTAAAGCCTATAAAGGTATTTTTAAAATACATGGATTTCACTTCAAGGAAGTTACCCCTAATAGAAAATAGAGTTATGTTACTCTTTAAAGATGATTATTTTTACTTTTTAAAGGTTTATATTAATAAATATGGTTATTATATTGATTTATAATTCTATGATGATTATTAGATGTTCTATGATACCCATATATTCATTATATACATGTTATGAGTTCAAATAGATCATTTTTCAAGGATTTCTATCACAAGGTTCATGATTATTGACATATATTACTCTTGTCTTATTCTATATATGTATTTAATATATCATGAATTATAACCCATTTTTCTTATATATGAAATATATCATGTTATTATTATATACATTGAAAAAGATTTCATATCCTTATGCTTATCTTATGAACATAAATGAAATTCAATGGTCAATCCTATTGTTTACCATTATTGAGAATTTTAACTGACACTTCTTATGTTTTCCCCTTCCAAATGATTTTTTGTTTTATTTTAAATTTTGTTTTTAGAACGATTTAATTTGCGAATAATTTTATATGAGTTGTTTAAGGCTTAATGTGGAATAGAAAAAGTTGGGCATAGTTAGAAAAATGTTAATTTAAATGAAAGGGAATTGTTATGTATGTGTTTTTTCCAATTATATAAAACTATAAACCAAATTTTTCCTTATTTTTATCTGTGATCCAACACTTCTTATTTTTTTAGGTTTTATATGGTTTAAATTGGGTCATATTTATTAATATAAAATACAAAAATGTAATGTTTATGTTTTAGCATAGAAACCAGGTGTGTAGGTTTGTGCCTGTCAAAATTAGGGATGAATATGTTATATAATAGTTCCAACATTGAACTAGTTAACTAAAAACACACATAATTAGTGATTTGAAAATAATATTTTCCTAAATAATTTCTATGATTTTAGTTTCTTGTGATTTAATAGGATTCATGGAAATAAGTTTCTCATGTTTATTGGGAGAACTAAAAATGTTAAATTACATGGGTATAAACCATGTGGAATAAGATACCTACTACAAAATAATAATATAATTAATATTATTGATATATTTTATTTATTTAGGTTATAAAATAAATTTATATAATATGATCCACTACACATTGAAAATTTTTAGTATAATAAAGATGAAAAAACATTGATGGGAATTTCAAATGAATAAATATGTATTATTATCTATCAAGTGTATTAATAAATTCATATCAATAAGAAATAATTAAATAATTGATATTTTATATTCCAAACACATATTAAACATATTAGTCTATAAAAATAATTTTTAACAAATAAACAAGGGCTTATAAACCCATTAAATCATATGAATTCCAAATCACACCCACAAAATGTATTTTTTTGAACCAATAAGTGTGGATTTTTTCTTATGTCAAGATCAATTTATTTCTCTAATGTATGAATAAATAATACATATAGAGAAAAAAATATGAATTGGTATCACAAAACAAAAACAAAAAATTAATCTGGATGGTTTCATTGAAAAATAAGAATGAGAAGGGTGATGTAAAATAGACAAAATCTTTATTATTGTAAAGAGTATTCTCAAATTGAGCATATTTATTTTTATGAGAATTTTGATATAGTAACATGAATTATATAATCTAAATTTTTTCTGATATTTCATCCAAAAAATATAAAATTTTTTCTATATGGATGTAATTATATTCATTTGACTGGTAAACATGAAGTAGTAGTCTATATTAAACAAATGTAATTGTTTATCCATAATAGGAATGGTCAAGAAGGTGATATCAAATTAAGGCTCTTTATGGGTTCCAAAAAGATACATGATCAAATAATTAAATAATTAATAGTTCCTTAAAGTGTATTCAAATTTTAAATTTAAAATCACATTAAAAACATTGTGTCCAGAATAAAGAAACATACTAATTTATGGTGATTATGTTTCTAAAATTTAAAGTTTTCATCAAAAAAATCATGAGCATGTGTGGAATATTATACACAAATTAATTATCATTTTTAGATGTCAATTACTATAAAAGTGGATTTTTTATGGGTTTTATAACAAAATAATATAGTATATTTTATCTATTTGTCATGAAAAAAATCATCCTCATGAGTTACATTGGAATAAAAGGGTGTTCTAATATAGTTTTTGTAGACTACTAAATTTGATAGCATTAATCCTTATAATGAGTTTCTAGTAACACTTGGTGAATGATTCCAGTGAAAATTAATTTAGAATCATATTCTGGGATACAAATGTATCTTGTTATATATTGTAGTAACTCTTTATAATTAGATAATATTTTATTAAAAACATATTTATAGTTTTAATCTTACACTACTGTGTTTTTTGAATTAGATGAAGATGATAGAAAGTTATATTATGGTGACGAATCTTATTTTAGTAGAATATATCGTTATTAAAAGTATGAAATGAAAAATGAAATAACTAATTTCTCAAAAGATGTTGATTATATTGAGTAATAATAATCCGAAAATAAAAAAATATTGATAAAGTCCAATAAAACCAACATGATGGCTTATGTTCTGTACTCATTAATGATTATGTTTGGAAATCAATGTATTATCAATATATTATTTAATCTAGTTCATAATTCGTGATCAAACCTTTTGGAAACAATTCACAATTCACTTAAAACATTTTTGTTCATGATGATCATTCATTGGAATATGTTTTAACTAATGAAAAAAATTATAAATACAATGAAAAAACATATTCAATGTATTTATTCCATTAATTATGAGTTAATTTATAAGTGAAATATTTCCCTAAAACAATATAAATATTCTTAATTAATATCCAAATTTTAATTTATTTAATTTTCTAAAAATTTCATAAAATACAATGAGTTATTATCATGGAAATATAATGTGGCTATTGTATCATTTAAAGGTGATAATCATAGAGTAGAGGAGTTTAATTGTCATCTAGATTAAGCGAAGAATGTGTATTCCAAATTAATGATATCATGAAGTTTTGTAAGGTGATGTTTTGAGAATGTATTATATATGTTATTTTTTATTTCAATAAAATAAAAATGATGTATTTAAAGAATATTTAAGAACATTTTCAATTGAGTAATAGTAATTTTGTGAATTAGAAAAAGGGGAGTTGAGTTGGTCTCCATAAAGACAAGGTAAAAAAAGAATTTATATCATAGTTTGGAATGAAGTTCTCAAGAACTATCCAGTTTATCATATAGTGAGGTTTTTTATGGTAATTATATTAGATTCATTATTTGACATATTTCATGAGGTAATTAATTCGTTATTTTTTAATGTTTTCATGCTGTATTCATTGGTTTCAAGCTTGTGGATGAGTAATTTTTTCTGTGGAGATTATTGTAAATACACGATTTTGAATATAAGTGATTATATATTATAGATTAAATAACCATTGTATAATGGAATATTGTAACTTCATAAAAAATTGAGTGTTGATTATTTTTTTTATGTTAACGTTATAGGGAAACAAATTAAAAGTATGTCATATAATGTCAAATGAAAATTGTTTTTTTAGAATTATGAGGACATTAAATGAGGAATGATTTAATATTAAATTAAATACTTTATCATGGAGTTAATCTATTGTGTTAATGGATTATTCTTTTATTAGAGGATCCATTCAACTGAATGTGTCATTATGTCATAATGGACACTCTAACGAGATAGCTACACCATGCAGACTAGCCCAGGAGAATAATTTGAAGCAGATATTTTATAACCAACTATTCATGAACCATGAATAAAGAATTCACATAACATTTTTCGTGAAGTGAATAATCCCATGATATAGTATGAGTAACAATGTCATTAAAAACTAGTTTGAAATTTTTTTAGGATATATTGATCCTTAATATACAAGATACACTATGCCATAGTTGTGGCTCCACAATAGTATGAACAAGAGTCTAGGATATTGGTTAATTTTTAATTTAAAAAGAATTATATGAGTTATTTAATAGTTTGATAGACACACTATGAAGTTAGTGAACATTATTACCAAAAACACAAAACTACATGGGGTTTAATCTTTAATATCATCGTATTGGAGGATCATGTTATATCTAATATCACTATGTCATAATTCATATTATGTTTTTAAATATTTATAGAATATCCTATGGAATGTTTTTTTGAATAAAATATGATACATTGATAGATACTAACAAAATTTTTGGGGGGTTTTCATAGGATTTAATATTTATGGATATGGTTGAAATCCAAGTCCATATTTGGTAGTACATGAGTTATGGGAAGGGAATATCATTCATAACAATTGCAAACAATTTTTAATCTTTTAGAAATAATCTTAATACAATCCTAGTTCTTACTTATATAGATCCATGAATTCATATGAGAATATTTTATAAGGGTTTTGATGTTTTCATTTGGTGGGATGGACAATCATTATGGTATTCCAATAGTTAAATTTTTGGAGTTTTAGGGCCACAAAAGAAGGGTTTTTGACATGGACTAGTGTCTCAAATGTAGTTTTTTTACTTGAGGGGGAATTGATAATTGGTTAGGTTTATTTCAATAAATAGTAGTAGACCACCATACATCCTGATAGCGATGTCTTGGTTCTTTTTAAATCAGTAAAAGGTTGTCTAAAACTACACAGTATTCTTTAATAAGCATATTTTTCCCACTTTTTTTAATACTAGTGTCATGGGAGGATTATCCTTCACTATAGGTTTAATTTATGTCCCTCCTTCATACCAGGTTTTATTTTCCTCCAAATCACCATGTTAAAATGATAATGGTATGTTTACCACTATGATAAAATCGAATATTGATTTTCCTCTCTCACGATGTATTTTTTCTTTATTTAATGAAAATTCACTATTTTTATTGTGTTTTTATAGACAATATATATCATTATTATTATATGAAAATAGAAGTTGATACAAGATAATAGACTCTTATTAGAATAAGGTAGGTTTTCAATTTAATTTAACCCATGTTATCATTTATTATCGAATGTGTGTATGTTATGGTCTAAATTGAATCCCCATCATTTGATAAATATAAAATTAAATGTTTTATTTAAATTTATCCCAAGGTAAATGTCTCAATTAACTTATATTGGACCTTATGGTTTGGTAATTAATGTAAAATTATTGGAGGGTAAAATAAATTTTATGTGTCCTATTGTCATTAAATGATTATGTTATGTTTTAAAATTTGTAAGAGGATATTTTTTTGATCGATTCTTCTAAAATGGAATTTCCCAACCACAAATAATTTCAATTGGTTTTAATATTTTATGCGCCATTTTAATGTTATTATATAATTGATAAGAAATTTAGGGATATAGGAAACCTTTAATTGAAATTGATAATCTAAAATATTATGTTTAATCATTAACAAATGTGTTTATTGTTTTAAATTAATGATTGAAAAAATGGATTCAATATTAATTAATGATATTAATTTAATATTTCAAAACATTAAGTCATTTCTAATAAAATAAAACTAAATTACTTTTTTCATTGATTAAATATAATGTTTAAATATATTTATAAATTATTATAAGAGAATTTGATTTGTAAAATCATTCAACTAATGCAAATTGGTACCTTATTTTTAACAGATACAAATATAAATTAGGGTTTGGATTCAATTTTTATGAATTGGATTTGTATTGGAAAAATACTAAACAGTGATTTTGACATTTGAAATAGTACCTAAGATATGAAATAATGATTTTAGAGATTGGTGAGCTTTGGAATTGTCACTCATGCTTTCAGAAATAGGCAATAAAATATTTAGATGGATATTCCTTATATTTCCAAAGATACATTCCTTGGGATATTAATAGTTTAATGTCTTTAGAATCATAGAAACATATAACACTATTTTATAAGTGATCTATTTAATTTAAATCTTGGTACTTCATAACTATTATCCTTCTTGTACAAATCATATATATTACCTTTTTTAATAACCATGGGAATGGAAAAATAAGAACGTGTCAGCCCATATTATCAATAAAAGTAAAAAAGGGGATATCAACATAAAATGATAATAAGTGTATTAAAAAAGATAATAACATTTCCAAAACCTTTCACTACACATCATATATCATAAACATGATTCATGTTATAAATCAAAGTATTTAATAATAAATGAATCATAATGTAATAAAATTTCATGATCCATGTGATTATAACATTGAAAATAGATATGGAGTTCAGTATTTCATATCTTATGTCATGGTTATCCACCAAGACCATCATGTTTGGATTGAGATAGCTACCCATATACATATATCATATTGGGGTTAACATCGTGTGTACCCTATTTTGGGATAAAAATAAGCTCACATGTACCCTATTTTATGATAGAAAGAACAATACATGTTCCGCTTCTATTAATATAATATTATTCATTACCCATTTCATTGTATGCAGATATTGGTCTCAAATATTACATAAAAATACATTTTTATCATTAAATCATAAAAAACAACACATCATTTCCTATGAAATGAAATGGGTTTCATAAACATTTCATCATATCATAAACGATGGAAAATACACAAGTTTCATAACTATTTTTTTATTTAATCATAGAATAACCCATGGATGAAATAATGATTTTCAAAAACATTTCATTATTTCATCATAAAATAACATGTAACAAAATGAATGGGTTGAATAATGTTCATCCCATCATAGAGATAAACTATCCTTATAAAAAATAAATATGATATAATTGGAAAATATTTTCGATAAGTATTTTTTATATGAAATTATTCCATATTATATGGAAAATGATTTTCGAAATAAAATCACATGGAACATTTCATGAGAGAAAATAAATGTTATTTAAAGGACACGTTTTAATAAAAAAATTATTAAATTTTTTTGGAATTATTTTTAATTAAAAATAAACTTGAATACTTATAATGTATTGTTTTTAACATTTAATTTTCCTCATGTTCTATATTTTGTTCAAGATGTAAATGATAAAATAACATTTCTATTCACATTTTAAATAAAAATACTAACTAGCATTGTTAGGAAATATACATTAATATATATTTTAAAAAATTAAAATTTAAAAAAATTAAAAAAATAAATGTATATAATCATAGAGGATCATTAGGACATTCATGAAATAAAAAAATTTATGTCATTGGGATTGTAGAAAAATGACTTTCACCCAAAGATAGAAATAAATTCAATTTTTCTTAAAAATATTCTTCTAAAATAAAAGGAATATAAAGAGATGAAAATGAATGGAAATAATTTATTATCATGCCAGAACTATATATGGAAAAAATGCTTATTTTTTCAGATATAGTAAATGTGAGTTGATATTTTTTAACTTAATCATTTACAACCATGAAAAAAATTAGATTATAACATAAATAATTTACCACTGTAATATATTCTAAATAATAAACCACATGATATAAAAAACATTATATTGAAATTCATACCCCAAAATATGTTTATAATAAACCTAAGTTAAATTCAATGGATGTATATGCTCTTTAAAAAATAAATTACTACTTAATATAGAATGTGTCATACTAATATTTAAGTAAGATGAATATCCCTTACCACATTGGAAGATATTGAGTCATAAACCCCATTAATACTAATGTCAAAATATATAACAAATGTTATTAAATAATTATATTCATGATATAACATGTCTCTGAATTTTATATAAACCTCACAAAATAATATAAATGTACAACATAGCATGAATCCCAATGAATGCAATTTGAGAAAAAAAGAATACCTAAACTCTAAACATAATTCATACAGGTTAAAATATATTCTCTAATAAATATAAACTTAATATACATCTATTGATGAAACATAAATATATTTATATACATATCATACCAAATATAAGTTACATATGACCATTTATTACCTGTTTATAAAGAAATCCTTATCGAAATCGTGTTTCATGTGACAATGCCTTTGTTTATCATGTTTGAATTGATTATATATTTTTAGTTATTTTAAATTGATAGTTGTTTAATCATGTGTATAATTTTAACCATGATATAAATATAATTTATGTATTCATAATATATGTATTTTGAATAATCTATTCAAGATGGAGATAGGAAATGAAATAAATTGTTCATGGAGATGGTTGGCTACATGTACACATTACCGATGTTTCCATTATTTCAAAGGATAAAAGAACAGAATGATAAATTATATATTACTTATCTATAATAATATTTATATGATATTTACTTCATATTTTCATTAAAACTTTTCATATTACATTCAATGTAAAGCATAATATAAGAATGAATTGCATCCGGTCATGAGGTGGTAGTCCGCCAAACAGACAATCAACAGTTTCATTTTCAATTTTATGGAATATGATTAGGATATATGTTATAAAATTAGAAAAATAACATGTCAATATATATCAGATTAATTTTTTAATTAATATAATATGAATTAATGTAGTCAAAAGTGGATTAATAAGAATTATCTTAGTGAAGAAAAATTCCTTCTCTTATATCGACCGCCTTTGGATATCTTATTATTTTCCACAGGGTTTTCATTTTAAAAAAAATAAAAATAAAAATGATAAGGATTTTAGATGTATTTTGATAGGTTATTCTATAGAAAAATTTCTTCAGATGTTTAAATAAGTGAGTGGAGGATGTGACTTTTAATAATGGTGGAGGAGTTTCATCTGTGTAAATTACCAAAACTATTTCATAATGGGATATAAATATCACCCCAAATTCCCATGAGATTTGATAAATACATTATTTTAGGGATCATATGGATGATACACACCTCTAACACACACAAAACACATCTTTAAATTATGTTTTTCATTAAAATATATGATATTGTAATTTTACCATTTTCTTTTCCCCAATGTTAACTGTAATTTTAATATATGTAAATTATCATTGAAGACTAAAAATAAAATACAACATTTTGTATAATTTTTACACACTATAACTAAATATTGAATAATATTTTTTAAAAAAATATTCTTTCGATGTGGAACATGAAATGAACTAGAAATTCCATTTTTTTATTATATGGAATTATTAAAAGATGGAAAAATTCAATGACATGTGATTTTGAGGCCTGGAGAGCCCAGAATGGAAATTTTTAACATTTTTAAAGGTACGTCCTGTGAACATGCGAGTGGGATTTTCTATCTTTTAAACCAGTTCGTAGATTTAATATCCCAGGAAAACATTGAATTCACAATGTTGTGATTCGATTTGGAAAATCATAACTTTGACTGGTGAGGGTCGGACAAAAAAGACAATTTTTGGAATTTATGGAAAATTAATAAAATAACCCTTTGAGTTATTTTATTATTCTTCAAAAATTGAGTGATTGTTGGAAAAACCAAAGATTATTAACTTTTATTAAATGAAGACCATTAAATGACAAGACACATTGTTTGTGTAACCACAATTCTTATAGGATTAATTGGATTATTAATTTAGGTTCATTAATGAAAAACATTAACGAACCTATCATTGAGCTCTTTAATTATTTTATTAATCAGAAAATTGGAAGGCTAATTCACATCCAATAGAAAATATTTGACGAAACCTCGATGAATTCACCCTCCAAAAAAGAACAGTGGAGAAATGTCAATCATTGGAGGAGCTGATCCAAGATTGAAAAGGATTAATGAACTTCAAACAATGACAAGTGCAGAATTATTTCCTTCAACCGTAGCGGATTCCTTTCAATCTAGGTAGGGGCTTAAATTAATTCAAAGTGAATAATTCTTTTTCCATATATCATTCATGGAGAATTATGTAGAACACAGATCAACCGATAGTTTCGTTGATCTGTGATTCGAACTTTACTACGGGTGGTTGTTGTGGCATTTATTTTGGAGATAATCTTAAACAATTTGATGTTAGAATCTATCCCCATGTTAAAACTCTAACACAGAGGGCACATGCCAATATGAATAAGGCTCAGAACCCCCCCCCCCCCAAAATCGTGGTTTTTATTGATATTTGTGTGCAACCGGAAAACATGGCCACAAAGAAAATATAAGGGGCTTGGAGTGATGGTGGAAATCCTAGAAGCCATAGGCGCAGAAGGGAAGGATAACAGACCAACGACGGTAGCAGTGACCTACTACGGCAGCTAACTATTGCCTACCACGTGGATATGGAGGCACCTGTAGGCACAATGGCATCAGAGTGTTGTGGTCGAGCGGTAATAATAGGTGGAAGACGCAGCACTAGCATGCCACATGGGAGATGAGCGGTCCTCTAGGGCCTCTAGGATGGACGTGCAATGGCCACTACAGTTGGCTATTTCAGGAGGTTTGGTGGTGCCCCGTTGATTCCTTCAGCTCAGAGAACTGAACACACTGTGCCCAGCCCAACGCATCCAGCCCGTATGTGGGATGGGTTCTCTATGGGGCATCCGGGCCAGACCCTTACCAGAATAGGTCATGACCGGACCTATTTTACTAAAACTAACATTACTCACAAACCATGCATCTGATTGACACATTGTTTGTTGGATGAGGACCATTGTGGTGATGCTATTATTTTTAGATAATCCAGTAATTTTTTGATGATGTTGGTGTATTTATGGGTTGGATCTGATTTGAATAAAACTATGTCATATTTTTCTTTTTTCATATATCTTTCTGACTAGGCGTTTGATTGACGTGTCATTTTTCGTGTTGGAAACCTTATGAAATGATTGTCATTTGGGTTACATCATTATTGGACTTAGTGGTGGTAAAAGTATGACCTATATCATGAGGATATGAATCTATGGAAATCAATCATGTTATGAGCAAAAATCCAGTGGTTGAATGTCAAGTGAATAATGACCCTCCATGGATCAACATGAGATCGAACCTCCATGGATAAGAAAAAGAGAAACCCTCGATGGATCAATAACAGAGCGACCCTCTATGAATAGGAAATGGCATGACCCTCCATAGATCAGAATGAGAGTGACCCTCTATGGATCTGCAACAGTTCCACCCTCTGTAGGTCGGTAGTAGTGAGACACTCTATGGATCTGCAGAAGCACAACCCAACATGGGCCGACCGTAGAGTGACCCATCGAGGATCAGTGGTAGAGAGAACCTTTTTGGATCGATAGTAGAGAAATGTGTGTCTACGTTTTATACCTAGTGTGAGTTGTCATAGACACTGTGCCCGGTGAATAAGACAATGATTTTTCATTTTTCATTGTGGAATTTCGAGAGACCTTCAAGGGTCTTAGGTTCCCTACTAAGTATTGTTATACTCACTCCTACACAGGATTCACCTACACCTTGTCATGTCTTGTGCAGATGATTAACATATTGATTGAGGCATTGGAGATCCAGGGCCTGATGGTACAAGGAGGTGAATGATTGACGTGGTGAGCCACATTGACGAGTTGTACCACCCTTCAGGTAGGATCCTTGAAAAACAATCTATGGATATTTTTTCCTTTTTTTATACTAATATTTATATTTTAGCTTATATACTAGCTTATTTACCTTCAATATATACTTTTACACTCAATGGAGATTTTTAGTGGTGGTTGTACTTTTCCTTTTCTATTGTGTATTGGTTGTGTGCAGTGTGCCCTATCTGTGTGTCTATAGGTTTTGAAGATAATGCATTCCCCTTTAAGGTTTCTCCTTAATGGTGCTAGTCACCAGCCCCTGGCCTATGGAAGGCAATCTTGGGGTAGTCACGGCACATGCCCCAGGGGAAAGGTCAGGACAGAAAATTAATTTTTACAAGACCACATGTAATGTTAAAAACCTAATTTTTCTTTTTACTATAATAACAATGTTTTTTCTATTTAGGAGTTAATATAATTTTTATAAATTTAAAATTTTTTATATTATTGGATGATGTTTGATATTTTTAATCATATAATATTAAATTTGGACATGATATGATATTTATGTATTTTAAAACAATTTCAAAATTATTATATATTAAAAGTTAAATTTAAGGTCAATTTTTGAAATATTCATTTTATTTGAATTTATAAACAAAAAAAGGTGGAATTACAATAAATCAATAACATATATCATTTAACAACCTATATATAATGATATAATTTTTTAAAAATAATTTTATAAAACATTTCATTCAACTTATATTACTTTTACAATTTTTAATATCATTTATTTAATTTTTTTGTTAACTATATAATTACAGTGTGGGTGATTTATAAAAATTTTGGGTAGTTACTAATTACTAAATATTTAAATTAAATTATCCTATTCAAATTAATTTAATTATTATAAAAATTATAATCAATAGTAATTGACATTATTATATTTCACTATTTGAACACATTGTTGAAATTTAAAAGAAATTTGATGACATTTTGTATTTTTTCTTTAAAAAAATATTATATTTGATGCCGTGATAGAAAGGTAACCCACATGAACATTAAAAATATACTATGATAATAAAATTTTAAATATGTCCATTAAATAGTAAATTTAAATGTTATAATTTACTTAAACACTTATCATTTTAGTTTAACCCACAGTAAACCACTTTTAACCTTAACTATGGAGAGTAAATATTATTATTTATACTATTAATTTTTACAAAAAAGTAGTTTAACCTTATTATATATTATTTATTATTATGAAAAAATATTCAATCCAATTTTACAAATTCCACTATTATTATTTTAAAATTTTTATTTAAAATTTATACATGAATTCTTGGACAAAAATACTTATTCAATGAAAAATATTTTTATATGTTTAGAAATATTTAATATCAAAATTAAATATGAAATTAATTTTAATGATCTATAATTAAATTAATATTTTATAATTGAAATAATATTTCTTCTAATTTTTTTTAAACAAGATACATATGTTTTAATACATTAAATGGAAATTATTATTATTAATAAAATTATGTATGTTTCACTAGTTATCAAAAAATTATTCCTTTCTCATAATTCTAAAAAATTAAACAGAAATTAATTTTAAAATTTTAGCTAAATAAATGATTATATTTTTATCAAAGTCATTTTCTCGAGGTTTCAAAAATCAATATTATTACTTGTTCATTAAATTTAATAAAATTAACATTTTTACAACTCTTATTATCAAAGAATATAAATACTTTACAAAAATTAAGTGCATTATTGTAAATATATATTTATTTATCAAAAACCATTGAAATTTATTTAAATAACAATATTCCTCTTCAAACATCTAAATTTAATAACTAGTTTATAATGGTCATATTTAAATAATAATATTTATAGTATATAATGATTTATTAAAATTTTATGGTTTGTTTAACCCAATATATGGACGAAATTACATTAATTTTAAATAAAAATAATAAAATATAATATTTTTACATTATAACCCCTTTAAATATATTTTTTATTCATAATTTTACATTTTTTTCAAAAATCAAGGGATTAATATTGTAAAATTCCTTCATCGCAATCCCACATCATAAAAACTATCAATAAAACATCCTCTTGAAAATAAGGAAAATATTTTAAAAAATGCCATCCCAAAAATAGGTTCCAAAATATTATTACATTGATGGGAATTAAAAATATGAATATTGAAGAAGAAAATAATACACATGTACTATTATAGAGTGATAAAGATCATCATTTAGATAATGCTAATTTCTGTAATTCTATAAATCTATGATAGGCAGAATGACCTTTGGTTCCACAGAAATGAATGTACAAGGAAAACAAATTTTCCTCAAGATATTTTTACAAAATTTTAGGTTATTATTAACATAAAAATTGATAACATGATAAAATATACTTAATTTATTTTTTTCCATTGCAAAATCAAAATCTCATATTTTGGTTGTGTTTAAATCAATTTCTACTTCATATCTCTTTCCATGTAGTAAAGGTAATTTTTTTATTCTTAAAGCACTAAATGATTTTAATATCTATAAAATAAAGATAATCCATTTCTTATATCTATCGGTATCATAAAAATAAAAAAAAATTAGCATATTCTATATAATTTGAATAAATAATCATATAGTGAAATATTATATTAATCTCTAACGATCAACTAAAACCATTCAAAAAATGATTAACCTTATAACTCATCCAAAAATAATGAATTTATAATGAAGTTACCTAAATATTAATGAATAATAATAATACATATATACTAAAATAATTAATAATTTCACATATGAAATATTTGAATACTTTTGTTCCATATTCCCCTAAAACATCTTAACAACATGAATTAAAAAAAAAATCTCAATGAATAAATGCAAGCTTCCTCATTACATAATTAAAATATTATTTTTAGATTTAATCCTCAAACCCATAAATGGTTTTAATTTAATAAATTATATCATATACCAATTTGTTATCAATTCATTAATTTGTTCCTAGGTAATGAATACTATCAAAATTCCCTTATCCAAATAAATAACATCATTATCTGTATATCATTTTCTCAACATTAGGAATATACTATGGGTAATATATACCTTAATAATGTGTTTTTTTATAAAATATAATATTTTAAGTAAATATTATTTATATTTTATTTCTATCACTATTAATAACCTTTTAACCATAATGAAAATCCACTATAGACAATTCCTTATACATTTCATTTTTCTTAAATTCAAATATACAAACACAATAGTAATTATACATGATTATTAAACTATTATATAGTCATCAAATTATTATTACTTAAAATATCCTTCCTTTAATATGTGATTTATAGTATCTACATCATAAATATATGAACATTTACATGTACCACAATGCAGATCATTTTCTTGAGAATCCCTATAGAACATAAATTTGTATAATACATATACTATAAACATTGTTACATTTTACAATTAATGATTCCTTGGAGAAAACATTATTTTCATTCATTTTGTTAACAATACTTTTCATTTTTCCTTAGAAATCTATTACTCTATGACCATGTTGTACTCACCTAAAACCAATTCATGTTACTTTAAGACATTCCCCTGATTTCTTCTTCAAAAATTCATGCAATTTAGAAAACGGAATCTTCTTTCCTCCTCCATATCCACCACATGAACTCCCAATAAAATATACACTTATCCTATTAGTGATTTCATGTGACATTTATGGTGAATTTTGTTAAAAAATAATGATAACTCATTAGGAATAATCAAAATATCATTTAGACTAGTCATCCACATATTTGGTTATTCATAATCACATTGTCTATAAAATTCATCTTTAACCCAAATCATTATAGATCCCACCATCTTATAGACCAAAAGTCAAAGTTTTATAAATAATAAAAAAATGAAAAACCATAAAAACAAGAAATGTCAATTATATGATATCTAAATCATGAAAAAAATCAATGTAAGACACCTTATCTTAGAACCTTATCATTAATAGTAATAATATTTCCAAATCCTTCATGACAGATTATACAGATTGTTTGAAATTTAAAATCATATATCATGGGAGGTTCAATACCATGTTTGGATAAAGGCTCATTTTATTACACCATGTGACGAATTATTTTACCTCAATTCTTCATTTTTAGTGTAATTACTCCTAGGTATGACTGTACTAGATCCACATCTACTTGTATTTCTCAGATATGGATATAATTCCTTTAAATTCAAATTATCTATCTATCACCAATACTTTAGTAAATTTTCGGATACTTATAATTATCCATATAAATTTCCATAGTGATATCCCTAGACATATCCCAAGACATATCCCAAATCAAGTAACTAGGGATCTCACTAATGTTTTATTTCCTAGAATTTTAAATATAAATAAAACTATTCCTGCAATAACGAAAATAATGAACCACACATTCATATATAGTTATTATATATTTTTATGTAAATATTCATTTCATTGAAAAAATACACACCTTATTATTGTAATGGTTCAGTGTATTTGGAAACATCGAAATATAAATAATTGTTTCATAAGTGTGCTACATCATTTCCCACTAATTTTATTATAACTATATTCTTTCTTAGACATGTGATTCATAATACATTTTTTGATAATAAGGTATAAGGATATATAAGAATGGGTGATCTCAGATTCTCAGGAATGGTAAACAAATTAGATATCAAAATAACTTGAGAATAAGGGTATGAAACCATTACATTAAAATTTGAAAAACTATACATTTCATATCATAGATTATAAACATGTGTAATTTAAAAAATCATGTTAGTTTATAAGATATGATTGAAAGGGTAATAAAATAACATGACCTATGATATAATAACAATCACAAAAGATTGCGATTTTTTTAATACACATAATAATAGAATATCAAATGTCGTGTCTGTCAACCAAAAAATTCATAACATGTCATCATTGCAATTACCAACCATCTAATTACATAGAGAATGGGATTATCTCTTTTGTACCTTATTTTTAATTGGGATAACCTCTCTTGTAACCTTATTAATGAGTGGGATATCTTTATTTATACCCATTAATCTCATATAACATTAATCATTACACAATTTATGACAGAAAAATATAGGTACCACCCATCACATAAACCATACATTTGTATAATACTAGACCACACAAGAATCCCCATATCATAAAACAAAAATATAAATGGGTTTCATGATGATTCCATCATAGAAAATATCATGGAACATTAATGAGTTCTATAAAAATTTTATCATTTAATTATAGAAAACATGGTGGTAAAGAAATGTGTTTCATAAACAATTCATCAGTACATCGTACCATTTCCCATGGTAATGGACTAGGTTTTATAAAAAAAATCTATCATTTTCAAAAACCATATATATAATTAATAATTATGGAATCATTTGAATCATAAATCCTTTTAATATTATAAAATATCAAAGCATTTCTTTTTAGACTGAAAAGGACATTCCAAGTAAAATCACTTTGATCAATTCATGATGGAAAGCAAAAATACTTCGAAAATAACCTTTTTAGAAATATAAATTCATATAATATTGTTTCAGTTAATTTTAATTTAATATTTATAAAGGTATATTTAAAACATAGAGTGGTCATGATAGTGGGAATTTATGTTTAGGCTATACATGTTGATGAAATGATTGCGTTTTTATTTTTAGGAGAAATCAAAACAATAATTATTTTTAAAGTGAATTGAATATTAAATTTAAATCAATTTCAAAATCAAAAAATTAATTTCATTAATCATATAAGAGAATTACAACCATCTTCAAAACATTATTTCAGAAAACATGAAAATATAATAATAATTATTTTCGACCGAAGAGATAAATATAATAGATGATTATTAACAACATTCTTTTAACTATTAAATACATTATAAGGGTAAAAAAATTAATGAAACCAATGTATTTTTATGATATATTAATAGTAAAAGAAAATAACAGAGTTTCATTGGATATAGGCCCTAATATTTTATAATCGTTCACATGATAAAAAAAATCCCTATAAACAAAGAGATTATGACATAAATGATTTACCACATTGGTATCATTTAAACACTTTTCCCAATGAGATAGATAAAATTATATGTATAATTAGAACCCATAATTTAATGATAATAATAATAAAATAAATTTATTGGATCTATGTATATAATATAAATGAAATGATTGTTGAATATCTTATGTGTCCAAGAGAAAAAAAAGTAAAAGATAAATCCCATACCAAATTGGAAACTACTAAATAATAAGAAGAATTAAATAAATTCATAAAATTAAAAATTAAATTTCATTAAAATAATGATATTCATGATATAAATTGTCAAAATTTTTTCCTAAAACCTCCTAAATTAGGATAAGTTCATCACATATCATATGTCCCAAAGATGTAAATTTGAGACAAAATATCTTACCTTAAGTATAAACATCCATCATACAATGTAATAACTCCTATAAAATAAATATAGGATTATTATAAATATATTATATAACCATAAATGTATATATATATATATATCTATTATATACCATATATGATTTACGTATAACTTCTATTACCAATTTCTTAACCATTCCTTGTAAAAATTGTGTTTTGGGAATAACTCATTTGTTTTTCATATGTATTTTGATTTGGTAATACGAGTACATTTACATTAATCATGGTTAAATCATATAAATAATTTATCTGTGATATAAATATAAAATATATTTTTAATATATTTTTAATTATAGTAATCCATTAAATATTGTGATTGAAAATGAAATGCTCCATTCATATATATGATAGGTCGAACATATGCATGGACATCTTTTCTGTTATATCAGTGGATGAAATCGAAGAAATTTTAATAATATAATTACCTTAAAAAATATTTTTCATTATATATATATATCTTATGAATTCTGTAAACATTTAATTTTTACTCTATATGTAATTGTATTTAAAGAATGGATCACAACACTTTGTGTGGGTGTGATCCTCCGTACACATGAGTGATGTTATCATATCACCATTAAACAAAATTAAGTAGGAATATGTGATATTATAATTCAACAATTATAATTATTTCAAGAAATTAATATAAATATTTAAATAAGTTATTATATCAAACAGTTGAAGGTGTTGATGGACAACTAATTACATCGGTTCATGAGGTGTTCATTTGTCGTACAAAGGATTGATGGTATTGTTTTCATTTTGATGGAAGAAGAGATATATAGATGTTTCTCTAGATGAATAATAAATTTTCATTATATTTCAGATACTTTTTTTATTATATTGGAATTAAATTAAATTATATTAATATTGTAAAAGGATGAATAAAAATAAATATCTTAGTGAAGTGTATTTTCTTCTCATAGAACAATATTTTTAGTGTATTTTATCAAGGACCCTGGGGATGTAATTTTGGAAAAATGAGAAACTATTTAAGATGGATAAGGTTGTTTGGGGGATATTTTTCCATTTTTTGGAAATCCAAATAGAATAGGTTATGTGAACAATTGAGCGAAGGATATGGCCTTTTTTACTAGAGGTTGAGTTCCATTTTTGAAAATATAGAACACTATTCAATAATGGGAAGTAAATATAACAAAAATTCCTACAATTTTTTCTAATTAATCTATTAAATATATTATGTTGTCTATATACACCTCTAGAACACAAAAACACATGTTTCAAACATGTTGTTCTTTAGGAAAATTGTTTCATTACATAACTCATTTTAGTATTCTATATGGTAATTAAAAATTCCATCTAGGTAATCCATCATTATGAATAGAAATAAAATGATCGAGAGTACATAATTTGAACATCATAGTTCAAAATATAAATCTCAACTTATAAAATAAAAAATATTTTTGTGTGGAAGAAAAATTATAACAAACCCTCATGAAACACAAAAAACCTTATTTTACCCTTTATTATGGAAATAATTTGATTTCTATTTTGGGGAAAGTATCAGGGTTATTAAAGGTATAATCTTCCATTAATGCACTATGTTTTATTTTAATATAAATATGATAATATTTTGGAAGATTATGGGTTCTCTAGAACTTTTAAATCATTAATTAAAATTTTATTTAATATAAATTACAATAATGTTAGTTTTGACACTATTAATTTAATTTTACATTAAAAAATGATTGAAAAGTAAAAAATTTGAATACATAATTTTACATCATGTACATAATGTTATATTTTTATAAAAAATAATTCAATATAATAATTTTATCATTTTTAGAATCATTTATTTTATTTTTATACTTTAAAATAATTTCATTATCTGAGTTACTGGATAATTTAAGAAATTTTATATATATACACTAAAAAATTATAATATTTTCCGTCATTAAAATAATTTTATTATTATAAAAAATATAACATATAATCATTCACATCTTACTTTTTTTACTATATTAACAGATAATTGAAAATTAAATTAAGTTGGTGACATTTTGTCCTTATTCTTTACGTAAATTATTACATTGGTCACATTAATGGAACAATGTCCCAAATTGACATAAAAATATATATAATATGGTAATAATGGAATAATTATGGACATGAAATAGTAATTTTCATTTTTTGGTCATTTTAACACTTATACTTTAAGTTTAACACCTTGGAAAACCAGTTAAAACCAAAATTATATTAAATATTTTTTAATTTTTTTATAATTATTTATGATAAAAATTTGTTCATCCTTATAATATAATTTTTCGTATAATTATTCAAAAAAACTAAAAAAATTAAGAAAACATTAATTGAAGTGGAAAATTTTAATTACAAATTAAATTAATAGGCACAATGAAAAATTATTTTTTAAAGAGAAAATTTTAATATGTAAAGAATGTTTTAATATAACAATACAATATAAATTTGATTCTAGTGATAATAAATGGATTAATTATTTTATAACTAAAACATTTTACATTAAAAAAATTAAATAAGATGGAACATTGCAAATTCTTTTAATGAAAATTCTATTTTTTTTATAAAAATAAATATCATTCACATTTCAAAAAAAGTCTAATGTACAAATAAAATTATGAAATATTCATCATTAAGTATTTTTTAAATTTTTATTCCATTGATGAATTTAGTTTTATCATTAGTATTTTATAAATGTTTCAATAATTATTTTTTTTATTTTTTATAAAAATAAATAAGTTTCATTTTTTAAGTAAATATATTTGGAAGCTTATAAATACATTACAAAAAATGAGTATGTATTGATATAATTATTTTTATTACATAAAGCGATTATAATTAATTTAAAATAAATTTTTCTTATTTATCCAACCAAATATTAGATCTTTGTTATAATGATCTGGTTTTAATAAGAATATCTATAGTATATTATGATTTGTTAAAACATTGTTTTTTTATAATAAAAGAGATCAGTGAGATTAAATTCATTTTGGATATAATTTCATAAAAATTTGGGTGGTTTATAGAGGTCCAAATGAAAATAAAAATTAATGACTATCTTGGTAATCTATTTGTTAAAATTATTCCTAATTCTTTAGAATTTATGGATAATATCCTTAATTTTATATGACATATGATACATTTTAAAATGAATTTGAGTGACCAGATTCTGTATGACATTTAAATGGTGATAATTCTAGGATGATCCCACATATTCCATGAAATTGAGAATGTATTGGGAAGGATAAGATGAGTTATTTGACCCCATGGAAAATATAATGATTGGGAGTATCAGGATGAGTGATCCAATTATAAAGGAATATCAAGATGAGTTATAGGATTACATGTAATCAATGATAGCTTAGAAATTATATATTGGGTTCTTGAATTATGTGAGATGACTTAAGAATAAGGAATATCAAGATGATATCTTATATTCGATAGGAATTTCATGTTGAGCATCTAGATTCAATGAGATATGTGATAAAATGTCAATATTTAGATAAGGGCTCAGATTCTATATGATACATCTTGATATTTTTTAATTTTATTATAAATATATATATTCCATATAATTTTTTATTGAGGTGTAGTCATTGAGAAATTTTTAGAGACACCCTGACACAAACAGAAAAATGTATTTTTGATTAGTGTCACAATCCTTGGGATTAGCATTGGTATTTCCCACCATAGGTGTAATTAGGACTGGGGGGTATTGATGGCTGTTTTTCATTTTTTATGAATTATTTAATATACTTTTACTTTTTATCTTGAGCACATTTTTATAAAATATAATCTTAGTCTTGTTATTTTAGAGACAACATTGGTTATAGAGTAATTAGTGGTACTCACAGCCTTCTTGGGGATCCATTGCACGTATGACCAGAGAAGAAACTACTGCTATAATGGTTTTATGTTCTTGGAAAGGTTTGAAATCATGTTTGCTACCTTTCTAGGTTTGAATTGGGTTATCAGACCAAAAAAGACTCAGGACTAGTTGTAGTATATCAGTTAACTCATGTTTTGTCAATTTTCTATTTTTACGACCTATATAATATTCATAGTGGGATATCTAGTGTAATTTTCCCCAATTTGGAACTCTCACATATGGTTGGAATAGGTTGGTCATTAGACCTCATGAAAACCTCCCCATATTATATAGTATGATGACTAGTAGTGGGGGTGTAATGTTTATAGTGGAGAATCTATAACCCACTGAATAAACAAAGCATTAGAAAAAATCCTAATAAAATAAAAATAATAAACATGGTATTCCCAAAAGAGAGGAAAATAATAAAATATGACGGAATAAACTATTAAAATAATGGTACAATGTAATTATTTATTGGAATTTAACCAAATTTCCTTCTAGAACAATATAAGGATGACTAGAGGACTCAAAAACTCAGTCTCGAACACCATGTAGGCCCCATCTCCAAACAATATCCCAATAGAAAACAACATATCAATATCAAGTTCCTTTCCACTTTTCCAAACAATTATCAATGAAATCTTCTCGAGTTTCAAACGTTGGAATGAATAAGGTGTGAGTATTACCCAGTAGGTTGACACCACCGTGTCCAAAAAAACTAGTTTGATAAGATGCTTTTGAAGAAATTGATAATCTTTGGTATTAATTTATTAACAAATTAATAAAATACAACAAAAACCATTTTTGTATCTATTCTAGAATATATTTGAACATGTATTACTACCATACAAACCAAAAACATAAAATCAAGTACTATAACCTCATTCATCACCATGCTAGAATATCTCAAAGCATTTCATATGACCATGCCAACTACAATCATATACACATGTTATAGTCACAACAATCTAGGTCAATGTGTTACAAGCATTATATAATGGCAATGGGAATATCCCACTCTATCTAAGGATTATATCATAGGATAGGCTGACCCACTAACTATTATAATTAAATAATATACGTGTGCATGTTCCTGGGCATATCAAATTATATAAGCATCTCCTCATGGAACACAATTCCTATAATTTATAATGGATATCACAATATCACATCCCAATTATCAATGGTTAATTATGATAATTACCATTCATACGTCATATTACATAAGTAATTTAATTCACTATTGATTTACAATTATATAAATATGAATTAAGCCGCAATTTAGGAATTCTATAACAACAAATCACCCTAGGTCATGTGTCATACGAAACATTCTTGAAGTCATTTTCCAATTGAAAATCCATCTAAATCAAACAGAATTCAATGAATAATATCATTCAATTATTTAATTAATTTGGGCACATTTAACAATGGTGAAATAAAAAAATTCCAAAAACATGAAAATAATAAAAAATTGGGTTTGGATTTAGACTGCCTACCTACAATTAACAATCTAACAAATATTTCAATAGGAAAAACCCTTGTGGAAGAAGGTTTGGATGATTTCAAAAATGATCCTAGATCAAAATTGCTGAAGATCAAAACCAACAATGTAATCAGAAAATGTATTTCACCATAACTATTAGAGAGCCATAGATGATAAAGAAGTAACCTAATCAAAGATACTTACCAGGGATTGAATACATAAAATGAATGTTTGTAAGAGATATTTGGACTCAAAAATCTTATGTAGACTGACCCAGTTTTAAGAAAAGTGATTATATAGCTGAAAAATATTATAATTGTACCATAGAACATGATTAAAACAGTAGGTTTTTGAGGTTCTGTGTATTGAACCAGATGAAAACATGAAGGAAATTAAATTTTTACATTAACTAGACAGGTCAGTTTTAAAACTGATCATCATAAAAAAGAACTTCCGATAGTCAACATTGCGGCATTGATAGAATAAAAATATTAAGATTATTTTAATGATATGCGTGTTTTCTTATTTTCAAAATATGAAGTAACTCTCAAATAGTGCATCGTATGAGATATCTAATACAGCTGGTAGGTCCAGAATGTCAGGATTACCCTGGGTAGAGTATAACCATGATTCGCATATGTTGTTTCTCACCATCTCACATGATAATTCTATCATTATTTTTACTTAATAAATTATTGTGATTTTTAAATAATAAATATTTTTTCACAAATGGTGCATCAAATGAGAAATATAAGACCACCAATAGTTTCAGGATGTGGTTTTTACCCTAGGCAGGGTATAACTTTAAGGAACCAGCCTTAAAACATTACATAATCTTGAATTAAATGAATAATTCACATTGAGGATCTTTTCAGGTTAAGATTTTTAGAGAATTAGGGCATAACTATTACATATCAAAGATTAAAAGGTCGACACATCTACTCAGTTTCGATTTTTTTCACAAAATATAAACTCTTGAACGAAAGAGTCATGTCTAGTTCCATGTTTTAGACATCATGACCATTCCTTGATGTGATCCTTGACCGTATACCACTTTAAGTCATGTGGAAAACATTTCAAAATCATGGGATGAGCATAAAAAGCTAAGTAAGGGTTATAACAATATTGAAAGAAAACATTATTCCATGTATACATACAAATCGATGAAATCATACTTTACTCATAAAACATAAGCACTATAATATACCTCATTTAATCATAAGCTTTATGCATAACTCAATAGAAATCATAAGACATAACGGTAACTTTAGGCATTCATAACATTCTTACGCAGGGAGTAACCCTCATGGTTACGTTTGGAATACCCATCATAGTATATTCCCTAAATCTTTTCGGATAAACCATAGAGTTTAATTCCTTCACATTACCCAATGCATGGGAGAGCTATATCGGGCTCACCTGCCCTTAGTTTATCACGGAACCACCCTATTTCATAAACATTGCCCAAGAACCATAAAAAAATAATAACACTTAAAACATGCATAAAAGAAACATAAAATTTTCACATTTCAATCACAAGAGATCACATCATGATATTATCATAAATAAAAACATCTAATAGAATCATTAAAACTCTATGAGAGAAAAATTCCTTTATACTTTGAAAATATTAAAAGTAGACATTTAAAAGGTATTTTAGAGTCAAAGTGGCCCATAACACTTAGAAACATTTGAAAGGGTTTTAAAACATTCATGTCCATATAAATAAATCCTTAAAACCATTTTTAAAACATGGAAATGGATGATAAATGTTTAAAATAATAAATCATTAAAACCATTTAAAACAATGTCTTAATAAAAGAGTCATTTTCCATTTAGAGCATTTAAATTATAAGCCACATGAATGTAGACCATTTTCAAAACATTTAAATGACATTAGTATACACATAATATGGATATGTAATGTCAAAGAGGATGTATATACACATTATAAAAGAATAAAAGTTCATATCATTAGGAAATGTCTCATTGTGATGAAATTGAGGTTTAATCCCAATCAAGGATCTTTCCATTAGTGCAAGGATAAATAAATGATATAATTATGTGTGAAAAATATAAATATAATAAATATAAGTGGATACTCAGTGTAAAACAATCAGATGTCATCCACACATATTCATAGCATGACATAATCAATAAGTAGAGGTTTAACCCAAAGAATTGGAATTGGGTTAAGAAGTACCCTTGCAAAAATTTGATATCCTAATGGCATCACATAAAATTTTAGAAAAATATTTGATGAAAGAGATAAAGGGTATCTCATCACTTCGACATAAAATTTACAGCAATAAGTATATATAAGAACATATCCCAATATAAGAATATGTAATTTAAAATACAAAACAAAAAGATGTCTTTTAAAAATAGGAGGGAGAAAGGTTCCCTTTCCGACTTGGGTAACTTTCGAAACGTACACCCCATGAAAGAAGGAATATAAAACATTGATTTAAATACTCATAAACGAAATTATATTACACAAATAGTATAATAATGGTCAGTACATACACAACTCAAAGTAAATGGTGGAAAATGTATCATAAATCTCACAGGAATTAATGTGAGATGAAAAATCCCTTACGAAAACTCAGCAGCCTAACGTCGCCACATAAAACTTCCAAAAATGGATTTATGAGATCAAATAGGGATTCTAATAATTTGGAAATAAAAATTACATAATGAGGTATATAAAATAACATACCCATACAGAAGAAAGATGAACTTAAATGAAATGACATAAAAGAGAGTATTTAAGAAGAAACAGAGAGGTATGATCCCTTACCTCATGTCTGACTTGTCTTGTTCATTTCTTTATATTCCTTAATAAAAAACTAGAGTTATTTTCTACTTTATTAAGAACCTTTTTCAATTTCATTATTTCTTTTATATCACTGATTAAAATGTTATGAACATTATGTAATTATTTAAGTTAATAACAATCGTTTTGTCGATCATTGGTACTTAAGTCAAAAAATAAACATCTTATAATTACAAGTTGTTCATGTGGTAGAATATTAATTTTATCCTGAGTTATATTCATGATTTAGATAACATATATATCATATATATCCATTATATACATTTATATATAATATTACCTAACATTTTGATGTAGGAAATGAAATGCACCGTTCCTAGAGATGGTAAGCCGTACGTACGCATGAACGCTACTTTCATTTCTATTTCATATTAAATTGAATAAAAAATATATGAGATATATATATATTTTTTAATTGAATTATAATATATATGTTATATAGGTCACATAAGTTCATTAATTTCATTCTTTATACACTCCATGTATTGCATGAATGAGTCACATCACTTGAGGGGGCGATAGTCCACACTTCCTCAAATGAAATTATCACATTTGCACAACATGAAAAGCATAAAGGTATGTTTTAAATTTAAAATACAGGGTAATATAGAGAAACTAAATATAATATATATCATAAATAAATATAGTTCCATCATAATGGCAACCATGATAGGTGGTAGGAGAAGATAGAACAATCATCTTTTCGTGAGGCAATAATTCGCCATCCACAGAAACAGTATGTCAATTAACCATTAGACGAAGGTGTGTGTAATTGTAGCTAGAATAATTCTCATTAAAATATCCTAATATATTTTATATTCTGGTTTTGTTACAAAAGAAATGATTAAAAATATTTCATGAGGCTGTGGAAGTAAAATAAACCAAATAACATAAGAGAGGACGTTACCTTTAAATCGGGTAACTCACTTTGGTTTCAACCAAAAGGGTTTCTTGAAGATTTTTTTCCATAGGTAAGGATTCTAGGATAAATATTGGGATGTGGAGAGATAAAATGAGTAGATTTTAGCCAAGCCAATGGCTTGAGAGGTGTGGGTAAGGAGGTAGAGGTGGGGGCCTTTTATAAGAGGGGGGAGGGGAACTCTTGGAATGTCTTGAAAAGATACTTTATTATAAAATGACTTTAAGATATCAAGGTACCAAAATTATATATTTAGATGGTATGTTGATAAGGTTTCTAAATCCTCCCATCCAAAAGGTTTTTTTACAAATTTATGTCTTATATTTTACCTTATCTTCTCATTTTATTTAAATCGTTCATTAATGAGGCAATCACTACATCTTCATGGTGTCATAAATAAATTATTTTATTTAATTTCAAAAATGTATAAAAAAATATCATTATGTAGGAATTGTTTTAGATTTATAATAAATATTTGTAGTTAAAAATTGGCTTGTATAACCCCATGTAAAAATTGTTTTAGTAAAACAATACATGTTTGTGACATTTTTATTTTAACTTTAAATAAAATTTTATTAATGTCATATTCCTACCAAAGTGGATTCATAGGGTCACCATGTTTACCCATGGATTTTATTGGTCGACCATGACTCATCAAATGAGGGTAGGACATGTTTCATGGTCATTTCATATTATTATAACATTATCTTAACCATAAATTACACTAATTACCTTTAATCACGATTAATAAAACATAAAAGTTACTATTCACCAAAAAAATATTGTCAATCCAGTTGAACCACATTTTACATCCTAAGGAAAACCATGTATGTATGATTTTTTCAATTCAAATCATTAAATTTTTAATGTTTCATTTAAACGAAAAATCATTTTTGTAACTACCACTTAGTGGTTTCACTATTCATAAAAAATGTTTTTCAGAAAATACCAAAAATTCACCCTAATATATATTTGATATTCTGAATTCAAAAATAATGTGTATTTTGAAAAATTAATAACATATAAGTTTCATTAATTAATTTAATAATAAATTCCCACTGTCAAAACAAATAGCGTGTTTTTATGAAATAATAATTATTAAAAGATTAACACTAGTTTAAGTCCAATTTCAAAGTGAAATTAATTATAATGACCACTATTTAATTAAATGGTAAAAATATATTCTAATTGAACTTTAAAAACAATTAAAAAGATGGGCTAATCATATAAATAAATTATATTAAAAAGAGGATTTGAATTAAAATACAACATTTTTCACTTATTCACTAAAAATGTACCTTATCAAAAAAAACAAAAAACCAACACAATGTAAATTTTGATATCCCAATTATAAAGAATGATTGTATTTGGTCCAATATAACATATAAAATTGTCAACAAGTGGATTTAAAAAGGTTTCTCCATCAAAAAGTGGTTAATTGAACATTTAAAAAATATCAGAATATTTACGATTAAAATTGAATTCATTCACATTTGAAGCCTCTAACATTTTATGGATAAAAGAAAAAAAATTTGACAAACTTATATAATAATTTGGTAGTTATTTCTTTTCATTCGCGCCATTACAATGGCTAGGCATTAACTACCATTTAGAATAATATTATTTTATTATTAGAGTGCAACGTGAGATTTCCAAGAAACTCGTTGTTGCGTATTGGGTACACCATCGAGTATAGCATTCCATTTAAATTAATATTAAAATTTTATTCACAAATATGGATAAATATAAATATGTCATATCCTTTATTTACCTTGGTTGTTACATCCTTCCGGTTTTTGGGAATTACGTCCTCGCAATTTTTAAATTGGGCTTAGAAACATCATTCAAAGTCCCAAATCAGAAAAGGAGTCAGTAAAACTATCAATTTAAAATAAATAAAGAAAAGTACAAAGGTCACTCGAGTTAACCCATACAAGGATTCCCGGAAAACATGGATATGGAAGAGAAAACAAAGGTTCATGTTCTGATGGAGAGTGATAGAAAACATTTTTAGGAGAATGTTAACCACCCCAAAATCACAAACTTGTGATGGGTTAAACGGTATTTGATTCCCTAGTAAGAAAAGTAAACAGACAAATTTTTTTTAAATTACATTTTATTGAGGAATTTATTTATGTGCTTAACTAAAACATATGGAAACATACTTACTTGTCATGTTGACTTTCAACTTTTCCTATATTTCTTACACAAACTCATATTTTCTCCAATAGATGAGTATTTAGGATAACTTTTTCACATTAATAGCACTATATTCAACTTCTAGAGAGTCACCTAATCCACAAAATAGAACTATATACTTCCCATGTATTTAGACCAAAACCAAAACCAAAACCAAAAACGTTAGTACATTATCAGATAATACCCAAAAAATTATAATCCTTTATAAAAAATTCTATTCTTAATCTCCACATTTTATCAAACAATACCCAAAGTTCAACAAAGTCCATTAAATTAACATTTCTCCATAAAATTATTAAAAGTAATTAAAACTATGATTGAAACCCAAATCTATGAAGGATTTAATCACATTGTCTTCCAAGATAAACCTTAACATTGATCTCCAAATAATATCTATTACTCCTAAAGTCTCATACTGAAAAGTAATTAACCTAATCACATATCCTCAATGATAGGTTAATAATTTCCAATGATAAACCAAAATCAAATTATTATAGATTCATAAGATCATCTAACTGAAAATAATTTGTCATACTAACCAGGGACTTCACATAGTCATGTGGTAGGCGATAAATACCAATCACACTTTGGTTGGGGGTTCAATTCCCGCAGCTTCCTCCGACGCGAGAGGTTGTCACACGGTCTACGTGTTGTCCTTTTTCCAAAAATACATAATTCTTATAACATTCCCCAAAAAGTGATAAAATCATCAAAAATACCCATAACATAATTTATGCTCAAGTTTATCTCATGTCATCCATATTCCATCATAAGATATAGTAACCCATAATTAACTCAAAATTAAAGATCATATAAAGCTTAATGGTTACCTTTATAATTATTACCAGAACATCCACATCGATTTGGTTCTCTCGTACATGATGCATTAGAGAACTCACCAAGTTTCAAGTGGATGATCATGACTCTAGATAGTTGGTTTAGAATAACCAAAAGAATTATCATTGAATCCCACATTTCATCGAGTCACTTAATCAGAGAACCACCACAGTTTCCTTCAAACCCATTATCACTTTGGTTCCATCAAGACCCATCAATTTACTAAAACCAAAAAGGATAGTGTGAGTATATCAACAAAATCATAATGTATTAAAGAAGAAGAGAAACAATAAGATATAATTATCCAAGTTATCTCAAACTCATTCCAACTTTTATAAATAACAGTGACTCTATCTAATATAATAACCATTGTGGTTATACAAAACATTTCACTTATGCTTAAACATCACTATAACCTCTAATGTTATCTAAATCTACCTTTGATACCAACTATAAGGACCCAGTCTTAAAACAATACAAAATATTTAATTAAATGGATAATTCACATTAAGGATCTTTTCAGGATTAGAGTTTTAGAGATTTAGGACATAACTATTACATCTCAAAGATTTCAAGGTAGACACATCTATTCAGTTTTCATTTTTTTCACAAAATATAAACTCATGAACAAAATAGTCATGTCTAGTTCCATGTTTTATGTAACGCCCCGACCCCAGTTACCCAGAGTCGGTGCATTATTACATAACATTGGCATGATCACAAGAAAGATCAAATCTCGAAAGACCGATTGGTTTAGTAGCCTTGGAAACACTAGATATATTCATTAGTTTTACATTACATCATAAAATGAAAAACTACTACAACAACATAATGTTTCCACAGTCCACACTATAATCCCCTCATAATATCCCTGAGGGTCATTCATAACTTACATCTTCACATCCTGGGAAAAATAAAACATAGAAAATGGGTGAGCTCAAATGCCCAGTAAGGATAACAATATAGCGGAACATTCAAAAATAAGCATAAACATTTAAGGTAATGAATTACTAAAACAAAAGCCTTTTAAACTTGAATTTCAACATTTTATGGCAAAAGTAAAATGAAATAATTCCATTTACTTATTCACATGGATATTCTACTAATCGAATAATCAAATGAAAAAATCAATAACCACTTTCATAATGTTGGAATGCATAATGCCAGACTATCATAACCACATAGTCAAGGCCTCGTGCCAAGACTACAAATAAGATTTTGCCAAGGCCTTGTGCCAAGACACTAGTTTGTCTCATGAGACCTACCGATGCATCGAGGAGCTATAGCAGGCTCCACCCGTCACTTACTATGTCCAATGCATTCCCATATGAAAAGGTTTAAACATAACATAAACAATCGTATTAAAACTAGCATACGAAATGTCAATAATTTCACCATAAACTATGAATGGTATAAAAATAGCACATCCACAGTAAAACATATCACAAAAACATCAATACAATATAGATGTTTTGTATCATAATAAATCATCTTCAAATAATCTTAAAATCCATCAAAGGATGTTGACATAGATGAAATCAAAATTCTTTCTAAAGAAATATCTCCTATTATTTTGAAATCATTTAAGATCCATATAAAATAAAACATTTTCTTTGAAAATATTTTTATAAGCTTTTAAGGGAAGCTTTGAAGATTTTATAACGGCGGAAAATAGCCGCACCCGCCGTATAAGTTAAAAAAACATTCTTACCTTAATTCTGTCGAAAAGGTTAAAAAGGACCTTGTTTTGAAAATGACCGAAAGATTCCTTTATAAACAACTTATAAAAGTAAAAAAGGGTATAAATGACTTTAACTCATATTATAGTAAATAGTAAAAATGTTTTGAAATACATTTTTAAGAAACATGGATGTGGATGATAAAGAGATCCCAGTAGATTATTACGTATAAACAACCTCGGATAATGAAGAGATTGTGAAATAACCATTACCTTGTACTTTTCCTTGGTTGGGGTAGGTTAACCTCCTGTATAATGGTGAAATAATTGTTATTAAATTATACAAGAATCATATATATTAATATAATATCATATATGATCTTTTAATATTGATTTGATAATAATATCTTAGTATTATCGTGGTTTCGGGTGTTAACTTACTCATTTTCTTTTATATGTTTTGTTACATAAGTCATGTTTGTTGTATCTTATTCATATCCAGAATGATATCAAGTCCTTAAACATCATTTTTAAATCATAAAATGATAATTATACTTGAATGGATACGATGGAGAATGAATCTCATCGCGTTCGTGGAGACGGTAGTCCGTACGTACACACGAGCGACAATATCATTCTTTTGATATTAGAATAATATATAAATTTATGGTATATCATATATACAGAATCATTAACATGTTATATTTATTATTTACATGAGTTACACATCATTATTATACCCATCCAAATAATAATATATTGAATAACAATTACACCACGACGTGGAGATGGTAAGTCGTACGTACGCACATATGGTGACATGTTATTCAAAGGGTGGATAGAATACTGAATATGGTTGTACCATATTTATAATAACATCACAGTATATGTGAGATACTGGAGTTATTATTTTAGAATGGTAAGAACAAAGGAAGAAGAAGTGGAAGAAGAAATGAACTTGGAGAAGGGTGGTGAAATCATTACCTCTTCTTCGGGTTCTTCCTTTTGATTTGATCAAAAGGGATCCTTAGGTTGGCTTTCTGATCAAACTAAGGACTCTAGGTTGTAGTGAGGGATGTTGGGAGAGTATTTGGGCAGATTTTGGCCGAACCAAAAGTCTTTGAAGGTATGAAGAAATGAGAAGGAGGAGTGCCCTTTTATAAGAGGGGTGAGGGGCACCTTTGGAAAATCTAGAAATATTAATTTATAATAAATTCAAATTCGGTTTCTAATGGCTCCAAAGTTGACTATTAAAAGTTTAAGGTGGTTCTAGGTCGAAAACCACTCAACCAATAGAATTTAGACAGGTTTGGGTACTTATATTAACCTTATCTTCAAGTATTAACTCTAAGTTAATTAGTTTCACTTTTACAATGTCTCTTTGTATTTTTATATAATACGGTTAATAAACATACTATATACATCCAAACGACCCTCAAGTGGTCCATTAATGACGAAACTATCATGATATAAGTCTCTTGGCCGAACCTTAGATTTTTAGGAATTTAATATCAATTAATAATATAATATTTGTTTTAAGAACTCTTTTATGTCAATTTTGACACTATTCAATAGTTGATTTTTGTGAAACTCATAACAGATTGATTACTACGAACAAAGTAAATTAAATCAATCCTAATATATCATATTATCCTATAAAATTATTTTAATTCATTAAAAGTTTCATATTATTTTTATTTGGGTATTTATAATATCAATTATTTTAATTTTTCACTATTATAGTAATTACTGCATCATCATTGTGTCATAAATAAAATAAATTATTTAATGTCTAAAAATTATAAATAAAATATCATTATGTAGGAAATCTTTTTATCTTTCTAATTAATATTTATAATCTAAAATCCAACATATATAACCCTATGTAACAATTGTTTTTCTAAAAGATATATGCTTGTGTCATTTTTGTATTCATTTTAACTTAATTAAAATAAAGTGTCATTATCACTTACAAGTGGATCCATGGGGTCCCAAAATAGACCCAAATATTCCCATGGTCGACCATGTATCAACCAATAGGGTTAAGACACGTTTTAGGGTAATTTAGTATTATTATAATATTATTTTTTTAACCCTTATTTACCGGATTTACCCTTAACCATGGTAAATAAAATATTTACCGCAGTAATTATTCAAAATGTCTTAAAAATAAAAGTTACCTATTTACACAATTTGAACATCCTGATTCCAAATATGGAATACATTTTTCTAAATTCAAAACATAGAAGTGGCAGAAATTAATTTAAAATTAATTCCCGCTGTCAAAACAAAAAGCGTGTTTTTAAGAGATAATAACTATCAAAAGATTGACACTCGTTTACGTTCGGTTTAATTGTAAAATTATGTCTAATGACCAAAATTATATTCAATGGTTCAATATATTCTAAATATACTTTAAAACCACTCAAATTCATAATTTATCACTATTAATTATTTTGATTAAAAAAGTTGTTTTTAATTAAAATTTAGTAATTTTCACTATTCATCAAAATATGAAAGTTATCCGAAAAGTACCAAAATTTCACCTTAGGATAAATTCGATATTCCGAATACAAAAATGAAGTCCATTTCAAAATATAAAATATATATAATTTCAAAATTTAGGTATTACTATTCATAACAGCTAGTTTGATCGGTTGTGGTGTGTGTTAAAACTCGAAGTTGCGTACAACACACGCTACTGTTTTATTCAAAGGAAAGTGTACCGTGGAATCTTGGGATGTTTCATTTTAAATTTTCTGATGTCTCCATTTAGTCAAAAAGTTTAAAATATTGTATTTAAAAAGCTTTCACTATCAAAAGTTGATAAAAGTGCAATACTGAAAATGAATTTGTTCTTGCATTATGACTAAGAAACTCATAATATGGATTCTAAAATTATAAGGATTATATAAAGTTTAAAATTTAGTTAATACTATTCATGACCTCTTTTAATGGCTTTTTTTTGGTAAGTCATGGTGCAATTGAACTCGGTGTTGCGTGTAGTGCAAGTTATTGAATTATTTTGAAAAAATAACACACTATGAAATCTTGGGGTGTTACATTCTCCCCTCCTTCAATAAATTGCGTCCTCGCAATTTGAAATTGTTCTTCGAAAATAAAAGGTTGAAAATAGAAAATATATTTGTGGGAAAACCCACATCGGAAATTAGGTTACTAAAATTTAGTCTTAATATGAGGAAAATAGAAATGAAAGGATCACAACCAAATTATGATCTCTATTAGGAGAACATTGGTGGTAATTAAAGACATATAATTGGAGGAAAAACGTAAATATTTATAGGTAGTGATTGAGGTCATCAATCACAAAAAAGTATAAAATTGAGGTCCTTAAAATCATCAATCTATGATGATTTGAAATACCATCGGTTCAACAAAACATAGGGTATTGGGATAACACATTTTTGACGTTTCAAAATATCTTAGTTGAAATCCCACATCGAAAAATGAATTAATGAGGCCTCTATTTTAAATAAAGAGTGGAAAGTATGAAGATTACCGAAAATAACACATACTAGGGTTCCATGTAGGAATATATGGATATGGAAGAAAAATCTAACCATCAATTATTTGATGGATAGTGGTAGAGAACATGGCTATAAAAACGCCAACAATCCTAAAGCCATAAATTAGTGATGATTTAAGGTACCATCTAGGAAAACATTTTTGTTCTAAGTTCCTTTTATTAATGTTGAGAATTTATTTATGAGATTGGCTAAGATCATAAGGAGATATAATTAATTTATAATTAGAGTTTTATCCATTAATAAATTTCTACCACAAACTCATCTTTCACTCTAAAAGATAATAGAACGTAAAAAAAATTTATTTACACTATTCGTATAGGGTTCCGAAATAAACGAATTTATGATTCATCTACATGATCTTTTAATAAAAAATACATTATTTAATCCAGGACATATCGTCGGTCATTGGTAGGTGATACACCCTTGTCGCCCTTCGGTTGCAGGTTCAAGTCTCGCGGCCTTGCCGGTCGCGACGGGTTGCCGCCCGACCTCCGGGTTGTCCTTTTATGGCAATCCAAAATAATCCAAACTAGAACTATCCAAAATACTTCTGTCCAAACTCATAGTCCAATATTTATAAGGAAGGTAAACATAATGTAGATCCTTTTTACCCCATAATAGCATATGAATTCCTTCATCATGTATTCTTTTAATACACTGAAACATCCTGAATTACCATATTCCTTATTGATTACATTCATGCTCCCTTATTCCATATAGAATGATGGATATACTTCATCAATCCACAAATGTTTTAAACCCCAACAATGATGGAATATACAAATCATTAATAATTTCCATGGTAGTCAAGAATATCCAATATAATTTATCCAAAACAATCATGTATTATTCAAAAATCACTACCTCGGTATCAGAACCATATTATGGTTTATCTTTCTCTCAACCATATATTTTCCAAAAATTTAACCTTCTATTGAGTCACTTTTCTTTGTTCCACACAATCTCAAGTCCTTAATGAAATAGTACTGCAGTACAATCCTTATATACTCCATAATTATTATAACAAGTACATTGTTGATACAACACTCAATTGACATAATCAACATAAGAATTCTAATCATTCCTCTTCATCTGTGGTAGTATCATAACTTGATTATTATCCAATATCATCATTTGCGGCATAGTCTGATGACTGGGACATAGGTTCACGTAGTGTCCAAACTCCTTGCAAATGAAGCATTGTACATTTGAAACCATTTTCTTACCCTTACAGTCACGTACTTTTTGACCTTTTCCTCCACACTTATAACAAACTCCCATTCCTTTCAGGCAAGTTCCAGGGTGTTTTTTTCCACAGTTATCACATATGGGAAAATTCTTCTTTTCCCTCTTCCCTTTATCCATCTTTCTCTCTTCCATCCTCTTCTTCTCTTGCTTCCCTTCAAAGCCATAGGACTCAGTAAACTCTTTACTTATCTTATCAACACATGATATTATTTCTTCATATGATGATAATACATGCGAGACTATTTCTCTTGTAAATTCTAGCTTATGACCATAAAATATATGATCCTTCTTTCTCTTTGTATCACGTGCATTGATAGAGTTCTCATTCCTTCTACTGGGCGCCATTTCTAAACAATGGCATACATTAGATTAGTTTATGAATAACAATACCTAATCCCAAACTTGTAAAACACATAACATAAATTAAATAGTTTATGGATATAATCCATAATCATAAAAATGTCTCATTTGAGGAAGTATATACTCATAAACCCTTCATAATGATTTGTAAAGAAAATGAGAGTTATCCTAAGCATATCCCCCGGGAGTGTCGTAACCAAGAGTGCAGAAAGGCTCGTTGTCGTGCACCAGTTCCCGTTCGAGTCTTGCTCAAAGCAGTGTTTTCGGGTTTTACCCCTAGGTACATCTGTGCCAGAGCCGCCTCTACCTGCTCGTATCCAGACAGGGATGTATTGCTTGGAAAACTCACAAAATCTCTACAATACCAAAATTCTAGGAAGTTCTTCTATACTAATCCTCAATGTTCATCTTAGGTCTACGTGCTCTAATCAGAGTTTATCTAAATCTAGCTTCCAAGGTTTGTACTAAACTTCCTCTGATACCAACTGTAACGCCCTGACCCCAGTTACCCAGAGTCGGTGCATTATTACATAACATTGGCATGATCACAAGAAGGATCAAATCTCGAAAGACCGATTGGTTTAGTAGCCTTTGAAACACTAGATATATTCATAAGTTTTACATTACATCATAAAATGAAAAACTACTACAACAATATAATGTTTCCACAGTCCACACTATAATCCCCCTCATAATATCCCTGATGGTCATTCATAACTTACATCTTCACATCCTGGGAAAAGTAAAACATAGAAAAGGGGTGAGCTCAAATGCCCAGTAAGGATAACAATATAGCGGAACATTCAAAAATAAGCATAAACATTTAAGGCAATGAATTACTAAAACAAAAGCCTTTTAAACTTGAATTTCAACATAGTATGGAAAAAGTAAAATGAAATAATTCCATTTACTTATTCACATGGATATTCTACTAATCGAATAATCACATGAAAAAATCAATAACCACTTTCATAATGTTGGAATGCATAATGCCAGACTATCATAACCACATAGTCAAGGCCTCATGCCAAGACTACAAATAAGATTTTGCCAAGGCCTTGTGCCAAGACACTAGTTTGTCTCATGAGACCTACCGATGCATCGAGGAGCTATAGCGGGCTCCACCCGTCACTTACTAAGTCCAATGCATTCCCATATGAAAAGGTTTAAACATAACATAAACATTCGTATTAAAACTAGCATACGAAATGTCAATAATTTCACCATAAACTATGAATGGTATAAAAATAGCACATCCATAGTAAAACATATCACAAAACCTTCAATACAATATAGATGTTTTGTATCATAATAAATCAACTTCAAATAATCTTAAAATCCATCAAAGGATGTTGACATAGATGAAATCAAAATTCTTTTTAAGAAATATATCCTTTTATTTTGAAATCATTTAAGATCCATATAAAATAAAACATTTTCTTTGAAAATATTCTTATAAGCTTGTAAGGGAAGCTTTGAAGATTTTATAACGGCAGAAAATAGCCGCACCCGCCATATAAGTTAAAAAAAACATTCTTACCTTAATTCTGTCGAAAAGGTTAAAAAGGACCTTGTTTTGAAAACGACCGAAAGATTCCTTTATAAACCACTTATAAAAGTCAAAAAGGGTATAAATGACTTTAACTCATATTCTAGTAAATAGTAAAAATGTTTTGAAATACATTTTTAAGAAACATGGATGTGGATGATAAAGAGATCCCAGTAGATTATTACGTATAAACAACCTCGGATAATGAAGAGATTGTGAAATAACCCTTACCTTGTACTTTTCCTTGGTTGGGGTAGGTTAACCTCCTGTATAATGGTGAAATAATTGTTATTACATTATACAAGAATCATATATATTAATATGATATCATATATGATCTTTTAATATTGATTTGATAATAATATCTTAGTATTATCGTGGTTTCGGGTGTTAACTTACTCATTTTATTTTATATGTTTTGTTACATAAGTCATGTTTGTTGTATCTTATTCATATCCAGAATGATATCAAGTCCTTAAACATCATTTTTAAATAATAAAATGATAATTATACTTGAATGGATACGATGGAGAATGAATCTCATCGCGTTCGTGGAGACGGTAGTCCGTACGTACGCACGAGCGACAATATCATTCTTTTGATATTAAAATAATATATAAATGGATGTTATATCATATATACAGAATCATTAACATGTTATATTTATTATTTACATGAGTTACACATCATTATTATACCCATCCAAATAATAATATATTGAATAACAATTACACCACGACGTGGAGATGGTAAGCCGTACGTACGCACGTATGGTGACATGTTATTCAAAGGGTGGATAGAATACTGTATATGGTTGTACCATACTTATAATAACATCACAGTATATGTGAGATACTGGAGTTATTATTTTAGAATGGTAAGAACAAAGGAAGAAGAAGTGGAAGAAGAAATGAACTTGGAGAAGGGTGGTGAAATCATTACCTCTTCTTCGGGTTCTTCCTTTTGATTTGATCAAAAGGGCTCCTTAGGTTGGATTTATGATCAAACTAAGGACTCTATGTTTTAGTGAGGGATGTTGGGAGAGTATTTGGGAAGAGTTTGGCCGAACCAAAAGTCTTTGAAGGTGTGAAGAAATGAGAAGGAGGAGTGCCCTTTTATAAGAGGGGTGAGGGGCACCTTTGGAAAATCCAGAAATATTAATTTATAATAAATTCATATTCGGTTTCTAATGGCTCCAAAGTTGACTATTCAAATTTTAAGGTGGGGCTAGGTCGAAAACCACTCAACCAATAGAATTTAGACAGGTTTCGGTACTTATATTAACCGTATCTTCAAGTATTAACTCTAAGTTAATTATTTTCACTTTTAAAATGTCTCTTTGTATTTTTATATAATATGGTTAATAAACTTACTATATACATACAAACGACCCCCAAGTGGTCCATTAATGATGCAACTATCATTATATAAGTTTCTTGGCCGAACCTTAGATTTTTAAGAATTTAATATCAATTAATAATATAATATTTGTTTTAAGAACTCTTTTATGTCAATTTTGACACTATTCAATAGTTTATTTTTGTGAAACTCATAACAGATTGATTACTTCGAAAAAAGTAAATTAAATAAATCCTAATATATCATATTATCCTATAAAATTAGTTTAATTCATTAAAAGTTTCATATTATATTTATTTGGGTATTTATAATATCAATTATTTTAATTTTTCACTATTATAGTAATTACTGCATCATCATTGTGTCATAAATAAAATAAATTATATAATGTCTAAAAATTATAAATAAAATATCATTATGTAGGAAATCGTTTTATCTTTCTAATTAATATTTATAATATAAAATCCAACATATATATCCCTATGTAACAATTGTTTTTCTAAAAGATATATGCTTGTGTCATTTTTGTATTCAATTTAACTTAATTAAAATAAAGTGGCATTATCACTTACAAGTGGATCCATGGGGTCCCAAAATAGACCCAAAGATTCCCATGGTCGACCATGTTTCAACCAATAGGGTTAAGACACGTTTTAGGGTAATTTAGTATTATTATAATATTATTTTTTTAACCCTTATTTACCGGATTTACCCTTAACCATGGTAAATAAAATATTTACCGCAGTAATTATTCAAAATGTCTTAAAAATAAAAGTTACCTATTTACACAATTTGAACATCCTGATTACAAATATGGAATCCATTTTCCTAAATTCAAAACACGGAAGTGGCAGAAATTAATTTAAAATTAATTCCCGCTGTCAAAACAAAAAGCGTGTTTTTAAGAGATAATAACTATCAAAAGATTGACACTCGTTTATGTTCGGTTTAATTGTAAAATTATGTCTAATGACCAAAATTATATTCAATGGTAAAAATATATTCTAAATATACTTTAAAACCACTCAAATTCATAATTTATCACTATTAATTATTTTGATTAAAAAAGTTGTTTTTAATTAAAATTTAGTAATTTTCACTATTCATCAAAATATGAAAGTTATCCGAAAAGTACCAAAATTTCACCTTAGGCTAAATTCGATATTCCGAATCCAAAAATGAGGTCCATTTAAAAATATAAAATATATATAATTTCAAAATTTAGGTATTACTATTCATAACAGCTAGTTTGATCGGTTGTGGTGTGTGTTAAAACTCGAAGTTGCGCACAACACACGCTACTGTTTTATTCAAAGGAAAGCGTACCGTGGAATCTTGGGATGTTTCATTTTAAATTTTTTGATGTCTCCATTTAGTCAAAAATTTTAAAATATTGTATTTAAAAAGGTTTCACTATCAAAAGTTGATAAAAGTGCAATACTGAAAATGAATCTGTTCTTGCATTATGACTAAGAAACTCATAATATGGATTCTAAAATTATAAGGATTATATAAAGTTTAAAATTTAGTTAATACTATTTATGAACTCTTTTAATGGCTTTTTTTGGGTAAGTCATGGTGCAATTGAACTCGGTGTTGCCTGTAGTGCAAATTATTGAATTATTTTGAAGAAATAACACACTATGAAATCTTGGGGTGTTACATTTTACACATCAGGACATTTACTTGGTCCCATTGTTGACTGTATTCCACTTTGATTCGTGTGGAAAACATTTCAAAAACGTGGGATGAGCATAAAAAGCTCAGTAAGGGTTATTACAATATGGAATGAAAACATTAGTCCATGTATACATACGAATTAAATAAATCATAATTTACTCATAAAACATAACCACATTAATATACCTTATTAAATCATAAGATTTATGTATAACTCAATATAAATCATAAGACATAAATGTAACTTGAGGAATTCATAACATTCTTATGTAGGGATTAACCGTCATGGTTACGTTTGGAATACCATCACAGTATATTCCCTAAATCTCTTTGGATAAAGCATAGAGTTTAACTCCTTCACATTTCCCAATGCATTGGAGAGCTATATCAGGCTCACCCGCCCTTAGTTTATCATGGAACCACCTGATTTCATAAACATTTCCCAAGAACCATTATATAATAATAACACTTAAAAATTTAATAAAAGAAACATAAAATTTCTACACTTCAATCACAGCAGATCCCATCATGATATTATCATAAATAAACACATCTAATAAAATCATTAAAACTCTATGATAGAGAAATCCCTTTATACTTTGAAAATATTAATATAAGACATTTAAAACCTATTTTAGAATCAAAGTGTCCCATACCACATCAAAACTTTTGAAAGGGTATTAAAACATTCATGTGCATATAAATAACTCCTTAAACAATTTCTAAAACATGGACATGGATGATAAATTTTTAAAAGAATAAATCATTAAAACCATTTAAAAAAAAAGTTTAATAAAAGTGTCCTTTTCCATTTTGAACATTTATATTATAAGCCACATGAAAGTAGACCATTTTAAAAACATTTAAATGACTTTAGTATAGACATAATATATATATGGAAAGTCAAAGGGGCTGTATATTCCCTTTATAAAAGAATAAAAGTGCATATAATTAAGAAATGTCTCAATGAGAAGAAATTGAGTTGTAATCCCAATCAAGGATCAAGCCATTAGAGAAAGGATAAAAAAATGACATAATTATGAGTGAAAAATATAAATATACTAAATATAAGTGGTTAATCAGTGTAAAAAAATCATATTTCATCCACACATATTCATTGAATGGAATAATCAAGAAGTATAGGTTTAACCTAATGAATTGGAATTGGGTTAAGAAGTTCCCTTGAAAAAATTCGATAGCCTAACGATGTCAAATAAAATTTTAGAAAAAGAGTTGATGAGAGAAATAGAGGGTATATAATCACATGGAAATAAACTTTATAGAAATAAGGATATATAAGAACATATCCCAACATAAGAAGTTGTAATTTAAAATAAAAAACAAAAATAAGTATTTTAAAAATAGGAGGGTGAAAGGTTCCCTTACCAGCTTGGGTAACTTTCGAGACGTACACCCAATAAAATAAGCACTATTAAACATTGATGTAAATACTCATAAATGTAATTATATTACACAAAGTTTATAATAATCGGCAGTACATACACAACTCAAAGGAAATGGTGGAAAATTTAAAATAAATCTAACGGGAATAAAAGTGAGATGAAAAATCCATTACGAAAACTAAACAACCTAATGGTGTAACACCCCAGGTAAATAAAGAATATGAAATTTTTATATTTATCCATATTTGTGAATAAAATATTAATATTACTTTAAAGGGGATTCTATGCACGATGGCGTACCCAACACCCAACAACGAGTCTCTTGGAAATCTTACGTTGCACTCTAATAATAAAATAATATTATTTTAAATAGTAGTTAACGCCTAGCCGTTGTAATGGCGGGAATGAACAGAACTAACTAAAAAATGATTATATATGTTTTTCAAATATTTTTACTTTTTACAATAAATGTTAGAGGATTAAAAATGAAAATGAATCCAATTTTAAGCGTAAACATTCTAATATTCTTTAAAAGGTCGATTAACCGCCTTTTGATGGCGAACCACTTTTAAATCCACTTTTTGACAATTTTATGTGTTATATTTGACAAAATAAAATTCTTATTTTTAATCGGGACATCAAAATTTACTTTGTGTAAATTTTTGGTATTTTTCCGAAAAAGTTCAATTTTTAATGAATTGTGAAAAATGTTGAATTTTAATTCAAACCCTCTTTTAATATAATTTATTTACATGATTAGATTATATTTTGAATTGGTTTTAAAGTGAAATTAGAATATATTTTTACCATTTAATCCAATAGTTGTCATTGTAATTAATTTCACTTTGAAATCAGACTTAAACTAGTGTCAATCTTTTGATACATTTTGGTTCATAAAAACACACTATCTGTTTTGACAGCGGGATTTAATTATTAAATTAATTAATGCAACTTATATGTTTTGAATTTTTTAAAATAGTCATCATTTTTTAATTTGTAATATCAAATATAGCTTAGGGTGAACGTTTGGTAATTTTCTGAAAAACATCAATTTTTGATGAATAGTGAAACCACTAAGTGGTACTTATAAAAACTGATTTTCCATTTAAATGAAATTTTTTCATCTTTTTGTTTTGATTTTCAAAAATCTGATATAAATTTTTTTCATTAATAATTAAAATTTGGTTCAATGGGATTTAAATAACTTTTTGGTAAATAGTAACTTATTAAGTTTTTAATCGCGATTAGAGATAATTAGTGTAGTTTAAGGTAAGAATAATGTTTTAATTAAATGAAATGACCTAGACACATGTCCTGCCCTCATTGGATGTGTCATGGCCGACCAATACAATCCTTGGGTAAACTTTTGGACCCCATGGAGCCACTTTGGTTGGAAAATGACATAAATATCTTTTTATTTAATGTTAAAGTAAAAATGACACAAACATGAGATGTTTTACTAAAAAAAATTTTACATGGGGTTATACAAGTCATATTTTTGACTATAAATAATAAATGTAATGATAAAAATATTTCCTACATCATAGTGTTTTTTTTTAATTTTTAGACATTAAATAAATTAAATTATTTATGAAATCATGATGATGCAGCGATGACCTCATTATTTAACGATTAAAATAAAATTGAAAGATAATGTTAAATATAAGACCTAAACATGTCCAAACCCTATTTGATGGGTGGATTTCGAACCCTTATAACCTTATCCTTGAAACACATCAATTTGGGAACATTAAAATCCGAAACGCATTCTAAAATAATGTAACATTTCCTTACATTCCAAGAGTGCCCCTCCTCTCCTCTTATAAAAGGCCCCCACCTCTACCTCCTTACCCACACTTCCAAAGCCATTGGCTCGGCAAAAACCTTCACATTTTGTCTCTCCACATACCTCTCTAACTCCTTGAGGCCTCACTTTGGGCAGAAGTCTTCCCAAGGAAGCCTTTGAGATCAAACTAAAGGGAGTTACCAGATTTTAAAGTAATGTCTTCACTTGTGTCCTTCTATTTTATTTTGCTTCTCCAACCCCCTAAACTCTTTTTATTCATTTTTTTTTGTAACAAATCCAGTATATTTAATATAATAGGATGTTTTTATAAGAATTATTCTATCTACACTTAAACACACCTTCGTATAATGGTTAAAGAACATACTATTTCCGTGGTTGGCGATTTTCTGCCTCACGAAACGACGATTGTTCAATATTCTTTTAACACCTTTAAAGGTGTCCATTATGATGTCAATGTATTTTATATATGATATATATGGTATTTATGTTCACTATTTGTTTCTTTATTTTATATTTAAACAATAACTTTATTCTTTTCATGTTGTGTAAATGCGATATTTTCATATGAGGAAGTGTGGACTACCGCCGCCTCAAGTGATGTGACTCGTACATGTAATACATGGAACATATAAAGAATGAAATTAATGATCATATGTGACCTATATAACATATATATTATACTGGAATTATAATATATATATATATATATCATTTATTTTTAATTCCGTTAATATGACAAAGAAAAAATGAAAGTAGCGTTCATGCGTACGTACGGCCTACCGTCTCCATGAACTGTGCTTTTCTTTTTTATCTCCAAATGATATAGAATAGTATAAAATGAATATGTACTAGATATATATGATATTGTAATCATTAATACTATTCTAGAAATTATTTACTTATAACTACATGGACAATCATTTTTCAAACAAGTTCATTTTTGACTCATGTACCAAACATCGGCAAAAATGTCTGATATGAAATAACATTATTAAAAAATTACTATAACAATATAATATGTGATATGAACTGAATAATATTCTTTATAAGAGGTCCTTAGGAAATTATAAATTGACCAAAGTTTATTATTCATTAATATAATGAAACAAACAAGACAAGTTGGACTTGAGGTAAGGGATCCACCTCCTCTCTTTCTTTTAAATTACACTCTTTTATGTCATTCCTTTTAAAGCTCATCTTTCTTGTTATTGGGATATTCTTTTATATTAATCTTACTAGAATTTTTATGTTCATATGATTATAGACCCTATTACCTCTCATCAATCCATTTTGTAAGTTCTAAGTGGCACCGTTAGGCTGCCGAGTTTTGTAAGGGATTTTTCATCTCACTTTTATTCCCGTGAGATTTATGCTACATTTTCCACAATTTCCATTGAGTGGTGTATGTACTGCCCATTATTATACACTTTGTGTAGTATAATTTTATTCATTGGTATTAAAATCTTCATTGTATGGCCCTTCTTCCATGGGGCGTACTTTTCGAAAGTTACCCAACTCGGTAAGGGGACCTTTCACCCTCCACTTTTTAAAAGAGTTCTTTTGTTATGTATTTTAATTCACATAATATTATGTTGGGATATGTTATTTTATATCCTTATTGATGTAAATTTTATGTCCAAGTGATGAGATTCCCTTTTTATCTCTCATCAACTCATTTTCTGAATTTTGACGTGATGCCGTTAGGCTGTCGAATTTTACAAAGGGAACTTTTTAACCCAATTTCGATTTCTTTGGGTTCAACATGTAGTTATTGAATATGTCATTCTTTGAATTTGTGTGAATGAACTTTTATTGTTTTACACTTAATATCCACTTATATTGGGTGTATTTATATTTGTCACAGATAATTTTGAGATTGATTTATCCATAATTTAATGATACCTTCTTTATAAGGGATTTTATCACATTTGACATTTCTATTGAGACTTCATTGTTGTTATGCACCAATTCACTCTTATATGGTGTATATACTGTGCTTTGGAATATTATATCAATAATACATTTATTCTCATGATATTATAAAGTTCTGACTAAATGTTATTCCTCAATTATTGTATTCAAGTGTCTCTAATATTGGTAAAACCCCTTTAACCAAAATATCGGTTTAAATGTTTTAATTATTTGTTCTTATTAATATCCATGTTTTCAAAATGGTTTTAAGGATTTATTTATATGGAAATTAATGGTTTAAACTTTTTAAAGCTTCAAGGTTGTATGGGACACTTTGATTCAAAAATCTCTTTATTAAATGTTTTAAATGGTTTTGGAAATGGTTTATTTTTGAATGGATTCATTATTTCAATATACTAAAATATTATATAGTGATTGAAATGTGGAAATGTTATGTTTCCTTTATGCATGTTTTATGTGATACGTTTATGTTATGGTTTTTGGGAATTTTTATGAAAACGGGTGGTTCCGTGATAAACTAATGGCGGGTGAGCCCGATATAGCTCTCCAATGCATTGGGTAACGCGAAGGATTGAAACGTTAAGGTTTTTCTGAAGAGATTTAGGGAATATACTGTGGTGGTCATTCCAAACGTAACCAAGAGGGTTACTCCCTATGTAATAATGTTATGAATGCCTCAAGTTACCTTTTATGTCTTATGATTTCTATGATTTATTCATGATTTGATGAGGTATGTTAAAGTGCCTATGTTTTATGGGTAAAGTATGATTTCATTCTTATGTATATATGAACTCATGTTTCTTTTCCATATTTTTTTTAACCCTTAATGAACTTTTTATGCTCATCCCATGTTTTTGAAATGTTTTTCATAGTTCAAGGGAAAGGTACATGATGTGATGATAGTTTCAAGGATGTGTCAAGAGATAATCCATGTTTTATTTTAAATATGTTTCTGTTGATGGGAAAAATGAATACTGTCTTTTATGTAACCACTTTTCTTAAATGTGGAATGTAATGCAAGATTCATGATCTAATTTTCTAAAAATCTAAACCTGAAAAGATCCTCAATGTGTAATCTTGTAATAACTCAATATTAAGTAAGGTTTAAGGCTGGGGCCTTATAGTTGGTATCAGAGGTCGGTTTAGATAACTTTAGAGGTTAGGGTATTCTCCAAGCATAAGTGACAATACAATAATGGATAGGATTTCAGAAAGAGTCCTAGTTTTAGATAAAGTGAATGAATAAGTATATCTTAGTGGTTATCTCCCTCAAAAGTATATGATGGTTTTGTTGATATACCCACACTGACTTTTCTATATTTAGTGAATGGATGGATCTAGCAGTCACCAAAGTGACTATAGGTTTGAAGGAAACTGTGGTGGTTCTCTGATTAAGAGAGTGGATGAAATGCGGTATTCAATGAGGAAACTCGTGGTTGTTCAAAACCAACTATCAAGGAGTCATGATCAACCACTTGAACTGTGGTATGTTCTGTAATGCATCATGTACAAGATGACCAATCGATGTGGAAGTTCAGGTAATAATTATAATGGTAACCATTAGGGTTTATATGATCCTTACTTTTGAGATAATTATGGGTTATTATATGTTATGATGGAAAATGAAAGGCATGAGATAAACTTGGGGATAAAATATGTTATGATTATTTTTGAAGATTTTATCTCGTTTTGGGTAATGATTTGAGAATTATATAATTTTGGAAAAAGGAAAACACGCAGACCGTGTGACAACCCGTCGCGTCGGATAAAGCTGCGAGAATCGAACCCACAACCAATGTGCGACTGGTATTTATCGCCTACCACTGGACTATGTAAAGTCCTTGGTTAGTTTGACTGATTATTTTTAGTTAGATGATTTTATGAATTAAGAGTAAGCCGATTTTGGGTTATCTATGAAAATTTATTAATCTATCATGGAGGATATGTTATTAGGTTAATTACTTTTCAATACGATACTTTAAGAGTGACTTATGTTATTTGGAGATAGGTGTAAATTTGTACCTTGGAAGACTATGCGACTAAATCCTTCAAATATTTGGGTATCAATATTAGTTTGGTTTACTTTGAAGTATTTTATGGACAATATTTTTATCAAATGGTCCTTGTTGAACGTTAGGTTTTGTTGGACAAATTTTGGAAATTAAGAATAGATTTTATTTTTATAATGGGTTATCCTTTTCTGGATTATCTGATCTTGTACTAACCCTTTTTAGTTTTGGTTTTGATTAGAGTCTAAAGACATGGTAAATATATAGTTCTCTTTTTTGGATTAGGTGATTCTCTTGAAATTTATTATAGTACTATTAATGTGATCAAGTCTTCCTAAATACTCGTGTTTTGGAGAAAATATGAGTTTGTGTAAGGAATATAATAAAAGTTGAAAGTCAAAATGATAAGTGATTATGTTTCCTTATGAATAAATTCCTCAATAGAAAGTAACTTAAAACAAAAATGTTGTCTATTAAATTTTCCTACTGGGGAATCGAATACCGTTTAACCAATCACAAGTTTGTGATTTTCTTGTGGTTCACTTTCTCCTAAACATGTTTTCTATCTCCCTCCATCAGAACATGACCCTATGTTTTCTCCTCCATGTCCATGTTTTCCTACATGGAATCCTAGTATGGTTTAACTCGGGTGACCTCTGTACTTTTCTTTCTTTATTTTAAAGTGATTGTTTTACCGACTCTTGTTCCGATGTGGGACTTTCAAGGATGTTTCCAAGCTCAATTTTAAAATTTCGAGAACTCAATTCCCAAAAGGGGGTAAGGATGTAACACCCCAGGTAAATAAAGAATATGACATTTTTATATTTATCCATATTTGTGAATAAAATATTTATATTACTTTAAAGGGAATTCTATGCTCGATGGAATACCCAACACGCAACAACAAGTTTCTTGGGAATCTTACGTTGCACTCTAATAATAAAATAATATTATTTTAAATAGTAGTTAACGCCTAGCAGTTGTAATGGAGGGAATGAAATGAACTATCTACAAAATGATTATATAAGTTTGTCAAATATTTTTACTTTTTACAATAAATGTTAGAGGATTAAAAATGAAAATGAATTCAATTTTAAGCGTAAACATTTTAATATACTTCAAAAGGTCGATTAACTGCCTTTTGATGGAGAATCTCTTTTAAATCCACTTTTTGAAAATTTTATGTGTTATATTTGACAACATAAAATTCTTCTTTAGAATCGGGGCATCAAAATTTACTTTGTGTAAATTTTTGGTATTTTTCCGAAAAAGTTCAATTTTTAATGAATTGTGAAAAATGTTTAATTTTAATTCAAAACCTCTTTTAATATAATTTATTTATATGATTAGATTATCTTATTAATTGGTTTTAAAGTCAAATTAGAAAATATTTTTACAATTTATTCCAATAGTGGTCTTAGGAATTAATTTCACTTTGAAATCGGACTTAAACTAGTGTCAATCTTTAGATACATTTTTTTTCATAAAAACACGCTATTTGTTTTGACAGCGGGAATTAAATATTAAATTAATTAATGCAACTTATATGTTTTTAATTTTATAAAATATACATCATTTTTTAATTCGGAATATCAAATATAGCTTGGGGTAAACTTTTGGTAATTTTCTGAAAAACTTCAATTTTTGATGAATAGTGAAACCACTAAGTGGTACTTATAAAAACGGAATTTCCATTTAAATGAAATTTTGCCATCTTTCTGTTTTTAATTTCAAATATCCGACATACATGGTTGTCATTAATAAGTAAAATGTGGTTCAATGAGTTTAAAATAATTTTTTGGTGAATAGTAACTTATTAATTTTCTAATCGCGATTAGAGATAATTAGTGTAGTTTAAGGTAAGAATAATGTTTTAATAAAATTAAATGACCTAGAAAAATGTCCTAACCTCATTGGATGTGTCATGGTCGACCAATACAATCCATGGATCAACTTGGGGACCCCATGGAGCCACTTTGGTTGGAAAATGACATAAATATCTTTTTATTTAATGTTAAAGTAAAAATGACACAAACATGAGATGTTTTACTAAAAAAATTTACATGGGGTTATAAAAGTCATATTTTTTACTATAAATAATCAATGGAAATCTAAAAAAATTTCCTACATCATAGTATTCTTTTCTAAATTTTTAGACATTCAATAAATTAATTTATTTATGAAATCATGTTGATGCAGTGATGACCTCATTATTTAACGCTTAAAATAAAATTGAATAATAATGTAATATCTAAGAACTACACATGTATAAAACCTATTGGATGGGTGTATTTAGAACCCTTATCACCTTATCCTAGAAACACATCAATTTGGGACCATTAAAATCCGAAACTCATTCTAAAATAATGTAACTTTTCCTTACTTTCCAAGAGTGCCTCTCCTCTCCTCTTATAAAAGGCCCCCACCTCAACCTCCTTACCCACACTTCCAAAGAGTTTGGCTTGGCCAAACCCTGCCCATTTTGTCTATACACATCCCTATATAACTCCTTGAAGCCTCACATTGGGCAGAAGTCTTCCCAAGGAATCCTTTGATCTCAAACCAAAGGGAGTTACCCAATTTTAAGGTAATGTCTTCACTTGTGTCCTTTTGTTTTATTTTTATTTTCCAACCCCCTAAACTCTTTTTATTCATTTATTTTGTAACCACTACAGTATAGTTAATATACTAGTATGTTGTTAAAATAATTATTCTAGCTACACATACACACACCTTCATCTAATGGTTAAAGAACATATTGTTTCTGTGGTTGGCGATTTTCTGCTTCACGAAACGATGATTGTTCAATATTCTTGTAACACCTTTAAAGGCGGCCATTATGATGTCACTGTATTTTATATATGATATATATGGTATTTATGTTCACTATATTCTTCTTTATTTTATATTTAAACCATACCTTTATTCTTTTAATGTTGTGTAAATTCGATAATTTCATATGAGGAAGTGTGGACTACCGCCCCCTCAAGAGATGTGACTCGTACATGCAATACATGGAATGTATAAAGAATGGAATTAATGATCATATTTGACCTATATAACATATATATTATACTGTAATTATAATATATATATATATAATTTATTTTTAATTCCGTTATTATGTCAAAGAAAAAATGAAAGTAGCGTTCATGCGTACATATGGCCTACCGTCTCCATGAACGGTGCTTTTCATTTTTATCTCCAAATGATATGGAATAGTATAAAATGAATATTTACTGGATATATATGATATTTTAATCATTAATACTATTCTGGATATTATTTACTTATAACTACATGGACAATCATTTTTCAAACAAGTTCATTTTTGACTCATGTACCAAACATCTGCAACAACGTCTGATATGAAGTAACATTATTAAAAAATTATTATAACATTATAATATGTGATATGAACTGAATAATAATATTTAAAGGATTTACTTATGAAATTATAAATTGAACAAAATTTATTATTCAGTAATATAAATAATCGAACAAGACAAGTTGGACTTGAGGTAAGGGATCTGACTCCTCTCTTTCTTTTAAAGTACACTCTTTTATGTCATTCCTTTTAAAGCTCATATTTCTTGTTATTGGGATATTATTTTATATTAATATTATAGTAATTTTTATGTTCATATGATGAGAGTCCCTATTCTCTCTCATCAATCCATTTTGGATGTTTTAAGCGGCGATGTTTGGCTGCCAAGTTTTCGTAAGGGATTTTTCATCTCACTTTTATTCCCGTGAGATTTATGCTACATTTGCCACAATTTCCTTTCAGTGGTGTATGTACTGCCCATTATTATACACTTTTTGTAGTATAATTTCATTTATAGGTATTCATATCTTCATTGTATGACCCTTCTTCCATGGGGTGTACGTTTCGAAAGTTACCCAACTCGGTAAGGGGACCTTTCACCCTCCACTTTTTAAAAGACTTCTTTTGTTATGTCTTTTAATTCACATATTATTATGTTTGGATATGTTATTTTATATACTTATTGATTTAAATTTTATTTCCAAGTGATGAGATGCCCTTTTTATCTCTCATCAACTCATTTTCTGAATTTTGACGTCATGATGTTAGGCTGTCGAATTTTACCAAGGGAACTTTTTAACCCAATTTCGATTTCTTTGGGTTCAACATGTAGTTATTGAATATGTCATCCTTTGAATATGTGTGAATGGCCTTTTATTGTTTTACACTTAATATCCACTTATATTGGATGTATTTAAATTTGTCACACATATTTTTGAGATTGATTTTTCCTTAATTTAAGGATACCTTCTTTATAAGGAATTTCATCACATTTGACATTTCAATTGAGACTTTGTTGTTGTTATGAACCAATTCACTCTAATATGGTGTATATACCGTCCTTTGGAATATTATATCATGAATCCATTTATTCTCATGATATTATGAAGTTATGACTAAATGTTATTCCACAATTATTGTATTCAAGTGTTTCTAATTTTGGTAAAACCCCTTTAACCAAAATATCGCTTTAAATGTTTTAATTATTTGTTCTTATTAATATCCAGGTTTTCAAAATGGTTTTAAGGATTTATTTATATGGATATTAATGGTATAAAATTTTAAAATCTTAAAGGTGGTATGGGACACTTTGATTCAAAAATCTCTTTATTAAATGTTTTAAATGGTTTTGGAAATGGTTTTTTTAGAATGGATTCATTATTTCAATATACTAAAATGATATATTGTGATTGAAATGTGGAAATGTTATGTTTCATTTATGCATGTTTTATTTGATACGTTTATGTTATTGTTCTTTGGCATTGTTATGAAAATAGGTGGTTCCGTGATAAACTAAGGGCGGGTGAGCCCGATATAGCTCTCCAATGCATTGGGTAACGCGAAGGAGTGAAACGTTAAGGTTTATCCGAATAGATTTAGGGAATATACTATGGTGGTCATTCCAAACGTAACCAAGAGGGTTACTCCCTATGTAAGAATGTTATGAATGCCTCATGTTACCTTTTATGTCTTATTATTTCTATGATTTATTCATGATTTGATGAGGTATGTTAAAGTTCCTATGTTTTATGGATAAAGTATGATTTCATTCTTATGTATATATGAACTCTTGTTTCTTTTCCATATTTTTTTAACCCTTACTGAGCTTTTTATGCTCATCCCATGTTTTTGAAATGTTTTTCACAGGTCAAGGGAAAGGTACATGATGTGATGATAGTGTCAAGGATGTGTCAAGAAATAATCCATGTTTTATTTTAAATATGTTTCTGTTGATGGGAAAAATGAATACTGTCTTTTATGTAACCACTTTGCTTAAATGTGGAATGTAATGCAAGTTTCATGATCTAATTCTCTAAAACTCTAAACCTGAAAAGATCCTCAATGTGTAATCTTGTAATAACTCAAGATTAAGTAAGGTTTAAGGCTAGGGCCTTATAGTTGGTATCAGAGGTCGGTTTAGATAACATTAGAGGTTAGGGTATTCTCCAAGCTTGAGTGACAGTACCATAATGGATAGGATTTCAGAAAGAGTCCTAGTTTTAGATAAAGTGAATGAGTAAGTATATCTTAGTGGTTATCTCCCTCATTAGTACATGATGGTTTTGTTGATATACTCACAGTATCATTTCTGTTTTCAGTGAATGGATGGATCTAGCAGGCACCAAAGTGACAATAGGTTTGAACGAAACTGTGGTGGTTCTCTGATTAAGAGACTGGATGAAATGGGGTATTCAATGAGGAAACCTGTCGTTGTTCTAATCCAACTGTCAAGGAGTCATGATCAACCACTTGAACCTTGGTATGTTCTATAATTCATCATGTACGAGATGACCAATCGATGTGGAAGTTCAGGTAATAATTATAAAGTTAACCATTAGGGTTTATATGATCCTTACTTTTGAGGTAATTATGGGTTATTATATGTTATTATGGAAAATGAAAGGCATGAGATAAACATGAGGTTAAAATATGTTATGATTATTTTTGAAGATTTTATCTCGTTTTGGGGAATGTTTTGAGAATTATATAGTTTTGTAAAAAGGACAAACCGCAGACCGCGTGACAACCCGTCGCGTCGGATAAAGCTGCGGGAATCGAACCCACAACCAAAGTGCGACTGGTACTTATCGCCTACCACTGGAATACGTGAAGTCCCTGGTTAGTTTGGCTGATTATTTTTATTTAGATGATTTTATGAATTAAGAGTAATCTTATTTTTCGTTATCTATGGAAATTTATTAACATATCATGGAGGATATGTGATTAGGTTAATTACTTTTCAATACGAGACTTTAAGAGTAACTGATGTTATTTAGAGATAGGTGTAAATTTGTACCGTGGAAGACTATGGGACTAAATCCTTCAAATATTTGGGTTTCAATATTAGTTTGGTTTACTTTGAAGTATTTTATGGACAATTTGTTTATCAAATGGTCCTCATTGAACTTTGGGTTTTGTTGGACAAATTTTGGAGATTAAGAATAGATTTTCATTTTATAAAGGGTTATCCTTTTCTGGATTATCTGCTCATGTACTAACCTTTTTTAGTTTTTTGTCTTGGTTAGAGTCTAATGACACGGTAAGTATATAGTTCTCTTTTGTGGATTAGGTGATTCTCTAGAAGTTTATTATAGTACTCTTAATGTGATCAAGTCTTCCTAAATACTCGTCTTTTGGAGAAAATATGAGTTTGTGTAAGGAATCTAATAAAAGTTGAAAGTCAACATGATAAGTGATTATGTTTCCTTATGAATAAATTCCTCAATAAAAAGTAACTTAAAACAAAAATGTTGTCTATTAACTTTTCCTTCTGGGGAATCGAATACCGTTTAACCCATCACAAGTTTGTGATTTTCTTGTGGTTCACTTTCTCCTAAACTTGTTTTCTATCTCTCTCCATCCGAACATGAACCTATGTTTTCTCCTCCATTTCCATGTTTTCCTACATGGAATCCTAGTATGGGTTAACTCGGGTGACCTCTGTACTTTTCTTTCATTATTTTAAAGTGATTGTTTTACCGACTCTTGTTCTGATGTGGGACTTTCAAGGATGTTTCCAAGCTATATTTTAAAATTGCGAGGATGCAATTCCCAAAAGGGGGGAAGGATGTAACACCCCAGGTAAATAAAGAATATGAAATTTTTATATTTATCCATATTTGAGAATAAAATATTAATATTACTTTAAAGGGGATTCTATTATCGATGGCGTACCCAACACGCAACAACGTGTTTCTTGGGAATCTTATGTTTCACTCTAATAATAAAATAATATTATATTAAATAGTAGTTAACGCCTAGCAGTTGTAATGGCGGGAATGAAATGAACTAACTACAAAATGATTATATATGTTTGTCAAATGTTTTTACTTTTTACAATAAATGTTAGAGGATTAAAAATGCAAACGAATCCAATTTTAAGCGTAAACATTCTAATATACTTTAAAAGGTCGATTAACCGCCCTTTGATGGAGAACCTCTTTTAAATCTACTTTATGACAATTTTATGTTTTATATTTTACAAAATAAAATTCTTCTTTAGATTCGGGACATCAAAATTTACTTTGTGTAATTTTTTGGTATTTTTCCGAAAAAGTTCAATTTTTAATGAATTGTGAAAAATGTTGAATTTTAATTCAAAACCTCTTTTAATATAATTAATTTATATTATTAGATTATCTTTTTAATTGGTTTTAAAGTAAAATTAGAATATATTTTTACCATTTAATCCAATAGTGGTTGTTGGATTTAATTTCACTTTGAAATCGGACTTAAACTAGTGTCAATCTTTTGATACATTTTGTTTCATAAAACACGCTATTTGTTTTGACAGCGGGAATTAATTTCTAAATTAATCAATGAAACTTGTATGTTTTGAATTTTTTAAAATAGACATCATTTTTGAATTCGGAATATCAAATATATCTTAGGGTGAACTTTTCGTAATTTTCTGAAAAACTTCAATTTTTGATGAATAGTGAAACCACTAAGTGGTACTTATAAAACTGATTTTCCATTTAAATGAAACTTTTCCATCTTTTTTTTTTGAATTTCAAAAATCCGACAAACATGGTTGTCATTAATAAGTAAAATGTGGATCAATGAGATTAAAATCATTTTTTGGTGAATAGTAACTTATTAAGTTTTTAATCGCGATTAGAGATAATTACTGTAGTTTAAGGTAAGAATAATGTTTTAATAAACTTAAATGACCTAGAAACATGTCCTAACCTTATTGGATGTGTCATGGTATACCAATAAAATCCATGGGTCAACTTGGGGACCCCATGGAGCCACTTTGGTTGGAAAATGACATAAATATCTTTTTATTTAATGTTAATGTAAAAATGACACAAACATGAAATGTTTTTCTAAAACAATTTTTACATGGGATTATAAAAGTCATATTTTTGACTATAAATAATAAATGAAAATCTAAAGAAATTTCCTACATCATAGTATTTTTTTTAATTTTTAGACATTAAATAAATTAAATTATTTATGACATCATGATGATGCAGCGATGACCTCATTTTTTAACGATTTAAATAAAATGGAATGATAATGTAAAATCTAAGAGCTAGACATGTAAAAAACCTATTGTATGGGTGGATTTAGGACCCTTATCACCTTATCCTAGAAACAAATCAATGTGTGACCATTAAAATCCGAAACTCATTCTAAAATAATGTATCATTTCTTTACTTTCAAAGAGTGCCCCTCCTCTCCTCTTATAAAAGGCCCTCACATCTACCTCCATACCCAAACTTCCAAAGCCTTTTTCTCGGCCAAAACCTGCCCAATTTGTCTCTCCACATCCCTCTCTAACTTCTTGAAGCCTCACTTTGGGCATAAGTCTTCCCAAGGAAGCCTTTGAGCTCAAACCAAAGGGAGTTACCCGATTTTAAGGTAATGTCTTCACTTGTGTCCTTTTGTGTTATTTTGCTTCTCCAACCCACTAAACTCCTTTTATTCATTTCTCGTGTAACAACACCAGTATATTTAATATACTAGGATTTTTTTATAAGAATTATTCGAGCTACACTTACACACACCTTAGTCTAATGGTTAAGGAACATACTGTTTCTGTGGTTGGCGATTTTCTGCCTCACGAAACGATGATTGTTCAATATTCTTTTAACACCTTTAATGGAGGCCATTATGATGTCAGTGTATTTTATATATGATATATATGGTATTTATGTTTACTATATTCTTTTTTAATTTATATTTAAACCATACCATTATTCTTTTCATGTTGTGTAAATGTGATAATTTCATATGAGGAAGTGTGGACTACCACCCCCTCAAGTGATGTGACTCGTACATGCAATACATGGAATGTATAAAGAATGAAATTAATGATCATATGTGACCTATATAACATATATATTATACTGGAATTATAATATATATATATAATTTATTTTTAATTCCGTTAATATTAAAAAGAAAAAATGAAAGTAGCGTTAATGCGTACGTACGGCCTACCGTCTCCATGAACGGTGCTTTTCATTTTAATCTCCAAATGATATGGAATAGAATAAAATGAATATTTACTGGATATATATGATATTTTAGTCATTAATACTATTCTGGAAATTATTTACTTATAACTACATGGACAATAATTTTTCAAACAAGTTCATTTTTGACTCATGTACCAAACATCGGCAAAAACGTCTAATATGAACTAACATTATTAAACAATTATTATAACATTATAATATGTGATATGAACTGAATAATAATCTTTAAAGGCCGTCCTTAGGAAATTATAAATTTACAAAAGTTTATTATTCAGTAATATAAAGAAACGAACAAGACAAGTTGGACTTGAGGTAAGGGATCTGACTCCTCTCTTTCTTTTAAAGTACACTCTTTTATGTCATTCCTTTTAAAGTTCATTTTTCTTGTTATTGGAATATTATTTTATATTAATATTACTATAAATTTTATGTTCATATGATGAGAGACCATATTCTATCTCATCAATCCATTTTGAATGTTTTAAGTGGCGCCGTTAGGCTGCCGAGTTTTCGTAAAGGATTTTTCATCTCACTTTTATTCCCGTGAGATTTATGCTACATTTGCCACAATTTCCTTTGAGTGGTGTATGTACTGAACATAATTATACAATTTCTGTAGTATAATTTCATTTATGGGTATTCACATCTTCATTTTATGACCCTTCTTCCATGGTTTGTACGTTTCGAAAGTTACCCAACTCGGTAAGGGGACCTTTCACCCTCCACTTTTTAAAAGACTTCTTTTGTAATGTCTTTTAATTCACATACTATTATGTTGGGATATGTTCTTTTATATCCTTATTGATGTAAAATTTATGTCCAAGTGATGAGAATCCCTTTTTATCTCTCATCAACTCATTTTTTGAATTTTGATGTGACGCCGTTAGGCTGTCGAATTTTACCAAGTGAACTTTTTAACCCAATTTCGATTTCTTTGTGTTCAACATGTAGTTATTTAATATGTCATCCTTTGAATATGGGTGAATTAACTTTTATTTTTTTACACTTAATATCCAATTATATTGGGTGTATTCATATTTTTCACACATAATTTTGAGATTGATTTATCCTTAATTTAAGGATACCTTCTTTATAAGGGATTTCATCACATTTGACATTTCAATTGAGACTTCATTATTGTTATGCACCAATTCACTCTTATACGGTGTATATACTGTCCTTTGGAATATTATATCATGAATCCATTTATTCTCATGATATAATAATGTCCTGACTAAATGTTATTCCTCAATTATTATATTCAAGTGTCTCTAATTTTGGTAAAACCCCTTTAACCAAAATATCGCTTTAAATGTTTTAATTATTTGTTCTTATTAATATCAATGTTTTCAAAATGGTTTTAAGGATTTATTTATATGGATATTAATGGTTTAAAATTTTAAAAGCTTCAAGGTGGTATGGGACACTTTGATTCAAAAATCTCTTTATTAAATATTTTAAATGGTTTTGGAAATGTTTTCTTTTTGAATGGATTTATTATTTCAATATACTAAAATGTTATATTGTGATTGAAATGTGGAAATGTTATGTTTCCTTTATTCATGTTTTATGTCATACGTTTATGTTATGGTTCTTTGGCATTGTTATGAAAACGGGTGGTTCCGTGATAAACTAAGGGCGGGTGAGCCTGATATAGCTCTCCAATGCATTGGGTAACGCGAAGGAGTGAAACGTTAAGGTTTCTACGAAGAGATTTAGGGAATATACTGTGGTGGGTATTCCAAACATAACCAATAGGGTTAATACCTATGTAATAATGTTATGAATGCCTCAAGTTACCTTTTATTTCTTATGATTTCTATGATTTATTCATGATTTTATGAGGTATGTTAAAGTTCCTATGTTTTATGGGTAATGTATGATTTCATTCTTATGTATATATGAACTCATGTTTCTTATCCATATTTTTTTAACCCTTACTGAGCTTTTTATGATCATCCTAAGTTTTTGAAATGTTTTTCACAGGTCAAGGGGAAGGTACATGATGTGATGATATTATCAAGGATGTGTTAAGAAAGAATCCATGTTTTAGTTTAAATATGTTTCCGTTGATGGGAAAAATGAATACTGCCTTTTATGTAACCACTTTGCTTAAATTTGGAATGTAATGCAAGTTTCATTATCTAATTCTCTAAATCTCTAAAGTTGAAAAGATTCTCAATGTGTAATCTTGTAATAACTCAAGATTAAGTAAGGTTTAAGGATGGGGCCTTATAAATGGAGCCACTTAAAACTTCCAGAAATCAATTTATGAGATCAAAAAAGGTTTCTAATAATAAGAAATTAAAAATTACATAATTAAAAATATAAAAAAACATCCCCATACATAATAAATATGATCTTAAAAGAAATGACATAAAAGATGGTACTTAAGAAGAAAGAGAGAGGTAGGATCCCTTACCTCAATTCTGACTTGTCTTGTTCGTTTCGTTAAATTCCTGAATAATAAACTAGAGTTAATTTATACTTTATTAAGAACCTTTTTCAAGTTCAATATTTCTTTTATATCACTTATTACCATGATATGAACATTATTTAATTATTTAATTTAATAACGGTCTTTTTGTCGATCATTAGTACTTGAGTCAAAAATAAACTTCTTATAATTAAACTTTGTTCATGTGGTAGAATATACATTATATCCAGAGTTATATTCATGATTTAGATGTAATATATATCATATATATCAAATATATACTTGAATTTATAATATTACATAACATTTAGATGTAAGAAATGAAATGAACCTTTCATGGAGACGGTAAGCCGTACGTACGCATGAACGCTACTTTCATTTCTATTTCGTATTTAATGGAATTAAAAATAAATGAGATATATAAAAATTATAACTACATTATAATATATATGTTATATAGGTCACATATGTTCATTAATTTCATTCTTTATACATTCCATGTATTGCATGAATGAGTCACCTCACATGAGGGGGCGGTAGTCCGCACTTCCTCAAATGAAATTATCGCATTTTCACAACATGAAAAGCATAATGATATGTTTTAAATGTAAAATACAGAAGCCTAGAGAGAAAATAAATATAATATATATCATAAATAAATATAGTTCAGTCATAATGGCCACCATGAGAGGTGGTGGGAGAAGATAGAACAATCATTGTTTTGTGAGGCAATAATTCACCATCCACGGAAACAGTATGTTCATTAACCATTAGACGGAGGTGTTTGTAAGTGTATCTCGAATCCTTCTCATAAAAACATCATATTATATTATAGATACTGGCGTTGTTATAAAAGAAAGGAATTAAAATATTTTAGGGGGTTGGGGAAGAAAAATAAAACAATAGAACATAAGAGAGGACATTACCTTTAAATCGGGTAACTCCCTTTGGTTTGAAAGAAAATGGTTTCTTGAAGAGATTTCTGCCTAAGGTAAGGCTTCTCGGATGTATAGAGGGATGTGGAGGGATAAAATGAGTATATTTTGGCCGAGCCAATGGCTTGAGATGTGTGGATAAGGAGGTAGAGTTGGGGGCCTTTTATAAGAGGGAGAAATGACACTCTTGGAATGTCTTGAAAAGTTCCTTTATTATAAAACGATTTTAGGATATAAAAGGCCTCTAAATTATATATTTCGAGGGTAAGGTGATAAGGGTTTTAAATCCACCCATACAATATGTTTTTTACAAGTGTAAGTCTTAGATTTTACCTTATCGTCTCATTTTATTTAAATTTTTCATTAATGTTGTAATCACTACCTCTTCATGGCGTCATAGATAAATTTATTTATTAAATGTCTAAAATTTATAAACAAATATCATGATCTGGGTAATTTATTCATATTCTTAATTATTATTTATAGAAAAAAATATGACTTGTATAACCCCATGTAAAAATTGTTTTAGTAAAATAATATAATTTTGTGACATTTTTATTATAACTTAAAATAAAAAGTTATTAATGTCATTTTCCTACCAATGTTGCTCCATGTGGTCCCCAAGATCACCCATGGATTCTATTGGATGGCCAAGACTCATCCAATATGGGTAGGACATGTGTCAAGGTCATTTCATATTATAATAACATTATCTTTACCATAAATTACACTAATTACCTTTAATCGTGATTAATAAAACATAAAAGTTACTGTTAACCAAAAAAATATTTTAATCCCAATGAACAACTTTTTACATCCTAATTACAACCATGAATGTCAGATTTTTGAAATTAAAATCACAGAAGTGGTAATGTTTCATTTAAATGAAAAATCCATTTTTTAACTACCACTTAGTGGATCCAATATTCATAAAAACATGATGTTTTTCTGAAAAATACAAAAAATTCACCATAAGGTATATTTGATATTTTGAATTCAAAAATGATATCTATTTTGAAAAATTAAAATCATATAATTTTCATTAATTAATTTAATAATTAATTACCGCTTTCAAAACACATAGCATTTTTTTAAGAAACAATATCTATTAAAATATTGACACTAGTTTAAGTCCAATTTCAAAGTGAAATTAATTCTAATGACCACCATTAGATTAAATGGTAAAAATATATTCTAATTGAACTTTAAAACAAATTTAGAAAGTTGATATAATTATATAAATAAATTATATTAAAAAGAGTTCTTGAATTAAAATACAACATTTTTCACTTATTCATTAAAAATGGGCTTTATCAAAACAAATAACAAAAACCTAAAAAATGTACATTTGTTATCCCATTTCTATATAAGGATTTTAGTTGGTCCAATATAAAATATGAAATTTTCAATAGGTGGATTTAAAAAGGGTTCGCCATCAAAAAGGTGGTTAATCGACCTTTTAAAGAATGTTAGAATATTTGCGCATAAAGATGAATTCATTCGAATTTTAAACCTCTATAATTTATTGGATAAAATTAAAAATATTTGACAAACACATATAATAATTTTGTAGTTAGTTCCGTTCATTCCGACCATTACAATGGCTAGGCGTTAACTATCATTTAAAATTATATAATTTTATTATCAGAGTACAATGTGATATTTCCAAGAAACTTGTTATTGCGTATTGGGTACTCCATTGATCATAAAGTTCTCTTTAAATTAATATTAAAAAATAATTAAAAAATATGGATAAATATAAAAATTTTGTATTCTTTATTTACCTGGGGTGTTACAATAACCCTTGTGAGAATCTGATATTTAGTCTTATTGCACTCGAAACAAATTTAATTTGGTTAAATATTCTCTTGGATAGTTGAAAATAATAATAGTATTATTATTATTAATATTATTATCTATTTTTATGAAAATAAATGAGAATTCACATCCATAATTAATGAATCATGTTGCGGTGTAAATAATAAATGTGCAATGTAATAAATTAGATATTATTAATTATTTGAATCAAATAAAAATCTGTAATCAATATTAATTTAATAACCATTATATTTTTTTAATGGTTAATATTTTAAAAAATTAATGGTTTCATGGATGAGTTATATTAAATAATAATAATTTTATTTATTTTAACATAACGACTTAAATCAAGGTGCGGGCCATTTAAGTTTCTATTTTCCTAAATCACTAAAGCGACCTAGGGAACACATCAGTGGACCTTACTGCGGGTCCCAGATAGTTGTTAATATTAATTAAATGATTTCTCAGGCTTTATGAAAAACATTACGTCGTGTTATAGCGTAGTGTTCATGTTAAATATAATTAAAAAGGATTAAAGGAAATTAATGTAATTTATAGATGGAAAAAATAAATAATAAATTAGATACGGTTAGAGAGAAATTAAAAATAACTATAATGGGGTAAACTAATTTTAATTATTTATTTCATTTCATCTCCATTTTATTTTTATTATTTTATTTTTTCCTTTTTATTTATTTTTCCATTTTTTCTTTTCTTTCCTTTTTATTTCTTTCTCCTCTCCTCCTATCCTCCTCCTATCCTGTGTGCGGTGCACCCCTCCTCCCTAGGTGGTGTGCACCACACTACTCCTCCTTCGGAAGACTACAACTCCACCATCTATCATCCATTTTTTTCACCGTCCGGTGCATAGTAAACCATAGGTCAAGGCAAACCATGAACATGTTGAATCGCATGCTTTCGTTGTGTATCCTACATGCAGTTTGTCACAGAAGTATTTTATCCTTTTTTGGGATTTTTCCAATTCTTCTGTTTCCATCAATTTTAGTTTAAATCAAAGCCTACCGCTGATCATAGAATCACCTACGACCATAAGATAGGGAATTTACTCTATTTACCTCTATTTCATTGAGATTTATAAAAACTAACATTTGTGTCATTTGTCGGTGCCTACCAGATTTGTGAAAATTCACCCAAAATCATTATATTAATTGTTTTCTCTTATTGTTGCAGCTCTTTTGATCATGCATTAGTTTGTTCAATTTTTTTCAATGAGGTCGGACACCCCCTTTTGGTGTGCCTATGTGGTTGTTGTATATTATGTTAGTCCTAGTCTTTAATTCATTTAACTGCATGTATTGCCCAACCTATTTTTGTTGTGATTAAATAAAATAATAATTTTAGAATAATTATGAATCTTGACTTGTGGGATCTTTGGTAGTTGATTGTGCTGAATTATTTAATTATATAATTTGCATGACAGGGAATTTAATTTAATTAACTACTTGTGTTGGACAACCTATTTTTGTTGTGATGAATTTAGATTAATTATGAACCGGGAATTGTTGGACTATTGGTTATTGGTTGGGCTAATTTTTTTATTTATTTTTAATTGAATTTATCTAGTTTTTTTGGTGCAGTTTTATTCATTGTTGATATTATTTTACTGTAATATTAAATTTGAACCTTGTAATGAATGGGTGTATCTGGTTATTATTCAAGATGTTAGATTATATGTTGATTATGTCATATCTTCTACTATAAAATCGTTAATTGAAATCATGGTGGGGAAAAGATGTGGGTCATGTATTATGGCCCACACTTAGACCATCTGTTCCTGACTGGTTACCTCTATGTGATGGGGGGAGGTGTCATTGTCTATGCCGTACAAAGACTTCCCCGAGAATTCTAATACCTATATGTGATACTGGTTCCAAAAGGTCCCATTGAGATGGATCCGTTGTCTATGTGGCTAAACTAGTCTCAGATGATACTTGACCCCTTTTTGTAAGATCAGGATAGAATTATGGTAAATCAATGACTCGGGTGATACATTGTCTTTCAAAGTATTTCCTTTTACAGGCTCAGAGGTATTGGATAAATTAATGGATGTTCGGTAGAGATGCCTTATGGATGGGTGCAGACTCCAACTATCAACTTGAAACTAATTAATGATGAACTTAAGGTTTTTATTATTTCTATTCGAGTCACTTGATATTTTAGATATTCTTATGATATGTGGAAGTGCACCTAGTTGACACTTGACATGGGCCCCAAGTTAAAGCACAAACTTGGGGTATACCTCTTTCTTTTTTACCTTGTTTCTTTTGGGGTTTTATATATATACATGTTTGTGAATTATGATGATAGGTAACCTTTTAGACAACCGGCTTAGTCTGAATCAGGTGATTAGGCATAAGGGTCATTTAGAACCCAGGCTGACTTTTTAATTAAATTGCACTAAATTAATTAACTTAAATTGTTAAATATTGGCACACTTCATTTATTAACTGCATAAAATGTAAAGGTTTAGAAACCTTGGGTGTCGACCTCCTAGTATTTTATCTCACACACTTCTCGGTCATCGTTGACAATCGAGTAGATTATATAATTGTAGGGATTGACAAAGTGAGGTGTGATGCTTCTGATTATTGATTTATTGTTTCTTCTTAGGATGTAGACTGGGTCATTGGATGGAGCATTGCTCGTGATGCAGTTGTCTCACTTTATTACTTTTCTTTTTTGTTGATATCATGCTTTGATTCTATTTTCTGTACATTCTATTTAGAAACACATCAGGACATGACATCATTTTGTGAGCTTCCACACTTGATTATTATTTAGTTAGATTATTTATATTGCTTCTATATATGATTATTCATTTATATGATTCCACTATTTTTAATTAATTTTTTTTACTTCCGCTGTGATAATACCTATTACCTATGATGGAATAGTCCCTCCCTCGGACAAAAAAAGTCCCTCACGACTAGTCAGCAGCCTCTAGCGTTCGTGAAGAGGCGCATGAGGACATGTAACCAACCGATTCAGCCACTGTCTTAGAGATGAGATGGGTCTGGTACATTGCAAAGTGGTATCAGAGGTGGTATTTTTCATTTTTGTACTGTTTTTTGTTGGTAGACAATAGACTAAGAATGTGTTGTCTCTTGGTTAGTAGTCAAGTCTGGGACTGATCACCCCATGTAAGGGAAGTGGCCATGTGGCCAGGATTGGGATTGTTGTTCATGATTTTCGATGTTACAATTGTTATAATTTCATCTCATGTGATTTAGTTTAATTTCTGTTGCTTATGGATTTATAGAATTTATGATATTTTACCATTGGCATATTATGGTAAGGATGAAGAATTTCATGCATCATAATAGGAACATAATAATTCAAATTACATGAATAGAATCATGCCATGTATTTGCATTCTAGCCTTCATGTTGATTCAAATTATGTTCTTTCAATGCATGTCATGCCTTTTTTAGCATTCCTTTTTAGATATCATGTTTCAATCATATATTTAGCATGATAACCTATTTCCATGTTGCCTAATTAATACCATGGTTGTCTTGTTTCATGATTTTATACCTATTATCATGTCTCTATGATTAAAATGTTATTCTTATTTGATTACAACATATCTATCTCTTTTAGCTTTTTATAGTGACTTGCTAGCATGTTTGTTATGTAATTGGTTTCTTTGCTAAAAAATTCTGGGTTCCATTGAATGGGATCCAAATTCCAAAATCTATAAAGTGTGTAGTAAATTATTACTTTTATAAGCACCCATATATAAAGGCCAATATGTTTTTTGAGTATTTTATAATTCCAAATTAATTGGTTAACTACCTAATGGAAAAACTTGGACCGTGTAGGCTAGTTGGTGCATGTTCATTATGAGATAACCAAGTATGGGTGTGGTGACTCTTAATAATTAAACAACTATTTTCGGGTTGCATTGTAATGAACCCAGGTTGGATTTGAGGGACCCTCGTTGGTTTCCTTATCTTCATAAAATGATTTTATGTGATAGATTGCCTTATTAAGGACACGATTTCAATTAATGATTTTTTTTAAATGAAGTTTTATAAAAGATTCATTTTTTATCTTGAGGTGTTATTTATGATCACATAAATTATGTTTTTTCAAATGGTAATTGAAATATTTTGATTAAATATTTTGATTATTAATGATTAATTGTGATTAAATATAAAGGGCAAGGATATGGACCTATAGCGATGTCCTCGGTTTAAGACCCCTGTATAAGGGTAGTTTGAGTTACTCCATGAGTTTATTTGGAAGGAACCATTCACATGCCATTTTCCCAAGTAAGACCACATTACATAAAATGAAACCCTTGTTTGGACGAGTGGTCATTTTTCCTTTGACTTTTGTTTTGGGCATGAGCATCGGGAAAGGCTTATTTCCATCAGGCTAGGCATGCCTTAAGAATGGTCAGATTTTTCAATGTTTTTTTCCATAATTTATTCTCCACATTGTTGGATGATACAATACATCGTCCTCTAAGTTAAAATTTATCTTGCTTCTATATCACCTCAGGGTAGTATGTGTTCCTGTACGCGGTACTGTTGAGTGCGTAATGTTGTGATGAACTAGTTGAGTTCAGTGTAATCGTCATTTCTTGTGTTGTTAAATACGTTTTGGGTCATCTCTTTAGTGTAATAACTTCTATGTAAAATGAATCAACTTTATCCCAATTATTGGGATATCTTCCAGAGACATAGGTGTTTTGACACACCAGACAATTTTGTTAGCATTTCATTCCAATTGATTAAATGATTTCCTTATATTAATCTCCAAATAATCTTAGTGTACTCTTCCTTAAGTGATGACCATGACCCCTATATTTCCTTCGACCTTAATGCACTAAAAGAGCATCGGTCTTATGCCATGGAAAAGCTTTAAATGTTGTTGGTATTGTTTAGGGAGTTTGTCTTAGTATTGAACACTGATGTGTCATTATTATTGAGGATTTGATTATTATTGAGTGACCCTAAGATTTATATGCATGAATTCCATAGAAAAACACATGTACATAGTCGTTTCATCTAACTTGACTGCTAGGCCAATGTCGCTATGAAATCCATCACTATTTTGATATGGACATATTTCCCATGTACCAATGTCTCACTCATAAACATGATGTATGGACTACCTTACATTAGTTCCATTCACTCTTTTCTGCCAATATGAGGTTTACCTAGACTTGTTGTCGGGCTCGGTGACGCCTAAATAACGGAACATCACTGGAGGTCAGGTATGATTATCATTTGGATGTGTTCAAGTGAATGTTATAAATATTTGAAGAATAAATCACAGTATAGTCTATAAAAAACCAGCCATATAAGCCGATAACCTTCTTAAATGGTTTGTTGGAGTGGCTTGACTAGTTCTCTCTTTTTATCAATGAAGCGGTCAGTGAAAGAACTTTTTCGGACACATCATCAGGTGAGACAAGTGTGGTTTGGGTCCACCAAGGCTTTTCATAAAAATCTGGATCAACAAGGTGTTTAAGGGCAATAGGGAATGAAACGTTTTATCCATTTCAGAAATAAAGTGAGAATCATTTCTAGAATGCTTAAAGTCATGTCATGTATGAAATTTTGACTGAGGAAGGTTTCATGAATCGCAATTTTCCATCTTCTAATGTTAAAACATAATGTGGGATTTAACATTGAATAAACATTTAATGATATGTTGAAATGTTCATTTCTCTTGCTAAACGATTTTGAATAAGTACTGTCTTTGTGTATCAGTTGGAAAATAAGCATTGGATCAGATCTTAATGACTTATTTGTCGCATTCCTTACTAAATATTGAACATGCATTCAGTGTTTTTAGGACTTTGTATGAGTCTTCATGACCATATAGATCATGTGAGAGTTATTTTGTTCTCGAGGGCTTCGCGAGGATGAGAAGTTCTATGGTGGGAAGGTTGTAACAATTTTTGTTTTGAACCGGATGAAAAAATGATGAAATTTTATTTTCGTTAACTAGGTAGGTCGGATTTAACACTGAGTTTTAGAACTTTTTGTTTCAAACAGTCAACATTGCCGCGTTGATAAGATAAAAATATTTAGTATATTTTATTGATATGTATGTTAGATTATTTTTAAAAAATAAAATAACTCTCAAACGATGTGTTGTATAAGAAATCTAAGACAACCATTAGGTCTCGAACACCGGGTCTACCATAGGTAGGGTATAACCATGATTCACATCTTCTGTTTGGAACACTCAGACATGATAATTCCATAATTTTTTTTAATTAATTAATTATTCATATTTTTTAAAAAATATATAATTATTTACTTCAAAAATGGTGCGTCGAATGAGAAATCAGAGACCATCAATAGTTTCGAGATGTGGGGTTTACCCTAGGTAGGGTATATCCATTACAAGTACCATATGATTGGTCATATCTCACCCGAAACTAATTTAATTAGGTTAAATATTCTGTTAAACGGCTAGAAATAATAATATTAATTTTATTATTAATTTTATTATTTGTTTTGGAGAAAATAAATGAAAATGCGTATCCACAATTAATAAATTGTGTTGTGTTGTAAATAATAATTATTCAATGTAATAACGATGATATTATTAATTATTCTAATTAAATACAAATTTTCAATCAATATTAATTTAATAACCGTTATCTTTTTCCAATTTTAATGATTTTAAAATATTAATGGTGCCATTGATGAGTTATATTAAATAATATTAATTTAAATTATTTTACTTATCGACATTAATCAAGGTGAATGAAATTTAAGCTTTTGTTGTCCTAATTCTTTAAAGTGACCCGGGGTGCGCATCAACACACCTTGCAACGGGTCCTCGATAGCTATTAAAATTAATTAAAGGATTTATCATGATTTATGTAAAATATAAAGTCGCACAATAGTGCATCATTCATGTTAAAAATAATTAAATGTATGAAATGAAATTAATGGAATTTAAAGAGGGAAAAAAATAAATATTTATATAGATATGGTTGTAGAGAAATTAAAAATAATTAAAATGGGGTAAACTCATTTTAATTATTTATTTCATTTCTTCACCATTTTATTTTATTTTAATTAGTTTTATTTTTTTTCTTTTCATTCCTTTTTATTTATTTCTCCTCTCCTCCTATCCTCCTCCTCTCCTGTGTGTGGTGCACCCTTCATCCCTAGGTGGTGTGCACCACCATGCTCCTCTTTCAGAAGACTGCAAATCCTCTGTCTATCATCCATTTTTTTCATCGTCAGGTGCATAGTAATCCTTAAGGAATGGATAAAATTTTGAAAATAGAATAATAGGTTTTCATTTGGTATCATATGTGTAGTTCTTCAAGGAAAGATTTTATCATATTTTCATGGTTTTCTAGAATATTTTGTCTTCATCCATTTTAGCTAAAATCAAAGCCCACCACGGATCATAGGATCATCTACGACAATAAGGTATGGAATCAACCCTCTTTACCTCTTTTTGATTGTGATTTATAAAAATGAATCGTTGTGTCATTAGTCGTTGCTTACTGGATTTCTGTAAATTCACCCAAATGCTTTAATTTATTTGTTTTGTCTAGTTGTTTCTCCCCATTTGATCATGAATTAATTTGTTTAATTTTATTCAATGTGGTCGGACACCCCTTTGGGTGTTCCTACATGGTCGGTATACATTCTGTCATGCTGGGTATTTAAATCATTTTACTGCATGTATTGAGCATCCTATTTTTGTTGAGTTTAATTTAAATATTTATTTTAGAATAATTATAAACCTTGAATTTTTGGATAATTGGTAGTTTTTTGTCAGGAATTATTTAATTATTTAAATTTTAATGCATGGAAATTTAATTTAATTAACTCTATGTGTTACAAAACCGATTTTTTTTGCAGAATTTAAATAAATTATTCAGATTAATTATGAACCCAGAATTGTTGGAATCTTGGTAGTGGATTTTGATAAATTATTTATTTATTTAAAAGAGAATTTATCTTCTTATGTTAATGAAATATCATTCCATGTTAATATTATTATGTTTCAATATTTAATTTATACCTTGTAATGCATAGGTGAATATAGTTAGTTTATAAGATGTGAGATTATATGCTGATTATGTCATATCTTCTCCTGTGAAAACATTAATAAAAATCAAGGTGGGGAAATGAGGTGGGTCCTGTATTAAAGGCCACACTTAGACTGATTGTTCCTGAATAGTTAACTCTATATGATGGGAGTAGTGTCATTTCCTTTTCGAGACCGAGACATCCCCATGATTTCTAATACTTATGAGTCATATCAGTTCCAAAAGGGCACATAGGGATAGTTCTGTTTCCAATGTGGCTATGCCAGGATTAGATGACAGTTGACCCCTTTTTTCATATCTGGACAGACTCGAGGTAAATCCATGCCTTGGGCAATACTTGGTCTTTCGAATGATACATTGGACGGGCTAGGTGGTATTGGATAAATTGATGGATGTTCTGTAGCGATACCTTCGGGACGAGATCGAACTACAACTCTCAACATGAACATAAATAATGATGCACTGAAGGTTTTTATTATTATCATTCGATCACTTGATAATTTTGATATTCTTTTGATATGTGGAAGTGCACCTGGTTGATACATGACCTAGAACCCAAGTTAAAGAACAAGCTTGGGGTAAACCACTTTCTTGTTATCCTTGTTTCTTTATATGTTTTATATATATACGTGTATATGCATTCTGGTGACTGGAACCCATTCAAACTACTGGCTTAGGCTGAAGCAGCTGATTCGGAATGGCCGCCATTTGGAGCCCGAGCTGAAATATTTATTACATTGAACTTAATTAATAATCTAAAATTGTTATATAATGGAACACTAAATTTATTCATTTTATAAAGTATAATGGTTTAGACACATTGGGTTCCATCCTACTGGGATTTTATCTAATACCCTTCTCAAGCATCGTTGAAACCCGAGTAGATTTTAGGATTGTGGGTATTGAAAAAGGATATCATGATGCTTTCAATTCTTGATTAGTTGTTGCTTCTTAGGATGGAGACCGGGGAGGAGGACCGAGCCCTTTACGTGATGCAGTTGTCGCAATTTGTTTCTTTTCTTTTTAGTTGATAGATTTCTTGGGATCTATTTTTTGTAATTTATGTTTAGACATACATCGTGGAATGAAATTTTTTGTGATCTTCCATGATAGAGTATTATTTAGTTAGATTATTTATATTGCTTCTGTTGTAGTTTATTCATTTATATGCTTACGATATTTATTATTAATTATTGGTTACTTCTACTTTGATAATACCTATTAATTATGAGGGAATAGTCTCCCCCTCATACATAGAAAAGTCCCTCGCTGCTAGTCTTCAACCTATGGTATTCGGGGAGATGTGCTTGAGGTTATCTAACCCACAGGTCCTACCACCATATTAAAGGTGAGTCAGGTCAGGATGTTAGGTTGGGAATTTACACATCATGTAACATTTTTACATGTTTTGTAAATGTTTTTTATAGTACTCAACTAAAACCCTATCACTTTGGATTTATTTAATTAAAATGAAAATACCATTACATGAAGAGTAATCCCTTTACAACATGTTTAATTGTTTATATGTCATTTTGCATCCCATTTCCCTTTAACTCTCTAAACCACCTTTAAGGATTCTCAACATACCAAGGACCCATATTATAACATAGTCTCATTTATATCAAGACTCGACTAATTCCACGAGAATACACCCCTTGATCAGTAGTTCACTCTTCACAAAAAAATTCTCACCATCTCAAAAAAGGACTCGAGCACCAAGGCTACAATGATAAACATAAAGAGATACAGGCCTAAAAAAATATCGGATCTTATAAACTTTCCACCTTATAACAGATCATCTTCAAGATACTCGAAACTTCACAATGTGGTATTAATGAACAAATTTTTCCACTATGTTCACATGTCAAATTTCATCTCCTAGGTATCCTCAAAAAATTTCCTTTGATGCTACTGAACTATAAGAAATGGAATAGTCCAACCCTGAATATATTTCTCATTGCAATCATTACCTCTATAAGATACTCCCTAGAGGATTTATTTTCACAAATACTGATGTCTCCAATGATTATCATTGGGGAATGTTTTGAATGATATAGTCACAGTTGGGAGCATGGAACACACCGTTCAAGGAACAATAGAACAATCAATGGGCCAGCTGGTACACCATTGTATTGAACCTTTTCATTAATTCAAATGGGCTAACAAACCTGGGTTCTTGATGTACCTTTTTCCTTATATAGTACTGATCTAAACTCATTGAAAACTAAAGGAAAATATGATTTCTAACTGCTTATTCTTGATATCATCTCTAATGGTAATCATATTATTTTTACCTACTATGTGTGGATCCATTGTCTGATAAATTTAACTTTTTTAGATGTATCTTTCATGAGACTAATCCCAAAAAGTACTTACTCACTTGCCTCAATCTACAAATGTTCCAAACAACATGTACTTCCATATATATCCTCAAAGCATCATTTTGTATTGATTCATGGAAGCTATTATTATACGAAAACTCAAAGAGTTCCACATTATTCTCTCGTGAACCACCAAAATCCAAAACCTATTCTTGTAACATGTCCAATAAAACATGAATATCATTCTCAGATTGAAAATTTTTCTATGGGTGATAGTTTTTTCTTAAAATAACTCCCAATCCTAGGAATTTATAAAGACCCTTCCAGAAGAACAGTCTGAATTGAGGATCTCTATCTAAAATGATACTATTTAGAACACCATACAAACTATCCACCACACACAAATGATTATTTTTCAGATATTCAACAATGATGGTTTTTCTAAGAGGCCAGAAATGGGAAAACATAGTCTGTCAATATAAAACAACCCATGTAGTATCTTTTTTGTGGGTAACCTTACATTATTCTATCACAAAATACATCATGACATCATCCCATTTTCACATTGGGATCGGTAAAGTCTGAAAAATCATAGGTGGCATATGATGCATGGATTTCACTTGATGACATCTGAAGAATCTAGCCACAAATACTGAATCCACTTTCTTCATTCCTGGAAACCACTATTTTCTATAGAGATCATGATACATCTTTATAAAAGTAGGATTCACCTTCCGTCTAGAAACATGAAACTTCCCCATCCACTCCTCATACATTCTTGTAGGAACCCATACTCGGCCATGGAAAAAAAGATAATTTAACATTATGAGAGACTAAACTAATGGAGTCCCCCCACCATATAATTTTTCTCTCAGAACTAATCTCCCTGATTAGACAACTTTTCGATTAAAATCTAGTCCAAAGGAACTAGAAATAATAATGCCTAATTTAGTGTTACATGTCCCTATGATTCCTGAATATCTAGATACTTCTCTATAAAAAAGGTCATTAACCTCTAATCCTCATAAGACTCCCATAATACCTATATCTACGTTATCCAATTCAGGGATTCTACAAAGACATTTCACATATATATTGTATAATCCAATTCAAAGATGAAATACTTTTGAAACTCAACCCACCTCCTCTAACAAAGGTTTAGGTCCCACTGGGAAAATATGTATGTGAGGAACTTGTGATTAGTTTATACCAAAAAACTCCAACCCATGAGCTTGTTTCTCCAATATCTTAGGCCTTCTACCACTTTTCATAACTCTAGATCTTGAGTAGGGTAATTCCATTAATATTTTCTCATCTCGATGGAGCCACAAAAAACAATCTAATCTTATAAAAATAGTACTACTCCATGTCCAACTATTTATTCTTTATAGTACACAATATATGCTTTACTAGGAACATGTAGAGTGAGGATAAGTGTTATTCTATGCCTACCATTCAACTCATGAAAATGTATTTTGCAAGCATTAGACAAAACAAACTTCACCCCTTTCCTAGTCATCAAATACATTGGTAATGCTTAATGCTATAAATCTTCGATAAAAACGAAAAAATGACCAAATAAACATATAAATGTATGAAATTTTATGATAATCATGGGGTTTTCCCATAATACCACTGTTTAGACATTTTATTTAACCACTAATGCTGTTACATCTAAGATTTCATGGCCTATAAAGTAAAAATCATTTATATATAAACCTCATTTAGTTATCTAGGACGAAATTTGTTGATATCTCAATATACTAAGCTGATATTAAGATGTTCATAATTATTGTCTAATCTCAAATAGTAAGAAATGATTTGATCAATGAATTCCACCCCAAACTAATTCAAAATCTAATGACTAGTCTTATTTATTAAGTCCATGAGGAACATTTGTCAACCCTAATTGAATTACTATGAGGACAAAAGTCTATATATATTCCAAATAGTATTAGGGGTATTTTTTATATTTTCACTCCAAAATGATGATATCTTGATCTCAAATAAATCTTTTATAAAATCTTATCACATCCTAGCTAATCGATAAGACCATCAATTCATGGAAATGTTTACTTATTCTTGAATTTCATTTGGTTCTCCTTATGATAACCCACACATAACAACATGGATCCCTAAACCTTTATTCTGAAGAGAACTAAAAAACCCAAGGATATGTACTCATCCATATGAGTCATTTAGATTCCAGATCATCCATCTAAACCATCAACTTCTGAAGATCTACTAGTTCCATTCAGTAATCTTGAATAAAAAATGGCTCAACTCCTAGCTCTAAATCAATCAGAAACACAATCTATCTCACATGAATTAATCCTTATAAAACATTAGTCAAAAAAACCCAAAATTTTTCTACCACTATATTAAAATAATCTTACTATATTACATTATAATATAGATAATGACCAATGATATGAGTGGTGAGATAATCCAATTTTCACTGAATTGGTTCGGCATGACAAACCAAATAATCTCACTCACCCTGGTGAGAACAGTTACTTCTATCATAAAATAAAAAGGTTTATATCCTCCTATAATAGTAAACATTATTCTGTTATTGTACTAACTAATCCATACCATGAATGATGTTGAATCCTATAATTTCTAGCACAAACGGTTCCCTAAATAAACAATAACCATCAATATCTAGATAACATGCCTAGAAATGTATGATATTGTTAGACCAAACCCACAATTGTTTTTAAATAGTTATTACTTTGTAGATGAGTTCAATATACAATCCAAACCCGTTATCAAAAATAGTATATATAACAGAATCTGTTTCCCTGAATCAAACAAAGAAAACGATAAGGTAGATGATATAAGAATCATACCACTAAAAGTAGATGGTCTAATATTTTTATTGTCTAGAGTAGTCTATATAAAGTAAAACTGACCTTTCCCTCCTCCCTAGGATCTATCCTGACAACCAAGAGCTACATACCTTACTATGTACTATTTCTCAACACTGGGTTACCCCGTCCCCTTCCTCAGCCTAAACAACTTGTGAATCTCTAGATACCAGCCTGCTGAGTGGTATCAATATCCCTTAATAACTCTAGTTCTGTTCATGATCCTATTCTACTAGTATACTACATAAATATCACAGAGAACCTCTAATGATGGACCATTTGGCCACAGATATGACAGTCTACTATGGGTTAAGGACACTATAGTTGTTTGTGACCAATCATTCTAGAAGAATAGTTATGGAATGGGACATAGACTTCAAATGGTATTCTACTACCCTATCATCTTAACCCATTACTTCGTTATTAGAAAATATCATCATGGTTCTCCTTACCACTCAAAAAAGTACATATAGATGGTTATCCTAAAATATAATTGCCTCTATTTGGGGCCTCTATTAGATTACCTTCTTTAACGAGTTCTTGATTCATCATACCATCAAATATATTTAAATGAAAAACATTTAACATAAATATGATTTCATAATGACTTCCATCTTTCAAATTTCTGTCACTAGTGATCTCATCAACTACTGATGATGGCGCAAAGCATTGTGGGTCAAAAAAACATATAGTATAGTCCAACACTGAAAAAACCTTTTGTTTGAGATGCATGAACTCTCAATACTTTTCATCCATTAATTTTACATGAAAGGAATTTTATAGTAAAATTGTCATTATGTCATTATAATATTTCTCATCCTGTTAACAATATTCATCTAGAATATCCAACAAATGCTTGGTTAGTCTATAATGCATATACAAAACATGTTTCACCCTCCAATTCATGGGTGTCTAAAGATGCTAATGATTGTATAGACTGACTCCATCCATAACACATATTTCTAGGGTATCCATTCCCTAATAAAAAAAGTCATAATTTGATGATAAAACTCTCTTTTCATCTCATACATCTATTGAACAGTACAAACAGTCTCTCATTCCCTAGATCACATCACCCTTAGATATATCCTATGATGTTGAACATCCATACACTACTTATGAACAATATATATCTTTGGAAAATCTATATTAAGAGTGTGTTGATTTCCACTCACATTATGCTCATTTTGATGATTATAATGATAAAATTTCTCTACAAGGAAAATTAACACATTATAGAACTGTATAGAAAAAATGTTAACCTAACATGTGACAGCTAGAGAGAACCGATAACTCTTGGTCTCTCTAAACATGGCATAATAGTTTTCTTACCAAAGCATGGAAACACATTTCATTTTTCAATTAAAACAAATATTGCATTTCATAGTTCTATAGGAGTTTATATATTACATGAAAATTAGATATGGCCCTATCATGAAAAATGCATGTTAATATGAACCTATGTGCCTATAATCATACATGTGTTCTCATATCATGCTATAATGGAAAATGAGAAAAAAATCAATTAATAATAACATTATAAAACAATATCCTAAAAAAAATTGAATCGCCCATGGTGAAAAAAATAATTTTAACAAGCACACAACACAACAAAAATCCCATCCCGGGGTAATCAAATATTCCCCCATACATGGGTTAGCTACTCCCATCTACACGATCATTACCAAGTCCCAACACATCTTAGTCTCCATTATGCCAATCCCCAAATAGTAAGGCATAATAAAAGAAAATTTTCACCTTTGATACAACTTTTTAATGTCCCACAATTTGGAACTCTCTCACATGTCCAGAAAAGGATGTTCATAAGACCTCAATCACACCTCACTATACACCGGAGCCTACTGAATAGTAAAGGGTTGTAAAGTGTATAGTGGGGATACTATACCATTAGGTATAAAGTGTCACATCCGTAGTAATAATAATAATAGAAACAAAATAATAATCGAAGTATACACATAGCCAATGAAAACTATACAATCAGAACTTTTCATCCAAAAGTAATAAAGGATTAATTTTAATGACATACTAGAATGTGAAAAAATTTCATTGTAGACCTATAAATGGTAAAAATACTAGACATAAATAAAATACTCAAAAACCCCATTTCCAAGTCACTATGAAAGTCCCCTATTAAAAATCCATCCCAATTGAATTCAATGAATTAGTGGTAAGCCCTTCTTCCCTTATCCAATCCCTCTTCTAGAAAATATACTTCGGTGCCAAATAGAGGCCTAAATATGGTGTGTTTATAACTCGTTAGGTCAACACTACTATGTATATACAAAACCATAATGATATTAAGTGTATGAAATTATGTGATAAATGAATGTTTTAATTAATTCAACAATTAATAAAATAAAAAACTCAACATACCTAAGTTATATGTCCAAATTTCTATGATCATGTTTTATGACCATACCAACCACAAAAATATTACCATGTTAAAGGTCCAAAAATAGTTCAATGTCAGAATATCTCTGCGCCTATATTATTACCCTAACATCCACAACCATATACCCATGGTAAAATAAAAAATTATGTGTCAAATCCTTTTAAGAATTACAAAATGGGAGTTGTAATATTAAGATCTCTATATGAATTACTACATGGGATATGGGTAAACCCTCTCAGTATCATCATTAAAACATATATAGGTGCATGTTCTTGGTCCTTGATCATTATATAAAATTTTCATCATGAAAAAAAATCTTTTCATATAGATTGGATATCAAAAAAAAATTACAATTATCAATTGTTATTTAAGAAAATTATGATTTTTTTCATATTCTTAATTTAATTTAATTCAAAATTGAGTAAAAATTATATAAAAAAATTAATCCACGATTTAGGGATTATATAACATGAAATAAAACTAGTACACTTGTCATTAGAAACATACATTAAGCCATTTTTCTAATAAACATACATATGAAATAAAATGAATTCAAGGGATAATCTAATTCAATTATTTAATTAATTTGGGTTCAAGAAATGATTTCACAATCCCCAATTGCATAATATTTATATTAATAAAAAAATAGGGTCAATATTAAGACCCCCTAAATTTAATCAACTACCCCAAAAAAAATTATATGGCCATTACCCACAACGATGAAGGTGAAAACAAATGAAAATTTGTTCCAATATTAAACTGCTCAAGATCAAATCCAATAACCAAATGAGAAAAAGGATTTAACCAAAATGGATAGAGAACTAGTGGTAAGAAAGTCGAAACATATCCAAAGGGAATTACGAGTGATTAAAGACAATATAAGAAAATACAAATTAGATATTGGAACTCCAAAATCAGCGGGAGAATTCCCATGGGTCGATAATGGAGAATTTATATCCAAAAAATAATAATTCTGATGCAATTAAATTTTATAACTACTGGGATGGAATATACACATCATGTAATGTGAGTATACCTTATGTAAATGTTTTTAATGGTAATTTCCAATTCTTCCTATATCATGTGATATATATTATTAAAATACATGAAAAATTACATGATGTGTAATCCCATTAAATGACATTTAATTGTTCAACAGTTGATTTTTCATCCCATATTTTCTATAACTCTCCAAAAATATATTAATGATTCTCAACAAGCCAATAATAGAATTCAGCTTTATTCAAATTTATACCTACAATCCATTAATTCATCGACCATAAATCTACAATATTGAGATCATTTATCCCAAAAAAGGATCTCTTTCTTCAAACAAGACTTCACCAGAAAGTCTAAAATGAATATAATCTGAGAGAGACACACATGGAAAATGCAGTATTTACAAATAGCATATACAATATATTCATTTATCACTTAATATGGTGATTATATTGTTTTTTAGTGCATTCATGTTCCCTCATCCATATCTTTGGTTCTGTTTTTTACTTATGCCATTTACTATTATGTTCCACACTAATAATGAGGGAATGAATTTCCACAAGAACCTCTTATTCCCTTATTTCTTGTTAGTTTCCTCTAGTGTACGATGAGACAAGTATGAGGCCATGTATCATATTAACCTGGGTATCTAGCTGAGTGGAATTTATGTAGGGGTGTTATATTCCATCAATCATGCCTCCCTATATCACATAGTCTCTTGACTGGTTGTAAGGGCCAAAGAGGTTTCCATAAGGTGTTCCCTTGAGTCTTGTTTTCTTATAACCCATGTGGGATCATGGATGTTATAGTTGTGTGGGACCCTATATTTGGTAAAACCGCTCTTATTACTTATTTTAGTGGATATGTACCTACAGTAATGTGTGACCTATAGAGATTGGTTGTCTATTGTGTTTATATTTCTTGTTTTTTCGATTGAGCGTAAGACTATAGCTTGTGAGAAGTGAAATTTGCAAAATTTTATATATAGTGCTAGATGGGATATCTCAGTGATATTTTGATAATGTCTTAGAAATTTGTAAACTCCGCATGTTTCTTAACCTATGTATACCATAAGAGGGGTTTTCATGGTATCATAGATGTTTTGGATATTTGAGGTGTGGGTAAGTGATTAACATCTAAAATTGATGCACAATGGGTTCAATCCGGGTTTGGAAAGTACATGGTTATGCCTCCAATCATTTTTTAGAAAATGTTGGTTCCTCAATAGGATTGTAGAATGAATTTAAACTAATAGTCGGGTTGAATTTGGCTATACATAGTTCGTGATAAATGAAAATAGGTGAGCAAATAATTCCTCCCATTTCCATCAAGAATCTTGACCTCTCAACAATTTTGGTCAATTTTTATGAACATCAACCAAATCTAATTTGTGAGCCTTGATCTGTTTTTATGTTAATTTATAATATAATTAAAGACACTGGAATTAAAATATTTCACTAGAACTAGTAATAATCAATGGATAGTTCATCAGTGTTATTCTGATCACCAAATCAATATAAAGCTCACTGAATTTCAAAATAGGTCACTCAATTTTAAAATAGTTTTAGATATCCCACTACTTTTGATGGGTCACAACAAAAATAATTCATTCCTTATCTCAATATTGATGGAAATAATAACATCACATATTTTATAGACATATTTGGCTCTTTTAAATATATGTTTTCTTATATTGAATCCCCATGTATGAATTTATTCTCCATTGGTGATTATATTTTATACATATTCACAAAAATTAAACAAATCCTCAAAGTAGAATAATATATTTTTATTCCATATCACAATTTTTATATCTTCGTTAGTGAAAAGTAGTTATCCCTCCACTTATATTGCGAATAATCATTAATGAAGACATTTTGTTTCTGATTCCATTCCCACACCAAGAATAAAACATATTCAATATAGAGATTCAAATACACAATATTAATTCTCTATAATTCTTGGACATATATAAATATCATTTATAAAGAGACGATTATGTGACAAAAACTCATAATTTATAATATCAAAATTGTGAATTTAAATCCAGCATTCCAATACCTCTAGGATTTTATCAAAATTTTTGTCTATGTAACCACATTTTGGTCCAACTGTAACTCCCTTGTATAATTAATTTAGTCAAATTAAATTTACCTACTAAAAATCTATATGTCTCCTTAAAACTTTTTCTTGATTAAATGCCTAATAGTCAAGTAATGTGATTGTGAAATATCAAACAACCATATAACTCATTACTTTTTGCGATTCTCCCATGATAATTACATCACACATTATCATGGCTTTACTAATATAATGTTGTAAGAACCTTGGTTGTTTTCTTCCAAAATGTCGAAAATTAATAATTTGGTCTCCCATATCATGTTATTTTGAATTTATTCCCTAACTATAATTTATATTTACTTTTAAGAACCATGATATCCATTATGGGCTTCATAATTTCACACAAGGGTTATAATAAACCACCATTCTTACCACTATGTAATGGTTCTTCCTATTTCCACATCCTCTGAGATTGAATCTCTAGTTTTTCATAATTAAATACCACATATTATTTTCATATTATTCAGCTCATATCAATATAATCCATTATAAAATAGTAATGTTATATTGTATTTGGAATCATCGATGAATAAAAAACTATTACATAAATGATATAAATTATTTACCACATTTTTCTTCATAACGATCACACTTTAGAGATATATCAAACTAAACACCACTCATCATATTGTTGTGAATGGAAACATATTAAATGGTAAGCCTATATGGTCAAAAAGGGTAATATGTATATATATATATCAATAAATCATCATAAGATAATAATATATGTATTATAACATGATATTTACATTATATGATCACAATGATCAATTGATAGATCATAATCATGATACATGAAAAAATGTTATGTAAAATAGAAGACATAAGTCATAATATTGTGGAATCATTATTAATAAATCATGATCCCTGAAAAAGTATTATTAGAAGAAGACATACTTTTTCATGTACACATGGGTATACAATAATTTCCTTATTCAAGTATCACTTCAAAACCTATCATAGTGGATTTGGTTTACTCAATAATCTATCATTTCTATAGTCATGGTTTACTCCCAGTATTATCTTATTAGAAAAAGTCTAATACTTGACTAGGTGAACTCTCCATTATTCTCTTTATTGTCTTATTTTGTATCCATATTTACAAAATGAATTACATGAAAATATCATTTAAATCCAACACATCACATAATAGAAACCAAATATCTATTTTCTAAAATATCAAGAAACATTCATTGTATCATCAATTAATTACCTATATAAAGGATTTGGGTTTCATAAAAAGTACCTAATTATATTAATAATCCATAAAGAGAAATAATTATTATTTTAACATTTGAACATATCCCTAATACCTCTTACAGAAACTTCAATGTATGTTTATATTCATAAAAATTTCATTCAAAGAATACTAGAATATTTCTTGATGAAAATTAAACAGTAATTTTTCAATCACTTATTTTAAGTCAAATAATTTCCAAAATATTTAATAAGAACGTTTTATTTGAATGTAACCAAAAAAATTATAATTTAATATTCAAATAAAAGTGTATTTAGGTTTGTATCTAAATAATTACATTCAATGTGTGTTAAAATAAAAATTACATTCAAATATTTTGTTAAAAGGATAAAAGTTCCACATTTTGAAAATGGCATGGAGGGTCAATTTAAATGATGTTGAAAAATTAAAATGTACAAAAAATATCATTAAATAATTTTTCATAATTTTAAAAAAATTACCATGATCATTTTAAAAAAATAGGGATAGAATAAAATATACATGGTCAATGGGAAAACGGTTCAGTTTTATTTAAAAAAACTTAATTGTTCCGTAGAGTACATGAAAAGAGGAAAATTGAATGTAAATATGAAAAAATATAAAATTAAAAAGGAAAAAACTATTCATTATGTGTTTCTGGAAAAATATCATATTATTTGATCATTGGAAAATTTAACTATAACTAATACATGAAAAATGAAATTGTAACATAAAACCCTTTTCATTATGGTATATTTTGAATAATTACCCCCATAAAAGTTAAAACATCAAAAGAAAATTTAAATACCCTTAACATAATTATACTAATTTTAAAATATATTAATTTAGTACTATATACATTTAATAAAATTATATAGGTTTATAACATCAAACTTGTCTTAATGGAAAAGAATTGAGATGAAGAACACTTTAAAAATTAGTAACTATTGGAATTAAAGTAATTTAAATGATAATAAATAATATGGATATATAAATACCTCAAATTAAATATTATATTATTCCATAATATAGTATTAGGTATTATATAACACAATGAAATAAAAAATTGGTTCATAACATTAAAAAATTTCTCATTGAATAGAAATGAAGATGAACCCCTTGCAATGAGTTCAAATTAAATCATAGTCACTCAATACCCTTGTGTAAATAATATAATTTTATTATAATTATATATAAAAACCATATAGAAAAATAATATCTGGAATGATCTTATTATATATTTTCAACACATGTTTATTAATAATTCCGTAATAAAGTTATCATTTAGATTACTAACTACTACTGTTTTCATGTATATTTTTTATCATTAGTTATGAACAATTCAATTTTACCATGTTTTATCCATATAAATAATGATAAAAATGATAAAAATGTCATATATTTAAATTTAATAAATATTAATATAATTTTATATAATGTTTTCCTAAAAAATAAATTACATCACATTGTGGAAAAAAGTAATTTTTACACACACACGAATTACGATTCCTCTTCAAATGGGATTGAGAAAAAGAATCATTAATGAAAATTTACCTTTTCAGAATCAGTATAATATCATTATTTTCATATATTTATATGAAATGTATTTTCTTAACATAAAAGGTAAATTAAAATTTATTATTATATCACATCACTTCATGGTGGTGGTAGGAAACACATACGCACGAGCGGTGTAATATATGACATATAAATCTCGGTTCAGTATTATATATCCTATCATAGATAAAAAAAATTACCTAATTCATGAATCCAAATATTCCCAAAGGTTATGACTAAAATTTACGATCATATATGGGGTGGTGAGGATACTACACAATCATTATTTGTGTGTAATTTAGAAGTGAATAATGTCTAAATCAGTATAAATTATATTAATTGAATGATTTGTTGAAGTAAAGCATCAAAAAAAACATAAAATCATAAAATTACCAATTCCGTATAAAATATTTTGTTTTCATGATGTTAAATGAAATTGGGAAATAAGGGGAACATGGTAGAAGTCACATACAATAAATGTTATAATAAAAATTCTCAAAAAAACTAATAACTAAACATCATTATCATCACAGGAACTAGATCAGTCTAATAAACATATACTCTATAATATTATATAAATTCAAGAATCCAAATCCCAGAGCATCCCTTTCCCCTATCTATATCCATGAAGTCAGTTTGTGTCTAAATTGGCATCATGCATATAGTGGGAGTGAAATATAGTAATCCACCACCAATAGTGTCAAGTAATATCTAGACAGTGAATGTAAAATGAACATTGTGAAGGTATAATGATAAATGAAAACTATAAAATAAAATAAAACATTAAAATATTTGTATTGTCAAGGATATCCTTCTAACTCTTCTAGCATCATCCAAATCCAGAATGTCTCCAAAAAATTTGGCATTTATATATAAATATAAATTGTAATGTCTTTGGAATATGGAAAAAACAAAATAAAACCATGTATAACATCCTTGGAATGAAAACATGACATTTTAAGGTCAAACTAGCTCATGATCATTGTAGTTATATTGGCATCAAGGGGAAGATAATCACATCTTGGTGAATGCTATGAATATAAAGATTTTGAAAATACACTTTTTGAGCCCTAACAAGAAGTCTGAGGTAGAAATGGGAAATATTTGATAAGAGAATAAGGGTATAATAGAATAAGTTTCATTTCATAATAAATGAACCTAAATCTAAAGAGATAATTTGAGCCATTATACTTCTTATTTAAAGTAACACATGGGTCTACAGAGCCATTTTCGGGAGTTATAAATGTATGATGATGACCCAAACTAATAGGGGTTTCTACTATTCGAAGACACGTCAATGAATTAGTTTTTATACATTATTTCATTATGGAATTTCCTGGTGGTATGTCGAATTCATTTCTAATATAATCCATCCTATAAGATTATATAAATTTCAAAATTAAGCTAATAACTATGACCAGCCTTTGATTTTGGCACATTAGGTTAGTGGAATAATTTACATTTTAACTATGGTCGTGTGATATGGAATTTCTTGTTAATTATTTTTTAAATTTCAATTTATTTACACCATTAATTTTAATCATAATTAATTATCCAACACCACCCGATGTGATTATTTCTTCATACAATCACTTATAATTTTATAATAGTAATTAAATGAATATAGTCAAATGAGTGTTACTAGTTGTGTTATATAACCAAGGATAATAGTAGGGGTTTATGTGATCATATCCTTAGGGACTATAATTTTAATTAACTAAAATTTGAAATTTTAGAAGTGAATTTTGAATATTATAACCCTAGACACAAAAATTATCTTTATAGGAAAAAAAGATTTTGGTAAATATAATATTCTAGAAAAATTGTGTTGGTATATGACTCATTGTTTGATATCTTATTGATATTTGTTATGGAACTATAGAAATTGGATAAACAAGAAAATATCTGCAAAAATTGGGAATATATTATTTCTTGGAAACATATTTCTTGATGGAAAGGTAGTCAATGAACGGAATTTAGAGGAATGATAAATATACTGAGGGTATTTCAATGTGATTAATTGTGAATGATTATAAGATAAAATGTTGGATATGAATCAAATCCAAGAGGGTTAAGAACATGGGAGATCATATACTGTGTAAATTCTAGAACATAATGTTAAATAATATGAAAATATAGTTAAATGGGTAGTGGTAAAAAAGTTAAATGACACTTTTTGAAGATTCTCATTTCACATCCAAACAGTTTTACAAATTATATTCTTACCATGCATTGGCCCATATCTTAGTCGACACTCCATTGAACACATTTAGTAATAACAATGTGAACACCATATGAAATAAACCATCAATTTATTACTAGTTTTTACAAGGGTGTATTGACTCCCATAATGGGATATTAAAACAAGTATCACTCATTTTTGGACCACATGGTTAATCCGCATGGTCTCATCAAACATCATGTTTCTAAAAACAATAACCCTAGGGCCCATGGAAATCATTAACTCTATTAAAACCTATAATATGTCATTAGGTGTTCTCATATATATAAACAAATGATTGTGTGGGAAATGAAATGTATTCAGACCATTATGAAAGGTCAGAATCTTACTACCTCCCCTCATTATAACAGCTCATCCGCAAGTTCTCTTGGTTATAGCTGGTATTCATAAAATAATAATCCTTCCACTGGGTATATACAACATCCTCTCTCTCATAGGTCTTATCATGCACTAAATTTTGATTCCATATAACCTAAACCAGGTGAAATAACCATCATTAATGACATTCTCTAATAAAATCAAAAATATGAACTAGATAATCCTCAAATGATTCATCAACATCCATGTAAAACTCATCTAGATGATGGGAATGTGGTGTTAATGAATAGTAAGGACATAATTAAGAGTCATTTATGTAATCATGCATGGAATGTTTTCAATAAGGATGAACTATATGATATTTCAATGGTCTAACACTCTCAAAATTATCAATTGGAGTGATGTATCTAGGTGAACAATTTCGTTAACTCTGCATTAATTGATGAAAAAGTCTATGTGAATAAAAATTAAGTCCTAGTCATCCCCCCAACACTTCAATCCACATGTTATGATTATCATATGACTTTAGCAGAGACTGACCTATAGTTATGCACTTATTGATCTACTTTACCTTCTCTAATAAATATTCAACATGATGAGGCCTCAATATCACTACCAATCCAGCCTATATTCAACACAAAGGTTATCAACTAATCACCCGATATATGTCACCAAAAATAACCAATTGTATAGTCAATTAGAAACTATTATTATTTTAAAACATAGTAAGAGGTTAATTTGGTTCCCAAGAACCTCCATGATCGTGGACACCATCTTTGAAAATTTACTTCTACACCTTTATTGTATACTCAAACTAACAGTCGGTCTAAGGATAATTATATTTACATAGAAATAAACTAGAACATATATTTCTCTATCCACTTTTATAATTATTATGTAAAATGAGTGTCCATATATGATATGATGGTACAAGGAACTCCATAATGTTTTATAATATATTTTATGTAGAATTTTAAATTCTTTGCACTGAGATATTCACCCTGATATGTTAGAAATTGGATAACTTCATTAACATATCTAGGATAACCCATATAATATCATTTCATCAAAGTGATTTGGGTTAAATGATCACAAAATCCATAGTGACATCGTTCTATTTATAATAACGAATGGGTAATAGATACAGAATACCAGTAGGCTATTGGTGTTATTCGTTAACCTGTTGATCAGTTGAATAATATCTAAAAATACAAATTATATGCCTTTTCAAAATATGGAATGAATACTAATAGTGTAACTGATGATACAACATTGTAACTCAAGGTTGAAATTTCCATTTCAAGGTGTTTGACTCTCTCATTAACTTATCACACTTGTCCTATGGTACCCAAGAACATACATGAATACAAAATATCTCATCCTCATATATAACCCGTCTAGGAAGTGGTTACACACCTAAAAACATTCCCATTAGGAGACAACTATATCATATAGTGGTATCATCATCACTTGATATAGAAGTGAATAATTAATTCCCAAATACAAAATAATATTCTCTCTAGGACACTCTGGAATATCAAGATGATTCTTCGGAAATATTATAATCAACTACCACTCACCACTAGATTCTAAATTCTCTTTCTTCCAAGTATTCTTGTAGAGAACATCATCAATGAAATTTCATTTCTAGGCATATATCAAAACTAAATATCAAATGAATATATCTATTCAAACCTTCTTCACTGTATGAGGTTAAAATTAAGATGTGTGAATGTTTATTTGATCATTTTATGGTTTTTGTTTACTATGAACCACTCTCTCACATTTTATTTTCTACATCAATGTTGGTAATGGACAATGTTTTCTAACTTGAGGTCATATTTCCGGTAATTACACTCATGAGGTCTCAAATAATAAGATCTACATGATATAACATGATCCCCCTTTTTCAAAATGGATCTTGATATTAGGTTTGATATGTCATAAAAAATTGAATTGCCACTTCTAAAACATTATTAAAACAACGTTCGGTTATTACTTAATCCTTCCTTTCAATTCATAAAATCCTTTCTCCCAATCTATGAACAATTTAAACATTACGCCCATCTTGGTCAATCTTTTATACGGTGATGTAGTGCATAAGAAATCGTATATAAAATTCCAATAATACTAGCCATCCTACCGAAAAATGGACATCAATGACATTCTTGGAATTCTTTCGATAATTAATAACTATCACCTTCATTGGATATAAAAATATCCCTCAAACTAATTTTTTTTGAAGATGTAAACCTTATAAATCTTGAAATGGCCTTTTGTGTGATTTAAATAAATCATGATATCTCTTGGTGTATTACATATGATATTAACGAGATTGTAATGATAATGTGGTTTTTTTATACACCAATATATCATCCATAATAACCACCACAAAATAATTTGGGTATAGCTAGAATACCATTGTTAGTAAATCAATAAAAAAGTTTTGATTCTCATGATGTTGGATAACATTACTAAATACTTGTAAAGTATATATATATATACATTATAAAGATATATATTCTATATCAGAGGATATAACCCTTATCCAATGATAAATATACCTTAAATTAATCTTCATGGAAAACCAAGATCCGTGGAATTGATTGAATACATAATATATTGTGGGAAGTGTGAAATAGTTGTTAATGGTTACAAGATTCAAATACTAGTAATAAAAACAAACCCATAGGGTATCATTCTCTTTCTTTAATAAAATCACCAATGTGATGAGAATGGACATATAAAAAAAAATTATTTCAGGTTCTCTGATTATCTTTTGAGTTCCCAAAACTCATTGGGTTCCATTATCTAAGGAGTGATAGATAATAGTGAAGCTACTAGAATATGATCAAGGGAGAATTCTATGTATATCTATCTCTAATGGTATCCTAGAAATTTCATTAGGGAATACATTCCTATAATGTCCCAGCACTAGAGCATATTTTTAATGGTGTTTCCCTTACCCCTATAAGAACAATAGACATATAGTTTTTCAAACACTCCATACCAAGATTCTCATGTCCATAAAAACATTCCCAAACATCCCATTTTTATATTATAAACATATCTGAAACCATTTGGGGAAGAGGACCCCAATCGACGATAAAAATCTATATGGTTGGAATTAGAAACTATCCTATCAATATCAATAATTATATCAAAACACATTATATAGAGTATGAAAATGTTCAAGAGTAAATAATACCTACCAATATCAAGGGGAACTCATTCTGTTGGTGTACACATTATGAGTCTACTCCCAATAGAGTACCATAATTCTTCAACCCATTATGATACGAAATATTGAGACTGATACATTATAAAATACCGATATATATAAATGAATGTAATGTGATGTATAAAATAAAAAAGAAACCATTGTAGAGTATATTAACATTTTACCCCATTTAGTGGATGTCTTGACAGTCATAACTTTACATATAGGATGTATGTAATATATCTGGTTTTTTCAGGTTCCCTATGTTTTAACCTAAATATCCATATTAGGTATGCTCTCCTCACATTTATTATTTTTCTTTTAACTTTTTTAACCATAACCAACATTGTAGCTAGCCTATCTCTTAGTCTAATGTGGATATATATATCTGGCTCCTAATCATAGACTTAGTAAATACCTTCTATCACTTGGAATTATTGGAGAATTGTAACATAATCACTAACGTTGGGCCATTCAGCGACAATCTTGGTTACCAACTGGGTCTATGACTCACTGGGGGATATTTTATCATATTCACACCTATAGGTGGATTACTGTTTCCAAACACATTTAGTTACAGTAACTTCCACAAGACTATTAATAATTTTCTAGAAAACTATTCAATCTATAAGAAGAACATCTTCCCTACCTCATTACTAAAATAAACTACCCAAAACCATTAGCATATCTTATGTTATACTAAGAGATGGGGACCAGATTTAATTTTTATAAATCATTTTTCAAACATAAAACATTTACCTATGATTGAATCATGTACATTAGTCCATCCAAAAATCATCTATATCTATATTAATCATCACAAATTATAGAAAGAAAAAAATGTTGGAGCTCTATAAAATGAGTTGAGTATCCCAAAATGGATAAAGTTACTTAATGAACGTGTATAAACAGTATTGATAAATCATCCCTCAATATCTTAGAAATTGATTTATTATAAAATTGTAATTTGACATACCCTAAAACCATATCAGTATACTGATATGCCTATGTCAAAATATCTCAACAAATCATTGTAGCCCCTCTAAAAATGTATATAGTGATCTTCACTATCCTTGATGACTGTGTCTCCAAATTCACAATGGTAGAATTAATATCCTCTAGCTATGACTCAATAACCTCAAGACTATATTCCCTAAATAATTTAACATATATTTGTTCCAAGATTTCTAAATTCAACTCTTGCATAGAGAGAGTTGGTCATGTAGCTATAATCAGGAATTTTACTAACTATAATAATGAATTTTATATTTCTAATTAATGAAAAATTCATAATGATTGGGAGGTTTTATAGGTGGTACTACCATAGGTTTCATATTAGTTTAGGACCAACCACATCTAAATCATGTACATTACCACCTTCCTAACATTGAACCTGAGGTCATTGATGAGTCATATGTCTACAATTCCAAGAGTATACACCAATAATTATTTAATAATATAAACAGACTGCTCATATAAACATTCTATACACCCACTACAAACTATAAATGTCATTTCTAGGTCAAGGATTCGTATTTTGTAACTAATTTTATGGTATATGTAGTTTCTATTGAAATTTATAGGGAAAACACCCATTATGATGGACATGTATTCCCCATTAAATAGATACCAATTAATTTATGAGTTATATTTTATTGATATCATTATTTGTACAATGGTTTAGTAATATGAGTCAATTAAAAAGTTATAATTTCTTATTATTTATATGTTACAGTTTGTACTTCATGTAACTCTATCCCGACCCATTACATTTGTTCTCAGAACAAAATAAGACATATATAATGGTGAAATTATATGGTTGTCCATTTCTAATAAAAAATATAACAATCTTTAAAAACAAATTATTAGCATTGATTTAACCACAACTAATTTAAATTTTAGGTAATGAGATGACATTGAAATAGATTTAACATGTGATAGTTGGTTAGGTAAGGTAGAGCTATATTGATATCTTATAAAAATAATTTTTACACTATTTAAGACACATTAATTGATAAATTATTTATCATTTCCTTATAATAATCATTAGTGAAGTAATATTGTAACCACCAAAACACACACAATATACATTTTTCATCACATACAATACAATTAATAATAAACCAGTCATGGAAGTTTCATGAAATCTAAATCATTAGGTTCTCATAGTGTTGAATGAATAGTAATTTCATGAAATATAGGGAGAATGATTAAAAATTATAATCACACCAATTTCAAAAAAATAATACTTCTCACCCTTGTGAAAATAATTCAACCATTACATGTTAAAATCATTACACCAACACCCATTCCATGAAGCATGGATTTTCTCCAAACATGGTCCAGCTACTCTAAAGTATTATCTTCTCACCAATTTCCAACATATCTGAATATCATATCTAACTTCATCAAATAATAAGGAGTGAAAGGAATAGTACATTGATGCCACATCATGTAATCAAAGTCTTATTTTACTAGTTATTAACCTGACACTATTTTTTACAAGGTCTCTAGTGCCCCTCCACATATTTCACAGGCTTCTTATTAGTGTAATGCTTCAATCTAAGTATGATGGAGAAACATTACCATTATCATCATAGTGTAGATTAGTGGTGAACACTATATAAATAATTAGAAGAATTAATACTGTAATCATTTACAAAATTACACCATCCACATAATCACAGACACACAAAACAAAAACTAGTTTCATATACAATATGATATTTATGTTATGCTAAAAATTGAAAAAATAGAACATGGAAGAAATCATATAGGGTACATGATATAAAAAATGCATAATAAGAGAAATATCTAAGCTCCAATTATTTCATTAGAAAGGGCTCGGTTATCTACTCATATACTCCATCATAATATATAAGTTCATGCATCCATATATATGTAATTCTATTTTACAATACAAATAACCATTATATTCATTCGTGTACAATCAGCCCCTTGAATGGGGTGTGATTAAAAATAAATTATCCACCACAGATGTCTTCTTGTAATGTAGAAACCTGATCTCAAAGACATGGAGCTAGTTCCAACAACTATGACATCTCTATGATTACAATGAATCATTTATTGAAGATCCAAAGAGTTTATTAATCTTGGTAAACCAGATACATATAGGTGTCTTCCATTATAATTGAATACACTAATTTAAAATTAATTTTTATCATTCGAGGATAACATTTTCCATTTTGTGTATCCATATATATCATTAATAATATACTTCTTTTATTCCAACGTAAAATAAACATACTAAGTATGAGATTAAATTATCTATATGAGTAATGTATAGAGGTTGAACTAATTAATAAATGGGACTAATAATTATGGTTTGGTAAATAACAAAAAAAATACTATAAAATCAGTAAAATGATAAGGATGTGAATAAACAATATGGAATGGTAATAACTGAAAAATGATTTCATTTAAATAATATAGAGAGAATAAAATTCCTCTGGAGATATGTTAACACAAAATGTCATTGATTAATTACAACAGAATCTCAATTATGGGAATTTTTATTTATTGGATTCCATGTTTCCTATGCATATAGAACTATAACTATCAACAACAATTAAAATATAGTTTAGAAAATTAGGTAAGAACATATCTAACAATATCCAACTAACTCATCCAATGATACAATGATTTCATTGAGGGAATATATATAAACAAGATGCACATGTATCATACCTATCCAAATAATTCCACATATATGTAAATATCATTTCAACTATAATAAAATATTTCTTATAAAATATATGTATTTCATTAAGGTTACAAATGTAACAATATTTACCCAAATAAAAAATAATTATCACATTAAAAAATCCTTGTAAATGGTATGTGTTTTATACAACAATCATTTCCATGAAAAATGATCTGAATATTTAGGGGAAATTAAAATTCAAATGATTATAAGAAATTGAATATTTGTAAGGTGACTAATTAAAATAATGGAAATGAATGTCAATATTATCCTTTTATAAATCTATCATAATGAATCTATTGGAGAAACAAGGATGGTATCATAAAAAAATTTCATTGTGAGTAAAAATGAATTTAAATATGTACGTGTCATACAAGGTGAAAATAACATTCATTTTACATGGTAAAAAGGATAGAAAAATTCATTTTTAGGAAGGAAACAAGGGGATTCCATTGAAAAAAATGGTAAAAGAAATAAAGTTACATATTTATTTAATATTAAATATATGCGCTGTCTAAAAAAGTTAAAAATCAATTAATGAAGTGGTTTTTATATGAAATAAGGTTCTCCATGTAAAGATAGAAATGATGTCATGTTTTCTAAAAAACATTTTCTAAAACATTTTATGTACCAAAGAGATGGAAAATAGTACAATTAAATGATAATTGTCATGATTAATAATAGGACAATAAAATTAATGTGATTATTATGAAATTTTCAAATAATTTCTATTGATGTAAATGAAGGTGTAAAAAATAAAAAATTAAATGAAAATGTAAAGTAAACCCTTAAAATGATTATAACATCAAAGTGATAATAAATTAATCGGTATATTATATAAATAAACATTAAAACCAGATAAGTAAGTGTAAGTACATAAAAATATAGTTCATTTCATTACACACACTATGATAGAATATTAAAAAAATGAGCTTGTACTACCAATGAAAATATACTGGGTTATGAAATTAGTTTCACTTGGTAACATTTATCTAAAATCCCCTTTGGTGATATAATTAAAATTAAAATTGAAATATCATGAATAATTAATAATTGATGACATTATATAAAAATTTAGAATTACTTACATAGTATATAAGATATTAGTTACACAAATGTAAAATGATTATTTCAATAGAAATTTAATAATAAAAATGTAGAGATATTTCAAAGATAATCCTTAAAAACCCCCTTGATGAGAATAATATTTATACACTCCAATGTGTCCCACACCGCTTTGAAACATTTTAATAAAAATATAAAGGATTGAATAACATTAAATTAAACAGATAATATCATGATAATAAATAGATCTATTATATTATATTTCATATATAATTACATATACAATATAAAATAATCTTGATGCATAAACTCAAATAATTATTAATAGAACGTATATTGAGACAAAATCCATTATATTTCATTTCCTTTTTTGGGTGAACATATTTTTACATATTTTATAAGGTTTCTAAGGATGTTAAAAATAATTCTAAAACCATATTAAAATTTATCATATCATGTATCTTCTTCATATAATATATTATTACCCATTTGTTAACAATCACTCATTATTTTCACTATTTCTAGTGTTCATTAACAATTTTGTCTGATATGTTTTTATTTATTATTAATTATTACTATTAATTAAATTATGGTTCAATAATCTCCATATTTTAAAACATGAATTAAATATCATATGTATTCATTATATATGTATTTAAAATAATCTATAATATATGGATATTAGATATTAAATGCATCATTCATAAACAGGGTTGGTTATAAGTACACATGAATGCTACATTCATTTTTTTATCATACTAGAATAGTGATAAGTAAATTATAAATATGTATGTTATAATTCTATAATAACATTAAAATTATATATGTCACATAGATTTTTTAAATTTATCCTTAATATGTTCCATGTATAGTAATAATTAATCACATTGTTTTGAGGGGCAGTAGTCCACACTTCCACATACAATGTTATCGTGATTACAAAAAATGGAATATATAAAGTTAGGAGTAATAAAAATATTAAATAAGCCTAATGACATAATAAATATCATATATAACGCATATAAATATATTTTTAATCATAATTACCAATAATGAGTGGTGATAATGTAAAAATGACCAACATTGTTTCATGAGGTGGTAGTTCACCATAAACCTAAATGGAATGTTTAGCAACAATTATATAGAATTGTGTATATGTTTTCGTAGAAATATTAACATGAAAACATATTAGTATATTTATTATACTTTTTTATATAATAATAAAATAATTATAGGTGAAGGGGTGAATAATAAAAAAACTAAGGATCTTCAAGAAATAAGTTACTTCTTCATTGGTAACATTTTTTGGTTTGCACCAAAGGGCTTCCTTGGATGGTGTTCATAAAAAATTGAGGCTTCTAATATGACGGCAGTGATTTTTAGGATATATTTGGGTAGATATTGTTCAATAAAAATCATCTTGTGTGGTGTGAGGAAGTGGGATTCTTGAGTCTTTTAAATTGTGGAGGAGGAGTGTCACACATGTAAATTTTGGAAATGGGAATTACACCCAATTTTCCCCCATTGAATTTAGATCAATAGTGAAACAAATTTGAAAAAATTGATTAATTACTCCAAATATGAATAGAAAATGTATTTGGATAATTTTCTAAGTCATTTTGTCTATTTTTATAATGTTTTAGTACCTTATGAAGCTTAATTTCCCCTAAATCGTGGTTTTTAATTTTATTTACTATCATGAATCTTTTTGGTCAAAAACAATTTTGAAATCATTAAAAAAAATTAAATTATTCTAATTCTAAATATGGAATCTATTTTTCAAAATTCCATTCATAGATTAATTTAAATTTAATCTCATAGACATGATTACAATGCGTAGTTGTAATGTAATAATGTTCAAAAGTTTTATAATTTTTATATCAAATTTCAATGTGAAATTTATTAAAATTATATAAATTGGATTAATTAATAATAATTTGATCTAATTATAGATAAAAAAAATTATAAAAAAATATTTAACATTTTATAAAACTTAGATGAAAAAGAAACTTTTTAATTAAAATTTATTATTTTTAATTCTTCTTTAAAAAGAGAAAAATATCATAAAAATATTTAAAATTTAACATAACCTAATAATTTTTCAGAATAAATTAATATGTTTATATTAACATATATGATTTATTAATGTTCTAAAAATTCGATTTAATATAGGTTCTCTATTAAAAGGTGTTACAAGGGACTTTATAAAAAATATATTTTTTATGGGTAATACTGGGTTTAATATTATCTTATACTGAAATAAATCTTTTAGATAAATACCAAAAATATTTTATTTAATAATATATAAATTTATTATATATTACACAAATATAACTTAATGGTTTTATTTATTTTAATTTATTAGATAAAAAGGGTTGTGGGAATAAAAATAGTTTTTTATAAAAACATTCATGTTATATTAAATTGGTTCTAATATTAATTTCAAATTTATTTGTAACGAATGTATTTTTTATATTTCTTTAGAAAAATTATTTCAATATGTTATTTAATATTATTTATAAACACTACTTTAATTTCTAGTTATGTGTTAGGATATTAAATAAAAATATTTAAAAACATATTATTTCCCTGTAAAACACATTCTAGTGTGTAAGACAATCCATAAAAGAAACTCATTATTGTGTGCGATTATTGATTAAATAATATCAAATGAATTAGAAAATAGACTTAATTTATTTAATATAGTTATTATATTATAAGGTCTCATGATATTATATTCCCTTATACACTAGGTTTCCCTTGTCATACCTGTTATCTAATATAATGATCTTATTTTAGAATTTTGGGTTGTTATATTCTCCACACCATAAATAATTTTTTTTCATCATAATTTAAACAAAATATTAGTAATATAATATTTGATACTTCTTATGTTGTAATCACACATCATGGGAATAATCCGTAAAACATCCTGTAGAAAATATATAATGGGAAGTACAAAGTTCACATGGAATAACATATGAATATATCTCTAAGTATGATAACATTCCCAAAAATAATACGTATTTACATAGAGGAAAAGAAGAAATATTTATATGGAAAGATTGAGATTATCAATCAAAAACATTTTAATGATCAATGGAATGTATATGGAATAAAATCTGTAAATCCCCAATGATTTAACTGGTCATTATTTAATAAAACATTAAGTTATCATGGAAATTTTTTTCTGATACATGGTCTACATATTTCTATAGAAACAATTTTCATCATTTTTTTATTAGTTGAATTATATATTAATCCTTTTATTTCATGAAACGAGTATCCAAAAATTTACATTTGTTCTTGAAGAATAGAAAAACAATTTTAATAGGTCGTAATTCCCATAAATAATGAAAATTGTTTACTTATATCTCTAACTACTAGCTAAAGACAATATAGTTAAGAAATTAATCAAAAAACCATCCTATTGTCAAAAATATTTAATCATTAATATTTGTTAATAAAAAAATTACTAGAAATAATTACATATTTTCAAGTACATTTTGTAGATCTGTGGTTGGTGTGAAATGCTTATCATCCTTCGGTAATAGGTTCAATATTCACATCCATATCGAATAGGATTGGTTATCACCCATCGAAATAGTTTTCCTTTTCTAAAAAATAAATATAATTTAAAAAATAAATGTAATTTTCAAAATTAAAATGTAATCATTAAATAGAATATTGTTTTCAATAAAATTATAATATATAAATATATCATTCATTTATTTCCACATAGATCCTTTCTAGTCTAGGGTTTATCCACAATATAATTTATAATGTTTCTAAATCATGACACCTAAAGTTGAACCAAGGTCATTAATTTTCAAAATATTTCATTATGTTTTTATAGAAATTTTTAATAATGATAAACATATCCACTAGTTTTTTCAGTCCAGGTCCATAGTAAGTCTCATTATTATTTACCAGGTTACATCAAGTCAAGCCTAACAAACCATGTTAGAGTTATTATCCCTAGGTACAACTGTTCTAGAGACAATTTCACTTATAGTATCTAGATAGATATGTCATTCAAGGACTACCTACATAATATTTACCTTACCAAAATTATTGTATGTTCTTATATATATATCCTTAAAGTATACCTTATGGTAATTTTCTCTAATATATGTTTTCATAAATCTAGTACCCACTATTTCTAATAAACTGTCATTGATACCAACTATAGTGACATGACTGTAGAGACTCAGAGTCGATGTCTACTACCAATAAATTGGAATAATTACAAGGAATTAAATCCCAAGGGACCAAAGAGTTTATTAGTATTAGAAAACAAGATACATACATGAGACTGCTATTTCCAATGAATAGACTAATTGTAACATAATTTTTTTTTTCTTCCAGATATTACATTATTCAATTTAACATAATCTCACACATGATTCATAGTAAACATCTCATATTCCCAAAGTAAAAAACATAATAACACTGAGATTATATGATAAAGGGTAAATTATAGAGGTATGAATAATGAATCAATGAGAATAATAATTATGGCATGGTAAATAACTGATGAACATACAATAGAATAAACATACAGAGAAGGAAGAGTATAAAATTTATTGCAATTGAAAAACTATAAAACATGCCATTTAAATAATTAACTAAGAATAAAATTCATCCCTAGATATCTGGGTGAAAAATCACATAGATAAATAATAACTACATCTAAATTATTTAAATGACTAATTATTGGATGTCATGTTTCCAATGTGCATAGAATCATTACCGTTGAAAAATTTAACAAGATAATTTATCATATCCAGTAAAAACCCATCTATGTATATCCAAAAAACATGTACCATTATATTACTAATAAATCATGGGGATATCTATGAATGGGTACCTCATTTGTTTTACCTATTCAGAAAAATTTCCTCATATATCGAATAAAAGATTTAATTAATAATAAATTTTCCTTATCAAATTTCTGTATTTAATTAATGATACTTATTGATCCTTTCATACCTAAATAATCAAGTAAATAACAAATGAAACACCATATAGATAATGGTATAATTATTAATAAATATTACTATACATGGAAAATTATATAGATATTTAGGGAAAACTCAATGTCAATTGATCAAAATAAATTTAATATTTCATGGGGAATAAAAGGAATCAAGGAAGTGAATGCCAATAATACAATAATACAACATAATATTATACCATATAGAGGATTAATAAGGATGGTATAAATAAAATATTTCCCAAGTGGAGTAACAATTATGGTTTGTTATTGATTATGAATAGAAATAATGTAGAAAAATCATTTGAAAACATTTTAGAGGAAAATATCTTCTTCTTATTAAATACATTTTGACAACACATTTCATTGAAAATATATTTTGGAAACATATTATTTAAAAAAATAATCATTTAAAGATAAAAAGTATTCTTTTTTGAAATTATGGTTGGATAATCAACAGATGTCATATAGGAAAAAAAATATCATTCCTATTGTATCATAAAAGTTTAGGAAAATGCCATATTCTGAAGGAAACAATGGGATTAAGTTAACAAGTTTGGTAAATGACAATATGGGTAAAATGTGTTTAAGAAATAATTTTGGAAACATTTGAATCATTGTTGAAAACATTTTTAGAAATAAGAGTTTTTAATGAAGTTTGGTTCTTTGACTAAAGAGATAAAAGAAATCAGGATTTAATAAAAATAATTTATAAAACATTTTATACAACAAAGAGTTGGAAAATGGTTCTATTCCATGATAAAAGTCATGAATGGCCAGTGGACAAGAAAATTATTTTTTTTATTATAAAATTTAAAAATAACTTCCTTATATACAAATTCTGGTGTAAGAAATGCCAGAAATAATGAGATGGTCAGGTAAACCCATGAAAAAATATAACATTGATGTGAGAAACAATAAATTAATAGATAATGTGTGTCAACTATAAATAAAAAAAATAAGTGTAAATATATCAATATGTAGTCAAATTAATTACACAAAAATGATATAAAATTAACAAAAATGGGGTAGTAGTATAACCCAATGAAAATAAATGAGGGAATGAATCTCTTTTCCACAAGGAATATTTTAACTCAAATATATTTGATAAAAATAATTCAAATTGAAATTAAAATGTTCAATAATAATTAATGAATCATGATATTATAAGACAATTATTCAGTTTTTACACTATATATATGAAATTAGGTGAAAAAATATGTATTGATTCAAGAGAAAGTTATCAATCACAAAAATGAGTGATATTTCAAAAATAATCATTAAATTCATTATTGAGGAGAATAATCTTTAAAAATCCCATAGTTCCCCATGCCATATTGAAATATTTGAATCATAATATAAATTATCTAAGAACATAAAATAAAAATTTATAATATCATTATAAAAATGATGTTCATGATATCACGTGTTTGAGTGTAGTATACACACCATATAAAAAAAGGTGCTGCATAATAACAAATATGTCTTATTGGAATATTAATTGAGGCGAAATATCTTACCTTGTGTTTCCTTTTTTGGGGAATATCATGTAACCTCATATATGATGAATTAAAATATGGTACTAGTTTAATGCAAAACAATATTAATATTTATGATATACTGTATGATCGTCTTATAAAATCTTTTTAATAGTTTTTTAACAACCTTTATTTTTTTTCCTATATGAGGTGTTGATTTCCGAGTTTGTTGGGTATGTTTTGACATGTTATTAATTATATTTCTAAAAAAATTATGATTGAATCATCCCTATAATTTTAAAAAAATTTAAATTATCATATTTCAGTTATATATATATATATTAATAATAGTCTATAATATTTTCAAATAATAATTGAAATGCAACACTCATAGAGAAGGTAGGCCATACGTATGCATGGATACTACTTTCATTTATTTTTAAAATTATATGAGTGGTATGTAAATGATAAATATATATTTTATGATTCTAAAATAATATTAATGTCATATATATCACAAAATATTATTAACATCATCGTCAATATGTTCCATGTATATTTCGAAAAAATCACATTGCATTGAGGGGGCAGTAGTCCACACTTCCACAAACGATCTTATCAGAATTACACAAAATGTAAAATATAATGGTATATCTAATAAAATACTAAGAGATGAATTAATTCATAATAAATATCATATATAAAATATATAAATATATTTTCTATAATAACTCCCAACTATGATAGGTTCAAACGATAAAATGGACAACTTTGTTTCGTGAGGTGGTTGTTCATCCTACTCATAAACAGAAAGTTCGATACCCATTAGATGGAATTGTTTATAAGTATAGTTATATGTAATAAAATAAAAATATATAATTATATATATAATAATTTTTTATTTATATAATCATATAATAATGATATTTTATTTTTGTATAATGAAAATAAAACAAAAGTATTTGAGTAATGATGTGACCTCTTCTTTGGGAAACACCATTTGTTTGGAAGTAATACAAATACATGGATGGATTTTTTTCCCAAAGTTATAATTCTATGTCGATTTTTGGTACATTAAGGAGAATTTTTTTCATATAATTGTTGCTCAAAAGTGGATTTAGATTTTTGATGATGTGTTTTATTGAGTAGATTTTTATTATGGAGGAGGTGTTGCACTCCATTAAATTTGGGAAAAAAGAATTCCAACCACTTTTTAAATTTTATCCCATAGATGGGACGAGAAGGTGAGTTTACAAATTACAAAAATTCAAAAGTTTTCTAGGATTTTATATCCAATTTTAACTAGAAATAGATTCCAATTACCTAAATTAGATTTCAAAATAAAAAATTACCACGTTATACTATAAAACTGTTATAAAATATAATTTGACCATATTTATAATTTTTATGTAATAGATGTTTTAGAAGTGATATTCAATATTTTACATTGTTAATTAAAAAAAGAAACATCACAGAAAAATATTAAAAATTCACGCTAACAAATTTTTTAGGATCATCATTTAATTTTTAAGTTTATTTTGAAATATAAGAATTATAAAAGTTTAAAAATTGGATTTTTTGAGGTTATTTGTTAAAAAAATATTAAATGTTATATTATAAAGGTATGTGTTTTTCAATGTAATATTATATTTATTATTATCAAATTTTTATCTTATCTATTGGAAGAATAACAATAATATTTGAATTATTATAATATATATACATATATATATATATATATAATTAATATAGCTCACTAATTTCTGTTATTTTAATTTATTATGATAAAATATATTTGTTAGAAAAAATAGTTTTCTTTAAAAAAATTCCCTTTATATTCAAATGGTCCTCATATTGATTTATAATTAATCATTCCCCAATGATTTGATTTTATATTAGTGTAAACCATATATTTTCATAATTTATTTAATACTTTTCAAAACTAATATTCTAATGGCTATGTTAAGTCTTTTAATATTATATCGTAATATTTTAAGAATATATTGGTTATTCATAAAATGTATTTGTGCCTGTAATGAATGCCATGGAAGAATCTCATTTTTGTGAGTGACACATGATAATTTAGTATCATGTGAATTTAAAGTTATATTAAATTTATTTAAAATATTCATTATATTTTAATTCCATGGGGTATTATATTTTTTTATGTGCTTGGTGTTTCATGTCATACACAATATCTAATTCAATTTTCTTATTTTATAATTTCGGGGTGTTACAAGTATTTTTCATCCAATGAATATTAAATAAATAGTGCGTAGTTATATTGATAAATGAAGGCTATAAAATAAACTAAACCCATATCATCATAGGTTCCTTATAGATACCCATTTGAGAATTCCATTTTCATCCCAGTCCTCAATTTCTCTAATCATGTGGATTTATATATACATATAATAAATAATGGCAAGGACCAATGGCATAAACCCTTGGTATCAGACTATTACATAATATTAATGAATCCTATACCATAAAAAGTCAACCCAACCCACATATCTTAGTGGTGATGTTGGTATCACGGGGAATCATATAATATTTGGGTGTACCCTTTCCATTGCACTTTTATAAAAAATAATTCTACCGAGACCTATGAACAAGTCCAAGGTGGGATAATACTATACGTGATTACACCCCACTGAAATAATATGAGACGGTATACATTCTAAAACATCAAGATAAATTAAATGAGATATTCTAGGTAATTATAATTTTTTGGGAAATTACTAAATGATTCTATAAATCAATGTTCGTGGGATCATTAATGTAAGAAACTGACTGATTCAAAGAGGGGTGTCAACCCCTATTCGAAACAGCCCTGAATTGGGTGGCATCTTTTGGGAAGTAAATGTAATCCTAGGTGGGGAATCTAATAATATACCATGAATTTCTTCATATAATAGTATATAAATATTTTAATAAAATTAAACTAGAATGATCAAACATTATTTTAATCCCATTTGGTCAGGGGAATAATTTATATTTTAACAAAGTTCAAGTGACATGGAATTTCGATTATTGTTCCATCCATACCATTTAACATTTAATTTTTTTATTCCATTAATTATTTCATAATTAAAAATAATATCCCATTGAGGGAGGAGGTTAGTTAGTATATGAATTTATAGATATGTTAAAGGAATACAATGAACACACCCAAATGAGTTATACTATTTGAGTTAGATTACAAATGATAATATCAAGGGTCCACTAGACAATTTTTTCAAGGTATATATATTTAATTAAAGGAAGTCCCAATTATATAAGTGATAGATGGAACATTCATGAATAGACATAACAATGCACTTTATAGACATCCAAAAGAGTTTTTAAATGGAATATTACACTAACAATATGCTACTAGATGACTTATTTTCTGATATTATCTTGGAATTATAGATTCCACGAGATTAATAATATAAACTATAAAACCCCATGAAAATAGGATATATTTTATTGTATCAAATAATACTCATGATGATGTGAAAAAACCAATAAGAGAATCCAAAAAAATTATATACTTAATGAGTGTGATTTAATGTGGTGAACAATAGTAAACTTAAAGATGTGATGGAGGATACAGATGTAATCATAGAGGGAGAATAAATTGGGTGATCCTTGGGTTGAAAGATACTAAAAAATTGGGATTAATATAAATAAAAATGGGTATGGGGTGGTAAGAAAAATTGTAAAATTATTATTTGTAAAGGGGAACAGAGTTTTTCCACATGGTTTGAAAAACTGTGAGCCAGCTGTTTATTGGCCACCACCAATGGAGGAACACATTTTATAGTTTAGGTGAATGGTAAGTAATTACAAGTTACACATTGTTCAACATATAATTATAATTATTAATCATTTATTCATGGGTGTGAAGGCTACCTTTAATGGTTAAAGAAATAGTATTCCTCTATTATTCAGATTCATGGTTGATACACATAGTTACAACTAACTATACTCCAACCATGAACCTTTTACATTTTCATCAAAAACTACAAATTTGTGCACTGATTGAATCCAAAATACTCTCCAGAACATCAATTTACTCATTAGAAATTCTCGTGAATATAAAAATTATTATTTTTACTTAAATGAAATGAATTTGTACATCTCTGAAAATTCAAGATCAAAAGTTATTATTTACAGTTGTAGTTGAATGTAAAAATCTAAATACAAAATTATAATTCCATTAAAAAATTTATTTTCATACAATAATATATATAAAAATTACATTAATAATTATAACTAAAATTTATTTATGTTTATGGGATATTATTTATATCACACCGTTGAGGCGGTACTCCACACATATACCTGAGCAATACATTTATTTCTCATTTCACTGTGAATAGGTTAATTTTGTTTAACATAATAAAAATGTCTACCATGTTTATGACTCTATATTTATCATGTTTTTAGTCATTATACTTGTTGAGATAATTTTTATGTATAAAAAATTGACAATGCTCAGATAAGATTATACCACTTCTTTGAGAGACCCACCAAGGCTTATACCTTAATCCTTCATGTATTTATGTTAGGAGATGAAAAATATAATATATTATATTAATAGATTAAATAAAAAAAATGTTTTTTTTCTAGTTCATGCGTGAGATAGATTCTTTAAATGGATTTAATAATTTAAGATTAGTGGTTCTCTATTAAATATGATAGGACAGACACACAAAGTATTTCTTAATGAATTTCAGTTATATTAGATTTGCTTCATGGTAATGTTTCTCCATATATCTAGGTATATAATGGAATGGTAATTAAATTTATATATATATATATATATATTCAAACAATAATAATAATATACAATTGGGTGGAAATTATACCATTTATCTCTTCATTTAATCACCATACCCCTTGTAAACTCATTTTAAACAAAGGAGTTAGAACGAAATTTTAATTTTTATAATAGATACTATGAAAAACAACATAAGTTGAACCTATTATATTTTTTTTGTTATGAAAATTCCAAATATGGGATTAAAATTAAAATATTAAATTTTTATTAGTGGAGGAAATTATATTTAAATTAGTGTGAGACTCGGAATAACATCCCATTTTAGAGAATATATATTTAAGCATAAAACCAAAATTACATACATCCACTTTTTTAAAAAAATAAAAAATATTATTTTAAAATATATTATATAATATAAAATCTAAAAATTATAATAAAAATATTAATTAATATTTATTTATTTGAAATAATTTAATGAAAACACATTTCAATCATAAAAAAAGTTTTGGAAAAAACATTATGCACGAAAATAAAATAAAGCCAAAATTAAGTATATTTTTTTGTAATTAATTATATTATATATAAATAAAATATACTTTTTTTACTTATTAAGCATATTATAAATAGATTTATAGTATAAATATAATATAAATTATTGTTTTTTAAAAAATATTTATTGTTCACAATTCGTTAAAAAATCATTGAAAATTTATAAATATTCACACTAAGTTAAAATATACATTATGATTTAAAAATATGAATTAATTTCCTTAAATATTATTTCTATCAATTTTATAAATTAATTAAAATTTCATTTTGTGAAATTGAATAAAAATAATTTTAAAGAAAACATATTTTGTTGAAGCGTAAAATGAATATAATGAAAACTGTATACTTATTTGTTATGAATTAAATAAAAAATTGATTAATTTAAAACATATGTACAAATTATTATCATAAAATTAATATTACTCTTCATCTAACTAATTTAATGTATTTTAAGTAACATATATTGGTTAATTTTAATCTCCATGTTATTTTTCCAAGAAATCTATTTTACATAGTATTCTGTTAATGCAATTCATCAGAGTGTAGAATTAAATCTTTAAATACTTGATGTAGTACACATGATCGTCCATATATTCTTAAAAATGGGTTAATATAATTCCATTTTCCATTTTTAACTAACATTCGCAAAACTACAACCAGAACCACTATGATTCAGGCTATGTTGGAATGCACCTCTACCAGATGACCAATATAACCTCCACTAATGGTGTGGCAACCTTCTTCATCCCATTATCGATTATTATTTTTTAAATAAAACTATAGGTACAACCATACGAATGTGATTATACCTCCCACCATTTTTAAAATTTTCTTCTCAACACTCCCTCAACCATGGGCATGACTACACTTATCATTCTCTTCAACTCCACCATTATATTTAACTCTCCCTTTAAATATATGGATGACTTATTTATCAAATTTATTCTCCCCTAATTAATAACCATATTCATAATTTGGTATCAACCACATATTTATTAGAAATATCCATTGATCTAATAAGAACAAAATTTCTAGTTTCATTTCTGAAAACTAGGAAACATCCAAAATCCAAACTCTATCAATGATAAAATATTTATAGAGATTAATTGAGTGTAATTAACACATGAATCATGATATATTAATAAAACCAATCGGCCAACATAATACATTTTTAGTGTAGAAAATGATGGTTTATATAAAAAACAACATTATCTTCCATGACATTCATGAATACTAATGTCAAAATCATAGATGATTTTATTATTTCACTTATCTTAAAACAAAAACATTTAACTCTATTACACTTCACGCAAAACAATTTGATAAAATTAAATTATTTTAGGTTTTATAATAATTCCTCATTGTGATATAATTGATACAACTTGTTCAAAATTAGATACCACTTGTTTATAGAAGGGTTTATTTTGAACAAATGATACCACTTATATTCCATGCCATTTTGATCTTCATATGTTTGAAAAACTCATTAGATGGATTAATATATTATAATGTTCACCAGGTATCCCCTTGAGTCATTGTTTATTGAAACCAACCATTGAAACTCAATTTGGGGGGTACCACGTCTGTTAAAAGGTCCTCTATCTCAATATAATTTATATATCCTAGAAACCACTAGATGATAGAATATAGCTAAATACTTGTTTGAAAACAACCATAAATTATTATTTTTTGGTTTTCATTGTTTCCGATTTGAAAATTTTTGGTTGCTTAAAACAAAAATATTTATTGAAAAATCAGACATTACTTTGTATCTCCAATGACATGTTCTATTCCGAAAAAATCACCCCATGGATGAAAATGGAACACATATCTTTTTATATTTTCACAAACTCATAGAAATGATAAATAATATGGGAAGCTGGGTACAATAAAGCTCCTCAATGTGAGTAATATTATTATTTAAGATGAACCAATATATAATTTTAAATAATTATTTTTCCCTTTTTTAGATATCAATAATGAAATGAAGTTATCACTTTCTGATCTTCATCATCACCCATATCTAAACAACATGACCAATTTAAAATTGGATTTCACTCTAATGATTTGTCTTGAACACCTATATTCATGGATAAAACAATTTTAATCCTTCTTTCGTAGTTAATTTTCCACATTTGTGGTGTATATAACAATTGAAAAAAGTAAATTTTATGTTACATCATAATAGGATCTAACCATAAAATCTATTCTGTAGTAGATCATAATGTGTACCCTCTTATTGGGTTATTTATGACCACCTTGTAAAAAAACATCCTTGATCGAAAGGAGTTCCATCTTGGAATAATTCATTATAAGGGGAATCTATTTTTATTTTACATCATTTATGACTTTAACAACTGCAAGTATTTTCATCTAGAATTTAATTATTTTATTAAAATAGAGTAATTTTTTAGTTTCCCAATCTTGGTTCTTGAAGTACCCTTTTAAGGATTAATTTTATTCTAAAAAATATTAATGATATTTTACATCTTATTATGACTTCATTATAGATAATCAATCTCTTATTAAATCATAGGAGTGGTTTGTCTTTGTTTTTATTTTTTCCCTTTATATTCATTCACTGAATATTAATTACATTCTATATGAATAAGGGTGTAATAAATGAATCATATAACATTAGAATAATACCACATATAATCTTTCCATGATTTAGATTTTTTAAATTTTAATTATATTTTCACATCATTATGATTATTAACATCCATACACTTACTCATTATATGCTCAAATATTCCATAATAAAGGAAAATTAGTTCTACGTTATTTTATGGAACCACACATCTATATTCTCAATAGAAAAAAATATTTTCATATATATTCCATATATATAATTATTTTCATTGATGAAAATGTTTAGGTATCTTTTATAGGGATCTTCATCTTCTCTATTGAGGTATTCATCCTCACCTCAAAATATATAATAATTACTTTTTTTCATATAGTATTTCAACCCTTATATTCAAATTTGAGTTCTTAACCATCAAATAATGATTTCATTATTCATTGATTATTCATATTGAATGAAAACTTGCCTCAATTTCACTCCATATTTCCATATACTCATTAACATATTTTCCAACACCTTTAATGTGTATCACATAGTTCAGTTAATTTACATTCCTATTATTTAATTTTGAATTTAAATTCCAAAAAATTTCTTCTTGGTCTAATATTTTAAAAGGAAAAATGATAAATAATAAAATAGTATCATCTAATCATGCTACCCCATCGATCATTGTATTTATTGCATGAGAATTATTTAGATAAGAGCTTAATGTTGATTCATATTCATCTATATAACAACATCACTATTTCAACTCGAAATGATAGTCTAAAATATCACATTCATAAAAAAAATAGGTTTATAATAAAATGTGATATTAGGATTACATATTACATAACCTAAATAATATAATAGTTTTAATTAATTCTTCTTGTAATTACTCATTTCTTATTTTGACAGAATAAAATTTTTGTTGAATTTTCACTTGTTTTCTAAATTAATCTTAAAACCACATAATGTGTATTTAAAAAACTTCTGATGATTTATATTTTTTAAAATTTTTCCCCTAAGAGCCTCCATAAATCTTCCATTGAGTGAGGAAAAAATTTAAATGTTTCTTTAATCTATCTCAAATATTTAATGTGTTCATTTAAAAAAAATTCCATCATTAATCAATTCTAGAATAACTCTATGATAATCTTTCAATATTTTAATGAAATTTATTTTCCATTATTTATATGATTCTCATAAAATGTAGGAGAGTTAATTGTGAATACCATTCCTTTTTTATAGTAGTAAATCATGTTAAAAAATATAAAATCCAAGAAAAATAAAAATATCCCATTGATACAACCTTTTAATCCTATAATAGAAACATAGAGTGTGTTCTCCTTTAAATTTTTAGTGAAAAAGGGTACACAATGTTATTGAGAAATTAAAACCATTATTATTTTAATGACTCGACTTCCTTTCAATGATCTAGATATCTCATCCTAAAGGATAACTTTTTAAACTCATGAAATCTATATACAATATGATGATTGATATTTATCGGGGTAAATGTATTATTTAATTTAGGAAATGATTATTTACATGGTTCTACCTCATTATGAAATATCCATGGATCATGCGTAAATATTTTTAAATGAAAAAAATAAAAATAAATCTAGATGTTTTAATGAGGGTTCACTCCATTTTCAGTGGATTACAGATAACAAAACACTCCCAAGAATCTTTATTTATGTATTTACATCATTTGATCACTTATAGTGTAAAAACCCACCATCAAATAAATTATTGAAAAGTAATCCCCTTCTCAATATTTGGATTCTTTGATTTCATCCATTGGTATGAATGAAATCTTTTTTACCCTATATCTATAATGTTTCTTTCAAACCTATGAGTTGTTCCTCTATAATTTAGCATATATTCTATATCTATAGAATGTATATAATATCCATTTTATTTATCAGCATTGATTAGTCATCATCTCTTAGTGAAGATCATTAACGATATCATTTCATCAATCTTACATCACCTATCTTAAAATTAACCATATTCTATTAAGATATGTAGATATTAAATATATTATCAATACCTATTTTATTTTTAGATTATTTTCATTATAAGTATAAGTTGATTTGATAATTAATATCAACCTATTATAGTATATTTGGTCCATTAAAACCAGCCATAAAAATCCTCCTATATTTTCTAAAAACATGATTTAATGTAACTACTTCATGGATATTTTGTAACTTCTTTTTAGTGTAAGTTTATTCCAAATAAAATTTCAAACTCAAATACCGCAAATCTACTTCAACTATGGCATTAATAAAATCCTAAAAACTATGGAACAATATTAATAAATGTTAAAAAAACATTCCCATGTATTTATTAAGTGTATTCTACAAATATTTTTATTTCACACATTGGCATTCCTTTCACCATATCCTTTAGAAATATCTTAGTATTTTTTTTACTCTTATAAAAACTATAGCCACAGTCTCTTGGATAAATTCATTTTTGAATGGTTGTCAAAAATTCAATAATGGCTACCTTCAAACATCACTACACCAATTTTTGGTTTCCCTATTTTGAACAAGGATTACCTTGAACCCCCACACCTAACTATAAATAACATTCTATATCATTTTTCCCCAATTGAATACAATTTATATGACATTGAACACACACAAAACCACATAATCTTTTCTATGGATTAATACAAACATATTTTACTTTTATATTTTGTCATGGACAACACCATGGAATGCACCATAGATAGTGAAGCCATGTTTGCTTACATCTCTTCATGTGGATCATGGTCACATACACTATAGGGATGGTCACCTACCTCTACCCATTTTTTCAAGGTGCATTGAAATTCCACCACGGGGGCCACTGTAGGTGAGATTTCATATCTTATACCATTTTTGTCATTATATTATCAACATTCCCTCTATCATGGGAATGAATATACATGGCCTTTTCTCCATATCCACCATGTCCAATGATCAGGGTGTTATCATGCCTATTTTGGTCAATCTATATATAGACACACCCTCCAATATGGTTCTTGTATTTTAGGATAACTATATTGTAAATTTTTTCAATAATACTCTTATAAATATGTACCAATCACCTCTTTGTAAATAAAATCATTATTCTAGATACTTACATTGGCTATAAAAATTGGGACTATCCAATATCTCAATCAACACTTCATCACTTTGGACAACTTTAAATATGTGTTGTCGGCAATGATATTATCAAAAAATTAAAAAAAAATTATAAGTTTCCAATGAACATTTTATAATATTTTCCTAAAATTTTAAAAAACAAATTATGGTATTTCTAAGTGGAAAGACCCATGATTGTGCTTGCATTGTTTTTTAGTCAGTTATAATGTGTGGAAATTTTCAGATACTTAAAACAATTATCTAACATTGGCATGACATGAAAATTTTTGTTGACCATGATGAGATGGGTCTAGGTAAGATAGATAACTATAATATTCATGTATACGTAGAATTATTCTTGGGATAGTGGGAGGACATGTGTCTAAACCAAGATCATGAGAAATATATTTGGCTTGTTAGATGTGAGAATGAAAGATGAAACTCATTCTATGAGACTAACATGTAAGTAGGTATGGTAAAACAATATAGTATGATTTTTTAAATAGTCCTAGTGATTCATGACTCCTGGTATATTGAATTGGGTTCTGTGAGAGGTCATAGGTTAATATGTTACCATTGGGTTTCGATGAGGTCAATCTAGAAAGAGAATAATGTATATGTGGAATGGTGTTTTTGTTATGTAATAGGGTGGACCATGATTTATAACATATTTATTCTTCATGAGAGCTAGGATATACACACTAGATAAGAATGAGTCTGCTATGGTTTAATATCAGTAAGTCAAGCCTACTATACTTTTAATGTTTTTCGTACAGGATCTTAGAGGAGCTCAATCGGTGAGAGGGTAGTATTTCGACACAAAACATTATAATTTTTTTAATAGAAGAGATAAGTGATATAAAAGTTGTTTTAAGTTAATGAAACCCTCTTAATGTTATGTAACAATGGGGTGATGGGGAAATTATGTTTCGGTGGGACAATGGTTTTAGGATGTTATTTGATATTTCATAGTTGTGAATAGTGGAATTGTAGCTCAAAAATAGTGTAGTGGCATAGAAAATATATTCTTAACTAGAGAAAATAATTTGAGGATGATGGTTTTGTGTAGATAATCTCATTATTAAAATCATAATGGAAATGTGTTGGAGCTTTATAAATTATACTTCCGTTGTGGTATAAGTGAATATGTATGGTTGGGAGTGAATCATCAACCACCAAATTGTTAGGTCAATGTTATAGACTTAATAGTGGTCAATTATCAATGTACCGGTCTTATAATATTAGATTTATTTTTATATGATGTTTTTATTTATTACTCATGTGAGAGATAGATATCCCCATAGAATCCTAGATCCTTTTGAAAAAAGGATCATGGTCAATTTTAGTTGACGGTTACTCATATGAATTGATAGTTATGACACAACTATTGTGGGGAGTAGTGTTTTTATTGTTGGTGTAGAAACCACATGTTGGAGTGATTATGGGTGGGTTGAAATAAATATGGCTAGGAAGTGATGGTATTAAGATACCAATTAAAAACATATGATATTTATACCTATTATTCCCAAGGAAAGATAAATTGTAAATTTGATATGTGGTTGGATCAAGCCACAACATTCAATTTTGAATTGGAGAAAAGTAAAGTTTAATTGTGGGTGTCTGGGTTAGAGGAGTACCAGTGTGTGGAGAAGTGCACGTTGATGATTTGGAAAATTAAGTATCATACTGTAGAAACTCATTGAGAGTTAGGTATGGACATTAGTGAGTGTTTTGGTGTAATGTATAATTCCTTTGGGTGTAATTGAAACAAGACCATGTAGGTTATATACACATCAACTGTTGGTGATAGGTATTTTTAATATGATACAATTGATGATGGTTTTCATTTCTATGGAATTTGGTATTTTGTTTAGATATTCTATAAAATGTCAACCATTTATTTTGGGAAATAATGAGGAATTTTATAAATTGAACGATGACTTTAAATGAAAATATCTTATATTCTAAAATTGACGATGGATTGTTGTTATGATTCAAAAATTATATGTTTTCTTGTGACAAGGATATGTGTTAATTTTTTAACTAATATTATCTATGAAAATAAGGTTTGGATACAATAGAACCCATTTTGGTGTTTTATACAGCATTGAGGTAGAGATTCAACAGTATTTTTGGATATTAGAGACTCTTAACATTTAATATTTGTGATCATATTCTATATATTATATTTTTGATAATCATAATCATGTGGTGTGTAATGGGGATGAATCCAATTATGTTTTTAATATTTTTAATTTGGTAAAAATATCTCCAATTATTAGTTATTAATGGAGGTTTTTTTATTTTGTTTTGGAGAAAAGATCACGATAAACATAATTTTGTTCCACTATAGTATTTATGATGTAGAAATATGAGCAGGGCTGGTCACCCTTGATGTGGTGAGTCATATAGGTTGAGGGAGTTCGATAAGAACCATTGAGACATATAAGGTATGAAAATTGTTATAATAGATAGTTTGACATGTATTGAATTTATACTAGTGTATTGTTTTGAGAGGTGTTTTTAATTTTTGATGTAATATACGAGAAAACATTATATCAAACCTAGGATTGAAATTTTGATTGCTTGACATCCTTAAGAGATGTCTTTAGGGATTAGAATATTTCTTGGGAAGTACCTTAGATCTTGGGGGAACATTGAAGAGTGTTTGGGGAATATTCAAAAAATTATAGAAGTAAACTTGGTTGAATGTGGCCTCTACTAACCACCCAGTTAACATTAGACTAGTTTTGTTAAAGAGAAGAGGAATGGTATTTTCCCCATACCCCGACTTTATTCACTAATTAATTTCCATATTTAATTATGTTTTTTAATAGCAGTTTCCTATTTTCTTCCTCTTTAGTTCATGGATGGTCCAACTTCATCCCACCTATTATTATTATTCCATTCTTCATGTTGGGAGTATATTGTTAAGGTTATCACTCTAATGATGTCCAATCACGATTTTCCATACTATCAAAATCTCATTAAATTTGTTTGATGTAAAAGCACTATTTTCTATGTCATTATCTAGTTCATATAGTTCTATAATTTCATTTTTAACAGAGGGAAAATACAAATGACCATACTCTTATGAGGCTAAGGTCGGTGTTACCTTTAATAAAACCTTATGTTTCACATTACTTCCATGAGTGTGTGTTTTACGACCAACATGTCTTCCATATTCATTGATAAATTTTAAATTGAATTGTAGAGTTTTAGTTTAACTCACATAAATATAACAAATAACATATATTGGACCTTATCTAATTGTAATTAATGTAAAAATACTTTTCATGGAAAATATCCAAGAAATGAATTTTAATCATTAAATTCATGACATTTTTTTAAATCATCTTAGATAGAGTTGGATTCAAAAAAATTATTTTGAAAATTTATTTCATAACCATTAATAATATGAAAGAGTTTAAAAATTTTGGGACCAAAGGGAATGTTATAACAAACTAGGTTAAAATTTCATATCCTGTAATACCTTTCCTTGAATTTTTTTATCCATAAATTTTTTCCATAATCATTAAAAAATGATTTTACCTTTTTAAATCAATTATTGTGAAATGGGATTTAATAATTATTAAGGATCTTGAATTAATATTTGAATTATTTATTTCTTTTCTTATAAAATTATATCAAATTAATTTTTTATTGAATAAAAAAAATTTATTTAAATTTCTTCATTATAGAATGGGTAGTGAATTTGGAAAATAAATCCATTAATGTGAATTTTTACACTATACATTATAAATCCTAATAGAACCTACTATTTAGATTTACATATTATTAAGTGGAACGATGTTTCCAAAAATAGTAAAACATGTTTTTGAAATTGAAAATAAAACCCAATATGTAATATGATGGGCATGGATAGTGGTGTTTATGGACATAATGATGACTAAATGGATTTAATAGATAATTAATTAAACCAATAAAATTATTATTAATTCATATAAATGAAGTGTGTAGGTCTAATATTCCACTTGATATACTCTACTTGTGAATTTTGGAAGAGTGATCATATTATATATGATACTCGATGGGTTGGAATCCATGTATGATCCGAAATCTACCATGAAAATCATAGTGAATTTAAGATTCTATGAAGAGTTCCTATACCCCATATGAATATTAATGATTTTAATTTTTTAAATAAGTGATCAAATTCGATTGGAATATCATGGATGATAACATGGGTCCCATATGATGAGTATAAACATGGGAAATCCAAGGTGAGTTCCTAGATAACATTGAAGGAAAAGTGTCTTGGGAATATAGGTATGATCACTCAAATAAAATAGGAATGAAAGGATCATCATATATATTTTATATGACACCTAAAGATATAGAAATATCGAGTTGAGTACTCATATTACATTGATACATAATGATAATAGGGTATTACTTGATAAACTCATAAATTCAATGTGATTACTTATTTAGGTGAGTTCATTTGTATGTTCTCTATGGAATCACGACACTTGAAAACCATGTATGGAAGATTGGTGTCATGGACCTATGTATTTAAAATGGTGTAGAATACCTCGTGTGGCATCAAGAACATATGGTATTAGTAGTTGTTTTATATTTTTATATAATTGGTTTAAAACTAATGGTTTTTCCCTGAGATCTTATTCATTCAATCTTAGTTACAACCGGTTATTTAATGTTATGGTATTATATGTTGTGCACACACCCTACTTAGGATGATATATCACTTGGGTACCAAAGTAGGTACTATTCATGAATTCATATTTAAAATTTCATATAATCCTAATATTGATTCACTTTGATTTTGTTCCTTTATAAGAATTAATAAATATGGAAAATTATGAATTGAGAAATATTGTAAAAGGGTTGTTCTCTGTAGTTTCTTATTTCTTTTTTACTTTATGTGTATCATTTTCAATAAGATATCTCTTTTTTATGACACGTTCAGTAAATATTTTATTAAAAGATTTCATTATTCATCCATAAAATTACCTAGTTATGATGATTAATTATGGCCCTTCATCTAATTTATTAATATTTTTATAATGTTTCACACATTGATAACGGTGGAATAGTTTCTCCATGATATCCTATATTTCCAATATATCTAGTGAGAAGTGTCTAGTGTGTGGAAAGGTATGCCTGAGTTTGTGTGGAACAACAAAATAGGGGGCCATTAGAGTGGCCTATGGGTAAAGATGTTACACAATCCACATTACATTGATTCTAATACCGATCGTGGACAGTATCTAATTATAGATTTTGACTATGGATTAGCAAATAGATAATAATGGTGAGAGAATCCTGTGTAACTACCCTTCTTCATATGTGTGTTTTCTCTAGCTGAATATATATTTATCACATTTTCCCCATGTTTATATACTCACATCAACCAATTTTAGTAATAATTTAGTAGTATACGGTTATTTTTTTTATGAAAATTCTTTTACCCCCCCCCCCACTCTCAACAGTTGTTTACACTATCCCTGGTCATGTATGCGAATTCCACAATTAATAATGATTTTATATTCATGGATAATACATTTATATAATGAGGTATTTCCCAAGTGATATATCATCATTATATTATATTTTATTATATCTAATACCACATGTTAATGGAACATTTAGTGAAATGGGTTATGCTATAATACATTACTTAATTATTAAACATGCTATCAATTATATAAGGGATATGCTATGAGATTATCCTGACTTGGTATGAATTATTCCCTTTCCCATGGGATTGATATATATTTCTAATAATTTTTTATCTCATCAATTTTCATTCAATGATAATTTTAAAGAATTCTTTTATAGATATTTTCCATCCTCATATTGGGAGTAAATTATTTTGGTATGGGTTCTTCATCAAGTTACTTATTTGATTAATACATGTTTTGTTTGACTTTTCAGTGAAAAATAACATTATATATATATATATCTAAAAAAGATACAATAATAAACTAGATTATTACATGTGTGATTTGATATAATGTTAATAGTATACTTCTAATTATTCATGACCACACCCCACCTAAGTACACGATTGACATATAGTTTGAATTATTGAATTTTAGGAATGAATTAACCAACTAATGATAAATTTATATGTAACTTTTTCTTCATATAAATTTTATAGGATTGGTTTTAAACTCCCATATTATGTAATAAAAACTAAATCTATGTTATTTAAGACATGCTATTATACATAACAAATTTTACTTCAATTTTAAATCCAGGACGTTTTGTATATGAATTTATTAATATAAAATTGTTTTACATTTTCATGTGTTAGTAAAATTATATTCATCTTCATATAGTTGTGTTATTCATATTATTATATAATTAAATTAGATATCACATGTACACATTATACATGATGTGTTGAAGAAGTTTTATGCCTCTTTGGAGAACATATTACAAGTGTACTTGTTATATTGGTGTTAGAAAATAATATTACAATGAGTGATTTCACTAATTAAAGAGGTAAAATTTAATCTCAATGATAGACAAAGAACCTCATAACTATTTAGAACACCCCTAGCTATTGGTTATATATTTTTGATTCTAAGACGGTCTAAATTAGATACTTTTTGGTTCTCTGGATCATGGTCAATATAATTTGTATCCATACAAGAAATCATTATCTTTTTTAGTGAATGAATTATTTATATATGTGATATATTATAACAAATTCTATGTTAATACACATGATTCTACTTTTGTTTATTTTTTATTCCAATTTTTTTAATAAAATTACCTTAATTTATTCCTTTTATTATATTCATCAATTTCATGTGAATGTAATCTAATGAGCTAATGATACATAATTTAAGTACTCTTGTAATCATGATATATGTCTTCCAATAAATATTAGGAATTATATCATGTGTTTCATTAGAAATATTTCATCTGTGAATGTTGTTATATGTTTGGGATTTCCATGTAGTTATATAGAGGGTTTTAACTTACATGATAGTTTATGTTGAATATCATAAGTGAAAAATAGACATTTCACATGGCACAAAATTATTTTATAATTGTTCAATAACTATATTAAAATGGGGTACTAAGATAATTTAGTTATATTTGAACATTTATCAGTGTTTTCTATTTATATTAATTATATATAAATAGTTATACGTCATTATGGTTAATTTAAAATGGAATTATTTTGAAAGACATTAGATTATTAGTTTACTATGTGAGATTATATATATATTAATAAATTATGTATGTTGAACATGTCATATAAATTTTTTAGTAATAATAATAGGGATGATTATTGGATGTTTATTGAAATTCATGATTCGTATTATACCATTTATAAAATTATTGGTCCACCAATGTGGGTTAGAATTTTAAAAATTCTATTCATTTTATAACCATTAAAATGATGATTATGAGAGAAAATTTGGTGTTATTATGTCACTTTTTATTTATTAATTGATGTTTATAGTCTTAATAATATAATGAGATTATGTATGAGTTAAAACTCTTTGTGAAACCACACCTTCAAAAAAATAATCTAAACGTAACTCTTTGATGATTTCCTCCTTGAATTGTTTCCACCTGCACTTACAAATTATCATGTTTTATTCATTAATCTCAAAATTGATGGTTGGAGATTCCCAATCGTTTGAAAGCATGAGTCGATGATAGATTAAATCATTTTAAATATAACTATGAATTCCATCTCATTTTTTGACGAATTTGTTGATTCGTGAACCTCTAGCTACCAATTTTCACTTTTTGGGATGTTCTATACCACTCAAACCTACCTCTAAATGAAAAAAGAACAGTATATGAAATTATTCACTTTATAAATAATTTCTTACTAATTTAATTAATTGACATTATGCACAATATTGTAACTGAATGTGAGTATTATCATTTGGGGATTCATATTTCTTGTAGCTTCAATTGTTTTATAATAAAGAAACTGAAATGGCCCATTAATTCCCACATAGTATTTGAGTGGAAAATTCCCCATTATAGGTATCTCTCAATAATATTATAGTTCATGCAATGGAATTAAACTCCCTTATGGAAGTCAATAAAACACATGGAAAACCCATTGAAAATACTCACCAATTGTTCCTATAAAGGACCCATTTGTAGGAATAATCTATAACTGTGTATATGCCTCTAGGATACTTCCAAATTCAGTATTGATAATTAACTTGAAAAGAAGACCCGCAAAATCATCATTTTCAATGGTATCCTTGATTATTGGTCATAATGATGTGTTATTCGTCATTATTTACAAATATTTATACTATATTGACATTGGACTGGCGATTCACCGTGAGAATTTATTCTTCCAAAAAAAAAATAGAGAATAAAAAATACATCTAATAACTTAACCCTCTTAATGTGAAAACCTAAAATGATTATTTGATTATTAATAACGAATCTTATAGTACAAGAAATTATATTGTTATTTATCCATCTAAATCATCCATATACCGCTATTAAAAATAAATATCATACCCTCTAATCCAGATACAAATACCACCACCATACTCTATCCAACTACAAAATACACTACTATGACTTTCCTTAAAGATCACATTGATTCCATAAATATTAAAAATCATTATGATATCCCCAATTTTCACTCCTTATATTTTCTCCCACATGAGTGTATATAATATTTATCACCTTCTCCTAACATGTATTCTATTTATCTTGATAAATATAACCATTTTTGGGATGTTGAGGTACTTATTACTTTAATATTTGAGGATTTTGTGACAAAATCATCCTATAAAATAGATGATTAGGTATCCATGTTAGAGGTCGTATACCTATCTCACTATAATGACTACGATGAGCCATCTATATCCAAAAATATTCTTATATATATTATAATTAATCAATATAATAAATTTAAAATACAATCTTCCATGAAAGTTACAATCATAAAATACATTATTTCCCCTTCAAATGATTAAATATTACACATGTAATTTTAGATTAAATAATTTCACTATGTAATGTCTAAATAGTATCTTTATGGATGATCGTCATTATATGATCATTATCCATGAAACTATTTTTGTCTTATAGATTATTTAGTCTTTGAAATACAAGATTCTCATAAAATATTTTACTAGTGATGAATATAAAAAGATTTAACATATTTTGGGAGTCCTCTATTTATATTTTAATTCATATAAATGATTCTAAATGTTCTCAATTGGAAGTCATGATCCATTATCTAAACATTCCATATCACTAGAGTATCATATATGCTAAATCTAATCAATATACAAAGAATAATATGCATTCATGGTATCCCACATTAACTGATTGAAAAGTTCTTTGGATCATAATAGGTGATTTTAATATCTAACACAGAGCTAGATAAATATCTATCTCTGGAAACATTAAATTTTTTTCTATCGAAGTTCATAATGATTTCATTGTCTCTGAGTCACAAACTATGCCTTTAATATTTAAAAACAAGTTCACATGGATGAGGTCTATATCCAATGGGTTTTTTTAAGGAATTTAGATATATATCATATGGCCTACGTCCTATAGTATAAATATGGTGGTAAGAAGGTCTTGAATTTGAATTCCACTTCCTAAAACTATACTCACATTCTCCATTAAATCTTATTCAACTCTATTTTATTTTCTATATAATAAAAATTACATTACATATAGATCTCTCTTCCCGATTTTATCTATCTTATCACTAAAAATTTGGGCACTGCACTTCAATGATTTTCATAACATGGAAACTTATGAAATAATATTTAAAATGGGTTATTTACTTGGATAATTACCAAGATCCTCGTATCTTCGACATTTAAATGTCAATGGGTCCAGCTTTTGAACATTATTTCCATGTTTATTGTTAACTAAACAATTAATTTTTGTTCATTATTTAGATTCATTGTTCCCTTCTTTTCCGTACATAAATATTATTCTTGTTCCATTATGATATATTCCATGGTTCCTCATCCAACTTCTTTTGACATGGATGTAATAGTTGTCAAATATTATATGAGAAATAACATTTGTATTAATCATATTAATTTTAACATTAATAGAAATTAATATAGGAACCCTAAATGGGAAAGAAATAAATTTTACACCACATTGGTCAGTGGAATTCTTTTCACTATTTCCCACAATAAAATATAAAAATAATAAGTTAATATGTTAATATACAAAATGAAATCATATAAATTGTGAGAGAATATCTTATTAATGATAATTATATCCTATATTATGAGTCTCTATGTTTTAATCTATGTTATACAATTTAATTTTCATATTAGGGTTTCTAATGTAAAAATTTTGTCACATTATTCATAATGGTTCATTAAGAGTTTTAAAATATCCAAATCATATATGTTTCATGTTTCAAACTAGATATGTATAAATCTCCATTTCCATACACAAGGTGATGATCGATTCAATCTCTACATTGCCTTCTCTGCGTTGCTAAACATAGGTACAAATAGTCCATACCCACATATAAATATTTTGTCAAAAATGCTATGTAAATTATTTAAAAATTGCGACTCTATTCCTTGAAAACATTACATTATTTTTCCTAAAAAATTATTAAACCTTATACATATCCAATGGGTTTTCACTAAAATATTCTTGTCCTAATACAAAAAATATATATATACTATACTATTGTACCATATATAGTGACCCAATCAATATAAAAATATTATTACATTATTATAGAGATAAATATTTGTAAATAAAAAAATCATTGAAATGAAATGCATCATTGTACGACTATTTCCATAAAACATCAAAGTGAATCTAAAATAAAAGCCATTTTTTATTCTGCATAATGAGAACCAATATTCATTATAGCTTCAAAAATATAGTGGTATAACCTAGAAACGAACATAAATAAAGGGATGTGAAAAAATACTTGAAATGGAATAAACATGATAAGGAAACATAACAGTTGAATAAAAGGTATATCATGAAATTATAAAAGTCAAGGCCGATAAGTAATTATATGGGATAATAATATAATTAACATGGTATCATAAGATCAAGGAAAATATTTAATGTGGAAAAATATAAAACATGATATAATCATAAGTCATGGATAGCCATTAAGACAATATTAAATTGTGGAAAAAGTCCCATAATGGAATAGGCGCACTCCATAATCCCACACAAGACATCTCATGACCATAAAATATTGCCGAATTCATTGGATGGATATATAATTTTTGTCCCCCCATTCACATTCAACACATGTACATGAATATTTATTCTATATAATGATATCAATTAGAGGAAATATTATATGAATTACCCACAAAAATAAAATGGGTTGCAAAATCATTCACATATCATAATCAAAGGAAAGATCACAATGATGTAATTTGACAACTGAAAAAAAAGCATGTATTACCCTATTAATATAAAGGATAATAATCTATGTATACCTATGGAAAGATATAAATATAATTTAGAAGTATTAAATCACATTAATGGTTTTAATAATTGTTTAAAATTTCTCTAAAATATTACATATAATATTATTTGTTGAATAAACCCTTTTCACTTTTAAATCACTTCTACAAAATCTAAAAATAACACAAATAACAAAGAAATTTTTTATTATAAAATAACAATGGGAACATTTAATGGATGTTTCAAATAATTTATTTCTCATGGAAGTATATAAACTTATACATTTCATAAAAAGAATATAAACATTCCATTCACACAGTTTAACTTTTTCGAAAAACAATTCATTTGAAAAATTACAAGAATATTTTATTCAAACCATCTCGTAAAAAATTAGTCATGGGTAAAAATAATTTCTAGAATATTCAAAATATTCTTACAGATTTTTTTATAAATTCTAGATATTGAATTAAAAGTGTTTTCCACTTAAGAGATAAATGAAGTATTTTTCGTAAGAAAAAAAAATTAGTCACTTTTTTTAAGTGAAAAAAAATGAAATGGATCTATAAGATTATAATTTCATGAATAACTATAGGATGTGTAAATATATTGGGGTTAGAATATATATAACAAATAATTTCTCCATGGGATAAAAAATAAAATCTATCCAAAATAATGAAAATAGTGTGACATAAACCCTTAAGACATTGTAAATATTAAATAATATACCCCATTAAATCAAATGAATAATTTAAAACCATGAATATAATGATATTAATCATATAAAATATAAATGGAGATGTTTAAACACTATAAAAAAGAAATAAGTAATCAATACATAATATGTATCAAAGATGTAAATTTGAGATGAGAAGCCATTACAGCGATCAAAATATTTGAGCAAGAATTAATCAAAAAACTGATTATATGTAACAATTGTAAGTTAATAAATTTTCAATAAAAGTTAAATTATAGAAACTAATTTTCTATATACTTTTATAATATCATATTTAATAAATAATTTATATAAACCAATGAAAATAGATTGACTTATATATAAACTTACCACATCTTAACATAAAAATAAGATTCCGTTGTATAAAGTATGATGAATTATAACATGAAATAAAATTAAATATTGATTATTTATTATATAATATATAAAATTTTAATAATATTTACTATATAATATATATTACTTCAAAAAAATTTCAATCTGTCTCTAAGAATGGAAATTGAGAAAAAATAACAAACCTAAAATGCCAACTTTCCAAGCATGTCCTTTTATCTCATACATAATAAAAATATATTAATTATTTGTTTTCATTAAAATAATTTAAAATTTAATAATATTACAATTAAAACATTTTTTCACTCTATATTAATTTAATTTTTAATTTTATATTCAGATATGTCCACATTGGTTGTTTGGACTATACTTTTCCTATAATTTCAAAATGATATAAATATATTTAATATAGAAAAAGGGATCATTATTGCACCATATATAATATAGAAATTATAAAATAATATTATTTTATAGACATAAACTATACATTTGAATCCAACCATGAATTATGGTTAATAAAAATAAACTATGTCACAGTCATGGATACAGTAGGTCATGTGTATGTTTGAGTAGCGATTCAAATTTTCATTGATCTTGATGAAAAATGTTCACTATTATTTTATTTGTAAATATATAAAATACATTAACAATATAATTTAAAATATTTAAACACACTTACAAGTAAAATCTATGAGATTCAGTAATAAAAAATTATTGCATCCCCTTATGAAGTTGTATTTCTACGTACACGTGAATGATGTTATAATTTTTCAATGGATGGTAAGTTGAGAAAGTATATGATATATTAAATTTATTGAATTATTAATATTTCTAGAATAATATATATATATATATATACACATTATATCCACCATAATGACAAACCTTGTAAAGTGATGATGGAAAACAAATTACAACGGTTCGTAAGGCAGTAGTCCTCCGTACACAGGATCGAGGGTTTCATTTCTCATTCGCTAGAATATGAGATAGAATTAATTTAGGAAATTAATTTAATAAAATAAAATTATATTTTATAAATTTAAAAAATTATAACATTTTTATTTAGTAATATCTTATGTATTTGGAAGATTAAATGAAACAATTATTATTAGTCAAGACTAATACCTCTTCTTCGGACCACCTCTTTTGAATTATACATAACGAATCACTATATTAGATTTATAATGAATAAAAGTTCTATATAAAGTGGGGAAGAATTTATGTAATGAATTTGGGTAGATATTTTCTGATCAAAAAGTCATTTTATGTGTAATGATGAGTGGGGAGGGGTTCCTTTTTATATGGGGGATAGGCCACAGATGGAATTTTTGAAATAAAAGTGTTATACCCATGTTTTACACATTAAGAAGGGTTAAAAATGGAACATTAAAAAACATAAATTATATATGATCTAAATATGATAAAAGTATAAAATTTTACTATGTTTTTAGATCATTTTATACTTTATAATTTTTGTTTAGAAACCAATGAACATATTTTAACCTTAACAATGATAATTGATTTTTACTATTTTTAATGTTCATTATGAAAAAAAATTAAATATGTTATATAATATTAATTTAATAGATTATAAAATTTTAATCCAATTTAATAAATTAAATTCCTAAAATTAGAATAATTACATTTAAAATTCAATCTGCAAATGCAATACAAATTGGTTTTGCGATTAATTTTTTTTCAAAAGTATAAAAATATTTTATATCAAAATTGATCAGGAAATTATTTCCAATTATATAAATTAGATTAAAAATAAAAATAATGAAATAATATTACATTTAAATCAATTTAAAATAAAAATATTAAATTGATAATTATTTTTAAAAAAATGATGTTCTTCAATAAAACTTGTATTTTCACTATTCAATACAAAATATTCTTTTTAGAAAAATATCATAAATAAATCCTAATATATATTCTACATGTTTATTCAAAAATAAATTAGTTTATTTTTTCAAATTAATTTTTAAAATTTTAAAAAATTATTTTTATTATTTGTTCAAATGAAGAAATAAATGTTGTTTTTTATTAAAATATATTTTCAAAACCTATAAATAATTCACCAAGAATTAAGGTAATATTTATTAATATATTTTCTTTATCCTCTATAGTTACTTTCAGAAAAAATTATTCATTTTCGTACCTACAAAAATAATGGCTATGCTACGATGGTCTTATTAAAAAAATATTATTTTAAAAGTATATTGCAGTTCTTTTAATCCAAATGGTGTGTGTTGTATACGCAATCAAACGTGTGTTATTTTTAAATATGTTGGAGTCAAACCATGGAAACTTATTTTGTTATTTTAATTTCACTAGTGTTTTAAATATATCTTTTAATTCCAAACATTATTATTAATTCATGGATTTTCGAGAGAAAATATTGTTTAATCAGCTAATTATACTGGATAGGGTAACAACAATAATCTTGAATGAGGTTTTCCATTATATATTTAGTAAAATATTATAACATTCTAAGATATTATAAGGACCTGTTCTTATAAAATTAATTAATATTGAATTACATTGAATAATTCACATTGAGGATCTTTTCAGATTTAGAGTTTTAGAGAATTAGGACATAACTATTACATCTCAAAGATTACAATGTGGGCACATCTACTCAGTTTATATTTTTTCAAAAAATAAAAAATCTTTAACAATAGAGTCATTTCTAGTTCCTTGTTTTAGACATCATAACATTTCTTTGATCCATCCTTGACCTCATTCCACTTTATGTCCTGTGAAAATCATTTCAAAAAAATATGGGATGATCATAAAAATCTCAGTAAGGGTTATAACAATACGGAAAGAAAACATTAGTCCATGTACACTTAATAATTAATGAAATAATACATTACTCATAAAACATAAACAATTTCACATACCTCATGAAATCATAATATTTATGAATAACTCAATAGAAATCATAAGGCATAGAGGTAATGTGAGGCATTCATAACATTCTTACGTAGGGAGTAACCCTCATGGTTATGTTTAGAATACCCATCATAGTTTATTCCCTAAATCTCTTTGAAGAAACCTTAGCATTTAACCCCCATTGAATTACCTAATGCATTGGAGAGCTATCTCGGGCTCAACCACCCTTAGTTTATCATGGAACCACCCGTCTTCATAAACAATGCCCAAGAACCATAACATAATTGTATCACATAAAATATGCATAAAAGAAAACATAACATTTCCACATTTCAATCACAAGATATAAATAACACATTGATATAATAAAAACATTATCAATACCATTTTCAATACCAAAATAAAATAAAAGTAATACATGGTATTTATTTTTCTTTTTTAAAAAAGTTATGGCTTATAGAGGAATCCAAAACTCAAATAATGGTCACGGTGGTGGAGAAGTCGTTGTCGCCGCATACGTATGAAAAAACATTCCCTTTTTTGGTTTATTAAAACTATTTGTATAAAAAATATTCCTTTTGAATAAACATAAAAGTCAAAGGGGTTTATAAACTGTATAAAAGAAGGTTGTGTATAAAACAAAATATGTCTCAGTGAAAGGAGATTGAGACGAAGTCCCTTACAAAGTCGGTATCCTTAGATTAAGGAAATATCTATTACATAAATATGTGTAACAAATATAAATACACCCAATATTAGTGGATATTATTTTCTAAACAATCATAGGTCATCCACATATATTCATAGCATGACATAATCAAGAATTAGAGGTTTAACCCAATGAATTCAAATTGGGTTAAGAAGTTCCCTTACAGAAATTCGACAGCCTAACGACGTCACATTAAAACTCATAAAATGAGATGATAAGAGATAAAAAGGGTATCTCATCACTTGTACATAACATTTACAACAATAAGGATATATAAGAACATATCCCAACATAAGAAGATGTAAATTAAAATACCTAACAAATTAGTCTTTTAAAAAGAGGAGGGTGAAAGGATCCCGTACTGACTTTAGTAACTTTCGAAACATACACCCCATGAAAGAAGGTCTATATAACATTGATGTAAAGACTCATTTATTAATTTATATTACACAAACAGTAGAATAATGGGAAGTGAATACACCACTCAAAGGAAATGGTGGAAAATGTAGCATAAATCCCACAGGAATAAAAGTGAGATAAAAAATCCCTTACGAAAACTTGGCAGCCAAACAGCCCCACTTAAAACATCCAAAAATGGATATATGAGATCAAATAGCGTCTCTCATAAAATGAACATGAAAATTATAGAATGAGGAATATAAAAGAACATCCCCAAACATAATAAAGATGATCATAAATGACATAAAAGACAGTACTTAAAAAAAGAGAGGTAGGATCCTTTACTTCAGGTCGGACATGACTTGTTTGTTTCATTATTTTCCTAAATAATAAACATTGGTCAATTAATAATTACTAAAGGACCTCGTTTAATGTTTATTATTAAATTAATATAATATATTACAATGTTATAATAACTAGATAATTATGTGAGTTCATATCAGATGTTTTTGTTGATGTTCAGTACATGAGTCAAAAATGAACTTATTTGAAAAGAATTGTTCATACATCATATCCAGAATGTTATTATTGATTTGAATATCATATAATACAATATATATTCATTTTATACTATTCCATAACATTTGGAGATAAAAAAGAAATGAAATGCACAGTTCATGGAGACGGTAGGCCGTACGTACGCATGAACGCTACTTATATTTCTTTGTCATATTAATGGAATTAAAGATAATTGAGATATATATATATATTATAATTAGAGAATGATATTAATCATTTATATGTAATATATATAATATATATCGATTATATATATATACTTATAATAGTACATAACATTTGGAGATAAGAAATGAAATGCACTGTTCATGGATACGGTAATCCGTACGTACACATGAACACTACTGTCATTTCAATTTCATATATTAATGGAATTAAATCATAATTATATAAATCAATTTTATAATTCCATTATAATATTATATATATATATAATATCATTAACCCCATCCCTTATACGTCCCACATATGGAATTAACGAATAAAATCACTTTGAGGGGGTGGTAGTCTGCACTTCCTAAAATGAAGATACCGTGTTTACCCATAATGGAAACCATAAAGGTATGACATAAATGAAAAATACAGAATCATAGGAAATAATAAACATATTATATATCATATATAAATATATTGACATTATAATGACCACATTTGAAGGTGTTAAAAGAATAATAAACAATCATCGTTTCGTGAGGCAGTAATTCGCCATCCACAGAAACAATATCTTCTTTAACCTTAGATGGAGGTGTGTGTAAGTGTAGCTTGAATCCTTCTTATTCAAACATCCTATTATATTTAATATGCTGGTTTTGTTACAAAATAAAGGAATAAAAAGAGTTTAGGTGATTGAACCAAAAGGGTTTTTTGAAGAGCTTTATGCCTAAGGAAAGTCTTATATGATTAAGAGATGTATGTAGAGAGATATAATAAGAAAATTTTGGCCGAGACAATGGCTTTATAGGTGTGGGTATGGAGGTAGAGGTGGGGGCCTTATATAAGAGGGAGGATGGGAACTCATGGAAAGTAATGAAATGTTACTTTATATTAAAATTAATTTCGGTATTTAAATGTCCCACATTGATATATTTTGAGGATAAGGTAATATGGGTTCGAAATATACTCATCCAGTAGGTTCTAGACAAGTGTAAGTATTAGATTTTTCATTATCTTTTTAATTTATTTAAATCGTTCATTAATGAGATAATCGATGCATCATCATGGTGTCATAAATAAATTATTTTATTTGATGTCTAAAAATTATAAAAAAATACTATGATTTTGGAAATATTTTTATCTTTCCAATGAATATTTATAGTAAAAAATATAACTTGTATAACCATATCTAAAAATTGTTTTAGTAAAACAATACATGTTTGTGACATTTTTATTTTAACTTTAAATAAAAAGTTATTAATGTAATTTTCTTATCCAAGTGGCTCCGTGGGTCCCCATGATGACCCATGGATTGTCTTGGTCGGCCATGGATCATCCAATAAGAGCAGGACATGTGTCAAGGTCATTTTATATTATTATAACACCATCTTTACCTTAAATTACAATAATTTCTTTTAATCGCGATTAATAAAACATAAAAGTTACTATTCACCAAAAATTATTTTCATCCCATTGTACCACATTTTACAACCTCAGGACAACCATGTATGTCATATTTTTGAGATTCAAATCACAAATGTGGTAAAATTTCATTCAAACGAAAAATCAGTTTTTTAACTATCACATAGTGGTTTAACTAATCATCATAAATTGATGTTTTTCTGAAAAATACCAAAAATTCACCCTAAGCTATATTTGATATTCCAAATTCATAAATTATGTATATTTTACAAAATTCAAAAAATATAATTAGCATTAATCAATTTAATAATTATCTCCCGTTGTAAAAAAAAATAGTGTGTTTTTAAGAAACAAAATATATCAAAAGATTGACAGTAGTTTAAGTCCAATTTCAATGTAAAATTAATTCCAATACCCACCATTTGATTAAATGTTAAAAATATATTATAATATCACATTAAAAAAATTCAAAAGATAATATAATCATAAAAATAAATTGGATTAAAAGGATGTTTTGAATTAAAATACAACATTTTACAGTATTCATTAAAAAATGAACTTTATCAGAAAAATACTAAAAATTTATACAAAGTAAATTTTGATGTACCGATTATAAAATGAATATTATTTTTCAAATATAACATATAAAATTTTAAAAAAGGGGGATTTTAAAGGGGTTCCCCATCAAAAGGCAGTTAATCAACCTTTTAATGAATATTAGAATATTCACACTTAAAATTGGATTCTTTCTCATTTTAAGCATCTAATATTTATTGAGTAAATGTAAAAATATTTGACAAGAATATATAATCACTTTTTAGATATTTTTGTTAATTCATACCATTACATCGGCTGGGATTTTACTACCAATTACAATAATATATTTATATTATCAGTGTGCATCATATGATTTTAACGAAACTCGTTGTTGCGTATTGGGTATGCCATCGATCATAGCATCCCCATTAAAGTAATATTAATATTATAATCACAAATATTAATAAATATGAAAAAGTAATATTCTTTATTTACCTGGGGTGTTACATCCTTTCCCCCTTTTGGGAATTGTGTCCCCACAATTTTAAAATTGGGCTTGGAAACTTCATTGAAAGCCCCACATCGGAAAAAGAGTCTGCAAAACTATCACATTAAAATAATGAAAGAGAAGTACAGAGGTCACCCGAGTTAACCCATACTAGGATTCCATGTATGAAAACATGGATATGGAAGAAAAAACAAAGGGTCATGTTCTGAGTGAGAGTGATAGAAAACATTTTTAAGAGAAAGTTAACCACCAGAAAATCACAAACTTGTGATGGGTTAAAGGCTATTTGATTCCCCAGTAGGAAAAATTAACAGAAAACATTTTTGTTTTAAGTTACATTTCATTGAAAATTTTATTTATGATCATAACGAAATCATATGTAACCCAACGTACTTGTTTTGTAGACATTCACCTTTTACTAGATTTCTTACAAAAACTCATATTTTCTCCAAAAGAGGAGTTTTTAGGAAGACTTGTTCACACTAAGAGTACTATAGTCAACATCTTGAGAATAAGCTAATCCAAAAAAGGGAAATATATATTTCCCATGTCTTTAGACCTTAACCAAACCAAAAAGGTTAGTACAAAATCAGATTACACCCAAAAAGGATAATACTTTATAAAAAGGAAATCTATTCTTAATCTCCAAAATTTGTCCAACATAACCCAAAGTTAAAACATAGACCATTAGATAAACAATTGTCCAAAAAAAATTCTTCAAAGTAAACTATACTATGATTGAAACCCAGATCTCTGAAGGATTGAATCACAAAGTCTTCCAAAGTAAATCTTAACATTTATCTCCAAATAACATCAGTTACTCTTAAAGTCTCATACTGAAAAGTAATTAACCTAATAACATATCCTCTATGATAGGTTAATAATTTCCATAGATAACCCAAAATCAACTTAATATTGATTCATAAAATCATCTTACTAAATGGAACTAATCAAACTAACCAGGGACTTCACGTAGTCCAGCGGTAGGCGATAAATACCAGTCGCACATTGGTTGTGGGCTCGATTCCCGCAGTTCTGTTCAACGCGATGGGTTGTCACACTATCTGTGTGTTGTCCTTTTTCCAAAACTATAAAATTCATAAAACATTCCCCAAAACGTGATAAAATATTCAAAAATAACCATAACATATTTTAACCTCTTGATTATCTCATGCCTTTCATATCCCATTATATCATAGAGTATCCCATAATTACCTAAAAAGTAAGGATCATATAAACCCTAATGGATACCTTTATAATTATTGTCTGAACATCCACATCGAGTTGGTTCTCTCGTACATGTTGGATTAGTGAACTCACCATGCATCAAGTGGTTGATCATGACTCCTGGTAGTTGGTTTATAATAACAACACAATTTCTCATTGAATCTCTCATTTCAACCAGTCTCTTAATCAGAGAACCACCATAGTTTCCTTAAAACCCATTGTCACATTAGTGCCTGCTAGATCCATCCATTTACTAATCCAAAAATTTCATTGTGAGTATATCAACAAAATTACCATTTAATAATGAGGAAGATAAAAACTAAGATATATTTATCCAGGTTATATCAAACTCATTCCAACATTCAAAAATAACAATGACACTATCTAATATAATAACCATTGTGGTTATACACAACTTGTCACTTATGTTTAAACAACACTCTAACCTCTAAAGTTATCTAAACTGACCTTTGATACCAACAATAAGGACCAGACATTATAAAATTACTTAATGTTGAATTACGTTAAATATTTCACATTGAGGATCATTTCAGGTTTAGAGTTTTAGAGAATTAGGACATAGCTATTACATCTCAATGATTACAAAGTAGGCATATCTACTCAGATTCCATTTTTTTCACATTATAAAAACTCTTGAACAAAATATTCATGTCTAGTTCCTAGATTTAGACATCATAACATTTCCTTGATCCATCATTTACCCTATTACACTTTATTTCCTGTGAAAAACATTTCAAATAAACATGGGATGAGAAAAAAAATCTTAGTAAGGGAAATAACAATACGGAAAGAAAACATTTGTCCTTGTACACATAAGAATCAATGAAATCATACATTACTCATAAAACATAAGCAATTTAAAATACCTTATGAAATCATAAGATTTATGCATAACTCAATATAAATCATAAGGCATAATGGTAACATGAGGCATTCATAACATTCTTATGTAGGGAGGTACCCTCATGGGAACGTTTGGAATACCCATCATAGTATATTCACTGAATCTCTTCAGAGAAACCATAGAGTTTAACCCCTTCACGTTACTCAATGCATTGGAGAGCTATCTCGGGCTCACCTGCCCTTACTTTATCACGGAACCACTCATCTTCATAAATAATGCCCAAGAACCATAACATAATCATATCACATAAAACATGCATAAAGGAAACATAACATTTTCATATATCAATCAAAAGATATCAATAACACATTGATATAATAAGAACATTATCAAAACCATTTTCAATACCTAAATAAAAGAAAATTAAAACATGGTATTTATTTTTCTTTTTTTAAAAACATTTATGGCTTTTAGAGGAAGCCGAAACTAAAATAATGGTCACAATGGTCGAGAAGTCCTTGTCGATGCATACGTACGACAAAACATTCTCTTTTGTTGTTTAGTAAAATGCTTCATATAAAAAATATTCCTTTTGAATAAACATAAAAGTCAAATGGTTTTATACACTTTATAAAATAAGGTTGTGTATAAAACAAAATATTCCTCAATGAAAGGATATTGAGATGAAGACCCTTTCAAAGTCGATATCCTTAGATTAAGGATATACTAATTGCATAAATATGCGTGAAAAATATAAAAACACGCAAAATAAGTGGATATTAAGTGTTAAAAAATCATAGGTCATCTACATATATTCATATAATGACATAATCAAGAATTAGAGGTGTAACCCAAATAATTCAAATTGGGTTAAGAAGTTCCCTTACAGAAATTTGACTGCCTAACGGCGTCACATTGAAATTCAGAAAATGAGATGATGAGAGATAAAAAGGGTATCTCATCACTTGTACATAAAATTTACAATAATAATGATATATAAGAACATATCCCAACATAAGAATATGTAAATTAAAAGACCTAACAAAAAAAAGTATTTTAATAAGGTGAGGGTGAAAGGTTCCCTTACCGACTTTAGTAACTTTCGAAACCAACACCCCATGAAAGATGGACTATACAACATTGATGTAAATACTCAGAAACGAATGTATATTACACAAGGAGTAGAATAATGGCCAGTGCATACACCACTCAAAGGAAATGGTGGCAAATGTAGCATAAATCCCACTGGAATAAAAGTGAGATGAAAAATTGCATACGAAAACTCAGCAGCCTAACAACACCACTTAAATCATCCAAAAATGGATTTAGGAGATCAAATAGGGTATCAATAATATGAACATAAAAATTAAAAAATGAGGAATATAAATGAACATCCCCAAACATTAGAAATATGATCTTAAATGACATAAAAGAGAGTACTTAAAAAGAATGAGAGAGGTAGGATCCCTTACCCTAAGTCTGACTTGTCTTGTTTGTTTCTTTATATTCATGAATAATAAACATTGGTCCGTTAATTATTGCCTAAGGACCTCCATTAATTTTTATTATTAAATTAATATCACATATTATAATATTATAATAATTAGTTAAGTTTTTTAGTTCATATCAGTTGTTTTTGTCGATGTTCGGTACATGAGTCAAAAATGAACTTGTTTGAAAAGATTTGTCCATATAGTTATAAGTACATCATATCCAGAATAGTATTAATGATTTGAATATCATATATATCCAGTATATACTCATTTAAAATTATTCCATAACATTTGGAGATAAAAATAATGAAATGAAAAGTTCATGGAGACGGTAGGCCGTATGTATGCATGAAGGCTAGATCCATTTCTTTGTCATATTAATGGAATTAAAAATAATTAAGATATATATATATTATAATTCCAGAATGAGATTCATCATTTAGATTTAATATATATAATATATATCGATTATATATATATGTATTTATAATAATACATTACATTTCGAGATAAGAAATTAAATGCACCGTTCATGGAGACGGTAATTCGTACATATGCATGAACGCTACTTTCATTTCTATTTCATAAATTAATGGAATTATTTAAAAATTATATAAATAAATAGTATAATTATAGTATAATATCATATATATAATATCATTAACAGCATCCCATATACGTCTCACATATGGCATTAACGAATAAAATCACTTTGAGGGGGCGGTAGTCCGCACTTCCTAAAATGAAGATATCGTGTTTACTCATAATGGAAACAATAAAGGTATGCCATAAATAAAAATACAGAAGAATAAGGAAAAAATAAAAATATTATATTTCATATATAAATATAGTGACATCTTAATGGCCACCATTAAAGGAGTTAAAAGAATATTGAACAATCATCATTTCGTGAGGTAGTAATTCGCCATCCACGGAAACAGTATGTTCTATAACCATTAGATGTAGGTGTGTGTAACTATAGCTAGAATCCTTCTTATTAAAAAATCCTAGTATATTTAAGATACTGGTTTTGTTAAAAAAATAAAGGAATAAAAAGAAGTTATGTTGGTGGAGAAGCAAAATAAAACAAAAGATCATAAGAGAAGACATTACCTTAAAATCGGGTAACTCCCCTTGGTTGGAACCAAAATGGTCTCTTGAAGAGCTTTATGCCTAAGGTAAGGCCTATATGATTAAGAGAGTTATGTGGAGAGATAAAATGAGTAGATTTTGGCCGAGCCAATGTCCTGAGAGGTGTGGGTAATGAGGTAGAGGTGGGGGCCTTTTTTAAGAGGGAGGAGGGGCACTCATGGAATGTCAAGAAATATTACTTTATATTAAAATGAGTTTCGGATTTGAAAGGTCCCACATTTATATATTTAGAAGATAAGGTGATATGGGATCAAAATATACTCATCCAGTAGGTTTTAGAAATGTTTATGTCTTAGATTTTACATTATCTTTTCATTTTATTTAAATCAGCCATTAATGAGATAATCGTTGCATCATTATGGTGTCACAAATAAATTAATATATTTAATTTATAAAAATTAGAAACAAAATACAATGATTTATGATATATTTTTATCTTTACAATGACTATTTATAGTAAAACATATGACTTTTATAACCCCACATAAAGTTTTTTTAGAAAAACAATACATGTTTGTGACATTTTTATTTTAACTTTAAATAAAAAGTCATTAATGTCATTTTCTTACCCAACTGGCTCTGTGGGGTCCCCAAGATTACCCATGGATTGTCTTGGTTGGACTTGGCTCATACAATAATGGTAGGACATGTTTCAAGGTCATTTCATATTATTATAACTTCATCTTTACCTTAAATTACACTATTTACCTTTTATCGCGATTAATAGAACTTAAAAGTTACTATTCACAAAAAATTATTTTCATCCCATTGAACCACATTTTATATCCTAATGACAACCATGTTTGTGAAATTTTTTAAATTCAAATCACAGAGTTGGTAAAATTTCATTTAAACGAAATATCAGTTTTTTAACTACCACATAGTGGTTTCACTATTCATCAGAAATTGATGTTTTTCAAAAAAATACCAAAAATTAACCCAAGATATATTTGATATTCCAAATTAAAAATTGATGTATATTTTAAAAAATTCAAAACATATAATTACCATTAATAAATTTAATAATCAATTCCCGTTGTCAAAACAAATAGCATGTTTTTAAGAAACAAAATATATCAAAATATGGACAGTAGTTTAAGTCCAATTTCAAAGTGAAATTAATTCCAATGACCACCATTGGATTAAATGTTAAAAATATATTCTAATTTCACACTAAAAACAAATGAAAAGATAATATAATCATATAAATAAATTAGATTAAAAGGATTTTTGGAATTAAAATACAGCATTTTACACTATTCATTAAAAATGAACTTTATCGGAAAAATACCAAAAATTTATACAAAGTAAATTTTGATGTCCCAATTAAAAAAAAATTTATTTTGTCAAATATAATATATAAAATTGTCAAATATTAGATTTAAATGGGGTTCTCCATCATAAGGTGGTTAATCAACCTTTTAAATAATATTAGAATATTAAAGCTTAAAATTGGATTCATTCACATTTTAAGCATCTAACATTTATTGAATAAATGTAAAAGTATTTGAAAATCATATATAATCACTTATTAGTTAGTTTTTTTCATTCCATCTATTACATCGGCTAGGAATTTACTATCATTTACAATAATATTATTATGTTATTAGTGTGCAACATAAGATTTCAAAGAAACTCGTTTTTGTGTATTGGGTACGCCATCAAACATAGCATCTCATTTAAAGTAATATTAATATTCTATTCACAAATATTAATAAATATGAAAAAGTAATATTCTTTATTTACCTGGGGTGTTACAGATATATTTCAATATTCACCAAAAATTCACATATTTTTGAAAAATTAGAAAAACATATGCATTTTTTTATATGTGTATATTCCAAAAGTGAAAAAGTTTTTTTAAAAGAATTTTAAAATTATGAGAAAAAATGAAACAAAAATTATACACATTTGAGATATTCAAATTTTATTATAATGAGTAATTTTTTGACCCTTTTAAAAATTTCATATGAACTATTAAAATTAATTTATGAACATAATAAAAAATTAAATAGTGTTATAATTAAATATCATGGAAATAAATATTATATACATGTTTATATTTATTAAAAAATAAAAATAATTCTTATATGTTTTAGAAAAATAAAAACACTTATTTTTTCATTTGATAAACGTTTTTTTGTATTCATAACAGATGAAATTTTATTTGTTCATATTTTATTAGGTAATTAAACATTAGTTTACAATTAAATATTTAAGGTTGATATTTGAACAAAGAGTTTAGTATTCCAAATATTTAAATTTCTATTTGGACGGTCACATTTCAAATCCCCATATGGGTACTCTAGATAATAAAAAATCCTCGTATTTTATTCCTTATTTTTTATCATATATATTCTCTAAAGGTTTTATATATATTAAATTTTTAAATAAATTTTTTATTACCTATATTCTTTTTCATAATTATAGTGTTGTTAATGAGTGTAACCATTCAATGGGATCGAGAAACTTGAATTTTTTTTGTTATAGTTGTATTATTTTAAAATTTGTCCTATTATAACACATTCTATTATTATGGATATATTTATTCTCTAAACATAATTTTCTAATTAATAAATTTTTGTTCTATTATGTGGTATATATAAATACAACATTTTAATATATGAAATATTTGTATAATAATATATTTAAATTCATTCAAAAAAAATTGGGTAATTATTTTATCCCAGAATAAGAAATTTCTCCTATAAAATTTAATTTCACCTGCTAATATGAAAACACATGTGGTTAATTTTTTTATTGATTATTTCAATTCTCATGTCTCATCCTCATTCTTATTCTATTTATATATTACATTGACTTGGTGAGATATCTTTCTTCATAGAAAAATTTCTCTATGGTCTGATATATTTTTTAGATTGTCATTTTAAGAGACATCATCCTCCAACTGTACAACGACAATATAGTGTACATGTAATGGATATGTTATGTAAATTCTCAATAATGAAATTTTCTATGTAAAACTGATTCCAAAATCCATAGAGATAATATTAACTAATTAAATAACGAATAATAAATTTGACTCATTCACATCATGATAATAAATGTTTTGAATCAATATAATGCAATGATACATTGGTTCTACTAATTTTAATTAAAGAGTGATAAGATCATTAATCACAATGGATATGATGTATATGGGAATGAGTTTTCACTTATTCCAAATTATCATGATTCTATTCCATTGAGACATATAAAGAATCATATTATCTTTATTCTTAAATAGAAATTTTCTTAAATGGTTATCATCAACGATATTTTTTTATGCTTATTTATTAAAATGTTCTATTGAATGGCCTTGAGAGTTTCAAGTATTCCATCACCCATTTCTGGTCCCATCATCTTATGTTCACCAATATCCCCCCGGTATGTTTTTTTATCCATCCCTCCGTGTAAAAGGAATCATATAGATATATTTTTATACTTAGCAGGAATTTATTATTGTATGAGATCGAAAACAGATTATCTTTTTGATGTCACCATCCATTTAATTCCTTTGAGAGTGATCAAAAAATTTCATCATGTTTCGGGGTAGTGTGATTAGATTTTAGATCATTTTATGGGTAATAATTCATACCAATGTTCATCTCTATGTCTAATGAATGTAAAAATCATTTCCGAAAAGTTGTGGTAAACCATGGGTCATGATCATATTAAATCAATATTGGTTTCAAATGAAACCTAATCGCTTACCTAATCAATATCCTTCCATGTTGATTGACTTACCAGTACTCTTAGATTGAAATTATGTGAGCTATTGTTGTAAGAAAATACACTATAACAATAATATAATTATTTCCTCTAGATATATTAAAAATACCTTTGATAAACTCAATGGTTATGTTTTCACATTACAATTTTGGTATGGGTAATATCTACATAAATCCCATGGAAATCATAATTCATCGTTCACTAGTTGACATTCAAGTAAATTTGATGTATATTCAATGATATAATTATTTATATTTTCTAACTGACATTAATACAAAATAACTTAATAAATATGAATTCTCCTTATCTGTATAGAGAATATATAGATATGTGAATCATTCAACAAAGCATTAGTTATCTTTGAAATAGATGGTACACATAGTCATGAAATAGATATTACAACTACTTCTACATCCATTTTAAACACTGAGGATTTCCCTGTTCTTATTGATTCTTACATATATTGTTTTCCACATTATCCATTTTATAATGTTTTATCTTCTGAATAATGGAGGTTTAACTAATTATTTTATCTTGGTAGTATGTTTTTCTTTCATTTATGACTTCTATGTATGTCATTTTCATGTTATATAATATTATATCCTTCTCAATTATCAACATTGATAAGGTTATATGATCTTTTTGACATAGATAATCTCTACTTTATACTCCTTCCCATGATGGAAATGTATTTAGTAGTCATAGTATTTTGTCAATAAAAAACATCTTCATTTGTGGATATTAATATTCTTCTAGTTTAACAAATATAATAGGATTTTATGATTCAAATATATTTCACACCACTCTCCATAAAGTAAATGATAAAAAATAATCAATATAGAGACCAATGTATCCAACACTAGAACATGTATTGGAATTTTAATCTCATAATTGTTTAACATCCTTGATGTATTTTCTATCACTTCATCGTTTTTAATCAATATATATCCCAAGTTCCTCTTTGAATGATTGTTCTATACCATGAAATGATCCCCACTTGTGGGTAGTGTGAGTACTACTATAGTAATAGGACTATTTTAAAACTTCATGATACAATTTTTATATTCAATGGATAACTAAAAAATCAATATATAGGGGTTATCTTGATCATTGTGTGTTTACTAATGACAATATTAGGAAATTTCACCATGATTACTTATCTAGTATAATAAAACTATATTTCTTCGTCCAAGATGTTGGTCTAAAACACTCTTAATCATTTTTTGTCTTATTATAATCCATAGATATATATTTATTCATTATAACATTCTCCATGAATGACACTTCCTCATCCAAAAGATATATTTAAAATAAGTTTCACATATATTATCCTATTTCAATCTATTGAACATAATTCTAAAATAATACCCATGTTTTATAATATATTTTCTATTTATCATAATAGAATATATAAATACAACCATATGCTTTTAAGTGTCATATGTAAATATAATATCCATCCAGTATTTTAAGATTTTTGAATAATTATTGAGTCTTGAGGGTATAATTAAGAACTAATAGTGTCCGTACTTGTTTTAAAATATTGTCTTGGAAATACCATCTTTTGTCACATTTAATTAGTTATATCATGATATAAGTTCAGTATTATTGATGTATTGGGACCCATGAAGTTTATTTATCATGTTAATAATATTTTCCATGGGATTATAATTCTATATTTTGAAATTTTTTAGGGAGTGGAAGTCAATTAATTGGTGATTTTAACCATCCATCAACATGATGGAGAGGACTGGTGCACCATACGGAGAAGCACTTTGGTGTATAAAATAATTCTCAAGAATCTAGTGTAACTATTTATTAAGTTATTACACATCAATTGAAGTCATTATGTAATAAATTTTAGAAATGGGAAGATATCATAGAATATGTTCAATTAATAACTAACCCTATTGATTAGATGGAAGACCAAACAACACATCATGGATTACATTATTATAATCCCTCAAGTGTTCCAATATGATCCAATCCGTTTTCTTAATGGTGTGTGAAAAAATTCATTCTCTATGCTAATTTTATAAATTCATTAGAATAATATTACAAATAATATTCATTATCTATCTTATTGTTTTTAAGAATTAATGTATTACAAGGGATATATATAGTAAATTTATATTCCAATAGTTGATGTTAGATTTAGATAATATATCCAATAAATGCAATATATAGCATTAAATTCCATGAATTGAAGTGTGAAATTATTTTCTAGGAGGTTATTTCCTCAAATGATATCTTTTGAGAAGTTATATAATTGGTATCTGATAATTTTCCCATTTACAATTATCACATATAACTAATAATCCATATTTTGAGGAAATTATTGAATATTCTCAATATTAATTTATGATATAAAAGAATATTCATAACTAATATAATATATGAAATTTGATTTTAATGAATAGAAAACATGTTCACCTTTCACAAAATTATTTTTGGTATAATCATTTTCTATACCCAAAAACTAACATGGGGATGAAAATAATAAATCTAATAAGAAGAGAAAAAATAGAAATTGTGAAAATAAGGGTAATAACTCATAAAAACCTTGTATACCCTAACATATAAATATCTTGGATTTAATATAGTTTATCAATTGAAATTCACCTATTGGGTTTTCAAGCCCAAAAATCTATTCAAGTCTATCGTCATGGTTTACAATGATTTTTTGAATTTACAAAATAATATCCTTAAATAGAGTGAAACTAGGTGTGTTGTAAGGAATCTTATTATTTTAGAGAGAAACGTTCTAGTCAATACCTATGAATCTAGTTGTGTTTATTACCCATAGGTACAACTATACCAGAGCTTAACTCATTTGTACTATTCCTTGTGAGAATATTATTTCTTATAAACCACTCACTGTATACTTCATAATTTTTTGGATGATTTCTTACATAATAGTTTATTCATAGAGTTTTTAAAAAATCAATCATTTTCCAAATCCATAATAAAACTATAACATTATTAGAAACAAACAATAAACACTAAATAATTATTTTCTAAATTGTTAAATAATTTTAATTGTAAATATCCTCATACAAAACCCAAGTATTTACAAACATATTTTATTCAAATATGTGTGTTAATCTAACATCAACCAGAAAGTAAAAGTAAAAAAATCATTATTTTAATATATTAGATGTTCTCTTAAATAATATTTTCATATTAAACCAAATTAGTGTTAAATAGTGAATACATAAAAATGGTGTGAGATATAAATCCTATTAATGGAATAAGTATGATAACAAAGGGAAATATATGATTCAAATGGTAGAACATGATATCATAAAATAAATATATCATGAATAATAATAAATATTATTGAAATAAAATAAATGGAATCATAAGTTTAAGGAATTATTGTATTGTAGAAACAACATAAACCAAGACATGATAATAATTTAATACTCAATTCCAATAAATAATAACATGGTGGATAGTGTCCCATTGGGTATTATGTTTACTCTTAAACCACATACATGTCATATAATTAGATGTAAAAAATTCCCATAGAATTGGAATGTTATTTATGAACACCCCTTATAATTTTTCATGAATATACTTTTCCCATATAGAGATATTTAATAATGATTTTATATATAGGAAAATCCCTAAAAATCATTTACATTATCAATTTTTTGAGATAAATGAGAGATTAAAAAAATTTAATAAAAAAAGAATTAAATCCTATTATTGGATGTTCATAATGTAATATAGAGGTATAGTTAACGAAAAACGTCCTTGTCTAGTGGATATGACAAAATTATTTCATAAACTTATTTTTAATGTACATTTTAAGACTGGTTTTATTAAAAGGTGTAAAGAGTATTTAAATAGTTTCAAAGAATAATAATTTCCATATATATAAAACTATTGAAAAATAGTTATATATATATATATATTATTTTATTTAAATATAATTTAGGTATACAAAAATTTATTTTTTGTTCCTTGAAATGATGTATGAAAATAGAGAAGTTCCCTCTAATCAACTCTACTTAATGAATAAAATTTTGAATGGATCCTTTATAAAATTTATATTCCCATTTATGATAGTTGAATTATTCTAGTTATATATGATTGGAACAAATATAAATAATATTGATGATGTAAGAAAATATTATATATATATTGTGATTTAAAGAGTGAGAATTAATGGCCTAAATAATTGGGTGGTCCAAATAGGTCTCTTACCTTGGATCTGGATTCATTTTTCACATTCACGTAAAAAACAAAAAAATAAAATAAAATTTATTCAATTTATGATTTGAAACCTTCTTATGATATGTTTTATTTTTTAATTTAATTTAATTTATTTTAATTTCATTTATTTGAGATATCATTTTAGTTTTATTATCTAATATTTTTTTACGTCCATCATCCAAACCCCCACTAGTTGTGAATGATTATAAAATTTAATATAAAATATTCCCAAAAAATGAGAATTATAATTTTTTAGAGATATTCTATTTTTGAATTACCAAAATTTTATTAGTATTCAACAAAATAAATAAATAATTAGGATTTATAAATTATAACTATTATATGCTTAGTTTATTATGAAGGGTTTTCAAAAATGATGAGATAATTGTGTTTCTTCTAATATTATGAATATATATTCATTATAGTGCATTAAAATATGGTTAATATTCATAAATATGTAATTTTTAACAATATAATCATTATTTCATCCATTTTTTATGGCTTTAATGGAAAACGAAACTCACCATTCAAGGTAATAGTGAACCAACCATAGTGTAGGTAATTATTTAATTCTTTTAAAATAGATGAAGGTATGAAGTTAAATAAGGGATGTTACCTAAATAAAATAATAATTAATTATATTAATAATACTGATTTTATCATAATATCATAGTTGAAATATATATTCCAACATATATTATGAGAAAATTAAAATAATGTTTGGTTTTGAATATTACCTATGAGGATATCCTCCACTAGACTTCCACTTATGATAGCTTTTATTTTCATCTTAATTAGAAAATGAATTCTAGTGGCATGGGTGAGAGATTGAGTTTAAATTAATTATATATATGTTATGTTAAGTATTTTTTCATGTGTGAGGACAAGGGGATTAGAGTGGTCAAATTTATAAGGGAGGAGTTGGAGATTTTTAATAAAATTTTAATTTTTTTTATTTTTCACAAGGCTTCAAATAGTGATGATTTTTATGAATACATATAGTAGTTTATATTTTTATGTTCAATCAAATTTCAATATACATTAGTCATTACACACTTCTATATGTAATGATCATATAAATCAAATTATTTTATTTCCATGTACTTCCTTATTTGCTAAAAATTAAAAAATTCTCGAAAAGGTCAAAAAATTCACAATAACCTATCTTCTATATTATTATTTTAAAAATGAAAAAACTTTTACCAAAAAAATTTATAAATAAAAATAATATTACTTTTTAATGAATCTTATTATTTATTTGATAATTTTATTTTTAATATTATGATTAATTTTTAAAGCCAATGAAAATTTAACTATTGGCTCATTAAAATGTATTAGTAATATAATAATTTCTTTAATTTTTTATAAAAATACATATGAAGATAATTTTTATATAAATTTTTTTCATTTATCATTAAAATATTAAATAAATTATGCATTTTTAAAAAATATAAATAATTATTTTTCAATTTTAAAATGATTATTTATTTTTATCCTAATGTCAATTTTTTATATTATCGTATTATAAGATAACTAAATATTATATTATAATAATATGTCTAGGGATACTATTTTAGTTGTCAGGTTATAATTCCTAATTGTTGTATTAGTATATCAAATCTCACTTTACTATTCAAATATTTAAATTTATAAGAATCATATTTTTTCTACCATGTATAAACACATCATATTTCAATTATTCTATACTAACCTTTAATTTATTTCATGTAAATAAGTATTTTAATATTTAAAAAATTCTTCAGGGAAAATATTCTTTCCCCCCACCATTATTGATCGAGTTTTTTGGGATAGGTTTCGAGATGGGTATGTCATGGGGTTAAGTCCCCATGCATTCATGATCATTGTAGTTTTCCTTCTGGGATTTGTGTTCTGTGTTGAGAGATGTTATTGAAATTATAATTTCTATATTTCCATCATTTTATGACATTAAATTATTATGGATCAATTAATTCTCTATATATAATGTCTAAATGAAAATAATAATAATAAATTTGTTTTATTTTATACTGTATATGCTTTATATAATACTGCATTACTAAATTTGAAACATATTATTAACAAAATGTGAAATTTCATAAAATCAATTATGGGTCATTATATCCCCCCCACCACTAAAGAAATGTCTCCCACCAAATTATATTCCATCCACAAAGATTAAAACATATGAGGGTACTTCCCATTCATTTATTATGTCATTTTTTGTGTAACATTCCCATTTATATCTTTCTAAAACAAAACTATTAATATTTGATGAATAATTTTGTGTGTGCATCTTTAACTAAAGTTCGAGATCTTTACTGCCTACTCTTTATAATATTGATCATTCTCCAATTTTTACACCTCTATATTAAGTACTTGTGGGGGATAATGTATGTACTCTCTCAGTAAAGAAATTTGAAACACATTATGTAATTTAGATAAGGATTCTAATATTGATAATTGATAGGCTACGTATCCATTGAAATAAAAAATCTAAAATGGACTGATGTATCATTGATGTAGAATTCCATTATGTTTCAAATATCATGACTCTCTCCGATAGAGATAGGACAAAAAAACATTATCACTAACATCAAAATCCAGTTCGCTCATATAGTTATCATGATTTATCATTTTCGACTCTAATCAAATATATTGCTTTGTTGAATTATCTCAAAATTATATAGAATTTCATTGGTCATTTTATTTCTAAAAATATTGTGTTCTCTTATATGATCAATACACATATTTGTTTCATATCTCATGACATGATGGTCTTTATATTGATCCATTGGTATTCATTAGTATAATATATTATTATAAAAAACGTAACTAATAAAATATATCTTTACCATATTATTTTTAGTCCCAAGATGAAAGATGAATAAATTCCCTAATTATTCAAGATAGTCCACTCATATTAGACATTATTTTTGTAGTGATAATTCATAATAATTTTGAACACATTATTTATATTTTATTTGATAAATTTTAAGAACATTGAGGTAATCCAAGAATATTAATTTGATACAATCGATGATGGTTTTCCATATAGAAAAACAACATTCATAATTCATATCCATGAAATTTCCTCTAGTGATATGTCCACTCGAATTGAAATTCTGGGGGAATTTATTTTGATATCATCCACTGAAGACCATATTAAAATATTTCCTATATTATCATTCAAGGACCAATGAAAAATTATATAGTTAGGATTCCAAATTTCTATATAGGTATGGGTACTTTTTTAATCATCCCCATGGAATGTTCCATCCTCCCTTATCTTTTTGATATAATATTCACATTTATGTATATTATGTGACATATTTCTTCATATTATCCCAACTATAGTGCTCTCTGATATCTCAATATATCCTCATTCAATATAGGTGGATGGAGAATATTGAGCAATGTGTATTATTCTTCCGATACATCTTCGTATCAGTATTTTATTTTATATATATCTATGGACCCAATCATACATCTCTAATTTTCATCATTTTTTAACTCAGACTATTTTTATTTTTATATAGCTTCCAGATTTTTTTATATTTCCACATCATCCCTTTGAGATTATCTTATCTTCTCTATAATGAAATCTTGAGAAATAATATTTCTAGTATGATGGAGTTCCTTTATTTATTAATTACATTTATATCAATTTCATGTATATGAATAATTTAACCTTATCAATATTCATGACTGATATAGTTATATGATCTTTTCTATTGACAACATCATCCACATTATTTTCCATTACTTTATGGTAATGTATTGAACAATCATATTCCTTGATTAGTACTAACAATATTCATTTCCTCATATTTATAACCTACTCTATGAATTTATGTTTAATTATCATAGAATCCATTAATATTTAATAACTATCCACATAGAGGTAATATTATCAAATTTTCAATGTGAATATCACTACTGGTTACTCTATATCATTTTTTAGATATATTAATTTAAAATATTTTATCATTCATAAGGTGTAAGACATCATTTACCTTCAGTAAAAAGAATAAGAACTTTTTAAACAATCTTACAATTGAATTAAATGTTCTCAACTTATAGGTAGTTTGAGTATTGGTTCAGTTATTAGATACTTGTTAAATTCCATGAATCCCTCTTCATATTCACTATTTGAGACTAGCTTCAATGCTTCTCAAGTTAGGTTGGTCAAATGGTTTAATATTCATGGGAATTTTTTCAATAATTATTGATATTACACAACTAGTCAAAGGATACATCATATCTATATCATAAATCATAGTTTGGGTAACTCCTTAGTTTTCTTTTTCATTTATTGGTCTAATTTTATCACTATCGTAATATTAAACATCAAAAATATTGATACATTCTTTATAAAAAATAATCTTCATATTAAATTAAATATTCATTCTTCTTTTGAAATGTCTTTAGGATATTATTAAAATACCTCACCCGTTCCTCATTACATTGGTAGTATATCAAAATATCATATGTAAATACCAAAATAATTTTTTATTGTTATTATCAAAAGACTATTTTCATCATTTTCATGAATATTTATATATAATTAGTGAGTCTAAATGGAATCACTATGAAATCATTTTATAAAAACATTATTTAATCATAGTATTGGGAATATAATCTTTTTTAACTTCAATTGTTGATATCATACATAAGATCTTCCATATGGAATTTTTTGGCCCCATGAAAATGACAAATAAATTATTTTTCCCTTGAAGTCAATACTTATTACATATTGTGATCTTATTGTGCTAATGGTAATATTTTGAGTGTAATATTCACCCAACTTCATTCTTGAAAAGGTGAACTTATGTACCCCATGGTGAAGCTTGCAAAAATGTAAACCCCTGTTTCTCTTATATTGTAACTACTTCTTTCATTTATTCTATTATAATGGTGTCCATTCATATGGAATATTTTATCTGTAAATAACCAAAATTTATGTGTAATTTAATTTTAAATATATTGAAATTTTTGAGTCTGCGAAAATTGATGGCACAGGATTCCGAGGCCCGGAGTGCCCGTAATAAATTTCTGATCATTATTTCAGGTACGTTCAATAAACGTGCAAGAGGGTTTTACTATCTTTTGAACAGGTGAATGGAATTTAAATCTGAGGGCACTGTGGAACTCGTAGTGCCGGTATTCACTTAAGGAGACTTTCACCTCAACGACAGATGGTCGAGGGTGAAATTTAGATTTTGGGATTTTCATGGAAAAATAAAATAAAAATAAAAGTATGTGACACTTTATTTTTATTTTCAACGACCATATGGGTGTTGGAGGTGGGGTCCACAGGTACAAATCCTCCTTATGGAAGTTGGGATGTGGGAACCACTAGACCTTTACCACCCGAGAGAGGTTATGGTTGTGGGGAGAACCAGATTATAACCTCCCATGAGGGGTTACAGTGGTTGTGTGCACCCAAGGCCTAAACCTCTCAAATCTCTTCTTAATAATTGATAAACCCCTCATATCCCTCATTAATTTGAAGGATCCTCTTGAGCTTCCTCCACATTAATTTTTCCAACACACATACCATTAATTGTTCCAACTTAGTTAGTTGGCTTCCCCCTTTTTATATTATCTAACAGCGTCGTTGGAATTTAATAAGGTTCCTAATAAATGAACAATCATAAATTCCATAATTGTTATTGAAATTTCCCCCCTCTATTATATATATGAAGATTGGGAGGTAGATTTGGGAATTCTTCACAAAGTGAAGAAGCATTGGTAAAGTGATGTGATTCCCAACTCTAGGAGGATTACACTCTCCAATAAAAATCAAGTTCTCCAACGAAGAACACACTCCCCAACAAAGAATGCTCCGCCAATGAAGAATGTTGAACTCCCTTGACCTTCTTCATTGGGAATTATTCCGATGTTGAAAATCCTCATCTAAGGAGAATAGTCAACTGTACTACCTTCTTGCATCAATGCCAGCAAGAAAACAAGGTAGGGGTATAATTTGTGTATGATATATTCCCAAGTTCATCCTTTATTTTTAAACAAAAAATGATGATGTTTTCTTTTGCAGGCTGGGACAAATTTTTGAGGAAGATTATGGTTTTACATTAATTGTTCATGTTATTGATGAGCCGTCTACGACTGCTTTAAATGTCGTGGGTTCCAGCCAAACAAACAAGGGTCGAACCCTCTGCGGTTCTTATTTGGCGTGCTCTTCGAAAGGGAGGAAGGTGATAGAGGAGACAAAGGTGATGAAGGAAACAACGCCGCTACCCATGGCCTCTGTGACCCACACTGCCATAGCGACACTCCACCCTCCCAGCCGAACCAGCCCCATGCCCCAGGTTGATCCACCCAACCCATCTTCCCTCCAAGATGCACTGGCTCGTGCCACTCGTCGACCCTCTGAACCACCACATCTCACGCTTCTTGTCGTCCCTCTGAGCTACTCAGGCTCATGCCTCCTACCGGCCCTCCGAGCCACCCTGTCTATCACTACTCGTCGGCCAATTGAGCTTACCTAAACCCTCTCAGAAAGCCCATGGTTGAGCTGATGTCTACGGCCGAGCTGACTCGCGGCCTTTCACTTCCCAATGGCCTCTGCAGCCCCACGCGACCCTCATGACCCTCGTGTCCTGCCGGACCACCCAGCGGACAAGGATACACCACTTGCCAGGCTTAAACCAATGGTTCATGATGGGCCAACACTAACCGGGCTGACCCATGCATGGTAGAGCTGGGTTGTTCTGGCGGATCGGACCATACCATGTCTCATTATGGCCTATTTACTTCTTTCGACCATAACATTTGCACCAGACGTCCGTTTGACAAACCATCAATAGTGCTAGAAATGTTTGAGTAAGACAGTCCATTTGAGTATACACCATTGATGTTTTGAATTATTTTGGGAAATAGTCAGGTTGGATCAAGCAAGAATCCAACTTGGCCACTGAGACTGAAGGTATAATAACTCATATATCAGGGCTCTGATTGATGTGTCGTTTGTTGCGTTGAGACCGCTATGACGCGGTGGAATTTTGATATACTTCTTCGAGGGAATTCATGGAAGTTAGTGCAACGACCAGTAACATGTGGAGTGGATACTCCCGGGGACGAGCAAGAAATGTGTGGGAGACTAACAGCTGGCTGAGACCTGAAGACTACTGACCATTTAACTCGGAGTGACTCGACTGGCCCAGTGGGGAGCACCTTGGTGATGCGGATGGGGATCGCCTTGGTGATGCAGCACATCCATGGACTCAAAAAGAAAAGTTCCTCAGCAGGCTATGAGGGGGAGCGCCTCTATGTGACATGCCAGACCCATGGTAGGGAGTGCCTCTATGAGATACAGAAGTCCCACAGTACTCAATTGGAAGAGTGCCTCAGCAGTCCAATATTAGTGGGAAGTGCCTTTGTTGGACATGGTAGGCCCACTGTACACGATAGAGGAGGAGTTCTCCACCAGCCAAGGGTTTGAAATGTTACATGATACTACCCCCTAGAATAAAATCATGGATTGATCATTGTTAGTTTTTCTGTGTTTTCCTCTTGACTGAGATGAATTTCTTGATAACATACGTATATGTATGGGCATATACTTAAGTAGGGTTATCTATTGATTTCATAATTTTTTTTCTTTATCCATGGTGGATTTTGTGATACCTTGAGGGTCTCGGGGTCCCTACTGAGTATCCTTATACTCACCCCTACACGGGCTATGTCAACATATCGATGTGTTTGGTGCAGACGATAGACAACGCTGACTGAGGACGAGAGTACCAGGTTTGGACGATACCCAGAGGTGGACTATACGGTTTGTCAGTACATAGAGGAGATGGAAGGATGAGGAGTGCTGAGGAGGCGATCTATACATACCCTTCAGTTAGGAACCTCAGAGAATAACCCCGAAGCTGACTTTCCCTTTTCTTCAGTTGTATTGTATCATAGTTGTAGTTGTACTTTCATTTTGGACATGTATTCTGGACCCTTTTAATTTAAGAATTATTTTTTTATACAATTTACTTTGTGTTTCGTATCTAGTTGTGTAATATATTGTGTGTGTGTTTAAAGGTTATATATTAAATTACATCCCAATTTTAGGGAATATGCCTTTGGTTCTTGTAACAATCCCCTGGCCTTGGGAAGGCGGGCTTGAGGTAGTAATGGCACGGGCCCTGAGGGACGGGTTGTGACATTATATAAGTAAATATCCAAGTAAATTTTCAATTGATAACAATAAACTCTAAATTAAGATAAATAATGAAACACTATATGAGGAATACATTTGTATACTCCAATACAATTGGAATATCATCAAAAAATATTTCATCCATTATTTCAATCATTTTAGTAAGATATTATTTATCATAAAGATATAATATCCACGATTAAAAATAATTTTCCTTATGAGATTCATTTTTATCCTTACACTTGTATAGCACTTTAGGATGACATTGAATATAGAGATTTATTTTCTTCTCTTGGAAATAGATGTTATATTTATATATGGACGTCCCATCCATTTCATGTATAGGATCAAATTCAAAACAGTAAGCATGACTACATTTTTAAGGAAGTTTAGTTCACAATAATTTACCAGAGTGGGGGTATATACAAGGAAAGTAATAATATCATCATCCTATATTCCCACAAATAAAAAATCCCAATGTTTTGATGTGGTGATCAAATTTTATTAAAATACTTGGGTGGTATCAATAAATGTGTACAACTATAATAATATATAAAATTGTTTTTTCATGAATAGATACTGTGCACATATTTCACTATTTGATTCTAGTTTTATTTATTTACCATATCCAAAATAAACATAACGATTATAATACTCAAACTAATATGTCTAAAAATGGATACCTTGGACAAATAAAAAAGAACTCGTAAATAACATGTATAACCACAAATTATGAATCTATTTGTCTCAATGAATTTCATCTATTTAAAGATTCATACGATGTTTCAAAATATATCAATCATTACATATTATTCATAATAATTAATAAATAGTTTATGAATTTACTAAATCATTTCACCCACGAATGTCAGACTTTGTTTATTGTAAGCTGAATCTATTGTGCATTGTATATATGTCATTTAAATTCCAAAAATATTCCCTTTTAGTTTTACTTTTTCAGGTAATTCAATTTCTAAGACTCATCCACTTGTAGTATCAAGATAGGAACATCATTTCATTGAATCCATATGCTCAATGTTTAACAATAATTTTTAGAGGTTTTCTAAAAAATGATGTCTACCAATGATTTTTTATAATATATTATTATAATAATATAGTAAAATAATTATCCATTTACCTAAAACTAACTATAGTGTCCCAAGTCTCTAACACATTTTATTTAGTGGTTTTTAATATAAAATTACAACTAATAAAACCCATGGAACTAGAGTCCAACAGTACCTGGGAGACTAGATATATGATATATTTACATTGAAATAAAAGTTCAACATCATATTTTTTGTTTAAAAAAGGTCCCTTAATTTACTATTTTTTCTCAAATACATTGGAAAACATGGAAATACATAAAAATTGTTAGGTAATAAATCATACTTTGTGAATATTCTAGATAATAAAAAATGCAATATGAGAATCATGTCATAAAATAATATCATAAAATATAAGGCACTTGTATATTAATATGAAATAATTATATAAATAATTTGGCATCAAATGCCATAAAATAATTTAAATTTGTGAACAATATAAAGGATGGAATAATCATTTTCTTGGATCACTATAAAGAAAACGTAACCTGGTGGACTGAGTCACATCATGGATTATGTTTTCCCCTTAATCTAATATATATATATCGTCTCATGGAATACTAACATTAACCAATTAATTATTGTTCTATATTAGGTAACTAATAAAAACATTTACATGAACTTGTGTTCCATTAAATTAATTTATTCCTAATGCTTAAGTGTATAGAAAAACCAATGGAAAACAAGTGGGCTAGAAATTTATGTATTGAAACATTAATTATTTAATATCCTAAAAATTAAAAATATAAGTGACAATAAATCTATTTTTAGACCTTATTGATAGATAAAAAAATTATGTCATGGAAAAATTTTCCATGTTATTTTATGTTATAAAAAACTTGGGATAAATGTTTTTAAATCCATCATTTAAAGTAGGGTTTTATGAAAAAAGGTAACGAGTTCATAAAGAGTGTTAGAGAATATTTTTAATTAAAAAAGTGTTGAAACAAAATGGATTTCTATATAAATATGATTATTCATAGAAACAATTTATCTTTAAATAAATTATAAATAAGTGGTACATGTTGTTGGGTATGAAAAAAAATCCCTTTTAATTGTCTCTCTTTAATGAATAATGTTTAGAAGAGAATATATAAAAAACATATATCCCCATCAAGAATAGGGGAATTAGAATGTGTATATACATATATATATATTTATGTGATATATATATATATATATATATATATTAAATAATAATATTAGACATATAATGTGGGGTAAAGATAGTGATTGTATAACCCAAAGAAAAAAAGGTTATTCTTGATAGATCACTTAAATCATGTAATAATTCTATCATTGCTTTCACTTACCTCATAAAATATAAAATTGTATTTATTAATTAAATTATTGTGAAAAAAATTATGTTATATTTTATTTATATATTATTTTTTATATTATTTTGTTGTCATTTAATTGGCATATTGTTTTTTCTATTATCCTAAGGTCCTACATGCCATGTTTCCAGAGTCACATTAGATGAGGGTGATTATAGGAGTTCATCAAAAAAGTGTTTGCTTACCTACATAAGTATAATGGTAGGTAAAAAATATTTTTCTAAAATTCCCAAAAATATTAACAAATATTATTAAAAAAAATATAAAATTGTTATATATCATCATTATACAGTAATCTTATTTTGGTGGGTTTCTGACCATAATGAACAAATTTAGTTTATAATAATATTTTCACTATAAATTAAATAAAAAATATAGACAAATATTGAATATAAAAAAATTAAATTATTTGAAACCTATATAACTGTATTTAAACTATCCATAAAAATTATAATAGAGAAATATAACATATTATTCATTGAGGTGATGAATCAACAATAATAGGTAAACAATTTTAATTATTTTAAAACAAAAGAAGAGAAGAAGATAGATACAAGATATTAAATGAATAAAATTAAGAATATTTATATTAAAAATATTTATTTCAATATAATATCATGCCTCACATATATATGATATGTTCTAATAATAATGAATCTAAAGATTTTTTCCCTCTTTGGATTCACTCTCATTGATTTCCCACTACAGAATTGTAGATTATAATTTTGATGAGACCAAGGATTATAAGAAATTGGGTGGGTAGATTGGTAAATAATTTGAAATATAGTAGGTAAGGTAAGGAACTTATAATTTTTAACGAAAATAGAATGTCAGTCGTGGCATTTATAATTTGTAGAGCATATTGGTTTTGAGTATAAATTTCATTATTCTATTATTTCTCCCCATGAATACCATGAGTATTGATTATACTGAATAATTAAAATAATTTATGAATGTTATTTTTATCCAATTATCACTTCCATTATCCTTGAATAATCTTTACATGAATTGATCTTATTTTTAAATTACCATATTATGCTCTATTTCATTATGCATGAGAAATTTAAATATTTTAGAGAAATATCAAAAATATACCTTAACAATATTTAAAATTTATATCTAAAAAAGGAATCATTTCTTCACAAATAATGTTTTATAAAGGAGAAAAATATATTTGTAAATTAAAACCATCATTATTTGAGGAATACATATTTTAATATTATTAACAATTTTTTAACCCTTTAAAAAATTATCTATGGATTCATTATATTTATTTTTTATTATAAAAAGCCATGAAATTGTATTTGAAAATAATATTATGAAAAAAAATATTTCAAAAGTTAAACAACATGATTTTATAAAATGTTCATATTTAAATAAATTTTATTTTGTTGATAGCATGTGTTGGATGTAAAGTCTTGTTTAAATGGACAATGATATACTAGAAAAATATTATTATGTAATTCAACAGTTATGGCCGAGAAATTTCATTAGAGAATCTAATAACTAATAAACTAATTATAAAAAACATTTGGTTCAAACAAGTATAAAATAAAATAATTCATTATTAATTGAAAATTAATAAAATAATAATTAATTCAAAGTAAAAAAATCATTTCGCAAATACTTTTTCTATATATACTATATGTTTTTATCCTAGAATATAGAATTAGTCACCATTGTTAAATTATTTACAAGAAATTTTTAAATTATATAATCATATAAAAAGTTTTATTATTTATATAATATTTTCTCTAAGTATGCAATAAAAATAAATCATGTTCTATGCCTAAAAACTATATTGTTATCAAAGTGTTTATATACTGTCTTAGACAAATTTTTTAAAATTAAATTTTACCACTTTTAAATACATAATTTGAAAAAATGATCTTAATTAATGAAATTATTCATAAAAATTATCTTGTATTGTATTTCTTGAAAACTTTTTGGAAATATTAATTCATCAATTAATATACAAAATACAAAATTTTAATTAATAATTACATTTCATTTAAATTATTAAAAAAGTCCCATTTTGTTTTTAAAAAAATATAAGCATCACTAGTTCAATTATTTTATTTTCATAAATTTATTTTTTATATAAAATTTTTAAATATTTATTACCTAACAAAACATTTCCATTAGAAAAAAAGTTTTCTGACACATATAGGGAATCTTTTTATAAAAAAACCAATTATTTGATTTCAACTTAGTAATATATATTCCATACATAGAATAAGAATGATTAATATTAAGTAAAAATTCTATTTAATTTTTTCTTATAATTAATATTAAAAACGGTATAAAATAATTACACTGGTTAAGGTTAAAACGGCGTTACTGGGGGTTCAATTAAAATATAAGGGTATGATTTCCAATTAAAATTGTAATGGTAATATTTTTCCCTATTTAGGAGTTATTATATCCCAAAATAAAATATAAGGTCATTTTAAAGAATTAATTATTTATCATTTTCTATTATTCTATGAAATTTCCAAGTGAATTCCAAGAGACTCGCCTCACTCAATTATAAAAGGTAACATCATCCAATCACTTATTCAATCATATTATGAAAATTAACACAAATAAACCTTCCAAATATCCCTCTCCAAATCCATATAAAAGTTATAAATCATATTTTTTCCATAATAGCTAAACTATTATCCTTAATAAGAGATTCAATATAGGTTTGTCAATGTGAAGGTTATCGTATTCACTAAGCTGCATCCTTTATACTTCATCACATAAAACCATAATTCATGTATTAATAATTAAAATTTTATAGAAACAGTATCATACATATAATTATATTTTATTATGTTGATTTCATAACCTATATCTATCTCCTCTTTCATCAAATGGGTAACGAAACTACCAATCAGGTGGACTACGGACTACCGCTTCAGAAACTGATGTAATTTATTTTCCATCAACACCTCTCATGGATGAATATATTGATTTATTTAATGTATTTAAATTACATTTATGACCAAATTATACTTTTTAAATTTCAATGTCACATATAACATCATACCGTCCAATCATTTTGAAAATGACAATACCGTTTGTGTGTACGTGTGGACTACTGTCTCCACAAAGAAATGTCATTTTAATAAAATTATTATTAAATGGATGGAAATGAGTATTAATTTCATCAAAATATATGAAAGAAATAATATAAAAATGATTATATAATGTAGAATAACTATTTATGGTTTTTATTCCATCTATTGAAAAATGAAAACAATGTTCGTACATATGTACATATTATCATATCCATGAATGGTCTAACTCTTTTTTCAATATATATAATTTATAGAATAATATAAATTAACATATAATAAATATATATTATATTTATATAATGGTTATAAATAAGGATAATTTTAATCATAATCAATGTAAAATGACTAAAATACCAAACTAAAACATAATTGTAATGGAAGTAAATTATTACCCAAAATTGTGATTTTATCCAAGATTTATTTTTAATTGGATGATAGAATATTATATTAAAAAAATATGGTAATATATATAGTATTATTTTTATATTATATATTTATAATAAATATTTATTTATTATATAAGAATTTTGAACACATTTGAAGGAATTCATATGTGAGGTAAGGGTTTGTCAAATCACTTTTAGTTCTATGATAAATATGACGCAATCAATTATTATTTCATTTGTTTTGTGTCTTTAATATACCCTTTGAAAATGATATATACTTAATTTTTTTTATTTATATTGTATTAAATGATTTATTTTTTGTTATGGAGGCTTTTTTTAAATTTTACCAATGTAGTAAGTGTTTATTTCACAATCATAATGTTATTCAAGATTGTTTATCTAAATTATCTATTGGGGGAATTATTTTATATTTCAAAATTAAACCCAATATGTTATATTAAATAATTTTTATTTATATAAATAACATTTTTTCATTTCAATTTCATATTTTTATGGACTAAATAGTGAAGAATAATTTTTTTATGGATAATCAACAAAATTTCTTTCTTTTTACAAAAATAATTTTCTTATGTGTCCATATTTTCCAAAAAATACGAATTTTTTTTAATACTATAATATTGGTGCTAAATTTTATTTTCACCCATATTTTAGTTTTAAAAAATAGTTTAAAAGGATTCCTCCAATCTCTTTTTAAATGAGGTAGTTTTTTTAATTTTTATCAAAAATGTTAAAGTAATCATTGTTTTGACATACTCAAAATGAATGTAATTTCTCCCCATCATAACCAATAATTACATTGAATCATCCTTAATAATATTAATTTATAATTTTTAAATAATGTTTCCAAATTATTTGGGATTTTTTATATGTAATTTTCAATGTGAAATTTGTATTTTTATGAAAAAATGTCATATTTTTATTATATTTTTATTCCTAGTCATTAAAATACATTATGTTAATTATATAATATACGGGATACATTGTAATGATAACATTATTATTATTCCTCCAGATGGTTTCTGATCATTTTGAATAAGGATATATGATTTTGATCCCATTCCACATATTACCCTTTATGGTTTATAATTATTGATATTAATTAGTGAAATTATTAAAATTTTGTATGCTAGTCTTTAAATAAATTTTTTATTGTTATTTTTCCCACCTTCACATGAAGAATCCATTGGTCTTATTATTTAACTATAAGGTCTCACTATAGATTCTTGATTCATAGAAACTTCTCATGAGAAAATATAACATTTGTATTTTGGTGAGGTGATACCAATTTATGTGATATGTATTGGAATGAGGTATTAAATTTTTTTATGATATCGATATATTTTAATTACCCTATTATGATATTTTATATTGATATTCCTATGATTATATAAATAGATATTGTATTCTTTTATAAGTATCATGTTCTTGATATTATTCATATGGAAGTATATGATCATAATTTATTCCAGCTATATTGTTATACGTGCTCATGTTACGAATTAAATGGCAGGTGTTCTCAATTTTTTTCCTTTACATATTGATTATGTAATAATTTTTTCTAATAAACTTCACTATATGTATACAGTTATTTATCATCTATTCTCTCCCATTTAAAAATTTAATTTTCCCAACGTTTTTATGAAATGTGTTTTGACTGATATACATGGATATGATAAAAGGAATAGTGGTGTCCTCAGTGTGACTACTATTTTGTATTTTATATATTCAAAAGCTATGTGAGTTTCAATTATGTATTTTTTTGCAATATTGCTAAAAAAATATTGTCTCTTGGGATGGGAGGGATTTTATCTACCTCCAATTTAATGAAGTGGCCAACAAAACTGGGAAACTAGGGTATGGTTATTCATTTCATCCATTTATATTAATCATAATGATATATATAATTTTTATATGTTCTAAAAAATGAAAACAGTTATATATTTTTTTGGGGGGTGACAGACAGGTATGGGGGTCATTTTCTAATGACTTTGTGTTCACTGCAATTTATTATATTACATTTCTTTTCATAGTGGTGGATGTAATCAAACATATATATTTCTTTTTATCATGCTATAAATTCCATTTATTTTCATTTGATAAATTATGTACTTTTAATTTTAAAATTTCAATGGGAGGTTACTATTCTAATGATTGGTTTGTTATTCCAAGTTGGCATATAAACTTTCAAACTGTCATATTTATAATGGTCAAAGAAGTTCCCTACAATCTTTAAATACCTCATATTTCATATATTCTACATTTAATTATAATTTATCTGATGTTTTAATTTATTTTTTTTCCCTAAAAAATAATTCATTACTATGATTCTTTTTTTATAAAGTGTTGTTTGTGGGTTCTATCATCCAATTTGATTAAGAATATCAAAATTTTCATATTTTTTTTCTATTTATCCCTATTATAAAGCTTTTTATTCTTATAGATTTATTTATTCACTAAATATAATTTCCAAATAAATATAAAAAAACATGTTTGGTTTTATTATGTGGTGTGTGTGATATTTAAAAATCGATATTACTATATATGGTATATTGATAAAATCAAAAGAGTAATTTTATTTATATAATTAATGATCATTAAAAATAAATAACCTATAAACGATTTAGATCATAATAACCCCACTCAGAATATTTTAATCCATGTTTCCTTGTATAACAAATCACTTTGGTAACACTTACATGATTTAGATGAACCACTAGATGATTTTGATCACTATACACCCACAACAAGAATTTAAATACAATATAATGTATGGAAAGGAGTCATTATAATCATTAATCTATGACACATAGTTATTGATACTCTAAATGGATAAATTGGAAAATCCTGAAACATTATCCATAAATTTTTTCTCTTATAATTTCTGGGATCCACATCCACTGGTCAGGATGAATGTTATTGAGAATTAATGTTTCTTATTCAACACCCAATAACCCAACTATATTTCTTTCATTATGGGTGTTATTTATTATTAAAATTATTATACATATACTAATTATATTTTTATTGGCATTTGAATTTGGGGCCCTATTGTCTATGCCCTATATATTTTACTACCCACAACCTACATGTGAAATTTGTTAGATGCAAACACCTTACACGTGATATGTATGTACGAATCCTATGTATTTAAATATGTGATTTTGATGGTGTTTCAATATTTGGATTTGAGAAATAATGATGTGGTGAAGAATATGATTTTATAATATTATTTCATTATTATAATTTTTTCTATTTTATTATATTTTATTCATGATTATCCCAGCAGATGATCCTTCATATTTATGTAAATATAACATTCTTGGATTCATTTGATATATCATATTTGATTTAATTTGGTTAATGTTCTTAACATATATATAATTATTTTTTTTCTCTACATTATTCTATTTTTGGATGTTATTTCTTTATTAATTTTTTATTTTCCTCAATACATGAAAGGGGTTAGTATACCCAGTGATGATAAAATGTCCCTAATTTTATTTCACATCCTATAGATTACCGGGAGTAGATGATAAGGTCAGTGGTACTATAACATGGGATTTGAAAACTATGACAAAGAACTATAGGATTCGACATATCATTTATCAATGATTTAATTAATTAATTTGAAAAATAAATCAATTAAGTAATGTCAAATAGTTCTGTATTTGTTTCCAAACTCACCCAGCATCCATTAAATAGGAAACAAGATGATATGGGAGTTAATATATAGGTCTTTTATGATTATATAATATATTATTAACATTCTCAGAAACCATATCATGGTCACTAAAATTAATAACCACCACTAAAACCCAACCATGTATAGATGTAATGATATTGTTGGTCCTCAAATTCCACCCCGAATAGTAAATGTGTTAGAGACTACAAAAAACGGTACAAATACCCATATATGGGGGTAATTACACTCATAAATACCTATAACATAAGATACAACCACAATAAAAATCATGATATTATTAAAAAACCATTCCATGCGTTATTTATTACCATTAATAATCCTAACTCATCATTACAAAATATCAAAATCACGCTTGAATAAGTAACACTAACATCAATAATTATTTCCTCATTCTATTAAAGCATATATTTATCATCAAATCCCTCCTATGAAACTATAAATATATATATAACCTTTATAATACAAGTATTTTGAGCTTCAGCCTCCTTAAAATATAAATCAAAAATATTGAATAATAATATGAATACCAATGTGAATAAACAATCAACCCAACTAATAACTAATAATATGTCAACTTCCAACCAACCTCACCATGCGTTACTCACCCAATATAAAATTTAAGTGTAAAAAATTATTTAGAAATAATTCCCTCGTGATGTTGTTTTATTTTTCATATATTTTCCTATTTATTTTAAAAAATACAAATACAATATATTTTCCCAAAAAAATATTTTAACTAGGTAGTAATTTTTATCAATATTTTTCATTTTTATGGATGAAAAAATTTAAGAAATATAATTTTATATGATGTCATGTACATTGAACATGAGGTTGTGTTTATGAACCATCAATGCATTTTTTTTAATCGGTAATGAATTCAATCATAGGTGGACCATGACGATATGTATATAGACCATATGGTCAATCAATAAAGAAATAATGGGAGTTCACAGTCATAATTTGGAGATTTTTGGGAAATAGTGAAATTGAGTATGTGCTTAAAAGGTTTACATTTATGGAGAACAATGAAGTTGGTCTAGGAACCACAAGGTCTCATAAATATTATATTGTATCATAATGTTGAAAAATTATTCCATTAAGATCAAAGTAGATACAGGAAATGGATATTTTCTTTTAGATGATTTATTAGTGGATTTTCATAATATGGAACTGTTAATCTATTCATTTAAGATATGTTATATCCAATAAGAGATCATAATCACTAGAGGAATTCATATTATTATTAAAGTATTATGATAATTGTAAACCATGTTGTTATAGTTTATGGAGAAGAATTAACAAAATTTGGATTGTGAAGTATGGTATTTCAGAAGGTGGTTCTTGTATAATTTTTTAGGAAGAACTATAGAGGTTTATTTTTCTTACCTCAATGAGATAGTTCACATAGCTTACCATTAAGGTTGGATTCAGTTGGGAATGTTAGCCTAAAATTGGAGATCGTTATAAATACAACCTTTGTAGTCATGTGTGAAGTTACTTGTGTAATATTAATTCATGTTTGCATTGAAGATTAATTCATATCCTTGTTGAAAATTGAGATTTAATTTATACATATCCTTTAGTGAAAAGAATAATAGTTGAAAAAAATTATCAGAAGATTCATTTTGAAGAGTAGGGTATTCACATCTATAGTGAGATCATTGAGCTTTAATAGTGAGATTAGATGTAGACAAGAAGGGACAGGAATTCAAAATAATAATTTATAAAGAGAGAGTGATATAGTTGATTCTATTACATTATTACATAACTACTATATGATCTGTGGACTATCTTAGTTAATTTCAGATTTGTAGAATCAGTGCGTCTTGTGCATAAATTCATTTTAGATATTATATTGAAGTGGGGGAAAGAGTGAATAGAATTTTTTTAATCATGAACCATGATTTAAAGGGGTTATTTTTTACAGGTTCATGCTATGATACCCGTCATTAATATATATAACCAAGTTTCAAAAAACATTCATATCATAGTTAGATATGTTTTAATATGGATTAAAAAACATTATTAATTTATTCATGGTTGTTTTTGGTAGCAATGATTCCTGGTCTTTTTGTTTTTATAGAAAGATGACTTTTATAATAAGCACATCGACGAGAATATGATGTTCATTCTAGAGAAATTTTGGATTTAGGGGTATACCTATAAAATACAATCTATATGAAGGTGAAATAAAATAAATTTGTGAATTCCATGTGGTAAATTCTTTTCAATGTCATTGACGGTGATTTACAATTTCAATAAACGAAATCACATATTCAATATTTTGAGTATGAGGAATATTTATTTCACATGAATGAATTTTTTATGCATTATAATTTTAGAGGAATGGTATTTTAATGTAAATATCTAATCTAAAGGAATCCTTATTTGAAATAAATTTTCTTTAAGCACAAATTGTTATTATTAACTCCTTTATTTTATTTAAATGTATCTATATTGGAAGATAATTTTAGGGACCCAGCACACTAGTGCCCTACCGGGGCTAGAAATATACTCAATGATACACCCTAATAAATCGTTTAATATTACTGGGGCCTATAATAACACCTAAGTATGAAAAAAACTGGAATTGGTGGCCTTATCCTAATACACCAATATGCATGAAACCAACCAACTCAAAGAAACATGGTAGTTATATAATAAAATAAAGAATCATATAGAGTAAAAACAATTATTGTAACAACCTCTAAGAAAAAAATAATTTGACTAAATATAAAATACAAGAAAAAAGTGTAAAAATACATGCACAACCAAAAATAAACTCCCAATATAAAAAGTACTAGAAAAGGTAAAACTGAAGAGGTATCCACTCAAAATCTCTATGTCTAACCACCAAACACTTCAAACATATCTAATATCCACTATGAAACTTATATATGACTTCAACTATAGATTCAATCAATCTTCCTTGGATTTATATAGGGGAAAACACATTCTAGACAATCCCTTGTGGGGGAGAGTGTATATATAATCATTAGAATTACCTAAAACCCAAGTGGGAAAAAATTTTATATGATATTCACCCCAAACTCTAATGGAATATGTTAAAGGAGCCATGAAACATATATTCTAAAAATAAACCAATGAGAAGAGAGAAAAGGATCTCTATATTCATAACCTACTATGAACACAGATGATTATGCTTACATCTAAAAATTTCTAATCACTGAAACCCTTAGGACCACATACAACATCCCAAGAATTACGGTAGAGGGTACTTGCCTCTCAATTTTACTCCATAGTCTAGGTAGAAATAAATCAATAAGTGGACCTTCTCCTCATCAGATCTCAAATATGGGGGATTCTAACTCCTTAAACAGAGAACATAATCCCTCTATAGTATGGGGCCAACAGATAGTACCTGAATAAAGAGTATAAGGGGATTATGTTCTAGTGTGATAATGGATTACTGACCCTGACAAGACTCTAATGATCATTCTTATACATTCCACATGATAAGAATTATTAAAACAATTAAACCCCTCATAACACCTTTTGTTGTATCTCTAATTCCAAAATAAGGGTCTCCATCATGTCATATATTCAAAACAATTAGAATATTCAACTTGTAGGTTTAAATATAAACCTCAATGAAGGGGTTTCAAAAGGTACGTACCAAATAAATTACATGGTCTATATATTAAATAAATTTAATCTCTTGGATAGTGTATGTATGAAAATATCCTCTAACCATTACAAGTGCACTTTTTCTATGCCCATTTCGTTTTTCATTCTTTTCTACTCTGGTTGTGCTTTGGTGTCCTAGATGTTACTGGGTACTCTGGTCATGCCCATGTAACTAGCTATGATTGTGTACCTGGTCTGTCCCATGTCTGTGTATCCCATGGTACATTAAAGGTTTCTATCCACGTTTTACATGACACGTGACATATCCTATAGCGTGCAATATTTATCTATACAAATAAACCATATTCTACATAGAAGATGACTATATATCATGTGTTCATTTGAACAACATGTTGTGTAAATTATAAATTTTTATATTACCACACTTTTCATATGAACCATAAGATCCATAATTTCCACCACATCATCTACCATTATTGTCACTTAATATTATCGAAAGTAAATTATGTCCCCTCTGATCACTATTTCATTACATTGGTTGCCATAAAATGGGATTTCACTCTCATGTGGGGTATCTTTTATTCCTCCCTTTAATATATAGGTATCTTGATCAATGATTACAACATCTAAATCCAAACAAAAGTATTAATACATCAACAAAACAATAGTCCCTTAATCAATCATGCATATATCAGGCATATAGGGATTTGATCTTAGTCGAATATGGCCAATGTACAGTCGCTAACTCAATAGGCCAACAATGATGAACGTGAATAACATTAGTAAAAAAATCATAATAATTGTGAAATAATTTCATCGGATGATGTGATCCAATATAATGAATAAAAATTTTAGAAACAAATTATAATCACATCAAGGAAAAAATAGGTTTAATAATTTTATTTCATTTGGATCTTGTGAATAATGGGATATTATAATTTAATGAATATATTTAATCAATTCATTAAAAATAATAAAAGAGTGTATATATATAAAATAATGATACCTACATCAATAATTAATCAATCATTGGTGAAGAACATGTTTAATAGTTATAAAGATAGAGATATACTATACTCATCGTTCATACCAATATTCAACTCAATCACTATCATCAACTAACATTCTCAGGTTGTTTACACCAATGATGTTCTCCTCCTCAATATCATCTAAGGGTAATATATATATCCCTAAATATTTTTCATAATAATGAATTTATTTAGGGGTATTAGCATTTATGTGATTTTATGTGAAATGAAAAAAAAACTTATTTAATCTTACTCAATGCGCATAGCAACTACAATCCTCACCCGAACATAATACAATTCCCTAATGTATGTTAGTCCTAGGGTAAACTAGACATTCCAAAAATACATATGGCCTTATACATTAAATATGTGGTCTTGACTAAAGGAATCCCATTTATTCTTAAATCATGTGTACACTTTCATTAATATATATTAATAATATATATATACACATATTATGAGGTCCTGACTAAACGGAATCCCCTTACGAATTGCTGACATGAAAAGAGAAAGCTACACAATAAGGTGTGGTACTAAGCCTGCATCTATTTCTCTTGATCATTGAATTCATACTAACATATATTCATGGATCATTAACTAATGGAATAGTCTATCAACACAATATCCTCTCATATAGGTCATTGATCTCCACTGGGTACTCATGGATTGCCACTCTATCTTCGATGTCTAGATCGCACTATATATTGACGTGATATGGGTTGTGTATATATCTACCCAGCTATAAAACATGGAAGATGTCATCCACTAATTGTATATTTTGGGGAAATTATAATCATCAATATTCATCATTTCCCCCTTATAGGATGTGTAATGTCTTGGTGATCCTCCAGGATAAAATGAAACTCATCCAAATCTCTTCAATCATTTCTATCTAGAGACTATTGTAAAAAAATGGAATGTTATCTTAAACACTAAATTACTATGAAAATGTTTTATTCTATTTTTTTTTGAATCTATGATGTTCCCATACTCATATGGATCAACTAAACCCTCTCTATCATTACCTCTGCTAGTTTTGTCCCATCCAGAGATCTCTCTCTAATCTTATTCCAGCATAAGGATGACATTTTGTGAATCTTATACTGGTCCTCAAATGATTCCATTCCAATAACAGTTTCACAGTTTATTATATGTTAAATAGGATAATAAAAACTAAAAATCATACCTCTATTTATGTACCAACACATAGGCTCTCAGATTATCCACCAAAAATGGGATGGTCTACATGGCCTATCCATTTATCTTGGAAATAAGTACCATGATTATCCATAAATGTTTCCTAAAATACTCATGTAAATACATTCACGAGTATGATATGAACGGATCATCATGTTTGTTGAAAATTCTCAATGATACCCCACTAAACAATATGAACTCATTCACATACAACGGCCCCAAACTGTCAACAGAACACTAATTTCTAATGTTAAAAAGATGTGATGAATAGGTATGTCAATAAATAATCACCACGATAGTGTTGTGGCCTATCTATATCCATGGAATCACCATAAAAAAATTCAATTATACTATATCTCACATCCATTACAATATCTCATGATTTTGTTTCATACCTGGAGGGAAAAAAAATTTATTATTCAAATAATGAAATGTGAGGCATTGAGAAATAATTTTTTCAATCCACTTCCCTCTGCCAACCAACCAAAAATGGAAATGATGGTCCCTAGAAAACTTTTCCACACTGAGATTCACATATAATGGAGAGGTATAAAACACACCAAAAACCTCCTCCTGACACATGAATCGAACTACCTTCTTTCTCGGAAAATGTTAACATAATCCCCTCATACAGAAAATTAATCTATTGTATCTCTTATGGATATTAGGTCAGGAAAAACAACATAGTTGAAAAAACCCAAATGGGTACCTCTAACATGATGAAGAATTGGTGGTGTCCTCACTAATGAATGAAGATAAAAATCACTACACTTGTACACTAGGGTAAGATTTAATAATAAAAATTAGTCTTATTTGTTGACCTCACCTTTTTTGATAATCTCAATCATGTATTCATATGTGTTGAAAATCCCAATTATGTTTTCATTCTCTATGATATTTTTAAGTATCATTGATCTATACTTTAATTCTTTCAAATATGTGATCAAACCAATAATAATTTTTAAAATAGTCTTTGGAATATGTTAATCCTCATTTATCCATGTTCATACAAGTTATAAATTGATTCTAACACAATCAGATGTGTTCTGCATAAAACAGATAAGTAATCTGCCTATAGCTACTGATAAAGAGCTACCGGTAACCAGTCTATCGATAGACTTAGTCTACCGACACTTTAATTCTTTCAAATACGTGATCAAACCAATAATAATTTTTAAAATAGTCTTTGGAATATGTTAATCCTCATTTATCCATGTGCATACAAGTTATAAATTGATTCTAACACAATCGGATGTGTTCTGCATAAAACAGATAAGTAATCTGCCTATCGCTACTGATAAAGAGCTACCGGTAACCAGTCTACCGATAGACTTAGTCTACCGACAGACAGCTACCGATAGACTTAACACAGATCTACCGATAGACTTAACACAGAGCTACCGATGTGCTTATAAATATAAGATACTGACTTACAGACAGCTACCGATACAAATATAGAGCTACCGGTGTAAGTATATATAGCTACCTATGGAATAAGAGTCACCGATGGACGAAGCTACTAACAGACTCACAGCTACCGATACATGCATGGAGCTACCGATGCATGAAGCTACCGATGCATGGAGCTACCAATAAACAAAGTCACCGATACAAGCATGTACCAACCGACGCATAGAGCCACCGATAGATTCAAAGCAACTAATGACATTGAGCTACCGATGTTCAAGCTACCGATGTTCAAGCTACCGATGTCCAAGCTACCGATGCTGATTACCTACCGATCACTCGACTCACTGTTTGAATTTCTTTATTTCCTATATTTAATCTATCTAACGGTCATATCATACATTTTAATGATTTGTCAAATATCTGATAAAGGTTGTCGGATGTCAGGAACCCGTACCTCGTACCTGCTAAAAAGAAATCTTTTCTGTCCCCTGTTGGGAGATAAATACGAGAAGACTACGCTGCCCAAGATACATCAATTAACAACACCGAGAAGTGAACTAGAGAAGCGTGTGTGGAAGAAATATACCAAAAACACAAGAACGAGAAGAACACAGAGAAGCTCATAGACAATCAAGCATACTCAAGAAGTGTTCAGTGTATACAAAATAATATCGAAGAGCTTCATCGACTACATTCTCACTACCTGCGAACCTGGAGAATACGACACTCTGTTTCTCAAACAGAAACGAGAAGAGGACTCAGACTCACTTTTGATCGAATCCAAAGGAGTCCAAAGCTACACTGAAATCACCAGAACCATCTCTAAACTCTACATCTCTTGTTCTGTGATTTATTATCATTCGTTTCGAGCAGTGTATGTTATTTGCTATATCTAACACATACACTGTCTCCTGTACTCAAACTAAAGGATTCGTAAATCCTTACCAAACTCTTTCATTCTTTCTTTCCCACGAATAACAGTGGTAGAGGTCGTGTGTGACCTGGACAGCTGGTTGCTGTTGTACTGTTTCCCATGAAGAACAGTGGTACAGGTCTTGGACCTGGACAGTTGTAAATTGTTGAACCCCGATCCAGGGTGTGGATCATTTTTATATAAACTGTTGAGAGGACTAAGTCTCGGCTTGAGACTGAACCTCTTGGTTACATTTGTTGTGCCATCTCTTTCAAAGTTTTATTCCTCTTCTAATCACTTTAAAACTAATACTATTTTTAAAGTTACTTTGATAATTAAATTAGCAAGTGTTTATGTTAAGTGTATATTAGTAAGTTAGTTTCAAACGTTAATCATACACTCCTGTATTGATTAACTGGGAATTAATCAATCCCTTGAGAATCTAACAGAACCTCTACATTAATATAAATTCACTACGGTTTAATTTATTATTTTATTTGGGGGTCTTTAAGAAACTGTTTTAAATACAGAAATTTTTAATTGGTACTCAATTCACCCCCCTCTTGAGTAAACCACTCCGACCAACACTTGGTATCAGAGGTTTGAAAATACTTTCTAAAAGTACTCTGCTTTTGAACTGTGATTTTAGTTGTATTTTAAAGTTCTTAAAATTTCTGTTATATCTAAATTTTTATCTCTTTAAAATTTTCTCATCATGGACAATAGACTTGAGGGTGCTGCTACTAACCGGCCACCTTTCTTCAATGGAACTAATTATGCTCAGTGGAAACTGAAAATGAAAATTCATCTAGAAAGCATAGGTTTTGATATTTGGACTGTTATTGAATCAGAATACAAAATTCCCACTACTGCTAGATCTACTTGGGATGAATCTACAAAGACTGCTTACAATAAAAACTGTAAAGCTATGAATGCCTTGTACTGTGCTCTAGGAGATGAAGAGTTTAATGGAATTTCTGCATGTAAAACTGTATATGAAATTTGGGATACCTTAGCTATTTCTCATGAAGGAACAACGAATGTTAAAGAAATGAGATTGAACACTTATACTATCAAGTATGATAATTTTAAAATGAAGCCTGACGAACCCATTTCTGACATGTATCTCAGGTTCAATGAAATTGTCAATACAATGATCTCACTGGGAAAGGATGTCTCATCGAAGGAACAAATTATGAGAATTTTGAGATGTCTACCTGATAGATGGAGAGGCACATCTGTCTCAATCAGAGAATCATGTGACATTGCTGCTCTACCTGTCAAGGAACTAATTGGAAAGCTGATGATGTATGAAGAAGATCTCAAAGTGAATAAAGAGGAAGAAAATGAACCTCCAAGAAAGTCTGTCGCTTTCAAATCCTCAACTTCAAAGAATAAGGACAAGGAAAAGCCTCAAGCTGTAGTTGAAAGTTCAAGCAGTGAAGAGAGTGAAAGTGATTCTGACAGTGATGCTGAGATGGCTCACATTGCTAGAAGATTTAAGAAATTTTATAGGAAAAAGAAGTTCTTCAGAAAAACAAATTATAAAGGTAAGTATGATCACCAAGGTAAATGTTAAAAGGATTGGAAGAAGAATGACAAATCAGATGATGTTGTCTGCTATGAGTGCAAGAGAAAAGGACACATTAAAGCCGACTGTCCAAAGCTAAAGTATAAAAAGAAATATGAATATAAGGACAATTAGTTTAAGAAAGCCATGAAGGCTACTTGGAGTTCTTCAGAAGACAGCACAAGTGAAGCTGAATCTTCAGACTCTGAAAGGAATCGAGCCAACATGTGTTTTATGAAAAACACTTCTGAGGTAACTGCTGAAACTCCTACTTCAAATTCATATTATTCTGGAGATGATTCTGAAGGTGATAACATGTCTAAATATGAATTGTTTGAGTACTGTAATATGCTGGAAGAGAAATGTAATGAACTTAAGGATAAATACAAAGGTTTAAAGAAACAACATGCTTTATGTGTTAAGCATAAATATGATCTTGATATAGAAAAGGAGAAGAATGCTCAACTGTTAAAAGAAAACACTGAACTGAAACTATCTAATGAGAAACTCAAGAAAGACTTATAGAAGTTCACCAATGGAAAAAATACACTAACAAAGATGCTAGGAAAGCAAATAGCACCTAAATATACTACTGGTATAGGATACCAACCTGGACAAAGGAAAATTTCCAAAACTATATTCATTTCTAAATCTGGACAGAATGAAGGTAATTCTGGATCCTCTTATGCTTCAACCAGTTATATACATAGCTATGGATCTAATAATGTTTATCTTTCAAAGCATGTCAATTCTACAAGTTATATGAGACCCATTAGACAAATACGGGTACCTAAAGTGTTATTGGCTAACCTGTCTGGACCCAAGAAAATCTGGGTACCAAAATCATCTCCCATCTAAATCTGTTTTGTAGAGAACTTGCTTGAAGAGCTCCTGTAAAGAGACGTGGTATTTGGACAGTGGATGTTCAAGACATATGTCAGGAGACTTCTCTTGTTTCAAGAGTTTAATAAAATTTGATGGAGGCTTTGTCACCTTTGGTGATAATTCTAAAGGAAAAATCATCGGCCTAGGCCAGATTGGTAACACTGATTCAATTTTGATTTCTAAAGTTTTATTTGTTGATGGTCTTAAATACAATTTATTAAGTATTTCTCATTTATGTGATGATGGTTTTCATGTTAAATTTGAAAATGATTCTTGCAAAGTTTTTAATTCTAAGAATGTTTTGGTATTTTCTTCCTTAAGAAATGAAAATGTTTATGCTGTTAATCTGAATTCTTTAGCTAAACAGAATATTACTTGATTGAATGCTTTTCATAAAGAATCTTGGCTATGGAACAGAATATTGGGACATTGAAACATTCACTCACTTAGAAAACTCTCTAGAAAAAACCTAGTTAGAGACCTACCTAAATTAGAATTCCCAAATGATAATGTGTGTAACCCCTGTCAAAAGGGAAAACAACACAAAGTTTCTTTTAAATCAAAGAAATAAGTTTCGACTTCTCAACCACTTGAATTGGTTCACATGGACTTGTTTGGACCATCAAGAGTTTCTAGTTTAAATGGGAAGCACTATGTTTATGTTCTTGTAGATGATTTTTCTCGATATACTTGGGTATATTTTTTAGCTCACAAAAGTGAAGCTTGTTCTTCTTTTGTTAAATAATCTTAATATGTAGAGAACCTTAGTGGACTTAAGATTAAAACTTTGAGAAGTGATCATGGTCGTGAGGTTGAAAATCAAGATTTTGAATCTTATTGCTCACACAATGGGTATACTCATAACTTTTCTGCCCCTAGAACACCCCAACAGAATGGTGTAGTAGAAAGAAGAAACCGAACCCTTCAAGAAATTGCTAGAACCATGCTCAATGAATATGACCTGCCTATTTATTTTTGGGCTGAAGCTGTAAATACAGCTTGTTATGTTATTAATAGAGTCTTAATTAGACTTGTTCTTAAGAAAACCCCTTATGAATTGTGGAACAATAGAAAGCCTAAGGTTAATTACTTTAAAGTATTTGGTTGCAAAGTATTTATTCTGAATACTAAAGATAATCTGGATAAGTTTGCATCCAAAAGTGATGAAGGAATTTTTCTGGGTTACTCTATTTCAAGTAATGCCTATAGAGTATTCAATAAGAAAACCAAATGTGTGGAAGAATCTGTTCACATCAAGTTTGATGAAACTGATCCACATGAGCCTAAAACCTCTCTTGAGAATCTTGAAGAAGATTTTTTTATTCTGGACCTTAATGATAAATCTAAGGAACCTGTTATAAAAGCATCCAGTTCTGGACTTTTTCCAGAATCTCCTTCTGTTGAACCCGAACCTATAGATGAACCTGAAATTTCCAGTCCAACCTTTACCAGATCAACAAGGATTCTAAAGAATCATCCTTTAGAAGCTGTTGTTGTTAATCTTGATAGAGGAACACAAACTAGAGCTTCTCTAAGAAACCAGGTTGAACATCAAGATTTTCTTTCACAGCTAGAGCCCAAAAATATAAATGATGCTATCAATGATGAATTCTGGGTAATAGCTATGCAGGAAGAATTAAATCAGTTTGAAAGAAACAGAGTCTGGGAATTAGTTGACAGACCTAAGGAAACTTTGACAATAGGCACAAAATGGGTTTTTAGAAATAAAGTAGATGAATCTGGAAATATAGTTAGAAACAAAGCTAGACTAGTTGAACAAGGATATAGTTAAGAAGAAGGTATAGACTATGAGGAAACTTTTGCACCTGTAGCTAGACTAGAAGCCATTAGGATCTTACTTGCATATGCTGCACATCTGGATTTCAGGTTATATCAAATGGATGTGAAAAGTGCATTTCTAAATGGTTTTATAATTGAAGATGTTTTTGTAGAACAACCACCTGGATTTACTAACCCCCATTTTCCAAATCAAGTTTTTAAACTTTCTAAAGCTTTGTATGGTTTGAAACAAGCTCCAAGAGCTTGGTATGATAGACTTAGCAATTTCCTTATTTCAAAAGGTTTTACTAACGGGATTGCTGATCCAAATCTTTTCATTAAAAGAATTTCTAAAGATGTTTTAGTTGTACAAATATATGTTGATGATATTATTTTTGGATCTTATAAACACTCTTTATGTACTGATTTTTCAAAAAGTATGCAAAATGAATTTGAAATGAGCTTAATGGGAGAGCTTAAGTACTTTCTTGGATTTCAAGTATTTCAAAATGAAAATGGTATTATTTTGAATCAAAGTAAATATACAAAGGATCTTTTAAAACGTTTTGGTCTGGATAGTATCAAGGAAAGTGAAACTCCTATGAGTACTACCTGTAAATTGGATGCAGATAAAACTGGGAAACCAGTTGATCAAACAAATTACAGAGGTATGATTGGTAGTATACTTTATCTTACTGCTAGTCGACCTGATATTATGTTTAGTGTGTGTATGTGTGCAAGATTTCAAGCTAATCCAAAAGAATATCATTTTCTTGCTGTTAAAAGAATTTTTAAATATCTCAAACACACGGTTAACTTAGGTTTGTTTTACCCAAAAGGACAATCCTTTGAGTTAAGGAGTTATTCAGATGCTGACTTTGCTGGTTGTAAGTTAGATAGAAAAAGCACATCAGGAACATGTCATTTTCTTGGAAAATCCTTAGTTTCTTGGTGTAGTAAGAAACAGAACTCAGTTCCATTATCTACTGCCGAAGCAGAATATATAGCTGCTGGTAGTTGCTGTGCACAAATTCTGTGGATGAAACACACTCTTTTGGACTATGGATATGTTTTTAAACATGTTTCAATCAACTGTGATAACACCAGTGCAATAAACATCTCTAAGAATCCTGTATCTCACTCTAGAACCAAACACATAGATGTAAGACACCATTTCCTAAGAGATCACTATCAAAAAGGTGATATTTCTCTTGAATTTATTGGCACCGAACATCAATTGGCTGATATTTTCACTAAACCTTTAAGTTAGGATAGGCTAAGTTACATAAGACACGAATTGGGAATGTTTAATCACAACCGGTGTGAAAATTCTCACTGATGTGAAAATTATCACCGATGTGAAATTCTCACCGATGTGAAAATTCTCACCGATGTGAAAATTCTCACTGATGTGAAATTCTCACTGATGTGAAATTCTCACCGATGTGAAATTCTCACCGACGTGAAAATTCTCACCGACGTGAAAACTCTCACCGATTTGTTTTTCTCACCGATGATTAAATCACACCGATGCAAGGTTTTAAATCTTCTGTCTGCCACCAAGAATACGAATCATTTTATTTTATTTTATTACTCTATTTTAGTCATTTATTTGGAATTCCTAAATGATAAAACTCAGTCTAAGACACTTCTTACCTCACCGAGCTTAAAATCTCTCACCTTCGAACCTTACCTCCCAAATCGGCCAAGAACCTTAAACCCGCGATGGCAAAAACCAAGCTTCCTATCGTCAGAGATGAAAGTGCAGAACCAAATGCTAAGAAGCAGAAGACACAGCATAAAGCCTGTGTTAGTGAAGTCAGAACTAGATCTGGAAGGCGACCAATGAATCCTCACTTGCAGAATAGAGACATAGTAATCGAGAAGGAACTGTGTGTAGAATGGCTACTGCCTAGCAAATCCTTAGTACTCGAGATTCTGGAAGACCAGAAATGGGTGGATTTTTTCTCAAATAACAATGGCCCATACTACCCGAAGTTGGTAAAACAGTTCTATGAGTTTGTAACCTTCGAGAAGTCTGAAAATGAGAATCGGGTAAGCACTTTCTTAAATGGAAAAGAGATGTCTTTTTCTTCAGTAGAGTGGGCTGAGTATTTAAAAGTACCACATGAAGGTGTCTCTGGGTATGTATCAAGAGAAATGCCACCTAGCAGTGACATCTTTGATTATGAAACCGCCTTAAAAGAACTGACTGGTAATGGGAATCAAAGGCAAGTGGTTGCTGCTGAAATGGATGGAGAGAATCGACTGCTCTTCAAGTTTGTTCAGCATGTGTTCATACCGAGGCGAGGAGATTTTGAAAATCTGAGATATCAAGATATCTATCTTCTTCATTTGCTAAGACATGGTGTAAAAATCAATCTGTGCAGATTGTTGATGCTTCAAATGGAAGACATGATTAGACCAAAGTCAAAGACTAATGCTTTATTCTTTTCCAAGCTGATTTCAGTGATGATAAAAGTGAAAGGAATAGCTGAGTCTCAGGATGAGACAGTTGTAGTCAAGAACAATTTCTGCATCACCTCGACTGTGTGTAAGTACATGAAAATTAACTGGAACCCATGGAAGGGAGAGTGGGTCAGTGATGATCAGAAGATCTATGATAAGTTTAATCCTATGGATCATCCCTCAAGACCAAAGGATATGAGAGATCCGAGTCTGAGACCTGATGAAGAGGAACCTGTTTATAGTGATGAAACAGAAGAAGAAGAAGAAGAAACTCCCATGGATGTTGGAGGAGATCCAGACTTTCCCCCAAGTCCTGTTGCAGAATTGGTTTATTCTAGGAAAGGAAAGGTAGAGGAAATTGTGTCTACTCATGAGGAAGACCAGTCTGTACCTCACCAATAAGAAGAGGAAAAGGAAAATGTATCTGAATTGTCTGCTTCTGGTAGTTTAAGTATGAGTCCTTTGATTGGAAGCTCAGCTATGCCTGCTGCTGAAGTTGAAAAAGATACAGAAGAAGTTGTACCTGTTTCAGAAAACCTCCTTACTGCTGCTGAGATGGAAGTTGTTGTGGAAGATTCTGATGAAGAAAGGCCAGCAGAAAATGTTGTTGTGATACATGAGAATGCACCCATTGAGGGGGAGCATCAATCTGTTCTTGGAAATGTTACAGTAGCTGTTGAGCTTGGAGACTGGGTAGAAGACCCAGGGTTTATAGTCTGTGGATTGGATTATCCGGATTCAGATAATGAGATGTCTGATAATAGACCGAAGACCAATTATGATCTTGCTTCTGAGTTGTTGCCAGATGATGTGGTCAGATTTCATGATCTGAATAAGCTGAAAGAGGACCTCAAATCCAGTTTAGTTGAATAAGTGGAGTTAATGGAAAACTCTCTTGCATCCTCAATTAATTCAATAATGACTGATTCTGTAGTAAGTTTGGCCTCAGCAAGAGGAACTGCTACAGTTGTCTCAAATGATTTTGTATCTAAATCTGATCTTGAATCCATGAAGAATGAGTTGAAAGAATCATTCAGTGTATCAGTTGCTGAGATGAAGCAAAGCTTTTACGAAGAAATGAAAATGTTAGAGAGATCCTTCGAGCTATCTCTGGCCTGTAATTTATCTTCCTTTGTGTCTGAGCTTATGGAAGAAGTGAAAGAGTGCCAGACCCAGTCTTCTAGAATCGAAGCAGATCTAGAAGCTCTCAAGACATCAGTTGCTACCTTGGATTCTTATATGAGCTCCAAGTCTCAAGCTGACAAGGACCTAGCTTACGTGAAGAGTGTAGTAAGATAGTATGTCTCAGTGTTTGAAAGTTTCAAAACCTTAGTGAAGGATCATGTTCAATTACAAGACTCTCAAGTTCAAAGCCTAGTCAGTGGTTTGTCTAAGAGTTTCAAAGAAACTGTTTCCTTCTCTCTTGGCCCTCTCACATCCAAACTATCAGTTGACCTGAATCAAGTTCGAGCAATGTTGAAGGAGGAGATTGGTTATATTTCAACCAGTGGCTCTGTGGACTCATCAGAATTGAGCCGAGTGGTGCTTTCTACAAGAGATTCTTCTAGAGAAATAATGAAGATTGTTCAAGATTATATGAGAGAAGCCCCTGCCTCTGAGGAAGCCATAAAGAGCAAAGTGGACCACTACTTCACCAAAATTTTCACCAAGCATCAACTCGAACACCACATCAAGCTAATGTTGGAACACATGAAGCTCCCTCCAGTCACTCAAGCTTTCAAAGAACAAGTGAGCAAGCTAAGAGAATTGACTCCTGCCTTAGAGAAATTTATGGAGAATAAAGATGATTTCATCTCTACTATGGAAAGAGGAGGAGGAATTATTATGGACTTTAGAAATCTGCTGCTGCCCTTCTTGCATGTTGATGCCAGACCAGTCATCATCCCTCCTGCTTTGCCTGCTTCTGCCTCAGCTGCTTCCACAGTCCAACTGACTCCTGCTCAAGCTATTCGAAGCCTCACACCAATGATCACCCAAAAATCTTCAACCTACAGGCCTGACTCTGTGTCAGTGGCCCAGCCTCCTTTGATCTTTTCTGGCATTCCCAAACCTTCACCTGAATCCTCACCACCCGAGCCTTCTTCTGATCCCAAAGGAAAATCTCACGTGGAAGATGTGGCTTGATCCAGTGGCCATGATTTTTGATAGGAATTCCCTTGTATTCTGTTTTTTGTACTTTCTGACTGATCTAATACAGAGGAACTCTTTTTACTTCTCATGTTTTATTTGTCTCCTATATATGCTTTCCCACTTTTTGATTATCACAAAGGGAGAGAACAATAAGAATAATAAGGGGGAGAACAAAATGAGAGAATGAGAAATATTTTCAATGGCGAAAACTAACCTTTTTTTCATATTTACCTCTAATACCTTATGTCTATTTAGTACCTTATGATTGTTACCTCTGATAACTTATGTCTATATCATACTATTTCTATTATGTATGATGCTGTTTTCAGTGAGAAAATTGAATTTAATATTATACTCTTTACTATTATATATTCACTATGTTAAATACCCATATCATAAATTGTGATTATCAAAAAGGGGGAGATCGTTGACCTCACCTGTTTTGATAATCTCAATCATGTATTCATATGTGTTGAAAATCCCAATTATGTTTTCATTCTCTATTATATTTTTAAGTATCATTGATCTATACTTTAATTCTTTCAAATATGTGATCAAACCAATAATAATTTTTAAAATAGTCTTTGGAATATGTTAATCCTCATTTATCCATGTTCATACAAGTTATAAATTGATTCTAACACAATCGGATGTGTTCTGCATAAAACAGATAAGTAATCTGCCTATAGCTACTGATAAAGAGCTACCGGTAACCAGTCTACCGATAGACTTAGTCTACCGACACTTTAATTCTTTCAAATATGTGATCAAACCAATAATAATTTTTAAAATAGTCTTTGGAATATGTTAATCCTCATTTATCCATGTTCATACAAGTTATAAATTAATTCTAACACAATCGGATGTGTTCTGCATGAAACAGATAAGTAATCTTCCTATAGCTACTGATAAAGAGCTACCGGTAACCAGTCTACCGATAGACTTAGTCTACCGACAGACAGCTACCGATAGACTTAACACAGAGCTACCGATAGACTTAACACAGAGCTACCGATGTGCTTATAAATATAAGCTACTGACTTACAGACAGCTACCGATACAAATATAGAGCTACCGGTGTAAGTATAAATAGCTACCGATGGAATAAGAGTCACCGATGGATGAAGCTACTAACAGACTCACAGCTACCGATACATGCATGGAGCTACCGATGCATGAAGCTACCGACGCATGGAGCTACCAATAAACAAATTCACTGATACAAGCATGTACCAACCGACGCATAGAGCCACCGATAGAGTCAAAGAAACTAATGACATTGAGCTACTGATGTTCAAGCTACCGATGTTCAAGCTACCAATGTTCAAGCTACCGATGTTCAAGCTACCGATGTCCAAGCTACCGATGTTGATTACCTACCGATCACTCGACTCACTGTTTGAATTTCATTATTTCCTATGTTTAATCTATCTAACAGTCATATCATACATTTTAATGATTTGTGAAATATCTGATAAAGGTTGTCGGATGTCAGGAACCTGTGCCTCGTACCTGCTGAAAAGAAATATTTTATGTCCCCTGTTGGGAGATAAATACAAGAAGACTACGCTGCCCAAGATACATCAATGAACAACAACGAGAAGCGAACTAGAGAAGCGTGTGTGGAAGAAATATACCAAAAACACAAGAACGAGAAGAACAAAGAGAAGCTCATAGACAATCAAGCATACTCAAGAAGTGTTCAGTGTATACAAAAGAATATCGAAGAGCTTCATCGACTACATTCTCACTACCTGCGAACCTGGAGCATACGACACTCTGTTTCTCAAACAGAAACGAGAAGAGGACTCAGACTCACTTCTGATCGAATCCAAAGGAGTCCAAAGCTACACTGAAATCACCAGAACCATCTCTAAACTCTACATCTCTTGTTCTGTGATTTATTATCATTCATTTCGAGCAGTGTGTGTTATCTGCTGTATCTAACACATACACTGTCTCCTGTACTCAAACTAAAGGATTCGTAAATCCTTACCAAACTCTTTCATTCTTTCTTTCCCACGAATAACAGTGGTAGAGGTCGTGTGTGACCTGGACAGCTGGTTGTTGTTGTACTGTTTCCCTTGAAGAACAGTGGTAGAGGTCTTGGACTTGGACAGTTGTAAAATGTTGAACCCCGATCCAGGGTGTGGATCATTTTTATATAAACTGTTGAGAGGACTAAGTCTCGGCTTGAGACTGAACCTCTTGGTTACATTTGTTGTGCCATCTCTTTCAAAGTTTTATTCCGCTGCTAATCACTTTAAAACTAATACTGTTTTTAAAGTTACTTTGATAATTAAATTAGAAAGTGTTTATGTTAAGTGTAGATTAGTAAGTTAGTTTCAAACGTTAATCATACACTCCTATATTGATTAACTTGGAATTAATCAATCCCTTGAGAATCTAACAGAACCTCTACTTTAATATAAATTCACTACGGTTTAATTTATCATTTTATTTGGGGGTCTTTAAGACACTTTTTTAAATACACAAATTTTTAATTGGTACTCAATTCACCCCCCTCTTGATTAAACCACTCCGACCAACATTATTAATCCTCATCTATAAGTGAATTGGATTTTCTACTAAGAGATTCTATAAAAAAATAAATTTCCTAAATTTAAACTATCCTAAATTCATTATCCTATTGGAGTTCAAACCAATGACTCTATCTCAAGTTGTGATCACTTTGTTTGATGATGTACTTGAGACATTGTCGGTCTGAGTAAATAATAAATTTATTTTCCAATTGATTTTTTATCCACATATTTGAGTTGAAGACTACCACTACCAACTCTATGTTTTGGGTCACATAATTCAAATCATGGGTTCTCAACATCATTAAAAAATTATAATTCACTATAAGTATCAATATCAAAACTAATCTGGTACCAACACTAGAGGCATATTTTACATCATCCTCATCTCCTTGAAGGCTCATTGACACTACTCATTCTAGTAAAATTGCTACCCTTTCTCTAATAATGAATTAAAATTTGGGTCAATCCTGGTAAACACTAATAATAACCACTGATAGTACCCTCCAAAGCTAATAATACTATGCTCCTCAAACAAGTCCATGGTAGATTCCCAAGAATGAACTACATCAATCTTCCTTGGATCCACAGCTACACCATGATCAAATATGACACTCCCAATATAGTGAACCACTCAAATAAAAAACTAACACTTGTAGAGTTTAACATGTATCTAGTCCTCCTATAGTAATTCATATACCCCCCCCACAAATTCTCTACATGTTCTTCATTGAATATATAGTATATGAAAATGTCATTAATAAAGAAAACTACATATATGTCTATGAATAGTCGGATGATGTGATCTCTAAGAACCATGAACATGGTGGGGGAATTCATCACATTAAAATGAAACATCAGGTACTCATAAATGCTATAGAAAAATCAGAATTTCATCTTCAGAATATAATCATTGTGAACTCTAAATTGATGGTTTCTAAAACTTATATTGACCGTTGAAAACAAAATTTCACATTTAAACTAGTTGGAAAGTTCATCAATCCTCAATAGGTGTATTTTTCAAAGATTTTCACGTGTTTTAGGTTACTATTATCATTGTAAATCCTTAACACCCTTGTGAATTTTTATGAAAAAACTGTAGTCACCCATGGGGATACACTGGGTCTAAAAAACCTTTTATTATAAGGTCTTTCAACTACACCATCTACCATCATAGATCAGTTGGTGAAATATGATATGCTACAGAATAAATTAGTGGGTCTCAATTATAAAGTCAATATTGAATTAAATCTCCCACCTTGGAGGTAGTCCCATGAAATATTTCTGTATGATGTCCTTATAATCATCAACTATCGCTGGAAGCAGAATTGCTGAAGAGAGTACTGTACCAAGGTCCAAACTATCCAAATTATGCATTATAGGTTGAAACCACCTAAACATGGTCCCCAATCTCTCATCCATAAGGTCCCTCTCACCCATAAAGGGAAGTAATTTCCCGTCTTCATGATATTACCTAGGTATCCTATGATAATTTTTGATATGGTATGTACCATGATGACCAATTGATTACCCCGGATGATGTCTTGTGGTTTCATAAAAACACCAAGAGGTCCTATAAGAAACACTATATATTTAGATCCAATACACATTTCCATTAGAAGCGATATATATAAGAATCATTCCTGGTAGGAACCTATTTATATTACTGATGGGCCAAACACTGAATAATATTTTCTAGATTTTAAAAAATAAATATTGATATTAAAGAATGGGTCATGCATATGACTACAAGTAAATAAGATAAATTGGAGAAGATAAAATGGAACGATAACTCATCTCATGAGCATCCTAGCATATCACACCATCACCTGTAACACACCCATACTTGAATTACAACCTTATGAGCTTGTCTGGGCTACTTGGTGTTGGTGTGTGTGTGTGTACATTGTAGAATCATATGCCTCCTACATATCATCCCTCGAGAGAACGACCATCTCCTACATTAGCATGCCTACCTGGGGTCATCCTAAACAGGCATAAGAGACTACTGATCCTGAGGGTACCTCTTCCATAGAGGTACCTCCACTAATTATCTCCAAACATTTTCATGTTGATTTGTTAAATCGTTAGCCTTATACCTCACCCATTGTTAGAATAGAATCTTCATTCTCTAGACTGACTGGAGCCTCTATGTGAATCCTATTATATAGATCCACATTCCTAACTCTGAGCATGTGTATTTATCTTACACAAACACCACAATGATTTTTTCCTTTTATCCGATACTAAGAATTTTCACCCCATGATGCCCAATTTTGGCTCCAATAACAGAATAATATTATATAATATAGTTCACTATATCCAAATCACACTCTAACAATCCAAAATGTCTGGGAATTCAGAAGAAGGCTACACTAGTCTGGATGTCTCAAAGAATTCCAAACATAATCATACATGCAAGAAAGTATCTGTCTATCACCATATCAAGAGAGTTGTATCTGAGGTAGATAAACCTCAAGGAATACTAAACAACTGACATTTAACCCTACTACTCCATGAATATGCCTGGTTTGACAAACAACCATATGATTGGGTGGGGTCAGATTGATTCAAAAGACTCTGACTACTTCTTGATTCCAATCCTCTTCTACCTGAGGGTCTTCCTCAACCTAAAACATGAGAGTTCTCTATCCCACGAAATCATTTAATGTGGTAATACAACAAGAATAATCATCATATCCTCTGAAAAATATCACTTTCCTAACTTTTAGTCAAATATATTCTTGTAACACTAGAGGTGAATCCACATGTTTCTCATAGGGATTATGAACATCCATATTCTAACCATGGGGGTCACCTCATAAATATGTACTTGAATTAATGTCTCATTGGTAAATTTGTCAACCTCATGTCCCTCTAAGAGTGTCTTAGTTACCCTTCATAGAGGAGGCATCCTAAAAGGTAATAATATATACCATGGTTAAATGAGAATATCTGGATAGTTAGTTTAAGAAGGATATTAAATTTAAAAGCCCCAATCATACATGAATAATTTAACAATATTTTACATGTAAATAATATAAAATTATTCTAATTGAACAAAATATTAGTCAGATTACAATTTTATGGATCAATTGATTGCTGTATCATCACTAAGATCCCTAGACAGATATCCAAACTCAACACACTCCAATATTTTCCACTATGTTCCCAAACGAATCTTTATAACATGTCTACATAAAATAATTTCAGATAGAATAAAACTATCTTTGATACCAGAAAATTATGACCTGACCCACCAAGGGCCCTTCAGGTCTAGAAGTAAACATGGAGTGACACCCCAAACACTTTTACCATAGTCCAAGGGATAAGGGAAAGTTTCAAGTTGGAAAAACACTAAAATAATGGGACTTAAGATGATGTTCTTTGTATAAACATACCTAAAAAACACTAATAAATGGTGAAGAGATTTAATAAATAACCAAAATATATAGACTACTATAAATTCATGAAATAACCTATAAGAGAATATAATTATGAAGAATTGAAAATAAAAGATAAAATGGAAAAAAACACATGCCCATCCAGAAATATGGTCCAAACCATACAACTACTAGAAAAGGGAAAAATTGATAAAACCTAGTTATAATCTCAAAGAAACCGACTAAAATGGACAACACCTTCGTGTAACACTTTAAACCTCCAATACTATGTCCACCAATATCACCTAAAATCATCTTTTATTCTTAATAAGGCCCAAATATGTTCTAAAATACCATTCTAGGTTGTGTATATAAATACCATTTAGGAGTCCTTAAACCCCAATAGGTATGCGAAAGAATAATATCGCCAACTCAACCCATAAGGCATGTTTCTAGAGGAACCAAAAATAGATATGCTCAAAAGAAACATAAAAAAATATAGAAAAAGAATCTATATCATTATATATATATATATATGAATGAATATTATTACAATAAAATATTCAAAAAATTTCTCACTAATCAATGTCACCATGATGAATATCACTAGAATCAAGGTGGAGGGTTCAAACCACACCACTATGCTTCATAGTTAAAGGAGAGATAAAATCAGTGGAGGACACACTTCCAACTATAGATTACAAATAAGGGTCCCAATCCATAGACCATAAACATGGTCCCTATGTTGTAGGAGGATTACCAAATCTACATATATAGAGAATGGGGATCCACATCCATGTTAAATAGTGGAGTATAGGCTCCGGAATCTCATTGATGATCATCCTAGTCACTTCAATTCATTATAAAATCATTGAATAAGAATCCCACTCATTGCTACTCATTTAATTAATATAATTCCCAATAAAAAAGTCAACCATAAACACTTTTATTAAAAACTACTCAGGATTGGACCCCCAAGAGAAAAATTTTGTGCCCATAAGGGGGATACACAAAATGTAGTTCTTGGGGGAGGTATATAACATATACAAGAAATGTACAATGTATCATGGTAATTCGTGGTAATGTCATTCCTCCATAAAAATACTCAATACAATATCAATGAACATGTATACTAGTCATTCCCATGTATTCTTTTCATACTCTAATAACCTTTTCATATATGATTACTCTGGTCATTCCCAAGTAACATGTCGTGCACGTGTACCTAGTTGTGACATTCCCAACGTACCCTAATGTACATATATGGTCTCCAGATATGGGTCATAGGGTATGTGAGAAGTCACATAGTGTGAGATATTTATATGTATGAGTAAACCTCAACCTATAATGAAGGGAACTGAACATCAGGTATTAATCCAAATTACTTTTCATTTTCTTTATAAATATACATATTCATGCATATTTCATAAATATTCCCATGTCCCCCTTTTATAACACTCCGTTTTCTTATTTAAACCGCTCACACTTACAAAACAAAAATATGTCACCTTTGTTCAACATTTTGTAGCCTTCAATGGCCAGAATTAATGATTCTCTTCTACTATGGGGTAACTGCATCAAATTTTGTCACCATATGGGGGTTCTGATCCATGATGTCAATATTTGAATGACATAACTTATTTTTATCCATTTGAAAAAAATTAATTCATATGTAATTCATGTATTCATGCTTAGTCATTAGGTTAAATCACTATTCAATCTTTCATGATAATGTCTAATCACAAAACTCATGTAACAATTATAAATAAAGTGATGAACAATGTGCGGAAGAACAAAAAGAAGGAAATATCATTGTTATCTAATTTGATCCTCGGAAAAACCATAAATTTTCAAAACCAAATATGTTGAAATATATATATATATATGTCAAATATATCTGAAAATTTTATCAATAATTGTTTTTTATTAGGCGCCTTAAAAGGAATAGAAATCACAAAAAATTCCTAAATTGAATCTAATAATTGAAAATTTTCAACGTAAAAACATTGATAAAATAATTATAACTACCTAATTAATGGATGTATCATTTTTTTATGATTCCCTCTACTAGAAAAGAATGATAATATATGATATTCTGTAATGCCCCGACCCCAGTTACCCAGAGTCGGTGCATTACTTCGTAACATTGGCATGATCACAAAAGATCAAGTCTCAAAAGACCGATTAGTTTAGTAGCCTTGGAAACACTAGATACATCCATAAATGCTACATTACATAATAAAGTGAAAAAATTGAATAACATAGTCTCCATTTTCCACACTCATATCCCCTTCAGACTATCCCTGAAGGTCATTCCTAAAATATTTCTTCACATTATGGGAAAAATAAAACATTGAAAGGGGTGATCTTAGATGCTCAGTAAGGATAACAATATAGCGGAAGCTTTCATAAATAAACATAATCATTTAAGGCAATAAATGACTAAAACAGAAGCCTTTTAAACTTGAACATAAACATAATATGGAAAAAGTAAAATGAGATAATGCCATTTACATATTCACATGGAAATTCTACAGGTTGAATAATCACATGCAATATCAATAACCACTTTTATAATGATGGAATGCATAATTCCAGACTATCATAACCACGTAGCCAAGGCCTCGTGCCAAGACTACAAATAAGATTTTTTCAAGGCCTCGTTCCAAGACACTATTTTGTCTCATGAGACCTGCCGATGCATCGAGGAGCTGTAGAGGGCTCCACCTGTCACTTATTAAGTCCAATGCATTCCTCATATGAATAGGTTTAAACATATCATAAACCATAACATAATTGTATCACATAAAACATGCATAAAGGAAACATATGATTTCCACACTTCAATGAAAAGATATCAATACGAAACATTGATATAATAAAAACTTATCAAAACCATTTTCAATACCAAAATAAAAGAAAAGTAAATCATGGTATTTATTTTTCTTTTAATAAAAAGTTATGTCTTATAAAGGAAGCCGAAACTCAAATAATAGTCACGACGGCGGAGAATTCGTTGTCGCCGCATAAATAAGAAAAAAATTTTACTTTTGTCCTTTAGTAAAAACGCTTCATAAAAAATTATTCCTTTTGAATAAAAGTCACAGTCAAAGGGGTTTATACACCGTATAAAAGAAAGTTGTGTATAAAACAAAATATGCCTCAATGAATGGAGATTGAGACGAAGTCCCATAAAAAGATCATTTTTAAAACAAAATAGATCAATTATGTGTATTTACTATAATTACACATAATGAAAGTACAAATACACGATAGGAAATAATAATATCATGACATAATTTGAAAGTAGGAGATTAACCCAAAGAATGGAAATTGGATTAAGAAATTCCTTTACCTCGTGTCCGACTTGACTCGACCGCTCTTTAACCTCCTGAATAATAAACTAGAGTTAATCTATACTTTCTTAGGGACTTTTCATGTTCATTATCACTTTTATATCACTTATAACAATGTTATGAAAATTATGTAGTCATTTAAGTTAATAACGGTCGTTTTGTCGATCTTTGGTACTTGAGTCCACAATAAACTTCTTATAATTACAAGTTGTTTATGTGGTAGAATATCCATTATCTCCAGAATTATATTCAGGATGTAGATATAATATATTTCATATATATCCTGTATATACATTCATTCATAATATTATGAAACATTTAGAGGTAAGAAATGAAATGCACCGTTCATGGAGACGGTAAGCCGTACGTATGCATGGACGCTACTTTCATTTATATTTCATATTTAATGGAATGAATTCATAATGATATTGAGTTATAATATAATTCCTATATAATATCATATATTATATCATTTATTCAATCCTTTATACATCCCACATATTGCATTAACAATTCAAATCACTTTGAGGGGGCGGTAGTCCGCACTTCCTATAATGAAATTATCGTGTTTACCAATAATGGAAATAATAATGGTATGACATAAATGATAAATACAGAAGAATAATAAAAACATAAACATAATATATATCATATATAAAAATAGTTTCTTCATAATGGCCACCATTAGAGGTGTTAAAACAATATTGAACAATCATCGTTTCGTGAGGCAGTATTTCACCACCAACAGAAAAAGTATGTTCTTTAACCATTAGAATAAGGTGTGTGTAAGTATAAGTCAAATAATTATAAAAAAATAATAGTATATTGAGGATTATTGTGTTGTTACCAAATAAAAGAATAAAAATAGTTTAAGGGGTTGGAGAAGAAAAATAAAACAAAATAACATAAGGGAAGACATTACCATAGAATCAGGTAACTCTTTTTTGATTTGATCCAAAGGCTTCCTTGAGAAGAATTCTGTGCAAAGTGAGGCTTCTAGGAGTAAGTTAGGGAAGTTGGGAGAGTATTTGGGCAGAGTTTTATCCAAGCCAAATGGCTTGAATGTGTGAATAAGGAGGTAGTGGTGGGGGCCTTTTATAAGAGGAGAGGAGGGACACTCTTGGAAAGTCATGAAATGTCACTTTATTATATAATGAGTTTCGGATTTTAAAGGTCCCAAACATATATATTTCGAGGATAAGGTGATAGGGGTTTTCAATATACTCATACAATAGGTTTTTGACTAGTTTTAGTCTTATATTTTACATTATATTTTTATTTTATTTAAATCGTTAATTAATGAGGTAATTGATGCATCATCATGGTGTCATAAATAATTTAATTTATTTAATGTCTAAAAATTATAAAAAATTTATCATGATGTAGGAAATATTTTTATCTTTCTAATTAATATTTATTGTCAAAAATATGACTTTAATAACACCATTTACAAATTGTTTTAGTAAAACAACTTATGTTTGTGAAATTTTTATTTTAACATTAAATAAAAAGTTTTTAATGTCATTTTCCTACCAAAGTGGCTCCATGGGGTCCCCAAGTTGACCCATGGATTTTCTTGGTAGGAAATGACTCATCCAATAGGTTTAGGAAAAGTGTAAAGGTAATTTCATATTATTATAACATTATCTTTACCTTAATTTACACTACTTACCTTTAATCGTGATTAATTAAACTTAAAAGATACTACTCACCAAAAATCATTTTAATCCCATTAAACCACATTAATCTTCATAATGACAACCATGTATGTTGGATTTTTGAAAACCAAATCACAGAAGTGGTAATGTTTCATTTAAACGAAAATTCAGTTTTTTAACTACCACTTAGTGGTTTCACTAATCATAAAAAATTGAAGTTTTTCAGAATAATGCCAAAATTTCACCCTAAGCTATAATTTATATTCTGAATTAAAAAATGATGTATATTTTACAATATTCCAAACATATAAGTTTTATTAATTAATTTTATAATTAATTCCCGCTCTCACAGCAAATAGCGTGTTTTTAAGAAACAATATATATCAAAAGATTGACAATTGTTTATGTCCAATTTCAAAGTAAAATTAATTCTAATTACCACCATTGGATAAAATTGTAAAAATATATTATAATAATACTTTCAAACTACTCAATAGTATAATTTATCAATATAAATTATTTTGATTAAAAAATTTGTTTTTATGTATTTTTCACTAATCATAAAAAATTGGAAGTTCTCAGAAAAATACCAAAAATTCAACATAGGCTAATTTCGATATTCTGAATCCAAAAATGAAGTCCATTTAGAAATATAAAATATATATAATTTCAAAAAGTGGGTATTACTATTCATAATGGCTATTTTGATTGGTCACAGTGTGTTAGAATCTCAAACTTGCGTACAATGCAAGCTATTGAATTATTGAAAGAGAAGCGTATCGTGGAAGCTCGGGGTGTTACATTCTACCCTCCTTCAATAAATTGCATCCTCGAAATTTAAAAATTTTCTTCAAAAATAAATGGTTGAAAATAGAAAATACCTTTGTGGAAAACCCACATCGTAAATAGGTTTAATAAAAATATAACATTAAAAGAAAAAAAGATAAGTATAAAGGTCACCCGAGATTGCCCATACTAGGATTATATGAAAATATGGATATAGAGGATAAATAATCTGTCATGGTCTGATGGAGAGTTGTAGAAAACTGGATTAGGAGATATTTAACCATAAGAAAATCACAAACTTGTGATTTTTTAAAAGTTCATTGAATCCCCAGTTGGAAAAGTTAACCGACAATGTTTTTGTTTTAAGTTACATTTTATAAAGTTGAAAAATTTATTTATGAGATTTACTAAGAACGTAAGGGAATTTTTTTTTACCACCAACCCATCTTTCACACTAAAAGTTAATAGAACTCAAAAATATTCTATTTATCATAATTGTATAAGGTTCCAAATATACACACATACCATTTAGATTAGAAAAACTTTTTTGTAATAACCAGGGACATCTTGTAGGCTAGTGGTTAGTAATTAAGGCTTGTCACACTATAGTTGTGGGATCGATTCCTGCAGCTTTATCCGATGCGACGGGTTATCCCCCAATATTCAGGTTGACCTTTTCCTAAAAATATAGTATTATAATATTCCAAATGTAATCTTCAGAAATTTTTTAACCTTAAACAATACTATCCAAAGTTTAAATTAATTAATTTCATCCTTTATAGTTATCCAAAATACCGCTGTCCAGACTTTCTCTAAAAGGTCTCTAAATTCCAAAATCAATTGTATCATCATATTCCCAAACAAAGTAAAGTTTCTCTTATTGTCACATAATAAAAATAAGATTACCTTAATCATATCAAAACCTTAATGAAATAAAAAAGTACTGCAGTAAAATCGTTATATATATAACATTATTATTATAACCAGAATATAATCCTTGAGTCCAAAAGCACCAATACCTTAATTATTCCACATCAACTGTAGTAACAACATAAGATTTTCTTTGATACCTTGGCCTTTTTCTGAGGTAAGTCTCCCTGACGCTTAGGACAATCATTTGCATAATTCCCCATTTCCCTACAATTGTAGCATTCAACATTGATAGACTCTTTCTTTCCCTTGCAATCACAAGCCTGGTGACCTTTTTCTCCACATTTATAAAAAAACTTCCATTCTTTTAAGGCAAGTACCGGGGTGATATTACCACAATTATCACATAATGTAATATACTTCTTTCCATTTTTCCCTTTATGTGTCTCTTGTTCCACCATTCTCTTCTTCTCTTGCTTTACTTTATTGACATAAGATTTAGATAATTCCTTTTCTGTCTTGATAGCACACAAGTTTATATCTTCGTATGTTGAGAAAGATTGTGATACTAATGCTCGATGGAGAAACGGTTTTATCCCATCAAAGAAACGATCGATCTTACTTCTTGGGTTACGTATATAATCTGCAGTATTCCTCACTAACCTTGTAAAGTTGGCCTCATACATTGCGACATTCTTATCCTCCTTTTGTCTCAGACTTAGAAATTGCCTTTCCATATCAGGGCGATGGTCACGGGGAAAGTATTTTTCTAAAAATAGATCTTTAAACTCCCTCCATTACATATTTGATACTTCATCATCTTCCTTCGTATTTTGAATCAGCGACCACCATTGATCGGCATATCCAGTGAGGCGGTAGACTGCCATGACAACTTTTTCCCTTTCACTGCTCCCTAAGGCATGGAATATTTTCTCTAAGAAATTTATCCATTTCTCATCTACTAAGGGATTTGTAATTCAATTGAATGTTGGTGGGTTTTTCCTCATGAAGTGGTCTAACATTGATCCTCCATGTTACGGCTCAGGGTGCTCCATACGAGTAAGGTTATTATTCATAGCCTAAGTGAGTTGTCCCAGTATGGTAATAATTTGATCAGCACCAGTTGTATCTACAAATCCATAATAATTATCTTGAGCAGGAGGGAAATCCCTACACAGAGTGTGTGCATTGATACGGTTTCCATTCCTTCCACTAGGGGCCATTTCTAAACAATGGCATAAATTAGATTAGTTCATGAATCAAAATTCATAATTCCATACTTGTAAAATACTTAACATAAATTGAACTATTTATGGATATAATCCATAATCATAAAAATGTTTTCTTTGAGGAAGTATATACCCGTAACCCTTCATAGTGGTTTGTAAAGAATATGAGAATTATCCTAAGCATATCCCCGGGTGTGTCGTAACCAAGAGTGCAGCAAGGCCCGTTGTCGTGCACCAGTTTCCGTTTGAGTCTAGCTCAAAGCGGTGTTTTTGGGTTTTACCCCTAGGTACATCTGTGCCAGAGCCGCCTCTACCTGCTCGTATCCAGATAGGGATGTATTGCTCGGAAAACTCACAAAATATCTATAATACCAAAATTCTAGGAAGTTATTCTATACTAATCCTGGAAGCCTATCTTAAGGCTATGTGCTCTAATCAGAGTTTATCTAAATCTAGCTTCCAAGGTTAGTAATAAATTGCCTCTTATACCAACTGTAACGCCCCGAACCTAGTTACCCAGAGTCGGTGCATTACTTCGTAACATTGGCATGATCACAAAAGATCAAGTCTCGAAAGATAGATTAGTTTAGTAGCCTTGGAAACACTAGATACATTAATAAATGTTACATTACATCATAAAGTGAAAAACTAAAATAACATAGTCTCCATTTTCCAAACTCATATCCCCTTCAGACTATCCCTGCAGGTTATTCCGAAAATATTTCCTCACATCCTGGGAAAAATAAAACATTGAAAGGGGTGAGCTCAGATGCTCAGTAAGGATAACAATAAAGATGAAGATTTCATAAATAAACATAAACATTTAAGGCAATGTATGACTAAAACAAAAGCCTTTTAAACGTTAACTTCAACATAATATATAAAAATTAAAATGAGATAATTCCATTTACTTATTCACGTGGATATTCTATAGGTCGAATAATCACATGCAATATCAATAACCACTTTCATAATGATGGAATGCATAATACCAGACTATCATAACCACATAGCCAAGGCCTCGTGCCAAGAATACAAATAAGATTTTGTCAAGTCCTCGTTCCAAGACACTAGTTTGTCTCATGAGACTTGACGATGCATCGAGGAGCTGTATCGGGCTCCACCCGTCACTTATTAAGTCCAATGCATTCCTCATATGAACAGGTTTAAACATATAATAAACCATAACATAATTGTATCACATAAAACATGTATAAAGGAAACATAACATTTACACACTTCAATCACAAGATATATATACAACACATTGATATAATAAAAACTTATCAAAACAATTTTCAATACCAAAATAAAAGAAAAGTAAATCATGGTATTTATTTTTCTTTTAAAAAATGTTATGGCTTATAGAGGAAGCCGAAACTCAAATAATAGTCACAGTGGTGGAGAGGTCGTTGTCGCCACATACATAAGAACAAAATATTTCTATTGTATTTTAGTAAAAATTCTTCATATAAAAAGATTCCTTTTGAATAAAAGTAAATTCAAAGGGGTTTATACACCGTATAAAAGAAAGTTGTGTATAAAACAAAATAGGCCTCAACGAATGGAGATTGAGACGAAGTCCCATAAAAAGATAATTTTTAAAATAAAATAGATCTATTAGGTTTATTTAAAATAATTACACATAAAGAATGTACATATACATGATAGGACATAATAATATCATGACATAATTTGAAAGTAGGAGATTAACCCAATGAATGGAAATTGGGTTAAGAAATTCCCTTACCTCGTGCCCGACTTGACTTGACCGCTCTTTTACCTCCTGAATAATAAACTATATTTAATATCTACATTCTTATGATTCATTTTCAAGTTCATTATCCATTTTATATCACTTATTACAATTTTATGAAAATTATGTAGTCATTTAAGTTAATAACGGTCGTTTTTTCGATCTTTGGTACTTGGGTCAACAATAAACTTCTTATAATTACAAGTTGTTTATGTGGTAGAATATACATTATCTACATAATTATATTCAGGATTTAGATATCAAATATATCATATATATCCATTATATTCATTCATTCATAATATTATGTAACATTTAGAGGTAAGAAATGAAATGCACCATTCATGGAGACGGTAAGCCGTACGTAAGCATGGTCGCTACTTTCATTTCTATTTCATATTTAATGGAATGATATCAGAATGATATAAAGGTATGATATAATGCCAGTATAATATCATATATAATATCATTTACTCCATCAATATACATCCCACATATGGCATTAACGATTCAAATCAGTTTGAGGGGGCAATAGTCCGCACTTCCTAAAATGAAAGTATCGCGTTTACCCATACTGGAAATAAAAAATGTATGACATAAATGAGAAATAAAGAATCATAATAAAAACAAAAACATAATATATATCATATATAAAAATAGTGTCATCGTAATGGCCACCATTAGAGGTGTTAATAGAATATTGAACAATCATCGTTTCGTGAGGCAGTATTTCGCCACCCACAGAAACAGTATGTTCTTTAACCATTAGAAGAAGGTGCATGTAAGTGTAAATCAAATAATTATAACAAAATCCTAGTATATTGAGGATACTATTTTTGTTACAAAATAAAATAATAATTAGAGTTTAAGGGGTTGGAGAAGCAAAATAAAACAAACTAACATAAGGGAAGACATTACCTTAAAATCGGATAACTCGTTTTTGATTTGAGCCAAAGGCTTCCTTGAGAAAAATTCGGCCCAATGTGAGGCTTCTAGGAGTAACGGAGGGATGTTGGGAGAGTATGTGGGCAGATTTTGGCCGAGCCAAATGGCTTGATAGTGTGAATAAGGTGGTATTGGTGGGGGACTTTTATAAGAGGAGAGAAGGGGCACTCTTGGAAATTCATGAAATGTCACTTTATTATATAATGAGTTTCGGATTTTAATGGTCCCACACATATATATTTCGTGGCTAAGTTGATAAGGGTTCTACATATACTCATCAAATAGGTTTTCGACAAGTGTATGTCTTATATTTTACATTATCGTTTTATTTTATTTAAATAGTTAATTATTGAGGAAATCGCTGCATCATCATGGTGTTATAAATAATTTAATTTATATAATGTCTAAAAATTATAAAACAATTTTCATGATGCAGGAAACCTTTTTATATTTCTAATGAATATTTATAGTCAAATATATGTCCTGTATAACCCCATTTAAAAATTGTTTTAGTAAAACCACTCATGTTTGTGACATTTTTATTTTAACATTAAATAAAAAGTTTTTAATGTCATTTTCCTACCAAAGTGGCTCCATGGGGTCCCCAAGTTGAACAATGGATTTTCATGGTCGGGCACGACTCATACAATAGGGTTTGAACAAGTGTATAGGACATTTCATATTATTATAACATTATCTTTACCTTAAATTACACTAATTATCTTTAATCGCAATTAATTAAACTTAAAAGTTACTATTCACAAAAAATTATTTTAATCCCATTGAACCACATTTAACATCATAATGGCAACCATGTATGTTAGATTTTTTAAAATCAAATCACATAAGTGGTAATGTTTCATTTAAACGAAAAATCGGTTTTTTAACTACCACTTAGTGGTTTCACTATTCATCAAAAATTGATGTTTTTCAGAACAATGCCAAAATTTCAGCTTAATCTATAATTGATATTCCGAATTCAAAAATGATGTCTATTTTAATAAATTCCAAACATATAATTTGTATTAATTAATTTTTAAATTAATTCCCACTGTCACAAAAATAGCATGTTTTTAAGAAACAATATATATCAAAAGATTGACAATTGTTTATGTCCAATTTCAAAGTGAAATTAATTTTAATGACCAACATTGGATAAAATGGTAAAAATATATTCTAACTATACTTTAAAACCACTCAATAGTATAATTTATAACTATAAATTATTTTGATTAAAAAATTTGTTTTTAAGTATTTTTCACTACTCATAAAAAATTGGAAGTTCTCAGAAAAATACCAAAAATTCAACATAGGCTAATTTTGATATTCCGAATCCAAAAATGAAGTCCATTTTGAAATATAAAATATAAATAATTTCAAAAAGTGTTTATTACTAATCATAATGGCTATTTTCATTGGTCGTAGTGTGTGAGAATCTCGAACTTGCGTACAATGCAAGCTATTGCATTGTTGAAGGAGAAGCGTATCGTGGAAGCTAGGGGTGTTACATATTCTATTCATTCGTTCCACTTTTCAAGTCAATAATTTCTGTCATTATATGTTCTCAAGTCATCAACACAAAAAAAGATCTCCTCCTCCAACTCACTATTTTCCCACGGTTATGTGGTTAACCCTTGATATTTTTTATAAATAATAATTTATAGAGAGGGATTAGTGTTTGGGGAATTATGAAAAATTAAATCAATACATTATTTACTTTTACTAATATCATCTACCGACCTCTACCCTCGATCAAATTCCCAATAATGGCCATCATTATGTCATGCATTTGTTAAACCACATGTTATAGAATGAAATGTTTTCTATGATGATCCATCCACGGTCCTGATCAATTATAAAACCATTTATATTGAAATTTTTCCGTAAAATGAATTAATATGTATTATTACATTAAATATATTAATCTTGGGATCCTATGAGACAAAAAATAAATGTCAACTATGTGAAAAATAAATAAATATACATAGAAATATAAAAAAGTTAAAAAAACTAAAACTAATATCATTACAACAGTGATCCAAATTATTTTACACTAGATACATTATATAGTTTATTTATTTTTTATGATATATGAAAGGATGATGATGGGGTTGTTTTAAAGGGGAAATCATATGGATCTTACAATATACAATATTTAATAAGAGGAAGGTATGAACAAATTAAATTTACCATATTCCTAAAATATGAGAAGGAAAAAAATCAAATTTTGAGGGGAAATATCCGCTAACATTTATATATGGGTAGTGGTTGACATCTTGGAGAAAAGTATTCCAAGTGTAATCAAAATAATTTTTTAGATGTAAAAATTCCACGAACAAATATTCTGACAATTTAATTGGTAGAAAAACCAATAACCGTAATTTTTTATGAATATTTACATTATTTCAAATGAAAATAAATTTAATATAGAAAATTTGGAAGGAAAAATAGATGACATAAAAGACCACAAGAAAAAATTTATGGTAGAAACTATGGAAAATTCTCAGATAAGGGAAGTGAGTTAGGATAATAAGGTAATTGTAGAAGGAATAGTTAATCTTAATGTTTATTTATTTTCTACACTTGATAAGCTATATTTTTTTTAATATATAGAAAATTGAAATATAGTAAAAAAATTTAATAATTTGAAACTATATATATATATATATATATTTTAGAGATGTATGACTTAAATTTTGAAACATAAAAGATTAAAACTATAAATCCATAAAATTTAGAGACTATTATTGAGTGCACCCTCAATGATTAATAACATACTAGGTTTATTGAGGTTTTTAGTGAGATAGTGAATGATCATGTTGAACATATAAAACTGATCAATGAAAAATTTTAAGGACTCTAATGAAAATAAAAATTATATGGAAATACTTCACTCATATTAAAACATCATGTAAGTGGATCACAGAAGAAATAGAAAAGGTGAATGTGGAAAACAATGATTAATAAAAACTAGAAAAACCATATAAATAGAAGAAAAATCGATATCCAAATTATATGCATGGTATAAATATTGATCGAAAATTAACGTAGTGGTGACTAATTTTATAAATAAATCACACACACTATATTAGAATTCTAATTTTGTTATGACTGAAAATCAGAATATTGAGAGAACCTAAGGGAAAATCATTACACAAGAATAACACAAAATAATTAACCACATGTCAAGTGTGACCAATGAGGAAATATGGGACATTTTAAAAAAAAATACATTTCCCATATGTTTTGGCAATATTCCTAGATAATTATCATTAATAATGCAGTTAAATGTGTTGATAGAGTTTAAAGGTTATTATATGTGGAAGATCAAGGAATAATAAAGAGAGAGGAAAAAAATATAATTTTACATTTTCTGTATGATGTTTCATCAACATAATTTGTGGAGAATAATGTATTTAAATAATAACTAAGTGTGAATACATTAAAAATGATAAAAAAGTAAATAGATAAGAAAAAAATCGATGTTGAAATTTCTATAAAATAATTTGAGAAAAATTCTATATGGATCCTTGATAAAGAATTCACTTATCAAATTTTAAGAAATAAGGATCTTATCACATGGTATCAATAATCAAAATAGATGTGCCAAAAATTAAGATATTTTTTATCCCTAATTATTATTTGACCTAGGAAGTCCATGTTTTGTGGTAAATAGATGATATTTATTGATGGATTTTTTATTGAAGGTCTCAGTGAAAATATATTTGGTGCTGGTCTATTTTGAAAATAAGGATATGAAATATGGTTTCCATGAATTTTTGTATCATTATGGGGAATAAAAATGTAGTTTTTATATAATAGAATCCCATGAAATAGGATTTATACAATCTCAATAGAGAATAAAATATTTGATTTCAATATGGGGTGAATTAAATATATTGTGGCATAAATATCATTTACATTTAACCCATAAAAAAATATATATGATCTTGTTAATGAGGATGGAGCCCATGAACTCTCTATGTTATAATTTGATCATATATACGCATTATGTACCTATCAAAAGATAATATTACTCGACTGATAAAAAATTAAAAATGATAAAACATCACATGATATATTTTAACAATTCATATTGATATTTTAAGGACTATATTACTAAGATATATTTTGGAGAATATATTCAAATTTTTGTAAAATTAATAACTATCGGTAGATGATGTGAATTACTATCATCACTCACAAATATATTGTTTCTAATAGGTGAAAAAAGTATATAAGGGAGATGAAAACTATTATTGAATAGAATGTCCTGATTTTTCAATGTGATAATGGTACTAATATAACCAACAACTGACTAGGGTATTATCATGAGAATTTGGATAATGCACGAGGATTTTATAGTGATAACTCCTCAACCAAATGGTATAGGTTTTTGGAGAAATTGAATCTTAAAAGCATAGTCTAACATTTTATTTTTTAAAATGTACTACTAATGTTTATTTATATATAAGTATTTATAATATTAACCTAAATTTCTAATATATTATTGTAATGTCAAATATAAAAAATTCCACATAATAGTTGAGGTATAGAATGAATAAAATTTTAAAATAATTCATAATCATCAAATTATAGTGTTTCATTGTCAAGAAGGAGAATAAAAAAAAGTTTTAATACCATATATAGTATTGGATATTCCATGTATACTCTATAAAAATAAAACCATATAAATTTGTTAATAAGAGGAATGGAATGTCAATGTAAAAATTATGTACATGTAGTGATGATCGAGTAGACGATTGAATAAAAAAATATTTCATAAAGATAAAAGTGATGAGTTTATAATATTAATGAGAAAAAAGTTTCAAATTATGATTTATATTATGTTATTTATAATGAAAAGGATTATGAGATGAATTTTAGTTTAAAAAATCAAAAAAAAATGGATAATATTTATTAGCCAAATATCATTTTTGACCAGAATACATAATTGTAAATTATAATAATGAAGTATTTATAGAAATACTAATTTAACTCATAGATTTAAGAAAAATTGAAGAAGATATTGGATATAATAATTGTTTTTTAGTGATGAATGAAGAGACTAGCCAAATATATTTGAATTAGCCCTGGGAGATTATTTCATGGTCAATATATATGAAAACGTATATTAAAAATAGGGATTTCATTGAAATAAAAATAAATATTGGAATTTTTTTGAATCAATTCAAGATCAATGTAAAGGGATAATTCATATATCATTGAAATTTATGTTTATGATAAATTTTAATTGGTGGAATGGATAAATAAAAATTATATATTTTTTCCATTCTATGGGAGAAAGAGTTATATTATTTGATGTAAGCATGAAATAAACATTAATAAATTGTTTTTTAAAATATGGTAATATTTAATATCCACATGTTTTAATTGTCCATTAATATAAAAATATTTATTTTATTAACAATATTCCTTCAAGGCTACAATAAGAACTCATGTCATTGTTTTAAATAGTTGAAAAAAACATGAATAGGCTTTATTATTAATATTCTTGGGTTGATTAAAAAATAGTTTTAAGTATTGAGATTATCCAATGTGTAATGGTGTTGGTGTATTTCAATTACATATAATTTTGGGAATAAAATGAAGTGATATGAAAGTAACTTTTCAAATTTAGGATGAGAGATTTATAAATAGTAACAAATTGGAAATTAAGGATTGTCCATTTTCTATAAGTGATAAGTGGATGTAATCAAACATGTATTTCTCCATAAAATTATTCAAAAAGTTTTTTATGATAGTTTTTAATGTTGAATTCCAGAGAGATGACAAATACGGTTTCCACTTGAATGAAATTATCAAAGGATAAAGAAGGAAAAATATTTATTATCATGTAATATTGGTAGATCATTTGAATCTTACTGTACATAATAAATAAATTTCCTGATATCATATTTTTCACTTATGTAGTGTTATATAATCAATGTAATAAAAAATAGATATAAAAGATTTTAGGGAATACAATAAAATAATATGTCAATGGTATCAAGGTTTATGGATTTAATTATAGTGTGATATAAAAATTATAGTTATTGTCATATAATAATGTAAATTTATCAAGTTAAATACATGATAGAAAGTCAAAATTATGTGGTTCATTCAATCGCGGATGATTTATTTTTCATTACCTTATAAAATTTATTATATTTCTCTGATCACTACAGATAATTAATATATCATGTCTACTCAATATTGAACTCAATTATTATAGATAATGTAGTATCTTAATGACATGGGAGTTGATGTGATTTCTTTGATCAGAATCTATTTTAGTAATTCTAATATCATAACTCATTGAAAAAATCATATCAATCACTCTAGGAGAAATCACATTGATGTAAATATCATTTTATAAAAGATAATTTAGAACATGGGTTTCTATTATTGGAGTAATTTCTAACCAACATAATATTTTCGACATTTTTATGAATTTCCTATCCAATAAAATTTTCAAGGGCACTTGTTGGATCATAGATTCCAAAATAATCCTCATGTGTTAAATATTTGGATATAGTAATCCCACAACGCATGGTGTGTTTTTTTATTTCAATTATGCATTGATCTATTTTGTTTTATCTATTTCAGTATGAAAAGTGTGATCATTGGGTTATTTTAAAAATGGGGAGAAAAATGATTTATAATGTCTGAATATTTTTTTACATTAGAAAATTTATGTAATTCTGAATCAATGAAAGAAAATAAATTTGGGGAAGAATATTAAACCATATGGTTCAAATGCTTTTAATTCTAGAAATATAAAATAAAAAAGGATTGACCAGGTTTATGATTAATGAATTTAACCAGGTATGGTAGAAAAATCGGATATTTTTGTTTATGAAATCGGAAATGACCACCAGAAAAAATTGTTACCATCACATGAATATATGAACAGTTATAATTAAGAAAGAATCAAAAACTAATATCTATAATAAATAGATTCATTGATGTATTTTTTTACATTTGTTTATTTCACTAATCTCGTAACATTTATTCATAGATTACATTTTGAGCAATTCATTGACCAGTATATGGAGTCACAGAATAAAAAATCTAGTTGAAAAAAGAATATTCGGTTTTTTTTTGAACGTATGTTTCAATAAATGTTATAAGTATTTTCAACAAAATAATCATGGGATATTTTTGGGCAACTGACCCTCTGGATGATGTTTTAGTATATTTAGGTTATTATGATTTTTTAAAAAATTTGTTTCCTTAGTTCATAAATTTTTCATGAAGATGGGTTTGAAATGGTGTAAATTGTTTCCAATGTTATTCACAAATTTTATAAGAAAATATAGGAAATATTTTTAATGAGTTCACAACTAAATATCATAAGGATGAGTACATGGATCGTAAATGGTAGTTCGTGGATCTAGGATGGAATATTGGGACTAATAGAAAATAAAATCAAATATGTATAATAGAAATTGATTCCATAAAGTATTGAATGAAGTATATAGATGTAAAGAAGATATTGACTGAAATAATATTTTTCATTACATGGTATGAAGGTGGAAAATATCTAAGGGTTGTGAAGTTGTTATAAGTACCATGAGTTTGAGTAGATGGTACACAAACAAATAAAATTAATGTCACGTAATTTTTCATTTAATGTCATGGAAGTAAATTTAATTTTATTAATATTAAATTTATTATTTTTTATTTAAAAGGATCCCTAATCAATTCATTTAATAATTGTGAATTCCTATAAAATTTCTTCATCACATGAGAACTTTATATATCATTGAATGTTGTCTAATGAGTGAAAACTGGAATGGTAGTGTTTTCATAAGAGTGTTTATCAATGTTTTTCTATCAAGGGAGATATTGTGGAAGAATGTTTTTATGGGTTATAAGTAAAGAATAACTATGTAGGTCAGTTAATAAATTATGGGCCATATCGGATTAGTTTTCATAGCTTATCATTAAGGTTTCATTTTAGGGTGAACTTAGTTTTGATCATGGTTAATGTATTCCATGAATTCAGCTACATGTTGAATAGAAAACTATGATGTCATGAACCTAGTAAAGTGAAAGTCATCACTTAAATGAAATTAATTATTAATACTACAACCATCAATATATCAAAAAATTCATATCTCATTCATATCATTGGAAGAATATTTTGGTTGAGTAGTGTGTTCACATTAGAAGAGATATATGTATGATTTTTAAATTTTGATTGGTTGTATACTAGGATGAATAGTGAGTCCTCTCCAAATAATTTAATAGAAGTTCACTATAGTGGTCGAAGGTACTTTGGGATATCACCTTTGTATTTTCATTGTACAAGACTTGTTAAGGGGAAGTAATAAAAAATCTTCTACCTTATATATTCCTTAAATTATATTTATATTTATATGTGAAGTAGGATAGAAGTTGTTTTTGTTTAATGATAGAGAAAATTTGATAAGGTGAATTTATTTAATTCAACAATCAGTTATTCACCCCTAACTCATGTTTTTTAACCTAGTATGGATAATAAACAAAATTTCAAGAGTACATAATGAAGTTATAAAACAACCACATCACCAAGGACATAGTCACTCCCATTCCCTATCAATGTATATCTAGATTCTCACTTCTCCTCTATATCGACATAACCATAGAACCACATCACATCTGTATTTTCATTATCATCATCACTACATCACACAAAATCACATTCTAACAAAATTATTTACCCATTCCATATCACTAAATCAAAATCACATACTACATAATTATAATAATAGGTTAATATTAGTGTAAAGACAATCAGTCTCACACAAAATAACATTATATCATTATAACTTAGGATATGTCTGGATGATAGAGCATTGAAATGGCAGTGTAACCCATCTCATGTATAGAATATTGAATCATGGATTTGTATATCAAGAGGAAAATTACCTTTTAAATCTCTAGGTGTCTTTATCTATATTAGAAGAATTTATATTTTTTATTTTAATGGGTCTGTAAAAATATCTCTACCCACATAATGAACTGGAATTCCATTTTCCAATTATTTTGTGAAAGGATTATACTTGTTAATAGCGTGTTTACATCAATTTAAATTCATAATAATTGTATTATAAAATTTATGTAATCATTTTATCTAAAACAAATATGTGTGTGATGAATCATTTTATCTAGAATCCTCATTAGAATGATAGATGTCACTGGGAAAGGTGGGGGAGTCTTTCATGACCTAGTGTGGTGGTGTTTTAATGTTAGAACATTTTATATTATCATAAAATAAATTGAATAAAATAATTAGTGACTTGTTTTGTTTAGAAACTAATTACAAGATGATTTTTTAAAAGAAAATTATAGTTACTAGAATCACCTATCCTTGAAGTGTGAAATTTTAAATCACTCCTATCTGAGGTATTTTACAAAAAAAACCCTCTTTATTCTTTAATATAATTATCTATGGATTTGGGGATAAGGTGACATTGTATTTTTGACTGATATTTGTTCTTTCATTTATCTATTATTTCTAGGTGGCCTAGGACATGATATTTCTTTTAAGATGCATCTATAATATATAGATCTCAAAAATATGATACATTATCAATATTTTAAAATACTATACAGGGATATCCTATTTTTTGAAGAAAAATATAGGAATGTTTTTACTACGTCACATTCAGCTAACATCAATACCCTTGAATTTAGAAGGATCATTTTCCCTAGTCTAAAGGAAAAAATCATGGCCAAGAGGAATACATGATGGAACAATTAGATCTAGTTAATTTCATTATTATTGTCCATATTCAATATTTCAATTCCCATAAAATATGAGGTATAGAGAAAAATAATTATAATATATTAAAAATATTTCTCCTATACAAATGATAATGTGGACGTGAAAAAACATATGTTTCATGTGTGTGAATTTTCTTAGTTTATCTATATTTTTCATAGGTCTTATATGTATTAATTTTTCAATTTTTATTACCTCAAACATTTTCTAATATTGTAGGTTTTTGTCTCTAATAAGAGTTCAAGTGAATCTCAACCTCATAATGTTTTTCTCCACAATTTTATAGTATACTTTGGCAAACCATGATTTTTTATATGAACAATTTATGTAAAAACACATTTATAGATCTATTGGTGATGATCATGTCATTATCTACATCAAATTAAATGTTGTTTAATGATACTAATTTTTCTTCATCATTCGGAATACTGATTCGTTATAAAATTATGGAATCATCTATTTGATAATGATGATAATTAGGTTAGAAGGTTATTGAGAAGGATCTTGTTTTTTTATTGAATCATAATGTGGATGGATCATGCAATTAGGGAAAAATTAGAGGAGATGGAAAACACTGCATTATGATTTCTTATTGGACTTTTCATTTAAATATTTTTATGAGAATAAAAATTTTCTGTTGGTGGAATCCATGGAGCTTCACTATGGTCAAACACTTATACACTATAATTTATGCATTTCAAAAGAAAAAATTGAATTCTTCTTGGTGTTGAATTAATTTTTAGGTCATTAACCAACAAACCAGTTTATGAAATATTACATCAGAACCTCTCACTAAATAATTGGACAAAATTTCATGATTTTGCATTTATAGTGTGAAGGAAATATGAAATCTCATAGTCTAAAAACCTTATGCAACCCAATTTTCATCTTAATTGTTTTATAGAATTTGATCTATTCCACATTAATGTATATAATTCATTATGTAGATTCCTAAGAACTGTCTTATTTCATCCCGCCTTAAAACATTTCATTAGTGTACAATAACACTTCTAAAAACATGAAAATTATTTATCTTCTATTACATTGTTATTTTGGAGGATATCATTAAAAATAAAAAAAAATTATTCAATAAATTAACACATAATTGGTGGTGTTTTGTAGAAAATATAAATAGATAATACAATTTTAATATAAATAATATATAATACTAACAAAATGAATGTTCTTTTCATTTATTAAAACAACATGTCACAGTCTGGACAAACTAACCACTTCACACTAGAAATTGCTTCTCCAACTAAACCACATCATAAATAAAACACTCTACCAACCAAATAATAATATTATAACATAAATGAATGAAATTATCCTATCATTTAAAATTTTAATAATTTATTATTTCAATCCACATCAAATTAATTATATCATATTAACCCATTAAATCATTTATTAAATATCTTTTTCATTATTTTATTTTAGTATCCAACTATATTTTATTCTAAAATGTATATAAAATACAAAAAATATTCCCATAATATCATTGAAAAATACAAAAAACATCCAAAAACAACCCTTAAAATGGTAAATTGATAGTCACTCCATTTGTTAATTCATCCCACACCATATATTCCAAAGATAAATCGTAATTTAAATATTTCACCTACTATAGTTGTCACTATAGTATATAAAACACAATGTATCTGAAAAATTCCTAGTTACTCATTTTAAAAAAACACTACATGGAAATACACAACTAACTAGGATCAATCAAAATTTCATATACTATCAATCAAAAATTATTTTAGTTACAAGCTTCATTGAAAAAGCCCAATATGAATCCTTACTCTACATTTAATCAACACATCGAGCATAGATAATACTATTAATTAAAAATATAATGATATAATAAAATTATTATCATTACATGATTATTCAATTATTAATATAAAAATTCATTATGAAAAAATAAAGGATTATAAGAATATTATATAAACTAAGATGAATTTACAAATAAAAAACAATATAGAATCATGTAAAACAACATGTGAATCACCCATTCAACCTCAATTTTTTTTGGTTTATTGAATAATATTTATTACATTAATCCAAATTATATGACCAAATAATTTAATGGAATAATTTTTTCATAACTATAGTAAAATAATAAAATAAAATTACAGAATCCATAATTTCAATTGTTGAATTAAATAAATTTAGCACAAGAATAAAGAGTAAGAGATATATCAATGAAAACCCGGAATGACCCCTTCAAAACAAAAAACTGGTATAATATTATCATTAAATAAAACAAAATATCAACATAGGAAATGAAATATATATTAATATACCTATAAAATAATAATTTTTGAATAATAGGGATAGAAATACACCTTAGATCATAAGATATCGATCATGCCTAGTCATGGATAAATGTAACACTGAAGGATTTCAACAGATAAATCATGATTAATTATAAGATAAATATGATTTTTTGGTCTTTTTATAAATAAATGATAATTCAAACAGAATATAGAATATAGAGTTTCATAGGACTGCATCCTTCATTAGACTGGAAAAGTGGACCATTCTAGAATTTAAAACATGATCTCTCCCAACTAAATGGGATTAAACTACATAGATACACTGAATTTGAATAGGTTTATGGAACAACTATGTACTTCCAAATAGATTATTCAAATATCTATATCTCAATACATAAAACACAGCCTCATCTATAAAACATGATAGCTCATATACAAAAAACATGTGAAAGATATTATAACAATAGTTACACACATCCCTATAAAATAGAACTGTCAAATATCACATCCATGATCTCTATGGTAAAAATTGTGTTATCATGTAGAAAAGAATCCTGCAAAAGATGACCTAGAACATTTTAATTCACAAATTATCACCCACATTAAGATCAAATCCCCCAACGTGGGATTAAAATACTAAAGAAACTAATGAAAAAAACCCATGTTGTAACATTATCCCTTTTTCAACAATAAAGGTGATCACGAAACACATTGAGATCATTCACCAAAAAATCCTCCATCCCACCATATCACAATAAAGCAAACCCCCTTCATTGTGAACTAATTTTTTTAGTTAAAATTCCATTGTATATTTCTATCATTCTTCCTAGAAGCACCTATAACCACAGTTGAAATCACCCCAAACTCCAAAACATTACAATTTCAATACATAATAATGTATGTCCCATTAAGTAAATATAAATATTCAACAGTTTTTTTTATTTATTTGATCCTAAAATAAAATTTGAAAAAAAATTATTTAAAAAAATATATAAACAAAACATTTCAATTTCTATTTAAATATGTTTTTCTAAAACCATACAATGGTTTAATTCATCATTAAATGGTGTTCTAATTCACTAAAAAAATATGAGGAGTCAACTTATTTTAATTTTCCCAGTTCATTTAAAAAAAATTCAAGAGATTCTTCAATTAAATATATTCAAAACCATGTAATATTTTAATATTTTAAAGCAATCTATCATCACAAAAAATTCAAATAACCATTTTACTATATTTTGTTTTACAACCCTAAGAATCTTGAATCTACTATAAAACACATCCTTAAAAAACCCATAGAGACTTATAATTTAGCAATAAAATACATAATAAGAAAATATTGTGACATGGATGTATTTAATAAAATATTTTATCACTATTAATTCAAATATTGAAACCCCATGTCTTCCTTCTCTATCATTCATAAAATTCACAATATAAATGTATAAAAATTTGGGATCTCTATGTTTCATACCTATGAAGTTATTTTCAACCATTATGAAACAAAAAACATAATAAAAATAAGACAATATCCCAAATATATTCCATATTATATACCACATAAATTTATTCCTTCCCAAATAAGGCCCATTATATCCCATAAATTATATGTTTTGACTATAAAAATAATTTATTTTATAAGAAACAATGTTATAAATAGATTATGATATTTAAATTTCCTTTACAAATAAATATATTATGTACTTTTATCCCATCCCTCATGACTCAATAAATCACATATCATTTGAATAATTTATTTATGGATGAAATCCTCTAAATTATCCTATGTATCTATTTCAAACTCAATAAATATCACATATTCCATAAAATTTTTCTTACTGTAACCAATAACATGTGATACATTATCATGATACCTTAAAAAATTTTATACATTGAAGATATTTTTCAGAAGCTCTAATATATGTAGAGTTTAGAACTAATATTCAACATTACTCATGAACTTAAATACTTTTAAGGGACATACATGACATGTAAAAATAATAATACCATAAAAATATTCATTTTTTCTTGATAATTAATACATTAACAAAACATGATCACTAATATAAATATATAGTAGTTAAATTATCTAATTAGCATAATATTTTTAAAGAACTTTTATTTTCTCCATCCACTATCACATAATGTTTACCATATTTATCTTATAATTTATAAATACTATACCATAAATAATTTTTTCAAAAAGAAATCCAATATAATAATGATCTATAAATACTCTTACAATAAAAAATAAATAGTTTCATTCCAATAAATTAATGATTGTTATTATCATAAAAAATTTAACTAATGCATTATTATTTAACCATAGTCTAAAAAAGTTTTAAAAATACTTCAATCTAAATTACTATGTTTCAATTCAATTTTAAATATCAGTTTTAGTTAGAATACATTTTAAATTCCATACTACTTACACAATTTGTGGTTTATTCTATTATATATCTTTGATGTAAATTAATAATCATAGTCCAAAATAATATCCCACAAATCTAGATAATGTATTAAAATTTTGCCTATATATGTTTTCACTAATAAATATATCGTCATCGACTATATAACGGTAACATATTATTTAAAATGAGATTTTATTCTATTATGTCACATCTTTACTCGACTAAGACTCCTCTCGATTTGAAAACATGATAAATTTTAACCCTTGAATCCCACCTATAATAGGTCATGACATGATGACTAGAAAAATGGGTATGAAATCTAAAATATGGGATTTATTACCCATATTTATGAAGAAATAAATCATATCCACTTTAAAAAATAAATCAAATTCAACATAAATAATTAGCACTTGCATTGATCATGTTAACATATAAAAATAAAACATCCCACAATCTATGAAATGAAATAAAAAAAGACTCAACCAAATGTGAAAAATATAATCTCATGCCAATACTAGAGTTGGTTTGAACCACCCTCAATATGATCTTTCATGTCTGAAACACAATAGATTTTAGTTTGATGAGAATTCCAAATGATATAATTCATTCCCCCCTATTGCCTATTTTTATAAGTTGAAGATGAAATTTAAATCACTAATGAATTACATATATATTAATTATGTATATTAAATAAAACAATCAATACATGAAAACCCAAGGAATATTTCCTCTTCCAAACCATCAATATTATTATAACCATAAAATAATTTCCTTTCAAACTTGAAAATTACATCTAAATCTTTGAATGCTTAATGAAATTACATATATAATTACAAAACCTGTCTTTATTTTCAACATGTAACCTAAAACTATAACATGATAAACAATAGAGTGATTCTGTTACTACAATAAAAATTATACATGTAGTGAGAATACCCCACACCTATACTAGAAAATAATCAAGGAGTACAAAATCACTTGAATATACATATATAGTATTTTCAATAAAAAAACACATTCATAATTCATTTAAAAAATATAAACATCATATAAATGTGATAAAGTATCACAATAAAATATCAAAAGTAATATATTATTATAATATTTAACACAATATTAAAAACAACCAACAAATTCACATACCCTAACAAACACATTACCCTTAGAAATATAATATAATAATCCACATTTAAAAGACATCCGATAATTTTAACTGTAGTATCTAAAAGTATTATTACCATAATTATAACATCGTTTATTGTACCCCATGAATAATTATCATGTTTAAAAGTATTTTTTTAAAATACTAAAACATACTATTCAATACCAGACCACATAATGAATCATAACAGGATGTTCACATAATAATTTCCCCATTAAAGCCTTCCTCCTTTCTACCTTCTCACTCTATTCGTATATATTTGTAAAAACATACACCTAAATTTCCATAATGGAAATAAATCAACTAATTTCAAAATATCATTTTCATTCATATTCCACTTCCTCATGTATACCATCAATTCAGTTTATCTACTATTTTATTCATGTTATTCATAAAAATTATATATCACCTGAGTATCTAAAAAATGTGGATTCACTAATTAATTCATATAAAATGTTAATGTAAAATTATTTACCACATAAATATCCAATTAATATGATGGTCATTATATAACCTCGTTATTGAGTTCTCAATTACTTTTTAATAAAAAAAATCACATCATAGAAAATTCAAATATCTCATTCTTTTCATAATGGATAATATAAATATGATTTTGAAAATCCATTTCATAAATTAAACTTGAGATGAACTCATTATAAATCAAATATTTCATTCAATTACTCCCAAGAAGAAATAAATCAACTAATTTCAAATAACTCCACCGATATCCAAACAATAACAAATAAATCGTTCTGAATTTCCAAGATTGGTTTTGAGATAAAAAAAATGTTTTCATTAATAGTTTATCAATTTATTATATTTTTTCTAAAATATTAAATAATTGTTACCCTAATCACAATAGAATTTTTATGTCACTGTTGGATTTAAAAAACAATACATAAAATCGACCAAACTCAAAAAAATACCTTCTTTTTTATAATTGCATTTTTTTTGCGAAAACAATGATATTATTTAATAACCCTAGTCGTGGTTTTTTTGTTCATCAAACAATGATAAGGAATCATGGGTATTTTATTATATTATTTAATTTTAATTAATTAATCTCGAATGTACATTATAAAATATATTCAAATCAAGGGTTTAATTTAATCTTATGATGTAAAGTAGAATCACAAAAATATATCATTATAAATCCAAAAGAAAATTTCCAAATAATATCATTTTTTAGACTATGATGTGGTTTTACAAATTATGGATAAAAATATCTACCACAACACACTTCATTAAAAAAATGAGCCACACCACATATTCATTTAATATGAATCAAAATATTGAAAAATGAAAATTCTTTATTTTTTCTAATAATATATTTTACTACATTCAAATCATAAGATCAATAAATATTATTTAACCATTTCTAATGACCTTAAAAATTGATAAATAAATATATAAAATTTACATATCTCTACAATTAATTTCCATCATACATTTTAATATATATTAATTTTTATATGCATAAGATTACCTATGATATACCATAATAAGAAATTTTTTTATATATTTTCATGACATATCTTCTGATGTGCATATTTTATATAATATACAGGAGTATACTCATATAAATCTAATCATATACTCACAATCCATAATGTTATATAATTATAAACACTATATATTAAATCAACATCTCAAATTATGTTGGATTCATCATTCCAGTCCTAGGTAAATATGTAAAATACTCTAATTAATAACATTATTCCTTTAGAATATCACTATAGTACATTTTCATTAACAATAACCATTAAATTTAGTATCTCGTGTGTTCAATAATTAGATACTTTTCATTGAATTAATTATAATAATTTTTGAACGAATTTTTCATTAGATCATTTATATACTACTATATATAAATAAAAATGGGCTATAAAACACTCCTTGTAAAGGATTTTCATATGAAATAATATTTTATAAGTATGTGTTTTATTATATGGGGAACCAGTGTTCCTTGGCTTGAAAAATCTCAATATAACATCAATATTGTTCCCTATTCACCCAATATAATATAATAAAACCAAATTTTAATGATAATGTTCTTATTTTGAGTATGTTACTTCACAAAATTTCATGTGGTGATATAATCATCCTCAATTGTGGAATCATTCATGAAGGTTTTTTTTAAATTATTCTGACTAATATATTCATGGATTAGTTAAAAGACAAATCCAGATTGATTTATTTAATTATATTTTATTATTTAGAAGATATCATTAGTGTGACACATTATATTTTTCTCTTACTAAACTATAGTGACAAAGAAAAAATAATAATTATTTATTAAATTGTATGTATGCTCTACAATTAAATATAATGACACTTATAAATATTTAATTAGTTTATAGTTGTTATAATAAAATCAGAATAGAATGTGGTCCAAGTCCCCATCATGTTAGGTTAGAAACATTTTATAATAAAATAATATTAAATCCATTCAATTAATTATCTCTCAGAAATTATATTTATAAATTTATCCTCTATTATACTCACATCACATTAAACTAGCTTTTCATAGAGTTATTCAAGCCAAAGACTTTCATCAAAATACCAATGTATGATATCTAACACAAACATATCAACCAATTTAATAAATTTATATCTATATACAATATGTATCCTACTTTAAATATGTCTTTAATTTAGAGTAATTTTACCACTAATGCCTTTACATAATTTAAATTTGAGATTGTATAGCACTATCACTGAAAAGCTAGTATACACAAAAGTCATATTAAATCATAATGAGTAAAACCTCCTAAATTTTATCATAAATTTATATGTACCACCTTAAATATTATTTTATTATATAATAATTAAACTATTATAGAGTTCATATAATTATCATTACATTTAGAACCTCAAAACTATATGGTGGTATCACATATATATATATATACTCAACTAAATTCACCTTTTGGGAGAAATTTGAAAATATATTTCATATAATTCATAATCATAATGGGATGTTTTTGAATGAAATATGAAAATGTGATTTATTATTAAAAAATGAAATGTTTTATTTACATTAAATATCTTGAATTTTTATAATTTCCATCAATAAAACTTTACAGGTAAACTCTTCACCATACATGATAGTTTTGTTAATGAAATCCTTATTTCCAATGATTTTTTATATCCCTTCAGCTGCATCCACTAAGATCTAAACATGGGATCTTTACATGGGTTAAACATCATGTCATTTTTCATATAACTAATTCATTGAATTATAACTCGTGATATCCTCTAAATAGGTGGTCAGTACATACTCTATGAACATTTTTTATAGGTAGTTTTATATATGAAATTAATATAGTTTAGGTCCATAATTAATCGTAGAAATCCTTTAATCTTATTCTACACCTTCAGTGGGTTTATTTTTCACATAATATTGTGGAACAAAGTCACTTTTCCTCTCATGAACCGTTCATTTGTTTATTTATAATGACTTAAAACTCTAAAATGTTTATTTAATTTCTCCTCATGTGATATAATCCTTCTCAAAGGAAATGATTTTATGACCAACCTAAAAATATTTTCTTATAATATTATTGAAATAGTAAACCCTAGTTTCTTTTATATAACTAAAAATATATCATATTTTTATCTTATAATTATTTTATCTAAAAATTAAATAAGAATTATTAATAATCTAAAATTCCCATATAAATAAAATTGGGATACCTTTCTGTCAATATTTATTATGGTGACATTGTAACTATATTATCTCCAATGTCATCATATAAGAATATAATTATTCATATATAATATATAAATGATAAAAATGAATGGTTAATCTAATTCTTCATTACTCAATCCATATCTTACAATGTATAATTCCTTATCTCAAACAAGTCATTCTATATTGGTCATCTAAGAGGAAGGATTTGTGAGACTATTCCAAAATATATCATATGATATATAAATTGAAGTACTAAATATTCTCTACTATAATCTAATTATATAATATTAATAATATTTCATGTTATATTTATTACATAATGTGTAAAAAATTAAATAATTTAAAATAATACAAATTTTGATCTCACATGAAAAAAATGAGATATAAAATGGACATTTGTAATGGTTATGAAGTAAATATACCAACTATATGATTTTTACTCATTATTCCACATAAAACCCTATATATTAATACATATTTTACATTTAAAACTCATTATTTTAGTTAAATTATATTTCCAGAATTTTTTATGATATATAAATAAAAAATTGTTAACTACTTATAATTGAATGATTACAAAAATTCATTTTTTGAGGTATTTGAATGGGTATCAAATATATATTACCATGGTAAAAACTCAGAATAAATATTTTTGTTTAATAAACTATCTACAATTGTTTTCTTGAATGTTATATATTATATAAGCCATTAAAATAAGATATAAACTATTCATGATAATATAAATATCATCAATAATTTCATTCTTGTATATATAAAAACTTTTGTAATAATTCTTCAATGAATGTCTAATATTTGAAAAAATATATATAAAATAAATCTTATATTTAAATAATTATGATAGTGAGAGATTTATAATTAATGAATTAATCAAATAGAATGATTTAGATCCAAATTGACCATCTCAATTGAAAAAATCCTAATATCATTTTCAACCCACATATCTAAATCACCTTTAATAAATTATTTTAAATTCATCTGTATTTGTATATAGAGAAAAAAATATGATACACACTCAGTATTGACACCCATTAGTACATAAAAATGAAAATTATCTTTAATAAAATTATTTCATTACTCTAAAAAACATTTCACATCCCAAAAAATGAATTTTTATATAACTATATATTAAAATATTATTTTAAAATTCTTTAAATCATAATAATATATTCATTATGCATGAAAAATATTCATGAAGAAAAATATATAAAGTGATTATATGTTTTTATTATGGCAATAAATATTTCTATTTATTCTACTCCCATAATAAATAAAACAAAATACATCAACATAATTAGTGTTCAAAAATTTATATTTTACAAAATATTTGGATTCTTTTTCATTTATGAAAACTTTTGGCTATATTTTTATACATTCATTTCGATCATATCCCATAAAACTAATTTTATTTAGGTGGAAACACCTAACATAATTCATTATAAAAATTATCAAAACTAATTTAATATATGATCTAAATCTCAATAAGATTATCCCACAATGTGTAGCCTAAAGAATTTATATTCTTTTCAGGAAACACAACCCAAAAGGGAAATGACATGATAATTTATTATATAATTTTTAAAAAATAAAATATAAGTGTTTTGTAGCATAATTCTAATGCAACCCCAATTCTATTTCAGTCATGATATCATAAACCCTTATAATATAACCACTAAGTATTCATTACTTAATAGTAATAACAAAATAATAAAATAAATTTAATAATGGTTTTAAATAAATAAAATTTATTGAAAAATTCATAATAATTAAATAAACATTTTTTTTGTAAAATAATTCTATTATGTGAATTGTGTTTACATTAAAATAGAATTAATTATATTTTATGTACACAGATATCATTATTAATTTATTAAATTTTAATAAATTTATATTAATGAAATAAATATAATTTTAAAAATTTTCAGTTCAATATCATCAATAGTGAATTTATAAGATTGTCTAAAAAGAATTATTTTTTAGTAAATAATTAATAAATACATATTTTGAAAAAAAAAATAATTCATTACATTCCAACTGAAATTCTAAGTATTATCTAAATTTGACAAAAAATAGTCATAATTTTTCATTAATTGGAAATAATATTATTATATACATCATACTCTATATTATATTTTATTTTGATATATGTTTTTTAGGCATAAGAAACATATTCCTAAAAATGGTTTTTCACTGTACAATGTGTTTTTATTTTAATAAAAAAAATTATTATTTAATTATTAATGGTTTAATGAATATTATAAATTTGATATTAAATAATTTTTTATTAAATTCATTTCATAGATTTTAATATGAACACAATTTAGTAAAATTCATTTTATCCTTAATAATTCAAATTTTTTCAAATTACAATTCATTGTGGTTTTCATGAAAATTTAAAATTAAATTCTTCCACATGTAGATATTATTATGGTAAAATAGATTAAATATTTATAATAATCAAAATTACTATAATATAATAGAATCAACATATTTTTTATATTTTGAGTAGTAAGAAACTGTAATATTTTGTTACCACAGTTTATCTTAAAACTAGTTTACTGAGGGTTAACTCTAGGGACCAGTGTTTTCAATATTTTGAAATTTGTTCTAAAATTTAAATTTGTTATCTCGAGTATTAAATAAGGGTAAAATGGTCATTTTTACCAAACAGATGGTCCTAGAGAGCTTTTTTGACCACTCTATTATTCCCATAGTAGTGTTTTTACCCTAGGAGATGATTTTGACTGAGTTCTGAGTAATTGGATTTTTGATAAAATATTTAAAATTTAAATAATTAAATATTAATTTATTCGGGCAGTTTCAAGTGGATGTATATTTGTAACAGAGTGTCATATTTATATTCTTACTCCATGGTTGAGTCTACAATGGGGGGTTTCACTATGCAGGGTATAAAATCATGTCAGGTTCTGCGACTCAGGTTGGAAGTCAAAATGGGAAATAATTGAAATAATTAAAATAATTATAACATCCCCCCACCCCCACCACCATTTGGGGTTCCCACACATGTAATGATATAGGAGGTACTTCTACCTCTTTTATGATGGTTGGATATAAGTGAAAGGGAGAAGAGATACGACTGGAATTCTTCCTTGGTGTATATCATGATCGGATCATGGTGAAGCTGCTTCTGTGAGCGGATTTGAACCCAAATTAATAGTATTTATTCTACATGGTTGGATGGTTTTTTATTTTTATTCACTGATCCCCATATATTATTTTTTTCTATTAAATTTCCTTATAATCGTTTCTAAATACCCCATGGGGTTGAACTTTTCATATTTTTGGGAAAATAAGGGTTTTGGGGTAGAGGGTTTTCCCATAAAAAACCCATTAACATGGTGAGTGGTTTTATTACCAATATTCATGTGTTCTTTCTATATGGTTAAAAATGAATTTTTATAAGTATTCTACCTTTACTAAAAATACATATTTTGAAGTAGTACAAGTCCGTGTGTCTGTCCATGTGAAAAAGTACATGAAAAAATGGTTGTTAGAAGGTACACACCATGTAAATAGGGTACATGCAGGGTAGTTGTACATAGGAAGACCCCATGATTCTCTTTCATGGTAAAAGTTCATAAAAAATAGTAGATATGAGAGTACATTATGTGTACCTGAATGTACACACCATATAACTTTTCCATCTTGGAGTTTTTCAGTGTTTTGTGACATAGAAGTCACCATTGGGCTTGTGAGTAGTCAATTCTATGTTCATTTCCATGTAGATATCATCATTAGATTCTTTTTACATATAAAAGTAAAATAATTTTTTTTAAAATAATTTAGTTCTGTTGTATGATTTCCTTTAGTATTGGATTCTGAATCCTTTAGTGAGTTGGGTTTTGAGCATGGAGACTACGGTGAGGGTGGTGATCCTAGTGATTGATATAGCTTTAGTGTGACATAATATATTTTATGAGGCTCCTTAGATAGATTCAGTATGTCGGAATAGATTAGTGTATCTTGGATGTAATTAGTTTTTCCCTTTATATCGAGACCTCTTACACAAGTTCAAAGTAGTTGAGTCTTAGGTCCTATAATTCTGGATTATGGTGGATGTATCTTTTGGGGTTGGGATGATAGTATAGGATTATGGTTATGGGTGAATGATATTGTGGTGAAGAGTTGAGACTAAGGTAATCATGATGATTTCTATGGTGGCATGGTTTATGGTTAACTGATCCATTCATTTCATGGTTGGCGGTTTAGAATACCAACTTGGTATGTTAGTGATTTTAGATGCCTCAGTGGCATGATGTTGATTGAGGATACATGGAGGCCATTGAAGGACACTTGAAGATGATTCTTTTGATATGTCTTGGCACATGAGTTTGGCATTTACTAGGTTTTGGGGAGGATTATTTTTTATTGTGTTTTGTTATTGAGGATCCAAGGAGGATTTCTATTTTTTATGTGTGGATTTAGTCGTCCAAGTGTATGTCCATCTAATAGAAAGAAATTGATCAGGTGAGTATTCTTTAGTATCAAGTTTATAATTGTTTCCTTGACACTTGGGATGATTAATGAACTATTGGGATGAGGTGTTACTAACAGAGATGGATTTATAGAAATCTCCTATTATTTTTCAATGGTTGAGGTTGATCCTTGGATTGTGCCAACTTGGTGGGGTTGATATGGTTAGGTTTCCATGTTTTAGAAATCAGCTAACAAGTACAGTCTTTGATATCTATGATAGCTATAAAAATTATCAATGGGTATTGATTCAGATATACATTATTGAGAATGTCGGACATAGGATCATTATAGGTATCGATAGCTATTTAATGGTTTTTGTGATGAACCAAGGTTCCATGTACACTATTTTATACTATTAAGTAAAGTGGATATGAAGCCACATTTATTTCATTTGGTGTTGGACTAATGATTCTAGAACAAAATGTATGCTATTTATATGATGTTAGACTGAGGCTCTAAACACTAACACTATACATCTTGTTTATAGTACCATACTGATTATTTGGGTTATGATGGCATTCCATGTGAAATTATGATATTATACTGATGCTCCACATCTATTATTTAATTATTGGACTGATTCTCTTATAGATAATGGTATACCAGTTTGAATTGAAGTTGTAATGATGCTCAAAATCCATCTCTTATAATATTTAATAATGCTTGAAGCACAGTTCTTTATCAAATCATTTTATCTCTATAAAGATTCTATATGAAGTGATAATGTATCGGCTGGAATGGATGGTGTAATGAAGCTCTGAATACATGATTAAGTTGTTTGAATAATGCTCCAGAAATGGTTGTTTTAATATATATGGTCAGGTTATTGATTGATGCTCGGTGCCCTATGGTTATGATACATCCAATAGATGTCTGAATGAAGGTTTGGGTGTGGTAATATGCTTGTGTGGAAATGGGGAAAAATTTCAATCTTACAAGTATGAAAAAATGTTTTGTTATAAGTATATAGTATGGGATGGATTAAATTTTGACCCCATATGATTAGACCAAAAAAATCAAGTTCCTCAGTTTATTAGGTTTGGTTGTGGCTGTCGTGGGTTTGGAAACCAGATGTTAGTCATGATACACGATCAATGATTTGGTCTTATAGACACTAGAACGTTGGATGTAGAATGCATGGATGATTGAGTATCAAACCGACGGATCGACTATTATATTATTTTTATTTGTTTTTTAGTAATGTATTGTTTATGATGGACATATTCCATGAGCATGCACTTATTGATATAGTTCATAGGTTGACTGTTAGGGGTGGCCTACTAAGAATTATTTATAACCCCATATATGTGAGCCTCAGTGTGTGTACAAAACTTATGAATTCTTTCTAGTTTATCATAGATGTATTATTGATAGGGAGGAATCCTTGGATTTCTCATATGATTATGATTCTTATGGGGAGTCAATTATTTAGGCTGGAGTATCTCGACATGGTACCGGAGATTAGATATGTGTTACATACCATAGTTGGTTGTGAGGCCTATTATAATTCATTTTAGTTTTTTTAGATGTGATCATATCAGTTGGAGATCATGGCTGTGTGAATTACATTGATATTCCAACCTTTACTACATTTTTTTATTAAAAAACATTTGAGTTTTGGTTTATTATTCTTCTACATTTCTTTGATGTTCATGATAGTAAGTTATTTACATATTTTTGGTCACTCAGATATACGGGTATCGTCACCTCACAGATCCACCATAGACTCCCATTGCTAGTCAGTATCTTGTAGCATAAATGGAGGCATTCTTCAGGTGTTATAGAGAGCTAGGTCAGATAACCGGTTTAGTACCTATCGGTATGGGAAATTAAAACATTTAATTAGAGTAATCACATATTTGTTATATAAATATTTGGGGTTTGGTAAAAAGGATATGTTTGAAATTTTTGGAATTTGTGACGGATATTGAGATAGTGCATGCCACACACATGTTCTGTTTGGAATTCTAGTTTACCAGGCACTGAGATAGATGTTCTGTATTTGCGATGTTACATTTGTATGTGTTTTTTTCTTGGATATATTCACCTGTTGTTTGGATTTGATTCTTTATGTTGGATTTCATGCTCTTATATCATAAGAGTCATATGAGTTGGTTTTGACTATTAAAATGCATAGTAAAGAGGCATATCCTGAATCATTATTGGATCATAGGATACACATTTCTTAGGCCATATAGTATGTGATTTTATATATTTTTTTTCGAATGGAATATTTTGTTAATCTATAGTGAGATGCTCTAGGGTGGGGATGCTAGTGTGGTTTTCTATTTAGGTTGTGTAGTGACCCTGGTGCGTGAATATGGTATAATTTTAGGAATGTAGACCCCTTGTAGATGGTATTTTTATGTTTTTAGTATATTCATGGTCTCCAAGGAGTGGTTCTTTGTGATGATTCTCTAATAGGATGTACACCATAATTTTGGGAAGTTGGTTAGTGTATGACAAAATTATAGTCTGATTCTCAAGATATTTGTGTTTTTCTAGTTCATGTTTTGAGATGGTACGATTGGATAATTTTTATTCCATACTACTTTTTTCCTAATGTGAATTTTTAAATACCTAGGTAGTTAATCCTTGTGGATTTACATAGGACATGATCACTATTTCTAGGTGGGAGAGCCTAGTGGCCTATCTGATGTGGCTCCAGAGTGAGGAGTTTTGGTAGTTTTACTTTTGATGGTGACCCAAGAGAGGGGTTGACTGATTAATGTGTGAAATTGGGCTTTTGAGGAATAAGTGGGAATTTTGGACTTCTATAAATGGTTCACAAAGGGTGTGGTTGTGTTTTAGGTTTAGGATTTTTAGATTCCTTTTGTTTTTGGGATTGTGCACTTGTGTGCTAGTGTTTCCTCCTTGATCTTGTTTTTGAGAGGGTAAGCTCATTTAGGTGTCCGAACCAGTAAGTAGTTTTCTAGGATTATTGAGATTCATGATATTTGTTTTGATTGGGAGCATATTAAGTGCTCGTGTCTTACAATTTTAGACTTCTATGTTGAGTTTTCTTGAGAGGTAACTCGCTGGAGTCAGAGAAATTTTTGCGGATGTGTTACAAAAGGATGTCCACTAGTTCAATGATAATGTATCATTGGAAATTCAAGCACTAGGGATGCATTGTAATGATTGTTTTGTAGATCAAATGTTATTTTAGTGTACATATAATGTTTTAGAGTTGGGTGGTCAGTCATGAGTGGGGTAAGAATAATTGTAATTGTAGTGAGAGTCTGGTAAAAATTGTGAGCCATGGCCTTGCGATAGAACTATGATGTTTTTGGATCGATGAGGTAGTCTTGGTTTATTTTGATTAAATCATTTTATACTCTTAGTATAGATATTATCAGGCCCAATATTTTGACATTATCCTTAATATATTAATAGGTAAGTGACAATATACCATGTTATATATATCTTTCCTTGGTTTGACAAGGATCCTCCAAGGTGTTTGTGCTCATGGATTGGTGTATGTAAAGCATTATAGTGAGGAAAAAACTATCATCTTTCTATGAGTGAATTTCGTATCTGCAATTAGATATTGATGAATACAATGGATATTTTTTGGATACTATGAATTTTAAATAATAGTTGTTTGTTTTTTTCTTTGGATAGAACAAGATAGTCATGTCTAGCTCCTCGGTATTGTTGTGATTAGGACATGGGCCACGGGAAAATATGTTTGGTTATGAGGAAATTATATAGATACTCCTATGATAGGTTGTACTGGATCTGCTATGGTGGTGTGATCCTAGTGTGGGTAGGGTCGAGGATGCAGTGAGGAACACATCATGCATGTTGGTTGACTATTGAGAATGTCTTTGATATGTGTATTCCAAGATGAGAAGCATCATGGATCATAATAGATAAATTTTCGTCAAGTTATATGGTGTTTATCACCATGAGTTATATTAATATAATTAAATGGGGATGTTTCGATGTATCAGAATAGACGGGTGCAGTTATGCCCTATCCTAGGGTGGATTTTAATGGCTAAAAGTTTTGTCTTGAACTTTGGTGGGTTGTATGCCCTTTCTTGGTTGTTATGTAGGGGAACTCCTTTGGAATCATCTAGTATTATTTAATGTGTTGATATAAATTTATCAAAATAGGATGTTGGGATTTTCGGTTGGAATTCCATCGATGATTCATGATAATATCATGGTTTTTGGTAGGAAAGTTGTAGAGATGTGAGTTTTTTGGATTTTGAAATTTCAGCATAAAATAAAATATTTTTTCTCAGGTACACAAGATGGGTAAAATTGTTATTTTTATCCTAGAATATGGCCTCATAAAATGTTTTTGACTACATTGTTGGTTTCATAATGGGTTTTTTACCCTAGGGCATGATTTTAGAAGAGTTCCATGATATTAGAGTTTTGGTCGATTATTTAATATTTAATTCGTTAAATATTATATTAGTCAGATAGTTTCTGGGGACCGCATATTCAAAATGGAGTGTCTAATTAAGATTACGACTCCATGTTTGAGTCTACAATGGGGGGTTTTTTTAGTTGAGGTTTAAAACCACAAGGGGTCCTTGTAGTCATGTAGGCTGTTAAAATGGGTAATTATTTAATTAACTAATTGATAAAATTTAATTAAATTAATTAAAACATTCACCTCCCCCACCCCATTTGGGGTTCCCACACATAGTTGGAAAGGGTAGTTCCTCCACCCTTTTACACAATGTCCATATCAACTAGAAAGTGGGATGCTATCCCACTAGACTTCATCCATGGCATATATTGGGACCAGATCGAGCTACATGAGATTTTGAGAGAATATTTGAAAACAAAAATGTTGTTCATTCCATCATGTAACTAATATATTTATTATCATTCCACTATCGAAATATATTAGTTATTTTATTTTTATTTCCCAATTATTGTTTCTAAAGACACGATTGTGGTCAATCTATGTTTATTTAAGGGAAAACTAAGGTTTCATGGGGTGGAGGGGTTTCTCGTTGAAAACCATGCCTACATATCTTGTGCTTCTAAGAAAAAATGCCATATATTCTTCCCATGTGGGGATTAAGGAATCTTTAGAAGTATATGTTGTGTATTAATACATGTTTATGTGTCTGCGTATGTGAAAAAGTAAACTCGAAGACGGTTCTTTGAAAGTACAGACCATGTACTTTGGGTACACATTATGTCATTGTACACTAGAAGATTGCAGTTTTCTATGGACATGTAAAAGTTCATGACCAAGTTGAGAGATGAGTTTACAATCCTTTTACATGAAATTACACACTATATACTTTATCCACCTTGGATGATTTGGGTGTTCTGTGACCATGTAGTCAATATTGGTTATGTGAGTAGTCCATTCAAATCGATTTTCTATATAATTCACAATGGTGGAAAACTTTTGTCAAATAGAGCTCAAGTAAATTGTTTTTTGGAACAATTTATTTAATAATCAGTATTTCCTTGTGTATTGGATTCAAACTCTATTTGTGGGTTGAGTTTTGAGCAAGGATAGTTGGGTGAGGGTTGTGATCCTAGAGTTTTATCATGGCTGAGTGTTCTATTGGGAGTTGTTTGAGGCTCCATGGATGGATCTCAGATAGTGAAATTGAGTATTATATCTTTATAGATCTTGGGTTTTCCCTATTTATAAGGACCTATTACTCAATGTTAATGTAGTTCAGGTTTAGGCCCTATATTTCATGATAAGGGTGGATGGATTATTTGGGGAAACATTGACACCATAGGATTGTGGTTTTGGATTAGTGTTGTTGTAGTGTTGAGTTGAGTTTTAGGGACTCATTATTATTCCCACGGTGTGAAGGTTTTTTGTATTTTATCCTTGTATATTATGTTTGGTAGTTTATAATTTATGTGTGACCTAGGATGGATTTCAGATTCCATGGTGGCATGTTGTTGATTAAAGATAAGATGGAGGCCATTGATCATAGCATGAGGATGTCTCTTAGGATTGGGCTTGGCCCATGAGTTTGGTGGTCATAAAGGTTTACAGAGGAATCACTTTCATGAATTTTATTTCTGAAGAACAATTGGGGGAGGATTTTATTTATTTGTGGATTCAGAAGGACAAGTACATGTCTAACTGATCGGATAACATTGATCGGGTGTTTATTCTTGAGTATCTGGGTTATGGGTGTTCCATTGGGACCTGAGATGATTTTTGAGCCATTGGGGATGAGGTGTTCCTAACTGATATGAATATATATCCAAATCCTATTATTTCTCAATGTTTTGAGGTTTAGACATAGATTGAGACCTTGTGTTTGGTTTGATATATTTGAGTTTTCATGTTTTGGGACTCACCTTACTATTAAGGGTTCTGATTGCTAATATATATGGATAGATGATCCATCATAATGGCTCTAGATATCTGGGATTTATATTATTATTTTGAGGATCTGTATCAATACTGGTAGTAGGTTTTTGGTTTGTGTGATATACTGAGGTTCTAGGCATTATCTATTATAATGTTATTTAAAGTGTATGTGACGTCACGTGTAAGTGTTTTGGTGCTAAAATGAAATTCTAGGAAAAGAAGGTATACGACTAATATGGTGTTCAATAAATTATCTAGACAATAATAGTATAAATTTTGGTTATATTACTATACTACATCATTGGTTGATTATGGCATGCAATGTGGAATTTGGATGTTGGAAAAATTCTCCCCATTCATGGTTTAATTTTTGGGCCAATTATCTAGAATATGATGGTATACAACCTAGGATTTATGGTTTACTAATAATCTATATCCATGGTTTAGATTCTGGACTGATTCTACTGCCATGACTAATTTGATATATGTTTTCATTTCTAGACTGATGTTCTAAGAAATGATGTAAATTCAGATGGAATGGATGGTGGACTGACGCTCTAAATCCATGGTTAATTTGGAATATTGTTTTTTCATGAATGGTTATTCTAAAATATATATTTGATGTGATGGACTAATTCATCATGAAAAATTATTACAATATATGAGATATATGTCAAACTAAATGTCTATCTTTATTAGTACTCTTGTGTTGAAATGGGGTCATATGTGTCTAGGTTTCATGTGTGAGATAATTTTTGGTTAAGTGTACATGGTATTGAATGAATTAGATTATGTTTCTAGCTTATTAGAACATCATAGTATGGGTCCTAGATTTATCCGGTTTTATTATGGCTTCCATGGTTATGGAGCCCACATGTTAGTAGATATGCAGGATCAATGAGTCTGAATCAGAGACACTCCATCATTGAATAAATATGGTTTGGTAGATTGATGTCTCAAAACTATATATCAAGGTTCATATATTTATTAATTTTTTTCTATAATATATCATTTGGGATGAGCATATTACATGAGAATGACCTTATAAAAGTAGATCATAGGTTCAAGGTAAGGGGTGTCCAACTGAGATTTCTTTATAACCCATGTATGATAACCTCAGCAAGTGTATAGAACAACTATTTCCCTTCATAATGATAATATATTCGTGATTGATAGGTCACAGGCCATTGTTTTCATGTTTGAGTGGAATTCCTGTGTATAGTCTACCAGTCAGGCTGGATGAGCATGACAGGGAATTGGAGAATAGGTATGAGTTACAGCCTAGACTTGGCAATTGGTCAAACTGAATTACCATTATTTTTTTAATTTTTATATATATTATCAGCCCAGTGGATGATCATGTTTGTAAGTATTATATAAATTTTTGTTCCTTTACTACAATTTCATTTTGTTACAACACATTGATTTTTGGTTTCTTATTCTTTTTTATTACATTGATGTATATGACAGTATGTTATTTCGTTTTTTATGCAATCAAATATTGGTTTATAGTCTCCTCATATATCAACCTTAGACACCTAAAATTAATCTTCATCCTCTTTCATATGAGGAGGAACCCTTGTGGTCCTGTTGATAACCATCTTGGAGAACCAGTTTATTGTTTACCGAGAAAGAACATTAAATAATCCTAGAAAGACTTGTTTGATTATCACACACTGGTTTAATTCTTAATTATTTGGTAAATTTAAACCTGATATTATCATAAATTATAATCCCTATATATTTTTATCCAATTTCCCATTAATGTGACATTTTATAGTTAAATTATACTTTGAAATTCAATGTGCCTCTCTGTCATCATTTAATAATGTGATCCTATACCCCTAAATTATCACACCATTTGAAATTTTAATATAGATAAATAACATCCCAAAATCATTCCAATAATAAGTACCATAAACATTTATATATTGTCTAATTTTATTAGACCAATCCTACCAGGAATGAAGGATATGCCAAAGGGGTAAACTAAAATTAGTGTTATAAATATTAACCATGTTCTTCCAACATTATTTCTTCTCTTAAATTATTTAAACATGTTGTATACATCAAAAAATCATTAAAATAGTATCATTAATATACTTATATTTTATATAATTATGGTACCTACATTTTATAATCATGGTCTTCCAAATAAAAAATGAAATTATCACCTATGTGTACCTGAGGACTATTGCATCCATGAATTGATATTATTCGTTTACCATCACAATCATTCATGGATGGATACAATGATAAATTTAATTTTTATTTATTATATTTATACCATAATTAATATTCTTAAGATATAATATCATTTCTACCTTAATCCCATCAGATCCATTGAAAAACTAAAATGTTATTGGTGTGTACATATGGACTAACAACTCCATGAAGCAATGCGATTTTCTTATCATTTATTATTCACATGGATATTCACAAATAAATATATAATTATCATATATGATTTTTTATTTAATAATTAGTATTTCAAATAGAATTATATGTTGTATTTATTTCATTCCATCCATTTAGAAGTTGAAACATCATACGTGTGTTAGTGTGGATCACTATATCAATGAAGGAATGTAAGTAATTTTTTATTACAAATTAGTAAGGATAGTTCTAAATAAATATATATTGATTATATTTGATATTTATATCATGATAATAATTATGGATTTTGAGTAACTATGATCAAAGTTCATGGACCATAACTACTGAAAAAAAATGTATATGAAAAACCGAAATGTTAACAAACTAAATGATTGCTTTAGTAAATAATTTTTAAAATAAGTTGTTGAAATAATATATATTTGAAAATATATTTTTTTATATTTCTAAATATGGTTATGTTTTTTTTTATAATTAATTAAAAAATTTTTAAGAGGTGGTTTTTCGATCTTAAAGGTCAATACAGGCATGATGTATGGGTTTTTCTATGAAAAATTAAATTTCATGAGATATATTTTGAAATTTTATACAATTATTTATTTTATATAGTTTGATTTTTACAACATTATTTTATTTTTAAATATTAATGTAATTAATTTTTTTGATGATCCATATCATTTAATTTCTTTGCGCATCCTTAAATTTAGAACATTCTAATGTTGTAATGGTTTTGTCTCAATTTCTCTTTATCGAAAATTGTATATTTTCATAAACTAATTTATTATTTTTGTGGTGTATACACTTCTAAAGAATTTATTTTCTAATAATTCATGATTTAGAAGAAGGTATTTATAGAAACGTCAGATTTATTATCTTTTAATTTCATTCATTTCAAAAATTACTAAATCCATATGGGGTTTATATCTCTGTTTTTCCATCATGACATGGTTGACGTCATACACCTATTTTATTTTATGATGTGTATCTACTACCCCATTTATATATTGTGTCATTAATATCATTATTTTAATTCTATTTAATGTTTTATTATATGCAATTTATTTCATTGTGGTTTTGACTTAAATATTGCCACAATAGAAAAGGTGTTATGTAACAATTTAATTTCTTACTAGGATTGCATATACATAATATATTTTGATGATGCAATTTTAAAATATATCTCTAAAAAATTTTGTTTCATTTATTATCATATTTTTTTCAGATTAATTTTTTTTCAATTTCTCTTCCCCTCATTATTTACTCTTGAGACCGAAAGAATGTTTTTAAGGAAATATGATAACATTTATCATTTTATTTAGAACTCTTTTCTACCATAACCAAATGTTCTATGAAATGTTTCTAATAATGTGTTAATTATTATAAAAAAATATTACTTAGACTATTATTTATCTATTTTTTACATTCTTTGTCAATATTTAAATGGAATATCCCTAACATATTCCAAATTATATAATTTTGACTTTTATTAAATATTTGAGAGGGATTTTTTATTTTATGTACACCAAAAGAAATTATTTCCCCAAAAAAATGAATAAAATTTTTTATGATTACTCTATAATTTTTTTTTATATTAAAGAAATTTTTTCATTAATATTTCTGAGAAATTTAGATTCTAAATATGTTATTTCGATTAAAAGGATATTTTTCTAAAGAAAATTGTCTGGTGATATTTTAATGGAATTTTCATCTATAACAATATCCTTTGACATTTATCATTATTTTCTAGAAAAATCATTAAGATATACTATAATTAATAATTTACTTGGTGTTTTTTTATTATGATGATTAAATTTTTATGAAACCCATATCCTTTCCCACAGTTTTGATATAATTATATTGCAGATGTTTTGTGATATGGTGGGCCACATATGTATGGTTTCCATTTGGAGAAGAGTGGGGTAAAATTATAAATTCCCTAAATTTATTAGGTAAATAAGGATATATAATTAGGTAATTTATATAATGGAATTATGATTGAACATAGTTTATCATGGGGAATTGTCTAATAATATATACTTGGCAGTGAACCTAGACATAGGAAGTAATGAAATAGGGAGTGTGTAACATCCCAAGTAAGTAATGAATAATATATATTTTTATCTATGTCTATTAATGATTAAGATAGTGTTTTAGAGTCTTAATATGGAAATAAATACAATCTTATGCATGGAGTACACTAACATTCTTAAAAGATTGTTTTACTGCCTTTTGATGGAAAAACCTTTTTAAATCTATATTTTGACAATTTTATAAGCAATTTTTTTCAAAATAAAATTATTATTTATGATTGGGACATTTAATTTTACATTGGATAAATTTTGGTATTTTTCTGACAATGTTCATTTTTTAATGAATAGTGAAAAATACTGCATTTTACATCAAAACTATTTTTTATCTAATTTATTTATATGATTATATTATATTTTGAATTGGTTTTGAAGTGAAATTAGAATATATTTTTACCATTTAATCCAATGGTGGCCATTTGAATCAATTTCAATTTGAAATTGGACTTAAACTGGTGTCAATCTTTTGATACTTATTGTTTCATAAAAACACTCTTTTTGTCATAACCACGGGAATAATTCATTAAATTAATTAATGTGACTTATATGTATTGAATTTTGTAAAATAGACTTAATTTTTAAATTCAGAATATCAAATATAGCTTAGGGTGAATTTTTGGTATTTTTCTGAAAAACTTCAATTTTTGATGAATAGTGAAACCACTAAGTGGTACTTATGAAAACTGATTTTTCGTATAAATGAAATTTTACCACCTATGTGATTTTATTTTAAAAAATACGACATACTAGATTTTCATTAATAAGTAAAATGTGGTTCAATGGGATTAAAATAATTTTTTGATGAATAGTAACTTATTAAGTTTTTAATCCCGATTAGTGGTAATTAGTGTAGTTTAAGGTAAAAATAATGCTTTAATAATATGAGATAACCATTACACATGTCCTACCCTTATTGGATGTTTCATGGCCGGCCAAGACAAGCCATGGGTCAACTTGGGGACCTCATGGAGCCACTTTGGTTGGGAAATGACATAAATAACTTTTTATTTAATGTTAAAGTAAAAATGACACAAACATAAGTTATTTTACTAAAACAATGTTTACATGTGGTTATAAAGATCATATTTTTTATTATAAATATTCATTAGAAAGATAAAAATATTTCCTACATCATAGTATTTTTTTAATAATTTTTAGACATTAAATAAATTAAATTATTTATGACATCATGATGATGCAGGGATGACCTCATTATTTAACGATTTAAATAAAATAGAAAGATAATGTAATATCTAAGACCTAAACATGTCCAAAACCTATTGGATGAGTGGATTTATAGCCCTTATCACCTTATCCTCGAATTATATCAATGTGGGACCTTTTTAATCCGAAACTCATTTTAAAATAAAGTAACTTATTTTTACTTTCCAAGAGTGCCCCTCATCTCCTCTTATAAAAGGCCCCCACCTCTACCTCATTTCACACACTCCTCCAGCCTTTGTCTCGGCCATCCCCTACCAATTTACTCTCTCTGCATCCCTCTTCTCATCATAGAGGATTCCCTTTGAGCATAATCCTTTCAAAGGAAGCCTTTAGGCTCAAATCAAAAGGAGTTACACTTTTAAAGGTAATTCATTCTCTCATGTTCATTTGTTTTATTTTGCTTCTCCAACCCCCTAAACTCTTTTTATTTTCATATTTTGTAACAACAACATTATCTTCAACATACTAGGATGTTGTTATAAGATTTATTCGAGCTAAACTCTCACACAACAACATCAAATGGTTAAATAACATACGGTTTCCGTGGATGGCGAAATTCTGCCTCCCAAAATGATGATTGTTCAATACTCATTTAACACCTTCAAAGGTGGCCATTATGATGTCACTATTTTTATATATGATATATAATATATTTATTCTTTCCTTAAGCTTATTTATTTTTCATTTATGGCATACCATTATTGTTTCCATTATGGGTAAACATGATATCTTCATTTTAGGAAGTGCGGACTACCTCCCCCTGAAAGTGATTTGATTCGTTAATACCATATGTGGGATGTGTAAAGGATAAAGTTAATGATATTATATATGTTATTATAATTTAATTATAATATACTCTTATATCATTATGATTCCATTCCAGAAAATACGAAATATAAATGGAAGTAGCGTTCATGCGTACGTACGGCTTACCGTCTCCATGAACGGTGCATTTCATTTCTTACCTCTAAATGTGATGTAATATTATAAATACATGTATATGATGAATATATATGATATATATTTAATCCAAATCATGAATATCATTCTGGATATAACGAACCTTTGACCAAATTTACAACATGTAAGTGTAAGAAGTCTATTTTTTACTTAAGAACCAAATACCGACAAAATGAACATTATTAACTTAAATGATTACATGATGTTAATAACATGGTATAAAAAGAATAATGAACTTTAAAAAGGTTCTTAAGCAAGTAGAGATTAACTCAAGTTTATTATTCAGGAGATTAAAGAACGGTCGGGTCAAGTCGGATACGAGGTATGGGACTTCGTCTCAATCTCCTTTCATTGAGGCATATTTTATTTTATACACAACCTTCTTTTATATGGTGTATAAACCACTTTGACTTTTACGCTTATTCAAAAGGAATATTTTTTATATAAAGCATTTTACTAAACGAAAAAAGGGAATGTTTTTCTTGTCGTACGTATGTGGCGACAACGACTTATCCGCCGTCGTGACCATTATTTGAGTTTCGGCTTCCTCTACAAGCCATACCCCTTTTTTAAAATGAAAAACAAATACCATGTTTTACTTTGGTATTGAAAATGGTTTTCATAATGTTTTTATTATATCAATCTGTTGTATTGATATCTCGTGATTGAAATGTGGAAATGTTATGTTTCCTTTATGCATGTTTAATGTGATATGAATTATGTTATGGTTCTTGGGCATATTTATGAAGATGGGTGGTTCCGTGATAAACTAAGGGCGGGTGAGCCCGTTATAGCTCTCCAATGCATTGGGTAACACGAAGGTGTGAAATGTTAAGGTTTCTCCAAAGAGAATTAGGGAATATACTGTGATGGGTATTCCAAACGTAACCAATAGGGTTACTCCCTACGTAAGAATGTTATGAATGCCTCAAGTTACCTTTATGTGTTATGATTTCTATGATTTATTCATGATTTGATGATGTCTGTTAAAGTTATTATGTTTAATGGGTAAAGTATGATTTCATTATTATGTATATATGTACCCTTGTTTCCTTTCCATGTTTTTATAACCCATACTGAGCTTTTTATGCTCATCCCAAGTTTTTTTGAAATGATTTTTACAGGTCAAGGGAAAGGTACATGATATGATGATAGTATCAAGGAAGTGTCAAGAAAGAATCAATGTTTTATTTTAAATGTGATTCCATTGATGGGAATGAATAATATTATCTTTATGTAACCACTTTGTTTATATGTGGAATGTAATTCATGTTTTATGATCTAATTCTATAAAACTCTAAACCTGAAAAGATCCTCAATGTGTAATCTTGTAATAACTCCAGATTAATTATAGTTTAAGGCTGGGGCCTTATAGAGTGAACCCAGTCAACATTGACAGTCTATGAGGTGGACATGAGTAATGAAATTACATTGTAGGCTTAGGTACATTTCAATAACATATTACATAATCATAGGATATGTTTTCAGGTTTTATGATGGGTTATCTATGATTATAAAATTTTATGTTTTATGTATATTTATTTATAAAAAATTATGTCATTTTTCATGATTATGATCTATGATTTTATGGATATGATTATTAATTATTAATAACATGTTCTTAGAAAAATTAATTTATCTTTTGTTCATTGATTGATATCTCTTGTGTTTACCCTTACTGAGCATCAAATCTCATCCATCCTTATTTTTCCCTTAAATAGGTTATAAGTATGAAAACACTAAGAAGGGTGCTTGTTGTAAGAATTAAATTGTAAAAATATAGATATTTTAAATACTAGTTGTTAATATATCCATGTTTCAAAATAATATAATAATTTTGTTTCTAGAAAGTATTATGTAGATATATAATGGATATTTTTTCTAATAAGATGTAAGATGTATGTATGAAAAGTGACAGTCATTGTAGTTGGTATCATAGCACAAATTTTAATATTTTGAAACTAGGATGATATTTTTTAGAGAGAACCCATATGATTAGCCAAAGTATTAGATACCATCATCTGTTGTAATAATTATAGGAGGTCAGTTTTTCTAGTAATTCATCCCTATCCGGCTACTACAAGTGCATGTGATTTTGGTGCTAATGCATCCTGGTTTAATGATCTTTAAAGAGTTGGTTTACAATATCTTATCCACCATTATGGGTCATGGTGAATCAGTCCTTATTACACACATATTTTTATACTCCTTGGGATATTCCTAGATTAGTTTACTTTTTATTATCCATTATGATGTACTACGCTAGGTAATAACCATGGATGGAAATAATTAAACCCAAGGTTTCATATGTTGAAAAGAAGGTGTCATGGTTTAAATATCATATAAATGGTCTGTAATGATTATATATTACTCATTATGGGTTCCCACTCTATGGTTTTGGATTATTTAATAGATTAAACTAAGAAGAATCGTGTTAATGATAAATCTAATAGATGATTCAATAATTATCATTAGTATAAAACATATGATAATATAGAAGTAATTTAAATTATTCATATTATGATTAATTATATTTATCATTATATGATTTACTACTTTAATGTAGGTGAGTTTCTAAATTAAATAGATAAGATAAAAATGGTGTTTTTTGATGATCCTAGAGTAAGAGAGATTCATTTATTACCTATCATGAATATGAGAAAAATCAACGACAAAAATGTCTTAAAAAAGACAAATATGTTTTATGTGAATACAATAATATCATAGTGGTAGTTATTATCAATAGAAAATGGAGTGTTCAATAAAAGGAAATAATTTCCACCCTTAGAAACCATTTATATTTCAATGTATTATGTGTTGGAAACATGGGTATTATTTGAGACAATTACCTTACACAAGGTATAAATCATAAACCATGGAAGGGCATATAGTATTACAATTATTAATGTAGAATGATTAATATTTTTATTAATTATGATTTGATAATTATATTTTAGACTTATTTTATTAATGATTTTTTTTGTTATAATAACAATGAGATATATCTGATTATTGATCCATAAGAGTTTTTCATTGAATATTTTCATTAATATGTTGAATGGTATCTATAACCTAGAAATTTTATAATGTTTTGAGTTGATATTTTAGGATAACACAATATTGAGGGATATATAACCCTTAATATATTCCATGGGTAGAGATGATAATATTTATTTTGGATAAATATTTTATATATATTGATAATGTCAATTGGATTGTATTTGTGACCATTAAATAAATTAATGATTTTAGGACATAGTGATATATATTATCATTGATAAAGTTTATATCATTTTATAATTTTTAAAATATATTTAATTATCCTTTATTTTTTTTAAGAAATAAGGATATTGTGAATTTTTCTGATAGAATATGTATTTCCGTTGAGATTTTATAGTGATTCATGATATCGGTATGTATTACTGGAATATAATATCATTCTACTTACATTTTTTTTGTTAAATTATGAGGTAATTAATGTTGATTGAAGATTAAATTTACATTATTTTTAAACTATTGTGATCATTTTCAAAAAAATACTTTTCTTATTTGGAATATCATATTTTAGATGATAATTATTGTAAATTATTTATACAATGGTTTATGTTGAACATTGGGAATTATTATTGGGGTTTAATAAGATCAATGTAGTATTTCATCATATGATTATTTATCAACTTTAAATAAATTATGATTACCATATGGTTTATTTCAAAATATTTATAGTTAAATAAAATTATTTTTCATTCTCTAACAAAACTAATTATCTTCTGAATGAAAATTTCTATTTCTCAGTTATAAAAAATTAGTACCATTCAAATTTAGATGAATATATGTGTTAGATAATTAAAAATACACCTATAAGAAGAACTTATAGATATGTATTTAAATAAAAATTTAATTATTATTTCCTATATTCCAATGTAATATAATTATTCAACTCTAGAAAAATTGGTCGTAAAAATGAATTTTTTTTTCTTTTTACAATTGTTTTGGGGGATTTCAATGTTATTTTCACTACATGATGATTTATGGATTTTTGGTTATTAATATTCCCATGATAATGTTCTCTATCACAATATATTATTATCTATACATTATATTTGTCATCTATGTTCATACTTTCACTTGTTACTAATGTTCTTATCTAGGACCGAAATTATGTGTTTTTTAGGTATCCTTTATATCTCCCACTTTTAATATTCAAAGGATGTTTTATTGTCCAACTATACAATGAGATTTTTCAGAAATGTATGTTTACATACACAACTTTCATTTATCGAGATAAAAATTATAATGATGAAATTTATTTAATGGGGTAGAATTTAGTGCCATGAAATTTTAATCAAACGATTTATTTAAATAAAATGTATGTGTCTGGAAGCATGCTTTACATTTAACCTTGAGTCAATATTAGTCATGATATAATAAACCATTTTAATATAGAAATTAAATAGGTATTTATGATTAGTAAAAACCACAATATAAAGAAATAAATGTTTTATATAATTATTATAATTTGATTAATTCATATTAAATAAGTCATCAATTTTAATTAAAATCATTTAATACATAAAATGTATTTTATTCAAAAAAATTATTATATTTTACATCAATGGAAATAATATTTTAATGATACCATTTTCTAAAACTAATTTTAATATTTTATCTAATTTTTTCTAATAATAATTTCTGTATTTCTAGATTAATTTTTTTTAATTTTTCTAAAAAAAATTATAGTGAAATTTATTTAATTTTTGTTAAAGAATAAATTTTTTATACTAAAAGTAATATTATGTTTTTAATTTTATCTTAAAAAACATATGATTATTTTAATTATAAATAATATATTTAATTTTACGATTATCATCATTGTACATTATTTTGGTATAATTTTGTATTTTGAATAAAATATTAATTTTTATGAATACCCTTGTTATGCACACAACGTGTTTTTTTCCATTAAAATTGTATTAATACCTTTTTACTAAAATGTTTAACGAAATATATATATGTTGTATCAAAATATTTATTTTACCATTCAGTTTTTTTAGATGGAAAATGATTTTAAATATGTTTTGTTTTGTGATTATATATTCATTTTTCTAAAACATTATTTCTTTGTGGGTTTCTTGCTTATATAAAATTAAATAATACCAAACATAAAACATAAATATATATAAATATATTATATATTTGTAATAATCATAATTAATATTATATAATATTTCCATCATAATATTTGGTTATACTGTATAGTGAAAATTATAATTTTTTATTCAAGGATAATGCTAAAATGGGTTTATTGGGGGTTAAAGTAAGTGATGTTGTTAGTGTTTCAAAACAATATATATTATATTTATTTGTGTATGATAAATTAACATAAAATTATCATTAATTATAATATATGGAAATTTGGATCCATATTTTAATGAAATGGTCTATATATTATTTAAATGTTTTTAGAAATCCTATTTGTGTCCCTCCACTCATTAATAAAAGTTAAACTCTCATCCTCACATATTCTCTTAATTTTATCATTATAGAACTTATAATACATACTAAAAACCCTTAATATAATTTTTACCTTCATCTTATATCTTCTTTTATTCAATTGAGATGTATTGTAAAAGAATTAATGTGTATGTCTAATGGGGACCCTCAAAGAAGGGGGATAAATGTTATCCAAGCTATTTCAATTTCATTTACTATTCTACTTTATATGAACAATTTGGATCCATAAAATCATTATTAATATTGTATAATAAATATAATGTTTTTTTATGATTTTATATAACAATTCCCTATAACTTATTTATAAATTGGAAATAAAACTATCACATGTGTGTATGTGTGGACCATTGTCTCCACACAGAGATACAATTTATTTTCCATCACCATAATTAATATGTTTATTTACTAATGGATTTAATTTTTATATATGATATTTATAATGTAATTATTGTTTTTTATATCGTAATATCTCATCTACCTTATTTCCTTCAGATCCATTGGTAAACGTTAACGTCACCTGTGCATATGTGTGACCTTCCACCTCCCTAAAGCAATATGATTTTTTATAATTTTGGGTTCACATGGATGATAAAAATGATTTATTTAATGAAAATATATGATATTAATTATTTAATAATTATAATATTTTTTTATCATTTATGTTCCACTAAAATGTGGAAACATTACTAATGTGTACTTAAACATTACCCTCTCCACGAGGGGATATAATTTGCATTTCATCATCATAGAATTTGACTGGTTATAAATTATTATAGAATGAATAAATATGATATTTATATCTTTATTAAAATTAATTATATGTGTAATCCATTACTAAATTTCTATTAATGTAATGATTTAACTAAAACATACAAGAAAATTGAAGTATATAAAACCTGAAACGAAGAATTTATAAGAGAATTCATATTTGATAAATGCTTAAATTATATAAGTAGAATGTTTATAATAAAATATATAAAACTATGATTATTGTATATAATGGGAATAAATTATACTATTTATATAGTATGTTATAACACTTATAAATCACTGTATACATGAGGTAAGGGTTGTTTTTTCTCATTTTATAACTTTGGATACATTTTTTATGTTGTACCCCATTATTTTTTTAGGTTGTATAATTACAAAATAATTAATGATTTTTAAAATATTAATGTAATGAATGGTATTTTAATATTCATATCATATTCCTCATTTTATGTTTTTTAATTAAAATGATATAGAAGTTATAAGGGTTTTATCTTAATTTCTCTTCACTGAGACATTTTTTAATTTTATTCACATATTTATAATTTCATTGGTAAATTTACAACAACAAAAATATTTTTTAGAATAAAAAATTTGATTCAGTGGGTTTATAAATCCATATGACTATGAAACATCAAATTAAATTCATTTCAAGAGTTACTAAATCCATAATCATTTCAATTCTCAATAATTTCCATTGAGACGTGTTTTATGTTATTAACCTATCTAATTATAAAATTACTATCTAAAATCACATTTATTTTTTGTATCATGAATATCCATCTATTTTGGTACTTAATATATCCTTTCATGTTATTTCATTAATTGGTGTTATTATACATAATTTACCCTTATTGTAATGGTTTTTTGTTGTAATATCATTTGTAAGTGCGTTGTTTAGGCTTACATGTTTTTATGATTACATTATATGATATATCTATGAAAAATGTTATATTTTTATTATCTTTTATTTATTTCAATAAATTAAATTTTTATAATTTAATTTTCAACTCTTTATGTACTAAAGAGACTGAATGATGTTTTTATGGACAACTGACTATGGTTTTGTCTTCAATCTGAAATCATTTCATCTATGAACAATCAATCAATAAAATAATTTGAAAATTTTTTATTATAAAAATATTATTTAAGAATATTTTAACCTTTATTTTACTTTAATTACTAGGGAATTAAATGGATCCATTTATCATTTTATTAAGGCTGTAAATTTTACTTTTATTAAATATCTGAAATAATTTTTTTAACATATATATTTTGAACAACATTTCCATACACCATTTGAAATATTTTCTTTTATAATTAATTTATAATTTTTCATTATTATTTTCTATGAAAATGTTTCCATTAATGATTTGAAATTTTATATATTCTAATGAATAGATTTAAAATTGTGGGGACTTTCCTAAAAAAATGTTCTAGTGGTATTTTAAATATATTTTTATATATAACAACGTCATTTGATGTTTCCTATAATTTAATATGGATATTATCCAATGATCCCATTCTTATTATTTATCTTGATATTTTATGACTTTGATGAAAATGTTTTTATAAAAACATTATTCATTATGTTAGAATGATATGGTGATATGATGATTGTGTTGTGATATTATAGAACACATAAGTATGGTTATGATTTTTTGATGGATGTGCTCATGATTATATATCCCTCCAATACGTTTTTTAAATATTGATACCTAATGAGATAATAAGAATATTAATTTGGAGTTAAATCTGTTTGTAAAGAACATATTAAAATAAGATAGTCTTTGGAGTGAACCATGACTAATGAAATTATGTAATGGGGAGTGAAACCAATCTATTATGATAGTATTGGTTGTGATCTCTTAGTAATGAAATTATTTGCGTTACATATCTGAATTACAAAAATTTATTTCGTATGCTTATGAAATATTTTCCTATATCATGACTGTTTTTTAATGATTCACCACATGTATATCTTATGTATTTTGTTTGGTAAAACACAATCTCATGTTTCATGATACTAATAAATGAATGTATGGGTATGATTTTATATTGTTAATATCATGTTCTCATTCCCCTATTGTTATCATAATATCATTGATTTATATCTCTTGTGTTTAAACATACCAATTGTAATACCCCAAGATTTAATGAGGTCGATTCTATTTAATATCATTGATATTTTGGGTGTTATGCTACACCAATATTTTCTTTCACTGTATTTTACACAGTATTAGCATGAAGTATACACAACACTATTCATGTATTTCATTACATGCATGAGAGACCATCTGTGAATGTTTGTGTTGAATGTAATACCGAGTTTTACTAAAAAAAGATATATTATTTAAATATTATTATTTAATGGGATAAAATCTAGCCTTTATGAATATTATTAACCACATTTTCAAATTTACATGACATTAAAATAAATATTATGTATTTTATATACATGATATAAGAACAAATTTAATTTTTCGATATAAAAAGTATTTTTCAAATAATACAGTTTGGTCGCTTTTTGATGACACATCAATTTTAAATATATTTATTAAAAATTTTATATAATTTGTTTTACAAAATAAACTTCTTCTTATGGAATCTAGAAATCAAAATTTAGTTACGGTTAAGTTTTGGTCTTTTTTTATAAAATACAAATTTTGATGAATAGTAAAAAATAGTGCATTTTAATTCAAAATTGTCTTTTCATCTAATTTATTTATATAGTTAGATTATATTTTAAATTTTTTTTAAAGAAAATTGGATTATATTTATCACTTAATATAATTTTTGTCAGTTGATATAATTTCAAATAGAAATTGGATACAAACACATGATAATCTTTTTTATATTCTTTTACTTCTTAAAAACCAATTTTTTTGATTTATCTAACCAGAAATAATTTAAAATTAATTTATGCCAATTTTGTATTTGGATTTATTAAAAATTTATTCCATATGTGGAATATTTTGGTTTAAATTATGTTAATAGGTTAATTTTATTTTTTGGATATTATGAATAGTTATTACAGAAATTTTTATTTACCATTGTTAAAGGTAAATTAGGTAGACTAGGGTAACAAACAATATGATAAAGATAATATAATTACCTTAATACCTACCAATATACTATTGGATGAGTTACAGTAAACTAATATCACATATTATTTTGAATTAATTAATTTAATGAAGTTTATATTCTGAAATTTTTGTAATTATAATTAAATCAAAAGATGGTGACAACATGCCACTCTAATATATCATATAAGTATAATAAATTGATAATAGTGAAAAATATGATAAAACAATGAAAATAAATAGTATCTAGAAATAAAATTACATTATCTAAATTATATTAAATTATTAATAATTTTTTGAGATTAAATAATTACCCTTAATGGTAGAAGAATAGTGATTTATAAATTATTTTATTAATAGAAATTTCAAATAAATGGTTTTTATATTTTTAGAATATATATAAATTGAACTAATTAATTCTCTCCATTAATTTTAAAGGTGACTTTGACATTTTATAGGAGTATTAAATATTATTATTTTAATTTATCTTATGTTTGGATTTTATATACAGTCAAATAATTTAATAATGTCAAAATTGACACTATTAATATTTAATAATAATAATGTATTATTAAATTATTAAAAAATCTAAAAAATAATTAAACATTATAATGTAATAATTATGTTGTCTAAAATGTCATAATTTATCGAATTATGAAAAATTTAAAACACATAAGTTTACATTTATAACCATTTAAAATTTAGAATATTATTAACCCAAATAAAAATTAAATATATTAAATAAGGATAAATAATAAAAATATGGTTTAAAATAAAATCAAAACATGAATAAATTTAATTTTCTAATATTATTTTTCCCCTTAATCATCATAGATAAGAAATAATTTATTTTGGTAGAATTATATGCAGAAAATGAATTTATAATAAACTAATATTTCAAGACATTCTAAAGGTTCCCCACTAATCTCTTATAAAAGGTCACATCACATTCTCTTTTAATCAAACCTCCAAATCCATTTGTCTTGGCCAACCCCTTGACAAATATCACATAAACTTCCCCCACTTCATCCTAGAGGTCACACTTTTGTATTAAATCAACATTAAGGATTCTTTCTATACATACCAAAAGAACATACCTGAAAAGGAGGTAATTGTTTTATCACCCCTTTCGAAATTTTATTCTTCTTCAACATACTATTGTTGTGTTTTTTCTATAGTAATGTAATAATTAAATTATATTATACATTTTTAGATGTAATTATAATTATTAAACAACCTTATACCTCCTTTTTACTATCCTTTAAGTAACAATATCACCATGAGTGCGTACATACGGCTTACCATCTCCACACCATGGTACTCTTTGTTATCCAACAATACCTAGTTTGGATTTTTATAAGGATGAGTCTAATATATTTAAATAATTAATATAACATTATAATTATTTTTTATAATAAATTTACCATCCAATTATATTCCATTTAACCATTAAGTGAATGATATCACTGCTTGTGTGTACGTATGACCTACCATCTCTCCGACATGATGAGATTCATCCTCCACATTAACCGTACACAAATAATTATTAACTGTATATAATAAATAAGCATGAAATATATGAAATAATAATGATACTATATTTATATATATATATATATCATTTACATGCTTCCATTAAATACAATAAGTAAACAGAAACAACATTCAATTCTACGTACGTCCAACTGTCTCCATGAACGGATTATTCCATTTCATATGTAAATCTATTATATATATTTAAATATTGAATATTTCTGATATATAAATATGATTTTAAATTATATTTGTATTCAAATAACTATTTGACTAATAATATCAAGAATATAATGTCAAAACACATACGATAAATAAAATTATAATTACCCAAAACAATTCTTTAACATGAAATTGATAAATGAATGGGTAATGCAAGGTCATAAATTAATCATATATGATATTATAAATATTATTATGGAACTATTAAAAGTTAATAATATGTTTAAACCCAATAAATAATATTTTCGGAAACAAACAATGCATATGTGACCTATGGTAAGGGATAATTTGGAAATCTCATTATTTTTTGATATTTGTAGTACATAAGTATTTAATGTGGTGTATTTATCTTCAAAATCCATGATTCATAAATATATAATATTATTTCTATTATAATAACAATCTTTAAACACAATTGTTTCCATTGGTGAATTTTTATTAAATATTATTAAAGGAATCTTTCTTTTGTTTTCGATATGAGGTATATTTTTACGTTTCAGGAAAGGGTATGATAAAAATGTTTTTTAACTTATACGGCACGAACATATTTTTACATCCTCAAAATCCCTTGTTTCCATTAATCAACCTTTATAATATTTCATGTTTATTTTCTACTAAATTATTTTCTTTTAAAATTTCATTGTATTTTTAGAATAGAAAACACTTTTAAAGAAGAAAGGATTTTTTCCTCAAGAATTAACTTCAAGTGTTTTATTGCTGTTATTTTCAATATAAGAATAAATAGGATAATATTTAAATCACTATTATTTATTTAATTTGATTCTGTGTATGATGGAATTATTTTTATGAAATCCATTTATCTTGTATGGATTATGTTATGATGGAATAATGTTTAAGAAACCCATTTTATTTTATGGGTTATGCTACGATGAATGATTTATGTTTTTGTGGAGCATATAAGATTGATTTCATTATGAGATGGGTGGTACCTATATGTCCATTTAACTATTTTTGTAAATATTTATATCTCATGAGATAAACATGAATGGAACAACAAGTAAATTGAGTTCTCTTATACATTTTAGGAATGGAAAAAAAATCGGTTAAAGTAGTGCTTTGTTGGAATAGAAGGTAAACTCAGTTCAGTAATGGACATTGTCCATTATGAAGGTCTTGTAAGCAATTCATTGGATATTGTTTAAATAATATTATGTTATTATTTGTTTTCAACAATTTTATGTTTTATACGAATTCCATTTCATCATGTTTAATGTTCTTTTGTGATTTATTCGTAACATACTACAAAGATTTTTTTCATGAATCATGATTTTGATATATAAACTTTATTTTCATGTTTTTTCATTATTAGGTTTCGGGTTTGATTTATGTTCTCAATGATTACCCATACTCAGCATTTGAGCTCACCCTTTATTACTTTTATTTTTCCCTGGTTAGGAAGAAGGGTATTATGTAAGATATATCAAAACGGACTATAGTTTTGAAGAAATAAGTGGGAGACAATGTTGATGTTTTATGAACCAGTTTTTTATGTTTCCTATTTATTAAAGACACTTATTTTATACATTCATGGAATGGATTTTGTTATGTTATGTAATAAATATTCTTCAATATCTACATAAAATCTATATACATTTTATGGGTCATTAGATTTTGTAATAGAGAAATGGTTTAGTCAAACTTTCAAAACTAGGATGTGAAAACTTTAGTGAGATCCCTAGAGATATTTATAAGGCATGCTTAGGGATTACCCTAATTGTAATTAAAAATATAGGTTATAGTCCTTGAATTTTTGTAATTATCATTAATAACCTTGTATTAATCCTATGATATAAGATATTTAATGTACTCCCCCATGATTATATTGTTCTCCTTGTATTATTTTTTCCTCACACATGATTCTTTTTTGGGTTTAGACAATGGATAGAGCCTGACTGAACCATGTTAATGATCAATACACAAGGAAATGTAATTATTTTCCTTATGAACAGCCAAATATTATTGGATATGTAATGAAAAATATTAATTTGATACTTACATATGGAATGAATCACTCTGGACTTCTAATTGAGGAGAGAAGGGAACATCATTTTTTTGAGTCCTTCATGAGCCAACACCAACCTTCTTATAGTGGGTCTTCGAATCTCCATTTTGTTGATCAATGAATCAATACCATTGAAAACATATTTTCTATCCTCCATTGTTTGGAACATCAAAATGTCATTTTGGATGTTTATCATTTAGAATGTAAAGTAGACCAGTGATGGACTCTAATCTAGAATTCAAGGAATCAAAAAAATGAATCCATGGAATATAATGTGTTCAAGAACATATTTCTCATAAATTAAATCCATTGTATTGTTCGAATAACGATGTAAAAAATGGTTCCTTAATCTTAAAAAAAATGGATGGTGAATCTTTTAGAACAAACTATGGATATTTTACAAGACTTCTATGTTATGCCTCTTGATTTATCATCCAATGTGAATGCAATGTTGATCAATTCATCAGTGAATTAAAAAAAAGTATTCGAAGGGAATAATCTATAAGAGAATTTAGTTAATATGAAAATAGTGTTTATTGTTTTATCAAAGATGAAATGTATTTTGGTGACATAGATCAATCTTAGGGTTTTGATAGGAAACAAAATATTGAGTTCACAGGAAAATTCCAAAACAATGGTGAAATGAAGATGAATATTTCCTTATGATAAAAGTGTGGAAAGAAGCATGTAGAATATTATCATAAAGGGAATAGAAACTTTTTTACGTGGGGAAAATAAGTTCATCAAGTAGTTTAGTGTTGAAGTTAATGGAAAAAGAATACTAATTATTTGAATAGAGAAATGACTGTAGAGAATTCACAACCCACACTACAATGTACAAGTGCATGGAAATATGGAATTTTGCTAACTGATGCTCAGATCTAAGGATTAATGTTGATGATCAACTTCAGCAAAATCTAAATGAAAATTTCAAAGTAAATCACATGATATCACTTTAAGAGATGTTGAGTATAAAAATGAAGTGGTGGAATGATTAATTGTTTATGTACTGGGATTCCAAAACAGTTTTTTTGAATCTATTTTATTATATTATGGAATATTAGAATATCTATGTATTGGTCCATTGTGGTTTTACATACATATATGATTCTGTTAACCATGAAAGGTTATTGAATTTTTTTGGAAAGCTCATGATATGTGAATAATGAGAGTATATGGAGATAATGAAAAGTTTGATAGTATTAGTAATCTCATGACTAATATAAGGTCAAAGTGATTTCGTGGATTTAGCATATAAAATTTTTGGAATTTTTGGTGTGTGGAAAGAGTTAATTTTATTATATAATTCATGTTTCTCTACATTTCTATGGTAATTAATATTATTACCAGGTTTCAATAGAGTACATGATTAAGGTATTCAAATGTTTGGAATGTGAAAACTAAAAAATGTCTAATGAGATATGGGAGACAATGGTTATGATGATCTAGTTCACCACATTCTAATGTTTTATATTTACATTTTTTGGAAGGATTGAAATGTTATCTATTTATATATAATATAAGTTATATTCTAGTAAAATATTGTTAGATTAATTTATTATCTCAATATAGGTGGAATTATGCATATTTGATAACTTTTTCAAACCTTTTCTTGAGACAAATGGAATGACCTATCATTCTATCACTTGATCTACTTCCAATTAATAAATGAAAAATTCAAATTTATTTTGTTAAATATAATATAAAGTGGAAATTGTTTAGGGAATATCCAATGAAACGATTTTAATGAAATCAAGTATGTATTTATCCTCATGAAAAAATTCATTAACATTAGTAAAAGGATCTTGGAACCGAAAATGTTATCCAAGTACCATATTATAATATAAATTAGATGGTCCCATAAATCATTGAATCTTTGTGTCTTTTTGGATTTTAACTGTCTCTAACCTTGTTAACTATCACAATCCATCAAAACATGATAGTTATTTTTCTCTTCAATATCCATGATTTCACTTCCCACTTATGTTATTCTATGTGGAAACCCAGTGATGAGTTACATTGGATAACTGTTATGTATCTAGATGTCCAATTTAATGTAAATTTTAGGTTTTCCTTTTTACGATGTGGGTTTATAATAAAGAAACATACAAGTAAGAAATAATATATAATCACCAATAAATTTCTAGGGAGAAATTTATTTTAAGGGTGGATAATGTAACACCATAAGATTTTATGAGATGGATTATTTATAATTTCTTTTATATCATCTGTTTTACAATAAAATAATATTGGATTTCACTATATGAAACACCCTATTATCTATATGTATATTATGCACTATTCTTGGATTTCGTTATATACAATGGTGACCTTCCTCTATATCTTGAATTATACGCAATACCGAGTTTCACTAAAAAGTGATATATTATTAAAATATTAATATTTAATGGGATATAAACTAGCCACTATGAATAGTATTAACCATGTTTTGAATTTTATATAACATTAAAATTAATCTTCTATATTTTCTATACATTATATATGAACAAAATCTATTTTTCGGATAAAAGAAGTATTTTAAAAAAATATTGTTTGGTTGCCTTTTGATGACACACTGATTATAAATCTTAATTTTACACTTTTTTATATTCTATGGAAAAAATAAACTTCTTATTTCAATTCCAAACAAAAAAATTTAACTTTTTTATTTTTTTATATTTTTCTGATCATATTAATATTTTAATGAATCATAAAAATTACACCATTTTAATTAAAAAATGCTTTTTTATCTATTTTATTTATATAGTTAGTTTTTCATTGTAATTGTTTTTAAAGTCTAATTGGATTTTGTTTTTATCATTTAATCCAATGTTGGTTATTTGATGTAATATCACATTTAAATTGGATATAAACACAAGAAAATCTTTTGATAAGTTTTTAATTTTTCAAAACCAAATTTTTGGTATTTGAAAATAGGAATTAATTTTAAATTAATTTATGCCAATTATATGTTTTGAATTATGAGAAATAAATTTTATATTTGGAGACAGTGAATCAAAATTATATTAATAAGCTATTTTTATTTTTAAATGTATTATGAATGGTTACTGTAGTAATTTTTATATACTATTCTTAAAGGAAATTCAGGTAAATTATGGTAACTTACGATATGAAAAAGATAATTAAATTTTCCTAATGCCTCCTAAAATTTAACTTAATGAGTTATGGTCGACCATTATCACCAATGGGTTGGAACTGATCCATTAAAAAAAAATTATCCATGAAAGCGATGTAATTTTAAATAAAACAAAAGAAGGTGACAACATGTCACTCTCATATATCTTATAAGTATAATAATTTAAATATAATGATAAGCATGATAAAAAATCAAAAATAAATAGTGTCAAAAAATTTATTAAAATTATATATATAACATGAATTTATTTATAATTTTTAATGATTAAAAAATTATATTTAATAATTAATCAATGTGATGTTGAAATTATTTTATTGTTAAAAATACTGAATAATTTTTTTAATAATATAAAAATAAATAATAGATGAACTAATTAATGTTATCCAACAATTTTATAGGATAACAAGACATGTTAATAATTTATTAGAAGATTTTTTTAATTTAGCTTATGTGTGGATTCTATTTAAAGTCAAATAAATAAAAAGTGCCAAAATTGACATTGTTGATATTTTTATAAAAATAACATATTATTAAATTATTTAAAAATCACAAAATTATTTCCATATAACAATGTGAAAATTATATGGTATAAAATTACATAATGTACCCAACTATGGAAAATTTAAAACACATATGTAAATATTTATAACCATTTAATATTTATAATATTATTACAACAAAAAAATTAAATAGATTAAATAATGATAAATCAAATTTATAATGCTCAAAATAAAATCCAAACATTTCTAAATTTTTTTATATGATAGTTTTTCAACCCATAATCTTCTGATATTTAAAATAAATGAGTTTGGGATCATTTTAAATAGAAAATGAATTTATAATTAATTTATGTTTCAAGACATTCCAATGGTGCCCCTCCCCTCTCTTATAAAAGGGCACATGTCCTTATGATTTAATCACATACCAAAGCCCTTTCTCTCAGCCAAACCCTGCCCAAATATAGCCCCCACTTCCGTAAATTCATCCTATAGGTCACTCTTTTTTAATAGATCAGTCTTAAAGTGTCCTTTTGTTTATACGAAAAATATATAACAGAAAAATGAAATTTTTTAATCACATATTTCAAAATTGTTTTTTTTTCTACTTCATCTTCTTATGTTTTATCAATAATAAACTAATAAATATAGTAAATTATACATTATTATATGTTATTATAATTATGGTACAAACTTATACCTCTTTTTATCTATCTTAAAAACAACAGTATCCCCATGTGTGTGTACGTACGACTTACGTCGCCACATCGTGGTGTAATTTTCTATACAACAATACTAAATTTGGATGGGTATAATGATGAGTATAATGGATTTACATTGTAAATATAACTTGATAATTTTTTTCTAATTAATATACAATCCAATTCCATTACATTTAACAATTAAATGAATGATATCGTCACTGGTGAGTAATTACATCCTACTATCTCCACAAGACGATGAGTTCATTATAAATGATAACCCATCAAGATTGATTATAATGTATACATAATAAATGAGCATGAAATATATGACATAATAATTCTATAATATTTATTTATATATTTTTATATATATATATGATATTTTCTTGCTTCTATTCATTTCAATAAGGAAATGAAAACAACGTTCATGGGTATGTATGACCTACCATCTCCATAAACTGTGTATTCCATTTCAGTTATCTATCTAATATATATTTTTTTATACTTAATATATATAATATATAAATCATGTATCACATTTTTGAGTTAATTAAATCATAATCTAGGTAATAATATCAAAAATATCAATCCAAAACACGTACACTATATAAAATTATTATTACCCAAAACATTGATTTAACATAGAATTGATAAATGAACTGGAAATATAAAGTCATAAATGAATCGTATATGTTATCATAAAAATTATTATGGTTATATTACAGGTTAATAAAATTTTTAAACCCACTCTATGGTATTTTAAGATACATATAGAGGATATCAAAACTATGACAAGGGATAATTTTTCTATCTCATTATTTTCAGAGATTGTTTATACATAACTGTTTAATGATGTATATTTATCATCTAAATCCATGTTTCAAAAATATATAATATAATTTATATTATTCTAATTCTTTTTAAATTCAATTTCAATCATTGGTGAATTTATATAAAATAGTATTGAAGAAACCATTCTTTGGTTTTTTATGAGGTACTTTTTGGCTTTTTCCTGTATGAGTATGAGAGAAATGTTTTTTAAATTATATGTGATGAATGGTTTTTTACATCTTCATAATGCCTTCTATCCATTAAGATTTCACTACAAGATTTATTGTTTATTGTCTGCAGAACTTTTTTTTAAATTTCATAGAATTTTTATAATAGGAATTTTTTTTGAAGAAGAAATGATATTTTCCTTGAGAATTAAGCTCATGAGTTTTATCAAAATTATTTTACATATAATATGAAATATGGTTACATTTCTATCCCTAGAAATTATATGAATTGATTGTGTTTATGATGGAATTAATTTTAGAAAATCCATTTATCTTTTATGGATTATGTTGTGATGGAATAATGTTTATGAAACCCATTTTTTCATGTATTATGATATAATGAATTATTTATGTTTCTGTGGAACAAGAAAAAATGATTTCATTATGAGATGGGTGGGACCTATAACCTCATCAAATGCATTGGGTGAAGATTTATATATCATGAGATAGAAATGAATGGAATATAAAGTAAATTTTGGTTAGTAAAATAGGGCTGCAATGACCATTAAATATAGTTTAGAAATACAGGATTGGAATGACATGAAAACCCAATTCAATAATGGATTTTTTCCACTATGATGGTTCTGGGAGAAATGCCTTAGCTACTATAGAAATCATTTTACGTACTTATTTTCTTTTCAAAATTACATGTTTTATACCAACACAATTTTATCATGGTTACTGTTTCTTAGTGATCTATATCTTATGTACCGCAAAGATTTATTTCATAACTCATGATTTTGATATTTAAACTTTATGTTCATGTTTTTAAATTCTTATATTTATAGTTTGTTTTATTTTCACAATTTGTAGATTTAATGAGAATTTTAGCTCACCCTTTTATATGTTTCATCACCCCAAGTCATGAAAAGGGTCTTTTATAACATATGTCAAAAATGAGTCCAGTTTTGAAGAAATAAGGTGAAGAAAATATTTATGATTTATGAACTAGTTTATTATGTTTCCCAATTTATAAAGATACAAAACCTATATGTTCCTCGCATGGTTTTTTTATGTTATGTAATAAATATTCTTCAATGTTGATGTAACAAACTATATTTAAATTATGGTTCATTAGACTTATCTTATGATGTCACCCTTTATTATGTTTCACATCCACATGTTATAAATAAATATTTGAACTACAATATTTCTAAGAGGTGAACATACCATAATAAATTAAATAGGAAATGATTTATACATTTCATGTACCAATTTTTTATGTATCCAATGACACTAATCCATTACAGTTATGGAATTTATCATATTAATATATAATGGATAATTATTCTAATATGGATTAATATTTATATATTAAAATTATTAGTTTCTATAAAAATAATTAAAACTTTAAAAAAAATTGTTTCCTCTATTAGTTGAATTTTTTTATGTATAAACAGTAACAAATTTCATTTATAAATTTCATCAAAAATAATAATACATCTTAAACCCTTATCCTTAAAATAACAGTTTCCTAGAAAAAATAGTTTTTACTAAGAAAAAGTTTAAATGGTGAAAACCCATTTCAATAAATAAATCATACTTATCCTTTTTAATTTATTAAACTAAAAATAATATTAAATATTATACTTTGTTTAGAATTTTTGATAACTGTTTTCTTAAAACTATTGTTAAATGTGATTTTTCACTTTATAACCCTTTTGTAAAGATTATTTAAATATTACATCTCATATAATACCCTTTTTTTAATTTGTGAGCCTTATATTTTTTTAAGATTCATGTACTAAAAAAATAATTATACAATATAGTACCACTACATAATGGTTGTGTTATGATATTTTTGATGCTTATCATGAGGTTAATTAGTTTTATTCTTTATATGATATATTTTTTCAATGAACTAATTCATTATATTTTATATGATTAAATATTTTAGTCATTTGTAAATTAATAATTAAATGGAATATTTTGGATCTCATTTAATTTTATGAATCATCAATTTTGTTATAAATTTTATATTCTTTATATTTAATATTTTTTAAGGTAAAATTATTTTTCAAAAAATGGTTGATAGTTTTGAATGTTAACATAACACCCCAACTCATTATACACTATTATGTTTTCCACTCGGATTGTCTATATGATTTACATGACTCATTTTACATTATCCACATCCTCCCTAGGATGGGTTTTTAACCTAATTCATTATTCGTGATTCCCTTTCCCTATAGTGTTGGTATATCATCATAACTCGTTATACGTGATAAAAATTTAAACGAGACAACATTTTCTCCATAACACAGTAAATCATATCATTTCAAATTTTAGGCTATAATCAAATCATGTGTGTATATGTGTGGACATGCCAGATATATTACGATATTGGTAAACTTAATATTCTTGTATAATATTCTATCTACTCATTTTTACTGTGTTCTAATCATTTCATACTAAAATATTTAATTATAAATATTTAAATGAGTTTCCATGATCACGAATACACCTATTTACAAACTGTAGAGTTGATACATAGTTGAAAATTCCCCCATTGAATATTTATTCTTACACCCATTATAGAAACATTACTGGATGTGCATTGTTTCATGCTAAATTTATTGTATGATACATATGTTAGTATTTTTTTTATTATTATCTAAATATTGGGATTCTAGAATGGATTCATTTATTTAGTCTTCATTATTAATTAGAGGTATATGACATGTTTGGATAGATTTTTGTTGTCATAACTTGTAGAAACTCATATCTTTCAAGATTAATACTAAGCAGCCTTTGACTTTAAGAGTCCCATGTCAATTAAATGGGTAAAATTAAAATTTTAACATAGTATATAACCATAAGAATATTATTTTTCATGTTGATATTGGGTTTTTAGGTTTATATTTGAAAAATGTTTTTGTGAATTTATAATCACATATCATTTTGAGTATTTTTATTATTTATTATTAAAATATATATTTATCTGAAGAACATGGATGGATTTATAGCATTAAATAAATATTATATAGAAATTCAAAAATTAAGGTTTAGTTTGGTATGTGTTTGTCCACAAATGATAGATATAATTTTTCATCATAGTTATTGGGAAATAGAACAATCCTTTTGCATCCTTTGGTAAAAACACTATGTTGACCTAACTATGAATTATAGTTCCTTACTTCATATTTTTTATATATTTAACCTTTTATTCTATGTAACTCACTGTATAGATAAATTTATATGAATTCTCATATCTATAACTAAGGAATGTCTCTAATATATTTCAAATGAGAATATGGATTCAAGAACATAATAAAAGAAAATTAATTTTCAAATGCTTCAGAAATATGATAATTAGGCATAGATTTAATTTAAATTTCTTCTTCATTCCTTTCATTTTCATGATGGTGTTCATTAATTTTAAACGATTATCCCATCGAATAATTAATATTCAAAATATTTTTTTATTAATTTATTCTTATTTAATCTTTTTTAATAAAATCTAAATTATATTTCTCATTAACTATTAAAATAATATGTGTTTAAATCCCAACCAAATCATGTAAATTAGTTAGGAGTTCTGAATTTCTCTCTATATTCATCATTGAAATATGTATGACTGATAGTTTTTAGTGTATGGTTCAAACTATCCACATTTTTATCTCATTCCTCATTCATCATGTTTTCAAATAATAAACAATTAACACCGACCACTAATATTTCCTTTAATCTAAAATGGTGTGTTAGAGAAAATAAATTGATTTTTATAGGATGGAAACGTCATTTTCTTTTCAGTGTTAGTGGGGGACTTATACCACTTTTATAGTGTAGTAGTTGATGGTGGAAACATATATTTCCCAGAAATGGATGTAAAATCATTTATTTCCAATGGATTTTTTTTATTAATTTACTTTCATAAAAATTACATATATATATTATATTCATTTTTTATTTTTCTATGTTAATAATGAAGAATATATATATAAATCATTCACATATGTTTTTTTCTTTATAAGTTTATAGTAAATATATTAACTTCAGTATAATGGAAATTGATTTATTAAATTGATTTCTAAATTTTTTTTGATGTATTCAGGAATATTTCTACATTTATAGTATTTTTATAACTATATTTCATTTATTAATTTTTTATAATATCACCATGTTTATAAAAAATTATAACATAATGGTTATCAAATTAGGATATATATTTTAACATATAGGGCTTAATACCCCCTTTTCTATTAAGAAAATACAAACCACTTTTAAACTGGGGTTGAGAGGTAACCTTGAACTTGACCCGAATTCCAAAGGGATCAAAGGCCCAAATTGACATTTGAAGACCCATCATCCAAAAATTCATAATAACAAAATATAATGAATTTTTAATTTATATTATTGTTTATTTAATTTTGGAATGGTAATTATTATATTTTTATACAATGTTTTATTAATCAAAAAAATCATTTTAAAATGATGAGTAAAATTATTAATAATAAAACAACATAATGAAATATTAAATCTTCAAATTTTTAATCCCACTTATGATTAGTTTCTTACTACCAAAAGCTATTGTGAGATTTGGATGAAATTTTTTTATAAATATAAAATTGTAATTGATAGTAAATATCAATCATAGGGTATATTGTTTATTATATTAAAACTGTTTTTAAATTTTGTATTCAGAATAAAAAATTCACCTAGATGTATTAATAATTTCATAAAATTTTAATATTTTACTTTTATAAATAACTAATCATCAATAAATAAATAATTTGATGATAATAAAAAATATAATTGTAATCACTCATAATAATTGAAATATCATTTATCCTAAATTAATTGTTTCCCATGTACTATATGATTTTATTTTAGAGTGAAATTTATAAATATTATAATTTAATTTTAATAAAACGAACAGTAATTTTATAATTATAAACAAAATTCTTAAAATTCATTTTTGATACAGTTTAGAAAATATATTTTTTTGTGCATTGTATATAATAATTTTTTTAATTCAGTAAAATAATTTTTAAAACACTATCATGTTATAAATATGACATAAAAAATTTGTAAAACATTTTTATCATCCAATACTATCTTTATGGAGTAAAATAATTAATTTATAAATCTTACAATGATCATAGAATCCTATTTCAAAAACATTGATCATTACATCTATTTTATTGTAATAACATGTATTTTTAATTATATAATAGTAAATAAGTATTTCAATATTCAATTGGGTTTTTTATTTAATTTTATGAAAAAAAGATCATTTAATTAATCAGAAATCATTAAATTCTATAAGAAGAAATATTATTTTTTTAATTTTCCTAAATGATAAAATACACAATACTTTATTCAAAAATCACCCTCCCTTTCTACAGAAACACCCCTCCTCCACCCATTCATATCAATTTAAAATTCCATCCATTGATGTATTTCAACAAAAATACCTCTCTTAACCCCGCTAATAAATATATATGACCATAGTATGAATAAATGCTACACCTTTAAATGATATAAGATGAATTGAAAAGTGGAAACCCATAATAAAGTTAATGGTTTCTATTCCTAATCATTGCCAAATCTTTTGAACATCTTTTTTAATGATAAAATTTAAACACAATTTTCATATTATTACAATATTATAGAACCATTTTTTATCATTATTAACGATAATTTATGGAATACTATAAAATTTTCTCTTAATAAACTCTTTTCATAAATCTTTACAACAATAATATACTGATTTTCAAGCCTATTAAATATTTTTTATTTGAGAGCCACTATCTTCAATTAAATTAAAATAAAAACATATTTTCATGATATTATTCCATTTTCATTGTAATTTATTTATTTGTATCCATAAATAGAGGTTCATTACCTCTAACTATACTTTTTTAGAACCAGTTACTATGTTTCAATTATGATTTATTAATTATATTTTAAATTTCAAATAAGTGAGTTTTTTCTATATACTACTACATGGATCAATTAAATATATATTCATGATAACATTTTAATTTTTTATTGTAATTTTTTACTTATAAAAGACAAATTACCAATTCTATATGATTAATCAAATTTTTATAAGCTATTACACTCTCAAAATATTGGTATTTAAAAAATTATTACTTTTCATTTATATTATCATATTAAAAAATTTTATAACATTAGTTATCATAACACATCCCAAAATTAGAATATTATATATTATATAATTATTTAATGATACTGGAATGTTATTCTTATTTTACCTTGTTTTTCTTTCTTTTAAGAAACATCATTAATCAATGTTGTTTTATGATACTTAAGTCAATGATTGTTATTTAATATAATAAAAGTTTGTATGGATAATAATTAAAATTTATTTAATGAATAAATTTAATATAAATATCCATTTAGTTTTATTTTTATTATAATTAAATTGTAAATTGTCCATCAAAATAACATAATTAAAAGTAAAAAAGCATTGTGATTTTTAATTGTAAAAAACATGCTTATCATGGATGATACTATAAATATAAACTAATTCATTGTCAACTAAACTCTCTAAACTGTGGGATAATAATGAAAAAAATACATGTAACATAATATTTTTATTTTTTCATTCTAAAATTATGATACCTATTAAAATTATACCCCAACCATTTTGAATATTATAAAATAAATGACCACAAAATGACAGATAAAAAGGGTTTTAATTTAATAATTGGAAAAAATTAAAATTTATTTGATTAAATGTAAAAAATAATATGTAATTAAAAATTATAAAGGTTCTATTTCACGAAAATAATTAACTTAATTTATTCATTAAAATATGATGGGATGTGTGAGGTGATTCGAGTCTAGGAGTTAGGGGTTTCTTTACAAGTCTCTATTTCTTCAATTATTTTTCTTATATTTCTAGCCACATCCACTTTGTATAATATCAATGGTTTTGAGAGGAATATTTTAATATTTGATATTCATTTATGAATAATTTATGGACTCTTTCGGACCAATATAGAATTATAGTTCACATACTAGTTTCTCATAAAGGATCTGTTGCAACTCCTCATCTTGTTTTTAAAAATTACTCTCTATCACTCTCTACCTCCATATCATCATCTTCCATCCTTTAAAATAAGATTCAATTTTACATCAATTTCTTATTTTAAATAATTTTATTGACGTATAAATTTCATTATACTTTCAATTTTATGCTTATTTAATTGAAATACCATTAGATTTATATTAAAAGCATTTCTAATTTCAGACATCATCTTAGAGTTCCTTCAAAATTCACACTTTGAATTTTAAAGAACCCAATATTATTTTATTATTATATTTAATCTGATGTTTTAATAAACGCTTTCCCCTATTCTGAAAAAATATTTTAATAGATAACATTTCTCTTTGATTTAATCATCTACAATAGTTGTGTAATTATTTTTTAAGATTTCATATCTATTTTTCTATCTATTATTAAGTTGGTTATTTTTAAAATAATTATTCATATGTTATGTTTTAATATTTATTATTTTTATAAAAAATTATATTTTATAAAATTTATTTTTCCCTTAATGATTATGTTTTTATTGTTCAATTTTATGAAAAATTATTAACTATTTTATTAAAACCAATTCATTTTTTTATCTTACTCAATAAATGATTCACATTTTTCAAAACATGTTTTTAATATAAATAAGTTTTTTATTTTTTATTTTCATGAATGGTATTGATCTAATAAATTGATACTATTTTAAATTAATACATAGGATAATTATCCATGTCTTTAGATATATATCGAAAGGTGGAAATTAAATAATTATAAGGGAAATGATCCACCAAATATTTTGTCTTACATTTTAATTTGCTATATATAAACATAAACATTATTCCAATTACATTACAATGTGAATACCATTAATTCCTTCTTTATATTTGGGTATTTTCATCAAGAAACCAATACATTAATTTTTTTTTGTAAATTAATGACCCAAACATATACCCATTATTCTAAAAGGGTTAAAAACCATTCGACCTCATTTTCATGAGTAGATGGTATTGAAATTGGTATATATTTTATTAGATTCATAATTTTTTCATAAATAAATCAAATTGTTACCATTATATATTTATGATTTTATTACTATTCACATGGAATGATGAACAATAATGTATTATGACAGTGAGAGGTCCAATAATTATATAACCCCAAACAAATATAAAGTGTTAATATCTCAGGGGATACAATGTATAGTTTATGGGATGCAATCCTATAACATTTTCTGGTGGGTTAGACCATAATTTGGTATCTCTCAAATCAATTATTCAATTATTTTAACTCATGAAAGATTATTTATGATGCATCGGTTGTGATAATTCAAAATTATATTACATTTTATTGGTAGTAATACTACATATATGAAATGATTTATGTTTATTCCCCATTCCAAATTTATATATTACCTTTATCTTATGGATTATTACTTCTAATTTAGCTTTTTATGATTGATTTTTTGTTATTATTATTTACTCTCATGGCATATCACCCTATTTTGAGGTCATTATTTATGATTATGTTATCATGAATCATTTTACTTCTTTTTATTCCATGATATTTTTCCTTTAATAAGACACTTATTTTATTATTTCATATGTCAATTGTTTATGATCTATGTCTTTTTGATTATGTGTTAACCCTTATAAAGTGTTATCAATCACCCATTTTCGATTATTCCCAATTAATTTGGGAATTTATATGAAGGGATATGTATAGGATATATATAAATGAAATATACATTTTATTGGTATTAGAGACCGATAGGTACCTTATTAGAAAATATTCATTGATTTTGATCTTACATGTTGGTTAAAATTATTTATTGTATAAAAATTATATATATAAATCATTGGGGAATCAAGTGTAGTTGTAAGCATTTACAGTTAGTATTAAAGAATGTTTTATTTATTTTGGATATGTAAAATGTAGAAAAATTTGTGTATGGAATAATATATTGATAATATTTAGATCAATATTATTATGTAAATTATAAATAGATAGTCCATAAAGGATTAAAATTTTTAAGAAAAATATTTATATTTGTTGTGTAACACTCCCATATTTAATGATGATATAACATTAGTGAAGAGTATTGTGTTTTATGTAAATTATAAAACACACTAATAATTGTATATCAAGGGGGAATATTTTTGGAAGTTAGTTATTTAATGGGTGGATAATAAAATTCCATATTTCTAAAGAAGATTTTATTCATGAAATTTTTTCTTCATTTAAATATCTAGATTTAAAATTAATATATATATATATATATATTATTAAACCATAATTTATATACATATTTATCCTCTAGGTTGTTTTAGATACATTTTTTCATTCAATGTATTAATTTATGTACAATAATTTTTTTAATTTAAATGGTTTTATAAAAACTATTTTAATAAATCATGATTATTTTTACATTAATATATTATTTTTATAATTTTACTAATTTTATTAATATTTTTAATTTCTAATTATCACGGTAATTAATCCGCTGTAACTTAAACATAGAAAATGTATAATAAATGTTTTCATAGCCTTAAAAATGTAATATGTGACCATTTATAGTGATGCTATATAATTATATATGTGAAACATTTGATAGAATGATATTTATTATTTTACACAAAAAATAAAACATTATCATTCATTTTATAACATTATATATCATTTTATTATTATGTTTTTGTTATCATATTCAATTTACATATTTTTAATAAACACGATTTAATAAAAAAATTATTTAACATAATTTATAATAATATATTATTGTAAAATTTTAATTTTTTTGGAAAATATAATTATTCTTATTAATATTACCAGGAAATCATAAAATTGTAATAAAATTTTATAATATAGTTTACAAATGATAAAAATAGTCATTTATATGACATGAAAATCGCCATGTATAATATTTTTTAAACTAAAATTGATTTCTCAATAATTTACATTCAAAATAAATTCCATTTAATTAGAAAATGAGTTTTAGTGAATTTTATTTTTTCATTGTAAAAATAATTAATTATAAATCATATAATAAATAAGTGATAAAGAAATATGTAAATTTAATCCATAATAACAAAAAAATCATTATAAATAATTTATCTTTTATGTATTCTATAGTTTTTCTAAATGATAAATGCATAAATTAAAATTTTGAATTTTAAAAAATATTATTCATTTTGTATACATATTTTTTAATTATATAGGAGTAAAATATTGGGATTTTTCTGAAGAATTTAATTTTGTTTTATAGTGAAGACTATATTTTTAATTAATAAAAATAAATTTTATAACATCATTCATACATAAATATAACCCCAAAATGATTAGAAACATTTTTAAACTCTAAAATTGTTCAGAATAAGTAAAATAATGCATTCAAAAATAATTTTATGAACACTAAATATAATGTTTAAAATTTTGGAACTAATGTTATATTTAATTCTAATAAAAATATTTAATATTTTATTTACTAAAAATAAGCGTTTCTTTGATTACATTACATTTAGACTAATTTTATTCCCAAAATAACATCATATGTTTAATAATAAACAATTTTATATCATAGTATTAAATAATATTCATATTCATTTGTTTAAACCATAAAATAACCTATACATTATTCTAAAATACTATTTCCCTTCTATTTATAAAAACCAATACTCCACCAATTTACCCTCAATTCAAAAATTCCGCACATTTCAATTCATCAACAAAAATTCATCTCCACACATCCCGTAAAATATCTTTAATATCCTATTCAGAAAAATACCCTCCTCCAAATGATTTAATATCAGATTAAAGGAGGAGAATCAAGATCAAGGTCTGGATTCTATTTCCATGACCACAACATTTGTTTTGGAATTCATTTATCTTGATCACTTGTATACAAGAATTATTTACTTTTCCATCATTATATATCCATTTCTTATAAAAATGTTGGTCTAGATTTATTGAAGAGTACTAAATTTTTTATCATCAAAATATTTTCATATTCCATTACAACATCAAAGTAAGATATTTGAAGATTATTTCATCATTATTATTAGTGATTATTTATCATAAAAATATTTTAAATCACCCCTTATTTTTTCATGATTCCATCCCACCAAACACTATTTCATTACTCATTATTTTGTCAAAAAATATTTTCATATTTTTATATATCCATTTAATATATTAGATTCATTTCATACAAACAGAAATTTCATAAACCTAAATGATTACAATTTCATTTTATTTCTTTTTTCAAACCTTATATATGATATATTAACAATTATCTCACAATAAAACCTTTTTAAAAAGATATCGATATGTTAAAATATTAGTTTCTATAAAACTATGTATTTCTATTTAGATCCTCAAATAACACTTTATATAAAATATGCGATCATTACAATTAACCATATTGTAGTAGTTTATTTATAAGAATGTGTTCTTTTAAAACTATTTTTAATGAATTTAAACTCATTTAAAATACATCACTCAATATGGTGGTTTTATACTACTTAAGTTAATGATGGTGATTTCATAAACAAATGTATTATATGGAAATTGACTAAAATTTGTTTTATGAATAAAATGAAGATAATTATGATAGAAATTTTAGTTTAATTATTTGAAAATATTAAATTATACATCATAATATTTTAATTAAATGTAAACAAATATAAAAAATTTTAATCATCCTAAACATGATTAATAGGGATGATTCCATAAATGGTACCTATTTCATTACTTATCGAACTAAATTAGAACAATAAAAATAATTGTATAATTACATGATGGTATTAGATCATAATAGAGAATATCACAATGGCATCTTGCAATTAAAATTATAATATTGTGTTTTTATAGATTATACATCTAATTTATAGAAAAATTCCAATGTAATAGGTATTAGGTTCATAAATGAGTGTACTATTATCAAATATGAATTAAGAAGAAAAATAATAAATTTATTAACATGATAAATTTTATAAATCAGGTATATAATTAATACAATTTAATTTTTAAAATTGATAGAGGGAATATGCGATGAATCATGACTTGAATTAATGGTTTTGTTTCCATATATATAGACTTTTCAATTATTTTTCTTCCATTTCATACCTTCTTGAATATGTATCAAATGAAATATTTTTTAATTTTATTCTATACTTTTTATTTTGATTAATAATGAATTTATGGTCACTTTCACATGTTATGGACTTAAATTTCCTAAACTACATTGTTGGAAAAGTTCATTTCCCACACATTCTCATTTTTTAGAAAAATGGTCTCTATCACTCTTTATATATCTCATTCCATTTTATATTGCTATTAAGATTCATTTATTTCCTCTATGATTCCATATCAATATTTTTTGGGATATACATGTATTTATATATCCCTTTTTTATTTATTTTTTTCACCCACTTTTCTGATTATAATGGAATCATTTCCTATTACAAACTACATATCCATGTTCTGTCATCCTTTATTAAATCTATTTTAAAGAACCCAATATTTTTGATTTTTTCCTTATTTAATTTTTCAACAACCGTTTTATCCCATTTTCGAAATGGTTTTCATAAACTTCCCATTCAATTTTCATGATAATGTAAATTTTTTTGAAAAATATCATAATGGGTTTTATTTCATAATACTCTTACTTCTTATTAAGATTATTTTTCAAAACCATTATTCTTATTATGTGTTTTAGACATCATTTATTTTCTTCCAAATAAATTTTTTTTTACAATTATGTCTATCTTTATAAATGCAGATTTCTTTAATGTAAATTTATTTAATAACTAATAAATTATTTCATTAAAATCTAGTCAATTACTAATCTTTTTTTAATGATTATAATTTATGGCAGCACTTATTTTTAACTATTTTTTGGGTATTTTTTTCCATGAATAGTATCTTCCACAGAAATTAATAGTTTTTCAAAATCATACTTTGATTAATTAAATATATTCTTACATAAGTGTGGTATGGTGTAAATGAAATCTACACAAATGTAATGATCAATCACTACATTATTCATGCTAGGTAATTACATATTCATAAACATAACCTTTCAGATAATGATGATTATTTAGGAATTTCTTTTCTTCTATCTATTAATTCAAGAATGTTCTCAAATATACATAATGAAAGGACTCGACCTTAAAAAAATATTATTCTATTTTATCAAAAAGAATTGAAATTCAGTGATATTTCAGTTTATGTATTTATATAATTAAGAAAAACTATTATATAAAAATCCCAGAAATTAAAATTAAAGAATTATACTTTGTATCTATTTTTCGACCAAAATATTCCCTTTTAAAACAAAACATGACTTCTTCTTGATACACATATTCAATTATTTTTATCATGGAAAATTCATTTCCCCTACAATTCTTACGAGTTGTGAGAACATTTTAAAACATGTTATGATAAAAAAAATCTCATTTTGTTATATAAAAATAAATAATGAAACCATTATTGCATGAATACTAATAATAACATGAAGTTGTTTTCATGGATTTATACATTTTACCCTTAAAACATAATCTTTTTATTTTACCTCATGAAATCATAATTTTCCTATAAAATTCCATAAAATCCTAAGTCATAAAGGTAACTTTAGGGAGCAATAACATATCATTCATACAATAGGTATCAAGGATACAAAGGGAGTAACCTTTATAGTTACATTTGGAATACTCAACACTATATATTCAATTAATTTATTAAGAGAAACCCTATAATTTAACTCCATCACATTACCCAATGCATTAGAGAGATATCACGGGCTCACTCGCCCTCAATTTATCAGAGAAACGCTAGTAATAAATAACAATTCCCAAGAACCATAACAAATATAATAAAAAAACAAGTAGAATGAAAAAAATAGTTCCACATTGAATTCATATGATATAATTTCAATAAATTGAAATATTTAATACATTTTCTAAAAAAATTTAAATAAAAAATACCTAAAACTAGAATAAGGAATTTATTTTTAATTTAAAAAATTATGGATTATAGAGGAATGGAAATACCTTGTAATGGTCCTATTTTTAGAAATGTTATTGTCAATGTATATGTTAATAAATTATTCCATTTGAGGGTTTATAAAATATTATGTATAAAACCTGAAAAAGGAACTTTTTGAAACCCATTAAATTAAATTAAATTATAGACAAAATCCCCCAAAGATAATTGTGTATCCATATAATAGATATGTAAAATAATATAAATAATATTGATATAGATAAAAATTTGATAATTAAATCTTTAAACATTCAGGGTGTACCATACCACATTAAACTATTAAATTCTAATCTCCAAAAAATAATAACTTTTAAAAAAACTTTGAATACCTTAATGATAGATAAAACATTGATATAAAATTTAAAAGTGTATTTATATACACCTTATAAAATAATGAAGGTTCATGTCATCAAGAATTTTTATCAATTAAATGGGATTAAGATAAAATCCCTTACCTTGAGTCTCACACATCACGTGCATTCATTGTCTTCCTAACTAATAATCATAAGATAATTATTCAAATTTTATATGTTCTATTTAATGTTTTTTATTCCGATTATATGACTTATTATCATTTTAAATAATTTCATAATTATTTATGTTCATGTAGGATGTTTGATGATATTCAAAACTTGAGTCTAAAATGAATTTGTTATGATTCCTATAGCCAATGATTTCATTATTCCATCATATAAAAAATAATATTCATGAAATAATAATGAAATTTATATATAAATTATATTTTTAAATAATTCCATTTATATATCAATATGAAAAATTTTCAAACATTATAATCATAGAGATAGGTAGGTCGTACGTACTCATTTGTAAAATTTACATTTTTTCAATGAAAATTAAGGAAAAAATTCGTATTATTTCATCATTCCAGAATGATGATAATATCATTAATATAAAATTGGTAATTTAAATATAAAACTATATATATATTATCCATGTTATGTTGAGATTAAAAATAAATCATAGCACTTCATGGAGTTGATAGTTCATATGTACGTACGAATGATGTTATCATTTAATGTGTATTAATAGTATACAAATAATTTATATATTTTTCATTTTTATTGATAAATATTTTCTGAATAATATATATATACCTTAATTACATATTTATAATCAGTATTTATTGAGGGTAATGGAAAAGGAATTTATATTGGTTCAAGGAGGTTGTAATTTACATGTATGAACAAAAAATTAATTATTTTCCCATTTGATGGATGTGGGGATGGATTTAGAAGATGATATTTTCATAATAACATTTGAGTATATTCATTATACTAGAGTTTTTATTTTATAATGGTTTAAGGATATTTTTATGAGGATGAAAAAGAAATAAAATAGAAACACTTAATTAAAAATCATACCATTCCTTCAGATTCTCACCTATGATTAACCCCGCAACAAAACTAAGGAGGATTTTATGCCTCAATTATAGCCCATATAATGTGTGTAGGTATTCAAATATGGGTTTTAGTCATGTATTGAAAAATCCAAATTGGTTTTTAAGTGTATGTACGATGGATGAATGAGTTCCCTTTTATAGAAGAGGGGATGGGCACTCTTGGAATTATTCAAATTATTAAATTAATATAAATTCATTTTTATATTTTAAATGGATTGAAAATATTTTATCTCATATATAGGATAATATTTAATATTCATCCATTAATCCTATTAATATAAGATGAGTTTTGAATATTTTTTAATCCTTATATTTTTTATAACCATTTTTAATTCTTATTGTGATATTATGTAAAATTCACATTCATTATAAATAAAATTAAAACAAAATGCCAAAAACACCTAAAATGAGTCTGTAATGAACATTTTAGACATAACCCAATAATTCGGACAATTTCTTATATTTTTTAAAAATTTATATAATTTAACTACTTATAATTTATTTTAAAATCATATAAATGTCACTTTTGGAACAATTCAAAAATTAACATTCTAAATATATCATAAAAACATGATTACATAAAAAACTAAATTCAATCATCCCTAACATGTAAAATTAATCAAAATAATATTTTATGAAATAAAATATTTTAATTTATATTTATGTTAATATCCTTAATATAGTTTATATGATTCTTTTTTAACATTTCAATTATTTCCTCACATTGTGTCACACATTAATTTACTTATTTGTTATTTAAAAATTATAAATAAATTATCATGATGAATATTCACATTTTTTATTTAAATTTAATATTTATTGTTTAGTTTATATTCTTTATAAACATATATTAAAAATATTTTATATATTTAATATATGAACAAAACATTTTTGACATATCTTAAATTAAAATATACTAAATATCATATTTTTTCCCATGTGGATTAAGAATTGTATAATTTGAACAAAAGGTTGATTTTGGTAGAAACCAATTCTTCCAAATACATTTTGAAAAATGTTATGGTAATTTATAATATTATAATATAATTTTAACCTTAATTTACCTGATATACCCTTAACCATGTTAACTGAAGAGCTAAAGTTACTATTTACCAAAAATTATGTTTATCCAATTAGAACACAATTTTCTTATCGATTAAAATAATTTATATATTACTTTCAAAATTCAATACACGTATGTGGATAAATTATTGTGGACACTTATCTCACAGATGTGGAAAGAAGGCAAGTAAAAGAGACAAACAAATAATCAATAAGTTTCGATAAAAATTTCAAAAACAAAATTTCTTCAATACAATAAATTGGATTAATATATTAATTATTGACCTATTATTATTTGAAAATTTAGTTTATGTTACAATTATTATTTAAAAAAGAAATCAGTTTTTAACTACAATGCAATATTTTTCAATATTCATCAAAATAATGATGATTTTTTTAAAAAAGACATACAATTAATCCTAAGGAAATTTTCATATTCCATATTAAAAAATAATTTTAATTTTAAAAATATATTAAAACATGTTAATATTTTATTTTAAATAGATTCACCATTAACAGGCAAAAAACTATATTATTTAAAAAGATTTTTTTTGTACAATTGGATTTTGCTTATATCATTATAGAAACAACATTAAATCAATTTTAATCAATACAATGATTATATATATATATATATATATTTAATATAATTTATCAATACTAATTTGATTATATATTGGAATAAAACACACCTTTAAACATTAAATTGTTTTTCGGAAAACAGTTTCTTTTATATTACAAAGGGTTTTACATTCATTTATATTTAATTGGTCAAATTATTCATTATATATACATATTTAAACCATATTTAAATATGAAAATGAAAACAATTCTTTTTATCCATTCTACAGAATATGTTATAATGGTGACATTTATATATTAATATATAAATTTTTAATTAAACATGATGAGGAGTGTAATGTACAATATCAAACATAATATATCCATTTAAAATTCAGATGTAATATTACCCCTCCCCCCCAACTCTATTTTAACAAATAGTGTTATATAATGGAAAATATATTTACTGAAATCACACAACAGGGAAACAGCTCATAAAACTTCCACATTTAATGAATGAAATGGAAGTAAGAAGGTCACACAACACAAAACATATTATGGTTCCCTGTATGAAAACCTAGGTCTGAAAGTTAAAAATAACACTCATATACTACTATGGAGTGATAAAGAAAATTATCAGAGGAATTTTAACCATCGTAATAACAAAAATATGCAGTGGGTAAAAAGTCCTTCGATAAAGGTAAGACAATAATATTTGGTCTTCGAGATCATTTTCATAGAGTTAATGAATTATTTTACTAATTGGACAAATAAAACAAGGAAATATACATTCTTTAAATTTATCACAGCATCCATTAATACAATTCCAACAAAAACTCATCCTTTTTTTCCAAATGATGCTGATTTGAGAGGAATTAGTATCACAACCAGAATACTATAATAAATATCCAAAGAGTCACATAATCCTTAAAATATTAACTAAATATTTCAAATATGTTTAATTACTATCCAAAAATTGGATGGTAAAATATAATCTATTTTCCCAAAAATAATACACTTTGATAAGAAGAAAGGATACTTTAAATCTCCAAAATTCCATTGTAATACCCAAAGATCAACATTGATTATTCATAAATTAACTATCCTTAAATATTTTCAAAATAATAAAAACTAATATTGAATCCCAAAATTTATTAGGATTTTATTATATAATCTTTCAACGTAAATTTAATGATTTATCTCCAAACGAAGTCAATTAATCTTGAATTATAACACTAAAAAGTAATTTTTCCACTGATTCTCTAGGTACAATAACCATATCTATAAATAACCTGAATCACTCTATGTTCACAACAAAATCATAGATTATTCCAAAATGTAATTCATTCATTTTTCCTCAAAAAAATATCATAGTATTGTTTTTCCTTGAATGTATAGTATTCCCAAAATTGTGAATGTCTTCTGAAATAACATTCATCAATTAATCCTTGAATCTTTCTTCCAAACTCATGGTTATCTTTTCGATAAATGATATGTTCCAAAAAAATAACTAATTCTTCATCCGTAAAATAAGTTAACTAAAAATAAAAATTCATACTAACAAGGACGTCTTCTATGCCAGTGGCAAGTGATGCACCCATGTGACCCTTCAGTTTTGGGTTCGATTCCTACATCCTTTCTGGACGTAATAGGTGGACACCCATCCTATGGAGTTTCCTTTTTCTAATACATTATAACTCTTATAAAATACCAAAAATAAATTGAAAAAACATCAATAACATTTTTCAACATCAAATGTTATCTAATACCTTTAATTTTAAATCCTAGAAAGTTATACACCATAATTACTACTAAAATGAATATCAACAAAATTACAATTATTCACCATCAAATTTCATATCATAAATAATGAAAAGTGGTTATAAGAAAAATAAATTAAGATTAACATGAAAATTATAAACCCATTATTATAAAAATTATGCTCAATAAATCATCCTAATTTATAAATATGTTTGAATCATCTATTGATACCATGAAACGTCCTGGTTCTGGAAGCCACCTAGAGGCGCCCAGTGCATGGTTGGTCAAATGGACTCAAGCGCATTTCCCCAAATGCCAAAGGATACTGACTAGAAGTGAGAGCCTTTGGTGTGATAGTGGGGAAACAATGCCCTCATTGGAAGAGTACAAATCAGAAGTAAACAAATACACATAAGAGTGGAAGCAGTAATAATATCATATAGAAATACACAACGGAAGACTAATAGAACAAACTAGAGAACATATATAAAATGATGCATGATACATATGTCTTACAATGCAGTGAACAAAGAAAAATTGTAAATTATAGTACTAAACCTAGTACAAGTGGAAAATAGTAATCAGCTCCATAGAATCGCAAGCCTAAGCTCTGTCCCATTCTCTCTAGCTCCACAGCATGTCATGTACCTAAAGTAGCTAGGAAACTTCCCTTCTCTATGCCTAAAAAAATATAATCTATTTGGGCCCAAACGCAAGGACCAAACAGGGTGTGAGAATAATCTCAGTGGGAAACCACCATGAGATCAGTGAACAGTACTCATTGTGTATATGGTAGGTAAAATTACAAGAAACAATAAACAACAAGGTACTCAAAAATTTACAAACCACATTAGCAATATCAAGAAACAACTATACAAGAAGATAAACACTATACGTTACCCTCTAGGAAGCACACTCAGTATAACCCCTCTGGTCCGACCTAACAAGTACAAGCAACCCACTAGGCAGTACACTCAGTCTAACCCCTCTGGTTTAGCATAAGCATAGACTCTCTAAAAAATCAATCACCGTCAATTCCCCCTATAGTATCGTATCATAACTAATGGCGCACTAATGAATCAACTATGTCACATTTCTTCTGTGTCCCATGTCAAAGAACTATAAGCACTCTGAGGAAGCACTCAACATCAATTCCTCATGCGGTCTCGCATTGTATAATTATAAAGACACTCTGGAGAAGCCCTCAAGGTCTATCCTCCCTATGGTCTATACACCAGGTTCTCACGGCCGCGTTAAGGTCAAGAAAAATTATCCAAGCGTATCATCCAAGGTAAACCTCAAAAAAAACTTGGATAGAATTATAAATCATAACAGCATAACAGAACCATAGTCACACCATCCTACAATACTAGGCATAGGAAAGTAAATAACATCCTAATAGGCAATCAGGACCCAAATGTCCAAACAAGAAAAACATGTAAGGGAAATACATCCAATGAACAAAAATTCACCCTATTCACAATCAATAAAAATCTACTCAAGCATACCAACATAGGAGAGAAACAATAGGGATGAAACGGTAAACGCGGAATACCTCGTTCCTGGGTATTGGGAAAATTTTAACATAAAACTCAATGAATTTCAACATTAATGAAAAAACCACATACCTTGGTGTTATGAGATCATGATACTTGAACCAAGAGGCTTGAATATCCTTAGAAAGTCGTAGATCTATTAATATTTATAAAAAATTCAACCTAAGATAACTCACGAAAGATAATAAATAAAGGGATTGTGCTCTAGGAGAAGAGAGAACTCACCAATGTGATTCTAACCCAACCATCGGTGTTTGATTAGTTGAACGGATGCTCGACAGGGGGATCATCAATGATCCGTGGATGCTCGGTGCTCTTAGATGATCTAGGTTGAGAAAGAGTCGGTTATGTCTGTCAAACGCAACCTCGCTGCATTTAATAAAAATAAAAAACACACGGTGTGTATTTTGGAAGTACACAGTGTGTAATCGCCATTTATGTACTCCGTATTAGATGGCCTCCAGGTCATCCCATATGGTCGTGTGCAAGGCCACTACATGGATAGCACAAGGATACCCGCGGTAACTGAGTACACAGTGTGTACTCATATAGTACAGAAGCTTGTACTTCAAAAATTTATGAAAACTATTATTTCCTCAAAAAATTTCGAAAAAAGACAAACCTACCTGAAAAGAAGATCCTGGTTCTTAGAAACATCCCCCCTTAAATAAATTTGTCCCCGAATTTCCCTAGAATGGCAGCCTAGAATAAGAAACCCCAAAATATCCAGCCACTGCGATTTTACATCGTCATCTGTCTCCCATGCCTCGTCCTGTACTCATATGTGCTTCCATAGCACTTGTAACAGAGGAACAAACAGGCCTTGGATAACCTTCATACATCGATTAAAAATTCGGATAGGGTGATCCTTGAAAGATGCATTTACTTCCAACTCACCCTCCTCTGGTTATAAATTATTAGATGGGTGTGAAAAGTAACTTCAATGCTGAGAAACATAGAGAATGTCGTGCATATCCTGATACCCTTGAGGTAACTAAAACTGATAGGCCATCGCCCCAACTCTATCCAACACCTCAAATGGCCTAATGTACCTTGGCGAAATTATTCCATGTCTCCAAATACTCTTGTGTCCCAACCTCAGTGTGTCACACATGAAAACTTGACCCCCAACATCAAACACCAGATGTCATCTCCGCTGATCAGTATAAGTCTTCTGTCGAGACTGTGTTGTAGCCATCCTCTTCAGAATCAAGTCTATATACTATGTGGTCTCCTGAACAAGATGATGTCCCAGCATAGCTGCCTCTCATGCCTCCGGCATACACTAGGGTGATCGGAATGTCCTATCATACCAAGCTTCATAACGTTGCATCTGAATAGATTCATGAAAAGTGTTGTTTTAGAGAAACTCCACAAGATGGATATGCTTCTCCCAATAACCTCAAAAATCCAGAATGCAAGTTCGAAGCATGCCCTCAAACACCTGAATCATACGCTTGGATTGGCCATCTGTCTGGGGATGGTAGGATGTACTCAAAATTACCTGTGTACCCAATACCTTCTGAATCTCCTTCCAGACCAGAGAGTAAAGTGTGCATCCCTGTCTAAAACGATGGAGTGTGGAACTCCATGCAGATGTACAATCTCATGGATGTACAAATGTCCTAGCTCATCAACACTGAAGGTATTTTTAATCGTCATGAAGTGATCAACCTTCATGAGTCTGTTAATGAAAACCCATACTATATCATTCCCTCATGGAGACCTCAGCAAACCGATCATGAAATCCAATGCGACATCATTCCACATCCAATCGGGAATGGGTAACTGCTTTAAAATCCATGTTGGCCGCTGATGCTCAGCCTTCACCTACTGACAAGTGGAACACCTCATGACAAGACTGGAAATATCTCTCTTCATACCTAACCACCAATACTGATGGTGTAAATCACGATACATCTTGGTGATGCTAAGATGAACTACCATAACTGAGGAATGAAACTCCTGATCAGCTGCTCGCATATATCTGCTGGCACCCATACCCGCTCCTAGAAATGAAAGATCTCATCCGCGCATATGGTCCATCCACGAATAGGGTCTTCTCTTGACACGCTCTCCCTTAGGACTAGGCCTTCAGAATCAGATTGCTTCCTCATTCGTTCCCTATCAAGAAGGGTAGAGGTAACGTCTACAGAAGAATGGAAAGACTTCCCCTATCTATCATGCACCTCCAAATGAATCTCAGAGAACAAATCCATAAGATACCCCTCATTAATGGCCTCCTGAACTGCCTTTATCTGAGTCCTACTACTCAACGAATAAGACACTATGTTTCCCATCCCAGGCGTATAGGTAATCTCAAATTCAAAGGACTGTAGGTACTCAAACCACCATCACTATCTCAAATTTAGATCATGCTCAGAGAAGATGTACTATAGAATTTTTTAGTTACTGAAAACCAATAAATTATCTCCCAAAAGATAATGTCTCCAATAGCATAGGGCATGAAAAACAGTTGCCAACTCCATATCGTGGATTGGGTACTTCCTCTCATGTGGCCTCAACTGAAGAGCCTTGTACGTAACAACTCCATATCACAGCATAAGCGCAGCTCCCAACCCGATACATAAAGCATCACAATACACAGTATAGCTCATTCCAAGCTCTAGAAAGACATGTATCGATGTTGAATTCAACCTCCCCTTCAGCTTATGAAGTGCCAACTCATAAGAATCCAACCACAAGAACATCACACCCTTATTAGTCAAACTCTTCAGTAGTGCTTATAAGCGTGAAAAGTCCTATATAAAATGTTTTTAGTATCCAAACAGCCCTAGAAAGGTCTTCACCCCAAAGATGTTCTTCGGCTTCTCTTAAGAATCTACTACTCTCACATACACTGGGTCTACTGACACCCGTGTCTCTGAGATGACATGACCAATGAAGGGAATTTAATCCATCCAAAAGTGACGTTTTGAGAGCTTAGCATATAACTAATTCTCACAGTGTACTCAAAACGATCTCAAGATGGGAATCAAGGTCGTGTCAAGTGTGATAGTACACCAAGATATCAACCATGAAGACTACCACGAAGGAATCCAAGTATGGATGGAACACTCGGTTCTTCAGTGCCATAAAAATTACTAGCACGTTCGTGAGACCGAACGACATAACCATATACTCTTACACACCATACCTGCTTTGGAAGGCTATAAGAGGTATATATAATGGTATAATGTGCAACTTATGGTAACCGACATCAAGTCAATCTTTGAGAACACCCGAGTTCCTCGAAGCTGATCAAAGAGAAAATCAATCTGTGGTAAATCATATCGGTTCTTGACCATCAAATGGTTTAACTTTCGATAGTCCACACAAATAATGAGGGTACCATCTTCCTTATTCACAATAGGACAGGAAAACCCAAAGGAGAATTACTGGTTCGGATGAAACCCATTCCCTGCTACTCCTCCAACTACTTCTTGACCTCATACAACTCTAGTGTACCCATCCTATAAGGAGGAAAGGACACTGGTGCCGCTCTTGGAACAAGATCAATTGAAAATTCCATCTCTCGCTCTAGAAGAAAACCTGAAAATTCCCCAATAATGACATTTATGAAATGATCTCCCATGGTAGAGAAGTCTAACTGTGAAGTCCCCTGATCATACAGATATATACTAGCAATCTTGGTTGTAACTCCTCCCAACCCATGATGCTCTGGAACATTTATTCTTTCCTAGACATCCCACACACCCTTATAAAGAAAATATACATCCTCTGGTGATATAGAACTCACCCTTCGGTGATAATAATCGACAACTTCTTAGAAGGGAAGTAGCTAATCCATTTCAAGAATGAAATCATAGACTGTCATCTCTTGGACATAGAGGTCCCATAAAAAGTGACACCCACCAAAATCAAGAGGGCACTCCTTGCACTTACGTATGATATCCATTATATTCCCCAACATCGTTTCTAGCATCAAGATATTAGAAGAAGAAAAGATATAAAGAAAAAGTATCTCTACGACAGTAATAGATATAAAGTTATTGAATCCCCTGTATCAAAAAGAGCATAATCTAAAACTGAGGCTACAAAGATTGTACCTCAAATGGTAGAAGATCTGGGATCCTGCTCATGTTGTGTCTGCTCCACTGTGAATGTCTGGCCTGTATAGTGGCCATGTGACCCTACCTGACCACTCTGAGATGATTATCCCAGATGTCACTGAAAAACGTGAGACTGGCTACCACAGTCACGATCTCCCCCTCACCATGAACGGCTAGAAGAACACCATTTCGCATACTGATGAGAAACTGGTGGTCCTCCTCCTAAATGAGGAGTCATAAAACAGATTATGTCTCTAGTTGATAGTGAGAAGATCTGACAGAAGTGCTAGAGATGACCCATCTTGTTGCACAATCGGCACTCCACTAGGTCTCTCTGGCTATGCAGCCTCGTATGTCCCACCCTTCCTCATTGGTATCATGACACCTGGTTACATGAAGGTGTCTCTCACCTCATTGGATCACTGTGTGAAGATTCCCTATGGTGCTTCCTGCTATTAGTAGAAGGAATACTAACCCGATATGTAGTTCTTCCCAAGCTCACAACTCCAGAATCCCTCATATTGAACTCTTTGATCAGTGCGTGGTTGACGATAGAAGTCAGAAAAGTCAACTAGAAGATATTCACCTACTATCGGATGGCGTGCCTAAGACCATCCTCAAACATCCTTGCCATGAATAACTGGTCACCTCTTAAAATATGTGTGAATCACAACAGCTTGGTAAAGAGGGGGGAATACTCCATAACAAAAAGACTACCCTACTCCAGACTCATAATCTCTTGTGCTCGATCGGCCCTCATGGTCTCTGGATAGATGTTGTCATATAAGAGGCACTGTAACTCGTCCCATGAAATAAACTGCTGGTGTCCTACCTATGAGATCACATCCCATTACCTCATGGTGGAGTCCCGAAGCATATATGTAGAGAGCATGACCCTCATTTTTGGAGGTGTCTCCAGATGCTCAAAAATTGTAAGCATGTCTTCTAGCCATGACTCTGCATCCTGGGGTCCTCATTCCCCTGAGAAAGTGGGAGGATGCAGCTGCTGGAAAAGCCGCATCAAATCATCCATCGAAGGGGAAGGAGGTTGTGCCTCTTGAAATTTCTGAATCATCCTCAAAAATCCCTCCATGGACTACGCATCATCACCTATCTCATGTACCTTGGCTGGTACCAAGGCTGGCACAATTGGAGGATCTGCTGGTAGTCCCTGATCATCCATGTCAGGTGTCTGATCACCGCCTGGCAACTGGCGCACAACTGGAGGACTTCTCAGTGGTGTTACACTGTAAGGTCATGTTCACACCTTAGATCAATATTACCAAGGAATGAAAACTAGAAGTGTATAAAGGGAATAGGAGAAATAAAACATTCATGTTTCACAAAACATGACTACATGACGTGTAAAATTACTACACGGTGTGTTCCCTAATGTCATTTACATGGGCGTGTACTCCTACCTAAACTGGTCGTGTAACACCCCAAACACACGGTATGTACTTGAATCCTATTCTCCTTCCCGGGTCCTTCTACATGGTTAAGCCACACGGATCTCCTAAAAAATGACTATATGGTGTGTTCAAGGTAGAAATGGTTTGTACTAGACATGCTTCACATGGCTTGTGTTGCATGTGACATGGTCTGACACACGACTCCCTGTAAATAGCGTCTTCTAGGTGGACATGATGTGTGTAAGGAGAGAATACACTGAACCATGTTGTTAGCTAAATTTCCAGGTTCCTAATATTAACCTACAAATCGTGTTCACGCCCGACACGACGTGTCTAACTGAAGACTTATTTGTCCGTGTCGTTAGACACATCGGCGGACATAAGGTCAACACTACATGGTGTCCCCAACCTATACATGGTGTGTTCCCATAAGAATTTCCTTATCTCGGGTCTCTTACTACACGGCCTACAACACTATTTGAAACTAAATAGCGTGTACATAAAGTACAGGGCGTGTACTTCAGAAGAAAAGTTTCTTTCCGAATAGAAGAACATATGGCATGTAGTCAAAACTACATGGCGTGTATTATGGGTTTTTCTAGACCGTAAGCCTAAAAAACTACACTGAAACCTAGAATCACTGAAACGAACATTGAATGTGCCAAATTCCGATCCATGAGGGCGAATACTCCACACGAATCAAAGCTTTACACCTTAAACATGTTACAATAAGGTAACCAAGCCTTTGATCCACCAAATTTTTGTCCATGGGTCCCCATAACACCTCAAGAACCAATGATTGGCGTTCATTCAGAAAAAACCATTACACAAACAATATCCTATCAAACATTAGGTATTTTTATCAAAGAATCTATCACAACAGCATGCATATTCTATACAACATCTATCAGAACAACATGAAATTGCTAATGCATCCTAAATGGATTGGAAAGAATGCATGACATGTGATTTTTTTAACAAGTTCACATATGATTCATGTGAAATCATACCCTCATATCATCATTTTGCGATAGAAATAGAACCTCAATAATGTCAACAGTAATGAAACAAAACATCTGAGTCACCCAACGGTGAAAATTAGATCAACCATAAACATTAAATACCAAAAGAAATTGAAATAAACGAGGTAGATTGGATTTCACCTATACATGGGTTAGCTACTCCCAGGAACATCTTATTACAAAGTAGATATTAATTCCTATCCCTGGCTAAGGCTCCAAATATTAAATCTACAGAAAAGAATTCCTCTGATACCACATTGTAATGTCCCTGTTCTGGAATCCATCCAAAGGCGCCCCGTACCCGGTGGGTCACATTGCCTCATGTGCATTTCCCAGAACTCCAGAGGCTGCTGACTAGTAGAGAGGGCCTTAGGTGTGATAGTTCGGAAAATATGACCTCATTGGAAGAGTACACAGAGGAAGTAAACAAATACACACAAGATCATAAGTAGTAATAATATCATATTGAAATACACAAAATAAGACTGATAGAACAAACTGGAGAACATATATAAAATGATGCATGATACATATATCTAGGAAAGAAGCGAACAAAGAACAATTCTAAAATACATTACTAAACCTAGTAAAATAGGAAAATAGTAATCAGATCCACCACATCTTAATCCTATGCTTGTTCTATTTCTCTCCAACTCCATATCATGTCAAGTACCTAATGTATAAGGGAGCTTTCCCTTGTCTATACCTGCAACAATATAATCTGTTTGGGCCCAAAAACATTGCCCAAATAGGGTGTTAGAATAATCCTAGTAGGAAACCCCCACGAGATATGTGTCCAGCAGTATGTGAATATATGGTGGGTAAAAGTGCCAGAAATAATAAATAAGAAGGTACTCAACAATAATCAAACCTCAATCTCAATATCAAGCAAAAACTAATCAAGAAGATAAACACAACATGTAACCCTCTGTGAAGAACACCCATTCTAACCCCTGTGGTCCTACCTAACTAGTACAAGCAACCCTCTAGGTAGTACACTTAGTCTAACCCCTCTAGTTCATCTTAAACATAGACTCTATGAGGAAGGACTCACTGTCAATTTCCCTATAGTCTGGTATGTTAACTAAAGGCGCTCTAGGGAAGCACTTACATCACATTCCATCTGTAGCCCATGACGATGAATTACAAACACTCTGTATAAGAACTCAACGTCAATTCCCCCTAGGGTCTCACACCATAAAATTATAAAGACACTCTATAGAAGCCCTCAACGTCCATCCTTCCTATGGTTTATACACTAGGTTCTCATGGCCCCGTGTAAATCATTAAAAAGTAGTAGCGCATATCGGACAAGGTAACCCTCAAGAACTACTTGGCTAGCATTCTACAGCATAAAAACATAATAGAACAATAGTCACACCATCCTACAATAATAGGCATGAGAATTTAAATCGCATCCTTACAGGTAATCCAAACGCAAAGGTCCAAACTGGAAAAACATGCATGTAAAATACATCCAAAGCACAAAAATTCACCCTATCCACGATCAATAATCCTCTACTCAGACATACCGACGTAGAAGAGAAACAATGGGGCTGAAATGGTTAACGCGCAATACCCTATTCATTGTTATTCGGAAAATTTTCACATAAAAATCAAATAATATCAACAGAAAGGCTCAAACCACCTACCTCAGTGTTGGGAGATCAAGACACTTGAACCAAGAGGCTTCAATCACCTTAAAATTTCATAGATATATAAAAATGTATAAAATTTTCAACCCATGATAACTCACGAAAGATGAGAAAGCAAGGGATGATGCTCTAAGAGAAGAGAGAACTCACCGATGCGATTCCAATGGAACCTTCAGTGTTTGATTTAGGGAACGCATGCTCGGTTGGGGGCTCATCAATGATCTGTGGTTGCTCAATGCTCACATAAGAACTAGGTTGATAAAGAGACGGTTCTATCTGTCAGATGTTACCCTAGTGAATTTTATAGAAAAAAAACAAAATACATGATGTGTACTTTTTATGTACATGGCGTTTACTCACCATTTTCGTACTCTACATTAGGCAACCTCCAAGTCATCTCACACCGCCCTGTGCAAGGCCGCTACATGGCCAGCACATGGCTACCCACAGTAACTGAGTACAAGGCATGTACACATAAATTACATGGCGTGTACTTCAAAAAATTATAGAAACCCCTTTTTTTTAAAAAAACTCCAGAAAAAACATACATCAAAAAAAGATCTGGGTTTATATATACCACCTATAGGGTCACGACATTAAACCAAACATATTATATATTTTTGAAATAGAATTTACATTTAATAATAATTTAAGTATAGAGTTTTATATAATTAGGAATTACACTTAAAAACTAATCCCATTAAATAGAAGCGTACAATTATACTTGGTATCTATTTTTTGCTAAAGGAAACACTGTTAAAAAAACATGACTTCCTTTCGAAACACATATTCAATTCTTTCCTACTGACCTCTTCTTTTCCCTTAAAAATATAATGATCTGTGAAACCATTTTAAAACATGGAATTAGCACAAATATCTCATTATGTTACAACGAAAATAAATACATACACTGTTATTCCATTAATACTAATAATATCATAACGTATTTTTCAAGGAGTTATACATTTCACCCATAAAACAGAAGCTCTTTATATTACCCCATGAAATCATATGTTTCTTATAAAAATACATTACAAACATAAATAATATATATAAATTCATGAATTAATCCCTTGTCACTCTTAAAATAGATTTCACATCTACATAAGTACTAACCTTAATTGTTAAATCTTGAATACAAATGACAATATATTATTTTAATCTCTTAGTAGAAACACTACTGTTTAACTCTATCACAGAACCCAATATATTAGAGATATATCTTAGGGACACCTTGACTAATTTTATCATGGAACGACATTTACTCATAAACAACTCCCAATATAAATATCACAATCATAGCATATAAATCAAGAAAAAATAATAAAAAATAGTTCCCACATCAAAATCACAAGATATCATTTCAGTATATTGAAATAAATAATTGATTTTAAAAAAAATTTCAATAAAAAACATGAAAATGGAATAAGGTGTTTTTTTCTTTTGAGAAAAATATTTATTATATAGGAATCCAAATAACAATTAATGGTTATGGAAGAAAAAAAACTTATCAGCACCACATACACTAAAGACATTCTAATTGTCTTTGGACAAAAAGTTTCGTATAAGACACAAAAAAATATTCATTTTTTAAAACCTCTGAATTAAATTTAAAATATTCATAATATTTAATTTTAAATAATTTTCTATCTATATGATACATTTGTAGAATAATATCAAGAATATTTACATACAGAAAAAGAGGTGATAATTAAATCATTAAATATTCAAGGTGTCCCATACCTGATTGAATATTAAAATCATAATATCCATAAAATATTAGAATCTAAGAAAAAATTTAATAAAATTAGCATAGATAAAAAATGGTTATTAAATGAAAAAGGGGCTTTATATTTACCTTATAAAATAATGAATGTGCATATCATTGATAAATACCTCAAAAAAGGGGATTGATATGAAATCCATTACCTTGAGTCTGACAGGTCACGTACAATCATTTTCTTTATAAATAAAAAACATAAGTTAATTATTAAATTTCATGAAATATTTTTTAATGATTTTTAATCCTTTTATATCACCTATTATCATGTTATAAACATTATATAAATTATTAACATCACGTTAAATGTTTGATGATATTCGGTACTTAAGTCTAAAACCAATTTGGTATAATTTCTATAGCCAAAGGTTCATTAGTATATCATAAACTAAAAAATATTCACTAAATAATAATAAGTCTCATAAATAAATCTCCTTTTATATAAAACTATATTTCTAGGGGTATTAATAATGAAAAAACATTGTAATCATGGAGACAGTAGGTTGTACGTTTGTATGAGTAAAATTTCAATTTTTCAATGGTCATTTTGAAAAGAATGTTAGTATTATTTAATCATTAAAATATTACAATAATTTAATTAATGCATATTTTTAATTTAAATATACAAATATATATATTATCCATGTTATGTGGTGATTAAATATGAATCTTATTGCTTCGTAGAGGTGCTAGTCCACATGTACGCATGAAAGATGTTACCATTTATAGTGTGATAAAAGTATGAATGTAATTGATTATTTATTAACATATAATGATAAATATTTCAATAATCTCAGATAAAACATTAGATTCATCATTATAAACAATCTTGATAGTAGGTAATTGAAAATGAATTATTTTGGCTCGTGCAGATGATAATTCACACATACATAAAAAGGATTGATTAATTTTTTTATTTGAAGGAAGTGGAAGTATATTTAGGTGATGATATTAACATAATAACATATTAGTATATACGGGATATTGGATTTATTAATTCATCATGGTTGAAAGATATTTGATGGAAGAAAATTAAGAAATAAAATAGAGACACTTAATTATAAATGTTACCTTTCCTTTGGACGATCACCATTGATTAACATCGTATCTCCTCTAAGGATGGGTTTGTTCCTAAAATAAGACATCTAGAATTTTGGTCTGTATTCTAAGAAGTGGTTTGGGCATGGATTTTCAGATCCGAAGTTTATTTAAGTGTAACGAATACAGATGAATGGCATCCATTTTATGGGAGAGGAGAGGGGTACTCTTGGATTTATTCAATGTATTAATTTAATATAAATTGATTTTATATTCCAAATAGATAAAAACATAAATAATTCTAAGATAAAATGACTTGGGTAAAAATAAATTCATCCAATTAAAATTACAAAACTTTTTCTATTCTTCAATCTATATCATTTTGTTATAACCTTCATTTATTCTTACTATTCCATTATATAGTTAACACTTTTAGAATAAATATAATTACTATAAATTTACAAATGACAAACAAAGAGTCATTAATGATATATATATAATTTCCCAATCATTTCTTTTAATTTTATATTTTTTAAACATTCTATCATTTAATAAAATACTATTAATTTTATAATATCAAAAATGTCAATGTTTACATTAATCATGATTAAAATTTATAAAATGACATATGACCTTGATTCCAAAAAAAACTACATTAACTCATCTTAAAAAATTTTGAAATATACCTAAAATTTGTTGATTGAATCAAATATTTCAAATTAGACTAATTTTCATATCGTTAATATCATTTATTTGAATCTCCCTTTAATACAGAAAATACTACATAATCATTGTGTCATGCTTACAATTACTAATTTTTTGACTAAAATTTATAAATAAATTATAATAAAGTATATACATATTTTATCTTTAAAATTATTATTTATAGTCTAATAAACACATATATAAACATATATTAAAAATTATTTACATATTAAAAATATAAGTATAACATTTTTAACTTATCAATAAAAAAATATGATAAATTCCGTATTATTAAACATGTTCCATAAAAATGTTATAATTTAAGAATAAGGTTGATATTGGACTATATAAACTCATCCAGTGACATTAAGACAAGGTTTAAGATGATTTTATAATATTATGATATAATTTTAATCATTAATTACTTGATTTACCCTTTACCGGCATAAATAAAAAACCAAATTTACAATTCACTAATGAAATAATGTTGAACCTATTAGAAAATAGTTTTCTTACATATTAAAATCATGGATTTTGTTTTTTGAAAATTTATTTCATAGATGTGGCTAAATTCATTTTAGCACTAATCTCACAGTTCTAGTTAAAAGGTCGGTAAAAAAGACGTTCAAAAGTTCTATAAGATTTTATATCATAATTCAATAAAAAAATATTCAAATTAACTAAATTGGTCTAATATATGTACTATTGGTCTATTTTGATTTTTAAAATTAGTTTTATTGATAGTAATTATTAAAATGAGAAATCAGTTTTTAACTATAATGTAGTATTTTTCAATATTATCAAAATTTTGATCCTTTCATAATAAAATACCTAAAATTCACTCTATGAAAATTTTGTTACTAAAAATTCAAAAATAATTTGTATATTGACAACTAAAATATATCATGGCGTCCAAATTGGATTTAATATAGGTGTTCCTTCAAAATGCAGTAAAACTACATTTTTCGATAAAATACTTTATTTATGTGAAAAAGTTGATTTGTTCTTATATCATGTCTAGAAAATGCATTAAATGAATGTTAATAATTATATTGAATAATATATATATATATATATATCATTATTATAATCCATCAAAATTAATTTGTTTGTTTATTAGTTTAAAACACACGTTTGTACATTTAAATATTTTCCCCAAAAATCATTTTCATCTATTTTACAAAGGGTTTTACATTAATTAACAATTAATTGGTTAAGAAATTAATTATATATATTTTTTTAAACCATATTTTTATAATTCAGTAAATATTATTCACTGCTTACAATCTAAAGACTAAGTTATAATGGTTACATTAAATATTAATAATTAATTGTTATTTTAATTAATGTGGTATATCATTTACATTATTGATCAAATCATTTATTTTTATAACTTTATAACAATACATTATCCCCCCTTTAATAAATTGAATCACTTCAATATGATATTGTGATCTAAAAATAGGGTTAGAAATATCAAAATAACTATAATAAAATCTTATATCATAAAACTGATCAATATAACATCCACATTAAACGAATGAAAGAAATATACAAAGGTTAACTAAGACAACACGTACTAGGGTTCCATGTATGAAAACATTTACATGTAAGAGAAAATTAACTATAATATTTTTTTAGCGATTTATTGGTAACCTGATCACGGTAAACTTGACCATAACAGTACAAAAAATATTTGATGGGTCAAAAGACCATTAATAAAATTAAGGGAAAAATAATTTTTTGTTGAGATCCTCTTTATAGAGTTAAGGAATTATTTTACTACATGGAATAAGAACATAATGAATCATATTTACTTTACAAGTAGAGCTTCCTCTATTATTCAAATTCTACTACATGATTCTCTTTTTTTTCAAAAAAATGAGAATTCAAGATGAAATTTTTTCCCATCTCTAACACTTGAATCAACATCTTGAAAATTTAATAATCCAAAAAATATTAAATATTATTTCACCTATTTTAAAATAGTGACCAAAAACAAATTGTTTTGTACAATATAAGATAATTCCCCAAAAATAATAAACCCTTAAAAGAAGAAGGAAAACTTTAAATCCCTAAAAATAAATAGTAATACAAAAAGGTCAAAAAAGACCATTCCAAAAGTAATTTCCCATAAAATTTCATAATATAATACAAAAAACCATTTTAACCCAAAATTTAGAAAGATCTAATCCCATAATCTTCCAAGATAAATTTTACGATTTATCTCCAAATGGAATCAATTTCTCTTGAAATCGCATACCAAAAATGACTTTTATTATTAATAATTAATAAATTATATCTATTTCCATAAATAACCTGAATCACCCTATATCCACAAAAAAATAATATATTCTCCCAAAATGTAATTCAACCATTATTTATAAAATAAAAAACAATAGAAGTCTATTTATCTTGATCATATAGTATTCCTAAAATAGTGAACGCCTTCTAATATACCACTCATCACTTAATCCGGATATCATTTTTATAATCCCATTGTTATAAATTCAATATATTATATGTACCCAAAATTTTATTATTTTTCATATAAAACATAATTAAACTGAAATTAAAATTTAATACTAACCAAGAAATTACATAGACTAGTGGTATGTGATGCACCTGTATCGCCCTTTAGTTGTTTTTTTGATTCATACGGGTATGCTAGATGCGATGGGTTGTCACCCATCCTATGGGGTTTCCATTTTATGAAAATCTATAACTCATAGAAAATTCCAAAATTAAAATCCTAAAAATTAAACATAACATGTTTTAACCTCATGTTTTAACTCATACCTTTCATTTTGTATCCAAAAAAGTAGAAACCCATAATTAACTCAAAAATAAATGTCTCAAAAAATATAATTACTGACCATAAAAATTCATATCTTAAATACCCAAAAGGGATTAAATGAAACTTAAATTAGGATAAACCTAAATATTAAAACCCATGTTGATATCAGTTACTCATAAGAAAACATCATAATCTCTAAAGTTATCTAAACCATCCTTTGATACCAACTATATGGCCCCAAACATATACATATCTTATTCTGTAGTTTTGGAACTAGAATTCACATTCATTGATATTTTAAATTTATTGTTTTAATAAATTATTATAAACTCTTACAATATAACACATTCATTATAAGTGGAAACTTATACTCTATATCCATTTTTTCTACCAAAGGAAACCCTTTTAAAAAATCATGACATCCTATCGAGACACATCATAATTTTTTTGAACATGACATCTTATTTTCCCTAAGAAATATTATGACCACCAAAAACATTTTAATGGTGGGTATAATCTTCATAATTTCTATATGGTATAGAAAAAAATATATAGAATCGGTTGGTCCATGTATACCGATAATCCAAGGATGTCTATTTCAAATAGATATTACATCTATCCATAAAAAATATCTATTTATTTTACAACATGATATCATATTTTACCTATAAAACTCCATTAAAACATAAAACATAAATTCGAATTAGTGAATAAATAGTATATCATTATTATATTAGTATTCATAGCTACTAATTTAGTAACATTCATGGTAACATTGTAATACCCACCATAGAATATTCCTTTAATTTTGTTGGAGAAATAGTATTGTTTGACTATGTCTCATTACCCAATGAATTGGTTATATATCATAGGCTCACCATACCATTATTTATCCTAGTACCTCCAAGAATCATATAATATTTCAAAGAACGATAACATAATCAAAATAGATAAAACAAGTATAATTAAAAAATAACATTTTTATTTTGAAATTAGAAGATATGATTTCAAGATTTTGAACTTGTCAATCCATTCTCAATAACATTTTCAATAACAAAATTAATTAAAAGGGAATAATGTATTTATTATTACTATAAAACATTATAAATTATAGAGAAATACATATAAAAAATAATTTTCATGGTGGAATAAATGTTTTTGGAATCATATACATTAAAAAATCATTATATTTTTTTGTTCAAATGTTCCATATAAAACACGTAAATAGATTTTTTTTTATAAAAATTGAATGAAATTAATAATATTTCAAAAACTATCTCTAAAATACTTTTATATAAATATAATAAAATTTTAAAATATTTTCATGAATAATTGCAATAAGAAAAAGATGTGATTATTTAATATTTAAACATTCAAGTAATCCCATACTAGTTGAAACATTTAATTTATAATATCCATAATCAAATTACATTTGAAAAAACATTAAAAAAATTAGGATAGGTAAAATATGTGTGTTTAATGTAATAATTTTTTTCAATACACCTTATAAAATAATAAATGTGGATATCATTGAGAAATGCCTTAATGAAAAGAGATTAAGATGAAATCCCTTACCTTTATTCCAACTCATCGTGTACAATATTACAATTCATGAATAATAAACTTAAGTTAATTATTTATGTAATTGAGATTATTTTTAATTTTTATTATTCATTTTGAAAACATATTATCTTGTTATAAAAATTATATAATTTTTTATATTCTTGTCGGACGTTTGATGATATTCAGTACATGAGTCCAAAATGAATTTGGAAGGAATCCTATAGTCAAAGTGTTCATTAGTCCAAAATATCTATAGTAATATTCATGGAATAATAATAACTTTTGGGAATTAATTATACTTTTAAAATTAAACTTTTATGTATGTATATGAATAATGAACAAACAAAGTAATAATGGAGATGGTTGGTCGTAGGAACGCGTGAGTAATGCTCCCAATTTTCAATGATCATTATGTAAAGAAGAATAATATTATTTCATCATCATATAATGTTCATTTCATCATTAATATAATATTTATAATTTAAATTTACATATATTTCTTATCCATGTTATGTGGTGATTGAAAACGCATCATATTGCTTAATAGAGGTGACAGCTCACACGTATATATGAATGACGTTATCATTATTATGTGTATTTAATGTAAGAATTAAATTGATACATTATTCAATTTTAATTTTAAATACTTCAGGAATATTGTATATAAAAATTAATTCAATCATTATAAACACTATTTATAGAGGGTAATGAAAAATGAATTATATGAGTTCATGGAGGTGAAAAGTCACACGTACGTACAAACAATTAATTCCTTTACCATGATGTAAGTAAAGATTAATTTAGGTGATGATATTAGCATAATAACCCTCAGTATATTGGGGAAAAATTATTGATTATTTCATAATGTGTGAAGGATATATGAAGGAATATAAAAAAGAAATAAAATAGGAACACTTAATAAAAAATATTACCCTTCCATCGGACGATCACCACAGATTAACTCATTAACACTTCTAAGAAGGGTGTTTAGCCTAATGTAATTCATCTATAATGTAGGTAGGTATTTTAGGAGGGGTTTTTGGAAACCCATGGATGAACCTAATAGGATTTTCTGTGTATGAAATAGAGATGAATCACTACCATTTTGTAAGAGTTGGGATATGAACTCTAGAAATTTTTCAATGTGTAAAATTAATAAAAATTATTCTATTTTAAAAATGGATTAAAAATAAATTATTTAGAATATGGAATGATATTGGGATAAAATAAATTAATTAAATTTAAATTATACATATTTTTATTATTTTTGAATTTTTATATCTATGTTATAACCCTTATAAATTCTTACTATGACATTATATATTTTATACTTTTAATGTAAATAAAATTACTATAAGGTGAAGAATGACCACAAATGATATATTAATGAATTTTTTAATTATTCTATTTAGTTTGAATTATTTCATTTTTTCTTTGATTATTATCATTTAATGAAATATTATCTATTTTGAAATATTATAAATGTCGATTTTGACAGTATTAAATAATTTTCTTTTTACGAATCTCATAAAGACATGATTTCATTAGAAAAAATATATTAACTCATACTTGACATGTTAAATTCTTCAAAAAAATTATGTATGGAATCAAATTTTTCAACAAAATATTTATTTTAATACCTTTTATATCATTTATTTGATTCATCCATTAGTTAAACAAATACATTATAATTGTTGTATCTCTCTTAGAATTAGTTATTTTTTTTCTAAAAATTGAAAATAATTTAATATGATGTATATTAACATTTATATTTCAAAAAATTATTTATAATATAATCTATCTGATATATTACCATATATTAAAAATTATTTACTTTTTAAAAATATGTTTATGAAAATTTTAACTTATCTCTAAATAAAATATAATAAATGTCATATTCTTGCTCGATTGGAATAAATAAGTTTTACTTTTTTTTAAAGGTTTATTTTGGCTGAAAACACACATTAAATGATAATATCAAATGTTTTAGGGTAATTTTATTATATTACAATATTATTTTTACCATTAACTAATTGAAATACCATATATCGTTGAAAATAAAATACTAAAGTTATTACCCACAAAAAATTAATTTGATCCTTATACGACACAATTTTCTTATTTATTAAAATATTTTATATTGGTTTTTAAAAATTCAATTCAAAGATGTGGCTAAATTATGTTTATCAATAATGTTGCAGATATTGTTAGAATGCAGGTAAAAGAGATGTTCAAAAGATCCACAAGTTTTCATATTAAATCTATAATATAAAAATTATTTAAGAACCTACATTGGATTAATATATGTATTATTTAAATATTTTGACTTTAGATATATATTTAATATATAATAAGTATTTTAAAAGAAAATCATTTTTAACTACAATGTAGTATTTTTCATTATTTATAAAAATTGAATCTCTAAAAAATACAAAAAAATTAACCATAAGAATATTTTTATATTCAAAATTACAAAATTAGATTTATTGTGGAAAATAAATTATACATATATTTGATAAATTGGATTTAAAATAAGAATTCCATTAAATGGTAGAAAAAACTATTTTTTTAAAAAAATTACTATTTTTATGTGAAAATTTTGATTTGTTCTAATATCATGTCTTGAAAACACATTTAATGGGTGTTATAAATTTGATTGAATAAATTATATAAATTTTATTATCTTAGTCATGTAATATTAAATTTTTTATTTATTTTTATAAAACACAATTTTTCACATTAAATATTTTTTTAGAAAAACATTTTCTTTTTTATTACAATGGGTATATATTAATTTATAATTAATTAGTTAAATAATTAATTATATATATATATGTTTAAATCATATTTTTATATTTTATTTAATTTTATTCTTTCCTTTTATTCTAAATATTGTATTTTAATGGAGACATTTTAATATTAATTATTTTTTATTTATTTTATCTTGATGTAGTGTATCATGTATGATATGGAAAAAAGTATTTACTTTTTAAAAAATTGGATATTAAACATATACATTTTTTTGATTAAGGAAATTATTTAACTAATTATATTCACAATATTTTATAATATTTGGACACCCATATTCTTATTTATCTTTTTTATGGGAATTTACATTATTGATTCTTTATTGGGATCCCTGTTTTTCTTAGATTAATCATACTAACACTTTTATTTATTTATGGTGTTTTTATTTTTCATATTGTTCCCATAATTATAATTTATTATAAAGATGGGTTTAAATTGAATTATATAAACACCAAATATATTGGGTATAAAATATATCTCATGTGATAATATATATGGTGAAGTTCAATGAGAATACCACATTATAAAAAAAGTGATCTCGAATTAACATAAACCCAAAATCGATTGGAAAATTCTTCTACCTCATTAGACACTATATATAACTCATATGCAGTAAGCCTTACACATTAAGTTATAAAGTCTTGTTTGTGAGCCTTGACTTATAAAAATATTACTTTTTGTCCCATATTCCTATATTATTCATGATTACCAAAATCATTTTACATATTTTCTCATATTCTATGTTTATATCATTGATTCCAAGTCATGATTATTGACTCTCAATATATATGTCCCCATTTTTATGCCAGGACTTTTTATTATTATCTAATGACTTATTTTCATTTATTTTGGTATCATGATCTTACTCATTAAATCATGTCACTTATTTTATGATTACATATCTCAATATTTTGATTTAGAACTTATTTATTATGTGTTACTAAAAACCGAGTGTTTGAGCCCCCTATTTTCATTAAGTTCACTATTTCCCTAAAAATATATATATAGTTATATATATATAATAGTTTAATGAATTACAAATTGTATTTAGAGAAAATATTAATACGTTTCTAGTTCAAAATGACACTGATATTTTGATTTTCTGTGTTTGTTGTAATTCTTATGACATATGAAAAGTATGCTTGTTAATAAAATATCTGAATGTTTTTATCTAGGATGATAATTTTTTTTTGGATTGAGACATATTAATAGTCACAATATAGGAATATATGGATCAATCTATGGAGTTCTAGTATGTTGGATAGTGAAACATTATGTGTTAGAAACACAATTGAAAATGGTGGTGGTCGAAATCACATGGTAGATAGAGTTTTGAATTTTTAATTATACGGACATCATTGTGTATTCCCTATATAACACATTTTCTGTATATATATATTTTTATATTATTAAAAGGTTTAATAAAATTGATATATCACATGACATATTCTCTATAATCACATTCCATGTCAGATATGTTATATGACTGATGGTGTACAGGGTAATGTGACTATTACACCCCATTTAACCACAAAAATCCTATGATATTGGATATATGTTTTGTTTTAATAGAACACACAATTGATAATGTAGAATATTACATTATCAACCATCTCATTTAGAATAAATTGAATTTAGTTAGAGATAATTACTAGTAAATATTACAAGACATGGATTGAGCGATGGTAGTCACCCAAACTACGATTCAATAACCAAACTCTTCTTGTATTCCAAAACATGTTGTTTAGTATTGAACTACATAGCTAGGGAAAAAATAGGTATATATTGAATACCTTGTGGGTCTCACATATCATGTACTATTTTTAAATACTCCATGTATGTCGACCCCCATATTGTATAATTAGAAATATTATATTATATGGTTACTATTGTAGATTAACACACTATTTCCATACCATACATGCCATGTATTGTCTACCATTTTTATATGTTCACAATTTATATCCAAGGGATCATATTTGGGAATAATAGTAGTCCATTATAATTTTGGTCCACATATATCACAATTGTGTCATATTTTAAGCCATAAGAGAACCTTTTTTTGAATCATTAGGTAGATTAATGATTATAGACTCTTAAATAAATAATCTCAATAATTCAAAGATGATTATAGAATATATGGAATTCATTAGTAATTTGGTTGTATAGTAATGATAGGTTGTGGGATAACCATATTTCTCAGTGTTTAGTACTCCCATTGAAATATAATAATACTATAGGGAAGTTCCCCCATATATATTCAAGTGATTTTTCACTCTATGATACATGGTTTGTGGGTCCTCATGGATTCCGAATGGTATAATAACTCCCTTAAAACTTTTAATTTTTTGGTCCCCCATGTGATATAGATTATGGACCTCCCCCACTAAGAGGGAATGGGTCATGTATCTTTGTAGTTTGGTAAAATCTAATCTCATCTAATTTATTCCAAAAGGAAATGGTCCTCCATCAGAGTTGGTGTAACAACCTGAGATTTAATGAAATTTTTTCTTATTTATTTAAATTCCTTTGACATATTTCATTATATATAACATCATTTCAAACATTCATTACACACAACTAATTCTTAACATGTGTTACACACAACACTGAGTTTTAATAAAACAATGATATATTACTATGATAGTTACATAAATGTAACTATTATAACCTATTCATTAAACATATTAATATTAAAATTAATTACTATTATTTAAATATCTTGTATAATGGTTTTATATATATGTCAAAGATTTTGATTATTTTTAAAGGTCTTTATATGTTTTGAAAATACTAGTTTCTCCAAAAAAAAATTAACTGGTTTTGTATGACAATAATAACACTCTTTTTTGACAAATTTTTGGATATAAATTGATAAAAAAAATTCATTTATGAAAAAATCATGTAAAACATACATCAGGGTGACATTTTTGCATTTTATTAAAAATGATCAAATTTTTTTTATGAATAGTGAATACCACCTCTCAAGGATGATAATAATGATATATTTATAGTTTATATATGAAATATATAATTTTTATGAATTTATTTTTATTTATAAACATTATATCACATATATCTTCGTTTTTTCCATTTGGGGGGAATAATGATATTGTTTTTCAAGTGTACATAGACTATTGCGTCATAAAGCGATGTGCTTATTTCACGCATTAAATAGAATATATTACGGGTAGGTGTAATGTAAATTTGTGATATATATTATATAAATATTATTATATAATATTAATATATATCATTTACTTTTCATTCAGGCATTACAATAATAAAGTGGAAACAACATTCATGCGTACGTATCACCAACCATCTCCAGGAAGAGTTTATTTCATTCTCTATTACTAAATATTATTGTTTAATATAAATATTTAAATAATAAATATATATAACATTAATGACTTGGTTTAAATTATAGATATAATTCAATCATTATCTAAGTAAGTGGACCAAAAACAACTAGTCTAATCTTATACAAAAAAAAGAAAGTGGTTATTACCTGAAACATGACATTAACATGAAACTGTTAATATACAAGTAATAAAATCTCAATAAAAAATAATATACGGTAATATGTAAATGAATATGATTATTATATATATAATAAAATAATATATTTATTATATAAGAGTTTTTAATTAGTATGAATGAATTCAATATTTGAGGTAATGGATTTTTTTCACATTTATTTTTCTAAAGGAAAAGTATAAATTCATAAAATCTTTCACTTAGGTTGTTTATATACATCCCATGATTGTGTTTTATAATAATTATACATATTTTTTTTTATTTACACATCCACTTTATTCTATCAATTATATGTGTTTTACTATTCCAATGCTACCAAAGTGGTAATGGATTTTAATATCAATGTTTTTACTTTGATATTTATGTTAGGTTATGCACCTATATTCTATCATGATGTGTATATAAAAAAATTTATGTGTAATATAATAAAATTATTCATCTTTGTGATAGTTTTTGATTCATTATATTTTATTCATCATTGTTATTGTGAGTCAATGTTACTAAAGCAGTAATGATTTTATGATACAATATCATAATTTCTCCTGGTTGTTTATGTTTAAGTCTCCAATATTGAAATCTCATAATTTTCCTCTCAATAATTATCAAGGTGTTTATTATCCTATGGAAATTCATGATATCATCATGAAATGTTAGAATTTTTCATCACTTCAGTACTTAATATAATTATGAAATTATTTTACAAAAATATGAATTTTTCTCACTCTTTGGTCATAAATCTATCTTATTCAAAAAAACTTGTCTTATAAAAACATGAAATACTTTATATTACTCAATTAAAAACTAGAATATAAATTTTTAAAAATTTTCTAATATTTATGAAATTTTATTTAACGATTCATCAAGGAGTTTTTTAGACAATTATAATTTGGATTTTTCTAAAAATCTGAAATAAATATTCCATTTAATTTATAAGGGATGAAGAGACATTCCATATGTCATGACCAATCATTTCATCAAATATTCCATTATAATTTCCCATGGTTAATTTCAAAGAAAAAGGGTTGTCATAAATTTTTATGTATTAAAAATATTTTCTCAAACTAAAATGAATAATTTCCTTGAGAATTATTTAAATTATGTTAATTCTTACATTATATGTTTTCAAGGTTATTATCGAACAAAATAATTCTCATAATTTTTTATGCTTTAAAAATTTATTTTAGAGGAAAACATATTTTTCTTATAAAAATTATCAAGTAGTCTTTCAAAATAATTTTCCCTCAATGATGACATTAAATGAGGTTACATATGTTTTACAGTGGATATTATCCAAGGATACCATTATTATGATTCATCTAAATGGTTTGGGATTACTATTAAAAAATGATTATAGAAACCTATTTCTCTTTCAATATTTATATAATGATATAATTATACAGAAACACACTTCTTTTTTCAACGGTTTATGATTTGATTAAAATATTAAATGATTATGAAACTTTTTTATTTTCCATATGATATGTTATGATAAAATTTATATGAAACCCCTTTAATTTCATCAGTTCTAGTATAGTGAATGTTTTTTTATTTTTCAGAACAAATATGTGTGATTTTTATTATGTTATAGTTGTTACATTCTAACCATTGATGGTGGTTATGTTATAACAAAATATAGTTGGGACCCGTATCACCCTCCAATTTATTGGGTAATGATTTATATCTCATAATATAGAGAGGAATAGAATTAAGAGTGAACATAGTACCATAAGAATCTTTTTCCTATATTATGGTTATGGGAGTGAACCTTAAAAATTATTATTTTATGTGTTGATATATCTATCATTTATATAATTTTATGAGTAAACACTAATCAAGATAAAGGATTTAATTCCTTGGGAAATGAGACACCTCCATTGGTGACAACTAATACTGATATAAAATTAGCGGGATTTTTCCCTCCCCTACCTATGTCTTCCACGAAAGTCGCTACTGCAACTACCACCAAATTCCGTTATCATCCCTGCCTCTACCTAGCCACATTATGCCACCCCAATCGCCACCTACCATGGCCTCACATTGCATTTTTCGCATCCACTATTGAACCCATCGCTCCTACCCCCCAATGATTGATTGACTACTATGTACTCCTCAATGTCGCGCCCACACCTTTCTCTATCCATCGTAGATATTTTATTGTCAGTGGCCATACTTGTCAAGAACTGAATCAGTTCACCACCAAAACTCGCACCCAACACAGCACGTGATAAGGCCCGAAGGGCATTCCCAATCACCCTGGGCGGGCACAAGTGCTTGGGTACCACAAAATGAGAATTGTGAATGATTTACCCAAGTTTATAAACATAAAACCACAAAAGAGTCCAATAAAATGAATTTGGATATTTCTATCCAAACAATCGTTTACAAAAAATTAGAACTGAATTACAAATTTTAAAAAGAAACCTACAAGACAATAATAAAGGTACAGAACAAAACAGAAACAGCCCAAAACCCTCATGTCGTTGGGCACCACCCTCAAGCCATCTCCACAAGACTTCACTACCAAGGACCTGCTAGAAACTCAAACCATTGGCACTAAAAAATTGTACACAAAATGCGACAACAAAAAATAACCAAGTCTACTTTCACCCAAAGGAGTAAGTAGGGTGTGATCGAATTCTTAGTAGAATATCATGTCTAAGAGATTTCATGAGATAAAAATTCAAAGATGAAAAGAATGCATGTTTTCAAAAACATGTAATTTCTAGTTACAATTTCTAAAGGATGCAACTTAAAAAATCAGTTTTCAAGTGGGCTAATTTAAAGAATCAACAAGTTCAAAATAAATGCCTAATATATTGAATTTTCCAGCCAAATATACAATATGATTATGGTATGTATAAAGGATCTAATGATCATAAGACATAGGAAATAACCCCTAGGAACTAGCTCGTTGGGGGCCCCAGGTACCTCGTATCTCAGTGAGAATAACTATCACAAATATTTATTCTCATGCATGAGCCACTAGTAGGGAACATACCCATAACCTTGTGGTCCCAAATCATCATCATTATAGTTTAGTTAGAGTTTTTAGAGTCAATATTGAAAAGTGAAACTATGGCCAAACCCCACGAATTTACTTGTATAATAGTACACGTCCACCAACCTAGATACCAGGGTTTTCCCTTTGTGCTCAAACATGTTCAACAAGTCAAAAAATTTACTTTTCACATGAAAATATCTTTTATATATAAAAAATTCACCAAATATACCACATTTATACCACACAAGTCACAAAAATCAACATTTCATTCAAATTGATTTTGGAATCTGACTCACACCAAAATAGCCCACAACACATTTCACAATCTTTAACACATCCACAAATCCATTAAAAAAATTTATAAACCATTTCATGAAATTCTAAATGAAATAACATCCCACTCAAATATCATATAATACCAATTTCATCAACAAAATTCATTTTTCACAACACACTCGCACAAAACCGCCCACAACCATGTTTTGCAGCTCTTTATCCATTTCCTAAAACATTTCAGCACATTATAAAACATTTTAAAAAAAATTGACTTCTTAAATAACCAAAATACCTTTGAAAACCCCATATTAGGTCAACACACCCCAAAACAATATGTATACACCCTTTTACCCACATTTTTTAACCAAACAAAACATTCACAATTTTCATAAAATAAACTCAAGGGGTGTAACTATGTCTTGCACACAAAACCAATTTCAAAACCCCCATTTAAGACCAAAACCATACCAATTACAATACAAAATAGAATTTTCATCCATTTATACATTTATAAAACCACATTCATGTGTTATAAAATAACCTTGAATGATACCACAAAAGATTCAAATGAAAACACACATTTTCATAAAAATATCTCATGAAGTATAACAATGTTTTACACATCAAACATATTAAAAACCTTCTTATTAAGACCACATGACAATAATAAATTTTCAAACCAGATTTTTCAGGCCAAAAAATATTTAGTAAACCAATTCTGTAAGTTATAAAATACACCCAAATAATACCTCATGATTTACACATGAAAACACACAATTACAAGTTAAAAAGAAACTATAAAAGTTAAAACATAACCAAATCAATCACAAAAAGTGTTCACACCACACCAAACATATGAGTCATATGAAAAATGATTAAATATCGCAAGCTAACTCATCATTAAATGTTTACACATGGAACCACAAACCTTTTGAGTCAAAACCCTTTATTCTTGGTGCGAAACCTCAACCGGGCATCCATTGTACCACAAGGAAGTGACAAAAAACCCCAAACCATATGATTTTACCAAAAAAACCAAAAATAAACCCTAGGTATGAACAAAAACTTTTTGAAACTCTATAAATTTATGAAGGATGGAAGAAACCCTAAAGAGAATGAAGGAATTGAAAAGAGAAACACTTACCCAAAACAATCTTGAAAAAAATGACCCAAAATCCACCATTACCTGCATTTTAAAAAAGAAAAAAATTTAATGGAGGTTAAAACAAGGCTGAGTAGATCATTTAAGAACTAGAATGGGGGAAAACAGTACAAATAGAAGGAGGTATGAAAGGATCAATTTACCTCTTCAAATTTGGGAGATTTGTGAAATCTAGAGACGTGTCGCCCAATTTCGTGATTCTATTGAGCTCAAAACTAGGTGAGGAGAGAATGTGGGAGTGCCTTAGGTATGTGGGCTCGGGTGGGAGTTGAAATCACCAAAAAAAAATAACAAAATAATTCGTTATTAATGAATTAAAAATCATTTTTAATGTAGTAAATGGGCTTCTGGGCAGGCCCAATCTCTTATATAAAAACTAAAATCCAGCATGATTATATATTTTGCTATAATCCAAATTAATTTTATGTTGTTCATAGGTCTGGGTATGACAAGTAAAAATTGGAATGGGCAAAAAAAATTTAAATCTTCGGAGTTATAAAGGCATCAATATATATTTTTAAATCTGTAATTGAGCTCACAGTTTGGCCCAATTCATGAATACTCACCCATTCCTCCATAAAATCATGGGAAGCCCCCAAAACAAAGAATGAAAGGAACTTAAATGAAATTCAACTTTTCAATAAGCCATGTATGTGACAATTATACACACAATGAAAACATTACATCCCCAGAAATCCACAATAAGGCTAGATATCAAAACCAAACCCAACTGATAAACCAAAATGTACTTCTTTTCCAAGCATCGCCCCAAGGGCCAAAACACCTCCAGTGATCAATTAACAAAGGGTTAATCTCACAACCCAAACATAAAACACTTTCCTGAAATTATCAATCACATTCATACTTTATCCCAAAAGAAAACACCTCAAACACTATCCGAACATGACTAAAGCAATTCACTCAAACGAACAACAACTTCGAAAAATGTCACACTTGCCTTACTTTAACTAAATCATTGGGTGCTCTCCAATACCAAAGTTTACTCAAGGAAGATGTTGGTAGATTGATAGTTCTCAATGAAACTACCTACCTCCATACCAAGACCATGGATAAATCTGAGCTATTGGTACGGGGGGGACACAAATAGGCACCCCACCATAAGAGACAGCCTATATTTTTCGGAGACAGAATTAAGACACTAACAGGGGGAGGCAAGAATGGACTCCCTGGTACAAACAGTAGAATTCCATTCATTTTTTATGAAAGAATGTACATGAGAATCATAGTTGGTCTCCCATCCATAAGAACCATCCTTCTTAACCGACCAGTATTGGACGACACAAAAAGACACAAAAAAATTAAATATTTGTGAAGGGCATAAGGTCAGTACACACGGTTTTAGAAACCATGCACTAACTGTGTAGTTCATTCTTTCCTCATGTATTCTAGCTACACAGTCACTAATAATCATGCACAAACCATGTGCTTGGCCTATCTATCCAAATTTATAACCTTTCTCCAAAGACAAAATGGAAACCAAAGGGGGACGGAATGAAATTAGGTGATGACATGGGTACAAGGCCCTCCACCTATTTCCACCAAATGTGAAAAAAGAAAGAAATATGATGACACTAGTGGTTTAAACACTTCCTATCTTTCCTAATGATAATAGGCCTTTGTATAAGGGTTTAAAAGACATCGGTATTTTCCCTTACTACGAGCCATATTCTCTCCAAGACCTATGGCAAAAGCTAAATGATTGAAGCATCTTAGGCCTCACGGTTTGGCTTCGGAAACCCCATGAATGAGAATTCTTACTTTTATGCAACCAACCACTACACCTCAATCACTGATAAGATTTCCAAGACATAACACATTCAAAACTCACTTTACCCTAACTTGATATTTCACTGAAACAAGGGCCTAGAAAATGCACACATATCACACCTTGTTTCTCCAGGTGAGAAACAATTGAAGTAATGAACACATATAATCACATTCCTCTAAAATTGAAGATTTTGAAGTTTTTACAAGGGAAACATTCTCCCAACATAATAGATACTCACAAAGAATTTCATGAATTTCACCTTTACAGTCAATCGAGCACATGACATCACAAGGCGTCACTGAACATGACCACTGTGACTGATATAAACAATGCATGGAGAGAGAACTTATACAACATCCCAAAACAACACATAATTCTAGAAAGTAGACACAGTATCCTCTAATGTCCAGATTTCCCACACTGGTAGTTTAACATGATCTCATTCTTCTAAGAGACTACAAATGACCGAGAGGACCTCTTAGAAACCATCCATATACTCATCCATTCTAACAACCCCAGAACACTTCCACCTTCGGAAAATTAGGAAACAAAATAAACTAAGGTCTCTTTCAACCATCCATGATCACTCTACCTTTAAAAGAGGATACACAAAACCATGGAAAGAAATGGTGTAGAATCAATCTAAAAATCTCAAGAAAAATATTCCTTATATTGATCAATTGGAGGGTATTCAAATGGAGAAACAATCCGGGTTTCAATTCAGTTGAGCACAAAGGGAAAACTCGGGTATCTAGGTGGGTGGACATGTTCTAGTATGCTAGTAAATCCATGGAATTTTGCATAAATTTCACTTAGAAAGATTGATGATAACAACTCTAACTAAACTATGATGATGATGATTGGGGACTACTAGGTTATGGGTATGTTCCCTTCTAGTGGCTCAATCACGAGAACATATATTTGTGAATGTTATTCTCACCGAGATACGAGGTACCCAGGACCCACAATGAGCTAGTGCCTAGGGGTAATTTACTATTTCTTGTGATCATTAGATCCTTTATAATTGTCGTCGGTATACTGTATATTTGGCTGGAAAATTGAGTAGCCTTGGAATTTATATTAAATGTTTCGATTCTTTAAATTATCCCACTTGAAAACTGATTTTTTTAAAGTTGCATCCTTTAGAAATTGTAACTCGAAATTACATGTTTTTGAAAACCTACATGCTTTTCATCTTTGATTTTTTATCGCATGGAATCTATTAGTGGTGGTATCCTATTGGTAATTGGCTCAAACCCTACTTACACATTTGGGTATAAGTAGAGTTAGTTATTTTTTGTTATTGCAGGTTGGGTACAATTGTTTTAGTGCAAGTGGTTTGGGATTCTAGAAGGTCCTTGGTGGTGAAGTCTTGTGAAGATGTATTGAGGGTAGTTCCCCTTTGCATGAGGGTTCATGGGTTGTTTCCTTTTGGTTTTTTTTCTTTTTTATAGTCTTATTGAGTTGTTTTAAAATATGTAATTCAGTTCTGAATTTTTGTAAAATATTGTGTGGTTTGAAAAATCCAGATTCATTTAATTGGAATCTTTTGATTATTTATGTTTATAAACTTGAGTAAATCATTACCAATTCTCATTTTATGATACTTGGGAACATGTTCCTGCCCATGGATATAAGGATCTCCCTCAAGGCCTTGTCACGGGCTGGTTTTGGTGTCAGTTTAGGTGGCGACCAGATTCAGTTCATGACAATACTATCGAAGGACTTCCCCACCGTAGTGCTTATCCCCCAGTGTCCGTCTCGAACCCCAATTGTGTTCCAGGAACATGATAAATGGAATATTTTAATGGAGATTTTTTGATAGGAAATGACATTCACAATTGGTATTTACCGATGAAGCAATTGTGGCCACCAAAAGTAGTCGCAAGGCAGCCACTAAACACCTTTAGTGGCCACTATTAGTAGTCATTGAGGGTCTTTATTGTAGTAGTGAAACATGATTTAATTTTTTGAATGTTATGAATAATCCTTTTTAAAGGTTCATAAGGTTATGAATTGAATTATCTTTCATATTTGAAATGTTATGTGTTGACCTTATTGCATCTTCATAAGTTTATATAAGGTCAGGATTTCTTGTTCTTAACTTAATGGGTAAACTTGTCTCTATTTAAACTTGTTCATAATTTTATAAGCTGATGTGTATTCAACAAAATCATTTTTGTTCGCCAATGCTATGCTCTCAAGGATCATTTTCTTTGATATCTATATTATTCATGCCATATTAACAACCAATATATAATCCATTACCAATTATTATGATCGTTGATATGTATGTTTTATTTTCTAAATGTTATTTTTTTTGTTATCATTCTTTTCTTTTCATGTAATTCGTTCAGATCTCTCTTATTTACCCTTACTGAGCATCAATACTCTACCTTTATTATATATCTTTTCCATATGTTTTGATGAATGGTTATAACTCGGTAATATTTTTTACGAATACTTATCTACGATCTTCATAAGATATGTTGATGATCATTCACTGTATTATAAGATTATGATCTAATTTTCCAAATGCACTAAACTATTATGGTCCTCCAACATGTTGTGAGTAATATGATGAAAATTAGTGTAAAAAGATGTGATATTCATGTATGAGAATCTTGGGTCACTGTAGTTGGTATTAAAGGAAATTATTACTCAACCATTAGAAATAATGAGGACAAAACATTGGCGATATCCATATGGTTATTTCTAAGGATATGTATAAGGTTGTCACTAAGGATTAGTCTAAGTATGGATAAAATTATAAGAAAATGTCTCCAAATTTTTTTAGAGGGTATATAGAGTGGTTTCAAGAAATTATATACATGTATAATTTTTAATGTTTATTTATATAACGAAAAAATATACCTAGGGGTAATAACTTCTGAAAACATTATCAAGATTGACTTTATTGGTAACTGGTCCATGAAAACGGTCAATTCTACTGACCAAGCCTGACTCTACTCAGGTATATGTTTGGGAAATTAACTGACTCTTTATGAATTATCATGAGAGATTTTAATACATGATAAATATTAATAGACATAGATAAATAAAAATTTTTATAGTTTAAAAATAATATTTATTTATTTAGACCTCTTAAATGATTTTCTAGTATATGTGATTTTCCAATTTTATTAGTGTATCTCACAGTATCCCTTTTGTTATTACTAAACAGATGGACTCCTAAACAACGGTTTTAATAAGAAATTAAATAGACAACAGAATGATATTTCTCTACAGAAACTAAATGTTATAGGATATGGAATGAAAAACCCCATTTTTATTCTCACACAATGTTCTCAAGTTATAAATCACAGTGATTATCAAATCATGAAAAGGGGTGAACAACATTCTATTGAGTCCTTCATGAGGAAACACCCACCCTCTATTCGATATTCTACTGATATCTAATTTGATGGGAAATGGATTAGTTCAACCAGAAATATATTTTTTGTTCTCTGGTGTTTAGAGCATGGAAAAGTCACTATTGTTGTCTATTGTTTGGATGGTTAGGCAGAACAGTGGTGAAATATTATTAAGAGCACAATTCAACAAGAATATGTTTACTTTATGAGTGGGATGAGTTTAAAATATTTCTTTTAAATAATTAAATACCATGTATTCTTCATAAAAAATGGATAAGGAATTAATGAAATACAACTAGAAGGATGATGCTTCTTTGGTTATAATGAAGTAAATTTTACAAGCCATTCAAGGTACCCTTTATGTAATATTATTAAGCCTGAAATTAAGGTTGACTGATTCATCAATGGATTGCATCCAAATATCTGAGGTAAGTTAGCCATAAATGGATTTGAATGCTATGAATAGATTTTTCAATGTGAAAAAAGGAATTAATGGAAGTTTAAACACTATTTATTCTAGGGATGCGAAATTTAAAATAGTGTTATATGGAAAATATAAGTATTTGTCACTTAAAAGAAGTAAAACTGTTCAAACTCATAAATACCAAAGTTATTGGAATTATCACTTATGTGAGTGTCTAAATAGTATAAGATGGTGTTTCATGTGAATAATTATTATACATAAATAAAAATATGTTATGTGATGTGAATAATAAATTCAAAAAAAATTAAAGGAGATATATCAATTAAATTCACCCCCCATTAATCAGAGAATCATGTGTTATGTTTTTTTGTATTATGTGAATAAATCTCCCAATATAGGTACCTATATATATTATAGGCCACAAAACCTCAAAGGACAATGTAAAAAGTGAAATCTTATAATATCACAATGGATTATGTGAATTGTGATAATTTGGGCATACTTATCCTCCCCTACATAGTTTGGAATTTCATCATTGATTTTGCCTGAATGATCACTATAAAAAATAATTTTATTCATCCTTTAGTGAGATCCCATTTGATTATGTCCGTTTATAGGTATTATATAATAATCAAATAAAATTTTATATTTTATCTGTACAAGGATGAATCCAAGATTCCAAAAAAATTATATAATATAAGATATTATTTATGGACTAAATATTGAATTATATTTTGAAGGAATCTATATATTAATGCTTGATTAATTTATGATTTATGGGTACCATCAATTGTCAATGAGATTTAGTTTTATCATATGATCAGAGTTATTGACACCTATATTGTGGTTTTATGTGATGAGTCTTCATCAATATTATGGTTACCTTATGAGATATTTATGTTAGTGAAAAAAATCTATTAGTATTTATAGTGAGAAATTTATTTTATTTCGAATGGCTTTAAAACATGTGGACTTATGATTAAAGGATACTCAATAAAATTTTCCAATGGATTTAAATTGGGGTTGGGATCAACACCTTCCTCAAATTGAGTTCTCATGCAATGATAGCTTTCACCTGATCATTAATATGGAATTTTATGAAGACCTTTATTAGAGAAAGTTCATAAAACCAATGTATTTGTATGTAGTTTTGGAAATAAACTTATTCAGACCTAGGAAAGAATATGAGTTCGAAAATAATTCTAAATTCATTCAGCAACATATACAGAATGTATAAAATGGATGGTAAAGATTTTATGTTGAAAATCATTGATGTGATCAAGAATTTGATTTTGGTGAGATGGTCAATCTATGAATTTACTAATGAAATAATAAAGTGATGAAAAATTACTTGGTATATCAGTTCCATTAAATTAATTGTTAATATTTAAATAGTATCATATAATTTGAAGATATCTCCAAAAAAAATATTTGGTTCATGATGTATTCCCTGTATCACTCTTGAGGATGTTTATCCCTTCCCTTTCAAATATACCTAACTCAGAGGTCATACAAGTGTAGAAATATAATTCTTATGAGGAACAAATTGTTGAGATTGTGGTCCATATATAGAAAAATCTATTAATCATTATCATCTACATAGTAATTGTTTTTTTTTTTGGAAAAAAACAAGTTTAAGGATGCTATGTTGGATCTTAAGGATACGATGAAGCAGAAGTATCCTTATTTCATTGAATCAGAGTGATGAATTTTCAGAAAAAAAATCATTTTAAGGGGAGTAGAATGTAACACCCTGAGTTTTTTTGAGTTTATTTTTTCTAATTTAATTAAATTTCATTTATATATAATTTTTTTCTATGAAACACCATGTCATTATTTCATTAAACGAAACACTTTCTTCTCTTTTGTTACACACAACACTGAGTTTTTACATTACAATGATATAATATTAAGGTAGTCATTTAAACACAATAGTTATAGTCGTTCTTTTAAATATAGTGATATAAATATTAATAAATTTATTTTAAATATTATATATAATGGACATATATAAATAAATCATATTATTAATTTTTGATAATTAATGTCTCGGACTTTATAATAGTATTTTTTCAATTAAAATGATTTTTTATTTTTTTTGTAAAATTAAATTAAATTAAATTTTCACACCTTTAGAAATTGAATTTGAGAAAATATAATTTATTTCATTAATTTTTATGTCAAAATTAACGTAGATGTAGTTTTTCGGATTTTTTTGAAAAGAATTATATTTTGATAAATAGTGAAGAATACTTAATTATAATTGGAAAAATATTTTTTTTCTAAATAACTAGAAATGAAAAATTAAATTTTGAAATAGTTTTATATTAAAATTTATTTCATTTTTATATAAAATTTTCAAATTTAGTTCATTAGAATTTATTTGATAATGAATTTTGATATAAAAACATTTCAACCATATGCACTCTTTCTACTTAAAAACATGCATTATCTTCACGTTTATGGGATTAATTTTAAATTAATGAATTCCACATTTATGAATTGAGTTTAGAAATATTCATTCCATATTTAGAATCCAAATAATTTATAATTTATAACTTGAAAAACTTAATTTTTGACCAAAATTAATAGTGAATAAAATAAATAATATTTATTAAAGTTCATTTAAAAAGGAGTTTAATGGGGGTTAGACTAAAACATTGAAGGGGAAGATCACCTATATTCTTTTATAAAAACCATTTTCTAGAAATATATTGATTATTACACATATTAGGTTCGATAATGGCCTAATATGGACACTCGTGTCATATTCAAAACATGGGTGATATTCTCTCATTCATAACATTATGAGTTTCCCACTTACCTCACTTATATAACGCCACCCTTATCCTATCATATTAAAACCTTAAACCATATTTTAATAGGCCAATTCTTATAAATATTACATTTTAAATTCCCTATACTAATTTTAGAATCCATAGGTTGGACATAAATCCAACCAAGAAAATATTTTAATGAAAACCTATAGAGGATACCTCTAGAATAGGTATCGTCATTAATAGGATTTTTTATTTTATATCATCCAAAAAATCCATAAATACTTTTATGCCATGATTAAAAAATAAACTTAGTATATTGTTTTTATAAGTATATTTTCATTTTAATTTTTTGTCATACAACCACCCAACTTCCAGTAAATGGGTTGTGAAATCGTCGTTCTTGAGTACAAGGGACTACCTCCTTGAGAAATGATGTTATTCATCTTTAAATTAAGACGTATAATTGTTTTGAATAATTATGGATTTATGTTTTATATATTAGAAAAATTATATTTATTCTATCATTATTATCTAGTATTTATTATGTGAACCATACCATTCAGCATTCCATTTTTTGGGAATATGACAACGACTGTTCTGTGTACAATCTACTACTGCCTCAAAAAGTAATGTGATTCATTCATGATTTATGTAAAATTTGATAGAAATGTGTTTAAATCTATGTCATTTAGTTTTATTTCATTCATTTCATCATGAAAATGGAAACAATATTCATGTTTACATACGACATACACTCTCCTTGAATGGTTTATTTCATTTTTTATCACTATATTTTCTATAACACTCTAAATACATATATAATGAATGTATATGATATTTAAATAATATTTTAAATTATGTATATTTATAAATACTGATTGAGGTAAAAGGTACAAGAATAAAAAGTTGAAACATATACGAAAAAACACAGTAGTTATTACCCAAAACATGACTTAAACAAGAAATTGTTATTAAAATTGTAATAAAATGTCATAATAAAATAATATATGGTATGATATATATTAATATGTTTCATTAATATATTTAAAATAATATTATATTAAATATATGGTATTTTTTAAGGAGTATTATATAATTAAGGACATAAGGTTACAAATGTAATGACCCATAATGTCCATGTAAAACTTTTTTAAAATTATATGGGAATTTTATGAGTCCGCAAAAATTGACGGCGAGTGATTTCATGGCCCGGTGTGGCTGGAATGAATTTCTGAACTTTTTTTCGATATGTTCAGTAAACGTGCCAGCATGTTTTCGTAACATTTTTACCAGGGAACAAAATTGAAATCTGAGGACACCGTTGAACTCACAGCACTGGTATTTGCTTATGGATACCTTTACCTCCAATATAGTAGGTCGAGAGTGAAAGATAGTTTTTGAATTTTTTGTGTAAAAATAAAAATAAAAATTTGTCAACATTTTTATTTTTATTTTCAACTCCCATGTGGATGTTAATAGTTTGGGACCACCCAAAAAATACCCTAATTCGAATCCATGGTGGTGGGGACCACCTGAACACCACATTAATGGAGAAAATCTATCAACTCCCCATTAATTACTCCTCCCATTTAATTGAGTTAATTAATTTTTCCAACTCACCATTTAATAAATAGTGTCATTTAATTATGGTTTCATCTTAAATTAAACCAATTTTAATTTAAGATGGCATTTCATCTCATGGTATTTTTGGGAGAGTGTTAGCAAAAAGGGAAGAGATTTGGGGAATCATGGAGAAACACATCCTTCCATGATGAACGCACAATAGAATTGAAGTTTGTGGATGACGTTTGAGCTCAATTTGGATGAATCTTGCAGAAGGGACGAACATCAACACCACTATTCCAAATGACTTCATCTCCTTCCTCGCGACCTCTGTAAAAAAACCTCTGATGTAGGGGTTTAATTATGGGTGATTATGAATTCTCATGTTCTTCCCTTCTAAACAAATAATGAAGATCGACACTTTTACTAGTTCATCCATGCATGATTTCTTTTTGCGGGATTGGGAATAATCATTGCTGAAGGATGTAGTGTTTGACATTTTTCAATCACGATTTATTAATTTGTATTCTACTATCCAAAGAGGAGGGTGCGGGCCAAAGGAACAAGGCCTGACCTCTCTGCAATTTTATTTAGTTTTTTTTGTGTTCATCACAATGGAAGAAGTTGGCGATTGGTGTGGGCTAATGGAACTTGTAGGACTCGGATACGACCGTCGGCACAACGCCAGTCGCGACGATGGAGACACTGCAACCACATCTTCCCCACTGCCCCACGGCCCTCTGGCAGCCTCGTAGTCCCTTGTGCCGCCATGTGGCTCTCGTGCCTCCCCACTGCCATGCACCGCCCAGTGGCCCCAGCCCAGACTCGGGTTATCTTCAATCCATTTTTTTCTCTATCAGTCATAACATTGGCACCGTGAGTCCGTTTGACGAACCATCAGTGGTTATAGAAACCATGGAGTTGGATGGTCCCTTTGGTATGCCTCAAATGAGATTTGGATAAAGTTGGGATGCAGCCGGGTTGGATCGAGCACGAATCCAACCAGTCCATTGGGACTAAAAGGAAATTAACTTACAGACAGGGAGTATGATGGACTCACTGTCTATTGCATTGAGACCCCTATGATGTGTCAGTCCTTTGGGATAATTATTCAGGGGACTTAGTGGTAGTTGGAGTATCGACTAGTGGATTGAGGATCAGACCCTCTTGGAGACGAGCGAGATTAGTTCAAGAACCCTATAGCTAGCTGTGATGATGTACTTGGATCATGTGTGGGTCTGAAGACATAATAACAGTGTACTATGATCCTATGTGGGTCTGACGATGTACTGAATATGTTCAAGGATCTTGTGTGGGTCTGATGACGTACTGACGGTGTACTAGGATCCTATGTGGTTTTGGAGCCGTACAAACAGTTTACTAGGATCATGTGTGGGTCTTATGACATACTGACGTTGTACTAGGATCATGTGTGGGTCTAAAAACTTACAGACAATGTACTAGGATCATGTGTGGGTATGATGACATACTGACGGTCTACTAGGATCTTGTGTGGGTCTGAAGACGTACTGACGTTGTACAAGGATCTTGTGTGAGTCTGACGAGGTACTATGATCTTTTGTGGGTCTATCAATGTACTATGATCCTCTGTGGTTCTGATGATGATTTAGGATCCTTCATGGGTCTGCCTCTTAATAGTGTAAGATGAATTAGTAGTTACATCTAATCATCTCTTCTATTGTACCAAAGTTATACCTGGTGTGACCTGAGTCCGTACATGTGTGGTACTTTCATTTGTGGTAATACCTTGGTGGTATTCTTCTATGTGGAGTACCTGGGTGGTACTTACCTTCGTGGTACTCCTTATATTGTGGAACAGTTCATCTCTGGCTTTTGAGTTGGACATTGTGTTTCCTCATGATTGAGATTGGTTTAATTGATATGTTATGTATATGTATGGGCATATACATAAGTTGGGTTGTCAGTTGATTTCATGCATTATGGTTTATCCATTGTGTATTTTGTGAAACCTTTAAGGTCTTGGGGTCCCTACTAATTATCATAATACTCACCCCTGCACGGGATATTCCATCACCTTGTTGTGTTTGGTACAGACGACGGACTGCACTGACTGAGGACGAGGGTACCATGACTGGACGGTGCTTAGCGGTGGACAATACAGCGTGTCGGTACGCAGAGGAGCTGGGCAGACATGGAATGCTGAGGAGGAGACATGTATCTACCCATCGGGTAGGAACCTTGGAGGATGACCCAGTATTTGTCTTTCTCTTCTTCTGTTGTATTATATTTCATTTGTACTTTTACCTTTACTTTTGGGTTTGTATTCCAGCACCTCTTACATTCAACAATATTTTTTTATACAAGTTTACTTGTGTTAATATCTCGTTGTGTTCTTGTTTGTGTGTGTTTATAGGTTATAAAAAAAAGCCTTCCTAGTTTTAGGGAATATGAATTTCGGTGCTTGTTTCCTGCCCCTGGCCTATGGAAGGTGGACATGGGGTAGTCTCAGCACGGTCCCCGAGGGACGAGTCGTGACAAATTGTTATCATAGGAGTCGGTTCTAAAATACAACATTATAATTTTATCATTTTAATTGAAATAGTGTTATTTTTACTGAGTGTGGATATATGATTAGGGAATCCAGTGTTGGTGTGGCGGCCGACATATCCATACACCAGGTCCCTGACATCTGATTTCTGACTCAATGCATGAAAACACTGATTGCGTGTATGTTTTCATGAGTTTTCTTTGTGGTATATTTGAGTCATCTCACCAGGTATATCATATTGATCATGGAGAACCTATTTCTTTTCCGGATGCCTCCACACAGACAGCAAGCTAGGGTTTCAGATTAATTACACACTAATACCCCACAGAGTGACGAGGCCTCAGAGCAGGTCCCTCTTCAAGTAGAGGCACCATTGGAGGCAACAGCAGTACCATTACCTATTGGGCCACTCTTGAAACCAGCCCCATCATCATATGGTGAAAGCTTCTTGAGTGCGTTGCATGAGTTCCAGAGCGAGAGACCACCTAGGTTCAGGGGAGAGACGGACCCACAGGCAACTGGGGATTGGATGGAGGATGTGATGAGAGTCTTCCGACTGGTAGGGACACTAGCTGATCTCAGGTAGATCCTTACATCTAGTCTTCTACAGGAAATAGTATGAAGATGGTGGATCTTGACGCTCTAGGTTCATGATTAGGTGATGCTTTTCGGGGTAGACTTCGACTGCCTGGTTTGAGCAGAGTTTGTCATAGCGACTATTCACACAGTGTGCATATAAGAGCTTCTTTATCTATAGAAGGGCAGCATGATTGTGGATCAGTACTCAACGAGGTTCACTGAACTCTCACACTACTCCACAAAAATGGTGAAGGACCAATTCTTTAGGACTCGGACCTTTGAGCAGGGGATCATGAAAGAGATTCGGGCTTTTATGATTTCTCTCAGCATCCCGACGTAGGAGGGGGTGTTAGAGTGAGCCCTCTCAGTGGATATTTTTCTTGATGAGAACTCACCAGCATCAAACACTACCACTGGACGTCACATAACAGTTTCTTCTGCAACTGGCAGCAAACAGATGTCACAGAGGTCCAAGAGGACCAGACCTACTAGTGGACAACTGCATGACTGAGGATCGGTTGTGTGGCGTACCAGAGATTGATCTAGTCAATTGAGGAACATGAAGTGTTTCACATGTGGCGAGCAGTGTCACATGGATCATTACTGCCCGACCCACAGTACGGATGATCAGCAGATGGTTGAGGGACCTCCCTTGCAAAGAGAGAGGTTCGGTCGAGGAGGTCCACCGGGAGTAGGAAAACGTGGCAGAGAAGATGGTTGTGCAGCTGGTGGTGGGTGATGATTCGAGATATTATTTCCACCACCACCAGGTGGTCCACCCCGACCATAGAGAACAGGAGGATAATGGAGAGCTCAGATCCAGGCAGCTGAGGCCTATGACCATGGTGCTCTGAAGATGATATGAGTTACAATATATGTCTACTCCACCTTAGCTGCAGTACTTATGGACACAGGTTTTAGTCATTTATTTATTTCTACTTCCCTCATTTGGAAAATGAAGATTCCAATAGAGCCATTGGCTCAATCCATACAGCTAGAGATTCATATGAGACGGGTTTTAACGATTATGAACTAGTTCTGACAGTGTGAGATTACTCTTGGAGGCAAGAGATTCGGCTGGGATCTCATAGTAGCGGCGTCGAGGCCTTACAACGTTATTTTGGGTATGAACTATTTATCTATATTCCATTCATAGATTGAATGTATTATGCAAAAAGCATGGTTTCTCTTCATGGTTGGGACTAGGTTTACCTTCACCGACGAGAAGGTATCCTTTGATGCATAGGATAAACTTACCCGGAGGAGAGTATATCTGATAAATCATCAGTTGGAAAGCCAAACCCTCGGAGTGGTTGATGTGGGTATTCTAATCTATCTTGTAGTGGTGTAACAGTATTCGTATATCTTCCCTGATGATGTTCTGGGTCTACCTCCTCATAGAGAGGTGGAATTTTACATTTAATTGTACTGTGGGACGACACCGATATCTACACACGCGTATCGGATGGCTCCCACAGAGCTTCGTGAGATAAGGATGTAGCTGGAGGACATAAAAGGGAAGGGATTCATTTGGCCTAGGGTTTCTCTTTGCGCAACCTAGATTTTGTTCACCAAGAAGGCGGATGAGAGCATGAGACTTTTTGTTGACTATCAGCACGTGAATCAGGTTACCATGAGGAATAAGTTCCCACCCTCGAAGATTGATTACCTCTTTAATAATCGGAAGTTAGCACGATGGTTCTCAAAGATAGACCTCATATCAAGATATCACCAGCTTAATGTGTGAGACGAAGTTGTGAAGAATAAGTCTTTCAGATGTCGGTATGGCCATTACGATTTATTGGTTATGAAATTTGGTGTAACCAACGCTCCAGTAGTGTTCATGGGACTCATAAATATGATATTTTATCCATACCTTGACCTCAATGTGGTGGTCTTTATTGATGACATTCTAATCTAATCTGCTACCAAGGAGGAGAAAGCCTATCATTTGCAGCTAGTACTGGACACACTCTGAGAGCACTAGAATTATGTTAACCTCTCAATGTGACAATTCTAGATCGGATAGGTTCACTTTTTGGGACATTCCTTCTTCGAGGATGGAGTTTCAGTGGATTCAGCGAAGATTGAGGTGGTACATGCATGGGAGCCACCCTGGAGGGTGACAGAGGTATGCAGTTTCCTAGGTTTGGATAGATACTACAAGAGGTTTCTGCCAGATTTCTCCAATGATGTCACACCTTTATCAGCGTTGACAAATAATGGGAAACCCTTCGTGTGGTCTGAAAGATGTTGGTGGAGTTTTTAGGGGCTGAGTCAAAGGCTAACTAGTGCCCCCATCTTGAGGCTTCCGGAAGAGGGCATATGGTGTGTAGTCTACTGCGACGCATCAGGGACCAGACTCAGATGATTCTTGATGCATGAGTGAGAAATGACCACATATGGTTCTCGAAAGCTGAGACAACATGAGTATAATGATGCTACCCATGACCATTAATTAGAAGTAGTGGTCTTTTCCTTGAATAAGTGGAGACATTACTTGATGAGAGAGAATTTTACTGTGTACATTGATCACAAGAGTCTCTGGTATATTTTCTCTCAGAAGGACCTAAAACTGAGACATTGGCTTTAGCTTGAGATCCTCTAGGACTATGACATCGAGATATTCTATACTCTTTGGATGGGGAACGTTGTAGCAGATGCACTCACCTGGAGATCTGTTATACAGTAGCTAGGTGAGGTGATGGAGCAGCTGGACACTTTGCAGATATCCTTTGTGGATCGAGATGGAGCATCTTTTATTCGGTCACATATAGTCACACCCCCAATTCTTCAGGGAGTCTAGGAGGTGCAGTATGAGGACACAGACTGCGAGGCTCAACGTCCTCATATATCAATAGGATATGCACCTAATGGATTTTCTGAAGGTCGGGAGCATGTCATTAATTTCAGAGGACGTACCAAGGTACCTGTGTCACTTAGGGAGGAAGTGTTGAGGCAGTTCCACACATCCCCACTATTGGTACATCTAGAAGTGGTGAAGATATACTAGGATCTCTGATGATAGCAGTGGTGGCCAAGAATAAAGTAAACAATAGCATAGTTTGTCTCTCGGTACCTCACTTTTCAACAAGTGAATGCAGAGACTCATGTACCAGCTGTCATGGTTCAGCCTTTAATGGTCCCAGAGTGGATATGGAATGGTATATCCATCAAAATATTGACAGGACATCCACATACATCCAGAGGACATGATTCTATTTGGGTGATCGTCAAACGACACACCAAGTTGACCTACTTCCTACCTATCAGAGAGAAGGGTTCAGTAGAGAGCATGTGACGCCTCTATGTGCAGGAGATTTTGTGGCTACATGGAGTACCCTCAAATATTGTATCCAATAATGATGAAAATTTTACTTCTCAACTATGGAATGGGTTTCAAGAGGCTTTCGGGATGCAGCTTCATTTGAGCACCGCCTTCCATCCTCAACCGGATGGCCAGACTGAGCAGAGCTTTCAGACCCTTGAGGAAATTCTACGTTCTTGCATCCTCAACTTCAGTCATAGCTAAGAGTATCAATTTTCATTGGTTGAGTTTTCATACAACAATAGTAATCAAAACACCATTGGTATGGCACCTTTTGAGGTGTTTTATGGGAAACCTTGCAGATCAACTTTCTGCTAGACTGACCTAGGGGAGTCAGCCCTCGTGGGACCAGAGATGGTACGGGCTACCATGGAGAAGGTAAAACCCATCCAGGAGCAGATGAAGATAGCACATAACAATCAGAAGTCTTATGCTGATAGGAGACGGAGACCTCTTGAGTTTGAGGATGGTGACCACGTCTTTCTACGGCTCTCACCTCGACGAGGTTTGCAGAGATTTTTTCGGGGTGGCATGATATCTCTGGGGTTCATTGGACCCTTTAAGATCCTCAGTAGAGTTGTAGAGATGGATTACCGCCTAGCTCTTCCACCTCAGTTGCATCGGGTGCATGATGTCTTCCATGTATCGTAGCTGAGGAGATACGAGCACGACCATTCTCACATCATCGACCATGACGAGCTGGACATTGACGATGGGGCGACGTTTACAGTGGTTCAGGTAGATATTGAGGATCGATATGAGTGGGGCCTTAATGGGGGTTGATGCCTTTGGTGTGTGTTCACTGGTAGCATAGGAACATCCAAGAGAGAACATGGGAGTGGAAGGCTCAGATTCGTGCTCAGTAACTCTACTTGTTTACCTAGTTTTGTGTTGTGGCTTTTGGGGACACAAAGCCTGGTGGTGGGGAGAATGTAATGACCCCGAATTTCCATGTCAATTTTTTTATTTATATGGTAATTTTATGAGTCCACAAAAATTAATGGAGCATGATTCTGAGGCCCGGTGTTCCCAGTATAATTTTCTGAACTTTTTTTCGGTTATGTTTCGTAAACGTGCAAGTAGGTATTTGTAACTTTTGAACTGGTGCTAAGAATTGAAATCTGAGGACACCGTTGAAAACACAGTACCAGTATTGTTTTAAGGAGACTTTACATCAACCGAAGTAGGTCGAGGGTGAAATATAGTTTTTCTCTTTTTCGAGGAAAAAGAAAATGAAAAATTGTTTATCATTTTTATTTTTTTTAGACTCCCATGTGGATGTTAATAGGTGGGGAACACACAAACAAAACCCCAAATTCGAATCTATAGTGGTGGGGACAACCAGAACCCCTCCTTAATGGAGAAAACCTCTTAGCTGCCCATAAATTACTCCTCCAATTTAATTGATTAAATTAATTATCCCAACTCTCCATTTAATCAATAGTTTTATTTAATTATTGTGTAAACTTTAATTAAACATATTTTAATTGATGTTGGAATTTCATCTCTTGGGATTTAGGTATAGTGTTTTCATAAAGGGAGGAGCTTTGGAGAATCATGGAGAAACACATCCTCTAATGAAGAATACACTCTGGAATTGATGAATTAGGATGATGTTCAAGCCAACATCGGAAGAGTCTTGTGGAAGCGATGAACTCTGAATCCACTACTCCAAACGACTTCATCTCCTTCCCTGCGACCTCCATCAAAAAATCTCTGAGGTAGGGGTTTAATTATCTATGATTATGGATTCCCATGTTCGTACCTTCTAAACAAAGAACACGGATCTACTCTCTAAGTAGTTGATCCACTAATGATTTCTTTTTGCGGGGTTGGGAATAATCATTGCCAAAGTTTGCAGGGTTTGATGTTCTTCATAAAAGATTTATTAAGTCACTTGCTACAACACTAATGCGGAGGGTTCAAGCCAAAGGAACATGGCCAAAACTCTGCACAATTTTCTTGAGTTTTTGTTGCGTTCCTTACAATGGATGAACGCGGTGTCCGGTGCTGGTGAAAGGCATCGGTTGGACTCTGATATGGTGGTTGTCACACCGCCAGCAATGACGAAGGCGACTGCCCAACCATGGCTACCCCACTGCACCGCATCAGACCCTCATAGGATCCTAGTACATTGTTAGTACATCGTCAGACCCAAACAGGATCCTAGTACACCATCAATACGTCGTCAGACCCACACATGATCCAAGTACACCGTCAGTACAACGTTAGACCCACAAAGGTTCCTAGTACAACATCTGTACATTGTCTGACCCACATAGGATACAAGTTCACCGTCAGTACATCGTCATACCCACACAAGATCCAAGTACACCATTAGTACATCATCAGACCCACACAGGAGCCTAGTACAGCTTTAGTACGTTGTTAAACCCACACAGGATCCTAGTACACCGTCAGTACATCTTAATAACCACATAGGATCCTAGTCATATAAAATAACTATATTATAGATTACAGTTTATATACCCATAAATTAACTATATCCCTGATACTTATAGTCATCTAAAATTACTATTATATTTTAATTCTTATTGGTTACACTCATAATAAATTTTTTGAGATTTCTTGTTGTTTTTTCATGCCTATTTTTATGGAATAATACAAAATAAATTTATACACACCCATATATGGTATTAAATCCCATTCATGTTGTGTTTGTGTAGATAACACATGGTTTGAGGATAGTGTTGGTGGACATATATAATATGTCACCTGTTAAGAGATGACCCATGGTGATGATTTCTTGATCTGTTTGATTCATGATAGTAAAAGTGACCATTTCTAATGGAGACCATTCTAGTATTTCTTTTTCTCATTCCTTAAATCTTACATTAATTCAAATAATTATAGTGTAATATTATTATTTTAGTTCAAGGTGTCACGAGGTGAGATTTTAGAAATTTTTTAACATTCTAAGGGATTAATTTTATGATAATTTAATAATAAACCATATAGGGTATCTGAAAACCCACTATAATTTTTAAAAGTTTTGATAAAATAGTTCCTTCATTATTTGGTAAATTGTATTACAAAACATTGAATCTAACTAGGATTTAGGTAATTTTTAATTTTTATGATATTTATTTTGAGGACTACATCTACATATCCCCTATTTAAGAAATAACACAACAACCACCTATTATATTAATTCTTTTATATATTAATTATCTATATGGTTGATTTATGATGATTTAATAGTGGATATTCCCCCATAGTGAGATGTAAGAGCTCATATTTCCTTCAATTTTCATTTTCATCCATTTTCCACCCATTAATCATACTTTAGTGTATATTATGGCCAAAATTTAATAATTCTGCTGTATAAAAATTGACGAAATTGTTATTGATATTTTTTGAGAATTCCATTTCTACCTAAGCTAGTGGTATTCATCAGAACTGACATGGTTACCCTTTTGTAGAAATGTGTTTCCATCTTATTCTATTTAATTTCGGATATTCTTTAATTATTGATGTTTTAATACATGTTTTAATCTAGATTAATATGGTATATGTTTCTTATAATTAGTCTATTAAGGGTTTCATATAACCTCTTTGGGGTTTCCTTTTAAACATATGTGGATTTAAAATTTAAAGGAGTCATCCATTTTACATGGTGTTTTTTGAATTTTATGTGTCTAATAAGATAACAATAATAGATTATTTAAAAAATGACTCACTCATGATGGTTTGTTCGAAAATGGTTTATAATTTGGGGGTGTTTCAAAGATTTTTGGTTTTCCATCCATATAAATAAAATATTTGTGTTTGATTAGATGTGTTATTTGGAGTCTCCATTTAATTTATTATGATTATGACTTGTTGTTTTTTTGTATTTCCTTAGGTTTATCATTTATTTAAAAAAAATTTAATGGATTTTTTCTAATACATAGCTTACTAATTTGGAAACAAAACCCCTTTCATCCCTTTAGAATAAATTTTATTCATTGGTTGTTGGATACATTCTTCTTCATCCCCATTACCATTAGTTGTTTATGTTTATATATATATATATATATATAAACTATTTTGATTTCATAATTATGTTTGCAGGAATGAGGTCTCTATTAAAGGTGATTTGATGTGGGATAGATATGAATATTATAGTATAGTTTTAGGGGATATGTGGTTATCATGTGATTGATGTTTTATAATGTATAGACCGCCTCATTTAGTTATCACATGTTGAACCTGAGACAACTATATTCAGATTCAAATGATGGATACATTACGATATGACTATTTACTTTGGATAGTGTCCCTTAGTTAGGTTTCTATAAACCTTTTAATGGGTGTGTCTCTAATGACCTAGTTGAGAGTGATTCGGGTAACGAGACGATAAAATAAATAAGTTGTTGATTCCACCTATTTACATTGAGTATTAATCCATTCGCCCCTATGTTGTTTCCTCATGATATATATAATTTTTTTTGAATTATTATTTTTTTATTTAGAAAATGACTTTCTCATTTTATTTCAATGACAGAATATTTTATTTATTAGAAATATATAGTTGATGTTGATTTTATATTATATTTTTTTTTATAATCTATTCCCAAGATATTTATATTGTATTATTTCTTAATTACTAAATTGTATTTTAAAATTCTGTAAATATTTAAAAATAATTCATTCTAACCATAAATTTTTTATAAATAATAGGTGAATATAGTTATTACTTTTTTAATTGAGTAATTCATTTCAATATTTATCTTGTAATATATTATTTATTTATATATCAGAAAAATATAAAAAAAGTATTATGTATCAGTTATTTTAATTCTTTTTTACTATATTTTCTTATATATTTAAAGAAACAATCTCTTAGTGGAATCTGTATGGTAATTTGATCACAACCTATATACACATATTGGATGGAAGATAGACTAAATGTTTCATTAATGTTTTTATATATTTTTACCATGATTTATTACTATCTATATCTCTATCTTTGGAATTGGAGGAATTTTTATTCATGGGGTTGAATTTAGAGGCATATGGTGATGGTCGTGTTTGTCTCTTAGGTTTATTAGACTAATCTTGGTCATCTTTTAAAACATATGCCTCTTCCATTTGATTCTATTTTTAGTTTCATATACTGTAATGTAAAATATTTCTATCAAATGGTTTAATATAATTGTAAATGTCATTTTTTAAACTTGTGTTTATTAATTTTCATTATATTATGTTTAAATATTTTCTATTTTTAAACAACTCTATTCCTTGGAATGATCATCCATTATATAGAGATCTCATGATGGGTTTTTGGATAGAAATTGTAACGTGTGTTTTTTAATCTCAAGGATAAAATCATTCACATTTTTATGTTTTCAAACCTTTTATGCTTATATCTATCTAATGGTGATCAATAACACACATCTGGACTTAGTGAAGGTGGATCTGGGTGATTTTTTAGATGAACTGAGTTGGTTCATTACAAATTCATATCAGAACACTAGTGTTATTTAAGGTTTAATAGTTTATTTTTTATAAGATCATTGGAGCTCAATAGGTGGGTATGGGTGAGTTCTCATATATCTATTATTAATGATAAAAATAGAGTTATAATGGGTTTTCATGAGATTTATTTTAAATTTGAATTTTATAAAAAGATATTTTCATGTTATTTAGATACGGTTTTCTATTTATTTATTCTTTTGGGAGATCTCAAGAGTGATTTTAATAAATTCCTCTTTGGGGTTAATTTTGAGGAAATATAGGAGTAACTTGGTTATGGTTCATGTTTTTTCAAACCATATAAATACCATGAATATCGGTTTTTAGTGACTTCTAGTGACACTTACATGGTCAGTGCATCGTATTAAAAATTGTGTTGAAAAAAGGTGTATATTAGTAAACTGTAGTAATTTTAACTAATTTTAACGTTTTAACTTCTATAATGATTGATTATTCATAGTTCATATTAATTATATGAAATTTTATTGATTTTTATGTTTTATTGATTAAGATTTAAAATAATGATTTATGGATTGGTATTTTAACTTGTTTTGGAAACAATGCCTTCGATATTTTGTGTTTCTTTTGTATATAGTTTTTTATAATATAATAAATTATGTGACTAAAATAAATAATTTCTGTTTTCATTAGTTTTCAAATAATGAAATATTTTAAAAGTAACATGATGTGATTTTTACAATATTTTAATTGTTTTTAAATAATTTCCCATTATTTTAAATAATTTTTCTTATAGTAAATATATTTGTACTTATTTTTTCTTTTTTTGATACTAAATGGTGGTATTTATTATCTTTAATTTAATTATTTATGATATTTAATCGATTTTTATAATTTCAAATGATTTAAATAAATTTTTTTTGTTAATAATATTTTATAATATGACCTCTATAATGCAATTAACAAGTCGAGGAGGGAATGCTTCAGGTAGTTGTTCTAAGGTCCTAGGACTTTTCATTCCAATATTTTAATCTATATAGAATATGTATAGATATTACGTTATATGTTAATATTTTGTTTTACATCATTCATGGGTGTTTGTAAATTTGTATCCTTTAATCTTATATGGTGATCAAGACCCTCTGGAGAGAATGGGGAGGGTGAGTATAGTCGATGTAATCATTGATTCCTTAGAGACTCTATATGACTAAATGTTTAGGACCAATAATTATTTGTTTAAAGGGGGGTATTTGGAGTATATGAATACCATAATTATATATTTAACATGTTATTGTATGTATTCAGAGTATTTCATGTGACCCTTCATCCATTGGAATTAATCTTAGGATGTGGATGTTATTTTAGTATTAATGTTATTGACAATTCGTCAAGGTCAACAACCACAGAAAAAGTACATTGATATTTTTATAAATAATGGGTCCCTTATATTCCAAGTTATTTATCAAGGAATAAAACCATTATTGGACCTTTTAAGGATTCCATCACATTGATCTTAGTTTGATTGTAATTATTCATAACCCTATAACATACATAAAAGTTGTTAATAAAGTTATCATAATTGAATTTATTTTGGTAGTGTAGTCTATGGAGATCAATACTTCAACCCTATTGGGTTTCTTTAATAATGGTGTGTGTTTTTTAATAACATATGATATAAGTAATGGATAAGTATGGAAATTTCCAACGAGAATTTCTTATTCAAATCGGTGTCCTTGCTTCAGTGAAAATGAATTTGGTTGTGTGTTTTAATGTGGCATACTGGGGAAATCATACATATAATTTCCAATAAATATAGGAAAATTTTATCTATATGACCCCCTAAATTACATTAAATTTTTTTATGATAAATGGATAAATGAATAAAAATTATTAAATCCAACATAAATATTGTTATGAGTCTGTGGGTAAGCTTATAACATATGATTTGGGTGTTAAATGGGCATTGATGATATCCTCTTTTGTTTTTTTCTTTATTATTTGTTCTAGTTTAACATCATGTGTTTACATAATTTATCCATCTTATTTTATACGGAATAGTTTTTTAGGTTCTTTTCAATTATATATTCATCTTATATATTTCTTTATTTAATGGGAAATTAGTTTTGGGGATTTGATTACATATAATAGGATTCTTCATTCTCCTCCCTCTTTATAATGATGATGAATATTAATGGATATGTTTTTGGATCTAGTTTTGTTAATAAAATTTTTCCATTTTTATTAGTATTTCTATAAATTGTTGGGATATATATAGAACTTATCTATGAATTTCCCTAATTATTGTGATGGCACCTTCCCAAGTACCATTTTGGTGTGGATAATCCCTTATTTTTAATTCATATAACCACTATTGTTTCGAAGCTATTGGGTTTGATTTTTTTATTCTTATAGTTTTTAATTTTTTATGTTCTTTTGAATGCTTGTATGTGTATTGATATTACAAAATTAAAAGAACATTGTATGAATGTCTCTCTAAACATCCCATCTATTTTATCTCCCTCACTCTGATATAGTGATGAGTTTTCCTTTTTCGTATATTTATTACATTCATTGTTAGTTAGTTTCCAAAAAAATTATTGATATCTTGACAAGTAAGCCATTTTTATCCTTAGATTATGTTTTGGGATTTCAAGTAGGTTTTGAGGACCTTATTAGATATGTTTTTGCTTACAATTCCCTATGTATTGTATTTTTCTAAAAAAACAAAGTAACCAAGTTGGTTGAATTTGGAAACACTAAAATCCAACCTTCATATATACAATTATTATGTTAATTTTTTCTCATATGTTAGAGTTTATTAGTGAAAAACTGTTGACATTTTAGAACATTCCATTATCTGTAAAGTTTCTATCATGGTTACATAGACTACATAGTTAAATATCTTGACCTATGTAGTCTTCTATAGTAACGAACAATCATTAACCATACCTTGTATTAATGGTTTGAGTAAACCATGCAACCATCTAATGTTTTTCAAATTCGAAAATTTTATTCTTTTATTTTGGGATCTCCATTGATCTCTCCATTGTTTTTTACCCATCATCTTAGGTTCATCTCCCAATATCTCTTTTCCATATTTATTTTATCCTGTTGGTTTTAATGTTGTTCTTTGTTGGTATTCAGAAATATATGGATATAAGATCTTATGTTCCCTCTATTCATGGTTTTTTATTTTTCCTCCAACTTAACTAACCCTAGTGTCAATATTTATTGAAATATATGGTTAGTATTGTTTGTAAATTGGGGTGTATGGTTTGTAAGGGTTGTGAACCTCCTCATGTGACCTTATCTGGTGGTACAGATCAAATGAGACATTTTTACGTCAGTTGATCTGGGTTTTTCTATCTCGTTACATTTTATTTTAGATTTTCATAGATTCTATGTGTTTAGTAATAATTTCAAATAAAGATAAAATATATATCTATTATCTATAATTATATTATCAATTTTATCTTCTTAAATTTGTTGGTTTTCCAAGGTAAGAATGAATGGATTTCCTAATTATTAGGTAGTTACATTTTAATTGTTGTTTTATACATTCCATTAGTCTGATAAAATTTTAATAATTTTTTTTAAAATAAAAAAGTATATTAGTGTTTTTTGAGCCATTGCTATTTTTTAAATTGCACCATTTCTTTATTTAATGTTTTTCTATTTTTTTAATTAAATGGTATGTGTATGATTAGTTGTATTTTTAGTGTATCCATTTTATTTCATTTGATTATTTCTTAGTTTAACATGAGTATTATATTTTTTTCTACTTTATTTCGATAATCATTATAATTGAGTTTTAAAAACTTCTTTCTTATAAATTATGAATAAATGGATTGTTTGGAACATTATGAGAAATGTATTTTTTAGATGTTTATTACAAATTTTTTGAAGCATAATTTCATCCATTCTTTGTTGGTTATATATATTTTTTGATTGATGAATGATTTATGGTTCATGTTTATACTTATAGGGAGGGGATTCAATATTAAACAGGGGTTTCAAAAGTTAAATTAATTTGACTGATATGATATATTATCATGGGTTACGTGGTTCTTATGTTTTATGATTCTTTCAGTGTAGAGCCATGAGTAATTTTCCAATACCTTGTGGAACCCTAGGTAATTAAGTGGAAAATATAATGATGAATTCTTTTGTAATTGACTTTTGGTGCTACCTAGTGGCCCCCAATTTTATTTATAAACTAGGATGAGGGGTATCTCTAATAATTCAACTTGAGATCAGTTCAGATGCTGAGTTATATAGATATAAATCCAAAATTGTAGTTACTTCCACAGTTTTTATTTCTATTTTTGTCTTATTTTTTCCTATTTTGTTTTCTATTGTTATGTATCATATTTTATGACTTTTTTTTACTTTTTCATGTGACATTATTTTTTTCATTATCTTGATCCTATATTTTTTGTATGATAATTTATTGTTGATCCTCTTGTTATATAGACTTTATTTTCAATATTTCTATCTCTTTCCTTGATGTTTCACTTGTATAGTTATTCCATTACAAAATTCTACTTTAAACTAATATAAATATTTCCAAAACAATCTCTCTAAAAATGGAATTTATGAGTTTAAAATTTGAATATGGTATTGGGTTTTTATTAGAAGGAAAATAATTTTGAAAAATAACTTGGGATGTGTTATTTTTTTCCATACCATGAATATATAAAATTAATTAATTTTATCCATTATTTTCAAACTTTATTACTCATTTTATTTTTAAAATGAATGAAATTTACACTTGGTTGAATCATTCTTAGTGTAGGTCAATAAAAAATATGATCATATTTTTGGTATTCAAACTTCATCATTCATGTCCGTTTTATTGTTTTGGATTCCTATATGGATTTTTTTCAGTTTCTCTTTCATAGAAAATTGATTTTTGTTCATTGTGGTGACTTTATATTTATATGGATAGGGTGTGGTTAGTCTCTATATTTTGTTGGAAGAATTTGGATAATATTGTGCATCAGTCTCCCCTGCTCTGTATTTTTATTACAATTTTTTTATTATGGGATGTATAATATTATTATATTTTTTTACCTAATTCAAAAAATTTTGTAAAAAAATTGTGGTCATAAATCATAGTTATGTACTATTTGGATATTTTCCATTTCATTGAATATTTTTTTCTTTGAAATGATCTCCCATCATTTTCAAACCTCATATTTTTTTATTTTGTTCAAAAACAATAAACTAGTTCATTTTGGTTTTATGAATTATATAATTCCACCATTATTATTTAATACCCTTGTAACATGTCACCCAGCCATGGTGATTGGAAATACATATCATTATTTTGGTTGGGAAGACTTATGTGATGTGTACAGTCGAACTTGATTAGTTCATAACAAAATGTTATTATATGACTCTTGTTTTAAGGGGATAATGGTAGATCAAAAATATGATTATAAAAACATGATAGGTGGGTTAGAGGGAGTGCATAACTAGAAATTAAATGATTACAACTTCTACTTTTCATTATGGTTCATCTTTTTTAATTTGGATTCGAGTTTTAAAAATGGTTATTTTTTATGTATTTTAATTTTTTCAATATTACTATAATTTTTAGTGAGACTCCATATGTTATTTTTGGAAATTCCATGTTTTGGGGTGAAATTATAGAAAACAGATGAGGTTCATGGTTAAAAAGAATAGTATTTTAATCCATGTGAATTTCATGTGGATTATTTTTGGGTGACTTTCTAATACACATTCTTGGTTGGAACACTCTTTAAAAATTGTGTTTCCAAACATTGAAAAGTGGTAAAATGAAGAAAATTTTGTATTTTTAAATCTTTGTACATTAAATTTTTTTATAATTTACAATTATTATTTATATGTAATTTTTTAAAATGATGTATATTGAGATGGTCATTTGATTGAGTTGTATAAAAAAGTTATATGTATTGGAATTCTATCTTGTTTTAAAAACAATACATTGGGTGTTTTGGGTTCATTTTGTAAAAACAATTAAGACATATAATATATTATTATAGTAAAATAAATAATTCTGTGTTTCCCATGTTTTAAAGAATAATTTTTTTTAATTTTACATGAAATGTTTATTAAAATATGTTAAGTGTTATTATAGTATGAGACATTATTTTTAGAAACTATCCTTACTTCAATTATATTATTGTATAAATTTTTTTGTTTTAAAACAAAATGTTAGTCTTATAATCTTGAATTTCCTAATATATGATCTGGTATCTCATGAATGGGAATTTAGGTTCGTTTAATTATATGTTGTTTTTTTGGTAATATTTATAATATAATCCCTTAAAAATAAATCAGTATGTCAATGATTGAATAATTCGAATACTCACTTTAATGTCTTATTACTTTTATTCACAATATTTTACAATACCTAGAATCTCAATAGAGTTATAGGGTTATGTTTATATCTTCTTTTATGTCAATAGATAGAGTTTATTAATTGGCATCCATTAATATTATACACTGACCAGGGCCCACAACATGGAATAAAGTGGTAGAGTAATCTTGAAGAGATCATTCATTCAATAGAGACTCTACATAACTCAAGGGGTAGGGCCATAGATAAATTATTCAAAGGATTTTGTTTCGAATTACTTAATACCATCATTCAATCCTAACAACATGAAGTAATGAATCAATACTATTTCAAGATTATTTTTATCTAATGGAACTACCCAAAGGATGATTAAGTGTTTTTATAGTTATAGTTCATTAGTGATCATCAATTTGACAAATCGATTAATGAGTATACAAAACATTTTTTAGACTGGGTCCTTTCTCTCCAATGATAGTTTCTTATTATTAAAAAAAGTATCAATTATATTAACAAGTCCTTGGTCCTAATATTAATTCATTTTTAATTATTATTCTTCCTACAGCATTTGAAAATGTGTTCAATAATGCTACAATTGTTTAAGTGTTGTTTTTTTGAAGGATTTCATGATCAATGTTTCATTGTTTTATAGTGTCTCATGGAGTTGGTATTTCAGTGAAGAGATGAATCTAAAAAGAAATGGTGTAGGAAATTATTTAACATATGGAATTGTGTTCTTAACCCAATGATAATAGATCATTGACCATGATTTTTGTGTGTGTTTTCAATGTTGTAATTTGTGGAACATTAATACCTTCTATATAAATGTTCAAAGAACATATCATCAATGATTCCTCCTTGGTCAGCTTTAGAGGTTTTCTAAAATAAATTATTTTCAAAATTATAATCCTCATATTCTATTTAAATTTTGGTATTAGTATGTCGTGTTAGTTCAATCAGATCATTTAAAATTTGGACTATGACTTTTCGGGTATCCTGTAATATTTTCTTCTAGTTGGGACTTGTTCGACATCATTTTTAAACCTCATTTTTTATTCATTTTATATACGTAAGAGGTTTATCTTGGTGTTATTATCTATTTTTTATTATTATCATGTTTTACATTATTACAATTAAATTCATTTTTTGGAATTGATGACATCTTACAATGTTCTTCATTTCATGTTCTCTTTATGGTGTGGATGAATGGTGATGTTAATGTTCTTGGTTTTTTTGGTGTTAATCATATATATCCCAATTTTATTAAGTGATTTATACCATTTTAGGAAGAATAATCAATGTATCAGTGTATTTCTATCAATCCATTAAATTTTCTTTTATTTTTTATAATTTAGTTTGGTTATGTCCTTGACTTTTTCTATTGTTACATCTTACGTTTATGTGGTATTTGATATAATTCATCTTATGGGTATGGTTGAAATTAGATAAGTTCTTGGGATTTTATTCATGTTTATTTTCTTGAATTAAAATTATATCATTGTAATGGTCATCTCCAAAACTCATGTTTCCACCCCCCCCCCCCCCTCCCCTTACGTTCTTTCTATGAGGATTAATACTTTTTATTATTATTAATGTCTTTATTTTTTGTATGTTTTAAATAAAAATTGAATATCTCTCCTAAAAAATGTCTACTTATAGAATATGATGATGGTTGAATAATATTGGTTTTTCATTGAATCCTTGTTATTGGAGAGGTGTTATTTACATTGGCATTTTATAATGTTTTATGATGGGTATAAAGTGTCATGGCGTGGATAATTGTGACACCTAAAAAACCCCCACCATATATATGATTTTATTGTTAACATATTAATTTTTTTCAAACATCCACAAGGTTAAATAAATGTAATATTTAAAATTTCCCAATGCTTCATGTTTTGGTGTATTGTTTGATAAACTATATAGAGAAATTGTAGGATGTATTATGGTTTTTACAGTATTTATCTCTAGGATTCTACAATTTTCAATAAACTATGAAACCTTTCTGATTTTGGGTAATCTATATTTTTGTGTAATATTATTATGGGGTCGGTATCATTATATCCCTCCCCAATTTTGAGAAAAATATTCCATGAACCTCTACTAGATGCTCCGCCACCAATCCATGCCCTCAATGGTGGTTCTAGGGTGATATTATAGTGTATCACAACTCGGGTTATGAGGTATTAGCAGTACTTTGTTACTATTCATAGTTTCTAGATTTTTCATATGGATTTGACAATCCTAGTACGCATATTGTGTAAAATATATTTGAACAGATTTCATAAATTTTCTTTTTTTGGTTTCATATGGTTGTGGGCCACCTCTTTTGACATAATACATTGGAATTCAACAAATGTCACATGGTTGTAGTGATTGATGTCTATGTTTTCACCTCAATCCGTTTTATTTGATAGTTTCCTGAATTTTTGGTGTTTGAAAATCAATTTTATTCCAAGAAAATATGGTAAATTGAATCTATACAATTTTAATCAAATGTTTTATATAAACTATTTTGATTATCCTTTGGAAAACGGGGGTTTCATCATTAAATGGTGTTTCTATTTTAATTATTATCTTTTAAATTCCTTATGTTTGAATGAAATAAAATAATAGTTTCATGTAAGGGAAATCATTAATTCATAATACTTTATTCCAAAGATGGTTTATAAAGTGGGGTGTTTTAATATTTAATGTTTTTTCTTAATTTGAAATCAAATGAATCTTGTTTGTTGAATTGTAAAGTTTCTCCATTTTATTTATTTTGATTTGTTATGGTTTCATTTTCATATTATATTAGATTTATAGTTAGTAAAAAAAGTGTTTTAAAAGGTTTTTTCTGAAAATATGTCTTATTATGTATGAAAAAATGTCATGTTCAACACTTTGTGGGAAATTTATATCATTTTTTGTTGGTTACACCCATATTGAGACCCATTTGTTCTATTGTTTATACTTGAATATACATGTTTATAAATGAATGACTTGTACATCAAGTTTACAATTTAGTGAAAGGGTATCATTATTAAATGGGTTTCTACGGTTTCATAGATAATATTTTTATGATAATTTTTATTGTTCTATGTGGTTTTCATGTGATTGAATTTTCCATCAAAGGATCCAATATACAATAGTTATCCAAGGATAAACCGTGTAGTTATATATAGAAAATAAAGTGATTAATACATATATTGTATAGGAGATTCATTAGATGGTTACCCATACATGTATTTTTATGGCCCTATATTAGGGGGGTGTCTCCACTATGTCTAGTTGAGAAGTATTATAGTAATGAGTTATTGATCCATAAAACCTATAAGTAATTGGTTCCACCTATTCACATAAATTATTATCTCATTGGACACTCTAGTGTTTCCTCATTATATATATCATATGTAATGACCATTTTATTTCTTATTTCATAGGTGGATTTATTTTTGTTTTTTCTGTTCGACCCTATTTTTTATGTATGTATAATTTTTTGTCTAAATTCATGTTATTTATTCATAATTTTCATTATTATAATTACTTTAATTGATATTTCATTTGTATGGTTGTTCCATTACTAAATTTCATTTTTATAATTATATACATAATTCCAAAACCATAATTCTAGTAATAGAATTTCCATCTATAAATTGTGAATATTTATTTTTTATAAAAAGAAAAATAATTTTCAAAAGGAACCAGGGAAGTGTTACTTATTTAAAAATCATAAAAATATAAAAGTAAATTATTTATAATCCACTGTTTTCAAACCAGTATCCATTTTTTATTTTATAAATGTAATAAAATGGACTCATTGTGCGATACTATCGGTTGTTGTATCACACCCTACATACTCAAGTTACAGGGTAGGTAAACACTATATTTTATAGATGTTTTTTGATCATGTATTCCATTATTGACTTTTACTTCACTCTCTTGTTATGTGGATGGATGTTAGTTTGTGTTGGTGACTTTAGAGTCAAATATTTAGGGTGTAGTTGGTCTCTGTTGAACATTAAATATCATTAGTTAGTGTTTTGTAACTTCCTCCTTGAATCTCTACTTCTATTATTATTTTCATGTCTTTGAATGTATAAGAATTTTTTATAATGGTTTTACCTAAATTAAAATTATTTCATAAATGATAATTTTTAGTTTTATTTGTTATTTCATGTTTAGATGTTTTCGATTTTTATCTATTTATTTCCTTAGGTTTATCATACAATATATGGAGTCCTCATGTTTATTTTTATATTGTAAATTGTGTTCATGTTTATTTAATTATTAGCGTGAAAACATATCCAAAATTATGACTTGATACCCTCATTGATTTCTACCACCCCATCAACAATTGTGAATATACCTCAGGAATTGGGGGGCTGGCCATGATAACATACCAGGATCAACTGGTTTCGATTTCTACATTTGTAGTGAGGAGTATCATTCCATAATCAAATTTTTATCATATTTAGAGACCCCGCATCATTCATAGTTATTATGATTCTTCTATATGTTGATAGTTGTTTATAATGTCATGTATCATGTCTATATTTTTATATTTCAACTATTTATACATGTATTATTGATTTTATAGTTATTTTTCATAATGGATATATATGTAGGATGCATGTTGATATATGATATAGCCTTCCATGCATGTTTATGCCTTCAAGGAACTAGTTTCTATCCCATAAACTATTGGAGGTATAATTATTATGGTCTAATCCTCATACCATTTCTTTAGGAGGGTACCCAACATGATGAATTAGATTATAGTGGCATTAGAGTTTTACTATTCCAAGGTATGTACTTTTGAGTTTGAAACCATTTGATTTTGGATTTTAGAAATTAAGGGAAAAATGGTAATATATTTTTTTAGGTTTATCTACTTAATTGCATATTTTTGGTGTAGTTTCCAATATACCAACTTCCTCAAATTATTATATTATATTGATCAACTAAGATATTTAAGGAACCAATTGAAGGGTAGTGTTATGAGAGTGAGTGAACCATATAGTTGTATATTATGATCCTTCATGTACATGGAATTTAAACTCATTGAAATTTGTTTTAATACTTGTGGGAGAACTTTATCGAATGAATTATTCAACCCACAGATGTCTATATTATATTTAAAGGCATGGTCATGATGATATCATCCTTTTTTTATCCTATCACTAATAATTACTTGAGAAATGGGGATATTATTTTGGGTCACTATTTAGATATATCTTTTCCTAGGAGTATTGTAATATTATCTTAAAATTATACTTACTATAGAATTATTTTTCTACAGGATTGTTGTTTCTACTAATGTAAAATGGACTTCCAACATGAAAAGTGACTGGTATTAGTACAGTGGTAAAGTATGAAATTCTTAAGAAACCCTAATTAAAATGTTATGGATTTATTTAGAGTCACTGACCCAGGAAATAATTCAAACTTATGTAAAATCAAAATAAATGGAAACCATTTCCATCATGCTCACATCATGGTCCAATGGGGATTTAGTATAATATTTTTTATCAATCCCTTGATCAGACATCCTTACATTGGTCATATTTTTATCCATTATTTAATATAGTGTTATATATATAGCGATATTTATGATAGTTCAGCTTCAATGCATATTGAACCCTTTATGAGTAATTAAGGGCATGTTTAAATGTGAATCAATATCTAAATAACACATGAGTTATTTTTGAAAAATAATTTAAAATGGATCATTCAATGATAGTATTTTTTTAAAATGCATACAAAATAGATTTTGGGCACGTTTTGTTCTCTCATGTACCACCACAAAAACTAGACTACTCATGTAATCATTTACCATTTATCATTTTTGGAAATAAAGTACCATTGTTATTGGAGCATGTTAGTGTTTTTCATTAGGATTTCTCGATTTGGGTAGTGGAATAACTCCATGTTTATTATAAAATTGAGATCATGGACCATCCTACTGTAGGAAATTTTTTTATAATATGTGTTTCTTTTGATTAAAAATTTTGGGTTTATATTATTTTAGAGTTGGATGATGCATAAATGTACCCCATCATTTACACTTTGAAATAGTTCTTGTTATATATAGGCATAGTCTATTCATTCTACACTAGTTTTTTTAGGGATACTGTTTCTGATGAAGTCATTATCCAATCAATATTATCTTGAAAATTTCCATTTATGGTAATCAAATTTAACACAAACCTTATATATAATGGATCAAATGTGTCATAGATAAAGATTTACTTAATGGAAATTCATTTTTACTAGATATTAGACCCATTGATATCATATATAGTATAGACTTCTTACTCATTACTAGTAATATATTGTGATATAAAATTGAGTAGATATGGGAAGGAATAATTTCAAGGATGAGTGGAACCACAATATATGTAAAGAGGACCCAACCATTTGGAATATGAATTCTACTAGGCATCAGATGAAAATCTAGGATTTTTTCACTATGGGGAATTTTTGCGGGCTTGTTTCTAGTGATTCTGAAGGAATGTGAAAATTATTCAATATAGTAACCCATGGTTGTCTCTCGATGGGTGGAAAAAATATAAATTATCAAATGTTCCATATATATAATTAAGTTAATTCTATATATAATGATAAATTCCCTTGTTTTTCTCATTGGAAATGATAACAAAAACTATTCCAAAAAAATGTATAGATAAATATTAGGTATTAAAATATTCCCCAATCCTCGCTATGTGACAACCAAATATGTTGTAAATTCTTATAGTGTATTGTTTGGGATAATGTATCCTTTTCTCTTGATAATTTCAGAAGATAGGATGATTAATTAATTTTCATATATATAAATTTGGTTTGTGAGAGTTAAATAGATCAATATGGTGTAACAGTGGCGTGGTCACTTGTACCATTAAAAGTGGATCCCATGTTCTGTTGAAGGAGGGACATGTAAAGTTATTATCCTTATAATGGTTTAATTACTATTGGTATTCTGATATAATTATCACATTTCAATCATTTTTTTCACTCACTCTTCTGTGTTATAAGATATTTATGTAGTGGTGGTGACAATTGAGATGAAATATCTTGGACCACCCATGAATATGATATTGTCTAATTTAGGGAAAATTCCAAGGATTGTTTCCAAATTCATAGGGTACTCCATAAAATTACTACTGATAGGACAGGTATAAAAACAACAATATAAATTGTCTCTTCCTTCTCTATACCCTATGATAAAAGAAACATTATTTATCCACTAAGGGACCAACCTCTTTTTTTACATCAACTTGGTTCCCTGTATGATATCATCTATAATATTCCATAACCCCCAAGATCGTGAAATTATAATCTTTCTCCCCTATGTCCATCATATTTTTTATTTTGAGGGAAAACATTTTGTTACCCAAGATTTATCCACACCACCTAATATATTTAGGCTTTATTTTCTACCTACATTAATGTGTGTTACTCTTTATTTTAACCGCATAAACTTATTTTTGTATTAATCTTGTCTCTTTTCAATTAAAAATGTTTATTTGTAAATTTTTTTGGGATCTGATGGATTTGAGTAGATTTTGGATGTTTTGAAGAACTTGTCCCATAGTGGGGTAATATCTTCATAATATGATTCCCTATAATAACATTGTTGGGTAGATAATTTTGTTTTAGTGGCACATGACCATTAGATAACCCACTGAAATTTATGTTGGGAAACACAATATTTTATGTGGGTTTCTTTGGATTTTCATACATTAATTCATTACATTTTATTAAAAATTCCTTTTAAATATTTTTCCCTCCCTTAATATACCCAGGATAAGTTGAATATGGATTTTTCCTACTCTCTATTGGTTTCTCTGTCATGACCCCCTCCCCACAAACTGTACCCCTCCTAGGTCGGCAATGTGATAAGGGAGATAATGACTCCCTTGTCTGGCCTCCAGTAGGCCCCAGGTTGGTGACTAGAACCGAGGGTATAATAAACACACAAATGGGAGGAATTACCCTCAAAGTGAACACATGTGGAAGACAGAGATAAGATAGACACCAATGAACTCCAAATTAGAACTGGAATATAAAAGAACCCCAAGTGAATATATGAAATGTCATGAAAAAGTACTGCAAGTGGAAGGGATTCCCTGGCATGAAGGTACCTGATACTCCATGGGTTCTGTTTAGGGAAAACTCTTCCAAAGAGCTCACTCTTTTCTTTAATAGATCTGTCTTATCATATGGATCTGAAACTAGCTAGTTGTGAGGGTTCCCACATTCCCCTTAAAAGTGATTTCTCTTTAATAAAAAAAAATTAACGTTGGATGGTGGAAGGAAAGAACTCCAAGTACCCAAATGAAAGTAAAAAACACTAGCAACCACAAACCCAAACAGCTCCTGCAACCCCAAGATAGTAGAAACCATCTTGATCTCCAACCTACTCTATGTAGCATAAATAATAGTTTATATATACATAGGGTGAGTATAACAGTATACTCAGTAGGATCCTCCCCAAAGCCTCTTGTGACAAACTAAAGAAAGCATGCTAAAGAACAGTGAACAACAATTTAAATTAACTCATCACCTAAACAGTTATACTAAGTTCCCAACCTCACCATGGATACTCTCACCAAGTAACACATATAACAATATATCATATAATAATGAATATCAATGGTACCTCGCTTCTACTTCCCCACTGTTTGCTGCTTTGACCCAACGTCGGACGTCCTGAGCATCTCTCTCCAAAAATGATTTCCTACAGACAGCTAGGCGAAGCCCCACAATATGTACCTTGTGCAACAAAACCACCACTTCCACACACCAATGTAACCAAGTAGTTTCCACGAGCCTCTACAGCTCATATAATGTGTGTCATATGTCAGGTGTTATACCTCATTCCATCACAACCCATACACCGAGTAAGGATTCTCAAGTAATCAAAGCCAATACATGTTACACCTATAGTATTCCATAGAAACCTATATCCAGAATATATGTGTGTAAATAACCACAAGTCGTTACAGCCCAATAAAAACATATATTGGAAAACTAAAAACAAGGGTATCAATACTGTGAGTAGATGTACAACTTATCAGGTCTTTGTCGCTTATAGCAGGATCATATACCAATCCTTCCGTGATAAGATAGACATGGAAAGCACGTGGCATACCCCGCGTGTCTTTGCCTCTTTCGGAAGAAGGATATGTAATACCAGAAACCTTGAGCAGTGGGGAAAAGTAATGCAAAGAAACATGAAGCATCCAACAATCACATCCATCTCATTCCATCTTCCCTAGTGTCCTCCCCGACACCCACATGCATAAACCAATGAATCTAGCCACTCTAGTCATCATCTTCTGCCCCAACCAAAAGCCTATATTCCCCTACATAACACAATAGCCATCCAGGATCACATCACAACACAAGCAGTAAGAAACAACATCACATCAATAGAGCTCTTGGCACATTAACAATCAAGAGTGTAACTCATAACCCTTTAAGGAATTATCAAACAATCAGTTCTCTAATCCATCTTGAATTAACATATTTGTTATTCATATGTTCTAAATTCGGGAAAACCTAATTAGTAAACTATCAAAAATAATTAAGCATTCTTACTGCGCCAATTTGATTGACATCAAATTATAGCAAGAACTAGATTTTTTTAAATGTATCTTTACCTTTATCTAACCAATTATTAATTAATCCCAATTTCCATTCATTACCGATTTCCATCAAGAACAAACAACTAAGCAAAGAAATCATAGATATCACACTATCTAGAAAAACAATAGGCAATAACATATGATTGATATCAATTTATTTATCCAGTTAAAATATTTATTATGTCAATTAAATTTTCATCCAGTTATATTAAACATGCTATCAATAAAATTTCACATAAAAGAATGAGAAGAAATTAATCCCCTACCTCAAATAGTTCCTCTCGTTCTTTATCCACACAATGAGTCATGATCCTCCTCTTGTGACTACTGCATCCACCCGAGGATGCCACAGTACGACCGCACTAACCAAACCCCAAGTAAAACCCCATTAGAATCATAGAGACTATATTCTATAACAAAGGAAGGAGAAACAAGAGAAGATGGTCCCAAAAGGAATCACTTTAAAACATACCTTATATCGAAGATTGATCGATACAGCTTGGTTGCATCAAAATAGAGTGGACACAATCTGAGGAGTAATGTTTTATTGTGAAACTCCTATGGGAAGTATTGAAAGGTTCTAGAGTCTTATAGGTGAGAACAAAGAGGGAGAATAAGGGAGGAAGATATCTTGTCCCTTTTAAAGAATTATTGGGCCGACGGTTTATAATATGCTTAATTCCCCTTTAAAACTAGATCACATTAACACATGCGTTTTGACCAAGTAAAAACATCTCGTCCTTAAGTATAATTAATATAGGAATTATGGCCTTTGAATCGGCCTTAAGAGTCCTTAAAATAATGCTTTAAATGCATTTTACATCAATGGAAATACTAAAGGGGTGAAACTGTAGGAAGCTACAAACACTGTTCATGAACCTCACTGTTAGAACATTGTTCATGAACTTCACCGTTAGAATCTCACTAATAGAACATTGTTCATGAACCTAATCGATAGAACAATATTCATGAATCTCACTGATAGAAAACTGTTTACGAACCTAACCATTAGAACCTCACTGATATAACACTGTTAACTGAACCTCACCGATAGAACACTGTTCACTGAACCTCACCCACAGATCACTATTCACTGAACCACACCGATTGACCACTGTTCACTGATCCTCATTGATAGAACACTGTTCATTAAACCTCACCAATAGAACAATGTTCACTGAACCTCACCGATAGAACACTCTTCACTGAACCTAACCGATAGAACACTGTTCAGTTAACCTCACTGATACAACACTATTCACTGAACCTAACCAATAAAACACCATTTAGTGAACCTCACCGATATAACATTGTTCAGTGAACCTCACCGATATAACATTGTTCACTAAACCTCACCGATAAAACACTTCTCAGTGAACCTCACTGATAGAACACTCTACACTGAACCTCACCAATAAAACACTTTTCACTAAACCTCACCGATAGAACACTATTCACTAAACCGCACTGATAGAACACTATACCCTGAACCTCACCGATATAATTGTGTTCACTGAACCACACCGATAGAACAACGTTCACTGATCCTCACCGATAGAACAATGTTCACTGAACCTCACTGATATAACACTATTCACTGAACATCACCGATAGAGCACTTTTCACTGAACCTCACTGATATAACACTGTTCACTAAATTGAAAAATTTGCATTGTGATGGGGATAAGTCACCTTGACCTCCCAGAACACCCAAACACCACATTTTCACAATGTAATGGACTGGAGAGGTCCAAGCCATTACATCAGATACCTCTTAAAACATTCTCTTCCTCAAGAATTCCATATGGGGTCCGAACAACCACCCATCAAGATACCTCACAAAAGAGAGAAAGAAACAAAAGCAACAAAAGAAATTCATAAATAAAACATGAATGTTATAACCACAATGGGAACATCATTACATGAAAAGAGTTAAACATCAATCAACTCTGGGTACTGAGCCCGTATCTGTGACCCACGTTCCTAGGTTCTCACTTCCATGCCACCGTGTCTCCACAAGACCCAAACTAAGGGTATTGAATGACCAAACAACACCTTATCCTTGCGGTCTTGGATCTCCATAGGTCGCTCTTCGAAGGTTGCATCATCATCAAAATCGATCCCCCCAAATAATTTATGTGAGAGTCATCATGAAGATAACGACAGATCTGTGAAACATGGAAATCATCATGTATCTGACACATCTGTGGGGGAAGTGCTACTCGATTTTCCATAGGTACAACACGATCTAACACCTAGAAAGGCCCAAAAAACCGAGCAGAAAACATACATCCATGACAAATCCTTCACTTCCCATGATGGGTAGTCACCTTCAAAAACACAGGATCCCCAACATTAAACTCCAAGGGTCTCCTTCTTTGATCAGCATATGATTTTTGACGATCTTGTGTTGTCTTCATCCTCTCACGAATCACTTGTACCAACTCTGTTGTATTCTGCACTAGTTCCGGTCTAAGAATTGCTAACTCTCCGACCCTAGTCTAGCATAATAGAGAATGGCAAGGCCAGCCATAGAAGGATTCAAACAGCACAATATAGATAGTGGATTTAAAACTATTATGGTAATCGAACTCCACGAAGGGTCATTCCCTCATCCATGAACCTCAAAAATCAAGATCCCAAGATCGTAACATGTCTTCATGAGTCTGGATGGTTCGCTTTTTCTGATCATCCGTTTGAGGATGAAATGTATTGTTAAGGAATAGTTGAGAACCCAAAGCATTTTGGAGACCTCTCCACACCAAGGAGGTAAAACGAGGATCTCGATCAGAAATGATTGTCCTAGAGACTCCATGAAGTCTCACCACCTCCTCTAGATACATCCTCGACAAAACTTCCACTGAGCTCGACAACTTGAACACTATGAAGTGGGATGATTTTGTTAAATGATCCACTACCACCCAAATGGCATCATATCCTATCGAAGCATGAGGTAAACCAGTAACAAAGTCCATTGAGATGTCCTCCCACTTCTAGTGAGGAATCTATAATGGCTGGAGAAGACCACCAGGAACATGGTGTTCGACCTTCACCTTCTGGTAGACAAAACATCGAGACACAAACTCTGAAACCACACGCTTCATCACAGGCCACCAAAACGGAATCCTTAAAGATCGGAGCATCTTTTTCACGCCATGATGTACTGCTAAAGACGAACTATGGAACTCTCTGAGAAACATATCACGCGTCATCAAGGGAACAAAAAGAATTCCATGATACAACACTTGGTGTTTTTCATCCTCCGACCAACCATCAAGGACCTCACCACATACAACTCAGTCTCTCTAGACCTCCACCTCTAGATCTCCCAACTGGGACTCTTCCACCTTCTGCATCAGGGATGATTGTACCATCATCTGAAAAAGACATCCTCTACTCCTAACTTATTCCATAAATAAAATCCAATGCTAATAGTTCTTCTATTACTCTCTAGGAATAATTGGATTCATGCACAGCATCACTACTTGACATTCGACTTTGTAAATCAGCTACAACATTCCATTTTCAGGTTTATATGATATTTTGAAGTTGTATTCCTATAAGAACCCAATCCACTGACGATTTCATATGTTCAAGTCATGCTGGGAGAAATCATACCTCAGACTCTTATGATCAGTGAAAACCACAAAGCACTCACCAATGAGGTAATGTCTCAAAAACATTAGAGAAAACACCACGACAGCCAACTAAAGATCATGGGTGGCATAGTTGTGTTCATGGGGATGAAACTATCGAGAACCATAAGAAACAATCGACCTTTGCTGCATGAGAATACATCCTAACCCCAGATGTGAAGCATCATAGAAAACATCAAACTGAAATCCCTCAGCTAAAATCCAAATGACTGGAGCACATATTAACTTCTCCATTAGATACTCTAAAGATTCTTGACATTGATAACTCTGTATGAATGCATGATCATATCTAGTCAATGCTATCATCGGAGTCGCAACTCGTGAGAAATCGGCTATGAACCTCTTGTATTAGCCTGTGAGACAGAGGAAACATCGCCCCTCTGACACTATCTTGGGGGAATCCCAAGACACAACTGCTTCTATCTTTGATGGATCCATAGCTAATCCCTATTGGGACACAAAATTCCCCATGAAACGAACTTCTCGAGCCCAAAACTCACACTTCGACAAATTCCCGAACAGATGATGCTGGTGAAGAAATCTCAAAACATCTTATAGATGATATGCATGCTCCTCTTCAGATGTAGAGTACACAAGGATGTCATCGATGAAAACAATCACAAACATATCCAGGAACTCAGAGAACATATAATTCATCAATCCCATGAATACAGTTGGAGATTTTGTCACGACAAATGGAATTTCAACGAACTCATAGTGCCCATGAGGACAACAGAAAGCAGTCTTCGAGATATCCTCATCCTTCATACACATCTGATGATATCCCGACCGCAAGTCGATCATTGATAACCAACATTCAACCTTCAGTTGATCGAATAAATCATAAATCCGTAGAAGAGGATAGTGATTTATTAGGGTCACTTTGTTTAATCGATGATAATCGACACACAACTGCAAACTGTCATCGGCCTTCTTCAAGAACAAAACTAGTTCACCCCATGGTGAAACACTTGGATGAAAAAAACTGCACTGTAACATACCATCAAGATATATATGTTTCTCTCATAACTCAAAAGGGGCCATCCTATATGGAGACAAATAGATATGAGACACTCATTGTTGTATCTCGAACAAATACTCGATCTCTCATCGATGGGTTAATGATACAACCTCTTCTGGAAAGACATCAGGGTACTCCTTTACGACCCTAGGAAACACCAACTACTGAACCTATGAAGAACTCAGCATCATCCCAGCCATCATGGATGATAAGGATGGAACGCACCTATGACCCATCTTAAGATATCGCTCACCAACAAACACCACTTGCTCTCCATCCACACCAATGAAGACGAACTTCTTCTTGAAGAAATACACGATAACCTACAATGAATAAAACCAATCCATGCTAGGATTAAATCATATGGTTGTATTAGTAAACATAGGAAATCTCTCCAATATTGGTGTTTCCCTAACACTAACTCAATGTCTCTACATACTTCAAACAAGTCAACTCGACCTCCAACTGGCGTTGTCAACTCCAAGGGCACTAGAAGCCTCTCTACCTCAAGTCTCATAGCATGGATAATGTTAGGTGATATGAATGATTGTGTCACTCTTGAATCAAAAAAGTCATACATTGAGGTAGAAAACAAGAAAAGGGTACCTCGAACGATGTCTGGCTCTCTTGGAGATGGCAATGCTAGAGCATTGAGCTGACCATGACCTCATCCATGGCCTCTCTGACCCTGATGAAGACCAACACCACTTCCGCACTCTGCTCTCTGAGTATAGGGAGAATAATCTGATTTTCCTCTACCTACCCCATCTACCCTATGCTGATCTAAAGCTGGTGAAATCGGCTGCTGCTGCCTCAGCTGGAACTGTCTCAATGGAGGAACCTGGAGTGTAGTAACTGGTGCATGATGACTGCTTTCAATGTTCGGGCACCCCCACTACTGATGGCCATGACCACCACAATAAAAACAAGCACCTAATTCCTTGGAATTAGCTTGAGAGTTGTTGCCTCTAGGGAAACAAGATGTCAAGGGCTAGGACCTACCCCCGGCTGAATGAAAACTCTTATGCCCTAAAAATAGGGAACCCTAGACCACAGCTCTGCATAGCAAGGAATCATACTGATTCCCCTCTTGTAATGATCTGGTCGGGGCCAAAGTCCTCTCAACAACCTCTGCCCTCACCAGTACCTAAATATATGAATTCAACATAAATAGGGCGACCTGGCACTAGATCATTGGATGCAAATCCTCATCAAAATGACTCTCCCTAGCCTCCCCATCTATCAATAGGTCCAAAGCATATTGTAAAACGTTCTTGAAATAGATTCCAAACTCTAAAACCCTAGATATCCCCTATCGAAGGGTAAGAATCTCTTAGAGACTAGATTCCTTTAGAGTCGAATAAAGAGACTCGACTCTAAACCTGTCTCGGAACTCGTCCCATGATATTTCTAACTCCTCACAAATCCCCGAGTAACAAGAACCACCACTGCCTCGCTGCTCCACGTAGCATTATCACAACCAAGGACACCCAGTACTGCTTCCGAGAACAAATCAAACTGAATCTGATCTCAACCTCCTCTAACCAGTCTTCCATGAATGCATCTGAAACAGAGCCCTCATACTTCTGTAGACACTGGAACTAAAAATCTAGGAGTTTCTTCCTCTATGTGTCGTTGTCGTCAACCTCTACCCTACGGTGATCTGCTAGAGCAGCCTGCTAGACATTTTTTGTGCAATCCTGATGAGGACGTCAACCTGGATCCATACCTATAAAATAACAACCCTTTAGAGCTCTTAAACATAAAATATAGAAGACTCAACATTAATTAATTATTTATTTTCTTTTATTCATTTTATTTTAACCTATCCAAAGGTATACCCATTCAAACACACGAACAAAGAAGAATGATTCATGATCCTTTCCTAGGTCTCTACCCTGAAACTAGAAGCACCTTGTTTAGTAGACATTGTAAACATAAATTTCCTTACATAAGATCATAGGGGGCCCTAAACGCCTATGTCTCAGCTGGTCTCCAGTGTTTACCTCACTTGATAAACAAGAATGATGTTGTTTCCCAACCAACCCATGAAACCTCACATGTGCCTGACTCCAAACTCCATCCAATCCCTCAACCAGACCTCTGATACCACTCTATCATGACCCACTCCCCACAATGTGTACCCCTCCTAGGTCGGAAATGTGAGATGGGAGATAATGACCCCTCGAGTCCCGCCTTCAGTAGGCCCCGGGTTGGCGACTAGAACCGAGGGTATAATAAACACACAAATGGAAGGCATTACCCTCTAAGAGAACACATGTGTAAGGTAAAGATAATATAGACACCAATCAACTCCAACTCAAAACTAGAAGATAAAAGAAACTAAATTTCATATATGAAATGTCATGAAAATGTACTACAACTGGAAGGGAAAAACTGCAAGTACCAAAGAGAAAGTAAAATCAACAGAAACGACAATCCCGAACAGCTCCTATAACCCCAAGCTAGTGGAAACCAGCTTGATCTCCAACCTGCTTTAAGTGACCTAAAAATAGTTTATATATAAAAAGGTTGAGTATAACAGTATACTTAGTAGGATCCTCCCTGAAGCCTCTTGTGAAAAAGTAATGAAAGCATGCTAAAGCACAGTGAACCACAAGTGAAACTAACTCGCCAGTTAAACATGTATAATATGTTATCAACATCACCACGGATACTCTCACAAAGTAACACATATAAGAATATATCATATAATAACGAATATCAAGGGTACCCTACTACTACTTCCACACTGGTTTGCAGCTTTGACCCAACATCGCACGTCCTGAGCGTCTCTCTCCAAAAAGGCTTGTAGACACCTGGGTGAAGCACCACAATATGCACCTCGTGCAACAAAACAACCACGTACACACACAAAAGTAACCACGTAGTTTCCAAGAGCCACCAAAGCTCTCATAACGTGTATCATACGTCAGGTATTATACCACAAGCCATCACATCACATACACCGAGTAAGGATCCTCAAGCCATCACAGCCTATACACATTACACCTACAGTAGTCCATAGAAAACTATATCTAGAATATATGTGTGTGAATAACCACAATCCATTAAATCCCTCAACACACATATATAGGGAAAACTAACCAATGTGCCTGCCAGTACAAGTAACTACCAAGAGAAGAGATGTGGCCAAAGGGGGTAGTCAGCCATCCATCCTCCCACCGGAATGTTGGGTAAAACACCCCCCAGGGTTCAGAATCCTTAGGGTGTGAGTTTCCCTTATGGAAAGGGTGGAGTAGCGTATAGAAACACAAAAAGTACAGAATATACTATAACTCACAACCACATTATGGGAACAACCTAGTCTTAGTCACAGCTGCAGCTAACGTCTCTCAGACTCAGGGATTCTACTTCTAAGATTAGGTATCTTATAAGCACATAACCATTTAAAGATCTTTATTAGATTACATCATTTCCTTTTAATCAGTTCCCCTTTACATTAATTAAATCTTTAAACATTACTTAACCATGAAAAATTCCACATTATATTTCATTAGCATCATACCCAAGTCAAATGTTCCTTCAAAATTACAACCTCATCAATATGTTCCACCAACTCCATCCCTATGGGTTAACACCATTTATTCAATTATTCATTATAGATTTACATTCCCACATTTCCAGGAATTATAGAAAAACATTCATATCCTACTAAACAAAAGGGGTTCAATACGGTGAGTAGATGTACTACCCGTCGGGACTTTGTCACTTATAGTAAGAGAATATACCCATCCTTCCTTGAGATTCTAGACACAGAAAGCACATGGGAAACCACACTAGTCATTACCTCTTTCAGAAGAAGGATAAGTTATACTAGTTTCCTTGAGTAGTGGGGAAGAGCAATGTAGATAAACAACCAAAAGAAATAGCAATCACACAACAATCACATTCGTCACATTCCATCATGCCTAGTGTCCTCCCCAACACCCACATGCATAAACTGATTCATATTTCCACTCTAGGTGTCATCTCCTTCCACAACCATAATCCTCCATGCCCCCACATATAACAACAACCATCCATGATCACATCACAACACAAGAAAATGGAAAAAAGCATCACATATTTAATAATCTTGTACCTTTAAAAATCAATGGGGTAACTCCGAACCCTTTAAGGAATTATCAAAAAATCAGTTCTTTAATCCATCTTGAATTAACAGATTTATTATTCGTAGGTTACAAATTCAGGAAACCTAATAAGTAAGTTATCACAAATAATTAAACATTCTTACTGTGAAAATTTGATCAACATCAAATTACAACAAGAACCAGATTCATTTACATGCATCTTTATCTTTTTCGAAAAAATTATCAATTAAACCCAATTTACGTTATTTATAGATTTCCATCAAGAACTAACAGCTAAGAAAAGCAACCATAGATATCAAACTATCTATCAAACTAAGAGGCAATAATATATTATCGATATCAATTTACTTATCTGGTTAAAATATTTATTATGTCAATTCCATTGTCATCCATTGGGATTAAAAATGCTTTCAATATAGTTGCACCTAAAAGAAATAGATGTAGTGAATCCCCTACCTCAAATAGTTCCTCTCATTCTTTATCCACGTAACAGGTCATGATCCTCCTCTCGCGACAACTGCATCCACCCGAGGATGCCACGGTATTACCACACAAACCAAACCCCAAGGAAAACCCCATTAGAATAATAGAGAATACAAGATATAACATGGGAAGGAGAAGCAAGAGAATTTGATCCCCAGGGGAACAACGATAAAACATTCCTTCTTTCGAAGATTGATCGTTATAGCTTGGTTACATAAAAATAGAGTGGAACCAATAATGGGAGTAAATTTTGATTGTGCAACTCTTATGGGATGGATTGAATGTTTCTAGAGTCTCATAGCCGAGAACAATGAGGAATAATAAGGGAGGAAGATATCTTGTCCCTTTTGAAGATTTAATGGGGTGACAGTTTATGACACGCCTAATTCCCCATTAAAAGTGGATCGCATTAAACCACATGGTTTGACCAAGTAAAAACATCTCGACCTTAAGAATAATTAATATATGATTTTTGGCCTTTTAATCGGCCGTAAGATTATTTAATATAAGGCTTTAAATGCCTTTTATGTCAATGGAAACACTAAAGGGGTGAAACTGTAGGAAGCTGGAAACACTGTTCATGAACCTCACTGTTAGAACACTGTACATGAACCTCACCGATAAAACACTATTCATGAACCTCATAAATAGATAATTGTTCAAGAACCTCACCATTACAACCTCATTGATAGAACAATGTTCACTGAACCTCACTGATAGAACACTGTTCACTGAACCTCACCGATAGAACACTGTTCACTGAACCTCACCGATAGAACACTGTTCACTAAACCTCACCGATAGAACACTGTTCACTAAACCGCACCGATAGAACATTGTTCCCTAAACCTCACCGATTGAACAATTTTCACTTAACCTCACCGATAGAAAACTATTCACTGAACATCACCGATAGAGCACTATTCACTGAACCTCACCGATATAAGAGTATTCACTGAACCTCACCGATATAAGACTATTCACTGAACCTCACCAATAAAACACTGAACAATAAACCTCACTGATAGAACACTGTTCACTGAACCTCACTGATAGAACACTCTTTACTGAACCTCACCAATAGAACACTATTCACTGAACCTCACCGATAGAACACTGTTCACTGAACCTCACTGATAGAACATTGTTCACTTAACCTCACTGATGGAACATTGTTCACTGAAACTCATCGATAAAACACGGTCCACTGAACCTCGCCGATAGAATATTTTTCATTAAACCTCAATGATTGAACATTGTTTACTAAACCTCACTGATATAACTCTGTTCACTGAACTGCATCGATAGAACATTGTTCACTGAACTTCACCAATATAACATTGTTCACTAAATTGGAAATTTGTCAAAGTGTTGGGGATAAGTCATGTTGACCTCCTGGAACACCTCAAACACCACATTTTCACAAAGTAATGGAACGGAGAGGTCCAGGCCATTACATTCTCCCTCATCTATGGCTTGATTGTCATTAAGTGGGCTTAGATAATTATGTAATATACAATATAAGACTTCAAATTATAATTTAATGATTATCAAGAATCTATTTTTGAATTTATTCAATATTTAACTATATATTGTTATTTGAGACCTAATTATAATATTTTACAATGTCTTTTATTTTCACTACTAGAGTACAAATGAATAGGGGTTCATTGATGAGTTGTACTCAACTAAACATTGTTCAGTTTTCCCTAATCATCATATCTATTTTATGAATATTTTATTACACCATGTTATATATGGAATGACCATCAAATATTTTTTTGAATAAAATTAATATGTAAAATATTTTTTTGTCTACTGTAATTTGGGTAATATGTTATAGGGCCCTGAAAAATAATATAAAAATATACCATGGTAATATGTCCAGTGATGTTCACATGAATCATTTAAAGTGGTTTAGGCCTTGTACCTGAATCATAATTATATATTCACTGAGTTATATTTTTTTTATTATGAAATAATTATGTGACTTCAACCACCATTGAGTATAGAGAGGTTTATTTATTCTATTCTAGTTGTAAAGTGTTAGCCTTTAAAGGGGATAGTATAATTACATATGTTCTTCCAATATTAGAACATATAATGGATGAGAGAATTCATGTTTATATAGCACAATATCATAGGGGTTGGATAATTGGGATTATATCAAAACAAGGTTCAATGTGAGTTGAATTTCATAAAATATATATAGTGATTTTGGATGTCTAATCTAACCACACATGAACAATAATTTTTTTTATAATATTTGATTTTCAATGTAGACATTATGAGTTTAAAAACTAGAGGGGATGATACCTATATAGATCTATGTTTCCATTATCTTTTTTTCTATTTTACACTATATCAAGATGATTTTTACTAGGATCATTATTGGTTGGCTATACCTTCCCAATTTACATTATTTAATATAGGGTGGGATCAAAATTCATGACAAATGATATTAGTTTAGAACCAAGCTATAGTCATATTGGCCACTGCTGTATTTACATGGTCATGATTCACATGGGGTAATAATATGTATGGTTGAGAAATGTATGGCGCGGTACCACAGTTAAAGGATCCACTTATCCCTTTATTGAGATGGTGTTATTTCATGCCCAATATATAAATTTCACGATTTTATAGTGACATGGGTCATTTTTCCCCACCACATATCATTGTTATTTCAGGGTCCAGATAGACATGGAGTGAGACCATATAGTCTGGGTTCACTTATCATCATTCCCAGCTATTAATATGTAGTTATTATGATACAAATTGATTAAAATACATATATCCATGGGTCTCCATTCAAAGTTGTCTTACACTATTTTTATTTCTAGTCAAGTTTCAATATATATGTGATCATATAGGAAATATATTCCTTTCACCGTTGTCTTATATTTTTCTACGGTGGTTGAGATACATTGAATTGAGTCTTTATATGCATGGTAAATACTACCCCATTGTACATAAGATTTTTTGTTAGATGTTGTAAGATACATTGTCACTAAACACATTTCTTATGGTTTCACTAGAAATGGATTGATAAGAAACTAGGAGAATGAGTGTTATTATAATAGTTATTAAATGATTATTTTTCTAGAATATCAATATGATAATGAACCATAATTACTAGTTTGTTTAAGGACATCATTTGTGTTAAAATTCTATATTACACTCACACCCCACATTAGGATATTTATAAATTATTAAACATTATGATTCATGATCTTGGTGGGTTTAAGGTCCCCTCTATTAATTGGAGAGCTATGGATCTTTGTACAAGTTAATACCTGGGACCATTCATTTACTATGGAAGATATTTTTATTCTAGACTATGGTTTACCTTTTATGTTATTTAGGTATGATCTTCCCCTAATAGATATTATTTACACTATTTTTATTGAATGGAAATATAATTTACATTTCATCCAAGAATGTTAGATTTTATTAATGAATATAGAATTTTTCTATAATACAATTATTTATTAAGAAAACTATGTGATTTAATTTTTCAATTTTCCTTCCTCTATGATTTATTTCAGTTTGAACCTATGAGGGTATAGTTTCCCCACGTTCAACACAAGCCCTTTCTATAAGGGTATTTCTTCAATTAAATCGGGAGGTGTGCCTGGGGTATGTTCTATATGGTTCTATAATAATTTATGTGAAGGAAATGAATGACGAATCATTTTTTATTGAGAGACAAGTTTTTCTATTTTTTTCTCACATTATTTAGGATATATCCCTGAAGAAAATGAGATAAATTTTTTCTAGAGTATTAGATCGACCTTATACATTGGAATAGATAATCCATGTATCTCGAATGTCTATAAAAGTAATGATTTGATTTATTTTCTTGGTTTCCCCCTTTAAAACTTTGTTACATTTTTTAAATAAGATTAATGGTTATATTTATTTATAGTTTACTCATTTTTAATCATATCATATAGTTGATAGAGAAATTTTGTTAACTCATAATTTGGAATATAATATTAACGAAGAAATCATGTTCTTTCCAATAGTTTAGAACAATGATTCTAATGTGGGATCATGCACTTTAAAGAATTATCATAATATTATATAGTAACATCCTTTATAAAATTACGGTGAAATTAAAAATAATGTTGATCATAATATATTTTTGGTAAATTGTGAAACTAAATCATTTTTATTTGATTCTTCCTCAGAGAGAGTGGGTGGTCAGAGACATGGAGAGAGTTATCAACATTATGAATCACCCCTAATATACTAAGACATGTGTATATCATAGTGGGATTTTCTTCCTATTACTATTTATCCTATAAATTACAACTAAACATGGAATATATGTGATTATAAGTAATCTATTATTCATATAAGAGACATTCCCACTACAATGAGATCCTATCGAGAACCAAGAGATAATGTCTAAACATGCCCCACCATTTTTTGAGTCAAAGAACCCAATAATGATATTAACTTCTCTTGGTATATATCTCAACAAGATTATAAATTATTTTATTCATTATAAATGATTTGGATATATTTAGAGTGATTCTTATATAGAGAATCATACCAGGGATTATTTTTTATAGTATTCATCAATATTTACTATAGATGGTGGACCATAGGCTCTTAAGATGTTAATGGAGTGTATGAAAGTTGTGCATAGTAATTTATAGAAAATTCATGAAAAAATATTGAATCATGGAGTTTTTATTCTTTAATGACCTATAAAGTTCTAGTGGTTTGTCCTAATACAGGTTGATTAGAATTTAAGGTTATCATATAGAAATTATAAAGAATGTTTCTTAATATATTTTTATCACAAAATACATATAAATGAAAAATATTGGTATTTTATTAAATTACATAGCATATAATTTTGGTGATGGAATATGATTCTTCATTAATTGATTTTTTAGTTTAAAACCTCAATGGATTTGGATAATACCACACAGGTTTGTAGATAAGTGGATGGACTAGGACATTTGATTCATTATTTGGGTGATATTTTTATCTTGTAAATTATTATAGAACATTAATAGAGATATTATCATATATTGAAACATATATAGGTACATATATTGTAGAAAATGAGGTTCTTTTTTGGGTTTGGGAATGGATCATCAGGTAATCAGAATTGATCTTTCTATAATTATGACAAACGTGGAGACATCTACGATGAATAATTACTTGTATCACCTTCTTACCATCATTAAAGGGTTCTTGATACATGTTATATTTTTTGGAGACTGGGAAATAAATGACTATTTTGTTAGTGAGAGACTATCAAATATATATCATATAGGCAAATGGTGTCTTCAATACATTTTTATAGAGTATTACTCAGTCATCTAGTGTTTGTGTTGATATCATATATTTTAAATCAAGGGTATGAACCAATTTAGTTCAATAAGGTGGTAATTATAGTTCTTAAAACTAGTAAATACATGCAGGATATCATGGTACTTTAGTTCATTAGTGTTATTGGAGTGATACTTGTCACGTTATTAAGGGACCAAGTGGCTAGAAAAAGGACTAGGATCCGTGTATATTGTAGCTATCAAGACAATACATACAAACTAGCTAAGGAACATTGAATATTCGAGGTAATATATTAATTGTATATAATCACAATTTAAATTTATTTTACACCGGTATAACACATTCATTTATATCTTCTTAGTAAGCTAGGGATCTAGGGTAGAAAATTTTGTAACAGTATATAGTAATATTTATCGATAAAAAATTACTGGTGTGATCTAAGGGTATTTATAAATTTTAGAGTGTTCTTTCTTGGTTATAGTATATATAAAACTATGGGATTTATTCAAATTAGACTGGATTCTTTTTTATGCCATCTTATATATAGAAGGTTTGATAAAATATCAAGAACATGTCTAACGTTATCATCAACATGTATCATTCAGGTACTTGAGTATTATTATCATATAATTCAAAAAAAATTGATTTAAGGAATATTTATCAAGATGTAACTATAATAATTTGGTGTGAATTTTATCCTTGTGGCACAATGTTGTTATATAAAATGAGGATATATGACGTATAATAATCCATCTTATTTATTTTTGGTTTCGTAAAGTCCCTCCAAACTATATCTCATGGTTTACACCAAATAGAAGGGTCACGTTTATGAATGGGATGATTTTAGAAATAGACCCCATATCCATTCCTCCTTAAATTATATATCCTATAGATATTTGATAGATCAGGTCTCATCAATGGGATTTTGAAACAAAAGGTTTTTATTACCCTAGCATATCTTCATAGGGTGCTCCTATTTTATTATCTATGATAGTGGACCAATAATTGAATTTATTTTTTGATCCCTGATTGATGAAATATGTAATTTTCATAAACCAATATCCTCATAATACATTTATGATATGTATTACTAACTGGAATGATATAATATTTTCTCTATGAACGAATTGATCTTGGTTTATTACCTATTGAGAGTAGAACATGTTGATATTCTATATAACCTTTTTTTGGACTATGTAGAGAATATATGATTGTATTTTAATGTTTTTTCAAGATGAAAAACTAACCATTAATGATTATATCCTTGAATAATCTATACATCCACCCATTTTTAGATTCTTTTTTAGGTTTTTATGACATCCTAGTGTAAACCTAGTCATGGGAGGACCATAACCTGAATATAGAGATCATTATAAGTACACTAATAGAGAATAATATTTTTAATTACTTATTTATCAAGAAATTTAATTTCACTATTTTAGATATATGTTCCACTATTCACTATGTGAGTGGTTCCTAATAAAAACAAATTATAATTAACTCATGTATATCATTTCACAGTATGAAATAAACTATAAATATGATAGGTGGTATGAGTGTATCTAGTAAATTTAATTTGAGATGGTTTATACGCATAGGAATCATAGAATTTCTAGATACACACTAATCTAAAAGACTCAATCATAGGTGGTGTGAGTTTCTATTTTCTAAATGAATTATATGAAACTCTTCGTTGAGAATCATGTTTACAACTCCAATGGTATATTGATCCTGAAATCTATAACTATTGAATCCATACTCTATGAAAGGGTGAATGAAATAATTTTTTCTAACTAGGATTTTAGGGTGTTGAGGGATACTATATATCTTTTGGGTAACCAAATTATTAGTCCCTAAATAAAAATGATATCTTATATATCCAAGTTCAAGTTGTGGACCCAACAAGAAAATATGAGGTGTTGGTGTGGAATTTATGTGCATCAATATTTGTTATTAACATGAGGAATACCAATGTATAAAATGATATTAATATGCAGTAATATTATTCATAGATGAAGAAAGTCATAGAAGATAATGTTTAATGATTTTTTACCTATCAATGGGTGAACAATGCACACAAATAACTCATAAGTATTCTCTAGTAACCACCCATTCCTATATGGAAGTTATAACATGAAAACATTTATTTAATAATGATGTTTTCAAGGATTCATCATGGTAGTGATGTGGAATTGGTTTTCATCAATCACCTGACTAATGATTCACTTTTCATACCGATTTGATAGAATTTCACCATCAATGGGATGAGAAGGTTTTATGTATGTGAGATTGTCTATCCTCATGGTATACCATAAAGTATTGTTTCAACTTTATACATCAAATCATGCTCTTAGTAGTGTCTAAAAATATAATTGGATACACTAGTTAAATGAGTAATGAATACCGTCTTTAGAATAAATGGATGCTGATTGTGATATTCAGATTTCATAGGACACAATGCAAGTGTGAAATATACATTTTTTTGGCTTATGGATTACTTATCTTCCCTTTATTTGCTTTCTCCTTTAATAGTGGTAATCAATCATTAATATAGCTTGATACTTTTGAGTATTTTTATAGTTAATCTTGTTGATCAGTAATGAATTGGCTATCGAAATGGGAGTTAAATATCATTGAACTAAGCCTCATTTTTGTAAATGTCAGAGTATATAAATTTAATGATGATGATGATAAAATCTTATCAAGGTATGAAACACCCCTATATATAAATAATACATAATCCTTCATCAATTAAGTTATAGGTCTAGGTTTTTTATGAGGGTCCATGTATTTGGACCACTTTTATCATTAAAGATAGAGAATTTTGGTGCCCATTTTTGTAGGTTCCTTCATGTTTTTCATAAAATTAGTATTTTAGACTATTGGTTAGTGGTAACTGATTATTACAACGTTATTATTTATGAATGTAATTTTTCATTAATTAGGATATAAAATAAATACCTATAAAATGTGGTGAATAGTTATAAGGTCATTTAATGATAGATGAGAGAATTAAAAAGTTATCGGCTCTAATAGGGTATTGGAGTGGGATGATTCTTTAAAAGAATTCTGTTACTTGTGTAAAAGTGGGGTGAAAATACTCTAATATCATAGAGGTGACATATAATTGAGAGTCTGATATATGGGTTCAATGGTTTGAATGGTTTACTTATGTAGTTCATTGATTCTTAGTCCCACATCTGAAGCATGAGTTACCCTATGTTTGAGAGGTTATAATAATCTGGCCTTATTATGGTATGAATTCACCCATTTTATTATTATATATTTTTTATATTGATCTTTTAATTGTGTTTAATGGGTATATAGATGTCAAGGGTCATATTTTGATGAATTGGTACAATGTTTGAGGTTTTCTCTCATTAGAAAATACCACATCAAATTCCCTTGGAGTAGCCAATAACGTTTTGGTGGACATTTTAGTGTCCATATGTCACTAACCAATAATAATTCTTCTGGATAGACATCATATTTTAAATGTGTCAATCATATGTTTTAAAAATTTCAAATGATTTGATTAAGTTGTTTATAATTGGTTTTAAACGAGATTTTGATCAGCCATTTTCCCCTGGAGTCGTGTATAAAAAATTTCATAAATATTTTATCTTGGTTTTTACCACTTCCAAGAATTGATATTAATCATGTGGAATTATATATTAGTGTCTTATATAGTAAGAGAGTGTCATGGTTAAGAATATATATCATCTTTATTATATTCTTGGGTTTCTTCAACATTTCTCTGTGTATCAGTGGTTAATTCAATATTCAAGGGTTGTAATAATTTTTGCAATTTTATCCACTTGGGGATGAATAAGATGAAGATATTCAGTGAGTTTGACTCCACTTGATCACCATTGGTGATACCTAACTACACCCTATGTTATATTCTAATTTTATAACACTATTCTATATATTTTCACATAGAGAAAGCGCGATTGACCAAAAATTAATAAGAACTATATTACACAGACATGTGTGAGTAGTGTAAAGTTTTTAGGGACATGAAATCCCCATTAACTAGTTTACTGATACATAATTTTAATTGATGGTGTTTCACTTGTTCTAATGTGGTTTGATCTTTGTACATAAATCTCAGTGAAGTGTTTGTTAAGTTATATTTATGTATGATAGTCCTAGTTAGGATTCCTTAGTCTCTAAAAAGTAAATATTGTTATATGTGTTTCATAGTGGTTGAATACCATTATCCTTATGGAGGGATAAGGAAATGAAATAGCTTTTTGGATTTTTGACATATGTTAGTGATAAGGAAATTCCTCCTTTACAAAGAACAATACATTAGGTTTTATACATTATTGTTTTTTATAATGGGTTTCAATATGGATTTTCTTACCTATGTTATTTATATGGATTTGATGGTATTATTTTACTATACATTAATCATAAATGTGTTTTTTACTTTTCACATTATCAAGATTATATATGGGGTCATGAAACCTAAGGGATGATTCTGATATTGTATTAGGCCACATTTAAAATTATTGTTTAGTTATTGTGAACATTATTGATATGTTTTTTGGTGGGATAATTAAAGTTTAGGGATACCATTCCCCATTTCCCTTCATTTAGGATGAGGTGTGATAATGATTCCCATGTAAAAAATATCTATTTATACCTAGCCCAAAATCCCAACGGTCACAACCATTATGCCTTGGTCATGATACCCATAGGGTTATACCAACTGTGGTTGTGATGTCCATGGGGTAAGAATATAATTACATGGATCACATCCCACCATTTTCTAATGATTCTATTTCATGGTCAAGATTATTATAGGGGTGAAACAAGATAGAAAAGGGTTGTTCCTCCCATCCATATACTATTTTTATTCCATGGTCAACATTCCCATGGGGTGAGACCATATAAATATGGGGCCCTTCTAACTATTCTCAATTATAATCATTTTTTCCTTAATATATCACTAGTTTTGGATCATTAGAGTCATGACCTACCTTCCCTATTAATATTTCACTAATTTGAGTTTTTATAATGATTTTATAGAGTTGGTATCAAATTGAAAAGTTTTTCAATCCCATTTACCTTATATTATCCAATGGTGTTCATGATACCTTGGGTTGATATATTATAGGAATATATATATATTTTCCCATAAGTATTTATTTTTTATTAATATATGTTCATAGACACCGGATCATCAGCCTAGGTTGGTATTTTTTCACATCGAGTGGGAAACTAAGCACTTGAGGGTGTGAGTTTCATTTTAAATGTTACTATTACACTAATATTCCAGCATATCACTATAATCCTACACCATAATTACTAGTTGGTTTAGGATCGTAGTTTTTTCCTGAAAAATTAGGTAGAATCACACCCTACTTAGGAACCCAAGTAGATAATAATAATTTATCAATATTGATCTAGTTATGTGAAAGGGATCAGATAAGGATCACATATTTCTAGATCTTTGTAATTGATGGGAGTTTGGGAGTGAGCATGAACTCATGATATATTTATTTTCTTCTCCAGTAATTCCTTTATTTTCTTGTTTTTTCTATGTATGATCTTCCAAAAGGGAGATTATTTTTATATTGGAATAACATATTAATAACAAAAGTAGTATGTTTTTTATAGCACATATGATTTTATTAATGATTATTAATTTTTTTGGAATCTCTTGTTGACCCATGTTTTATATTCATGTGATGTCAATTGGTTATATTGGTTTGACAATAAATTATATAAATTTCTATAAAGTAGTTGTAATTTTATCAACCTTCAATAAGAAAAATTAATATATATTTTCAGCCTTAAGTCTTCTTTGTGGTCCACTTATGGCATGTGGCTATAGGTTTTGTCACATTAATGTTGAACCAAAATAGAGAGTCTATATAGTGCTTTTAAAGACATATTATATTCAATTTTTTCATTCTAATTTAAATATGATATATAGTATACTATTTGTTTAATGTATGATATAGACCTTATGTAAGGTTATTGGTGACACGAAAATATAAAATGTTACAAACTACAAGGCATAAAAAAATCATCTAACTTTCACCAGTTTTTTTCTTTTTTATAATATAATTAATTTTAATTTTTATGCATAGGTTATATTTATTTAACCTTATCCCTAATTCGAAAGAGTGTATGAGTTGATGAATAATTTTCTAGATTGTAGGAGTTAGATGATTTTTTTTTCCTATGGCTGATGAAACAAATTTTTATATGACATATGGTTATTTTAATTGATAGTAGCATCAGATATTAAAATTTTCTATATATATATATATAGTTTTAGTATACTTAACCCAAAACTATTTATATTTTTTCAACTAGTAAATTAGTAAATTGAAAATTTTTTATTTGATCTCACTCCTTAGAGATATTGGTTATCCAAAGATAGAGAGATATCCTATGGTTATGTGATCCCATTAGTATGTTATGTGTTTTGTATATAATAGTGGGTAACTATGAATTTATATTTCTCCCAATATTTTATATTAAAACAGGTTAATTATGTGATTATAATTCATATTTTTGAATTTAAAAGGTAGACCACCAGGATGACCCCCTATCATGTACATGGAGGGTGGGGATAATCATTCCCCACTGGTTGTTCTATTAGATCCCCTTATCATGAAAATAAAACCTATGTATTAGAAGCTCCATGAGAGTCTTATTGATAAAATTCAGTTTGTGTAGAATTGATATATCGGAGTTAATATTTTCTTGCTTTGTTTTACTATGGAGTTTAAATTATAGAATCCACTTATATTTTAATGACTGTAATTGCCTCATGATATTTTTATGTGGATTAATTTATTGAAGTATATCTTTAATAATTTATTAACACCCATATATTTGTGAATTAATAGTATAGTATATAATTCATGTAGACACATGAGTCACTCTTGGGATATCCATACCTAGGTACATCATAATATAGAGATTTTATAGAAGAAAATTCAAAATTCCTTCCCTATGTATTTCATTATTGAGACACTGAATGTTACTGGGTCTTGGATGTTTATGCATCAAACTCATGTTATTATATAAATTAATTTATATGTTGTACATTTTTCTGAGATGATTTAGTTTTCACCATCATGGTTATTTATTAGATATCTAGGGTTTAAAAAATTAATGATGGATTGAGATTCTATTCATACTCATGTGAATATTTTCTCAATCATAGTGATTTCAAAGGTTATGAATTATGCCTTTATCATAAAGGAAATATTACTCAGAGACCAAACAAGTTGGAAGATTGTTAATTATGTAATATCTTGGGGCGGATCATCAAGTGGATAAAAATTCAATTTTTTAATTACGTTTAAGGTGGAAATAGTGAGTCTAGGTAGGGAAGTGGACTATCTTTCTCCCAACATGGAATACCTCCTCTAACGCTTTATCAATTTTTTTAAGTGGGTAATACCCAACTATTGTATTAGTGAGAACCTATAGAGTCTCAATATTTAGAGTACATGTGGGGTTTAATGCATTTTTATATATTTTTTCTTTGTTGTTCATTGTTTGTGGTGATGATAAGGCTTAATGATTTGTGGTGGGAGTCATTTTAGTTATAAATGGTGGTATCTAGGGTTCTTCTGATAGTTAGGTTACCAAAGAGGCTATGTTTTGGGAGAATAATTCTACACATCATGATAGAAAGTAACATTGTTCCTATGATAGAGGATCTATATCTTGATATATATGTGTTATTGAGCCAAAATATCATAACCAAAATATTAGAACATTAACCATTCAATGTTTTATCTTATCATAATATATACATACTTTTACTATATTTGATATGGGTACATCAATTTTTATATTTTTCAGTATAAAAGTAATTAAGGGTAGATGATTTTGTACCAATATAGAGTGACATATATTTTCATTCTCTAGAGAGTTTGATCATAGGGTTTTTATAAATGTTCATAGTGTTCTCTCTTGGTCCATGGATATATGTATATATATGATTTCATTATTTTAAATAATGTAAATTTTTATGTGAATTTAGATGTGAATTTGTTTCGTTGGTATTAGAAATGCATCAATTTTTATCACTAGTGAAAACCATTCATGTTTGTTGAGGGTAATATATATATACTTTAAAATATGTGAGATATTATAGAAGCCCATTTATAACCTAAACATCGGTATTAATAGATTATTTTCAACCATTTTCCCTTTTTGTTTATAGAATATTACACAAATAATAATAAAATACTAATTAATATTGATGAAAAACAGTTTTACAATGTTTTTTTGATATATTGTTGGGGATTGCATCTTAATATAAAGATTGAATTTATGATTGTGTTAATTATAGATAATGGGGCTATATTTATTCATTCATATAAGATGCATCGTTTAGAGATTTAATATATCCTGGATTAGTTATAAGAATTACTGAAGGAAGGTTTAATTTTCCCAATCACAGACTATTAGGATTCTCATTTATTATTTTTAAATAAGATGTATCGGTACTTGAATTCACTACTACAAAACTGAGATTCTATAGTGCCACCATTTAACAGCACTAAAAAAGATCTGATAAAGGTGGTTCCTTTATCATCACTTTTTTAGCACTGTTAAAGGGACCCCCTTTATCAGTTATTCTTATTTGTAGCGCTGATAGGGGGATTTATTATCACTTTTTTCCTTATCACTAAAAAATGGAATATTTCAATAAAACATTATATTTCAAAAAATATATATGGATATATAAATATATATATGTTTATTTATATTGATATAAATATAATATACATATAAATAAATTTGTCTTAGATATTTATAAATAATCATTTCCAATTAATATATAAGATATGTTGTGAAAATGGATTGTAAACTATCATAATAAAATTATTAATTATCATTCTTCTGATTATCATCAACTAATAATCATTTAAAAAAATTTGAATACACAAAAAATTAAATATTAACAAAACATATAAAATAAGTTGAAAAGGTAACTCAAACTTCAAACGACCATAAATTTGGATCTGAGTGTCTTTTTGACCACTATAACATATCAAATAAAGTCCACTAATGACCTCTACACACTAATGACCCAAGGGAACCTTTTGACACTTTTTTGGGGCCAAAAAAGGCATAAAATGCCTCCAAAACTATGTGTGTAGTTAGGATACCGAACTTTTTTAACATTTGATGGATTTTATGCTTCATTTCAGGGTGTCTTTTTGAACATTTTCACTAAGGAATAAATTTATTCTAAAGGAATATATTTATATTGATATTATGGCTTTGAAATTTTACTATTTTCTATAATGTAATGTTAAATATATCAATTATATAACAATATATATATATATATTATATATTCAACCATAAAAAATTTATTTTATTAATTAATAATTAAGAATATTTACATATAATCTATATTTCTCAATATATAAGTATTATCTAAATAAAAAACCAATATCTGTTTTATTTAAAATACAAAAAATATTTATATCTATATACCTATATGATGTGTGTGTGTCTATATATATTTATGTGCATCTATATTGACAATATATATATATATTATCTATAAATTATAAACATATGTATATACATATTAATAGATAATATTTTTAAATATATATAAAAATGCATAATTATTCTAACAAATACACATATAATGTGTGTTTGTGTTGTACATAGGTATTTATTTACTTATAAACACACACACAAATTCATATTTTTAAAATTTATTTAAAATTGATCTTATAAATATATATTAATATACGAATAAATATATTTATACAAAAATATAACTATATATATTAATACACCCACACACAGATATATATATATATATATATATATTAATATACAAATATATATATAAATTATGGCACAGATATGTATATATTAATATAACTCTATATATTAATATAACTATATATATATAACTATATATATATATTAATATACATGTAAATATAAATATATAAATATATAAATAAATAAGTATATATATTAATAAAGAGAAAATCAATATGATGGAGTGGTAATGTCTTGGGTGCGCAAGCAACGGGTCCCGATTTTAAATCCCAGGGGAAGCAGGTTGTTTGCATTGGTGGGGAACAAGGACTATCTCTATTAATGGGGGTGGTTGAACTGTTAAATGTTAAGGGGTGGTTGGGGCATGCAGACTATGGTGGGAAGAGGGGTGCTATTGAAGGGGGATTTAAGCGCTGTTGAATCCCTTCCCAGAATTAAAAATATATTATTTTTTATGTTTTTTTAATTAATGTCAGCACAAGAATGTAGATAAAATGGGTCTTTTAGCATCACTAAGAAAATCCTTGATATAGAACCATTTGATCATTGCGTTTTTAACTCTACTAAAAGACCCCTTTTCTAGAACTTTTTTTAAGGCTAATAAAAGGGTCATTTATCAATGCTTTTCTATGTTTTGATAAAAGAGAACCCTCATGTCTTTACCTTGATTAAGAGAGCTTTTATAGAACTATTATTTCCCTTTTCTAGTAATAATAAAGGTCATATTTATAGTTTTGATTTCTGTATGGATTATTAGTGTTTGAACATGGTGAAGGTCAAGAATTTGGATTATGTTCCCCATATTCATGATTTATCTGATCATATAGTGGATTGAAGTTTTTCTATAATGTTAACTTTTATTTAGTCTATTATCAACTCATAATAATTTATTTTGAAATTTCATAGACAATGTTTATATATAGGTATGACCTATATTAGTATCATGTGTTATCATTTGGGTTGAATAATATGATATAAGTGTTTATATCCTGGATGAAATAGGTTATCCTATATTCTTTGGATTTATTGGGTGTTTATTTTCAAGGATACTCTAGTGTTTTTCTAGAAATGATACAACAATGATCAATATTCAAATATCATTATTATTACATAGATATTTGACCATATATATCTCTAGATTTAGAGGTCTCAATTCTATATTAATGAGTTCCATTTTTTAGGGAATGTGATATGAGAGATATGCATATTGGTGGTCACTATGAAGGATCAAACAATGGTTTCCTGAGTGTTTCCCAATATTATTTTTATGTTATCTAGCTTCATCCAATACAAAATTAATTAAGATGGATTAATTATGAACGTCTCCCAACTGTTAACAATGACGAATGACTTAACTAAGATGGTGGTGAAGTTTATGTGGAATGGTTTTTATGATCTAACCTTCCAATAACAAAAATTTCATACTAACAACTACAGATGTTTTTACCATTATTTAGTCATGTTTAAATTACACCATGTATTATGGCACATTATTGGTTGGACTGTGAGTACTTATAATGTTGGATTGGAATGTTTTTTCATTCAGTTGTTGGTTTTTTCGGATTCATGAATGAACATATGAATCATTATTTAAAATTTTTTGTGGCAATTCATTATTTAGTTAATTTTTATCATAAGAATATAGGCATTGGTTTATTATATACATGGACCATATGATCATTTTTATACCCTTTTTATATATTTATCTAAACACTTGTTAATGTATTTGGGACTTCTAATTTAATTCCATTGACATCGAGATTGGTTATACCATAGTAAAGGAAATTTTGTTAATGATGAACTCTGTAGGATGAATCTTGTGCAGTTGTGGTAAGTGGATTGTAGGGAATTGTGGATTTTGAGCCTCTTCACAGACATATTCTTTGATGTTCACGATTGATAGGGTAATTTTAACCTAATATATATTATTGGGATTTATCACATAACTGGATCCCAGCTATGGATGAGATTATTTATGTCAAAGGTGGGGTTATTTGACATATGATATTGTGAAAGAAGATAAAATTGGATTCAAATTCTTCAAGAGGGGTTATTTACCATGGGATTTCAATTTTTTCCCAGATATTCATAGATGGAACATGTAGGAACGGGTAAAGAAATACGTCGTTGGGTTTTTTTCACAGTGCATTATGTTTCAGTGAGTAAATACTAAGCACCATGAACTAGTCATTATTCTAAAATATGTACTCATTACCATATCAAATGGTAACATTAAACCATAGATTTAATGATATTTTTTAGGAGGAATCCTTTATTTAGTTCCTTATTATAAGTTATAATCAATTATTTGGCCATGTTAAAATATTTCATTCCAATTTGGGATTTTTTATCCATTGACATGTATATATGTTTGTATATATATATGATATGAGGAATCTTCATGGGGTACCTTGAAGTATTTTTTTAAGTGAGATTCATTTTTTATATCTCCATTTAATAAGTTTCAATGGATATTAATAGATTCACATGTTAACTTGAGAATATCATATCATCGGGATATTTATGGACAACTTGAGAATATTATTTTGATTTTTAAGGAAATATTGTGAGAATCCATCTTATATTTCTATGGTTTTTATGAAAACTATCATTCATTATGTGATATTTCCGGTAAAAATTGAAATGAGGTGTTGATTTAGATGGTTAATATTGAGGAACAATAGTGAAAACAAATCCAATTTCATATATTATTCTAAATGGTAGGAGGGTCAACTATAATTAGACCAAGTAAATTATAGGACACATTGGGGAGATAATGTTGATATAAAAGTGGTTGGAAATGTCATTGAGTTGCTAGTTACCATATACAGATAAAATATTCTATTATCTAGTATTCAACCTAGAATTATGATCTAACATATTATTTTCCCCATGTTTGTTGTACCACCATATTTATGAGAATGAGAATTTGGTTCTTATCAATGTAGGTTTATTCAAGGTTTCTGATAGAATCATTATTATGTAATAACATTTAACAATTAATTGGTAGTAAAAAAACTATAAAATATGAATTTTTTTATATTTTTAATAGGATATTAAATCATGACCCATCCAATGTTAATAGTATTGATGATGGTAAGATAGTTTTGGTTTCATCATTCGAGGTGAAACCAATTCGGATTGTGGATCAATGTGAGGAGTTTTATAATAATTCCTTGTTGTTTGGTTCTATGACATGTATTTCTTGTTCTATTTCATTGAATGAGGAACTATAATTTAGGAATCAAGATGATCAAGTGGATCCTTGAGGTTGGTATTATGTAGTCAGAATGTCTTTAATGGTTGGAAATTATATACCTTTAATGGTATGACTATGGATGGATGATTAACCAACTTATCATAGTCAAAACATCATTAATGTTATGTGTGGATATCCCTATAAATGGTTGTGAATATGTGGGATTTTTGGATACTGATAGATAACATGCTATAAACATCATTAATGGTTTCCAGGAATATCCATATAGATGGATGAGAATATGTGGCTAGAAATATAACTAATAGAGGAAATGGTCTAATCATCCTTAATGGTGTGAATGGATATCCATGTAGATAGATGTTTATAAGTTATTAAAGGGATTATTTCTTGTTGGTGTGAATATTTAGAAACGTTTACCACCCTCAAGGTGGTGTGAGCAGTCTTAACGTAATGAAATTTCTTGGATTGACTTTTCTAATGTCCTTATTAAAAACATTCTGAATTATGTAGGGCTGATGTTCATGATATCCTAGTTGGAACATGATTAGTCAACACATGTATGATTATACTTGTTTTAGTTTACTTATCTCATTTAATATATTATTATATATTATGTTCACTTTTTTGTGGGATGCATTGGTTGTGTCCAATTGAGTCTTCTACTCAGAAACTACTCAGGAATTTTAGTGTTCTTATAGATTTACTAAAAATATATTTGGTGAAGGGAACTGTACCTATAGAGGATAGATGAGTAGAGAAATATGTATCTGGTAGTGGACTTGGATGGAATTCTAAGGACCCCTGTATTAATTTTTTTTAATTTTTTATACTTATTACTCTGTTTTTTCTTTCCACATTTATGGACAATTTATTTGTATGATAAGATTTAGCCTATTATTCCTCTGATTAATCTGAATATTAATTGTCTTGAGTATTATTATTATATGATATCTGGAATAATACATCGGGTATTGTCTCCCCACTAATCGAATTATTCCACCACTGCTGGTATATAGCCTCTTATGTATGGGGAGGCATGCTTGACATCATGTGGATCTTTTTTCAAATGTGATGTTTTGTGTCACGAAGTTATAAAATGGGATCAATGTATAGTTCATTCTATTTATTATTGGGAAACAATATAAAATGTCAAAAGTGAGATATTTATGTGGCACTCTCCCATGATAGTTTTTTTGTTCTTGGCAAATACATGTGTATCGATTCTTTATGTTACCATAGGATAGAGTGTTATTACAAATTTTATGGGATTTCAGGTATGGAATTGCATCATGATTTATCACATAGGTTCACCATTCATATATATACCTATTATTATTTTTTTATAGAGTTATTTAATTATATTTCATTACTTTTGTGGTCTATTCATGATATTTTCTATATTTTGTGACATATTTTTTAATCCATGTAGTTTTTTATGTCTTTATTTTCATTTACTGGATGAACAGAGAAGTATTTTCTGTTTTAACATATATATATTATGGGATAATTTTTTAGGATGATACTGTGGTTTTTTCATGAAAGGTGTGTACCTTAAGTTATTCATAGACTCAATCGAGAACAATGTGTGATCCCATAGACTACATTAGATTATACATAAATTTTCTCAGTGTTTTCTCTGTTTCAGGGATACCATATCATATATGTTTAATTGGACCACCAACAGGGGTAGGTTAGTATACTTTCATTCAAAAACATATAGTACAGGGGTATATACCCCAATATAATCTTCTATTGGAATTGGAAACTCATGTTAAAGATATCTCATAGCCAAGTCTCATTCATATTGTACCCATCCAATGATGAACTTTTCATAGGACCATAACAAATCATGCTTGAGAAATACAACTCCATCATTCCCTATAATTCTCAGGTAATGGTATCCCTCAAGGAGAATAGGATTTTTTTAGTCTTTATAAAAATCATTTTTGAGCTATTATAGAATCCTACGGTGGGAAAATATATTTTTGAGACCATCATGTTCCAGGGACCCAGTAAGAAAGGTTGGATAGCGATTAGTCAATCTATGATCTTATAGGGCCTTACTTGGGGATTCATCAAGGAAATTTCTCCAAAATTAATTTCTTAAAATGATGAATATGGAATATACTTAGTATTTCATGGGGTTATGTGATCAATCTAGGATAGTATCTATATATTCATCTTGTTTTATGGAGATACAGCATTTTTATCATTTTATGGGTAGGAATGAGGAACAAAAGGACAAGATATTTGATATTTTCTTTTGATTATAGATCAAATGATAGGTTAGGGTATTTGACCTACTACATATAAATAGGTGCTTTAAAAGGCTCGGGAATTTGAGAAGTGGATTGAGGTGGATAGGGTAGTATGCTTACATTCATCCCATAGCAGGCCATTGAATGAGTTTTATCTCACTACTATGGGAGTTTCAACTACTATTAGAAATATGATGGAAGACCAAGAGACATAGGGTAGTAGATAGTAGGATGATAATAAGATTTATTCAGTATCCTATATAGAAAATGATTTCATAAGATTCTACAAATGTAGGAAATGGGGGAATTATAGTAGTGATTATAAGAGGTGTTCTTTGTAGTGCCATAACTATGGTAGGGTTGGTTGTATTTGATGATTTTTATTAAAGGCCTATCAGATGGGTACTAGAATAATTGGTCGTTCTAGGAGTGTAAAAAATTATCAAAGGATCCACACATCCCAAATAATAGTGAATTCGTGGTGGGGTTGTAAATAACTGACAGTACAAGTTCATATAGTGGTATAAATTCCAAAAATGATGGATATGGGTTATCTAAAATTTGAGTAAAAATATGACCACCTCTAGCTTATCTACTCACTTGTTTGATACTAGTGCTTCCCACTATTTTTTATCTTCATAAGTAGTTTTTTTAATTGGCATACAAAGTAAGTTATCCTCTAGAATTTAATCCAATGATATATCATTGGAATTGGAAGTGGACCATATATAGTGATTCCCAAACGGTCCTATATTCATCATTGGATTTAGAATTACTTGTGAATTCATGATTCTAGAGATGAAAAACATAGATTTAATTATCTAAATGGATCGGTTGACCTGCTTCCTGTATCAAATTGATTTCTATTGGAGATGAGTTTCGTTCTCTTTTTATAGGGATAGAATTCTTGATGACCAGAGAGTCGGAATTGGGAGTAGGCAGAGTTGGACTACACTTGATCCAGTTCTGGAAAATCACAACATATTTGGTAGTCATGGATATTTCATAGGATCAGCATAAGCCTCCCCATCTCATCCTCGCGTTCTATACCTCTATCACGATTTTTTCCTAATGACATTAAAAAAATACCTAAGAGAGAATTTGAGTTTTATATGTGGATGGTGTTGGGTTTATAGCCCATCTAAATACACCCTAATCATATGGAGTTAGCCATGTTGATGGAGATAAAGGTACATTATGATGACTTCAACTATAAGTTCTTCATCAGTATAACTACTTCACCCTGGGTTACAACATTGTTGTTATCTAAAGAAGCATATGGTATTATTTGACTATATATTGACTACTAAAAGCTGAATTTTTTGATAATAATGAAGTGGTATCTTTTTAATAATATCAATGACCTTTTTGACATGTTTCATATATCCCAATGGTTCTTAAAGACTGACTATAAACCAGATTATCACCATCTATGAGTTAGATAGGAGGATATTCCAACAATAGTGTTTTTGAGTAAGTATGGTTTGTATGAGAAATTATTAATGTCGTTATGAATGAATAATTCAATTATTATGTTCATGGAACTCATGAACATGATCTTCCACTGCTAAATATACCCATTCTTCAATGTTTTCTGTGATCACATCTTGATCAATTCTCTTACACTAGTGCAACTTTCTAGACCATTCTAGATAGACTTGAGTATGCTTTGATCTCATAATAATTACATAAAAATTAATAAATTTGAATTATTGACATGAGTGATGAGATTCTTCAGGCATGTGGTGTTTGAGACAGAAATATTTGTCAACTAAAATAATGTTGAGGTAGTGTTATCTTAGACACATCCATGTAATGTGTTCATGATCAGGAGTTTTATGGGCTTAGTCATATAATACATAGTTTTTATTCAAGACTTCTCTTGATTATTAACACCCCTAATTACATTAAAGAATAATTATTTTATGTTTTAGGGGATTGAATCTATGTTAAATAGTATATTCTTTTCTGAAAAAATGGATGACTATATATCCAATAATGATAGTACCCAATATTGGGATTATTATATTGAATAATTTGATGCATTAGGCACTATTCTGGGAGTAGTGATAATACAAATAGATATGGTAGTATTTTATGGGTATTGACATCTATGAACCAATATATTGATCTACCATGCACCTGATCTAAATTTGTTATTAGTGTTCTATGTACTGAAGTGTTTTTGACAATATCTCCATGCCCTAGGATTTATTGTCTAAACTAATGAAAATATCATCTCTATATCTTAATATAGAGGCACTTAAATTTGAGGTAGAGGTATTTAGTGTAGTATATAAAAGTACTCAATGTTAATATGATGTATTCACCTTGTAAGGGTAAAATATTTGGGCATTCTATTTACCATAAGATTTATATTTAGAGTAGACTTTGAGAGAGGCATTCGGATGAGAAGTGGCACAGGATAAGCATGTTGGGTTATTGGAGGATGGATGATTTCAAGGATCAATGATCAATGAAATGTTATTCCATGGAAAAATCATATTATCATTTTATAAAGGTAAATATAATATGTGAGTCAAACCTATAGTTTGTTTCGATGTGAATAAGCTAACTAGTGCTGATCTAATATAGCGATTGTCTTTGGGAAATGAAAATGTGATGCTTATTAATGGGATAATAGTTCTCCATACATCGATCAAAAAGTATTTTATAAGATATTTTTATAATTATAGGTGGGTTATACATCCTATTGAAATTATGATTGACTATGATTTTAGGAATCTGTTCCATTGTTAGCAGATGAAGGGGGACATCACTCGGTTTATTTCGTAATTCCATAAATTCCATAGTGTGAAGTTCGATCTTAAATATCCAAGTACACCATCCAAATCCTATTCCCCTAAGTAAATGTGATGATATCATGATTTAATTTTTGATAGGGTTTCCCATGACCAAGAGTATCCATGTTGTTTCCTAGGTGACTATCAATTAGTTGATGAATTTTTATCACTTTGTACGGATCTAAGAGAAAGACTTAATAAAAGTGCTGGGAAATATTTTTATCCATTATATCATACTCTTAGATGTAGTTACTAGATTGAGATTCTATAAAAACCATATATGTATATATACATTATATTTTCTTATAAGAATATTGAATACATTTTACAAATTTTTAAAGAATGACTGTAAAGGTTTACTTTCATTATAATCTAGATACACAATAATCTTATTTTAGAAATATATTCAACATCTCTAATAAATATATTCTCCATAACAATTCCCTGCATAAAATTTTTCTTCATGACATGGAGAATGAATCATAACAAAGGGTGAGATCGAATTCACAGTAAGGGTAATAAAGGGATATATCAATAATCACATAAATAAAATATGACTATAAGGGGCAGAGAACTTATGATTAAGATTTTAAAACCATACCCCATATAACATAGATCAAAAATCTCATACATGAAATAAAGCTCGAATTTTCATAAGAAATAAATAATAAATCAAAAAAATTGAAATAATCCATCGAAGTATAATATAATCATAGTAATGTTGAAAATTTGTAAACATATATCATTTGGGATATGTATAAATATAATTAGATACACTTATTAAATTATTGATATGAAATTATTCCCGCACATAATCTTTTTTCCATGAAATCAAGGTCACACATAACCTTATTTAAGTGAACCTAGGTCCAAAGAAACACATTATGGACATGAAACCAGGTCCACTAACAGCCTTATAAAGATTAAACTAGGTCTACACATAACATTTTGAGTATGAAATTATGTTCAAACAAAACATAATTAACACATGATTTATCCATAAATACTAAATGTATTGGAGGGATATACAGTTACTATCCCACCCATTACATAATGAAAATCATAAAAATGTATGTCACAATATCATAAAACATTCACTATGTCATAACCACTAGAAATGAAACTGGTTTTATAATCATTTAGCACTATCATAAACCATGGAAATTAAATCAGTCTCATATGCATAAACTATTGGAAACAAATAGTTTTGATAAAAATATTATCTTCATAGTCATAAAAAATCATGAGGACAAGAAATTATGATAATATTGGATCACATTGCTAGTATAACATAGGAAACATACAAAATCAATTATGAATAGAAATTCCATAAAATTATTTTGAAATAATACTTGAGGAAAATGTATTTTTCATTTAGATATTGATTCATAAAAATAAAAAAATTTCCAAATATTAAAGAATAAGCATTAAATGAAATTAAAATTGAAATTTGTAATGGAATCTTAAAATAATTGAGTAATCTTGATGTTAGAAAATTATGTTTATGTTTTTTATGTTTTAAAATGATTCATTTATATTATTCGGTAAAAATTCAAATTTACCTCACTTATAAAATGACAAGAAAATTACACTTAAAAAATTTAATAAAAAGTTATATATCGGGGAAATTGAATTTAAAACCCATATAATAATATTAATAACAATGTAGTTAACATTTGTTTTAAAATGTTTATGGAAGTAAATTGTTTTTTGACCAAATAGAGAAATCAATTTTTTCCAAAAATTCATTATTTTAGAATGTTTTGTACATAAATAGAATACAATGTACGGAAAATAATTAATTTATAAAAATAAATAGAGTAGAAAAAAATTAATTATTTAATTTTGATTTATATCGATAAATTTCATCATTGAAATCATAACAATAAATAATCATGAGAAAAAATAAGATTGTAAAATAAAACCCTAAAAACTTTTACAAAATTCGTATTTTAAGCCCTGATAAATAAAGAATATTAAATGTATTTTTAAATCCCCATTACATTAATAAGAATAATCTTAAAATTACTTTATGGATAGTATATACACCATGCAAAATAAATAAGTTGTGAATATATAATGTGTCTAATGAAAATAAAAAGTGAGACAAAAATCTCTTACCACTATGATAATATTTTGAATCACAATCCACATTAAATATTATCATAAAATGAATCATTGGATATAATTAATATGATTAAAATAATGATATTAAATTTCTTGTGGTTTATATATACAACACATTAAATAAATTTGAAGCATAACAAAAAAATTCATAAATGAAAGAAAATTGAAACTAAATTTGTTACCACAAGTCTTAACATAAATTATAAATGTAAATTCCTCTTGTATAATAAATATAGATTTATTATAAATATAATCTAAACAATATTAAAAAGTATCATATCATATATTATTTACTATTAACCATTTACTACAGGTTCTTTATCAATTAATTAATAAAATCAGTATTTCAATTGATTACTACTTCGTTATTTATGCATGTTCTAGTTTGGTAGTTTTGGTATTTATACATTTATTATCGTTCCATTGTTTATAGAATTTGAATAATGATACAATATATTATATATTTATTATAATAATATTTATATTATTTTATAAAATATTGAGATATTAAAAATAAATTACATCATTCCCGGAGATGGTAGGTTTTACATACGCATGAACTTTGATTCCAATTGTTGATGGATGGAACGAAGGAAAGGTAAAAATTAATTAACCATTAAAAAATTATTTTTATATCATAGAAAACATATATATTCATTAAATAAATCTTTATTACTATCCATGTCAAAATAAAATCATAACATGTATCGCATAGCTTCATAGAGATCATAGTTCACATGTATGCACGAGGATGTTATCATTCTCCAGTGGATAGGAACATAAAAAAGTATATGTCATATTATAATTTCCTAAGTATTATTATAATATATATATATATATATAACATAAATACCTCATTATATCCTCCTTTTAGGGAGGTGAACAATTTTGAAAATATCACATATACCCACGATTTGAAACTGTGCGTATAACCCCTAGAACTACGAGTATATTCTATACACACCGATTAAATAACTATAAGATAATGAGGATGCAGTATAGAATAGTACCTATAGATTCATAAGAATTTTGGGGATAGTAATGGAAAATTTCATAATAACCACAGTTTATGTAAAACCTTCTGAATATATATATAACCATGTTTTATAAAACTGTGGGTATATGTTATTACACCATAAATAATATACCCATGATTCTTTGAACCATGTATAAATCCTCAACCAATAAATAAATAAATACCACATACATAACATGGTATATGTTAAACAATGATTCAATAAAAAAATAAATCCAATTTTTATAACACTATGGGAAAAGAAAATGAAAGGAAATTGAAATGGATATGTTGTGGCTGAAGTGTCAAACTTATTCTCAATCATGTATGTCAATCTACTTTCAAGAAACTTTTTTATATACATTATGTGGAAATGATAAAACCCAAAATCCCTTCCCCTCATTTTCTTATTTTATCTTCTTTTTGGGCATTGACATGGGATAATCTAGTCAGACCATAGTTAGATTTAATGATATAAAAATCGCTGATAGATATGATTTCAACTATACCTATTGAATTAATCCTTTTTCTAGATGATTAATATGAATATAAAATAAATGGAAGAGTACAATAAACACATTGCATTCAAGTAATGATTAGGTTGATCTAGTTCGTCCTGATTCCTTGATCACAAAGCGTGACTTTCAATTATCCCTTTCATGCTTCATTAAATCAAAATTTTAAATAAAAGGAAAAGGATATAGAAAATTAAGAATCACATGTCACAATTTTGTATTCTTTAACTCATATTATACAATAAATTTAATATATATAAAAATTCATTTATATTTTTTGTTATTATTGTGAATGTATTAAGATGTGATTCTCTTGCACACACATGTTTCCATTAAGAATCACTGAAAATTATTGCAAGGATGGTTTCAAAAGAAGGGGTAAATATCAGAAGTGTAACCCTTTCCATGATTATTATCTAGGATAAGAAAATTTGTTAGGTATGGGAAGGATAATTCATTTTGGGTACGTTCATGGTTTCTAGATGTGGTCAGTATATGAATCATTCAATATAGATTGTCTCCAAACAATTTAATGATTCTCAAAAGTCATCTTCCATGAAATTAATGAAACTCTAACTAGATCATAAACTGGTATGAAATTAATTTTTGGATTTGCATCATAGTGGTAATTACTATCACCTTTTTAGGTTTCCTAGATCATGGTCCCACATTTACATAGGCATGTATAAATCTATTGTTCATTATTTTTATCAAAGACCATCACAAACATGAGATCCTAAATAATATATGCTTTCATATGAGAATGAAAATTTAATATTCATTGATTACCCTTTGGGGACTTTATTGGGGATGAGATAACATCATATGATTTAGAATAACCAAATAGTCCACCATTCTAGGGGGAATCTCTGGTGTACTGAAATTTCATTGAAATTTAATTTCCTAGTTTGTGGAATAAAAAACCACACAATTTTTACTGATGAGGATATCAAATCTAAAGGGACTAACATGGACACAAATCATTATTTTACAAGATCCCAGAGATGAATGTATTGTGAATCTTTTATTTTAAGGAGAATCGTCATCAACTGTATTTCTCTCCCATAGAGATTTCACTAGACTCTCCATATCAGATCACATAAACCCCAATTTTCTTCACATGTGGTTCTAAGATATTGGATTTAATGAGAAAAAAATAAGGTGAGATAAATTCTTCTAGTGGCTAGATTCTTGTGAATTTGGAATAAAATGAAAAAGAGAGGCTTGAATTATACTCCAGCTTGAGGGCATCAATTATTTCAAGATATAGATTCTTTGAGATAGACTGGGCATCCTAGTTGAAACATTTGGAATTTTCCCCATCTATCAAAAACATAATTAATGGAAGAATAGTCCATCCATCATTTCATTACCATTATCATCTAGTTCATTAGGTTTAGTGGCTCCCACACTATAGAGACCCAAAGCTTGACGTACATGGACATTACATTACTTTTCTGGAATACTTAATACATAACAAAAACAGACACCAAAGGACTGTAATAGTTTAGTTTCTTTTGAAACTCGGAACTTAATCTTCTAATATTGTTAAAAGATCTTCAAAATCTCCCATAATGATCTTCCCGATTGGTTTTCTTACCTAAAACTTTTCTTTATAACTTGGGGAAAAGAAAACATATAAAGGGTGAGCTCAAATGCTCTGTAAGGGTAAACATAGAGAACATAAAACAATCCATAAACATTTTAATGATGAAAAACATGAACATAAAATCTAAACATCAAAATCTTGAGAAAAGGTATAAATATTAGAAGTGCGTATGGAATATATCATAAAGGAACATCAATCATGATAAAATAGAATGGGAATAAAACATGTGATTGTGGAAACCATTATGCACATGATATGATTTCCATAGTAGACAAGGCATTTCTGCCAAGACCGTCTTAGTGGACAAAGTCCCTTTCTGAATCGAGTTCACTCCTCGTTCCAGTCCTATATTACTGAACCGGATTAACTTACCATTCCATCCATGTCTATCTCATGATATATAAATCTTTACCCAATGAATTTTAGGGAGATATAGGTCCCACCGATCTCATAATGAAATCATTCTTTCGTATGCCACCAAATCATGAACCATACATCATATCATAACCCATGTAATAGAATGGGATTCTTAAACATCATGCAATCATAACATAATCCATAAAAAATGGATATAATTTTATCATAAGAAGAATAAAACCATTTAAATAATGGAGAAATTATACTTGAAACATAAACATATTATATAATGTCATTTTATATAGAAAATAGTTTGCATAAAACACTTGAAATGAATTCTTAAGGAAAAAATCATTTCTTCTTCAAAATCATTTTCTTTTCTCAAGATGCCATACAATTTTAAAAGAAAAGGGTTTTGTTGAAAATAATCATGCAATCTAGTAGAGGAAGCTTCATGAAAATTAGGTTTTATTAAAACGTAAAAATATGTTTACACCATATTAGTGAAAAATAACATTCTCCTCATACTTTTGTCGGAAAAGCCAAAAAGTTCCTCGTATGGTAAAAAAAGAAAGATTCCTTACATACCATGTAGTAAAAGTCAAAAATGGGTAAAAAGGACTTTAAACATACATGAAACCATTTTTTGAATGCAAGGACATGGATGATAAATATAACCCCAATAAATACTTACGAATAAACAGTCTCAGATAAGAATGAGATTGGAATAATTATCCCTTACCTAATTTCTGATATGCTTCGTATGTATCCGAACCTCCGGTATAATGATTTAAATAATGTCATTGACTTATTAAAAAATCATATTAATTGTTATGATATCATATATAGTTTACTTATGACTTTATATTACCCATTCTTTTGTAAATTTGATGTAAAAGCAGTGATTTGGGTAAAATCTTTTCATTTATGGTACGTGTTTCGACTTGTTGTTCTTGATATTATTACTTATATCCCGATTTACATAATTACATAATAAAAAACATGATTTATATATAATATTTATTAATCATATACATATATATATGTGATAGATCGATAAATGGAATTAAATACACCGTTCATGGAGATGGTAGGCCGTACATACGCATTAATTCTGTTTTCGTTTCCTTATTGGATTGAATGGAATTAAGTAGATGACATACATATATATATTAATAAATCCATTATCATTAGTATTTCATATATCTAATTATTATTCATTATATATACTTTATAATCATTCATGAATGGTTAACATGGAAATGAATCTCATCACGACGTGGAGACGGTAGTCCATACGTACGCACGAGCGATGATATCATTCCCATGATCGTGGAATTCTGTTTAAGCGTATGTATAATATTTCAGAATAAATATCACTTTACAATAATAATATGTAGATATTTATTTACACCATTATACCTATCCAAGTAAGGTGGTTATCGAAAATAGATTACACCACAGCGTGGAGACGGTATTCCGTACGTACGCACGTGCGGTGATTTCGTTTTCCATTGGATGGATAGAAGGTGAAATAGGGTTCTTTAATATTTATTATATCATATAATTATATAATTAATACTGATTTCATTACTTTATAATGAGACAACTAAATATGAATAAGTAGAAGACGAATGAAAAATGAGAAAATCGGAAGAAGAGATTACCTCTTCTCCGACACACCTCCTTTAAGCTTCCACTTAAGGAAGTAGAGTTTGCCTTTTGAGAAGACCAAAACCTCCAGAATGTTTCTAGGGAAGTGGAGAAGAGAAATGGGCAGGGGTTTTTTGAGCTTAAATGCTCAAAAGGGTGTGATGTGAAGAGGGAAGGGGTACCCTTTTATAAGGGAGGAGAGAGGCACCTTTGGAAAAACATAAAATATTATTTTATAATAATGTCATATTCGGTTTTTAATTGCTCTAAACTGATTTATTTCAAAGCTAATGTGGTTATGGGTCTAAATCCTCTCATCCAATATATTTTAGATAGGTTTGGGTCATTATATTAACCTTATCATTTAGTTTTAACTCCTAGTTATTTAGATTGACATTTACCCTGTAACATTGTATTTTTATATTATATAGTTAATAAACTTACCATATACATACAAGAGACCCCCAAGTGCTCCAGTAATGATACACCTATCATGATATAAGTATCTTGGCCTAACCATAGATTTTTAAAAATATAATAACAATTAATAATATATTATTTTTTTAAAAAAACTATTTTATGTCAATTCTGACACAATTTAGTAATTAATTTTTTTAAAAATTATAACAGCATTATTTGTTCAAAAAAAGTTAATTAAATCAATAATAACATGTCATATTAACCTAGAAAATGCTGTTAATTAATAAAACGTCTCCAATTACATTTATTTGGTTATTTATAACATCAATTATGTTGATATTTCAATAATAATATAATTACTACATCATTATTGTGTCATAAAGAAATTAAATTATTTAATGTCTAAAAATTATAAATAAAATACCATTATGTAGGAAATATTTTTAGATTTATAATGAATATTTATAGTCGAATTTATCTTATGTATAACCCTATATTAAAAATTATTTAGTTATTAATCTTTAATTTTAACTATTTTTACCCTTATTTAACTAAATTAATAATAAATGTCACAATCTAATCCATGTAGACCTAAATGGTCAGATTCTATTCATAAGGTTTTTTTTGGTATAATTACACTTATCTAATTGAATAAGGACATATTTTATGGTAATAATAAAATCATTTTTACCCATAATTACCCTATTTAATTTTAATCGTGGTAACTAAAAGTAAAAAGATACTATTCACCAACAATTATTTTCCTTTCATTGAACCACATTTTAGTCCTTGATATTAACCGTGTCTCTTGGATTTTCGAAATTCCACTCACAGAAGCGGTAAAATTATGTTTTATGTGAATTTCCAAATTCTCCTAGGAGGTGGGTAAAACACGGTGAAATGTTCAATAAAATATTTATATATCTAAAATTTTTATAAAATGACTCTAATGAATTAAATTGAACTTATATAGGTATTATGTGTCAATTTTGACCTAAAATAAATTTAAATAAAATAAATAATTATTTAAATTTAATGTCGACTTTTAAATAGTAACCCAGTGTTTTAACTATTCATCAAAAATTAAAGTGTTCAGAAAAATACAAAAAATTCACCCTAGGATAATTTTGATATTACGAATCTAAAAATAAAGTCCATTTCAAAAGATAAAATTTATAAAATTTCAAAAATTGTGTATTACTATTCATAATGGGTAGTTTATATAACATATCGTTGTTTAACGAAACTCAGTATTGCGTACAACACACGCTATCATGGAAGGTCGCAATTGCGTGTAATGCAAGCCAAGTCAGGGATGCGTGTAGTGCAAGCTCCTTTTGGTGTAGCATACAAAACAAGACATCAATGAAATTAAAAATAATATTTTTCTTAAAATCTCAGGGTGTTACATTCTACCCTCCATAAAATGAATTTTTCCCTCGAAATTCGTCAAGGTTATAAATGGTTTGCTACTCAAAAGTTTATTTAATAGAAACCCACATCTTAAAAATGAATACCAAAACTTATCTTTAAAAAATAAATTACGAAAAATAATGGTTACCCAAATTAACAAAACACTGGGTTTCTACATAGGAGAACATAGGTGAAAATATGGATATAGAAGATAAATCTAACCATCATGTTCTGATAGAGGGTGGTAGGGAACATGGCTATGAAAAAGCCAACAATCCCAAAGCCATAAATTTGTGATGATTTAAGGTACAATCTGATTCCTCATATATAAGGACTCTAGGACAACATTTTTTTGTATTCAAGATCATTTCCCTAAAGTTGAAGAATTTTTGAATTAAAAGAAATACTTACTTGATTTTGGTACAATCTACTATTGTTTATGCCTTGAAAAATTTCCACATCATCTCTTAAATAAATGAAGTTGAATTTGTCTTCTGTGAAGTGTTAACAGATCATGCGATAGAATGATAGGTCATTCCATCTGTCTCAAACAAAAGGATAGTAAAAGTAATTAAATATACATAAGTCTATCTATAGTTAGATTAATTGTATATGGTTCCCAAAATGGACTTGTACTTCATATATCATACCACTTAATAAAATAAAACTATCTTATAATAACCAAGGACTTTCTGTAGGCCATTGTTAGGTGATAAAGGCATGTCGCACTTTGGTTGTGGGATCGATTCACAATACCTTGTCTGACGCGACGGGTTGTCACCCGTCCACCTAGTTGTCCATTTTTCTAAAACTACATTATTATAACGTTACTACAATAATATCGAAAAAAGTTCTAGCCTTAAACAATACTATCTTATTTTTAACTTAATTCATTCCAATATTTAGGCTTATCTAAAATACTTCGGTCCAAGCTCATAGTACAAAGAATGCAATTACTAGAAATGTCATATACCAATCATGTGAATGAAATAATTTATCCCCCATATATCATATGATATATCTTGTTGGTCACATTCCAAACTTGTGAATACCTTAATCATGTATTCTCTTGAGACATAAATTACCATAGAACCTTAGTGAAAACTAGAATTCTATCAAAAGATAACTCTTTCCACATACAAAAATCCCAAAAATTCTATATACTCAAACCATGATATCACATTGTCCTTACATCAGTCATGTTCTCAATAAAACTATCAAACATCTCATTATCTCCTCATCCCTTCTTTATGTGCATATTAGATGCTTGCCAAAAATATCTGAATAACCTTTCATGGTTACAGGTACCATTCAACATATACTTTCAAAAACATAAAGAAAAAAAATACTGTAACAATACTTAGATGTATATTTATTCCATAGTACCATGAGATTACTTATAAAACATCACTCTTGATATACATGTAATCATTCCTCTACCTTCTTAAACCATTGACTGAACTTGAAAAATTCTTTCATCTCATATATCATTTGTAGACTCTTCATCATCATCAATATAAATACTACCCATACAACCATACTGGTTCTCTTCATGAGTCTTTCCCTTAGGACATTGGTTTTCATAATACCCATACATTCAACATTTAAAACATTTAACCATTGTTGATGTCTTATCAATACCATTATCCTTGTTCATGGTGTTAACTGATCCTTTTCATTTACACTTACTAGCTTTGTGTCCTTAATTTCCACACCCAAAGCATCTTCTAGTTCCATTGAAACATGATCCCTGATTCCTCTTACCACATGATTTACATGATGGAAGTTGAACTTTCTTTCCTCTACGATCATCATAAAATTCCATAATTCTCTTATTAGCTGAGTCAAGAAACCTTCCAATGTTTGGGATTATTGATCATATTATGAGATTACTCATTAGGCATAATAATGATATGTGGACCTCTAGATCCAATTTCATTTTGTTTCAAATGAAGAATATCATTCCATTGTCCATCATATCCTCCATTATCGTGAATCTTCCAATTTCCAGCCATTTTCTAAAACCCAAAAAGAATAGTGTGAGTGGGAAAACTCATGCTAGGAAAACATCATAATAAAGTGGGAGTGCCTTCAATATCTAACATCTTATGTTTAATTCTAATATCATTATCGTAATTCTAGGACTATAACCTATACTTATACTTAACCATAGGGACATCCCTAGACATACGTTAGAAATATCTCTAGGGATCTCACTAAAGTTCTCGCATCCTAGTTTCCAAAGGTTGACTAATCCTTTCCTCTGTTACCAACATTAGAGACCCATAGCTTTACGTACATGGAAATTACATTACATTTGTGGAATACCTAATACATAACAAAAACAGACACCAAAGGACCGTAATAGTTTATTGTCTTTGGAAACTCAGGACATAATCTTCTAATATTGGTTAAGGATCTTCAACATCTCCCATAAAGATCTCCCACTTTGGTTTTCTTACCTAAAACTTTTCTTTATATCCTGGAGAAAAGAAAACATATAAAGGGTGAGCTAAAATGCTTAGTAAGGGTAAACATAGAGAACATAAATCAATCCATAAACATTTGAGTGAAAAAAAATAACATAAAATCTAAACATCAAAATTTTGAGAAAAGGCATAAATCTTGGAAGTACATAAGGAATATATCATAAAGGAACATCAATCATGATAAAATATCAAGGGAATAAAACATGTTATTGTGGAAACCATTAAGAAAATGATATGATTTCAATAGTATCCAAGGCATTGCTACCAAGACCATCTTAGTAGACAAAGTCCATTTCTGAATCGAGTTCACTCCTCGTACCAGTCTTGTATTACTAAACCGGATTAAATTACCATTCCATCCATGCCTATCTCAGGAGATATAAATCATCACCCAATGCATTGGAGGTAGATATAGGTCCCACCCATCTCATAATGAAATCATTATTTCATGTTCCACAGAATCATGAATCATACACCATATCATAACCCATGTAATAGAGTGGGATTCTTAAACATCATGGCATCATAACATAATCCATAAAAAATATGGATATAATTTTATCATAAGAAGAATAAAACCATGTAAATAATCTAGAAATTATACTTTAAAGTCAAACATATTAAATAATGTCGTTTTAGATGGAAAATAATTTTGATAAAACACTTTAAATGAATTCTTGAGGAAAATATCCTTTCTTCTTCAAAATCATTTTCTTTTCACAAGATGCCATGAAATTTTAAATGAAAATGGATTTTTTGAAAATTATAATGAAATCTTGTAGAGTATGCTTCATGAAAATGTGGTGTTATGAAACCGTAAAAATCCATTCATGTCGTATAAGTTAAAAATAACATTCTCCTCGTACTTTTGTCAGAAAAGTCAAAAAGTTCCTCATATGGTAAAAAAAATATTCCTTACATACCATGTAGTAAAAGTAAAAAGTGGGTAAAAACTACTTTAAACATACACGAAACCATTTTTAGAAAATAGGGACATGGATAATAAATATAACCCCAATAAATACTTACGAATAAACAATCTCGGATAAGAATGAGATTGGAATAATTATCCCTTACCTTATGCCTATATGATTTGTTTGTATCTGAACCTCCAGTATAATGATTTAAATAATGTCATTGACTTATTACATAATCATATTCATTGTTATGATATCATATATAGTTTACTTATGAATTTATATTACCCGTTCTTTTGAAAATTCGATGTAAAAGCAGCGATTAGTGTAAAATCGTTTCATTTAACGTACGTGTTTCGACTTGTTGTTATTGATATTATTACATATATCCTGATTTAATTAATTCCATATTGTAAAAAATGATTTATATATAAATATATTCAGAATATACATATATATATATGATAGATCGATAAATGGAATGAAATACACTGTTCACGGAGACGGTAGGTCGTATGTACGCATAAAGTCTATTTTCATTTCCTTATTGAATTGAATGGAATTATGTAGATGACCTACATATATATATACATAAATCCAATATCTTTATTATTTCATATATCTCTTTATTATTCATTATATATACTTTATAATCATTCATGAATGGTTAACATGTAGAATGAATCTCATCGCGTCATGGAGACGGTAGTCCGTACGTACGCATGAGCGATAATATCATTCTCATGATCGTCGAATTATATTGAAGAGTATGTATAATATTTCAGAATAAATATCACTTTATAATAATCATATATAGTTATTTATTTACACCATTATACCCATCCATGTATGGTTGTGGTCGAAAACAGATTACACCACAGCTTGGAGATGGTATTTCGTACGTACGCATGCACGGTGATTTCGTTTTCCATAGGATGGATAGAAGGAGAAATAGTGTTGTTTAAAATTTATAATAACATATCATTATATATGTAATACTTATGTTAATACTTTTAAACGCAACAACTAAATAAGAAGAAGTAGAATAAGAATGAAACTTGAGAAAATCGGAAGAAGAGATTACCTCTTCTTCGACGAACCTCCTTTAAGCTTCCTCTTATGGAAGTAGAGTTGATCTTTTGAGAAGACCAGAACCTCTAAAATGTTTCTAGGGAAGTGTAGAAGTGAAATGGGAATGGGTTGGCTGTGATTCAAGGCTCAAAAGGGTGTGAAGAGAAGAGGGAAGGGGTGCCCTTTTATAAGGGGGGAGAGGGACCCCTTAGGAAAAACATAAAATATTATTTTATAATAAATTCATATTCGGTTATTAATATCTGCAAAATGATTTATTTTGAAGATAATGTGGGGAAGGGTCATAATCCTCTCAACAAATGGATTTTAGACTGGTTTCGGTCATTATATTAACCTTATATTTTAGTTTTAACTCTTAGTTAATTAGATTGACATTTACCATGTCACTTTGTATTTTTATATTATATAGTTAATAAACATACCATAAACATCCAAGAGACCCCCCAAGTGGTCCATTAATTATACCCATATCATGATATAATTATCTTAGCAGAAAATTAATTTTTTAGGAATATAATAACAATTAATAATATAATATTGGTTTTAAAAAACTATTTTATGTCAATATTGACACTATTTGGTAATTGATTTATGTGAAAGTTATAACAGCACGATTAGTTCGAACAAAGTTAATTAAATCAATAATAACATGTTATATTAACCTATAAACTTCTTGGAATTCATAAAATGTTTCACATCACATTTATTTCGGTATTTATAATATCAATTATGTTAATAATTCTTTAATAAGATAATTACTGCATCATCATTGTGTCAAAAATAAATTAAATTATTTAATGTCTTAAAATTATAAATAAAATTCCATTATGTAGGAAATGTTATTAGATTTATAATGAATATTTATAGTTGAATTTCTCTTATGTATAACCCTATATTAAAAATGATTTAGTTATTAAACATTGATTTTAACTATTTTAACCCTTCTTTAAATAAAATAATAATAAATGTCCTAATCTAATCCAAGTGGACCTATATGTTCATATTTTATTCATAAGGTTGTTTTCGGTCGAAATAAACTTATCCAATAGAAATAGGACATATGTTAGGGTAATAATAAAATCATTTTTACCCTTAATTACCCTATTTACTTTTAACTGTGGTAAATAAAAATAAAAAGTTACTATTCACCAAAAATTATTTTCATCTCATTGAACAACATTTAAGTCCTTGATATTAACTGTGTCTCTCAGATTTTCAAAATTCCACTCACAGAAGTGGTAAAATTAAGTTTTATGTGAATTTCCAAATTGTCCTAGGAGGTGGGTAACAGATGGTGAAAAGGTCAATATAATTTTTATATTTCTAAAATTATTATAAAATGACTCCAATGAATTACATTGAAATTATATAGGTATTATGTGTCTATTTTTACCTAAAATAAATTTAAATAAAATAAATATTTATTTAAATAAAAATTCATCTTTGAAATAATAACAGAGTGTTTTCACTATTCCTCAAAAATTGAAAGTTTTCATAAAAATACCAAAAATTTAACATAGGCTAATTTCGATATTCCGAATCCAAAAATGAAGTCCATTTTAAATGATAAAATTTATAAATTTTCAAAAATTGGGTATTACAATTCATAATGGATAGTTTATATAACATATCGTTGTTTAGCGAAACTCGGTATTGCTTAAAACACACGCTATCACAGAAGGTCGCAATTATGTGTAATGTAAGACAAGTCAGGGATGCGTGTAGTGAAAGATCCTTTTGGTGTAGCGTACAACACAAGTCATCAATGAAATTAAAAAGAATATTTTTCTTAAAATCTCGAGGTGTTACACAAACGTTAATTTTTTCAAACTGAACATGGATTGATCATGATACCAAGTCATCATGAGTGAATGGTATGGGGGATCAAACACAACTCATATGTCTCAACCATATTTCATTTCATCACCAGAAATGGCCTTCGTAATTCCCTCAATGTAGAATTAAATTCCATATTTTAATGGTATTGAACTATGATGCTCAAATAGTATTGAATTGGCCTCCATTTAAATATATTTCTCCACCATTTATGCTTCCCTCCAATATCAATCCTCCATTTTTGTTGCAAAATTTATCTCTTCTTAAAATAAATATTATTTACTGTTAATCTGGTAATCATACTTCACAAATGGTGTCAAGGAGGAAAGGCTTCCAAAATCCTATAATCTCATAACCTTCATGAATTAATGACAAGAAACAATATATATAGCAGTTGTTAACAATATCATATTTCAAATTTTTTAATAAGAAATAATCTAGAAGACATGAATGTTCATTGAGAACAATTTTAATGTTCATATTATGTAGAACAAATGAAGAGATCACGAATAACATCACATTTGGTAAAAATTACTAAAATAATGAGACAAATGCACTGAGATAACATTCTACAATGGGGGGAGGGGTAAAATAAAAAAAACATTTTAGATAAAAGAATACCAAATGTAAAGGGCTTGGATTGATAATAACCACTGGGTAAAGGGTCTGCAAGCAGTGTTGTGAATATAAAAGTAATCAATTCCAAAGAATAACATCACAAAAATTATTATAGATATCTAAATTTGACAGTGATAAACTCTATGAAGTACCTTATTTTCATTTATTCCATGAACAACAAGATCTTTTTAAAATGCTGGTTAAAACTGCATGGGGCACATGCCACTATAATGAAAAAAGAAAAGAAACTTCTGGCTCGGGGACTCAACCATATGACCATGACCGAAACCCCAACCCACCCTCACTGCACTAGCCGAACACGGGGGGAATTTTTAGATTACTTGTTTAAGAAACATTTTTTCTCTACACTCACTGTGATTTGTGAATTCATAGCTAAATTAATTTATGTGACTATAATTTTATCTCCCAGGCATTCATTACTATAGATAAAAAGTTTGAAAAAAAGTATCTCAAACACAACAGTACCATGTTTTGAACATAGGTGTTCCATTCCATTAGGAGACTCTCAAATAATAAAATATTGAATTCCATTTTCTTCCATCTTAAACCAAATAATTCCATTAATGACTATTTCATTCCATCTTCAAAAAACTACCAAACAATTAATATATAGATTAAAAAGAATAATTGAAATTTTTAAACTATAACTCTTATTAAATGTTTTCTAGAAATAATTAGGGATGTATATAAGGCCTGATTCCTGAAGTAAAATAAATTTCAGTATCCAAACAGGTCATCAAAAAACATAGGAAATTTAGAAAAATATTAAAAGTGTAGAAATTGATTCCATACAACCATCATATCCAAAACCAAGAGCATCTTTTATTAAATACCAACAATCCCATTTTAAATTTATAAGTCCACAAGTTTTTAAGAGGGAATTAAGGCTAAATTTAGCCTTATATTTAAATTCTTGTGGTCTAACTTTTAAAATAACTACCATTGAAACTGTTCAGAATTTTTTGGAATGTATGAATTCGCAAGGCTTTCTATGTTTAAATTATTCCATAGTGATCCATTCCCACAAGATATAACATTTGTTAAAATAACAACAGAAACAGAAACAATGATCATGGTACTATTAAATGAAATAATTAATCATATTAGGTCACCCAAATGAAAAACAATATTTCATAGACAATATATAATACTAATAGAACCCAACATCACCAAGGGGGTTATTATACAAGGACAAAATGAAAAGGTTTCCAGTTATTTTTAAAGTACTAAATGACTAAAAAAATTCTAAACATGAAAATGAATATTGTATACTTTTAGAATAAAAACTTTGTTACATGATTTCAAGAAATTTAAAATTCGTGGATAGGTAAACCAAACAGTTTATTGTTTTTTAATTAATTTTAAAAATATTTTGTAGCATAATTTTTAATATGTTATTAGAAAAAAAATGTATTCCAAAACAAAAATAACCAAATATGGTTTTATTTGTTCTCTATGATCTTGAAGTAAAATGGCTTTGGGTTTTTCAATTTTGTGAAGGAAACCTAGAAGACACCTTTAGAAAAGGAATATCATAGGGCTATTCCATGTTTGGGTACCCAAATCTGAGGACTGATGACATACCTGAAACATATAAAAGATATTTAAATTGGAATAATTATAAGGAATATAATGGTCAGTATTTTTTACAGAGATATGATTCATTCTTTGATTCACTATTTAAATCGGGATCCCAAATGTCCGAGTCATCAAGGACCAACCAAAGAACCTCTATCTATCTAATTACCAATTAACCTGAAGTATGATATGAAGAAAATTAGTCCTTGTTAGGTATGAAACAAGGGAACAAAGAAAAGATGTTGATGTTTTTCATTTAAGAATAAAGTCATAAATTGTAATTAAAATTATAAAAAGACATATTTAAAAGTAATCACTCATAAAATACATCAAAATTAAGATATTACATGAGTCTATTTTTCAGATTCATGAAATTGACCATGTAGGAAGCCTGATTAAAAAAATTCAAATTTCTAGACATGGTATCTCAAATAACTATCCAATGATGTCCCATGAAATCTATTACCAGGATCATCTTTCTTATGTCTTTCATTATAAATAGGCATGCCATCCTTATCAACAACATGATAACCCTTGGGATAGTATTTGAGTACATGATCCAACTCTTGAAACTAAAAATCCTAGTGACAACAAAAACGGGAAGAAAACATTCAAAGGACTAAAAATAGTGTCTAATTTATCACCCAATCATTAAAGAGATTCTAGAATCTGGATTTAAACATAAATGATATTTTCTTCCATAAAGAAAATAGATAGCCAATATATCATTCAATATATTTTCTACACCGAAGCCTTTTCTTAACTAAATCATGGAAGACTGCATCTCTTGAGATATATCAAGATCAAACCTCTATGGTTTCAAAAATTAGTATGAATAGAATGGTAATGATCTAAAATATAGTATATAAAATAATATTTTGGTTGAATTGGGGTTAATGTACGTATAATATTGGTGAAAGTACTGTTATTATTCTAAAATATCTGCCTTCACATATTCTTGATAGTGTCCGTTTTAATGAGAGGATTGTGGAGTATATCATCATGGAAACCAAAGTCAATTAATTATGAAAGATGAAATCATTGAATTATAAATATGTTTAATTACCTAAATAATTCACATTTAACAACCCTCATGAAAACATAATGAAAATTTATGTCATTACTAGAATAAATTCCCATTATACAAGCTGTCTAGCAGACCAATAAATAACAACTCTAGTAGAAAAACAAACACAACACATTTTTATAACATATGAATCACACATGTACATCCTCATCCATACAAATAGTATATTAATGTATTAAATTACATTCAAAAGTCTCCATGAAATGTCAAAAATTTAGGGGATTAAAATCCCTCCCCCCATCACCAAAATCCCCATCCCAAATCTCATCTTTATCCACATCCTAATCACCAACAACATCTTCAGCAGCCTCATCACCAACAACAAAATTAGCAACATCCTAACCACTAACAACTCTATCTCCATAACCTTCAGTTCAATCCTCACTAAGAGACTCATTAACATCACCCAAGGAATCATTTAAATATCGTATTGACTCTATATATGAATAATAAGTTATATAAGCCTATGATGGAAGTGAATGACTCAAAACTCACAAAAAATTCATGAAATGTTTGGTCACCATCTTACTTCTTTTACCAACATGTTTTATTATATTGAGCTCCTCTAAAGTTATTTTTTTCCTTTTCTTCTTTTGAATGAGCGATTTCATGCTCAGATGTCTGGGAGGCTAGAGAGGAGCCCATTGTGGACCAATACCAAAGCAGGATTATTTTTTCCCTTGTTGGCATCATACTCTCCAAAGGTGCTCCACACCTAATACTTGACTCAAATGATCATGTGTCCAGAAGTTTCCATCTTAATTATTAGTGAGGGCCTCTAAGGAAGACTGTTGATATTATATTAAATTATGAATTTTATATAAATATTTGATATATTAACAAAAAAATAATTTTTATGTATATTCATTTATATCACTTCCATCCTTTTTCATCCTTCTAGAGAAAAATAAATTTTCACAAGGTACACAAATTTCTATAGCCAATAAAGCTAACTACAAATGAGAAATGCACAGATCTGTATTAAGAAAATTATTGTATAATTAGAAATTATGAGTTATAAGATAATGAAATTCATGAAGATAAAACATATATTTTTCAATTAATGTAAAAATATTATTGGCCTCATGAAGTTTGATGAATGTAAATGATTTCTAACATGATAACCATGACTGAAAAAGCTTATATTAATCCAATGTATTTGTGAACAGAATTTGAAGGTATCATGTTTAGGTGTCATATTTGGTTTCAAAAGAATTATTATGTATGAAACCATTGTATTATTACAATAAAAATAACCCTTGTTCTAGATGAAATATTAGAAATTCATATAGAAATAATCACTTTAATGATAATAATTTGTAGAAATTGATTATTATGATGGTGGAAGAACATAAAGGAGTGGATGGAAATTCATGTGAAAAAGATATAAATTTAAAACTAATATGTTCATTTTTTACACTCTAATATTTTTCTAACCCCTCAAATTTTTTAGCATACCTTAATTCTTTAGTCTTTATGTGTATTTTGTTTAGAGTATCAAGAACCTATGGATGGAGGAGTTTTATAGAAAAAATGGTTACAAAATGTGGTGAAATTAATAGAAGATTGTTTGGAAGAGTTATTTATGTGGACATAAATTCAGCTTATCCACATGATTTATATAAGAATTATTTTTTAATTCAGATGAATGTGCTTGGAACATCACATGCTTGTGCATAGTAGTGTCCCCCAATCAGTAAATATATATTTTACCATCCTTGTTTTATTTCTCTGATACTTCCTAAAAAAATTTAATTCAGGTAATTAAAATTTAAAATTATATGCTAACTATTATAAATTGGAGGTACCTTACACTGATTAGTCTTCTAGTGTAAAATTAATTTTTGTCATTTTTTTTTAGATAGTTAGGGTATGTGAGTAGACCCTCTAAATCAGTAAAAAATATACTACCCCAACCAATATATAACTTATTCTTGTATTCCCTCCATGAATCTCAATGACCCATAAAACTAGAAACATTGGCATATTCATTATTAGGAATGTTAAATTGTCTATACAATGAACATGTTAATTCATATAAATATCATACTAATATAAATATAAATTTATAAAATTTTCATTCACATATCTATGCCCATGCCATATCCTTGATGTCATCATTGATATTTTTCCCTGAGAATGTGTCCACATGAACGTTATCATGGTTCTTGGATAAAGTGGGCATGAAACATCTACAATGAATACCATTTTTAATTCCCATTTTATTTTTATCATTTAAATCCACCATAATATTATTTTTGTAATTCTCATCTTCCCTTATACAAGTGCTCCTACACTTCCTACAAAAGTATCCCACTAAATAAGATAAGAGGGGGGAAGAATAGATAAGTGATGATACAATAAAAAACAATTGAATGATATAATTAGTCCCATTTATAATAAAAACATGATGTGGTCTCTTGAATAAGATGTTATGTATCTACGGACATCCATATATTAGTAAGATCTAAAAAAAGTATCTATTCTGTTGAATGCTCGAGCTGATATTCATGCACTAGACTGGATGCTAAAGGAATATACTAATCATATGTTTGATGGATGGTAGAAAAAAGATACAACATATTCATGTCAAAATATGGGTAGTAGGTATGGGGATACATGAATGGATATGGACATGGTAAAGGTGGGACCATCGGTCGAGGTGGCATAGATGGGGACTATGATGAAGAGCATGAATGAGATTATGATAGGGGCACAGAATGGAACATCAAAGTAGTATCTTCTTGCTAATTGACATGTGTGGTATATGGGGTGTCCACTATTGTGTCAATGTGGGATGTGTAAAGATGGGTTCCTGACCAAGGTCATGGAGGTTTCCCGCTTGGACACATGCCAGTATGAAGAGTCAACTTTTGGGGAGTTGTATATCCCGAAAAATTGATAAAGTATATTACCATGAAATTATAGGTAATGCATAAGAAAAATATTACAATTATTATACTCAATAAAGGAACAGAAGGTGACAAAGCATACTCGCGTCTATTACGATCAATATCAAATAATATCCCCCTACGACCTTCAGTAGTACTTTTCATAATCTGCATAAGAATGAAATATGCATTTTAGAGAAACAATTTTTAAAAATCATGCATACAACATATAATAATAAAAAAACAAACTATGTTGTAATAATTTTTAGTAATAATTATTTATAACCAAGTAATACCTTTTTAGAAAACTCATTTTAAATCTAGTTTTATGAATTGGAATAAATAAATTTTAATAAAACTAGAATATAAAATACTAAAATAGAAATATCATTCCAAATTAAAACTAAATTAAATTAAATACAACTATACCCACCTGAGAAACTCATGTGTAGGTAAATATAATTAACTCTGAAAATATATAGTTTCAAATATATATTTCTTACCACTAAATATAATTCAACATCAACTCTCACAATGGGAAAATGTGATTCATCAAATACAATATTTTGGTCAATGCTAAAGGGGGCATCAATAGTGGGAAATTGTTCCCCTTCATCAGGAAAAATATGTCTTGGGATTACACATTAATGACACCATAATCATGTATCATAAGATCTTTCACATAAAACACTTCTTTTTTCCATTATTTCCAAAATGTATGGTTCATCATTATTCAAGAATTGACTTCACATGAATGTATTTTATTATACATATATTTAAATGTATTTATATTTATATATCCATTTCAAGATTAATATTTCATGAGGTTTAGGATTTTGACGTTACCAAAGAAGTATTTTATTTTTCTCTAAATTTTACTTCTTTGATAAGTTTGTTATGTTATGCTATAAAATTATTTGAGGAGGTGTAAATATATGCCATTTTACATATAATATAATTAATTTATTAATGCTCTTGGTTATTTAAATTTCATTTTATTTTATTCTTTCATGGATCTTATGACTCAATGTTACAAAAGTGGTATGGATTTAATGTTACAATCTTTTCATTTTTTTGAGTTTGTTTATGATTAAGTCTCCAATGTTTAAATATCATGATCTACCTCTCATGAATTATCATGAATTTTCAACTCCTATGGTTATTCATTATATTTTCATGTATTTATAACTTTTTTTCAATGTTTGGTAACTAATATAATTGAAAATTTTTAATAAAGTAAAACTTAGATTTCTATTCGGTGGAAAATGTGTTTTCTTCCAAAACCATATTTTCTAAATATTTATAAAAAAATTATTATACTCTTATGAAATTTAAAATAAATATCTACCTATGTTATTTTTATTACAAAAAACAATTGATTCTAATATTTATGTAATTTTCTAAGTAATACATGTTTTTCTTTTATATTAAATGTAAATATTATCCCTATTATAAAGAGTATGAAATGAAAATAATTTACCTACATCATAAATGATCATTTATTCTAATGATTATTTATATATTCTCATAGTTTTTTAAAGATTAATGGTTTTAAAATGATTTATGTTTTTAAAATAAATTTTCAAAGCATAAAATTATATTTTCTTCAAGAAATATTTCAAAGGATTTTCAAACTCATTATTTATATTACATAAGAGTTATTTTAAAAGAAAATGTTTTTTATGATGTTTTATGTCTTAAAAATGGATTTTTATTGAAAGTTAATTTTTTAAAATAAAATTATTAATAATTCATTCAATATTATTTCACATCTAAGATGAAAATATTTGAGGTTACTTGTGCACTACTAAGGATATGACGTAGGGATACCATTCTTATTATTTATCTAAATGGTTTTTGTTTATGATGGAATAATTTTAATGAAACCCATTTCTCTTATATGTGTTATAAAATGATAAACTTCGTATGAAACCCCATTATTTATTCATTGATTATGCATTGATGAAATGATTAAATGACTATGAGGCCTTTATATTTTTTATAAGAAATGTAATGTGGAAATGTTTATGAAACTCATTACATTTCATGGGTTGTAATATGATGAATGTATTTTGATCTTGTAGAACACATGGGTTTAAATTCCATTATACTGTATTTTTTACATTATAACCAAGTATGGTGGTTGCGTTATAATCCTAGATAGTTCGAACCTATATCTCCGTCAAATGAATTAGGTAAACAGTTATATCACATGACATAGATATAACTGGTATGGAGAGTGAAACGATTTACTAAGGGACTTTTTCTAATATAATGATCTTGGGAGTCAACCATGACCACTTTTCTTCTATTCATGGAACTTGCATTCTTGTTTATATTGATATGCGTGAACCTAGTTACATTTTCAAAATGTTATGCATGAACCTAATTAGATTTTCACAATGTTATCCCTCAACATATCATTCCTTTCCATAATGTTTGGTGTAGACATAGTTGCATGTCTATATGTTATGTAAGGGCCTAATTTCATATACCTTACTTAATTAGTGAACTGATCTCCCTTTAATCATGATTATAATGTTATAAAATTATTTTATGAAAAAATTCCATTTCTCATTCCAATGTTATAAACTCATGGATTATGTTCATTGAATTTATTATTATTCATGACTTATAAAATGAAAATATTTATTCCATGATTCATATTTATGATCTTCAATATGATGGGTGTTATCTTCTAGTGAAAAGATCATGTTATCATACCCTTATTCTCATCTTATATTTATGTATCTCTCTTTCTTTCCCTTACTGGTCATCTGAGCTAACCCTTTCTTATGTTTCCTTTCCCCATGTTATGAAGAAGTCCTATAAGTGGGATATTTTTTTGAATAAAATGAATTTTTAAGATCATTATATGATATATTGAAGATAGCTAACCATATTCTATGATTGGGTTCCATGTTCCCAAAGGTAGTAAACTATTATAATCCTCTGTCATGTGTATGTATAATGTAATGAATGTTCATCTAAAAAGTTTTAATATTAATGGATGAGAATCCTAGGTCACAATAGTTATAACACCAATAAAATAAAACTCACCACCAATTAGTCATGGGTGTCATATTACTAGTTTTCTAAGGTATCATATCTTTTCATATTTCAAGGTAGCTAAGAAATATTGTTTTTTTACTCCCATCATTAACACATATACCTCAATGAGGTATTTAGCTACATTAGGATTTAATGTGTCTATAAGGACGTTATGAATCTGGGGTTTTTTTATTCTTTAGTCCTTAACCCAAGTAAAAAAATCCATGTAAAATTCGATAAGAGAATTATAGTTGGGCTATCAAATTGATACTTTGTGATTCACTCGATACTCATAGAATTGATAGTTTATAAGGGATATGAGATATTATAGAATACAGTTTCAATACCCATAAATTAACTATATCCCAGAGATTTATAGTAAAAAAAATAACTATATTCTTTTAATTCTTATTGTTTACACTCATATTTAATAGTTTGAGACATCTTGTTGTTTTTTCATGTCTTTTTTATGGAATAATACAAAATAAATTTATACACACCCATATACGGTATTAAATCCCCTATATGTTGTGTTTGTATAGATAACACGTGGTTTGGGGATAGTATTAATGGTCATATATAAGATGGAACCTGTGAAGAGATTATCCATGGTGATGATTTCTTGATACTTTTGATTCATGATAGTATCAGTGACTATTTCTAATAGAGTCCATTCTAGTATTTCTTTTTCTCATACCTCAAATCTTAAATTAATACGAACAATTACAGTGTAATATTTTTATTTTAGTTTAGGGTGTCATGAGGTGAGATTTTAGAAATTTTAGAACATTCCAAGGATGTATATTATGTTCATGGTATAATAAAACATATAGGGTAACTAAAAAACCTCTATGATTTTTAAAAGTTGTGATAAAACACTTCCTTAATTATTTGGTAAATTTTATAACTAAACATTGAATCCCACTAGGATTTAGGTAATTACTCAATTTTATGATTTTTATTTTTTTGACTACTCTTATATATCCCTGATTTCAGAAATAACACAACAACCACCTCTCAAATCAAATCTTTTCTGTCTGAATTGTTTATATTGTTATTTTAGGAGGATTTAATGGTGGATATTCACTCATAGTGAGATGTAAGAGTTAATATTTCCTATAATTTTAATTTTCTTCCATTTTACACCATTTAATATGACATTATTGTATATAATGGCCAAAATATAATAATAAGGTTGTATAAAAATTAAGGAAATTGGTATTTATAGTTTTTGAGAATTCCCTTTCTACCTAAGATAGTTGTATTCATCCAAAGTGGCATGGTTACACTATTGTAGGAAGGTTTTTATATCTTATTCTATCCAATTTAGAAGTTCCATTAATTTTTGATTTTTAAACCATGTTTTAGTCTAGATAAATATTGTATATGTTGCCTATAATTAGTCTATTAATGGTTTCATATAACCACATTGGAGTTTCCTTTGAAAAATTTGTGGATTTAAAAATTAAAGGTTTCATCCATTTCAAACGGTGTTTTATGCATTCCATGTGTTTAATAAAATAATGATAACTGATTATTTAAAAAAAATATGACTCCCTCGTGATGGTTTGGTCTAAAATTGTTTACAAGGTGGGGGTGTTTCACGGTTTTTTGGGATTCCATCTGTATAAATAAAATGGATGTGTTTGAGTAGATGTGTTATTTAGAGTCTACATTTATTTTATTATCATTATGACATGATTTTTTTTGCATTTCTATTGGTTTATTGTTTATTTAAAAAATGGTTGTAATGGATGTTTTCAAATATATATCTTAAAAATTCGAAAACAAAGACCCAATCATCCCTTTAGAATAAATTTATTTTATCGGTTTTTGGTTACATTCTTGTTCATCGCCATTATCATTAGTGGTTTATGTTTTTAAATATATATTGATATATGAAAGATTTTGATTTCATAATTATGATTGTGGTAATGGGGTCAATATTAAAGGTGATTTCATGTGGTATGGATATGAATATTATAGTATAGTTTCATGGGATATGTGGTTGTCCTGTGATTGATGTTTACTATGATATAGACCACCTCATTTAGTTATTTCATGTGGAAATTGATTCTACTAAGTTCAAATTCAAATGATGGGTACATTAATATATGACTATTTACATTGACTAGTGTCCCTTAGTTATGTTTTTATAATCCTTTGTAAGGGGTGTGTCTCTAATGACCTAGTTGAGAGTGATTCGAGAGATGAGACAATAAAACAAATCAGTAGTTGACTCCACCTATTTAGATTTGATTATTAATCTATTGGCCCCTATAGTTTTTCCTCGTGATATATATAAAATGGTATGAATTATTTATTTCCTATTTATAAAAATTACTTTCTCATTTTATTTCAATGACACTGTTTTTTATTTATAGGAAATATATAGGTGATATTGATTTTATATTATATTTTTTTCATTTTTATCGTCTATTTCCATGATATTTATATTATATTATTACTCAATTACTAAAATGTTTTTTAAAATTATGTAAATATTTCAAAATAATTCATTATAACAATGAAATTTCTATAAATAAAATGTGAATATAGTTATTAGTTTTCTATGTTGGAAAATTCATTTGAAAATTTATCTTGTAAAATATTATTTATTCTGATATCAGAAAAATATAAAATAAAAGTTTTATTTATCTATTATTTTAAATATTTTTTACTAGTTTTTTTTTATAAATTTAATGAAATAAACTCTTTGTGGAATTTGTATGGGAATTTATTCACATACGACACACACATATTTGTTGGTACGTAGAATAAATGATTCATTAAGGTTTTTTGATATTTTTACCAAGATGTATTACAATATATATCTCTATATTTGGAAGCGGATGGATTTTTCTTCACGGAGTTGAATTTTGAGGCATATGGTTATGGTCTTGTTCATCTCTCTGGTTTATTGGAATAATCTTGGTTATATTTTCTATCATCTATCTCATCCATTTGATTCTATTTATAGTTTCTTAAACTATAAAGTAAAATATTTGTATCATATCGATTTATATAATTTTAAATTTTTTTAACTTCTGGTTATCAATTTTCATTATATGTGTTATATATTTTCCATTTTATTAAACAACTATATTTATTTGGTACGATCATCCATTATATAGAGACCTCATGATGGGTTTTGGTTCGAAATGGTAACATGGGTTATTTGATCTCAAGGATAAAATCGTTCATGTTTCTATGTTTTGAACCCATTTATGTTTGTATCCATCCATTGGTGATCAATAACACACTTTTGGACTTAGAGAAGGTGGACCTGGGTGATTTTTTTAGTTGAACTGAGTTGGTTCAATACAAAATTATATCAGTAACCTAGTGTTATTTAAGGATTAATGGTTTATTTTTTATAATAACATCAAACAAAACTAGGTGGATATGGGGGAGTTCACAAATATCTATATTTCATGTAAAAAATTGAGTTATAATAGGTTTTCAAGAGTTTTATTTTGAATTTTATTTTTTTAACAAGTAATTTTCAAGGTATTTTGATACAGTTTTCTATTTCTCTATTGTTATAGGAGATCTCGATTGATATTTTAATAAATTCCTTATTTTGGGGTGAATTCTGAGGAAATATAGGAGTTATATGGTTAAGTTTGATGTTCTTCCAAACCATATAAATACAATGAAAATTGGTTTTTAGAGACTTCTAGTGAAACTTACTTAGTTGGAGCATCATCTAAAATATTGTGTGGAAAAAAGGGTATATTTGTAAAAATTTGTAATTTTTTACTACATTGATAGTTTTAAATTCTATAATGATTTATTATTCTTAGTTAAGAATAATTATGTAAAATTTTATTGATTGTAATGTTTGATTGATTATGATTTAAAATAATTATTTATAGATTAGTATTTTAACTTTTTTTGGAAACAATGTCTTTGATATTTTGAGTTTCTTTTGTATATATTTTTTATCATATAATAAATTATTTTACATGAATAACTAATTTTGGATTACATTAGTTTTCAAATAATGAAATATTTTAAAATTAACATGATATTATTTTTAAAATATGGTAATTGTTCGTAAATAATTGTCCATTATTTTAAATAATTTTCCCCATATAAAATATATATTTTTTAGTTTTTCGTGTTTTTGTATTAAAAGAAGGTATTTATAATCATAAATTTCGTTATTTATGATACATAATCCATTTCTATAATAAAGGACGGTTTAAATAAATTTTTTTAGTAATATTTTATAATATGACCTTTATAAAATAAATCAACAAGTCGAGTAGGGAATGCTTCAAGTAGTTCTTCTAAGGTCCTAAGACATTTCATTCCGATATCTAAATCTATATGGAATCTGTATAGATTTTAGGTTATATGTTAATATTGGGTTTTAGATTATTCATGGGTGTTTCTAATTTTATATATATGAATCTTATATAGTGACCTAGACGCTCCACAGATAATGGGGACGGTGAGTATAGATGAAGTAATCATTGATTCCTTAGATAATCTATAGAACTAAAGGGTTAGGACCAATGATTTTTTTTTGTTTTGAGAAGGATATTTGAAAAATATGAATACTATAATTATATATTTAACATGTTATTGTATGTATTCAGAGTATTTCAGGTGACCCTTTATCCATTTGAATTAATCTGAGGATGTGGATGTTCTTTTAGTATTAATGTTATTGAGAATTCATCTAGGTGAACAACCACACAAAGAGAACATTTATATTTTTTTAAATAATGGATACCTTATATCCCTATTTATTTATCAAGGATTAAAAAAATTCTTTTACATTTTAAGGATCCCATTATACTGATCTTAGTTTGATGGTAATTATTTAGATCCCTATAGCATACATAAAATTTGTTTAAAAAGTTATCATAATTGAATTAATTTTTGTATGGTAGTCTATTAAGATAAATGCTTCCACCCTATTGGGTGTCCATAAAAATGGATTATGATTTTTAATTACATAGTATAAACGTAATGGAGAAGGATTCAAATTTCCAACTAGAATTTATTATTCAAATCGGTGTCCTTGCTTTAGTGAAAATGAAGTTGGTTGTGTGTTTTAATGTTGTATACTAGGGAAATCTAACATATAATTCTCAATACATATGATAAAATATTATCTATATGACCACCTCAATTACCTTCAATGGTTTTTTATGATAAACGAATAAAAGAATAAATATTATTCAATCCCACTTAAATATAGTTATCATTCTATGTTGATGTTTCTAACAAATGATTGGGATGTTAAATGAGCATTGATGATATCCTCTTTTTTTATTTTTCATTATTATTGGTTCTAGTTGAACATCATTTGTATACATAATTTATCCAACTTATTTTATATGGAGTATTTTGTTCTTGTTGTTCTATTCCATTATATATTAATCTTATATATTTATTTATTTAAGATAAATTAATTCTGGGCAGTTGATGACATATAATAGGTTTCCTCATTCTTCTCTCTCTTTATGATGATGATGAAAATTAATGGATATGTTTTTGGATCTAGTGTTGTTTATTTATTTTTTCCAATTATTATTATTATTATTGTAAATATTTGTGATATATAAGGAACTTATCTCTGTGTTTTCATCATTATTATGAAGGCACATTTCCTAGTACCATTTTGGTTTCTAAAATCCATTATTTTTATGACTTATTACCGTAGTTTTTTCGAAGTTATTGGTTATGATTTTTTCATTCTTATAGTTTTTAATTTTTGATGTTCATTTGAATGCTTGTATGTATATTGATATTACAAAATTCAAAGAAGACTTGAATAACGTCTATCCAAACATCCCATCCATTTTATCTCCCTTTCTCTAATTTATTGAGGAGTTTGTCTTTTTAGAATATTTATTGCATTCTTGGTTGCTTGATTTCAAAAAAAATTGATTGATATTCTGACAGGTAAGACATTTTTATCTTTAGATGATGTTTTGGGATGTTAAGTAGGTTTTTAGGACCTTACTAGATATGTGTCTGTCTTACAATTCCCTATGTATTCTATTTTTCTATCAAAAAAAGCATCCTTGTGGGTGGAATTTTGACTCCCCAAAATTCAACCTTCCTATATAAAATTATTATGTTAATTTTTTCTCATATTTTAGAGTTTATCAGTAGAAAACTGTCGACATTGTAGAACATTCCATTATCCATACAATTTCTATCATGGTTTTCATAGACCACACAATGAAATATCTTGACCTGTGTAGTCCTGTATAGGGATGAAGAAACATTTACCATACGTTTGGGTAATGGTCTGGGTAAACCAGGCAACCATCTCATGTTTTTGAAATTTGAAAATTTTATTCTATTATTTTGGGATATCCATAGTTCTCTCCATTTTTTTAACCCATCTTCTTAGGTTTATCTTCTAATACCTCTTCTTTCTGTTTAGTTACTCTTGGTTTTTTTAATGTTGTTCTTGGTAGATATTCACACATATAAGGATATAAGATCTTATGTTCCCTTTATTAATGGTTTTTTCTTTTTTCTTCAAACATATCTTACCCTAGTTTCCATATTTATTGAAATATATCGGTAGTATTGTTTAAACATTAGGGTATATGGTCTATGAGGGTTGTGAGCCTCCTATTGTGACCTTATCTAGCAGTATTGATCAAATGAGACATTTTTATATCAGTTGATCATGGTTTTTCCATCTCATTAAATTTTATTTTAGAGTTTCATAGATTCTAGGTGTTTCAAAGTAATTTCCAATAAAGATAAAAATTTATATATTATCTATCATTAGTTTATCAATTATTCCTTGATACAACTATTTGTTTTCCTTCGTAAATATGAATGGAAAACATAATTATTGGGTACTTCCATTTTAATTGTTGTTTTATACATTCCTTCAGTCTGATAAAATTACCATAATATTTTCGGAAATACAAAAAAATATATTAATGTTTTTCTGATCCATTTGTGGTTTTTAATTTTGGAAATTACATTATTTAATGGTTTTACATTTTTTTTTAAAAATGGTATGTGTATGATTAGATATATTTTTTAGTGTATCCAATTGATTGCCTCTGATTATTTATTATTTTAATATGTGTATAATATATTTTATACTTTATTTCAATAATGATTTTAATGCACTTTTACAAACATCTATCTTATAAATTATGAAGAAATGGATTGTTTGGAACATTATGAGAAATGTATTTTATTATATGATTATTAAAACATTTTTCTGGAATAATTTCACCCATTCTTTTGTTTATATATATTTTTTGATTGATGAATGATTTATTGATAATGTTTATACTAATGGAAAGGGGATTCAATATTAAACAGGGTTTTCAGAAGTTAAAATAGTTTGACTTACATGAAATACTTTCATGGGTTATGTGGCTATCATGTGTTTTGATGCTTTAAGGGTAGTTCCACGACTCATTTACCAATTCAATGTAGAACCCTATGAAATTAAGTGGAAAATTTATTAATGAACTCTTTGATAATTGAATTTTTGGTGCTACCTAGTGGCCCCCAATTTTATTAATAAACCTGGATGATAGGTATCTCTTATATTTCTAATTGAGATCAGTTCTGATGCTGAGTTATATAGATATAAAGCCTAATGGTATTATGTTTCATATTTTTTACATCAATATTTGTCATATTTTTTCCTATTTTGTTTTCTATTGTAATGTATCATATTTTATGACTTAGATTTTTAACATTTTATCTGACTTTAATTTTCTCAATGATTTGATCCTATATTTTATGTATGATAATTTATTGTTGATCCTCATGTTATATAGACTTTATTCATAATATTTTTATATCTTTCTTTGATGTTTCACTTGTATGGTTATTCCATTTCAAAATTCTACTTTGAAAATAATATAAATATTTCTATAACAATCTCTCTAAATAGGGAATTTATGAATGTAAAATTTGAATATGGTAATGGGTATTTATTAAAAGGAAATAATTTTGAAAGAGTAAATAGAATATGTTATTGGTATAAATACCATGAATATATAAAATAAAATCATTTTATCCATTATTTTAAAATTATTAGACTTACTTGATTTCTTAAAATGAATGAAATTTACACCTGGTTGAACCTGTCTATGTTTAGGTAAATAACAAATAGGATCATATTTTTGGAATGTAAACTTCATCATTTATCACAGTTTTGCTGTTTTGGATTCCTATATAGAGTATTTTTAGTTTCTATTTGAAATAAAATTGATGCTGGTCCATGGTGGTTACTTTATATTTATGTGGTGATGGTGTGGTTAGTCTCCCTAGTGTGTTGGGACAATTTGAATAATATTGTGGATTGGTCTCCCCTGATCTGTATTTTTATTTCTATTGTTTTTTATGGAATTTAAAAATAATTTATCTAATTCCAGTTGTTATCTAAAAAATTTTTGGTGATCATGTTTTGTTATGTATTGTTTGGATATTTTCCATTTCATTGAACAAGTTTTTTCTTTGAAATGGCTTTCATTCATTTTCAGACTTCATATTATGTTTTTTATTTCAAAAAAATAATCTATTTCATTTGGTCCTATTCATTATATAAATCCACCATTATTATTTAATTCCCTTTGAACATGTCACCAGTCCATGGTGATTGGAAACACACAACATTATTTGGGTTGGGATGACCGAGGTGATGTGTATAGTTAAACTAGATTATTTCATAACAAAAGGTTATTATATCACTCTCTTTTTAAGAGGATAATAGTATATCTAAGATGTGATTATAAAAACATGATAGGTGGATTTGTGGGAGTGCATAACTAGAAATTCAGTGATTACAAATTCAACATTTCATGATGGTTCATCATTTTTAATTTGGATTCTTGTTTTATAAATGGTTATTTTTTATGTATTTTTATTTTTAAAAAATTACCCTAATTTTTAGTGAGACGTCATAAGTTATTTTTTGGAAATTCCATGTTTTGGGGTGAAATTACAAAAAACCAAGGAGGTTCATGGTTAAGATGTACATTGTATTAAACCATGTGAATTTCATGTGGATTATTTTTGGGTAAAATTCTAATACGCATTCATGGTTGGAAGACTCTTTGAAAAGTTGTGTTTCAACACAATGTATAGTGTTAAAATGATGAAAATATAGTTTTTTTACATCTTGGTACATTTAAATTCTTTTATTATTTAAAATTATTATTTATATGTAATTATGTAAAATGGTGTATATTATGATGTTCATTTGAATGAGTTATTTAACATTGTTATATGTCTTGGAATGCTATCATGTTTTAATAACAATACATTGGGTGTTTTAGGTTGATTTTTTTAAAAAATAAGCCTTATCATATATTATTGTAGTAAAATAAATAATTATTTGTTTCCCATGTTTTCAAAGAATAAGATTTTTTTGTGTTACATGACATTATTATTAAAATATGGTAAGTGTTATTAAAGTATGAAACATTGTTTTACGAAAATATCCTTGCTTAAAAAATATTATTGTATTTTTTTTAAAAAAAATTGTAGTCTTGTTATCTTAAATTTCCTAATATATGATCTGGTATCCCATGAATGGGAATTTTGGTTGGTTTAATTAAATTTTCTGTTTTGGTAATATTTTAGAATGTAATCCTCGAAAAATAAATCAATATGTAAATGAGTAAATGAATTGTATAATCACTTTAATGTCTTATGACTTTTATTCACAATATTTTACATTACCTAGAATCTCAATAGAGTGTTAGGGTTGTGTTTCGATCTTCTTTCACATCATGAGTGAGGTTTTACTAATTAGTATCCCTTTATTTTATACACGGATGAGGGACTATAGTAGGGAATAAAGTGGGTGAGTAAACATGATGAGATCATTCATTAATTAGAGACTCTACAAAACTCAAGGGCTAGGGACATAGCTAAATTAGTTAAAGGATCGGGTTTCGAATATCATAATATCATCATTAAATCCTAAAACCATGAAGGAATGACTCAATAGTATTTCAAGATAATTTTTATCTAATATAACTACCCAAAGGATGTTAAATTGTTGTTAGAGTTTTAGTTCATTAGTGTTCATTAAGGTGACTAATCGATGAAAGAGTACAAAAAATATTTTTTTAGACAGGGTCCTTTCTATCCTATATTTGTTTCTGATTATTTGAAAAGGTTTCATTTATATTCATGAGTAATTTTCCCTAATATTAATTCATTGTCAATTCTTATTCTCCCTACAACATATTAAAATGTGGTCAATAATGCTACAATTATTTAAGTGTTATATTATGGAAGGTTTTCATGATCAATGTTTATATGTTTTATAGTGTCTCTATGAGTTGGTTTTTTAGGGAAGAGACAAAACTAAAAGGATTGGTATAGGATATTATTGACCATAGGGAAATGTGTTCTCGACCCAGTGATACTACATCGGTGACAATGTTTTTTTGATGTGTTTTAAATGGGGAAATTTATTGAACTTTAATACATCCAAAATTATTGTTCAAAGAACATATCATCAAGAATGCCTCCTTTGTCAGCTTTATAGGTTTTCTAAAATAAATTATTTTCAAAATAAGAATTCAAATATTCTGTTTAAATTTAGGTATTAGTATGTGGTTTTAGTTCAATCAGTTAATTTAAAAGTTGGATAATGACATTTTGGGTATCCTGTAATATTTTTCATCTAGTTGAGACTTGTTTGGAATCATTTTTACACCTCATTTTTTTATTCGCTTTATATATGGAAGAGACTTTTTGTATTGTCGTTGTCAATTTTATATTATTATCATGTTTTTCTTTATTAAAATTAAATTCATTTTCGGGATTTTATGAAATCTAATAATGTTCTTCATTTCTTTTTCTATTTATGGTGTGGATGAATGGTGATGTTAGTGTTCTTTTTTTGGTGTTAACCGTATATATCCCATTTTTATTAGGTGATTTATACATTGTGGGGAGACATACTCAACGTATCATTGTATTTCACTCAATCATAAGAATTTTCATTTCATTCTTACAATTTAGTTGGGATATGTCCTTGACTTTGTATATTGTGATATCATACGTTTAGGTGGTATTTGATATATTTCATCTTATGGTTATGATTGAAATTAGATAAGTTCTTGTGATTTTTTTCATGTTTATTTTCTTGATTTCAAATAAAATCATTTTAATGGTCATATCTACAACTCTTGATTTTCAACCCCCCCCCCACCACCAATGATATTTCTATGAGGATTAAACCTTTTTAGTATTCTTATTGTGTTTATAGTTGGTAAGATTCAAACCAAAATTGAATCTCTCCCTTTAAAGGATCTATTCATATCCTATGTTGAAGGATAAATAATATTGGTTAGTCATTGAATCCTTGTTAGAGGTGAGTTGTTGTTTCTATTAACATTTTTTTATGTTTTATGAGGTGTATAAAGTATCATGGTGTGGAGAATTATGACACCTAAAAATATCCCCACCATATATATGATTTTATTGTAATCTTATTAATTCTGTTAAAAATTCCGGGAGGTGAAATAATGGAAATGTTTTAAATTTCCCAATGCTTCAAGTTTTTGTGTATAGTTTGATAAACTATATAAAGAAACTGTATGATCTATGATGGTTTTTATAGTATTGATCTCTAGGTTTCTACAATTTTCAGTGAACAATGAAATATTCTTGAGTGTCGATAATATATTTATTTTTTGTAAAATTATGTTGGGATGTGATGTTATTATATCCCTCGCTAATTTTGAGAAAAATATACCAAGAACCTCTACTAGATGCTCCTACCACTATCCATGCCCTATATGGTGGTTCTAGGGGGATTTTATTGTGTATCACAACTCAGGTTATGAGGTATTAGCTCTACTTCCCACTATTCTTGGTTTTATCCTTTTTTATATGGATTTCCACAATCCTAGTACCCATATTGCATAAAATATATTTGTATAAATTTCAAAAAAAAAATTATGTTTTTAGTTTCATTGGGTTGTGGGCCACCTCTTTTGATATAATACATTAGAATTTAACAGATGTGACATGGTTGTATTGATTAGTGTCTATGTTTACACCTCAATCCATTTTATTTGACTGTTTCTGGAATTTTTGGTGTTTGAGAATCAATTTTATACCCAATAAATATGTTATATTCAATATATACAATGTTAATGAAATGTTCTATATAAACTATTTGGATTATCCTTTGGAAAATGAGTGTATTTAATCATTAAACGGTGTTTCTATTTTAATTGGTTTTTTATACATTTCTTGTTTTTCAAAGAAATAGAATAATTGTTCCATGTAATAGAAATCATTGATTCATAATACTCTATTCCAAAGATGGTTTATTAAGTGGGTTTTTTGAATATTTAATTATTTTCCTTATCTTGAAATAAAATAAAACTTTTTTGTTGAATTACAAAGTGTCATCCATTTATTTATTTTGATTTGTTATGGTGTCATTTTTGTGTTATATTAGGTTTATAGTTTTCTAAAATAGTGTTTTAAAATGATTTTTCTTAAAATATTTCTTATAATTAATGAAAAATTGTCACGTTCAACACTTTATGAGAAATTTATTTCATTGTTTGTGGGTTACACCCATGTTGAGAGACATTTTTTTCTATTGATTATGCTTATATATATATGATTATGAGTAAATGATTTATAGATCAAGTTTATAATTTAGTAAAATAGTATCATTATTCAATGGGATTCTAAGGTATCCGAGATATATTTTTTATGATATGTTTAAATGGTCTATGTGGTTTTGATGTGATTGATGTTTCCCTGGATAGAGCCCACATTCAATATTTATCCAAGGATAAACCCTATAATTCCTGGTGTAAAATCATGTTATTAATACATCGATAGTTGGGGATTTTCACTAGATGGTTTCCCATACATGTATTTTTATGACCTATATTGGGGGTGTCTCCACTATGTGTAGTTGAAAAGTATTAAATTAATGAGTTATTGATCTATAAAACCTATCAGTAATTGGTTCCACCTATTCACATGAAGTATTATCTCATTGGACACTCTAGTGTTGCCTCAAGATATATAACATATGATAGGACCTTTGTATTTTTTATTTCACATGTGGATTTATTTTTGTATTTTCTCATGGACCCTATATTTTATATATGTAAAATTTGTTGTCTAAATTCATGATATTAGTCATAATTTTCAATATTATAATTACATTACTTGATATTTATTTTTTGTGGTTTCTTCTTTACTAGATTTTATTTTTAGAATTATATACATAATTCCATAACCATAATTCTAAGAATGGTATTTCCATCTATAAAATGTGAGTATTTTTTATTAAAAACGAATATCATTTTAAAAAAGAACTAGAGAAGTGTTACTTATTTAAAAATCATGTAAATATAAATAAAAATTATTTATTATCCACAATTTTCAAACTAGTACCCAATTTTTAATTTATAAATGTAATAAAATGGAATCATGGTGGGATATTAATGATTGTTGTATCACACCCTACATACTCATATTAGTGGGTATGTAGACTCTATCTTTTATACAAGTTGTTTTATCATGTCTTTCATGAAGTACTGGTAATGAACTCCCTTGTTATATAGATAGTTTTTGGTTTGTGTTGGTGAATTTAGAGTCATATATTTATGGAGTAGTTGGTCTATATTGTTCATTAAATATCATTAGGTAGTGTTTTGTATCTACCTCCATTGATCTCTATTTCTATTTCTATTTCCATGTCTTTGAATGTAAAAGAAATTTTTATAATGGTTTTACCTAATTTAAAATTATTTAGTAAATGACTATGTTTAATATTTTTAGATATATATGTATATTTGTTTTCTATTTTTAACTATTTATTTTCTTAGGTTGATCATACAATATATGGAGTCCTCATGTGTAGTTTTAGGATGGAAATTTTATTCTTGTTTATTTAATCATTAGGGTGAAAACCGTTCCATGATTATGACTTGATACCCTCATTGATTTCAAACACCCCATCAAAAATTGGTTATATGCTTCATGAATAGGGGTTGACCTAGATAACTTAACAGGATCAACTGGTTTTGATTTCTACACTTGTAGTGAGGAGTATCATTATATAATCAAATTTTTATCATATTTAGAGACCCCACATATTATATAGTTGCTAAGATTCTTCTCTATGCGGTTAGGTATTTATAATGTCATGTATCATGTCTATATTTTATATATTTCAACTATTTATATATGTATTATTGGTGTTCATAGTTATTTTTCACAATGGAGATATTTGTATGACGCATTTTGATATATTATATGGCCTTCCAAGCATGTTTATGCCTTCTAGAAACTAGTTTCTTAACCCTAAACTACTGGGGGTAAAATTATTATAGTAAAATAAACATACCACTTATTTAAGAGGGTATCCAACATGATGAATTAGATTATAGTGGAATTAGTGATTTACTAGTTCTAGGGATGGACTTTCGAGTTAGCAACCATTTGATTTCTGATTTTAGAAATTAAGGGGAAGATGTTAATATATTGTTTTATGCTTATCAACTTCATTGCATATTTTTGGTGTGGTGTCCAATATACCAATTTCGTAAAATTATATTATTATATTGATCGACTAAGAAATTTAAGGAACCAATTGATTGGTAGTGTTTAGAGAGTGAGTGAACCATATAGTGGTATGTTATGATCCTTGATGTACTTTAAATTTATACTCATTGAGAATTATTCTAATACTTGTGGGAGAACATTATTGAATGAATTATTCCACCCAAAGATGTCTATATTATATTTAAATTCATGGTAATGATTATATTATCCTAGTTTTTGATCCTATCACTACTATTTACATGAGAAATGGGGATATGATTTTCGGTCACTATTGAGATATTTCTTTAATCCAGTAGTATTGAAATATTATCTTAACATTATACTCACTATAAATTTATTTTTCTAGAGGTTCATTGTTTTTACTATTCTATAAAGGAATACCAATTGGAAAAGTGAATGGTATTAGTACAGTAGTAATATATGAAATTCTAAAGAAACCCTAATTAAAATGTGACATATTTTTTAGATTCACTAACTCAAAAAATAATTCTAAATTAGGTAAACTCAAAATAAATGGAAACTATTTCCATCAAGCTCAAATCATGGTGCAATGGGGATTTTGTATAATATTTTTTCTCAATCTATTGATCATACAGCTTTACATTGGACATATTTTAATTCATTATTTATGATAATGTTATATATATAGTGATATTAATGATAGTTTTACTTCAATGCATATTGAACCCTGTATTGGGAATTAAGGACATGTTTATATGTAAATCATGACCTACATAACACATGAGGTATTTTTTAAAAATAATATAAAATAAATCATTCAAGGATACTAGTTTTGTAAAATACTTACAAAATAGAATTTTGGATCATTTTTTCTCTCATGTAACACCACAAAAACTAGACTACTTGTGTTATCATTAAAATTTTATCATTTTTGGAAATGAAGTACCATTGTTATTGGAGTATGTTACTGTTTTTAAATAGGATATCTAGAGTTGGGTAGTGGAAGAACTAAATGTTTGTTATAAATTTGAGATCAAGGACCATCCTATTGTAGGAAAAAAATTTCTAATAGGTGTTTCTTTATATTAGGAATTATGGGTTTATTTGAATTTAAAGGTGGAATATGCATAAATATACCCCCATAATTTCCACTTAAAAATATGTCTCGTTATATGTAGGCATGGTATATTCTTCCTACACTATTTTTTTACTGTATATAGTTTCTGATGAAGTCACCATCCAAACTATATTATCTTGATAATTTCCATTGATGGTGATCAAATTTAACTCACACCTTCAATGAAATGGATCTTTTGTGTCATAGATAAATATTTACATAATGGAAATTCATTTTTAATATATATTGGACCCATTTATATCATATATATATATTATTGTTTTTTGACGCAATACTATTAATATATTGTGATATAAAATTGAGTATATGTGGAAATGAATACTTTCAATGGTGAGTGGAACCACCATGTATGTAAAGATGACACAACCCTTTGGAAAAATAATTCTACTCGGCATCAAATGAAAATCAAGGATTCCTTCACTATGGGGGATTTTTTTGGGCTTGCATCTAGTGATTATGAAGGGTTGCTGAAATTTTTCAAGATAGCACCCCATGGTTATCTCTCGATGGGTGGACAAAATATACATTATCAAAACAACCATATAGATAATTCAAGTAATTCTATACATAATGGTAAACTCCCTTATTATAATCAAGGTAAACTATAACTAAACCTATTCCAAAAATAGTTCATAAGGAAATACTAGGTATTAAAATATTCCCATATCCTCGCTATACGACAACCAAATATGTTGTAAATGTTTATAGTGTATTTTTTGGGATAGTGGATCCTTTTCTATTAAGAATTTCATTGAATAGGATGAAGAATTAATTTAACTATATATAAATTTCGTTTGTGAGAGTTAATAAGATCAATGTGGCGTAACGGTGGCATGGTCACTTGTACCATTAAAAGGGGATCCCATGTTCTGTTGAAAGATAGACATGTAAAGTTATTATCCTTATAATGGTTTAATTACTACTGATATAATGTTATAATTATCACATTTCATTGATTTTTTTTCACACACTCTTCTATGTTCTGAGATATATATTTAGTGGTGGTGACAATTGAGTTGAAATAGCCTAGACCACCCATGATAATTATATTGTATAATTTAGTGAATATTCCTAGGATTGTTTTCATATTCATCAGGTACTCCAGAAAATTACTAGTGATAGGATAGGTATTAAAACAACCATATAAATGGTCTCATCATTATCTATATCATATTATATAAGAAACATTAATTTATCCATGGGCTCAACATTAGTTTTATAACATCAACATGGTTCACTATATGATATCATCTATAATATTCCATAACACCCAAGATCATGAAATTATCCTCTTTTTTCTCTATGTCCATAATGATTTTTTTTCTCATGGAAAAAAAATGTCATTTGAGATGTATCCACACGACCTAATAAATTAATGCATCATTCTCTACCTACATCAATATGTGTTACTCTCTATTTTAACCCTCACAAATATTTTGGAATTAATCCAGTCTATTTTCAATTAAAACATGTTTATTTTTGTATTTTTTAGGAGTCTGAAGGATCCGAGTAGGTTTGGGATTTTTTGAAAAACTATTTACATAGTGGGGGAATATCCTCATGAGGGGATTCCCAAGAAGAACCTTGATGGGTATATAATTGTGGTCTAGTGGCACATAACCATTGGATAACCCACTAAAATTATTCTGAGAAAACACTAGAGTTTACGTGGGTTTTTTGGATATTGATACATTAATTTATTACATTTTTTAAAATCCATTTAAATTTTGTTCCCTCCCATAATCCACTTAGGATAAGTTCACTGTGGAATTTCTCTACTATCTATTGGTTTCTCCATATTTTATGGCTTGATATTAATTAAGTGAGCTTAGATAATAATGATTTTTTCAATATAAGACTTCCAATTGTAATCTAAAACATTTCATGATTCTCTTTTGGAATTTATTCACTATTCAGCTATATATTGTTAGTTGATCCCTTATTATCAGATATTATAATTTCTTTTATTTTCCCTACTTGAGTACAAACGAAGAGGGGATCATTGATGAGTTTTACTCTACTAATCATTGTTCATATTTCCCAAACCATCATCACTATTTTATGAATATTTTATTAAACCATGGATTATATGGAATGACCATCAAATATTGGTTGGAATAAAATTAATATGAACAAAATTTCTTTATCTACTGTAAGTTGGGTAATATGTTATGGGGCCTTAAAAATTATTATAAAATTAATTTCATGGTGTTGTGTATAGTGATGGTCACATGAATCAATTAAAGTAGTTTATGCCTTCTATCTAGAGCCTAATTATAGATTCATTGAGTTATATTCTTTTTATTATAGACTAATTAGGTGAATTCAACCACCATTGATTATGGAGAGGTTTATTTATTCTCCTATAGTTGTAAAGTGTTAGCCTTGAAAGTGGATAATATAATAAAATATGTTCTTACAATTTTGGAATATATAATGGATGAGTGAATTCCTATTTTATATAGCACAATATCATAAGTGTTTTATATTTGGGTTTATTTCAAAATAGGTTTCAATGTGAGACGAATTTCAAAAAATATTTATAGTGATTTTGGTTGTCTAATCTAACCAAACATGAACAATAAATTATTTTTTTATTGTAATATTTTTATTGTTAACATTATTGGTTTAGAAACTAGGGGTTATGAGACCTATATAAATCTATGCTTCCATTCCCAAGGTTTTTTTTTCTATTTTACACTATATCAAGATGATTTTAACTAAGATCATTATTGGATGGATATACCATCCCAGTTTACATTAATTAATATAGGGTGGGATAAAGATTCATGCCAACTGATATCACTTTAGACCTAATATAGAGTCCTATTGGCCACTACTGTATTAAAATGGTCATGATTAACATTGAGTAAGGATATGTATGGTTGAGAAATCCATGGGGTGGTACCTCAGTGAAAGGATCCATTTATCCCTTTATTTTGATGGTGTTATTTCATGATCAACATATAAATTTCATGAGTTTATAGTCACATGGGACATTTCTCACCAGAACATATCGATGTTATTTCATGGCCCAAATAAACATGGAGTGAGACCATATAGTCAAGGTTCACTTATCATCATTATCATTTATTAATATGTAGTGATTAGGATACCAATTGATTAAAATACATATATCCATTGGTCACCTTTCACATTTTTCTTACACTATTTTTATTTCCGATCAAGTTTCAATATATATGTGATCATATAGAAAATATATTCCTTCCACCATTGTCTTATATTCTTCTAAGGTGGTTGAGATACCTAGAATTGAGTCTTTATATGCATGTTAATATACTACCACATTGGCCTTAAGATTTTTTTTTATGTTCAAAGATACATCGTCACGAGAAACTATTGTTATGGTTTCACCGGAAGTGGCTAGAGAAGAACTTGGGGGAAGGAGTGTTATTATAATAGTTACTCCTTGATTATTATTCTAGTATATCAATATGATAATGAACCATAGTTACAAGTTTGATTAAGTATGTCATCAGTGTTGAAATTCTATATTATACTCACACGCCACATTAGGAACTTTATGACTTATTAAACATTATGATTCATGATATTGGTAGGGTAAAGGTCCCCTCTATCAATGGGAGAGCTATGGATCTTGGTACGAGTTAAGAATTGGAACCATGCATTTAATATGGAAAATACTTTTATTCTAGACTATGGTTTACCATTTATGTTATTTATGTATGATCAACCCCCAATATATCTTATTTACACTGGTATTATTGAATGGAATTATAATTCCCATTTATTCAAAGAATGTATTATTTTATTATATAATGTAGTGTTTTTCTATAATACGTTTATTTATTAAACATTTATTATGTGATTTTATTCATTAACACTTCTTCCTCTGTGATTTATTCCAGCTTGTACCTATGAGGGTATAGTATCCCCACTTTCAACCCAAACCCTTTGCATAAGTGGCTTGCCTCAAATAAATAGGGAGGTTTGCGTGAGGTATGTTCCATATTGTTATATCTTAATTTAGGTGACCAGAATCAAGGATGAAGCATTTTTTATTGAGAGACATGTTTTTTATTTTTTCTCTTTAATTTGGTATATATCCATGAAAAATATAAGAAAGATTTTTTACAGATTTTGAGATGGACCATATTCATTGGAATAGATAATCCATGTATCTCGAATGTCCATAATTGCAATGATTTAATTTATTTTCTTGGTTTCCCCCTTTAATTTTTTTACATTTTTTAAATAATATTAATTGTTATATTTATTTTTAGTTTACTAGTTTTTAATCATATATTTTTGATGATAGAGAGAATGTGTTAATTCATAATTTTGAATGTAGGATTAAAATGGAAATAATGTTCTTTAGAATATTTTAGAACACTATTTCTAATGTGGTTTAATTCTCATTAAATGATTGTATTAATATTATATATTAATGTCCTTTAAAAAATTGTGGTGTAATTAAACATAATGATGATCATAAACTATTTTTGTTAAATTATGAAACTAAATCATTTTTATTTGATTATTCCCCTTTGCGAGTGGGTGTTTAGAGAGATATAGAGAGCTATCATAATTATGAAACACCCCTAATATACTAAAATATGTGTATATCATAGTGATATTTTCTTCCTATTACTATTTATCCTATAAATTGCAACTAAAAATGGGATATATTTTATTATAAGTAATCTATTTGGAATTTTAGAGACATTTCCACTGAAATGTGATCTTATCGAGAACAAATAGATAATGTATAATCATTCCCCACTATTTTTTGATTAAAATAACCCAATTTTGATATTAACTTATCTTCTTCTATATCTCAACAAGATAATAAATCAATTTATTCATTATAAATGATTTGGATCTATTTAGAGTGATTCTTTTATAGATAATCATACCAGGGATAATTTTTTAAAGTAATCATCATTATTTACTATATATAGTGGACCTCAGCCTCTTGAGATGTTAATTGAGTCTATATAAGTTGTGCTTAGTAATTAATATACAATACGAGAAAAAATATTGAATCTTGGAGTTTGTATTCTTTAATGACCTATAAGGTTCTAGTGGGATGTCCTAATCCATATTGATTAGAATTTAATGTTATTGTATAAGAACATTAATAAATGTTTATTAGTATATTTTGATCCCAAAATGCATATAAATGAAAAATATTGGAATTTTATTTACATTACATAGCATATCATGTTGGTGATGGAATATGATTCTTTATTAATTGATTTGTTTGTTAAAAACATCAACATCTTGGGATAATACGACGCTGGTTTGTCGATATGTGGATGGAATAAGACATTTTATTAATTATTTGGTGGATATTTTGATCTAGTTAAGTATTATTGTACATTAATAGAGATATTATCATATATATATAAACATATTTAGGTACGTATATTTATGAAAATGAGGTTCTTATGGTGGGTTTGAGAATGGATCTTTAGGTAAACAGAATTGATGTTTCATTAATTCACACAAAAGCGGAGACATCTAGGATAAGTAAATCCTTTTATCTTCTTCTTACTATCATAAAAGGGTTCTTAATACATTTTATATTTGTCTTGGAGTGTAGAATAAATGATTGTTCTGTTAGAGAGAACCTATCAAATATATATATCTTATAGGAAAATGCTGTCTTCACTACATTTCTATACAGTTTTTCTGAGTCATCTAGTGCTTGTATTGATATAAAGTCTTTTAAATCAAGAGTTTGAAACAATTTAGTTCCATATGGTGGTAATTATAGTTCTTCAAGCTAGTAAATACATGTTGGATATCATGGTATATTACATCATTAGAGTTATTGGAGTTGTACTTGTTATGTTATTAAGGGTCCAAGAGTCTAGGAAAAGGATTCAGATCAGTGTATCTTGTTGCTATCAAGACTATACATACTAACCATGGTAAGGAACTTTGACTATTGAAGGTACAATATTAATAGTATATAAACCCATTTTAAATTAATTTTACATGGTTAAAACACTTTAATTTATATCTTCTTAGTATGTTAGGGATATTAGGTTGAAAATTGAGTAACAATATATAGTAATATCAATCGATAAAACCTTACTGGTGAGATCCAAGGGTATTTATAAATTTTATAGTGTTCCCTCTTGGTTATTGTATTTATAAAACTATGTTAATTATTAAAATTATACTGCATTCCTTTTGATTCCTTCTTATTTATAGAAGGTTTGATACAATATCAAGAACATGTCTAATGCTATCATCAATATGTATCATTCAGGTACTTGTGTATTATTATAATATAATTCACAATGGCTTTGATTTAAGGAATATTTCTCAATATGTATTTATAATAATTTTAGGTGAATTTTAGCCTTGTGGAATAATTTTTTTCTATAAAATGAAGAGATATGACGTACAATAAATCATCATATTTATTGTCTATTCTGTAAATTCTTTCCAAACTTTATCTCACAGTTTACACTAAAGATATGTGTCATGTTTATGATTGAGATGGTTTTAGAAATGGATATCATATCCATTACTCCTTAAATTATATATCCTATAGATATTTGAGTGATCATGTCTCAGATAGGAGATTTTAAAACAAATGGTTTCATTTACCCAAGCATATCTTCTTAGGGTGCTTCTATTTTATTCTATAAGTTAGTGGACCAATCATTGAAGTTATTTTTGGATCCATGATTGGATAAATGTGTAATTTTCATGAACCAATATCCTCATACTATATTTATGATATGTATTACTAACTAGCAAGATATAATAATTTCTATATGAATGAATTGAGGTTGGTTTATTAAAAATTGAGAGCAAAACATGTTGATATTCATTGTAACCTTTTATGGGGTATGTATAGAATATATGATTGTATTTTAATGACTGTTCATGATGAAAAATGAACCACTAATGTTTATATCCTAGAATAATATGTACATTCTCTCTTTTTTAGATCCTTTTTTGGGGTTTTATGATATCCTAGTGTAAACCTAGTAATGGGAGGACCATAACCTAAATTTAGAGATCATTATAAGTACAGTAATAGAGAATAATATTTTTTATTACTTTTTAAGGTTTTATATCAATAATATTTATATCCTATTCATATTTAATTCAATTTTATAGTATTTAATATTAGTAGGCCCTATGAATTTTTAATATGTGGTTTCATTAGAGTTTCCCAATAACATATTTATCATTCAAAGATTCTATAGATTTTTATGATTTTAGAGTAGATTCATCCAACACTTCTCCCAACATGCAATGTCAATGATGGGCCTATCTAGAAATTGGGAAAATATCCTTTATTATGATTATTATTTTTGACCCTTATATGGGAAAAAAGTAAGACAATCATATATACTGATTTTAGCATGACTAGTTCATGGTATAAAGTACACCTTGTATTTTAATGCCTCAATTGATGGTATTTGATATATTCAGATATAGTATATGTATAAATTTTCATTTACATCAAATTATTATAATATTTATAAGTGAAATAATCATAATAAAGAAATTTATCTAGAAATTTTAGTTCATTATTTGAGATATATGTTCCACTATTCTCTATGTGAGTGGTTCCTAATATAAACATATTATAATTAGCTCATGAATATCATTTCATATGATGAAATAAACCTTAAAGTGGATAGGTGGTATTATTATATCTAGAACTTTTAATTTGATATGTTGTATACCCATATGAATGGAAGAATAATTAGATACACGCTGATCTAGAAGACTCAGTCATTAGTGGTGTGTGTTTCTAGTTTCTCGATGAATATGATGAGCCTCTCCATTGAGATTCATGTTTAAAACTCTAATGGTATATTGATCCTAAAATCTATAACTACTATATCAAAACTCAATGAAAGAGTGAATAAAATAGAATTTTATAACTAGTATTCCATGGTTATGAGGGATAATATATATCTTGGGGGTTTCCATATTATTTGTCCTAAAATAAAAATGATATTCTATATATCGAAGTTCAATTTGTGGACCCTTCAAACGTATATGAGGTGTTTTTGTGGCATTTATATGCCTCAATATTGGATATTCATACGAGGCATACCAAGGTATAATATGATATTCATATTTCATACTATTATTCCAAGATTAAAAAAGGAATAGAATAGAATGTTTAATGATGTTTTACTTATCAATGGGTGAACAATTCACACAAATAACTCATATATATTCTCTAGTAACTATCAATTCCTATATAGAATTCATGTCATGAGACCATTTATTTAATAATGAGATTTTCAAGGATTCATCCGGGTAGTGAAGTGGAATGAGTTTTCATCAATCACGTGACTAATGTTTCACTTTTTATACCGATTTGATAGAATTTCACCATCAATGGAATGGGAAGGTTTTATGAGTGTGAGATTGTCTATCATCGTGGTATACCATAATGTATTGTTTTATCTTTCTACATTAAATCATTCTCCTATTAGTGTCTACAAATATAATGGTATATACTAGTTCAATGAGTAATGAATACCATCTTTAGAATAATTGGATGTCTGACTGTGATATTCAGATTTCACAGGGCATGTTGGAAGTGTGAAATATAGATTTTGTGGGTTTATGGAATACTTATCTTCCCTTTATTTATGCTCTCCTTTAATAGTGTTAATCAATAATTAATATATCTGGATCCTTTTGAATATTTTTATAGTTAATCTTGTTGATTAGAAATGATTTAGTTATCTATGTGGGTGTTAAATGTCATTGAACTAAGCCTCAATTATGTAGATGTCAGAGTATATAAATTAAATGATGATGATGATGATAGAAACTTATCAAGGTATAAAACACACCATTATAGAAATAATACATAATCCTTCATCAATTGAGTAATATAAGTAGGTTTTTTTATGAGGTTACTAGCATTTGGACCACATTCATCTTTAGAGATAGAGAATTTTGGTACCGAATTGTATAGGTTCCTTAAAGATGTCTGTAAAATTAGTATTTTAGACTAAAAATTAGTGATAAATCATTATTAAAATGTTATTATTTAGGAATTTCATTTATCATTAATTATGACATAAAATAATTACATATAAAATGTGGTCAAATGTTATTAGGTCATTTGAAGATATATGTGACAATTAAAGAGTGATCGGTTCTGATAGGGTATTGGAGTGGGCAGATTCGTTAAAAGAATTCAGTTCTTCTTATAGAAGTGGGGTAAAAATACACTAATATATTGGAGGTGAAATATAATTTAGAGTATGATATATGGGTTTACTGTATATAATTGTTTACTTATGTGGTTCATTGATTCTCAGTACCACATCTTAAGAATGTGTCTCCCTATGTCAGAGAGGTTATAATAAACTGGCATTATTATGGTATGAATTCAACCAATTTTTTGTGATAGATTTTTTATATTGATCTTGTAATTGTTTCTAATGGGTATATGGATGTCAAGGGTCATGTTTTCATGAAGTGGTACAATGTTGGAGGATTTTTCTCATTAAAAAATACCACATCATATCCCCATAGAGTATCCAATGGCGTTTTGGTGGACATATTAGTGTCCATATGCCACTAACCCATCATATTTATTTTAGATAGACATTAGAGTTTAAATGTTTCTATCATATGTATTATAAATTTCAAATAGTTTGATTAAATCAGTTATAATTGGTTTTCAACTAGATTTTGGTCCCCCATTTTCCCCTTGAGTAGTCTATAAAGGATTTCCAACTATTTTATCTTAGTTTTTACCACTTACAAGCATTGATATTATTCATGTGGAATTATATATTTCTGTATTATATAGTAAGAGAGTGTCATGGTTAAGGCTATATATCTTCTTTCTTATATTCTCGGGTTTCTTCAACATTTCACTGTGTACGAGTGGTTAAGTCCAAATTCAAGGGTTATACCAATTTTCCAAATTTGATCAACTTGGGGATGTATATGAAGAAGATATTCAATTATTGTGACTCTACTTGATCACCATTGGGGATCCCTAACAATACAATATGTTTGTTCTATCTTTATAACAATATGTAGTATATTATCACATAGAGAAAGAGTAATTGACAAAAAATTAATATGAAATGTCTTCCATAATAATTTATGAGTAGTATAAGGTTTTTAGGGACTTGAAAACCCCTATAACTAGTTTACCATTACATAATTTTCATTGATGGTGTTCAACATGATCTAAATTCATTTGATCTCTGTACAAAAAACTCAGTGAATTTATTGTTAAGTGATATTTCTATATAATAGTCATAGTTAAGATCATGTAGTCTCTAATATGTATATATTTTTATATGTGTTACATATTGGTTGAATACCATTATCCTTATGGAGGGATAATAAAATGAAATAGCTTCATATATTTTTTACATATGTTAGTGATAAGTGAATTCCTCCTTTACAATGAACAATACATTAGGTTTTATACATTATAGTTTTTTATAAAGGGTTTCGATATGGATAGACTAACCTATGTTATTTATAGGGATTTTGGTGGTATTATTTGACTATTCTTTAATAATAAATAGTTGTTGTATTTTTCACTTTTTATGGATTAAATATGGGGTCTTGAAACCTAATGGTTGATTCTGATATTGTATTAGGCCACATTTACAAATATTATTTAATTATTATAAACATTATTGATATGTTTTTTGGTGGGATAATTAAAGGTTAGGGACACCATTACACATTCTCCTTTATTTAGGATGGGGTGTGATCAAGATTCCCATGTAAAAAATCTATTTATACCTATCCCATAATCTCAATGCTCACAACCATTATTCCTTGGTCAGAAAACACATGGGGTTATACAAACTGTGGTAGAGCTATCCATTGGGTGAGAATATAATTATAGGGATCACATCCCACCATTTTCTAAAGATTCTATTTCAGGGTCAAAATTATTATGGGGTAAAACCACATAGACAAGGGTTGTTCCTCCAATACATACACTATTTTTAATCCCAATTATAGGGATCACATCTCACCTGTCTCAATTATAATCATGTTTTCAATAATATATCACTAGTTTTGGTTCCTTATAACATTGATATGCCTTCCCTATTAATATTTCACTAATTTTTGTTTGTATAATGATTTTAAAGAGTTGGGATCAAATTTACAAGGCTTCCGATCTGATTTACCTTATATTATCCAATGGTGTTCAATATACCATAGGTTGATATATTATATGAAAATATAAATATTTTCCCATAAATATTTTAATTTTGTAATATATATTCATATACAATAGATCATCTTCCTAAGAATTTATTTTTTCACCCCGAGTGGCCAACTAAGGTCTAGAGGGTGAGAATTTGATTTTAAATGTTATCATTAGATTAATATTCAATTATATCACTATAATACTACACCGTAATTACTTATTGGTTTAATACCATAGTTTTTTCTCCCAAAATTAGGTATACTCACAACCTAAATATGAAACCAAGTAACTAAGAAGAATTTATAAATATTGATCCAGTTATGTGAATGGTCTTAGTTAAGGATCACTTATTTATAGATCATTGTAATATATTTGAGTTGGGGAGTGAGCATGAACTCCTGATATATTTATTTTCTTCTCAAATACATCTTTTAGTTTTTTGGGTTTTCTATTGTATGATGTTATAAAGGGATATTATTTTTATATACAAATGACATCTTAATAACACAACTTGTAATTGTTTTATAGAAAGGATGATGTTATTAATGAATATTAATTGTTTTGGATTCTCCTGTTGACCCTCATTTTATTTTCATGTGATGTCAATTGGTTATATTGTTTTGACAGTAAATTATATAAATTTTTACAATGTAGTGGTAATTATATTAACCTTCCACAAGGAAAATTAATATTTTTTTCATCCATAAGTATTTTGTGAGGTCCACTTATGGTGTGTGGCTATTGGTTTTGTCAGAGTAATGTTGAACCAAAATAGGGAGTCGATATAGTATTATTAAAGACTTATTTTATTTTATTTTTTCATTCTATTTTTAGATATGATAGATGGTGTATGATTATTTTGATTTCTTATATAGAGCTTATGTGAGGTCTTAAGTGACACACAAATATAAAATTTCCAAACTACAAGGTATAAAAAATTGTGCTCCAACATTCACTAGTTTTTTAGTTTTTTAGAATATAATTAAATTTTATTTTTATGTATAGGTTATTTTTATTTAACTATATCCATAGGTTGAAAGAGGGGATTAATTCAAGAATCCTTATTTGGATTGTAGGAGTTTATTAATTTTTTGTTGTTCACTATAGTTTATAACACTTATTTTTATATGACATATGGTTATTTTAATTGATAGTAGAAACTGTTATTGAAATTTTCAATATATATTGATGGTTTTATTATACATAAACCAACCCTATTTATGTTTTTTCTATTATTAAATTATTAAATTGAACTTTTTTTATATGATCCCACTCCTTAAAGATATAGGTTATCCAAATATACAGCGATATCCTTAGTTTATGTGATACTATTAAAATGTTATGTGTTGTGTAAATAATAGGGGGTAACATTGAATGTTATATTTTTTCCATTATTTTATATTAAAACATGTTAATTATGTGATTATAATTTATTTTTCTGAATTTAAAATACATACCACCATGATGACCACCTATCATGTACTTGGATGGTGGGGATAATCATGTCCCACTAGTTGTTCTATAAAATCCCCTTATCATTACTATAAAAACTATGGATTAGAAAATACAAGAGGGTATTATTGATGAAATTCATTTTTAGTAGAATTGATATATGGGAGGCAATATTTTCCTTCTTTGTTTTACTATATGGTTTAAATTATAGTATCCACTTATATTTTAATGATCGTAATTGCCTCATGATATTTTTATGTGGATTAATTTAGTGAAGTCTATATTCAATAATTTATTAACACACCTATATTCATGAGTTTATAGTATAGCATAGATTTCATATAGACTCATGAGTCACTCTATGGATGTCCTTACCTAGGTACATAAGAATATAGTACATTTAAGGAAGAAAATTCAGAATCATTTCCTAGTTTATTTCTTTTTTGAGACACTGAATTTTAATGGGTCATGGAGGTTTATACATACATCTCAGGGTATTATATCAATTAAGTTATATGTCATTCATTTTTATGAGATAATTTAGTTTTCAACATCATGGTTTATTTATTAGATATCTAGGGTTTAAAAAGTTTAGGATGAATAGAGATTCTATTCATACTCATGTGAATATTTTCCAGAACACATTGATTTCTATGGTAATGAAATAGGCCGTTATCATAAAGGCAATGTTATTCAATGACAAGACAAGTAAGATGTTTTTTTATTATGTAATTTTTGGGTTGGATCATTATCTGGATAAATTTTTTTTTTTTGATTACCTATAAGGTTGAAATAAAATGTCTAGCTATTGGTGTGGATTATCTTCCTCGTAACATGGAATACTTCCTCTAACTCTTTATCAATTAGTTAAAGTGGGTAATACACAACTATTGTATTAGTGAGAACCTATATAGTCTCTATCTTTAGAGTATATGTGGTTTTTAATTTATTTTTATATTTTATTGTTCATTGTTCATTGTGATGATAAGGCTTAATGATTGGTGGTGGGACCCAGTTTATCACTATATGGTGGTATATAGGGTTATTATAATGGTTAGGGTACTGAAGATGCTATGGTCTGGGAGTAGAATGCTACATATCAAGATAGAAAAGAAAATTGTTCCTTTGACAGAGGATCTATATCTATATATGTGTGTGTGTTATTGATCCAAAATATGGTAACCTAAATGTTAGAACATTAACCATTCAATGATTGATCTTATCATAATATATAAATTTTCAACTATATTTGATATGGGTACACCACTTTTTATATTTTTCAGTATAAAAGTTAACTAGTGTAGAAGATTGTGTACCAATATAGAGTTACATATATTGTCATTACCAAAGGGGTTTAATCATAGGTTATTAATCAATGTTTATAGTGTTCTCTCTTGTTCCTAGTATATAAGTATCTATATTATTTAATAATTTAAAATATCATAATTTTTTATGTGATTTTAGATATGGATTTTTTCCTTGGTTTTAGGAACACATCAATTCATTATCACAAATGAAAATCATTCATGTCTATTGAGGGTGTTATATATAACCTTTAAAATGAGTGAGATATTTTAAAAGACCATTTAGAACCTAAACATCAATATTAATAGATTATTCTCAACCATTTATCCTTTCTCTATAGAATATTACACAATGAACATAAAATACTTATTTATATTCATGAAAAATAGTTTCATAATGTCTGTTTGATATATTATTGTGGATTTCATCCTCAAATAAAGTGTAAGATCCCGATTTTTAGAAAGGTATGTTTTCATTATGTTTTTGTTGAATCACATATTTCAGGCTTCAAGGGATGTTTTTTGAATGTCTGAGAGTCCTTGGGGTGTTCTGGTGTAACGCCCCGACCCCAGTTACCCAGAGTCGGTGCATTAATTACATATCATTGGCATGATCACAAGAAAGATCAAATCTCGAAAGACCGATTGGTTTAGTAGCCTTGGAAACACTAGATATATTCATAAGTTTTACATTACATCATAAAAATAAAAAAAACTACTACAACAACATATTGTCTCCATAGTCCATACTATTAACCCCTCATAATATCCCTGCAAGTCATTCATAATTTACTTCTTCACATCCTGGGAAAATAAAACATAGAAAAGGGGTGAGCTCAAATGCCCAGTACAGATAACAATATAGCGGAAACTTTCATAAATAAGAATAAACATTTAAGGCAATTTATAACTAAAACAAATGCCTTTTAAACTTTAACTTCAACATAGTATGGCATAAATAAAATGAAATAATTCCATTTACTTATTCACATGGATATTCTACTAATCAAATAATCACATGCAATATCAATAACCACTTTCATAATGATGGAATGCATAATGCCAGACTATCATAACCACATAGCCAAGGCCTCGTGCCAAGACTACAAATAATATTTTGCCAAGGCCTTGTGCCAAGACACTAGTTTGTCTCATGAGACCTACCGATGCATCGAGGAGCTATAGCGGGCTCCACCCGTCACATATTAAGTCCAATGCATTCCCATATGAAAAGGTTTAAACATAACATAAACATTCGTATTAAAACTAGCATATGAAATGTCAATACTTTCACCATAAACCATGAATGGTATATAAAAAAATAGCACATCCACAGTCAAACATATCACAAAACCTTAAATACAATATAAAAGTTTTGTATCATAATATATCATCCTCAAATAAGCGTAAAATCCATTAAAGGATGTTTACATGGATGAAATCAAAACTCTTTTTAAAGAAATATCTCTTTCTATTTTGAAATCATTTAAGAGACATATATTTATAAAATAAAACATTTTATTTGAAAATATTCTTATAAGCATGTAAGGGAAGCTTTGACAATTTTATAACGGCGGAAAATAACCGCACCTGCCGTATAAGTAAAAAAAACATTCTTATCTTAATTCTGTCGAAATGGTTAAAAAGCACCTTGTTTGCAAAACGAAGGAAAGATTACATTATAAACCTCTTATAAAAAGTCAAACAAGGGTATAAATGACTTTAACCCATATTCTTTTAAATATTAAAAATGTTTTGAAATACATTTTGAAGAAACATGGATGTGGATGATAACGAGATCCCAGTAGATTATTACATATAAACAACCTCGGATAATGAAGAGATTGTGAAATAACCCTTACCTTGTACTTTTCCTTGGTTGGGGTAGGTTAACCTCCTGTATAATGGTGAAATAATTGTTATTAAATTATAAAAGAATCATATACATTAATATGATATCATATATGATCTTTTAATATTGATTTGATAATAATATCTTAGTATTATCGTTGTTTCGGGTGTTAACTTACTTGATTTATTTTATATGTTTTGTTACGTAAGCCATGTTTGTAATAGATATGTTGTATATTATTCATATCCAGAATGATATCAAGTCCTTAAAAATCATTTTTAAATCATCAAATGATAATTATACTTGAATGGATATGATGGAGAATGAATCTCATCGCGTTCGTGGAGACGGTAGTCCGTACGTACGCACGATTGACAATATCATTCTTTTGATATTAAAATAATATATAAATGGATGTCATATCATATATACATAATAATTAACATGTTATATTTATTATTTACATGAGTTTCACATCATTATTATAACCATCCAAATAATAATATATTGAATAGCAATTACACCACGACGTGGAGACGGTAAGCCGTACGTACGCACGTATGGTGACATGTTATTCAAAGGGTGGATAGAATACTGAATATGGTTGTACCATATTTATAATAACATCATAGTATATGTGAGATACTGGAGTTATTATTTTAGAATGGTAAGAACAAAGAAAGAAGAAGTGGAAGAAGAAAGGAACATGAAAAGGGGTGGTGAAAACATTACCTCTTCTTCGGGTTGTTCCTTTTGATTTGATCAAAATGGCTCATTAGGTTGGCTTTCTGATCAAACTAAGGCCTCTAGGTTGTAGCGAGGGACGTTTGGAGAGTATTTGGTCAGGGTTTGGACGATCCAAGTGGCTTGAGAGGTGTGAGGAATGAGTAGAAGTTGTCTCCTTTTATAAGGGAGAGGAGGGGCTCTTTAGGAAAGAGTGAAATTATTACTTTATAATATAATTATATTCGGTTTATAATGGTCCAAAAATCATTGAGGTCGAAGATAAGATGACTAATTTTCTAAATAACATCAACCAATAATAATTGGACAGGTTTTAGATTATATTTTAATCATTATAATCTTATTTATTTAAATGATTTATTAATGAGGTAAACATTGCATCATTATTGTGTCATTAATAATTTAAATTATATGATGTCTAAAAATTATAAATAAAATATCGTTATGTAGTAAATCCTTTTAGATTTCTAATGAATATTTATAATCTAAAATCCAACATGTATAACCCTATGTAAAAATTGTTCTTCTAAAAGATGTAAGCTTATGCCATTTTTATTTTTATTTTAACTTTATTAATATAATGTGTCCCTACCACATACATGTGGCTCCAAGGGGTCCCCAAATCGACCCAAGGATGCCCATGGTCAGTTATGTGTCCACCAATAAGGTTAGGACACGTTTTAGGGTAATTTTGTATTATTATAATATTATTTTTTAACCCTTATTTACTGGATTTACCCTTTAACCATGGTAAATAAAATATTTACCGCAGTAATTATTCAAAATGTGTAAAAATAAAAGTTAACTATTTACATAATTTGGACATCCTGATTCCAAATATGTAATCCATTTTTCCAAATTCAAAACACAGAAGTGGCAGAAATTAATTTAAAATTAATTCCCGTTGTTAAAATAAAAAAGCGTGTTTTTAAGAGATAATAACTATCAAAAGATTGACACTTGTTTATGTCTGGTTTAATTGTGAAATTATGTCCAATGACAAACATTAAATTAAATGGTAATAAATATTCTAAATATACTTTAAAACCACTCAAATTCATAATTTATCAATATTAATTATTTTGATTAAAAAAGTTGATTTTAATTAAAATTTAGTAATTTTCACTATTCATCAAAATATAAAAGTTATCCGAAAAGTACCAAAATTTCACACTAGGCTAATTTCAATATTCCGAATCCAAAAATGAAGTCCATTTTGAAATATTAAATATATATGATTTCAAAAAGTAGGTATTACTATTCACAACGGCTAGTTTAATTAGTTGTGGTGGGTGTTAGAACTCGAGGTTGCGTACAACACACGCTATCACATTATTCGAAGGGAAACATACCGTGGAAGCTTGGGGTGTTACATTCTCCCCACCTTCAAATAATTGCGTCCTCGCAATTTCTAGGGTATTACTGCATAAAAATACTCGGGTGGTTCTTCATCATAAGTTCCTCAGGATCCCACGTTGTCTCTTCTATCTTATGGTTTCTCCACAAAACTTTTACCAGACGCGTCGTCCGGTTTCTCAGTACTTGTTCTCTCGTATCAAGAATCCTGACAGGCTCTTCGCAATAAGACAGATCATGTTCCAGTTCTAATTCTTCATTGGTGAGTACATGCGTTGGGTCAGGAATGTATTTCCTCAACAGAGATACGTGGAACACATCGTGAACTTTAGAGATACTTGGCGGCATTGCCAATCGGTAAGCTACAACCCCAATTCGTTCTAGAATTTCGAAAGGTCCGATGTACCTGGGACTCAATTTACCTTTCTTACCAAAACGTATGACTCCCTTCCATGGAGATACCTTCAGGAAAACATGATCACCGACCTAAAATTACAAATCCTTCCTTCGATTATCGGCATAGCTTTTCTGCCTACTTTGAGCTTCTTTGATGTGATTTTAAATTACCTTCACCTTTTCCACCGTTTCCTCCACCAGTTCTGGGCCGACAAGTTTTCTTTCACCAACCTCATCCCAACAGGTTGGTGTACGACATCTCTTTCTGTATAACGCTTCATATGGTGCCATCTGAATACTCTAATGGAAGCTATTGTTATAGGAAAATTCTACCAGTGGTAAATATTGATCCCAGATACCCTGAAAGTCAAATGAGCAAGATCTCAACATGTCTTCTAGGGTTTGAATAGTCCGTTCTGATTGTCCATCTGTCTGAGGGTGGTAAGCAGTGATGAAATGAAGTTCAGTATCTAGGGATTTATGAAGACTTTTCCAAAATCATGAAGTAAAACGGGGATCACGATCAGAATCAATTGATAGGGGTACTCCATGAAGTCTCACAACTTCATTAATGTATAGTCTTGCTAGACGTTCCAGGGGTAGATCTTCTCTTATAGCAAGAAAATGTGTTGACTTGGTAAGACGATCAACAATAACCCATATTGCATCGTTCTTTCTAGGAGTCTTTGGTAGCCCCATGACAAAGTCCATCGTAATATTGTCCCATTTCCACTCCGGTATGGGAAGAGGTTGCATGACTCTTCCAGGCTGTTGCCTTCCAGCTTTCACTTGTTGACAAACCATACATCTTGACACAAAATCAGCAATCTCCCTCTTCATGTTGTCCCACCAAAAATGTTCCTTCAAATCTCTATACATTTTGGTGCTCCCAGGGTGTATAGAGAAATTGGAACTATGAGAATCATCCAGCAATTCCCTTTTCAGATCAGGTAAATCGGGGACACAAAGTCTCTTCCCGAATTTCAAAATTCCATCTTCATACACAAAGTCTCTCAATCTCCCATCATTCACAGCTTTAATCTTCTTCTGAAATTCTTCATCATCGGTCTGCGAACTCTTAATCCTTTCTAGTAAAGATGGTTTGGCAACCATTTGAAAAAGCAGTGATGTTTCACCTTCCCTGGTTATTCCCATGTCCATCTTCACTAGATCCATGAAAATTGGATCCCTTTCAATTCTCATCATGTTCAAAACTCCATGGTCTTTTCTGCTCAAAGCATCTGCCACCTTGTTTGCTTTCCCTGGGTGGTAGTGTATCATGCAATCATAATCCTTGAGTAATTCAAGCCATCTCTTTTTCCTCATGTTGAGTTCTTTTTGTGAGAAAATATACTTCAAACTCTTGTGATCAGTATAAATCTCACATTTTTCACCATAGAGGTAGTGTCTCCATATCTTCAAAGAAAATATCACAGCTGCTAACTCAAGATCATGAGTAGGATAGTTTTGTTCATGAATTTTCAACTGTCGTGATGCATAGGCAATAACTCTATCATTCTGCATAAGGACACAATCAAGTCCTTTCTTTGATGCATCACTATAAATAACGAACCCATCATTCCCCGATGGTAGAGTCAATATAGGATCATTGACTAATCTTCTCTTCAGTTCTTCGAAACATTCTTCACACTCTTTTGTCCAAACAAATTTAACCCCTTTACATGTGATCTTCGTTAATGGGTTAGCCAATCGGGCAAAATTCTGGACGAAACGTCGATAATAACCTGCCAAACCAATAAAACTACGTACCTCAGTTATACTCGTAGGTGCTAGCCATTCTTGGATTGCCTTGGTCTTAGAAGGATCAACAGAGATTCCATCTTTAGAGACAATATGGCCAAGAAAAGAAATATCCTGAAGCCAGAATTCACACTTGCTAAACTTCCCATATAATTCATGCCTCCTCAAAGTCTTCAAGATAATGCGCAAGTGATTTTCATGATCTTCGTAGGTTTTGGAGTATAACAAGATATCATCAATAAATACCACCACAAATTCATCGCGATACTCCTTGAAAACTCTATTCATTAGATCCATGAATACAGAGGGTGCATTAGTCAATCCAAACGGCATTACAGTAAACTCGTAATGCCCGTACCTGGTTCGAAATGCTGTCTTCGGAATGTCTTCCTTCTTCACACACAACTGATGGTATCCAGATCGAAGGTCAATCTTTGAAAAGTATTGAGCTCCATGCAGTTGGTCAAATAAATCATCAATACGAGGTAGGGGATACTTGTTCTTTATCGTTATAGCATTGATCTCCATGTAGTCAATACATAACCTCATAGATCCATCTTTCTTTTTAACAAAAAGAACTGGGGCTCCCCATGGAGAAACACTAGGGTGAATAAATCCCTTATTACTCAATTCCTCTAGTTGTTTCTTTAGTTCGACTAATTCTACAGTGGCCATTCTATAAGGTGTCTTCGATATAGGCCTTGATCCAGGAATCAAATAAATGGAAAACTCAACTTCTCGTTCTGGAGGATGTCCAGGTAAATCTTCCGGAAATACATATACAAATTCTTTCACAACAGGTACATCCTCTATTTGAACATTCCTTTCCTCACCGACAGTTATTTCATTCTCTTCCTCCCCAATAATTGAATTAAGTTGAGCTACTGGGGGTGGATCTAAATAAGAATTATGTGGTGACGATTCTGCTCTAAAAATAAGGTGTTCCTTATCATTATCATCAAGAATCGTAACCTCTTTCTTCTTACAATAAATCTTCACATCATTGTCCGAAATCCAGTCCATACCGAGGATTATATCAAACTCAATCATAGGTATGACGATGAGATCAGCAGATAAAGAAAATTTATGTGCTCTAATGGGGACTGATTCACAAAACTTTGTTGCAATGATACTTCCCTTATGAGTTTTAACTGACAACTCCCTTATTAAATAAAATTGGAAATATATAATTTTCTTATCAAACTGGGAAGATATGAAACAATGCGATGATCCAGAATCAAATAATGCATTTGCTAAACTTGAGGAAACCATTAAATTACCTGCCACCACGTCTTTCGGAGCTTCTACCTCAGCAGTAGTGATAGCATTAGCCTGGCCTTGATCCCTTGGCCTTTTATGAGGTATGTTCTCCTGACGCTTAGGACATTCATTTCCATAATGCCCCATCTCCCTGCAATTGTAGCACTGAACGTTGGTAGCTTCCTTCTTCCCCTTGCAATCACGAGCTTGGTGGCCTTTTTCACCACACTTGTAACAGACTCCCATTCCCTTCAAGCAAGTACCAGGGTGTTTCTTCCCGCATTTACCACAGGATGGATATTCAACCTTTCCCTTCTTCCCTTATTTCCATTCCCAGATTGATCAGCAGGTCTCTTCTTCTCTTGCTTTGCATTAAAGTCATAAGACTTAGAGAATTCCTTTTCGGTCTTGATAGCACATGAGACAATGTCTTCGTACGATGAAAAGGATTGTGAGACTAATGCTCGACGGAGAAATGGTTTTAACCCATCAAAGAAATGATCAATCTTACTTCTTTGGTTACGTATATAATCAACAGCGTACCTTGCTAACCTTGTAAAGTTAGCCTCATACTTTGCGACATTCTCATCCTCCTTCTGTCTCAGACTTAGAAATTGCCTTTCCATATCTTCTCGATGGTCGCGAGGGATGTATTTTTCTAAAAACAGATCTTTGAACTCCCTCCATTCCATATTTGATACTTCATCATCTTCCTTCATGTTTTGAATCAATGACCACCATTGATCAGCATCTCCAGTGAGGCGGTAAACTGCCATGATAACTTTTTCCCTTTCACTGCTCCCCAAAGCCTGAAATATTTTCTCTAGGGAATTTATCCATTGCTCAGCTACTAAGGGATTTTTACTCCCATTGAACGTTGGTGGTTGTTGCCTCATGAATCGATCTAACATTGATCCTCCACGCTGCGGATCAGGGTGCTCCATACGGGTAAGGTTATTATTCATAACCTGAGTAAGTTGTCCCAGTATAGTGATTAGCTGATCGGCACCAGTTGCATCACCAGCTCCACTATAATTATCTTGAGCAGGAGGTCAATCCCTACATGGAGTGTGTGCATTGATACGGTTTCCATTTCTTCCACTAGGCGCCATTTCTATACAATGGCATAAACTAGATCAGATTATGAATCAAAATACATAATCCCATACTTATAAAACACTTAACATAAATTGAACTATTTGTGGATATAATCCATAATCATAAAAATGTCTCCTTTGAGGATGTATATACTCATAAACCCTTCATAATGGTTTGTAAAGAAAATGAGAATTATCCTAAGCATATCCCCCGGGAGTGTTGTAACCAAGAGTGCAGCAAGGCCCGTTGTCGTGCACCAGTTCCCGTTCGAGTCTAGCTCAAAGCGGTGTTTTCGGGTTTTACCCCTAGGTACATCTGTGCCAGAGCTGCCTCTACCTGCTCGTATCCAGACAGGGATGTATTGCTCGGAAAACTCACAAAATCCCTACAATACCAAAATTCTAGGATGTTCTTCTACACTAATCCTCAATGTTCATCTTAGGTCTACGTGCTCTAATCAGAGTTTATCTAAATCTAGCTTCCCAGGTTTGTACTAAACTTCCTCTGATACCAACTGTAACGCCCCGACCCCAGTTACCCAGAGTCGGTGCATTTATTATATATCATTGGCATGATCACAAGAAATATCAAATCTCGAAATACCGATTGGTTTAGTATCCTTGGAAACACTAGATATATTCATAAGTTTTACATTACATCATCAAAATAAAAAAAACTACTACAACAACATATTGTCTCCATAGTCCATACTATTAACCCCTCATAATATCCCTGCAAGTCATTCATAATTTACTTCTTCATATCCTGGGAAAATAAAACATAGAAAAGTGGTGAGCTCAAATGCCCAGTAAGGATAACAATATAGCGAAAACTTTCATAAATAAGAATAAACATTTAAGGCAATGTATAACTAAAACAAAAGCCTTTTAAAATTTAACTTCAACATAGTATGGCATAAATAAAATGAAATAATTCCATTTACTTATTCACATGGATATTCTACTAATCGAATAATCACATGCAATATCAATAACCACTTTCATAATGATGGAATGCATAATGCCAGACTATCATAACCACATAGCCAAGGCCTCGTGCCAAAACTACAAATAATATTTTGCCAAGGCCTTGTGCCAAGACACTAGTTTGTCTCATGAGACCTACCGATGCATCGAGGAGCTATAGCGGGCTCCACCCGTCACATATTAAGTCCAATGAATTCCCATATGAAAAGGTTTAATCATAACATAAACATTCGTATTAAAACTAGCATACGAAATGTCAATACTTTCACCATAAACCATGAATGGTATATAAAAAAATAGCACTTCCATAGTCAAACATATCACAAAACCTTCAATACAATATAGAAGTTTTGTATCATAATATATCATCCTCAAATAAGCGTAAAATCCATTAAAGGATGTTGACATAGATGAAATCAGAACTCTTTTTAATGAAATATCTCTTTCTATTTTGAAATCATTTAAGAGACATATATTTATAAAATAAAACATTTTCTTTGAAAATATTCTTATAATCATGTAAGGTAAGCTTTGACGATTTTATAATGGCGGAAAATAACCGCACCTGCCGTATAAGTAAAAAAAACATTCTTATCTTAATTCTGTCGAAAAGGTTAAAAAGCACCTTGTTTGGAAAATGATGGAAAGATTGCCTTATAAACCTCTTATAAAAAGTCAAACAAGGGTATAAATGACATTAACCCATATTCTTTTAAATATTAAAAATGTTTTGAAATACATTTTGAAGAAACATGGATGTGGATGATAACGAGATCCCAGTAGATTATTACGTATAAACAACCTCGGATAATGAAGAGATTGTGAAATAACCCTTACCTTGTACTTTTCCTTGGTTGGGGTAGGTTAAACTCCTGTATAATGGTGAAATAATTGTTATTAAATTATAAAATAATCATATACATTAATATGATATCATATATGATCTTTTAATATTGATTTGATAATAATATCTTAGTATTATCGTTGTTTCAGGTGTTAACGTACTTGATTTATTTTATATGTTTTGTTACGTAAGACATGTTTGTAATGGATAGGTTGTATATTATTCATATCCAGAATGATATCAAGTCCTTAAACAACATTTTTAAATTATCAAATGATAATTATACTTTAATGGATACGATGGAGAATGAATCTCATCGCGTTCGTGGAGACGGTAGTCCGTACGTACGCACGAGTGACAATATCATTCTTTTGATATTAAAATAATATATAAATGGATCTCATATCATATATACAGAATAATTAACATGTTATATTGATGTTATTCATTTATTAATATCATTTTATATACTCCCTCTACTGATTTTCAATTAAATGTGCATAACTTATGTGAAATACTCATGCTTTAATATTAAATATTATTTTGGAGTATTGTTTCGAATAATACAGATTCATGTCTGTTTAGTATTTTAAATATAACTCTCACCCTACTAATCCAAATTGTGTGATTCTTGTCCTGTAGGGTTCTAAATTCAATTTCCTACAAATCATTCAACTGGATCATTGGCTAATTCGGCCATTTGAAGGGCCATATGGACCACACAAGATGACCCACCGGATCTGCCTAATTTCTGGACCAGCTTTGAAGATTTCATTACTGGGCTCAATCTCTCATCCCAAATGAGTGGATATTCTTTTTCAAGCTCGGGAATTTCCTAAGGAGTCATGGATAAAAATTTAAAGGCCCAACTCTACCATTTTGGGGCCCAATGGATCCATTGAAATCAAGCCCACCATTCTGTCCGGGATTTTAAATCAGCCCACAATTCTTGACTTTTCAACTTATCCACTTGTCCAAAGAAGCTCATATTTTGTGGTGTGAAAGCTAAGATATGGAGGATCAACTTTCCAGAAGAAATGGTTCGGATTTGAAGGCATATACATAGCCATAAATGCATTCACATTTAGGCCATGGAAACATTCTGGATAAAATTGGACAGTAGAAAGGTTCTTAGTAATCCGGCCATAACTTTGGCCACAAAAGTCCAATGACAGCCAAATTTTGAGGGTGACTAGTCCACATCCATATCTACAATATTGAAGAAGGATATCTCTCGAGATTCAGCTGTCTGAAAGGTCATATTGGCGGGCCAACTTGAGGGGCAGTTTGGGAATGAAAACAGTCCACTACCTTTGGCTATAAATTCACTCCCCTCTTCTCCTTGCAAGGGGTTGGCATTTCAGAAGAGAGGAGATCACATTGGCACGACCAAAGCTTTGCCAAAGGCTTGGGAGGACCTGCCATACTCAAGTTTTCACTTGAGAGACCTTTCCTCCTCTCTTTCTTTTCACTTACTTTTGAGTTCTTCATTTTTGTAATCTTGTAATTCTCTTTCTTTGTAATTCTGTTTTAATGCAAGTTACTTCTTCAATATCTCTTATTCTCTTCCACCTTCTGTATTTTAATATTAATGTTCTTAAAATAGTTTAAATTCAGTTCAATCCCCTTCCCTTCTTAAGCTTCCTCATTCAATCGAAATTCCATTTTTGATTCTTAAATTATTTCGTGTGTGTGTTCGGCACACTACTCTTATCTTGTCCCTTTCTTTTTCTTCTCTTTATAATTCATCACCATAAACATATATTACCAGATTATTAAACATCCAAATGGCTGAGTAAATCTCTCATTGGGGTGAGTTATAATTTGGGGATGTTAATTGATTGAGAGTTTTGCTCGATGAGTATTCTTTAAATTAATATTGTGTATGTTAAACTTAATATGTCATGGATTAATGATATGTTTTGTTTAACAAGTGGTTTCCATGGATTATTGGAACCATAAATACACTACCATAAATAAGTTTTGATTGAGATTAGAACCCTAAGTTAAGTTAAGGCTTGGATTAAAGCCTTCACACTTAGGAATTCCAATCAACGTCAACTTATGACATGGGTGTTAATTTAATGCAATACAAAGTAAGGCTCAAGGATATCACATGCTTAACTCCCCAATGATGAACTCACCCCAATCTTCATCAATTTGGTAAATCAAACATCATCCATAAATCATTTCAATTAAGCTCTGCAAACAAACCCCCCTAATCAAAATACAATCAATTAAAAACAATCGACTATTACGAAGTACCATCACCGAGGATTCGACCCGAGTGCTGCTATACACATTAGCAGAGCACCAGAACTTTGAACGGTCGATAGGCGACAATCGGCCGCACTTTCAAATGGCGCCGTTGCCGGGGATGGTGCTTTAAGTAGTCATTAGTTTCTGGTTATTGTAAAAAAAACCCAAAAAATACAAAAGTTTAAAAAAATTGAAAAAAAACACAAAGAAAAACCCGTCTTCCTCTTAAAAATCATAAACTGAAAAAAAATACAAAGAAAAACCCGTCTTCCTCTTTCTTCCAAAATCTCTCTGAATGCCCCGTAGCCTTCCAAACAATCCCTCGGATTTGTTTGACCCTGAAATTGATAGAACTCTTCGTCGAATTAGGAGGACCATTAGGGATAACCAAATCACCCAAGAACCAATCATTGCCCTACCAATTGAATTAGATATGGCCAATCCTAGGGAACAAACATTGAAAGAACTTGCTGCCCCTGATATGAATTACCAACCTCTTGGTATTCAATATCCAAACATTGAAGCTGACTTCGAACTCAAGTCGGGTTTGATTCATCTTCTACCTCATTTTCACGGGCTAGCCGGTGAGGATCCTCATCTTCACCTCAAAGAGTTCCAAGTGGTCTGCTCAACCATGAAACCTCAAGGGGTTTCTGAAGAACAAATCAAGCTTAGAGCTTTCCCCTTTTCCCTAGCAGATTCTGCCAAGTCTTGGCTCTACTACCTCCCACCTGGTTCCATAAACTCATGGGTTGACATGAAGAGACTTTTCCTTGAGAAGTTCTTTCCCGCTTCCCGAACAGCTTCTATCCGAAAGGAAATAAGCGGCATCCGTCAATTCCCTAATGAATCACTCCATGAGTATTGGGAGAGGTTCAAAAAGCTTGTGGCAACTTGTCCACACCATCAAATCCCTGACCAACTCCTGATCCAATACTTCTATGAGGGGTTATTGGCTATGGAGAGAACTCTCATTGATGCCGCAAGTGGCGGTGCTCTTGTTGATAAAACTCCTGCAGCTGCACGAGAACTCATAAGCAACATGGCTGCAAACACGCAGCAATTCCATACTCGAGCACATGTTCAAGTGAAACAAGCCCAAGATAATCAATCCATAGAGCCCAACAAGATGACTGAGTGGATGAGTGAACTTACAGGTCTTGTGCGTCAACTAGCGGTGGCTACCAAAGCCCCAACCTCATCTTCTCCACAGTCACTATTCCCTGGACCTATCAAGAATTGTGGAATCTGCAACTCTCCATCTCATCCGACTGACACATGTCCACAACTTCAAGATGATCCATCTGATTCATCTAGTCCAATGGAGCTCAATGCGGCATATGCTCAGCGAAACTTCAACCCTCAACAATCAGGTCAGTTTGTTAGAAACTTCAACCAACCCCACTCTGAGCCCTTCTCTTCTACCTTTAACCCACCTCTGAGGTATGGTAATCCCATTTCTCATCCTCCTCAATTCCCTCCTCAAAACCCAAACCAATTCCAATATGGTCAAGGTGGTGGTAACTTCCATCAACCTTATCCTTTTGTTCCTCAACCTCAAAGGAACAATCCTCCTCCTGGATTCCACTATCCTAACGAGCCTTCCCAATTCCCCACCCAATATAATCGCTTTCCCAAGAACCAAAATCAAGGCCAACCCAATTTGGGACATGCCTCTTCTTCTAAACAACCATGGGAAAGTGCTGTAGAGGATCTTGCTTCCTTCACCCGTTCTAGCCTAAAGAACATTGAAACCCAAATAGGTCAACTTGCATCCCACCTTAGCCAGCAACAACCATCCAATTCATCCCAACTCCCAGCTCAACCATTACCCAACCCTAAGGGTAATGTAAGTGCAATTGCACTTAGATCGGGAAAGAAAATTGCTATGCCCCATAATGATTGCTCTACCTCCCCTTTCGATGTTGATCTAGAAAATGAAAAGAACAAAAAGCTGGAAAAGGAACTTGAATCCACTCCTTCACCTCCTTCCATTCCTCTAAGGAACCCAATTCCTTTTCCTCAAGCCATCTCCAAGCCTAAGAAGTCCTTTGAACCTGATCCGGAAATGCTTGACATGTTTAGACGTGTTGAAGTGAACATCCCCCTCTTAGATGCCATCAAACAAATCCCTAAGTATGCCAAGTTTCTTAAGGAATTGTGCACCCATAAGAGGCAACTTAGGAACATTGAAAATGTTTTAACCCAACAGTCCATTCCCATGAAGTGCAAAGATCCAGGGACCTTCACGGTTCCATGTCAAATAGGGAGTTCCAACTTTGATGATGCACTCATAGACCTTGGAGCCTCAATAAATGTCATGCCCAAATCCATTTTCTCCAACCTTGGTCTAGGTCCCTTGCACCCAATGGGTGTTGTCATTCAATTAGCCAATCGAAGCACTACCAGTCCTGAGGGGATAATTGAGGATGTTCTTGTTCGGGTCAATGATCTTATCTTCCCAGCTGATTTCTATGTCCTTGACATGGAAGGTGAGACGACCTCTTCTCGATCTCCCCTAATTCTAGGAAGACCATTCCTCATGACTGCGAGAACCAAGATTGATGTCCACTCAGGCATCTTATCCATGGAATTTGGTGACCAACTGGTCAAGTTCAACATTTTCCAAGCCATGCGATATCCATCTGAGGATCACTCTGCATTCTCAATCCATGCTTTTGAGGACACTTCTAAGATTCAATCGAACCCCAATCCACCATGTTCTTCATGTTCTAATGATAAAGGATCTTGTGAAATCTGCACCATTATTAACAAAGTCATAAATGGTGAAGTTGATGTGGACCTCTCATTCATAGACTCCATCAATCTAGAGGAACTTGAAAACTCTCTTGAATCCCACATCAACTCTGATCTCTACTGCTCCACCTTGGACAGTGTTGAGGAAAATGATCCAAACCCATCTAGAATCCCTTCTCCTACTCCTAACTTGTCTAGCTCTCCAATCAAGGCTGAAACTGATCTAAAACCACTTCCTTCACACCTCAAGTATGCATTCCTTTTCCATGATCCCTCCTACCCTGTCATTATCTCTGCTTCACTTTCTGAAACTGAGGAGTCCCAACTTGTTCAAGTGTTAGAGGAAAACAAAAATGCCTTAGGTTGGACCCTAGAGGATATTCCAGGAATCAACCCTGCCCTTTGCATGCATCACATCCATCTAGAGGAATCATCCAAACCAATTAGGCAACCTCAAAGAAGACTCAATCCACTCATACTTGAGGTAGTTAGGGAAGAGATTACCAAGCTTCTTCAAGCTGGTATTATCTACCCAATTTCTGATAGTGAATGGGTTAGTCCAATTCAAGTCGTTCCTAAGAAGGGCGGGATAACAGTTTTCACAAATGAACATGGAGAAGTGGTCACAACTCGGGTGAAAAACAAATGGCGTGTGTGCATCGATTATCGCAAATTGAATGCTGAAACACGAAAAGATCACTACCCACTTCCTTTCCTTGACCAAATGCTTGAGAGATTGGCCGGAAAGTCACACTATTGCTTTCTTGATGGTTACACCGGCTACTTCCAAATTCCAATCGCACCTCAAGACCAAGAAAAGACCACATTCACTTGCCCCTTTGGAACCTATGCCTATAGGCGAATGCCTTTTGGCCTTTGTAATGCTCCTGCAACATTCCAGCGGTGTATGATGAGTATCTTTTCTGAATTCATTGAGAATTGCATGGAGGTATTCATGGATGACTTTACCATTTATGGCGAGTCATTTGAATCTTGCTTACATTCACTCTCTTTGGTCCTTCAAAAGTGTGTCAAGTGCAACCTTGTGCTGAATTTTGAAAAATGTCACTTCATGGTTTCAAATGGGATTGTTCTAGGGCACATCATTTCTCAAGAGGGTATCCAAGTTGATCCAGCCAAAATTGAGGTGATCCAATCACTTCCTGAACCCAAATCAGTTCGAGACATTCGGTCCTTCCTTGGTCATGCTGGTTTCTATCGGCGATTCATTCAGAACTTCAGCAAGATTTCCCTCCCACTCACTCGTTTACTTCAAAATGATGTCACATTCAATTTTGACGAGGCTTGCAAGAGAGCCTTCATTAAACTCAAATCTGCTCTCACATCTGCTCCAATAATCCAACCCCCAGATTGGTCCTTACCATTTGAATTGATGTGTGATGCTTCTGATAGGGCCATTGGGGCTGTTCTTGGTCAAAGAAGAGAAAACATTCCTCATGTCATCTTTTATGCCTCAAAAACATTGGATGAAACTCAATCACACTACACTGTGACTGAAAAAGAACTTTTAGCTGTGGTTTTTGCCTTGGATAAATTCCGGCCCTATCTCTTAGGTGCCAAAATCATCATCTTCACGGACCACTCAGCATTAAAGTTCTTACTTAAGAAAAGTGATTCCAAACCAAGGCTAATAAGATGGATTTTAATGCTCCAAGAGTTTGACCTTGTGATAAAAGATAAACCTGGAAAAGAAAACCCTGTGGCTGACCACCTGAGTAGAATTTCTAATTCTTCTCATTCTGAAATAATTGATCCTGAATTTCCAACTGAACACCTCTCATCTCTCACTCCAAAGTTACCATGGTATGCCCCAATTGTCAATTACTTGGTTTCTGGTGTTTTCCCTGAATATTTTTCAAAAGAACAAAAAGAAAAGATGAAAAGTGATTCAAAGCATTATTTTTGGGAAGATAATAAACTTTGGAAAACTGGGGCTGACATGGTAATTAGGAGATGTGTTGATGAAACTGAACAATCCTCCATCTTGGAATTCTGCCACTCAATGCCTGGAGGTGGCCACTTTGGACCACAAAGGACTTCTCGAAAGGTTCTAGATTCTGGATTCTTTTGGCCTTCACTCTTCAAGGACTCACACGAGTTCTGTCAATCATGTCCCACTTGCCAAAAGTTTGGCACAATTTCCAAAAGAAACGAAATGCCTCAAAAGCCATTAATCTTCTGTGAGCTTTTCGATGTTTGGGGCATCGATTTCATGGGACCTTTTCCCCCTTCCAATGGATTATCCTACATTCTCCTTGCCGTTGACTATGTTTCTAGGTGGGTCGAGGCCAAACCCACTAGGAAAGATGATGCTCAAACTGTGAGTGAGTTCCTCAAAACCCATATCTTCCATCGATTCGGAACACCACGTGCTTTGATAAGTGACTTAGGAACTCATTTCTGTAATAGAACCATGGAGTCACTTTTGAAAAAGAATGGGGTTGTACATAAAACATCCACTGCATATCACCCTCAAACAAATGGAATGGCTGAACTTTCTAACAGAGAAGTGAAAAGAGTTCTTGAAAGAATTGTTAAGCCCACAAGAAAAGACTGGCCCGATAGACTTGGTGAAGCACTTTGGGCCTATCGAACAGCCTATAAGACACCCATTGGGATGTCTCCATTTAGGATAGTTTTTGGTAAAGCCTGTCATTTACCAGTTGAAATCCAACATAAGTCATTTTGGGCTGTCAAAACTTGTAATTTTGATTGTGAAAAATCTGGTGAAGAAAGATTGTTGCAGTTGACTGAATTGGAGGAGCTTCGACTCGATTCATATGAGAACTCCATTCTCTACAAAGAAAAGTCAAAGTCACTCCATGACAAGCACATTCTTCGAAAGGTATTTCATGAAGGTGAAAAGGTAATGCTCTTCAATTCTCGATTTCGACTTCACCCAGGTAAGCTCAATTCTCGTTGGGATGGACCTTTTATTATTACTAATGTTTACCCATTTGGTGCAGTGCAAGTCCAAGACCCTTCTTCAAAAAGAACATTCACGGTTAATGGACACCGGTTAAAGCATCACCATGAGAGGCCATTCACTTCAGGTTCCCCATCCACTTCAATAGAACCACCACTGGATGGAGACCCGCCAAATCCAAACCAGGGGGCACCTCTTTCCCTTTAACTCTCTCTCTATCTCTTCCTCTCTCTACCTCTTTCTTCTTCTTCCTCTCTCTTTCATTTTGTTACCACTTTATTCATCAAACCCTTTCTTTTTATCTTTCTTGTGTGGGTGTGTATTTTAAAAAAAAACCTTAAAAACTAAAAAAAAACAAAAAACACAATTACTTAAAAAAATTACAAAAAAAGAGTCATGCTTACTCACCATCTAGTTTTGAAATTTTGTCCAACCATTTTGGGGAGTCAAAAGGCTTGTTTTAAACTCAAATATATTGAATTTTTATCTCAAACTTGGGTAAACAATTTTGTGTCAATAACAAACATTTTGAATGAACAATTTTTGGTGGAAAATGATTCTCCCCTACCATGAGGAATAACATTAGCCTTCATGCCAAGGTCATCTATGGCCATCTTTTTCATTGTGTGTCTTCACCACTGATTGTGAGTCTTGAGTTTGTGGACCTTCGAGCTGAATTTCCATCTTTTGTATGCATTAATATGATAGAGGCATTTTCTAAGCCACATGAGAATCAGAATAGCCAAATAGCCTCCCGTTACCCTTACATTGATCCTACTTTTGAAAGCCCCTTTGAGCCTATGAAAACCTTTCTTTTGATAGCCACATTACAAGCCTAATACCTTGTCCCACCCAACATCTTCATGGATTTTCATTGTACAATTTATTGAAATTTAAGTGTGGGGGGAATAGACTTCATTTTTGGGCGTACTTTCATTGATTTCCAATGTGTCATCATATGCTTGAGGGCAAGCATCCATTCAAGTGTGGGGGAGAGGTTGTAATTCTGTGAGCTTTGGGGTGTGTATGTGTAATTGTCATTTGTACAAAAGTCATTGAAAAGTGTTCAAAAAAAAAAAATAAAAAAAATGAAAAAAAAATAATAATAAAAAAAAAAGGAATGGGTTGTGTCTTGGGTGGGTCAAAAATCATTCATCATCAACCTTTGATCATGTTATAACTACTAAAATTAGTTCCATGAGAAGATAAAACATGGGTTGGGAGATGACTGTGAGACTTGTTTCAAGCACAACTTTCGAAAAAAAAAGAGCAAAAAGAGAAAAAAAAAAGAACACTTGAATCATCTTGTATTGTGTCATTATTGGAAGTCTTCCATGTTGTACATATTCCATCATCTCACCCTATTCCATTTTCTATCTCCATCACTTTTCATTCATCACACATTCATGCCCTTGTAAATATGTGTTTCTATTTCCTTTCAAATCAAATTTCAAAAAAAAAATGTGCATTGATTTTTCCATGTTGGTGTTTTTAACCCCTCTTTTCCTTTGGACATTATATACCTACCGTCCCATAGCCACTGAAAAACCCCTTAAAAGACCTCTTGATTCTTGTACACATTAGATTTGGGAATGGAAGCTGAGAGCTCTTACAAACTCTTGATTTTCACTTTTTGTTGGTGAATGAGTGAACCTCCTAAAATACATTTTTATCATCTTGAGAGGAGTAAGTTTTGAGTGCCTACATTTTCCAATTCAAACCTTGAACATGAAAAAATGAATTGTTTCTGATGCATTATTGTGAACCAAATTTGTGATGGAATTCAATATGGATGAGTGAAATAGTCTAAACCTCCCCTGATTGGTGAAAACAAAATTTTAATATTTGTTGGTGAATGAATATGGTTTTGTTTTGATTTTCTTTTGTGTTTGTTGTACATGAGGACATGCACAATATTAAGTGTGGGGGAGTTGATGTTATTCATTTATTAATATCATTTTATATACTCCCTCTACTGATTTTCAATTAAATGTGCATAACTTATGTGAAATACTCATGCTTTAATATTAAATATTATTTTGGAGTATTGTTTCGAATAATACAGATTCATGTCTGTTTAGTATTTTAAATATAACTCTCACCCTACTAATCCAAATTGTGTGATTCTTGTCCTGTAGGGTTCTAAATTCAATTTCCTACAAATCATTCAACTGGATCATTGGCTAATTCGGCCATTTGAAGGGCCATATGGACCACACAAGATGACCCACCGGATCTGCCTAATTTCTGGACCAGCTTTGAAGATTTCATTACTGGGCTCAATCTCTCATCCCAAATGAGTGGATATTCTTTTTCAAGCTCGGGAATTTCCTAAGGAGTCATGGATAAAAATTTAAAGGCCCAACTCTACCATTTTGGGGCCCAATGGATCCATTGAAATCAAGCCCACCATTCTGTCCGGGATTTTAAATCAGCCCACAATTCTTGACTTTTCAACTTATCCACTTGTCCAAAGAAGCTCATATTTTGTGGTGTGAAAGCTAAGATATGGAGGATCAACTTTCCAGAAGAAATGGTTCGGATTTGAAGGCATATACATATCCATAAATGCATTCACATTTAGGCCATGGAAACTTTCTGGATAAAATTGGACAGTAGAAAGGTTCTTAGTAATCCGGCCATAACTTTGGCCACAAAAGTCCAATGACAGCCAAATTTTGAGGGTGACTAGTCCACATCCATATCTACAATATTGAAGAAGGATATCTCTCGAGATTCAGCTGTCTGAAAGGTCATATTGGCGGGCCAACTTGAGGGGCAGTTTGGGAATGAAAACAGTCCACTACCTTTGGCTATAAATTCACTCCCCTCTTCTCCTTGCAAGGGGTTGGCATTTCAGAAGAGAGGAGATCACATTGGCACGACCAAAGCTTTGCCAAAGGCTTGGGAGGACCTGCCATACTCAAGTTTTCACTTGAGAGACCTTTCCTCCTCTCTTTCTTTTCACTTACTTTTGAGTTCTTCATTTTTGTAATCTTGTAATTCTCTTTCTTTGTAATTCTGTTTTAATGCAAGTTACTTCTTCAATATCTCTTATTCTCTTCCACCTTCTGTATTTTAATATTAATGTTCTTAAAATAGTTTAAATTCAGTTCAATCCCCTTCCCTTCTTAAGCTTCCTCATTCAATCGAAATTCCATTTTTGATTCTTAAATTATTTCGTGTGTGTGTTCGGCACACTACTCTTATCTTGTCCCTTTCTTTTTCTTCTCTTTATAATTCATCACCATAAACATATATTACCAGATTATTAAACATCCAAATGGCTGAGTAAATCTCTCATTGGGGTGAGTTATAATTTGGGGATGTTAATTGATTGAGAGTTTTGCTCGATGAGTATTCTTTAAATTAATATTGTGTATGTTAAACTTAATATGTCATGGATTAATGATATGTTTTGTTTAACAAGTGGTTTCCATGGATTATTGGAACCATAAATACACTACCATAAATAAGTTTTGATTGAGATTAGAACCCTAAGTTAAGTTAAGGCTTGGATTAAAGCCTTCACACTTAGGAATTCCAATCAACGTCAACTTATGACATGGGTGTTAATTTAATGCAATACAAAGTAAGGCTCAAGGATATCACATGCTTAACTCCCCAATGATGAACTCACCCCAATCTTCATCAATTTGGTAAATCAAACATCATCCATAAATCATTTCAATTAAGCTCTGCAAACAAACCCCCCTAATCAAAATACAATCAATTAAAAACAATCGACTATTACGAAGTACCATCACCGAGGATTCGACCCGAGTGCTGCTATACACATTAGCAGAGCACCAGAACTTTGAACGGTCGATAGGCGACAATCGGCCGCACTTTCATATATTTATTATTTACATGAGTTTCACATCATTATTATACCCATCCAAATAATAATATATTGAATAACAATTACACCACGACGTGGAGACGGTAAGCCGTACGTACGCACGTATGGTGACATGTTATTCAAAGGGTGGATAGAATACTGAATATGGTTGTACCATATTTATAATAACATCACATTATATGTGAGATACTGGATTTATTATTTTATAATGGTAAGAACAAATAAAGAAGAAGTGGAAGAAGAAAGGAACTTGAAAAGGGGTGGTGAAAACATTACCTCTTCTTCGGGTTCTTCCTTTTGATTTGATCAAAAGGGCTCCTTATGTTGGCTTTCTGATCAAACTAAGGCCTCTAGGTTGTAGTGAGGGAATTTGGGAGAGTATTTGGGCAGGGTTTGGACGAGCCAAGTGGCTTGAGAGGTGTGAGGAATGAGTAGAATTTGTCTCCTTTTATAAGGGAGAGGAGGGGCTCTTTAGGAAACAGTGAAAGTATTACTTTATAATATAATTATATTCGGTTTATAATGGGCCAAAAATCATTGAGGTCGAAGATAAGATGACTAATTTTCTAAATAACATCAACCAATAAGAATTGGACAGGTTTTAGATAATATGTTAATCATTATAATCTTATTTATTTAAATGATTTATTAATGAGGTAAACATTGCATCATTATTGTTTCATTAATAATTTAAATTATTTGATGTCTAAAAATTATAAATAAAATATAATTATGTAGGAAATCTCTTTATATTTCTAATGAATATTTATAATCGAAAATCCAACATGTATAACCCTATGTAAAAATTGATCTTCTAAAAGATGTAAGCTTATGCCATTTTTATTTTTATTTTAACTTTATTAATATAATCTGTCCCTACCACATATAAGTGGCTCTAAGGGGTCCCCAAATCGACCCAAGGATGCCCATGGTCGGGTATGCGTCCACCAATAAGGTTAGGACACGTTTTAGGGTAATTTTGTATTATTATAATATTATTTTTTAACCCTTATTTACCGGATTTACCCTTTAACCATGGTAAATAAAATATTTACCGCAGTAATTATTCAAAATGTGTAAAAATAAAAGTTACCTATTTACATAATTTGGACATCCTGATTCCAAATATGTAATCCATTTTTCCAAATTCAAAACACAGAAGTGGCAGAAATTAATTTAAAATTAATTCCCGTTGTTAAAATAAAAAGCGTGTTTTTAAGAGATAATAACTATCAAAAGATTGACACTTGTTTATGTCTGGTTTAATTGTGAAATTATGTCCAATGACAAACATTAAATTAAATGGTAAAAATATATTCTAAATATACTTTAAAACCACTCAAATTCATAATTTATCAATATTAATTATTTTGATTAAAAAAGTTGATTTTAATTAAAATTTAGTAATTTTCACTATTCATCAAAATATAAAAGTTATCTGAAAAGTACCAAAATTTCACCCTAGGCTAATTTCAATATTCCGAGTCCAAAAATGAAGTCCATTTTGAAATATAAAATATATATGATTTCAAAAACTAGGTATTACTATTCACAACGGCTAGTTTAATTAGTTGTGGTGTGTGTTAGAACTCGAGGTTGCGTACAACACACGCTATCGCATTATTTGAAGGGGAACGTACCGTGGAAGCTTGGGGTGTTACATCTGGGGGCTCGGGGCACGGATGAAAGGAAATCTGGGCAAGATGGGTCAGGGCGCATGGCTTGCGCACGGCCAGGCAAACGGTGTGGCCTGTCCAGGCTAAACCATGCAACCATTCCTCCTCCAGACAGAATCATGCACACGGTTTGCGCACGGTTTTCCAAACCGTTCGACTAAATCATGTGACCCCTCCTCCTCTTGATAGTGGCATGTGTACGACTTGTGCACGGTTTTCCAAACCAAGAAGACAGACCGTGTGGCCACATAATGTTGGGAAAAATTACAAGTTTTCCACTCCGGGCTTTGAAACCCCACTAAGGATTTCCTCTCATTTCCTCCCTCTCCACCCTAGGAACGAACCAAATCACCCAATGGCTCTAAATGACCGATCTCCTTTGATTCTAAGGCGTTTTTGTGTCGTTGGTCTCAGATCGAATCTCCGGGTAAGGCCAATCTCATCTTTTCTTCTCTTTCTTGTTTAGGATTTGTATCTTCTCTCCCTCTCGTTCCAAAGCTCTAAAACCCTATCTTTTGGGGGAGTTTTAGGTTGAAGCTCCAAAGGTTGGTTGGATCGAGGTCTAAGGACTCGATTGAGAGTGCGTTCAACCGCAGTTTCGAGGTAGGTTTTTTACAAGTTATATTGCATAGTTAATTAAGTATTTGTGCATGGTTAGTTTTGTTCTTACTCTCATTTGGTTATGCTATGGATAACCATGGCGTTTTGGGAAATAATGGTGTTTAAAATGGAAAATGGGAACCCTCACAATCCCCGTAGGATGTGTTGGGATGGACGTGACCTAATTGGGGCCATCTATGTGACGTGTCATCTTTTCCCGGATTATGGGATTGATATTAAACATGTGAACTTGATGTAATGAATTATAGGGCCCTTGATAAATATGTTGGAATGATTGGTTGAACATGGAATAGGAGTTAGATGATGCACCTACACTTGGCAATAACCTAAGCGTTAATGTGTAATGGGTTAAATGGCTGATTCATGGGAATGATGAATGGGTTAAATGGGTTAATGAGTAAACTGATTAAAGACCATAATGGGATATATTATGGGTTTAATGTTCAATGCTTAGTGAAATAAGCATTACACATGGGAATTGGGTGAATGGTTAAATGATGTGAAATGGTCATGTGTTAATGGCTTAAGGCGTGATGCAGATTCCCATGTGGGTTGTTATGAATACTATTTGCTGAATGGCAATGGTTTGGATGGTTGATGGTCAGTTATATATAAGCATGTGAACAAGGCCTGGTAGTGTGGGTTATGACTTGGGGATATACACCCATGGGACAAGTTAAGACTGAGGTTCTAAACTCTACCCTAAATGAACAGGTTATAAATGAGGACGGATGATCTATTGTCTTAACAGTTGCATCCTCCTATGCTGAGGATTCGAGGTGAGAATATGGTTACTATGAGGGGGTTATCCCTATTGAGATAGGATAACGATGTGTTTACCCTCTTGCATATGATTATTGGCCTTAGACCCATGTTACATAGTGTATTTGATTAACCCATGGAAACATAATGAAATGGTATGTGATGAACAATGGTGTGAAAGAATGGTAATGGAAGTGGAAATGGCTTGACGATGAACTTGTTAATGGTACCTCAAGTAATTACTTTGTAATTATCATTCATATTACTTTTTCATGAACTACTTGTTTATACTGGATATTTTGTGGACAGCGTTGGTGGTGGCCTGCTAAGTAGTACTCACACCCTGCTCAGGCCTCTGTTGGGTAACCATGAATACTTCATGTTTGTAGGTCAGGAGAAGGGCAAGATTCCTTTCTAGATAGTGAGTGTACATTGGTATCACTTGGTGGAGGATCCAAACATAGAGTCAGGACGATTTTGGGGATTTTGGTCGTTGTCCTCGTTTTGGGATTTTGTTCACTTTTGCACTTGTAGTATGACATGACATATTTTATTGATTGAAATGGTTGTTATACATGTTCCTTGTTTATTGGTTATTATTTCCACTATTGGTTTATTTCTGTTCTGGCTTACCCTGATAAAAAGGGGGTACAGTCTCCCCACTTGACCACAAAGACCCCCGCTTCTAGTCAGTAGCCTTAAGCGTACGGGGAGGCGCTCTTATGGTCATGTAATCACCCAGCTTGGAGCACCAGTTTGTTGGCTTTCGGGTCGAGGATGTTACAAAGTGGTATCATTGTAGGTCTTTCTTCTCCTTCTCTAAGGTGTTGTTATTTGGGATTCGTAGCCAAGGGTTAAGATGTGTCAGGCCTTGGTAATGATCTCGTGCTTGAGAGTAGCTAACCCAAGTACGAGGGAGAAACCCAAGTCACCCTGGGTGGGAAATGTTGTTCTTGGTTTTGTGATGTTACAGTTGATGATATTTCACCGTTGGGTGATGCACATGTGGTTTGATTTGACTCTTTTATGATATTTGTCTCATGGCCTTAACGACACGAGGATTTGCATTCATGCATCATTATAGTAACCTAGGGTGATAGGTGGAATGCATCATGTTAGGCACATGCACGGGATGAGTGTGTGAGGCAGGAAGGTAGGGAACTTCATGTATTTCATTAAACACAGAAATAATGAGATGAGTGAAAAAAAACAAGTGGGTAAAGGATGTTTAATGAAACCATAGTGTTTGAAACGAAGTGGAAAATGTTTTGTAAAACGTTGTTTGAGGTTGGTGATAGTGCATGGTTGTTTACCCCATGTGGACCATGGCCCGTGGTAGGGATGGATGGGGTGGTGAATTGGGGGTGATAATATTATTAAAATGGAATATGAAAGGGGTTGTTGTGGCTAGTAAAGAGCATTTTTAGGAAGTCATGAAATTTTTATGGTCTGCGTGCAAAAATCTAGTGTTTGGAAATATAGATAGATGCCACCATGACGTCGATTGCTAGTTGGGAAATGGGAGGATGTTGCTAAGAACACTCCTCTAGTAGAAGAGAACATAAATTTAGTGATCAGTGAAGGTAGATAAGGCTAGTTCTGGGAGAACATTCCATGCCTTATAGAGATGATGGATCAGGACCCAGGGCGGGTTACACCGAGTATGATTGAGCTGACTAGGTAGTTCCAGCTGCAGCACCCTATGACCTTCAGCAGAGAGGGTGTTCTAGAGACAGCAGAGTTCTGGTTAGAGTTTTTCCAGATGATACTAGATCATCTGGAGACCCCTATTGAAAAGAGATTAAAGCTGGCCATTTACATGTTGCGGGGCTAGGCAAGGCGTTGGTGGGACATTCAGGCTCAGACCGAGCAGGTTGTGGGGATGTCATGGAACATTTTCCAAGAGAAGTTTCTAGAGAATTTTTACACAAATACATTGAGGTAGGAGTGGGATGCAGAGTTTATGAGCCTAACTTAGGGATCTCTATCAGTGATGGACTATGCCAGTCGCTTCACTGATTTGCGACGCTTCGTCGTAGTGTTAGTTGGGGATGAGGTAGTGATAGAAAGGCGTTTCCATGATGGTTTGAGACATGAGATCAGGACTCAATTTAATATATTCCATTTGAAGAAGTTTGGATAGGTGATGGATTAGGAACTCATCTATGAAGGGAACCTTAAGGGAGATTCAGGTGGTGGGCTTGTTCTGCTAGCTGGGTGGACAAGTGGTGCATCTTCCGAAGGTTGGAAGCACCGTTTAGAACGTTTCTAGCAAAGGTGGTCAGAAGATGGGGTCAGTCTCTCATAGTAGGAACTAGGTGATTTTTTATCAGTACGGTAGGCCGGGTCATATGCATGGTCTGTTTCCTCGACCTCCAGTTGAGTGTCATTCATGCGGCAGAATGGGGAATGTGTAGAGGTTCTGCAGGAACCCTCAGCAGACGGGTGAGCATGATGGTGAAAAGCAGGTGCTGGGTAGGGGAAGGGGATTAGTTTCCCCATATCAGGCAGTCAGTTGGAGCTCCACGGGCCGTACTAGCAGGGGCGGTGGACGTGGAACTCTAGGGAAAGAACTCTCACACTAATAGGACAGTGTGGCTCGGAGTACTTAGGCAGAAGCCCAGGGTAGAGTGACAGGTCAGCTTCAGGTAGTTCAATTTGCGCCTGGTGATGGCGAAGCCGGACTGTCGACTATTCGAGGTATGATCCTTCTAGCTTCTTCATTTGCTAGTGTGTTTTTTGATAGAGTTCCCACACACTATTTCATCTCTACTCAACTAGTGGTAGCTCTAGGTTTACTTGTGGAGAGGGTGTGTGGAGTGATGTCAATTGACACTCTGTTGGGGTCGCGGGATGAGGATATCAAGCAGTGCAACAGATATGCCTTGGAAATTGGTGGGTATCATTTTCTATGGGACTAGTTCATCCTCAAGATGTCAGGGTTAGACCTAATATTGGGAATCGTTTTTTTGGTGTTGTATCAGGTTCACATAGACTGTTATCATCATAGAGTATCGTTTAGGTTGCTTGAGGGTGACCTTTAGGTCCACCTTGGCGATTGGGATATTCGAGTAGGGCGTGCGGGGTCGTTTTTTCAACAGATGAGTGGACTCATGGATCAAGTGTCATGTCTAATACTTTATGATGATGAGGTATGTGAACAAACTAATTTTCCTCTTGTGGTAAATCAATTTTAGGACGTGTTTCCTGAGGATTTATTAGGGTTACCACCCGAGAGGGATTATGAGTTCACGATCCTGTTGCTGTCGGGAGCAGAGCCAGTTTCTATTCCGCCATACCGAATGGCATCGGAATAACTCTAGGAAATGAAGGTTATACTTTATGAGTCGGAGCTTAAGGGGTTTATCCATCCTATTACGTCTCCTTGGGGATCTCCCATGCTTTTTTCAAAGAAGGCCAATGGGTCGTTGAGGTTGTGTGTTGACTATCAGAAGTTGAATCAGATGACGGTGAAAAATCGGTACCCTCTTCCTAGAATTGATGACCTGTTTGATCAGTTGAGGGAGGCATCGGGGTTTTATAAGATTTATCTGAGGTTAGTTTACCACTAGTTGAGGGTGAGTTCTTCTGACATACCAATGACATATTTCCAGAGTCGGTACGAGTTGTTTGAGTTTTTAGTAATGCCTTTCGTCTTGACCAATGCACTAGCTGTGTTTATGGAATTGATGAACTGGATCTTTCATCCCTATGATTATCTGTTTGTGGTTGTCTTTGTTGACAATATCTTAGTGTACTCGATAACTCACGATGATAATTCCCATCATCTTGACATCGTCTTGGGTATGCTAAGAGAGCATCGTCAATACGCAAAGCTATCAAAGTGTCAATTTTGGATAGGTGAATTGCAGTATCTGGGTCACATCATCTATGAGGAAGTAGTGATAGTGGATCTAGAGAAATTGAAGGTAGTTGTATCCTGGGAGCATCCCAAGTGTATTTCTAATGTTCATAGTTTTCTGGGTTTGGCTGGGTATTACCGAAGGTTCATTCGGGATTTTTCTCGCTTGAAAGAACCACTCTTGGGGTAAACCAAGAAGGGAATCAGGTTTTAATAGTATGAGGCTTGTGAGAATGCCTTCCAATATTTGAAGAAGTGGCTGACAACTGAACCTATCATGATCTTACCTGAGTCGGATAAGAAGTACATTGTGTTTTTTGATGTGTCAGGAATCAGACTTGGGGCTATGTTGATGAAAGATGGGTGGGTTGTAGCTTATGGGTCAAGGTAGATGTGACCCCATGAGTGGATCTATCCCACTCATGATCTTGAGTTTGCTGCTGTAGTGTATGCCACGAAATGCTGGAGGCACTATCTGTTGGGAGAACGATTTAGCGTGTTTACCGACCATAACAGTTTAAAGTATATCTTCTCACAGCGGGATCTGAATCGTTGGTAGTGAATATGGGTTGAATTTCTCCAATCTTTTAACTTTGAATTGGTGTACACGCCAGGAAACAGTAATAGTGTTGCTGATGATCTGAGAAGGAAGGATCAGAATCATATAGTTCAGGGGTCCAGCACCGAGTGGAAGGTGATGGATTTGTTTGCAAAGATGCACCTGGAGGTATAGGAGGAGAATGGTCTGTTCACTCTTGCTTCCTTATCGATAGAGTCGATTCTTTTAAGTCTAGTTAAATAAGGTCAGAATGATGATCCTGAGTGTTTGATCATTATGGAGAATCCTAAAGGTGGGGAGATACCTTTTGGTTGGGCCATTAGTGTGGACATAGTTTTTTATGTTCAAGATTGTGTGGTTGTGCCAAAGTGTGTGAGGGAAGAATTGATGCATGAGTTCCATGCATCAAAGTGGGAACTACATCTTGGTTTGACCAAGATGTACCGTGATCTCTGAAGGTAGTTACTTTGGACTTGAATGAAGAAGGATGTTGCGGGATTTGTGGCATGGTGTCTTACCTGTCAGAAAGTGAAGACCGAGAATCAACGCCCAGGTGGTTTGTTGCATCCATTTCCCATTCTGAAATGGAAGTGGGATGATGTCACAATGAATTTTTTTGTGGGTCTTCCGAGGATGATGTGGAATAATGATGCAATATGGGTGATTGTGTATTGGTTAACGAAAGTGGCTCATTTATTACCTATTCAGGAGACCCATATAGTTGACATGTTGGGTGAGCTGTATTTTCATGAAATATTGTGGTTTCATGGCATGCCGTAGACAACAGTTTTGGACCAAGATTCTCGATTCACATCGCATTTCTAGAAAGGGTTGTAGAAGGCGCTTGGTACGCAGGTGTTTTTGAGTATGGAATTCCACCTGCAGAAGGACGGGAAGTCAAAGAGTACGATCCAAGTGTTGGAAGAAATGTTAAGAGCTTGTGTCTTGTAATTTGGTGGTCCTTGGGAGAGGAACCTATCGTTAGTTGAGTTCGCCTACAAAAATAGTTTCCAGGCTACGATTCAGATGGAACTGTTTGAGGCACTCTATGGGAGAATATGTATATCTCTATTGGGTTGGATAGAGGTCAGTGAATCCGAGTTATTGGGGCCAATTATTGTGAAGGATACATCAGAGAGAGATATGTTGATCCAGAAGGGGATGGATACAACTCAGAGTAGGTAGAAGTCATATGCAGATCAGAGGCATAGACCTTTTGAGTTTGTAGTGGGTGATAAAGTGTTCATTCAAGTGTCTCCATGGTTGGGTCACCGATGGATTCGAAAGCTGGGTAAGATGGCACCCAGGTATGTGGTTCCTTTTGAAATTGTGGAGAGGATTGGAACAATGGATTAACTATTGGATATTCCACAATGGTATAGTGGGATGCATGAAATTTTTCATGTGTCACAACATTGACAGTATCATCCTAACCCATCTCACATGGTTGATGTTGAGGATGTGGTGCTAGAGGCCGATGTGTCCTTTGAGGAGCATCCGGTTTGTGTAGTGGATCATAGTGAAATGGTCTTGTGAGGCAAGGTTGTGCCATTAGTGCGAGTACCGTGGCAGCATGGGAATTTTCTGGAAGAAACATGGGAGAGGGGATCAGATATGCAGGCTCAGTGCCCCAAACCCTTCTATTTAGTGGATCAATAAGGCTTGGGAGCTCGGCTCGATGACGAGCCATTATAAGGTGGGTAGATTGTAAGATCCCAGTTTTTGGGAAGGCATGTTTTCATTATGTTTTGGTTGAATCCATTGTTTTGGACTTCAAGGGATGTTTCCTGAAAGTGTGAGAGGCCTTGGGGGTGTTCTAGGGGCTCGGGTCATGGGAGAAAGGATATCTGGGCAAGATAGGCTAGGGCGCACGGCCTGTGCAAGTCCAGGAAAACCGTGCGGCCTGCCCATGCTAAACCGTCTGACCTTTCCTCCTCCGGACAGAAGCATGTGCACGATTTGCGCACAGTTTTCCAAACCATGCGGCTAAATCATGAAACCCCTCCTCCTCTGGACAGTGTCATGTGCACGGTTTGCGCACGTTTTTCCAAACCCGTTGGACAAACCATGCGGCCACTACAAGTTGGTAAAAATTACAAGTTCTCCACTACGAGCTTTAAAACTCCACTCAGGATTTCCTTTCATTTCCTCCCTCTCCACCCTAGGCACGAACCAAATTTCCCAAAGGCTCCAAGAGACCGATATCCTTTGATTATAAGGTTTTTTGTGTGTCGTTGGTTGTAGATCGAAGCACTGGGTATGGCTAATCCCATCCTTGCTTCTCTTTTTGGTTTAGGGTTTGTATCTTCTCTCCCTCTCATTCCGAAGCTCTAAAACCCTATCTTTTGGGTGAGTTTTAGGTTGAAGCTCCAAAGGTTGGTTTTATCGAGGTCTAAGGACTCGATTGAAAGTACATTCAACCACAGTTTCGAGGTAGGTGGTCTAAAAGTGATATCCCATAGTTATTTGGTTATTTTTCCATGTTTAGTTGTGTTATTGATTTCATTTTGTTATGTTTTGGATAAAATTGGCATGTTTGGTAATAATGGTGTTTAAAATGGAAAATGGGAAGCCTCACAATCCCCGTGGGATGTGTTGGGATAGAATTGACCTAATTGGGTCCATCCATGGGTTGTGTCGCCTTTTCCCCGATTTAGGTATTAATATTAAACATGTTCCCTTGTTGTAATGCAATGTAGAGCCCTTGATAAATATGTTGTAATGATTGGTTGAACATGGAAAAGGAATAAGGTGATGCACCTTGAATGGGAAATAACATAAGGGTTAAAGTGGAATGGGTTAAATGGTTGATTCATGGGAATGATGAATGGGTTAAATAGGTTAATGAGTAAACTGATTAATGACCATAATGGGATAGATTATGGGTTTAATGTTGAATACTTAGTGAGATAGGCATAAAACATAGGAATTGGGTGAATGGTTAAGTGATGTGAAATTGTAATGTGATAATGGGTTAAGGAATTATGTGGATTCCCATGTGGGTTGTTGTAAATTGTGCTTGCCGAAGGGAAATGGGTTGGATGGTTGATTGTTACTTATATATAAGCATGTGAACATGGATTAGTAGTGTGGGGTATGACTTGAGGATCTATGCCCACGGGTCGAGTGATGACTGAGGTTCTAAACTCCACCCTAAATGCACAGTTTAGGAATGAGGACAGATGATCTATTCACCTAACGGTGGAATCCACCCGGACTGAGGCTTCGAGGTGAGAATATGGTTTCTATGAGGGGGTTAGTCCTAGTGAGATAGTATAACGATGTGTTTACCCTCTTTCATGTGATTTTTGGACTTAGACCCAGGTAACATAGTGTATCTGATTAACCCATGGAAACATAATGAAATGGTAAGTGATGATAAATGGTGTGAAGGAATGGTAATGGAAGTGTAAATGGCTTGACCCTGAACTTGTTAATGGTAAATCAAGTAATTACTTTGTAGTTATCATTCACATTCCTTTTGCATGCACTACTTGTTTATACAGGATATTTTGTAGATAACATTGGTGGTGGCCTGCTGAGTTGTACTCACACCCTGTTTGGGTCACCATTAGATACCCGAGCAGTCTTCCTGTTTACAGGTCAGGAGAAGGGAATGGGTACTTGCTAGATAGTGAGTGGACATGGGTAACACATGGGGGAGGATTCAGACATGGAGTCGGGTCCATTTTGGGGATTTTTGTCGTCGTCCTCATTTTGGGATTTTCTTCACTTTTTCACTTTTGTTTGAAATGACATATTTTATTGATGGAAATGGTTTTTATACATGTTCTTTGTTTGTTGATTATTTTTTCCTCTATTGGTTTATTTCTGTTGTGGATTACTCTGATAAAAAGGGCGTATAGTCTCCCCACCTGACCACATAGACCCCCGATGATAGTTAGCAGCCTTTGGCGTATGGGGAGGCGTGCTTAAGGTCATGTAACCACCCAGCTCAGAGCACCGGTTTAGTGGCTTCTAGGTCAGGGGCGTTACATAAAGGTTGAATTTATGATTGTCTTAGTTTTAGATAATTGGGATATATTCATTCATTCATAGAGGATGCATCGTTTAAAGATTCAATATATCATGGATTAGTTATTGGATTTACTAGAGAAAGGTTTCATTTTCCCAATCACAACCCATTATGATTCTCATGTATAATTTTTTTTAAAAAATGGATGGGTATATAAATTAACTACTACAGAACTAGGTTTCCACACATCCACCCTTTAATAGCGCTAACAAAATATATGATAAAGGGGGTTCCTTTATTGGTGATTTTTTATCAGTGTTAAAGGGACCCCCTTTATTAGTTCTTTATTTAGTAGTACTGATAGGGGGATTTATCACCTCTTTTTACCCTTGCACTAAAAAAGATAATATTTCAAAAAAATTACTTTTCATAATAAAAAAAAATTGATATATAAATAGATATGTATATTTATATTGATATAAATATAATATATATATTAATAAATATGTTTTATATAAGTATAAATAATCATTTCCACTTAATATATACGATATGTAGTAAAAATGGATTATAAAATATCATAAAAAATTATAACTTAATGTTTTTCTAATTATCATCGACTAATAATCATTTAATAACAATTTGAAGACACAAAAAAATAAATATTAATAAAATATCTAAAATATATTAAAAAGGTAACTCAAACTTCAAACGGCACTGACATTTTATTCGAGTGTCCGTTTCACCTCTACAGCATATCAAATCCAAGACACTGATGAGATCTACATGATAATGACCCAAAGGAACCTTATGTCTCATTTTTAAAGGGAAAAAAGGCCTATAATGCCTCCAAAAATGTGTTTTTAGTTCGGATACACAAATTTTTTAACATTAAATGGATTTTATGCCTCATTTTAGGGGGTCTTTTTGACCTTTTTCACTGGGTACTGAATTTTTTCTGAGGGGATATATTTATATTGATATTATGGATTTGAAATGTTACTTTCTTTCATAATGTAATGTTACATATATCAATTATATAACAATATAAACATATTATTTATATATTCACCCATAAATTTATTTATTTTTAAATAATTAAGCATATTTACATATAAGGTATATTTTTCAATATATAAAGATTATCTAAATAAATAACTAGTATTCATTTTATTTAAAATAAGAAAAATATTTATATTTATATACGTATATGATGTGTGTGTCTGTGTGTCTATATATATTTTTGTGCGTCTGTATTGAAAAAATGATATATATATATATATATATTATCTATATATTCTAAACATATGTATATACATATTAATAGATAGTACTTGTAAATATATATAATTATTTATAATTATTCTTACAAAAAAACATTTAATGTTTGTCTGTGTTGCATATATGTATTTATTTATTTATAAACACACCCAAAAAATCATATTTTTAAAATGTATTTAAAGCTGATCATATAAATATATATTAATATACGAATAAATATACTAATATATAAATATAACTATATATATATATTAATATATAGATACATATATATAAATTAATATATAAATATATATATATTAATATAACAATATATATATTTAACTAAATATATATATATATATATATTAATATATATATATATACGAGTAAATATAAATAAATAAATATATTAATAAATAGATATATTAATAACTAAATAGAAAAAAAATATGATGGAGTGGTAAAGGCTTAGGTGTGCAGGCAATGGGTCCTGAGTTCGAATCCTAGGGGAAGTAGGTTGCGCACATGGGTGGGGAATAATGAAAAGCTCTTTTGAATGGTGTGGGGCACTATTAAAAGTTAAGGGGTGGTCGGGTCGTGCGGGCTACAGTGCGAGGTAGGGTGCTATTTGGGGGCTTCAAGCACTGTTGAAGCCCCTCCCTAAAATGAGAAAATATTTTTTTTTAGTTTTTTAGGTTTTTTTTTAATTTTTATTACCACAACCAAATTGATAAAAAGGGTCTTTTATAATACCTAAAAAATCCATAATAAATGACCCTTTAATCAATGAATTTTTTAGCGCTGATAAAAGACCCCTTTTATTAGCCCTTTTTTATGCTAATAAAAGGGTCATTTATCAATGCTTTTCAGAGTGCTAATAAAAGGGACCCTTGTATCATTGCCTCAATTAATAGACCTTTTCTAGAACTATTAATGTCGTTTTCTAGCACTAATAAAGGTCATATTTTTTGTTTTGATGTCTGTTTGGATTATTATTGTTTGAAAATGGTGAAGTTCAAGAATTTGGATTGTCTTCTCCATATTCATGATTTATGTGATCATATAGTAGAGTGAAGTTTTTCTCCAATGTTAACATTTAATTAGGCTATTATCAACTCACAATAATTTCTTTTGAACTTTCATAGAAAATAATATATATAGTTATGACCTCTATTAGTATCATGTTATATCGTTTGGGTTGAATAATATGATAAATGTGTTTATATCCTAGATGAATTGGGTTATCCTATATTCATTGGATTTATTGGGTGTTGATTTTCAAGGATACTCTAGTGTTTTCCTAGAAATGATACAACCATGATCAATATTCAAATATCATTAATATTACATAGATATGGAATCATATATATGTCTATATTTGTAGGACTAAATTCTATATTAATGATTTTTATTTTTTAGGGAATGTGATAAGAGAGATATTCATATTTGTGGTCACTATAAAGGATTAAACTATGGTTTCCTTAGTGTATCCCATTAATATTTTTTTTGTTATCATGCTTCACCCAATAAAAAATTTATTAAGAGAGATTAATTATGAATGTCTCCCAACTATTACCAATGAATAATGACTTAACCAATATGGTGGTGAAGTTTATGTGGTTTGATTTTTATGATTGAACCTTCCAGTAACAAAATTTTTTTACTAACAACTACATCAGTTTTGACCACACATTAGTCATGTTAAAAGTATACTATGTATTATAACACATTATTGGTTAGCCTATGAGTTCTTATAATTTTGGATACGAATGTTTTTTTCATTAAGATATTGGGTTTTATGATTCATGAATGAACATATGAATAATTATTTATAATATTTTGTGGCAATTCATTATTTAGTTTATTTTCATCATATGAATTAATGCATAGGTTTATTATACACATGGACCATGTGATAATTTTAATACCTTTTTTATAAATTGATCAAAACATTTTTTAAATTATTTGGGACTAGTAATTTAATTCCATTAACATTAAGATTGGTTATACCATAGTAAAGAACATTTTTATTATGATGGAATCTATATGAAGAATCTTGTGCAGCTGGTGTATGTGGCTTTTAGTTAATTGTGGATTTTGAGCCTCTTCACAGACATGTTCCTTGATGTTCAGAAGTGTTAGGGTAATGTTACCCTAATATTATTGATTATTTATTCCTAACTACAAGATATATTATTTGAGTGATATATTTCTTACTAGTATTTATTTTATATAATGGATAATATATATTATTGGGGTTTATCACATTATTATAACCCATCTATGGATGAGATTATGTATGTCTAAGATGGGGTTATAGTCCTTATGTGAAAGAATATGGAATTGGACTCAAATGCCTCAAGAGTGGTTATTCATGTTGGTATTGCAATTTTTTCACTGATATAAATAGATGGAACTTATAAGAATGGATAAAGAAATAAATTGTTGGGTTTTTTTCATGGTGAATTATGTTTCAGTGGGTAAATACCAAGCACCATGAACTTGTGATTCTTCTAAAATATATACTCATTACCATGCGAAATGGTACCATTTAACCCTATATTTCATGATGTTTTTAGGAGGAATTATTTATTTAGTGCTTTATAATAGGTTATAATCGATTTTTTGACCATGTTAAAACATTTAATACCAATTTGGGATTTTTATCCATTGATATGTATATAAAGTTGTCTTTATATGATATTGGGAATCTTCATGGGGTACCTTGAAGTATTTTTTTTAAGTGAGATGCATGTTTTTGTCACTATTTAATTTGTTTCAATGGAAATTTATAGATTCACATGTTAACATGAGAATATCATATCATCGTGATATTGGTGGCCATCATGAAAATAATATTTGGATTTTAGAGGACACACTCTATGCATCCATCCTAGATTTCTGTGGTTTTTGTGAAAACAACCATTCATTATGTGATCTTTCCTATAAATAATTGATATGAGGTATTGATTTAGATGGTTAATATTGAGGAACTCTATTGAAAAAAAATCCAATTACTTCTATTCTTCCAAGTGGTAGGAGGTTCAAATATAATTGGAAAAATTCAAATCTAAGACACATAGGGGAGATAGAGTTGATCTGAAAGTTTTTTGGTAATTTCTTAAAGTTATGAGTTATCATATACAGATTAAAGATTCTATTCTCTAGTTTTCAACAAAGAATTATGTTCTAACATATTATTATCTCCATGTTTTTTATACCACTATATTGATGAGAATGAAAATTTGGTTCCTATCATTGTAGGTTCATTCAAGGTTGTCAATTGATTCATTATTATGTAGTAATATTTCACACTTCCTTGGTAGTAAAAACCTATACAAGATGAATTTCATATATTTTTAATATGATATTGAATCATAACCTATCTCATTGTAATAGTATCAAGGAGGGTAAGATATTTCCAGTTGCATCATTCGTGATGAAACAAATTCAGATTGTGGATCTATGTGAGGATGCTCTTAATAGTAATATGGTTTTTGAGGTAAGTGTGATATGGATGAATGGATATATCTAAGAGAATTTGGGTCAGAGTAATTCTAATATGTAGGTATATTTTCCAATTTCATTTTGGTATAAGACATAATAATCATATGTGTTGCTTCTTAGGGGTGAAATCCACTATGATGGGAATGTTCATACACCCATGGCTTTTCAATATAGAAATTTGACCTATTTTCAGTTTAACCTCATGTAAATTTAGTTTTTATCTGTATTATAGGTGTGTGAGAGTTGGTTCCTGTTTAATGGAAATAGGCCAATATTGGAGGAATATTATTGTGAAATGATTCCCAAATAGAACCCTGATGGATAGCCTCTAGTGTTCCAGCAGGCACGTGCAATAATATTTCCCATTTCACTTTTTGTGTGTACCCAATAGTGTAATAGTGCTTGTCCTAGAATTTATATTTGATTTTAATTATTATTTAAAATGGGGTTTCTACACCCATTTCACTAGATACCAGTGCATGAAGGCTTAACCATATTATTCAATTGTGTCTCCCTCCTCTAAGATTTTAATTCTTATATGATCCATAATAATAATGTTTTCTATAACAAGGGAGTGCAAATTGTATGTATAGAACTCGTCTTAAAAATATATCAATATTTCAAAGATTTTTTTATATATCATGTTTTGATCCCTAATTCAAGGATCTTATAAGGTTTTATAATATTTATTGATTAATACTGAACAAAATTGAGATCTTTGATTACATATAATCATCTATAATGAGGTATGTGGTCCCTGACTATCCCCTAAGTTTTATGAAGGTTTTATAAAAATATTTCATATATGTTATTTTATACCTTGATTGATTAGCCAAAAACAAATATAAAATATCTTATTTTGAGTCAAACAAGTAGGGTAAGGTTGTAAATGGCCTTGAAATACCCTCTTCCTAGAAATCCTTATCACCATGGTTTCTAATTGTTTTGTGATTAATTTAAAGTTGGTTGATATACATGGATACAAACATTATGTTATTTCAATTATATTTTGGTATGATATACCTTTAATGGTGATTTTTTATTTTATTAAGTATTTACAGGTGTTTGGGTGTCCTAGTTATTACATGGTTTCATAATTGTGGAGGGAAATTGAGATTTTGTAAACTCTTTTCATACTGATATATATGAAGGATGGTTAGCTTAATCATTTATACGAAAATATTTCAAAGGGGTTGTACCTTAGTGAATTTTTACAGTTGGGAATATTTTAGTATAATAAACTAGGTAACTTATAGTTGTTTTAAATATCTTAACTGACCATACATTAGTAAAAAATTATTATTAAGTTATATTCATTGGATGTTTCTCACGAGGGGTCTACAATACTAGTGGTTATTACTAATATAGACAAATTACACTTTCACCATGGTTTTATCCATTTTTTCTCAAGAATATTTTATTTGAGAACAATCATTATTGGATCGTTCATCCCATCCTTTTTCATTACATAATATATACATGTATATATATTATTATGGGCTTATATCTCTATAGAACCATGAAAAACAAATTGGTGACAACCTTTATACCCTAGGAAGGATTACCATGGTGTTAAATTATAAAGAATCCCATATTTTTTATATATATTATTTTTAATTTAATGTTTTAATCAGTCCAATTTTATAACAATAAATTTTTAGATTTTTAAATTTTAGGAATATTTTGAACTCAATTATTAAATTTTATTATTTTTAAATTTTAATTATTTTTATATCACATAAGAAATTTTTCTGAAAAATATATTTTTAATAATTATATTTTTGAGATTAATTTTTTTTAAATTAATATAATCATGGCTTTATTTTCATCCAAATTGGATAACTATTTAAACAATCAATATGAGGCACAATAAATTTTATAATTTGAACCTTCAAATTTTTATGGAGTTGTCAAATCATTCAAATATGTTCCCATATCTTATAAAATGCTATTCTCGATTTTATGAATTTTATTATGGTGAAAAATTAGAGATCGGGGATTATTTTCACTAACTATGTAATCTCGATAGTCAGATTTATTTGTATTCATAAATGTGTGGAAATTTAATGTATATTTATTCAAAGAGCCATCCATCAAAATAAAAGGTCTACTAAATTAGTCAGCTATAATACATTCTTAATGCTTCCAGTTGAGTGAATTTTTTTGGGAAGACAGATATGATATAGAAGAATAAATTTGTTAAATATTTATTTTCTGAATTCTATAATTTAATACAAAAAAAAGAAGAAATAATTTGAAAATAATACTTGGTGAAAAAATATTTCATCTCTCTTGATAATAAATTTTCATCACCTCTTCTATTTTTAGAGATTTTAGTTTTAGTTGGCCATTTTAGTGATACTGTTTTTGTAGATAAGTATAGGAATTTCTATAATAATAGTAATATATATTTTTATAATATAATAATTCTTATTTTACTTCTCTCTTTCAGTTTAACTTTTGTGATTCTGCAATTGTGATCCTTCTCAACTACATGAAAATATAGAACTGGCCATGTGATTATTTGATGCGGGAGTGGTGATAATTGCGTTAGGTCACTTAAATATTTATTTTTTATTCTATTAATTTATATTGAATATTATTTAAAACCATTTTAGAGAGAAACATATTTCCTAATTTTTTTTCATCAACTCATTCATCATTAGTCCTCCCCTTTATCATTTTAATGTCACATGAAGAGGTTCATTGTCGCGTTTTGGTGATGATTTAAGGGTAATTGTCCCACTTGTGAAGGGTTAGTATGGGGTTATAATAATTAAAATTATGGTATATTAAGTGAAAGGGCTGACCTCAAAATATGATAGTATAATGTTAATATTTTAATAGAAAATTATTATATCATTGTGAACCCTAAAAGATGTTATCTTTTATCGCACTAACATATTTTTGTTTTTAGTTATTTATGTATTTAATTTTTTCATTTTGATTTATATATATGTATTTCATAAGTATTTCTAAAATACCCCATTATATTTTTATACCATTTATTAGTATATATTTCTTTAAAAAGTGATAATTGGAATTCAGTGTTGTGTGAATAGCCTCTTTGAGAGATCAACCTAAGGGTGCATGCATTATTATATTTTTAGTTAATAAAATAGTTGTTATTAACTATAAATAAATAACACATATCAATTTTGAACTACTATTTGGTAGTTTATTGTTTTAACTCATTATATTTCTTTTAAAACAAAAAAATCATAAATTTTAAATTATAAAAATATTAAATACATTTATGATGAGCCCTAAATTTATTTGAGTGAAATAGTAGTAATTTTAGAATGAAATATTTTTGGCATATTTTATGTATTATTATATTATATAGGTGTATAAGGATCACATTGGGGACCTCAATTATGACCCCATAAAATAAGATATAGAATCCATAGATAAGGATCTCAATGAAATATCGCAGTACATTCCTACATTTGATGAATAAATGGTGGAATAATAAGAAGTAATTATCCTTATACATTTTAAGAAGCTTGTATAGAGCATTAAAATGAAATTCATAACAATTTTATCTTGAAAATTTATAAAATCCTCCTAAAATATATATATGAAGAACCAATAGTTGAACCAAGTTAGTTGAAGGGAGTGAAAATTATATCATATTACCTTGATTTTTATGTTATATTTTTGACAAATCCAATTCACTACCCTTATTTTTTTAAATAACATGCACTTATTATTTCTTTAGAGATTGAGGATAATGATAAAAAAGTTACTTCCATCTTGTAAAATGTGGTGGTAGAATTCAAAAAATAGGATGTGTATGAGGAGAAAATAGTGATGAAAAATCATTCTCAATATTAGCATTAAGATCACATGAATGATAATGCCACAATAGTCAATAAATAGACCCTTTATCTCCCCCCGATTCACTAATAAATTTATTTATTTATTCTCTCTTATGGGTTATTAAATTTAAACATTTATTATTGGGTTCACACTCTTGGTATACACTCATGCATATTATGGGTAATATAATGTGGTGGTTCCAAGAAAATAAATTCCAAGATCTATCAGATTGAGGATAAAGTGGTAAAACTACTGGGCATGGGGATGTAAAAAATATAGCACCCACTTGGTGGTTTAAAAATTGTATTATTTTTCCAATATCATTTTATTCATTATTTTTTAAAATAAATTTCACATGTTCTGTTCGTTAATTCTTGTATTCTAGTAGAAAAACCGAGGATATTAACATAATGCGAGAAATTTAAATGAAAAATAGGTCTTATATTTACTTTTATTTATAACCACATACCTTTATATTTGAAATATATTGTGCTTAATTGAGAGGGTAGTTATATCATAAGCGTGAAGTTGATGTGGATAAATTTTTTGTAAAAAATATTTAATATGTTTTCATAAGAATCATTGATTTAGAAAAAATGAGTGTCTTTCAATTTTAATTTTTGGAATTTTTTAAGATCTTGATATTATTAGAATAAGTGAAGAAATTTTAGCCCACATGGTATTTCTAGCACACAATTTTATTTGAGTATCAAAGGATTTAAGTGATTTTTAAAATTTCTTTGTAACTTAAAATATAATTAGTAAAGGTTGTTTCATTGATTATGAAACTAATATTCAATAATATTATTAAAATTGAAAATATTGACCATCCTGAGATGTTTCTAATCCTTTATTACATATTCTTTACTTTTAACTTTTTATTTAGTTTATTGAGTCATAATTTCTTTCTATGGGTTTTTTATATTTCTCTATTAATACATTGTTCTTCACAACAAAAAATTACATAATTGATGATCATCTTTAGGTAGACACATTTTAACACGAGACATATAAAGTCATGATTATTTTTTTAAAAATTTAAATTAATGTATTATTCTTCTTAATTTAGTTTTTTAGTGGATCCATTTTTGGGTAATGTAGTATAAAATTAGATAATTTTTTGAATGGTTAAATATGGGATTGGTAACCTTTTATCCAAACTATTTGTAACCATGTTGTAGTTAGAGAATTTTCACAATATAGGTGCGAAGGAATTGATGTAAAAGCACAAAGGAAATGGAAAAATTATATTATTTATGATCAATAGATTTTTTTTATCATTTTCTATGGATATATATTTTGTGAGGCTAAAGTTTAGTGAATTAGACCATGTCCCAGATCCTTCTCTACATTAGTTAATGAACGTGTGTCTATAATCTTTCTCTTTAGGTGATAATACCTTTAATAGGTTGTTAAATTTTCTAATTTGGATCTTAATTTTAGGAAAATGATAATGTACTTTGAGATTAATTTTCACACAAAATATACCAAGAATGACTCCCCAAAAATACCCATTATCCCTCTATTGCAAGTTCATCAATCCATATTTATAAAGGGATTTAAACTAGATTCCACACCATAGTGACCTCCTTATAAAACATATATTCATTACCCAATATAGTTCAGTGTAATTTATGTCTTATTTTTGTCATTTTTGGTTAACATTAGGTTCCTTCTATATAATAGCACATTATAAGGTGATGTTGTGGTCCCTTCCAGTGCACCTATATTCCATTTTTTCACCAAAGAATATAGTTCTTTCTTAAGCACTTATTTATGCCAAATTTCTCAATTATTATCATAGAACCTTAAAAAAATTCTCAGGTGCCTTCTTTTTTCATCATCATTTAGGGATTTACAGTTCTTTCTTCTTTCGATAAAACATGATGACTCCAATTTACAGTGAACTGGTTTAGTATGAATTAGTTCCAAACATTACCTTATTTCATTTTTCATTACTCTAGAACCCATATCAATTTATATTATAATTAGTTATAGGAATCTATGGTCTATTAGGTGTATCATTTTCTATTCGAGAAAGCCACTGGTGATGAATCATTTGTGGACCATGATATTTTACATTTCCTTACGTGAGGTAGGAAGTTCCATACCATTATGGGTCTCTGTATATGATGTTGAGAATATATATTTTTTATTATTGATTAACCCATTCTTTTTATATTGTATATGTGGTTGCATGAGTTTCCCTGAGGTTTTCTAGATTTTGACTATGTTATTATGTATGGCCTCAATAATTTGTTCTTATTATGCCCCATTTTTCAGTTAAATGACATGTATTTCTTATTATATTTCATATAACATGGAACTATAATTCAGGTATCAAGATGATCAACTGGATCATTGAGGTTTGTATAATGAGGTCTAAATGTCCTTCATTGTCAAGAAATTATATCCCTTTAAAGGTATGCCTATAGATGGATGATTAACCAACCAATCATAGTCAAAACATCATTAATGGAAGGTGTGGATATCCCTATAAATGGTTGTGAATATGTGGAGTTTTGGTTGACTAATAGATAACATGTTATAAACAACCTTAATGGTTGGCATGAATATCCATATAGATGGATAAGAATATGTGGCTGGAAATATAACTAATAGAGGAAATGGTATAAACATCTATAATGGTGTGAATGGATATCCATGTAGATAGATATTTATAAGTTATTAAAGGTATGATTTTTAGTTGGTGTGAATAATTACTGATGATGACCACCCTCATGGTGGTGTGACCAGTGTTAACGTAAAGGATATTCTTGGATTAATTTTTCTAATGTCCTTATTAAAAATAGTCTGATGTATGTGGGGTTGATTTTCTTGATATCCTAGTTGGATCATGATTAGTCAACACATGTATTATTATATTATTATTTCTAATTAACGTATCACATGGAATAAACTATTATATATTATGTTCACTTATGTGGAGGATGAATTGGTGGTGTCCAATTGTGTCTTCTACTCAGAAACTGCTCAAGAATTTTAGTGTTCTTGTAGATTTACTAACATGATATTCAGTTAAGATAATGGTACCTATGGAAGATATATGAGTATAGGAATATTTATCCAGTATTGGACTTTAATAGAATTTGAAGGACCCCTCTATTAATTTTTTAATTTTTTATACTTATTACTCTGTTTCGTATTTACATATTTAGAGATAATTTATTTGTATGATATGATTTTACTCTATCTTTTCTCCAAGTTTAATCCAATTATTAATTGTCTTGAGTATTATTATTATATGATCACTTAAATAATTTATTGATTAAAGTCTCCCCACTAATTGAATTATACCATTTCTGTTGGTATATTGCCTCTTCTGTATTGGGAGGCATGCATGACATCGTGTGACTCTTCTTCTCAGACTTGATGTTTTGTTTTGGAGAGTTACAAAATGGGATCAATATACTATTCATTCTATTTCTTTATGGTAAAAAAATATAAGATGTCTGAAGTGAGATATTTCTGTGGTACTCTCCCATGTTAGTTTCTGTGTTGGTGTCCAACACATGTGTATTGATACTTTATGTGACCATAAGATAGATTTTTTTACAAATTTTATGATATTTCAGGTATGTCTTTGCATCATGACTAATCACATAGGTTCACCATCCATATATATACCTATTATTATTTTTCATAGAGTAATTTAATTGGATTTCATTAATTTTATTGTCTATGCATGCTAGTTTCTATATTTTGTGACATATTTTTTCATCCATGTATTTTTTTATGTCATTATTTTCATTTGCTGGATGAACTAAGCATGATTTTTGTTTTAGCATATATATAGTTTGGGATAATGTTTGAGGATGAGACTTTGTTTTTTCGTGAAGTGGTATACCTTAGGTTATTGGTACAATCAATCGAGAACAATGTTTGATCCCATAGACTAGATTAGATTATACTTAAATTTTCTAGGTGTTTTCTTTGTGTCAGGGATACCATATCATATATGTTTTATTGGACCACTAGATGAGGTAGGTTAGGATACATTCATTCAACCACTTATAGTGCAGGGGTATATACCCCAACATGATCCTCTATTGGAATTAGAGACTCATGTTATTGATATCACTTAGTTGAGTCTCGTTCAAATTGTACTCATCAATAGAGGAACTTTTTATATGACCTGAACCAATCATGCTTGAGAGATACGACTCCATAATTCCATATAATTCATGGTAAATGGCGTCCCTAAATGTGAATAGTACATTTTATACTTTAGAAATAACATTTTTGAGTTATTCTTGACTCATATGGTGGGGAAATGGATCCTTGAGACCATCATGTTCTGAGGACCCACCAAGAAGAGGTGGATATTGATTAGTCAATATATGATATTATTGGGTCTTACTTGGGGATTATTTATGTACATTTCTCAAAAAGAAATTTCTTAAAATGATGAATATGGATTTTGCCTAGTATTTCATGGAGTTATGAAATAGATCTAGGATTGTGTCTATATATTCTTCTTGGTTTATGGAGATACTACATTTTTCTCATTTTTTTGCTAGGAATGAGGAACAAAAGGGATTGGATATTTGAGATTTTACATTTATTAGAGTTAAAATGACATGTTTGGGTATTTGACCTAATACCTATAAAAAGGTTCTTTGAAAGGATCAGGAATTTGAGAAGTTGGTAGATGAGGATAGGGTAGTATGCTTACATTCAGCCCATATCAGGCCATTGAATGAGTTTTATCTCACTACTATGGGAGTTTCCACTAGAATTAGAAATATGAAGGAATGAAAAGAGACATAGGGTAGTACATTGTAGGTCCATAATAAGAATTATTCATTATCCAATATAGAAAATGATTCCATAAGATGCTACAATTGTAGGAAAAGTGGGAATTATAGTAGTGATTATAGGATGTTTTTTATGTAGTGCCAACACTATGGTAGGGGTGGTTATATTTTATGATTTTTATTAAAGTTATGTTAGATGGGTACTAGAAGACATGGTCAATTAGGGAGTGGAAAACATTATAAAAGGCTTAACACATCCCAGATAATGGTGAATCAGAGGAGGGGTTGTAAATCATTGACAATACAAGTTTATATAGTTGGGTATATTCAAAAAATGATGGATATGGGTTATCAACTATTTGAGGAAAAATATGATCACCTCTAGCTTATCTACTCACTTTTCTGATACTACTGCTTCCCACTATTTCATATCTTCATAAGTAGTAGTTGTAATTGGAATACAAGGTAAGTTATCCTCTATGATTTTATTCAATGATGCATCATTAGGATTGGAAGGGGACCATATATGGTGATTCCCAGACTATACCATAGTCATCTTTGGATATATAATTCTCTTGGAATTCATGATTCTAGATATGAAAATCATATATGTGATTATCATCATGGACTGGTTAACCTGCATCCTAGATCACATCTATTTTTATTATAGAAGAGTTTCATTCACTTTTAATAGGGATAAAATTACCTACTGACCAGAGAGTGGGAATTGGGCATAGGAAAAGTGGGACTACAGTTGATACAATTTAGAAAAATCACAACATATATGGTATTCCTAGATATTTCATAGGATCAGCATAATCCTCCTCATCTCATCCTCCAGTTATAGACCTCTATCACGATGTTTTCTTAATGAATTTAGAAAACATACACCTAAGAAAGAATATGAGTTTTATATGTGGATGGTGTTGGTTGCATAGCCCATTTCAATACACCATAATCATATGGAGTTATCCATGTTGATGGAGATCAAGTTACATCATGATGACTTCAAGTATAAGTGCTTCATCCGTCTAAGTACATCACCATGGGTCGCAACATTGTTGTTCTCTAAAGTGGTATATGGAAGTATTTGACTCTATATTTACTACTAAAAGATGAACTGGGTGATTATATAATTTGGTATCCTTTTATAAATATCAATGACTTTTTTTATATGTTTCAGGGATCCAGATGGTTCTTAATGACTGACTATAGACAAGGTTATCACCAACTATGAGTCAAAGAGGAATATATTCCAAAGACAGTGTTTTGGAGTAAGTATGGTTTGTTTTCTAAATTATTAATGTCGTTCCGAATGAATAATTCAATTTTTATGTTCATGAAACTCATGAACATAATCTTCTACCCCTACCTATACTCATTCATCAATGTTTTTTATGGTCACATCTTGGTCAATTCAGTGACATTGGTGCAGCATGTTAGACACCTCTAGATTGAATTGAGTATGCTATGATCACATTATCATTACACGAAAATTAATAACAATGAATTTTTGACGTGAGAGGTGATATTCTTCCAGAATGTGTTGTTTGAGATAGAAAAATTTGTCAACCCAAATAATGTTGATGCTTTGTTATCCTAGACACAACCCTATATTTTTTTCTAGATCAAGAGTTTTTTGGGCTTAGTCATATAATACTGAGGTTTAATTATAGACATATCTTGATTATAAACACCCCTAAGTACATGAACTCATAATTATTTGAAGTTTAAGGGGTTTAACCAATGTGAAATAGAATATTCTATGCTATAAAATTGGTTGACTGTAGAACCAATAATGATAGTAACCAATATTAGGATTATATTTGTTGAATAATTTGATGCATTAGGAAATATTCTTTGAGTGGTGATAATACTAATAGAGATTGTAGTATCGTATGGTTACTGGCATATATGAACCAATATATTGATCTACCATGCACCTGATCTGAAATTTAGTTTTAGTGGTCTATGAACTGATGTTTTATTGACAATATCTCCTTGACCTAGGATTTATTTTCTAAACTAATGAAAATATCATCTCTATATCTTAACATAGAGGAAGTTAAATTTGAGTAAGAGGAATTTAGTGTAGTATATAAAATAATTTAACATTAATATGAGGTATTCACCTAGTAAGGGTAAAATATTTTTGGATTATATTATCCATAAGATTTATGTTGGGCATGGTCTTAGATAGAGGCCTTCTGAGGAGAAGTGGTACTAGATAAGCATGTCGGGTAATTAGCGGATGGATGATTTAAAGGATCAAGAATCAATGAATTTTTCTCCCATTGAGGGAACATATTATTAGGTTGAAATGGTAAAAATAATATGTGAATCAAACCCATAGTTTGTTTTGATATTAAACAGCTAACTAGTGGTGATCTACTACATGGGTTGTCTTTGGGTAATGACAATGTGATACTTATTCATGGGATATTTGTTGTCTATACCTCTATAAAATAGTATTTTATGAGATATTTTTATAAATATAGGTGGGATTTACATCCTATAGAAATTATGGTTGATAATGATTTTAGGAATCTGTTCTCGTGTTAGCAGATGAAGAGGGACATCACTCTATTTATTTCTTGATGCCTTAAATTCCGTAGTATAAAGTCCAAGCATAAAAATCCAAGTGCACAATCCACCTCTTATTCCCCTAAAAAATGTGAAAAAAATATGAGTTATTTTTTTATGGGGTTACCAATGACCAAGAGGATTCATATTGTTTCCTAGGTGACTTTCAATTAGTATATGAACTTTTCTCACTTTGTATGGATCCAAGAGGAACACATAATAGATGTCCTAGGAAGGATTTTTTTCCATGATATTATACACATAGATGTAGTTATATTAAAACATTAACTATATTAAGAGTCTATATAAACCATATATATTACATTTTCTAATAATAATATTCAATACATTTTAAAAAATTTCACCGAATGAGTTTAAAGGATTACTATCTTTATAGGCTATATACAGATTATTCTTATTTCAGAAATATATTCAACATATCTAATAAATATATTGTCCATAAAAATTCCTTACACAAAACTATTCTTCATGACATGGTGAAAGAATCATAACAAGGGGTGTGGTCAAATTCACTGTAAGGGTAAAAAAGGGGTATATCAACAATCAGTTAAATATAATATCACTATAGGGGTAGAGAACATAAGATTAACATTTTAAAACCATACCCTGTATAACATAGATCAAAACCCTCATAAATGAAATAAAGCTAAAATGTTCATAAGAAATTAATAATAAATGATAAAAATTGACATAATCCATAGAAGTATAATTAAATCATAGGAATGTTGAAAATTTGTAAGCATGAAACATTTTTAATATGTATAAATATAACTATATTCACTCATTAAATTATTGATATGAATTTATTACCTCACATAAGCTTTTTTACATGAAACCAAGTTCACCCATAACCTTATTTAAATGAATCTAGGTCCAAACAAAAGCTTATGGACATGAAACCAGGTCTACTCACAACCTTATAGAGATTAAACTAGTTCTACACATAACATTTTCAATATGAAATTATATTCAAAAAAAACATAATTAACTCATGATTTATCCATATTTACTAAATGCATAAGAGGGATATACAATTACTATCCCACCAATCAAATAATGAAAATCATAAATGTTCTGTCACAATATCATAAAACATTCACTATGTCATAACCCATAGAAATGAAATTGGTTATATAATAATTTCATACTAGAATAAACCATGGAAAAGAAATGAGTCTCATATGAATAAACTATTGAAAACAAATAGATTTGATAAAAATGTTATCTTTATAGTCATAAAAAATCACGAGAACAAAGAATTATGGTACTATTATATCACATCGCAAGTATAACATCGGCAACATAAATAATCAATTATGAATAGAAATTCCATATAATTATAATTAAATAATTATTTAGGAAAATATCTTTTTCATTTACATATTGATTCATAAAAATTTATAACATTTCCAAATATTATAAAATAAAATTTCATTGAAATAAAAATTGGATTTTGTAAGGGAATCTTAAAATAATTGAGTATTCTTGATGGATGAAAACTAATTTTATGTTTTGTATGTTATAAAAATAATTAATTTATGTCTTTTGGTAAAAATTAAAATTTACATCACATAGAAAATGAAAAAAATTTTAAATTTAAGCAACTTAATAAAAAGTTATATGTGGGGAAATTTGAATTTAAACCCCATATATTAATATTAATAATAATCTATTTAATGTTTTTTTAATGTATATGAAAGATAAATGTTTTTTTTTCAAAGAGAGAAATCAATTTCATTCTCCAAAAATTAATTCTTTTAGAATGTTTAGTACATAAATTGAGTAAAATTTAGGGAAAATAATTAATTTTTAAAAATAAATAGTGTAGAAAAAATTTCGTTATTTAATTGTGATTTATATCCATAAATTTAATCATTGGAATCATAATAAAAACATTAGAAACAATGAGATTATAAAATAAAACCCTAACCACTATGGAAAATTTTGTATCATAATCTCTGATAAATATATAATATAAGATGTATTTTTAAACCTCCAGTACATTAATAAGATGAATAATAAAAGTAATTCATCGATAGTATATACACCATGAAAAAAATAGTGGTAAATATATTATGTGTTTCATTAAAATAAAAAGTGAGAAAAAAATCCCTTACCACTATAATAATATTTTGAATCACTGTACACATTAAATAATAACATCAAATTTATCATTGGATATAATGAATATGATAAAATTAATTATATGAAAATTTTATTTGTTTGTATATACGTCACATTAAATAAATTTGGTGCATAACCATTAAAATGCCAAAATAAAAGAATATTGAAACATAATCTGTTACCACAAGTCTCAACAATCATTATAAATTTAAATTCATCTTGTATAATAAATATAGATTTATTATAAATGTAATTTATACCATATTAAAAGGAATTATATCATATATTATTTACTATTAACCTGCTACCACCAATTCTTTACCAATTTATTTTAAAAATCACTATTCCATTTGATTACTGCTTCGTTATTTATGTATGTTCTAGTTTGGTATTTTTGGTCTTTTAATATTTATTATTATTCCATTGTTTATATAATTTTACTAATGATATTCTATATTATATATTTATTACAATAATATTTATAGTCATTCATAAAATATTGATATATAAAAAATGGATTACATCATTCATGGAGATGGTAGGCTGTACGTATGCATGAAAATTGATTCCATTTTTTGAAGGATGGAACGAAAGAAAGATAAAAATTAATTAAACATTAAAAAATAATTTTTATATGATAGATAGCATATATAATCATTAAATATATACTTATTACTATCCATGTCAAAATAAAATAACAAAATGTATCACATTGCTTCACAGAGACCATAGTCCACTTGTATGCACGAGGGACTTTATCGTTATCTAGTGCACAGGAACATAAGAAAGTATATGTAATATTATAATTCCATAAGTATAATTATATTACATATATATAATTTAAATACATCATTATATACACCTCATAGAGAACATGATCACTACTCAAAATATCATATATACCCATGATTTGAAATTATGCGTATATCCCCTAGAACCGTGAGTATATTCCTTACCCAAGGATTAAATAATTGTGGGATACTAAGGATGTAGCATAGAACTATACCTATAGATTCATAGGAACTATGGGGATAGTCCTGTAAAATTTCATAACAACCACGGTTTTAGTAAAACCATTGGAATATACCTATACCCTTGTTTTATAAAATTGAGGGTTTATATTATTACACTAGAAATAATATATCCATAATTCATTAAACCATGGATAAATCATAAACCTATAAATAAATAAATTCCACATACATACTATGGTACATGGTAAACAATAATTCAATAAACAAATAAATCAAAATTTTATAACATGACGGAAAAATAAAATAAATGGAAATGGAAATGGAAATGGATAGGTAGTGGATGAAGTGTCGACATTATTCTCAATCACATAGGTCAATATACATTAAATAAACTACTTTATCTACATCAAGTGGCAGTGATCAAAAAAAAATTCTCTTCCCCCTTATTTTATTATTTTATCGGCTTCTTGGGCATCGACATGGTAAATCTAGTCAGACCATAGTAAGATTTAGAGATATAATAATGGCTGATAGATATGATTTCCACTATACCTATTGAATTAATGCTTTTTATAGAATAGTTATATGAATCTAACAGAAATTTATGAGTATCAGAACCTTATTTTATTCAACTCAAGATTAGGTTGATCTCGTTAGTTATGATTACTTGATCACAAAGCATGACTTTTAATTATCTCTCTCATGCTTCATTAAATCAAAAATATAAATAGCAAGAAAAGGATATAGAAAATTAAGAATCACATATCCCCATTTATTATTTTACAACTCAAATTACATAATAAATTTAATATATAAAATACTATATTGATATATTTTGAGATTATTTTGAATGGATTCATATGTGATTCTCCTATAAACAAAAATTTCCATTGGGAATCACTAAAAATTATTGAAAGGATGAAAACAGAAGGAGGGGTAAACATCAAAAGTGTAACCCCGTCCATGAATATTCTCTAGGATACACTCATGTTGTAGATATGATAAGGATCATTCATTTACGGTACATCAATTTTGTATATATATGGTCAGTATATGAATCATTCAATATTGATTGTTGTCAAAAAATTTAATGATTCTCAAAATTATCTTCCACGGAATTAATGGAATTTTAACTAGATCATCAGTCGATATGAAATTAATTTCTAGATTTAAATCACGGTGGTAGTTATAATCACCTTTTATTGCTTCCCAAATTCTTGTCCCACATTCACATAGGCGCGTATGAATATATTGTTCATTATTTCTTTCAAATACCATTAAAAACAAAAGATCATATAAAATATATGCTTTAAGATGAGAATGAATGTTTCTTATGCACAGATTCCCCTTTTGGGACCTTATTAGGGATGAGATACCATCGTATGATTTATAATAACCAAATAGTCCACAATTCTGGGGGACTCTCTAGTGTACAGAAATTTGGATGAAATTTAATGTCCTAGTTTGTAGAATAAATAACCACAAAATTTTTACTAATGAGGATTTCTAATCTAAAGGGATTAACATAAAAAATTATTCTTTTTCAAGATCGATGACATGAATCTACTATGAATATTTTATATTAATTTGAATGTTCCTCAACTATATGTTTATCCCATTGTGATTTCACTAGACTCTCTATATCAGATCACATAATCCCCAATTTTCTCTACTTGTGGTTCTAGGAAGTGGGATTTACTGAGAAAAAATTAGGTGAGATCAATTCTTCCAATTACTAGATTCATGTGCATTTTGAATAAAAGTAAAAAAGATAGGCTGGAATTAAAATCTAGCTTGAGGGAATCAATTATTTCTAGAACCAGATGCTTTGAGAGTGACTAGGCATCCTTGTTGAATCATTTGGAGTTCTCCCCTTCTATCAAGAACATAATGGATGTAAGAATAATCATTCCATCATTCCATAACCATGATCATCTGTTTCATTGAGTTTCGTGGATCCGACCCATTAATTTTATCTAGCATAAAATGGATTAATCATGCACCAGGTCATCATGAGTGATGGGTATGGGAGGGAACAAACAAAACTCATATGGCTCAACCATATTTCATTTCAGTGCCTCATATGGCCTTCATAATTCCCTCAATGTAGAAGTACATTCCATGTTGAATAAGGTTGAACTATTCTTCTCTAATGGTATTGAATTTTCCTCCATTGAAATATATATCTCCACCATTTATACATCCGTCCAATATCAATCCTCCGTCCTTGTTGCAAAATTTATCTCATCCTAAAATAAAAATTATTGATTGTTAACCTAGTAATCATACTTCACCAATGGTGTGAAGGAGACAAGGATTCCAATATCCTAGAATCTCGTAACCTTCATGAAGTAAAGACAGGATATAATATATATATAATTAGTTGTCAAAATCATATTTCAATTTCTTAATAAGAAATAATTTAGAAGTCAAGAATTTTCATCGAGAATTGTTTTAATGTTCAAATTGTGTAGAATAAATGAAGAGATCATGAATAACATCACATTTGGTATAAAAATTCATAAAATAATGATACAACAACAATGAGATATAATTCTAAAATAGGGGAGGGTAAAAGAAAGAAAACATTTTAGATAAAAGAATACCTAATGTAAAGGGCAAGGATTGATAATAAACATTGGGTAAAGTGTCCGCATGTAGTGTTATGCATATAAAATTAATAAATTCCAAAGAATAACATCCCCAAAATTATTATATATATCTAAATATAATAGTGATAAACTCTATGAAATACCTTATTTTCATAGATTACATTAACATCATAATCATTTTAAATGTTGGGTATAACCACATGGGGGAACATGCCGATACAATGAAAAAAGAAAACAAACTTCTTGCTTGGGGACTCGACCATACGAGCATGACACAAACCCAAACCCACCCTCAGCACACCAACCGAACGTAGGGGAAATTTTTAGATGTCTTGTTTTAGCAAAAAATTTTCCTACACTCACTATATTTTTTGACTTAATAAATAAATTAATTGATGTGACTATGATTTTATCTCTTAGACATTCATTACTAGTGATAAGAAGTTTGAAAAAAAGATTCTAAAACATAGAATTTCTATGTTTTTCACAATGATTTTCCATTCCATCATTAAAACTCTCAAATTATGAGTTAATGAATTTCATTTCCTTCCATCCTAAACCACATAATTCCATTAATGAATATTCCTTTCTATATTTAAAAAACTCCCAAACACTTAATCTATATATGACAAGAGAATAATTGAAACGGTTAAACTATAACACTCAGAACATGTTTTCCAGAAAAAATTAGTGATGTATATAAGGATTGATTCCTGAAGTAAAATATATATCAATATCCAAACTAGTCCATAAGAAACACTATAAATTCAAAAAAAATAAGAAAAGTGTAGAAATTGACTTCATACGACCATAATATCCCAAACCAGGAGAATACTTTCTTCAATACCAATAATTAAATTTATAAATTTATAATTCCAATATATTTTAAAAGGGAATTAAGGCTAAATGTATCATTTTATTTAAATTCATGCTGTTTTATTTTTTTTAAATATCATTGTCACCGTTCAAGATTTTTTTGAAAGTATGAATCCCCGAGGATTTATGTGTATAAATTATGCCATAATTATCCATTCCCACAAGCTATAACATTTGTTAGAATATCATCCAAAATAGAAACAATTATCATGGTACTATTAGAAAAAATAATTACACATCTTAGGTCATCAAAATGAAAAACAATATTTAATAGAAAACATATAATACTAAAGAAACCAACATCACCAAGGTGTTATTATACAAGGACCAAAAAATGGTTCTCATTGAGTTTGAAAAACCTAAATGACTAAAAAAATTTCTAAACGTGAAAAATGAAAATGGTATACTTTTAGAACAAAAACATTTTCTTCAAGATTTCAAAAAAATTATGATTCTTAGATTGGTAAAACTAAACCTCTATGGTTTTTTAATTCCTTTTGAAAACATTTTGTTGAATACTTTTTAATATGTTATTAGAAAAAAACATTAAACGTATTCCAAACCAAAAACAAACCAAATATAGTATTATTTTTTCTCTATGATCTTGATGGAAACATGATTTTTTTCTGTTATGAGAAAGAAACCTGCAAGAAACCTCCTAAAAAGGAATATCATAGGGCCTTTCCATGTTTGGGTACCCCAAATCAAGGTCTAATGACATAACTGAAACATATATAAGATATTTAAATAGGCATAAATATAAGGAATATAGAGGTAAGTATGTTTTATAGAGAGATGATCCTTTCTTTGATTTACTATTTAAGTCGGGATCCCAAATTTCAGAGTCACCAAGGACCATCTCAAGAACCTGTAGCTATCTAATTACCCATTACCCTGAATTATGATATGAATAATCTCAGGCCTTGTTAGGTATGAAAAATGTAATAAAAAAATGTTGATTTTTTTCATTTAAGAATGAAATCATAAACTATAATGCAGATTATAAAAATACATATTAGTAAATTCCAAAGAGTTATTGCAAATAAATCACTCATAAAATACAAAAAAAATTAATATTTTACATGAGTCTATTTTCCTCTTTCATTCAATTAACCAATTATGAAACCTGACTAAAAAATGAAATTTTTGGACATGGTATCTCAAATAACGATCCAATGTTGTCCCTTGAAAAATATTACTAGGATCATATTTCCGATTTCATTCAATAAAAACAGGAATTCCATCCTTGTCGTCAAAATGATAACTGTGGGGATAGTATTTCAGATCATGATCTAACTCTTGAAACTAAATATCCTAGAGAGAACAAAAATGGGAAGAAAAACATTCAAAACACTGACAGGAGTGACTAATTTACCGCCCAATGATTTACGAGATTCTAGAATCATGATTTAGACATTAATGGTATTTTATTCTATAAAGAAAACAGATAGAAAATATAACATTCAACCTATTTTATACACCAATGGTATTTCATAACTAAATCATGGAAGATTGCATATTTTTGGATTTTTCAAGATCAAACCTCCATGGTTTCAAAAATTAGTACGAATGGAAGAGTAAGGAATTAAAAGTTTGTATATAATAGAGTATGTTGGTTGAAGTGAAGTTAAAGTATGTATAATATTTGGGAAAGTACTATTATTATTCGATAATATCTGCTTTTATATATTCTTTATAGTGTCCCTTTTAATGTGAGGATTGTGGAGTAGATCCTCAAGGAAACCAATGTCAATTATTTATGAATGATGAATGATTTGACATATAAATATGTTTGATCGCCTAAAGAATTCCCATTTAAAACCCATCATGAAAACATAATGAAAATTTATGTCATTACAAGAAGAAATTGACATCATACAAGCAGTCTAGCACACCAAATAAATAACAGCTCCAACAGAAAACCAAACACATTGCACATGTAAATCAAATAAAACATACATGTATATCCTCATCCATACAAGTAGTCAATTAATGTTTTAAATTAATTTCTCAAGTATCCATGCTATGTCAATAATTTAGGGGATTAATATCACCCCATCACCAAAATCCCCATCCCAATCCTCATCCCCATACCCATCCTAATAAGATTTAACATCTTCAGCAGCCTCATCACCAACAACACAATCAGAAACATCCTCACCACCAACAACTCTATATCCACCACCTTTAGTTCAATAATCACTAGGACCCTCATTGTAATCACCCAAAGAACCATTTAAATATTGTATCGACTCCACATATGAATGAAAAGTAGCAGAAGCCTGTGATGGAAGTGACTGACTCAAAACACACATAGAAATCATGAAATGTTTAGTCATCAGCTTACTTCTTTTATGCACCCGTTTCCTTCTTTTGCGCTCCTCTAAAGCTATTTTTTCCTCTTCTTCTTTGGAATGAGCTCCTTCATGCTCAGATGTCGGGGTAGCTAGAGAGGAGCCTAATGTCTGGGTACCTTTGTTCTCCCAATATGCTTCACACCTAATACATGATTGGAATGATCATGTGTCTAGATGTTTCCATCATCTTTATTAGCGAGGGCCTCTAAGGAAGACTATTAAAATTATATTAAATTATGAATTTCATATAAATAATTGATATATTAATAAATAACACAAAATCTTTTCTTATGTTTGTTCATTTACAACACTTCCATCCTTTTTCATCCTACTAGAGAAAAATATATTTTCACAAGGTGCACGGCCTTTTATGCCCAATAAAGCCAACTGTAAATAAAAAATGCAAAAATCTGTATTACAAAAATTAATGTATAATAGTAAATTGGGAGTTATAAAATAATGAAATTCAAGAAGATATAACATATATTTTTCAATTAATGTGAAAATATTGTTGGGCTCATGATGGTTAATGAATGTCAATAATTTCTAACATGAGAACCATGACAGAGAATGCTTATATTAATCCAATGGATTTTTGGACACAATTTGAACGTAACATGTTTATGAATCATATTTGGCTTCAAAATATATATTATGTATACAACCATTATATTATTTCAATAAAATAACCCTTGTTCAAGATGAAATATTAGAAAATCCTATCAAAATAATCACTTTAATGATAATAATTTGAAGAAATTTTTCATTGTGATAGTGGAAGAACATAATGGAGTGGATGGAAAGTCATGTTAAAAATATATAAATTTAAAACTAATATGTTTATTTTTTATAATATAATATGTTTCTAACACATCAATTTTTTATGATACCTTAATTATTATTTCTCTATGTGTATTTTGTTTAAAGTATCAAGAATCTATGGATAGAGGAGCTTTATATAAAAAATTGGTCTAAAAAAGTGGAGAAATTATGAGAAGACTATTTGGAAGAGTTATTTATGTGCACATAAATGATTCTTAGCCTCATGAATTATTTAGGAATTATTTTTTTATTTAGATGAATGTGCATGGTGCTTCTCATGATTGTACATTTTAGTGTGCCCCAATGAAGAAAGATATATTTTACCATCCTTGTTTTAATTCTCTAACACTACCTAAAATAAAAAATCAATACAGGTAATAAAAATAAAAAATTATATGATAACCATTAAAATTGATGGTAACTTAAACTGATTAGTATTATAATGTACGATCATTTTTTGATATTGTCTTTTAAGATAGTTAGTGTATTTTTGTAAACCATCAAAATTACTAACCAATCTACTACTCCAACCAATATATAACTTATTCTTCTATGCCCTCCATGACCCTATAAGATCCATAAACCTAGAAACTTTTGCATATTCATTATTAGGAATGTTAAATTTTATCTACAATGAACATGTTAATTTATATAAATACATTACTAATATTGATATAAATTTATAAAATTTTCATTCACATATTAATGCCCAATCCCTATCCTTAATGTCATCATTGATTTTTCTACATGAGAATGGTTCCACCCGAATGATATCATAGTTCTTAGATAAAGTGGGCATGAAACTTCTTTAATTAATAGCATGTTTACCTTCCATTTGATCTTGATCATTGAAATCCACCATAATTATTGTTTTTTGATTCTAATCTTCCCTCATACAAGTGCTCAAACATTTCCCACTAAAGGATCCCACTAAATAAGATAAGTGGGGGGAAGAAGAGATAACTTATGATACAATAAAAGATGATGTAATGATATAATTAGACACATTTATTATAAAAAAACATGATGCAGTCTCTTGAATAAGATGTTATGCTTCTATGGACTTTCATAGATTAGTAGGCTCTGAAGAAAGTATCTATTCACATTCATGCTTGAGATGATCTTCTTGCACTAGAGTGGAAGCAAAAAAATATTCTAATCATATGTTGGATGGATGGTAGGAAAAAGAGACAACATATTCATGTCAAAATATGGGTAGTAGGTCTGGGGATACATGAATGGATATGGAAATTGTAAAGGTGGGATCATTGGTCGAGGCGGAATGGATGGAGACTATGAGGAAGAGCATAAATGAGATGATGATAGGGGCACGGATTAGAACATCCCAGGAGTCTCAAGCTGCAGATGGATATGTGTGGTATATGGGGTTTCCACTATTGTGTTAATGTGGGATGTGGAAAGATGGGTTCGCAGCCTAGGTCATGGAGGTTTCCCACATGGACACATTCCAGTAGGAAGAGTCAACTTTGGGGAGATGTATATCCCAAAAAATTGATAAATTATATTCCCATGACATTATAGGTAATGCATAAGAAAAATATTTCAATTATTATACTCAGTAATGGAACCCGAGGTGTCAAAGAATACTCATGTTTGTCAAGATTAGTATCAAATAATCTTCTCATGTGAGCTTCTGTAGTACTTTTCATAATCTGCATAAGAATGAAATATAAATTTTAGAGAAACCATTTTTAAAAATCATGAATACAACTTATAATTATAGGAAAACAAACTATGTCATAACATTATATTGTAATAATAATTCATAACAAAATAATACATTTTAAAAAAACCCATTTTAAAACAAGTTTAATAGAATTAGAATAAATAAAATTTAATAAAACTAAATAAAACAATACTAAAATAGACATATCATTAAAAATTAGAACTAAATTAATGTAATTACATTTATACCCACCTGAGAAACTCATGTATAGGTAAATTTAATGAACTCCGAACATATATAGTTTCTTATATATATTTCCAACCACTACATCTAGTTCAACATCAACTCTCACAATTGGACAATTTGATTCCTCAAATACAATATTTTGGTCAATGCTAATGGGGCATAAATTGTGGGAATTTTTTCCCCAACATGATGGAAAATTTACATTGGGATTACACCATTAATGACACCAAAATGGGGTATCCTATGATCTTTCTCATAAAACACTTCCTCTTACATTTTTTCCAAAATGTTTGGTTCATTAGTATGAAAGAATTGACTCATTTTAAAAATTTGTAAATCCACAATAATCAATAAATGTACCATGTCACATCATTAAATCAAACCATTTACATTTTATCATAGTTACTATACCTTGAAAGTAGTAATCCAATAATCATATTTTCTCTACCATTCCATAATAACACACATCTTCAAATTTTAACCTACTATAAAATGAACTATCATAACAGTAAATTATAGCAGTTAACATAACTATAACATGCTATGTTCACATTTACACTAATCTATCTTTTGAAATAAATTTATAAACATTTATTATTAAATATTTTCATTTAGGAACCAATGAATTGGGGGAAAAACCCAACACAATTAATTCTTGATAAATGGATTTAGCAGGTAAACCCAATAGCTAAATTATATATGGTTAATAAATTAAATAGATATTTATATTTTATGTTAATTAATTTAATTTTCATACCATTTATTTTATCCAAGCTATAAATTCTTGTCAATGCAAAGCTTATAACCTTCTCAATGGAAATGATCTATGAACTCCACTTATATTTATTTGATCACTACATAAAATGATAATAAAAGACAAATATATATGTGAAATGGCAATGTATGAGATAATATATAGATATCCAAATATGTTACTTGATATAGTCAACGAAGAAATCATAGTTAAACAAGACTGTGTGATGTGCCATATCCATCTCTTCAATGCTCAATGTAGCCAATGTATATAACCAAATAATTCCTCCTATATTATGGAGAGACCAAAATTGGTTCTCAATTTACTAATCCTACCCATATTCATTTTATAATGGTTGATTATTTATTGTGATCGCATTATATAAAAATTCAAAAAATATCCATACATTCTTAGGCCAGATAACTCCACACAATGGAACCATAATGGTTATTCTTATTCTGGACATTTTATTTCATTATGAACATATATATTTCAGTGGGATACATCCACAAAAAAGTGATAGGTCCCCCAAGAAGAGTATTAGTTGGAAGAAGAACTATAAAATCACTACCCCAAAATGGGGAAGGCCAACAACACCCTTTATCAGTGCTAACGAAAAAGCACTAATAAAAGTACCCCTTTATCAATGTTTTGTTAGCGCAGATAAAGGTACCCTCTTTAATAGTGCTTTTTTTAGCGTAGTTAAAGCGTACACCTTTATCAGCACTTTTTTTAGTAGCGCTGATAAAGGGGGAACTTTATCAATGCTTTTTTAAAAGCGCTAATAAAGGGTATACTACCAAAAAAATCATTAAAAAATATATTAATATTTAAATATATTGATATAGTTATATTGATATAAATATAAAATAAATTTTTTAAATATAATTTTAAATTTATTTTAGATAAGTAAAAATTTACAGTTACACTTAATATATAAGATATTTAGTGAAAATGGCTTATAAAAATTCTAAAAAAATATTTTTAATTAATAATTTGATAATTATTATTGAGTAATAGTCATTTAATTACAATTTGAAGATTAAAAAACAAAAAAAATTTAAAAAAAGATCCAAAATAAGTTGAAAACACAACTCAAACTTCAAACGGCCATAACTTTTGATCTGGATGTCCGTTTGAGCTCTACCACATATAAAATCGAAGCCTCCAATGAGCTATAAACCACTAAAACTTGGGTGAACCGTAGTAATGGGTTTTCTGAGGCCAAAAAAGGCCCATAAGGCCTCCAAAACTAATTTTTTAGTTGGGATACCCCAATTTTTTTAACATTTGTTGGATTTTCAGCTTCGTTTAAGGGGGTATTGTTGCCTTTTTTTGGTGCGGACTGAATTTATTTCAAATTATTACATTCATATTGATATTATTTCTTTAAAATGTTATCGTTTTTTATAATTCACTGCTATTTATAATAAATTATATAACAATATATATATATTTTTTATATATTCACACATAAAAATTTAATTATAAATAAAAATAATAAAATATATTTATATATAAAATATATTAGTTTTATCTAAATAATTACTAATATCCATTTTATTTAAAATACCAATATATAAATATTGAAATACTTATATATTAATCTAACTATATATATATATTAATATAACTACATATATATATATATATTGATATAACTATAAATATATATATTAATATCACAATAAATATATATATATATTAATATAACTATATATATTAATATAACTATATATATAATATAACTATATTAATCTAAATACATATATATTAATATAACTACATATTATGTTTTTAAGGTCATTTAAAAGAATAAGCAATCCACTAAATGCAAAAATTACAATTTCCCATGGAATTATACCTTGTATTGGAAACACGGGTCATTACAACCTCCCCCCATAGAACTTATCATCCATGAGAAGCCATTAGAAACATTGAAAATATCACTTGACCTACAGGGGTCCAGAAGACTCATTCAAACGAGCACATTGAGTTTCTAAAATATAAATATTTATATACCATTTACATATAAAATATATTAGCTTTATCTAAATAATAAAAATTATCCATTTTATTTAAAATACCAATATATAAATATTTATACACCTATATATTAATATAACTATATATATATAATAATATAACTACATGTATATATTGATATAACTATAAATATATATATTAATATCCCTATAAATATATATTTATATAACTATATATATTACTAAAACTATATATTACTATATGAATAAATATAACTAAATATATATAAAAATAAGTAGATTATTCATTAACAGGTGAATAAATCAATATGGCAGAGTGGTAAAGGATTTAGGTGCGCAAGGGGGAGGTCTTGAGATGAAATCTTGGTGGAGGAAAGGGCGTGCGCATGTGGGTGGATTTGGGGGCTAGCACTCATAAAGGGGAGTATGTAGCGCTAATATAGGGTGGAGGGGGTGCTTGTGGGTGCTTGTGGGGCAGGAAAGCACAGTTAAAAGGGGGGCTCAAGCGCTATAAAATCCCCCCTGATTGGCAGAATATTTTTAATTTTTTTTAATTTTTTTTACTTTTATAAGCGCTAAAAAGAAAGCATTGATAAAAGAACCTTTTATCAGCACTTTTTATTTGGTATTATAAAAGAACCCCTGTATTAGCGGTTTTTTTAGCGCTAATAAAGGGGAACCCCTTAATTTTTGTAGGCTTTAACCGTGATTTTATAGTACTGTTAAATGTCATTTTTAGTGTTGATAAAAGGCGTCTTTGTAGTAGTGAATGTAGCACATGGATGAAAAACGATGGATGAAATTTTCTTCCAAGTCAGGTAAAATTAGTGGTACCTCTTGCTATGTTTTTATCAATAATGACTTGGATTATCCTTTTAGCCCAATGGTATCCCAAAACGGCATAACTGAATAACTATCACCCTTACATTATTGGATAGAATATTCTGAATTGATATTTGAATCCATTCATGAAAAATGATATGATAATCATCTGTTTTTAAGGATTTTAGTTTCAAATATCCTTTGTTGAATCTGTTAAATTTGTTTTGTAAGGTTTATAAAGAACCTTTATATTCTCCAATACTTACAGAAATTGATCTTTCTCTAATGGTGTCATCACATAAGAAGCATAAGAAACATTTTATTTGTTTTTACAAATACACACAAAATTTAATTCGGGTCGAATACCCCAATATAACAAGTCCCATCAAGATTGAATGTCAACATTGGTATTCCCCATGATATTCAGTGTAATTCCCTGAAGCATTTCAGATATATTTTTCTCAATATGCATTACATATAAGCAATGACATAACAAATTGGTAAAGAAATATTTAAACACAAAAAATACACAACTCTTTTTCTAACTATAATTTTCTTCTATGTCAACATTCTTATTATTTTTAGATTCTAATTGACATTTACATAATTAAAAACTAAAATATTTCAATATATTCGGCACCTCACTATTCCTAACATATGTTGAGGTGGTTGTTTAGTGTCCACAATATTATCTAACCATTGATGATTCTTCATGTATTGATGATCCATTTAAAACAATCATTGATGCTCCATAAACTAAACCTACGAAGATATTTAATCCTACTCTATCATGTATTCGTCATAAAATTAGAACACGCTTTTTCCCCTTCATGCTCCCCCCAAAAATCATTTCATAACTAGAGATATCATGTGTGGTACATAGAAGGGAAGCACGCATCTGAAACATATTTTTTAAAGAATCATTGAATGTCTACACACAGAAATACCAAAGTTACTTCAACACTCTAATTAAGGGATTGATGTATAAATCTACATCATTAATTAGATTAGAAGGACCAAATATCTACATAATCAGGAATGGGATTTTTTTTCATACACATCCATAGAGGAAGATTCTAAACATGAATAAAAACTGTTTACATGATATGAGACATAATCATCTGACCAAATTGATAAAAACAATAAGAGGATAGACCCAACCTGATATTACGCACCTTAGATGAAAAATATGAATGTTTTGCAACAAATGATTTCTAGGAAAATCCATCGAAATGATGAACCACTCATAATTACCATTAATTCTTTTAGTATCATGTCATTTCATATTAGATTAAAATTCTACATACATGACTAAATTTTGAAGTCTCTGAATAAATGAAAAGTACCACATGAATTGCTGTGGCACACGAGATGGTATCCCATCTCCATTTTACATCCATTGAGATGTACAAAATTCTTTACAGTCATTATGGTTAGTTGTTTCCTCCCAATTGATACTGCAATATTTCAGAAAATCATGGTCATTATTAATGTCAAATCGAAGCTTTTTAACTAATTTTCATTCATTGTAATAATTTGAGGGTATATCTACACCATCAAGAAGAAATTCCTTACAAAATGATAAAATATAATCAATGGAGGTATTTTAAATTTCATATGTTGTTTTTCCATGATATAATAGAATTATAAATTCCAACATGTTCATTTTAGTACATTTTTGATATACTATAGTAATGCCATCATCCAACAAATTTTTCACTCTATCAACATCATAATATTCGGTATTTTCCTCTTGTGTACTGATATATCTTTCTTCATTAACTAGCATATTATCCCTCTTAGGATGATTCACATATAGAAAATGATCATATATCAAATTCTCCATGTTGTTTCTTTCTTTTCACGGATGAAGAGTAGAAGATTGACCCATCTCACCAGGGTAATACAACACATAAATGTTTTTTTGGAATCCAAATGTCATTATATAGTAGATAAAATATTCTTGGATTAACTGTTCACTTAAAGGATACATTTATAGCGTGAATTCTATATAAAACATCCATGCCAACAATTGTTAAATGAATGTTCTAAAAAGTTATAAAAATATTATTGAATCTCGTTTTAAATCTATTCAATAAGATATTTCCAGCTTCTATCTGTTCTACAACTAGAGAAAAAAGTTATCTTCCAATCAAAAATGAAAACTATAATTAAAAAATTAGTTAAAACCAACTTTTTTTAAAATTATTCGAATAAAACTAATAGTTAGAAAAACATTAAAAAATATAAATAACATATGCTATAAGTGATTAATGATATCTATTTGTACCATGAGATTCAAAAGTGTGAGACTTGGTAATCATATTCAAAAATTAAATTTATGGATTTACTTGAGGATATATTTTTTTTCTTTCATTCAATTATTTTTTAGAAACATTTATAACATCATTATGTAAATATCATCTTTCTCAATTTATTATTTTCAAAAAATACACAATACATTTAAATTGTGTTGAGGATTTCATTTTTTAAAATAAACTGTTAAAATATCAAGGATTTTGTAAATACTATGTTTCTAATTATTATACTATGTTGGTGTTATGTGTGACTTATAATAGTATACAAAATTAATAATTCTTTTGTTATCAAGAATATTTTAGGTTCAATTGTGAAACACTAAGATGATTATTCTTCTAAAATATAATGTTATGAATCATTAATGTCAAATATAAAAAAAAATTAAATGAGGTAAGATGCAAAACAAATTATTATTATTGTATATAACCATTTAATAGCATTAAGAGGGGGTTAATTGAAGATGAAATAAAACACAATTTTCATCCCTCTTGATAATAAAAGTTTATTAGAGGCCACAATTTCTAATCAAATAGAATATATCACAGCATGAAATATTAAAAAGGATATATACTATAAAAATTAAAAGTATCAGAAAAAAACTAAATAGTTAAATTTAGTACAAAAAATTACTTTTAAAAATATAAATAAATTCTTGAAGTATATCAATAAAAATATTCCATATAGTATGTTAATTACCAAACGGAACAAATAATAGATGAATTCAATTTTACTCTTATTCGATTGAGTATTTTATAACCAGGATAAATGTATCCATTTACCAACTAATAATATCATTGATCTTTCTCTAAAAAGAATATATGAGTTTCAACAACAAAAAAACTTTTGATAACCATCTTTATTAGTAATTAGATATATCCCCAGGCTTATCTTCTTTTTGAAATAATCTATAACATGTCCAACCCAAAACATCATCAATAATGTTTTTTAAGATAAAGATTCCTTGCCTTAAAAACTCTTTGATTATGTAGATTCATAAAATTACATTACATAAGAAAACCTAAGTGATTTAACAATGATAATTCACATAATAGAATCGATTTTGAAAATAAAATAAATTTAAAAAATACAATCACAATCACACTAGGCATGAGATCATGTAGGATTCAATAAAATATAAAATTGTGCTTAATCGAATTCATATTTTATAACGAATCATAATCTTTAATGTCATATTTTAATTTCTAAATTAATTCATGACAATATCCAATATTCATATTCTATGAAGTTCAAGTTTAGATGATACATCCTTAAAAAAACTCATAAGTATATATTTCACAAAGATAAATTCAGCGATACATATCTAAGATATCATTATACTAAAATTTTAAGAATTTATAACTTTTGATGATATTAATTTACTTAAATTTCATGATTCTCTATAAAATATATGAATTTTATAGTTCAATAGAATATAGAATTCAAAATAACAGTCTTCACATAAAGAACATAGAAACAAACATAATGTTAATCTAAATTTAATCAAAGTGTACTATGGTTTTCTAAACATTGGATATAGAAGGATTAGGAACTCAATATAAAATGGGATTAGAATCACAAAAACACCCAATCAGAGGATAATTCTAGACGAATAGGATATGTACCTCAACAAACTGAAACAAGCCCAACGTAGAAAATCACGGGATAATTCCAGAGGAGGAGATGGTCATTCGTCAATGAGGTGGGGAAATCACTCTACCAAAGAGAAATCAATCAACTTTAATATCTCATCAAGAAAAATCAATATATGAAATACCAGTGATCTAAATAACTAAAAAATATAGTCGATCCCAACAAAAATAGACATAACTTTAATGGTCAACCAAATCAATCTAAAATCATATATAATAAACAAAATTGTTTTATGTATAACCAATGTGAAAAAAAGTAAAATAAATCAGATAAAAAAGAGAAATGAATAAAAAAATGATAAAATTTGAATCATCAAATCCCAAACTAAATTATAATCAATTAACCATTCCAGATGAAGGATTAGGTACTCACTGCCAAAGAAGACGAGAATGAGGAAAATGTCCAATCAATGGAAAATGATATACTAGAAGAATTGATGTTCGTTAGGTAAGGGATAAACAACTTAACCTAGGGGGGATACTTGTCAGGTGAGGTAAACACATCTCAACCAAACCAATCATGAATGTTGGACATTTAGCATTTATTGTGATGCATTACAATACTATTTCTGTACTATAAATGTTATGGTGATTGAACATTGATATCACATATAAGAATAAAATACGGATATGGATAACCCATGAATTCACTAATATAACACATATTGATGTTAATGACATGTTTTTTTGTAAGTAATACGATTTCAAAAAATAAAATATTTTATTTTTATAAATAAATTCATTGAATTTTGTTAATAAAAAATGTTGTGATACACGCCATTTTTAAAAATACAACATAAAAATATGGTAGGATGAAATCATTTATATAAATATATTTTCAATCATAATATTATTAAATGTTCATTTAAATTGTGAATTTTAAAAGTTACTAAAGATATCCAACATCAAATCCTTCATGTCAGCACTATATATGAATATAATAATATACATGAAATCATTTCATGAATAATCTGTTTGTTTTTGTTTAAACTAATAAGGATACATACAAAAAAAGAAATAAACTATGGTAGATATCATAACAAATATAGAAATAGTTCATAGTGGAAAAAATAACCCTACATCATGACATTGAACTCATGAAATATGCATCAGATACCTCACAGGAATGGGGGTATCCATGTATGGCACAAATATGGGTGACTTGGGAAATTCATATACTTACGTAAGAGAATGGATTGTCAACACATCAAGAGGGGGGATGCATGCCAACCAAATAAGAAAGAGGATATGCGCGCCTATCAGAGGAGGTGGGGGGGTGTGCACTGGTCGTATGAGGAGGAGGAGGGGAGTTTTATCTGACCAAAGGAGTAATAGAAGAGACATAAATATAGGGAACCATGGGGGGAGGGAAAGGGACATGTTGGGGGGTACGGCCAGACAAGTGAAGGAGTGAGAATAAGAGGGGCGAAATATTATTCCCTCCATTCCTATAGTCCTTTAAATGATTATGCAATAGAATATGTATACACATGGATTTTAATAACCCATGGATATAGACAAACTCAAATCAAACTATTTCCATGATTTTAAAAATCTTGGTTATAGCTCTATGTGGATAACTGGACTTTCCGGCTATGAATGGAAAATTAATTGCATTAGATCATGAGTTTTTAGTCTATCTTACACATGATTGATGGTTTTCATTCTCATTTGGTGGAATAAGAGATAAATATATGCTATCAAATTATCAAAATAACAACTCGATATATTGAAGATATTTATTTTTCTATATAATCATAGTTGAATAATATTTTATAAAGGTGTAAGAAGAAATAATATAAAAAAACTCAATCATAGATAATATCTCTTATCTGAATAACAACATTATTTCTTCACCAAAATACTTCATAAAAGGGATTAATATAAAAAAATAGATTATAGGATGTTATGGGATAATTTAATAATATATTTGGGTATAAATTTTCAAACAAAAAGTCATTGGATGTGTGTAATGAAGAGGATAGGGTGTTCCCTTTTATAGGAGGGGGAGAGGACACACTTCAAATTTTGGAAATGAAAAATACTTACACACACATTTTAAAGATTAAAAAGTCTAAAAAAGGACGATTATTGATCATTATATGATATATTCAATAAATTCATCAATAAAATAGAAATTTCCAAAAAATTGTAAAATTTAGCCCTTATCTTTTTTATTTAAACAACATGTAAAACTCTTTTAACCTTAATTGTGGTAATTATTTTTTACAATTTTTATTTTATTAAAAATAATAATTAAGTTCAAATTATGATATTATATTTACTACTATGGTTCCAAATATTTGAATCTTTTTTAAAAGATTAATTAATATATGTGAAAACAAAAATTTAATATTAAACCAACAGGCTCAATAAAAAAATGTGTTCCCAAATAAAAAATTCTTAAATTAAAATAATTTTTTAAATAAACATTTAACATAAAATAAATTAAAATGACCTAAATTGGATTAATAATAATATAATTGAACTAATTTTAACTTTAAATAAATTTTAAAATACATTTTTTGTTTCTATATTCATTAAAAGAAAAATCTTTTTCTAACAAAAATCAATATCTTCAGTATTCATTGAAATGTTGTTCTTTTCAAATAATTATTAAAAATTCACCCAATGTTAATTCAAAAATTATTATTCTAAAACACATTTCAGTTACTAATTAAATTTTCTTGAACTATTAAAAATTATTTTTAAAATAAGTGTGAAAAACACAACGAAATGTTTTTAATAAAAAAATACAATTCTTAAGAATAAAAATTGATTTATTCTGATCTAATTATAAAAAATATATTAAATTATTGATATAAAACTATATTAAATTTATAATATATGAAATTCATTAAAATCATTCACCAATAGATATAAATTTAATTTTTTATTTTAAAAATAAATCATTTCTAAAAAAATCATAAAAACATTTCTTTTACATTAAAATGACTTTTAATTTTACTTATAATCTATTTATTGTATAAATGTTGAAACCATATAACTTTTATTATTTATATATTAATATTCATACACACCAATTTCTTTTTAATAATGATATACTATATTACGGTACGTTAAAATCTACTGTTATGTGTAAAAAATGATATCAAGGAAAACAAATTTATTTGAATAAAAACTTCATAAATTCTAGGGATGTTACATAAAACCCCCAAAAAAATTTACCTTGAAATTGATTCTCAATCCTTAAAGGTTCTATCTTGTTTTGAAAACTCACTTTATATAAAGGGATAATAAAAATTAATTTTAAAAGAGGTAATGTGAAATAAGATAGTCATAAAGAATAATGAAAAACATGGTTTTCAAATGGTTGAACATTAATATGAAATTAAAATATTGAAAAATAGGATAAAATTGAAAATTGTGTAAAAATAGATATTGATGGAGAACGTGGTCCGAAGAAAATTAACAACTACAAAATCATACATTTTTTATATGTGAAAATTTCATAGATTCATAATAAATGAAAATACCATTATTAAATTTCTAAATAAATAAATTTTTCTATATTTTAGGGGGTTTTACTATCATGATAAAAAATATGAGAATATATACTATCTTAATTTTTTTCATTCCATTAGTGAAATATCAGCCTTTGGTTATGATTTGAAAAATTTCCACATAGTATATCTTACTCCATGAAATGAATTTTAAAGATGAATTTTTTATTCTGGAAAAAGAAAAATATTATTATTATGCATGATGTGATCAATAAAATGATAAAAAGTTATTCATCCTATACCTATATATTTAAAAAAACCAAAATATTTAGTATATGATATATAATTCATCAATTTAAAATATTTTAACAATAACAAAAAAAGTTCAACTTAAATCATCCCATAAATAGTTATCCATAAGGATCCTTCAAAATATTACTAACCAAAAATTGAATCCCAAATATTTAAATAGTTTTATTTTATATACTCTATAAAGAAACACGAAAAATATCATAAAATCTATTATAAATTATCATACAAAAATTTATATACCATTATCATTCCCCAAAATAAAATCATATATGATACCAAAAAATAATTCACACTTTATTCCTTAGATACGCACCTTCTGTAAACAAATAACATTTCTAATGGAATCTCGAGTTTATCCTTTTACTCTTAGATGATTATACGTTAATTTAAAATACAAAATGCGATTTCATTACTCCATAATCTATATATATAGATAAAAATGCTTGTAATCAAATAAAATTTAACTAAATACTACAATAAGTATTATCATAGGGATCATTCACACAAAATCCAACATTAAATTCCCAAAAATGGAGTGGTGGATATGTGTTGCCAAATTATGATGATTAAATTGAGATTTTGTGATTTCATAAAATATTACATTCCTATTTATCTTTAGTTTTTTTATAGATTATAATCATCATCATTGACCCTTATATTAGTGAATTTATTACCATAACAATCAAAAACATTTCATCTATAGCATTGAATAATTGGTGGTGTATTCCATTGAATACTATCTTAATTCATTTAATTGAATATATTATTCAAATTAATTTTAATATATTTTTATTGATGGCTAGGTAACCCATATAAAAAACATCTTTATGTTCCTTTCTGAATTAACCTTTGTGTTTCTTCCAACATTTTTTCCATGTATAAGGTTGAAAAATTTTCTTTCCTCTATGACAAATACCACTACGGAATCCATGAAACCATATCTTTCATTTCTTACAACTAGCACCATGAGGGATTCCATCATCAATTTCCACTTGTAGGACACATAAAATGATTTCATTAGATATTTCAATGTATCGTATATATAGTTACTTTTGAACACATGGTTTCAAGACACTAAATAATCAATAAATCTTTCTTTGAGGGCAGATGATGAAACCCTAATTATACATCCAATGTCTTGAAAATATTTCCTGATATTTGAAAAAGGATTCCTCATTATTTTTATAAATCTAATGAAATTACATCTCCATTTTTTATGAAAATATTATTGAAATAATAATTTAAAAATTTTCATTCAAACTAACACAATTCCACATATTCAATTTTTTCCTTTTTCCTCATGTTATTAATAGGGTTATTAAATTTTTCTACTTCTCTTTCGAAATTATATTAATAATGAACTACTTATTCATGATTCATGTATGAAATAATAGAAAATATATTTTCCATAACATTGATCCATTACTCAGAAACCATTATATTAGATGTCCTATAGAATTAGGGTGGGGATTTTTAGTCAATATTAAGTAGAATGTTTCTCCCTGCATGGTAAATTTGGATTTTCAACATCACTTATATTTTCACTTATATCATGGGATACATGAGTGAGAATAGTCACAAAATATTTTATCCTATATTCTAAGACATTTGGTTCCTCTTGTGGATGGTCAAGGAATTTCCCGTAGCTGATGTTTTCTAAAAAAAGACCAAATAGCTTCCAAATACAATTGTTGTATCAATTCCATTGATGAATGGATCTTATATTTATTTCTTATAGGTGAATGGGAATATTATATCTTGAATTTAGTCAGTGTATTCATGGGATTTATTTTTAATTCCTCTAGTACAAATGTCTTCATGAAAAAATGGATTTAGGGTACTGAGAATAACCTCTATTGATTGAGTGATAAATTCATCATTTTTAGGGTACTAGTTCTTATGGAATTATATAAATTATTATATCTTAGAAGGAATTCATATATCGTGTGTTTCTTTGGTTGTGTGGACCAATTGTGTAGTGGTGGACCATTCTTATCTTCTCATAGTTTGTGATCTTTCACCAAACATCATACCTAGAATTTTTAATTACAATAATGATTATTGTTTTATCATTATCCCCTCTTCATTGTCATTGTATTTTCTACAACCCCCCCCCCCAAATAATGGTTTAAAACTCAATGTGAATGTTAATTTCTATTTAGGGGATATGTGCAGAGGAGGATTACTATTGGATAATAATGGTTCTATGCTGTTTTATATCAATTTTTCTTTTTGGATAGGATACTCTCTCAAGGAATATGATTATTCCTTGGTACAGGGATTTGAGCTATGAAAATACAATGAATCTATTTGGAGGTAATTGATATTGATTCTCTAGTCCTTATTACAACTCTATAGAGACTGATCTCTATGCATTGGTTTATTTTCTATAATATTAGGAAATGAATTAATCATATCACTAATAGGGTGAAAATCCTCTACACGTGGTGTGAAGTTAATCAAGTAACAGATGTCTTAGCTTCTAGAGCATCTCATGCCTAATATTTCCAATCTTTTTCTAGAATGTTCTCCATTCCCACAAACTGTGTAGATATTTTTAGAGTAGTTTCTCTTGTCCTATATTTTTATAAAACCCCTTGATTAGTTTCTACTTTTTGGTTTTACTTATGGAGTTACGTCTAGATTTAAAAAATAAAATTATTTTTTATTTATTTTTGTAAATAAAACCAAATATCAAGACTCAGCCACAATTAACATAGTAGAAACCCATCTAGTCAAGAAAAATCTTATATAAGATGTTAAAATCATGGAACCTAGTTTTCAATATACGAAAATTTATGTTTATGATAGGTTATTCATGGCCATCACATATTGAAATACTTCATTATGGATTGCTACATGTCTTGTGAATTTAAAAAACATATCCCCTGGTAGTGTTGAACCATGTGTGTGGCAAGGATTATTATTGTTCACTCGAAGAAGATTGAGTCAAATCCCAACATGCCCTTTTTATAGTTATTACTCGTAACACCCAATTCTTTTTGAGCCACATCCACGTTTAGTATCTATATATGGAAGTAATTACTTAGAAACCACTCACTCTATCCTTCACCAAATTTTTAGGATACGTTCCTATAATATACTTATCTTTATAGTTCTCACTGATTTTTTTTCATCGTAGTTTCCATTGTTTAACTAAACATGGATCCAATTTCAATTATAATGACCTAGACATTTCATAAATATATATTATATCATTTAATATGATTATTCTATACATTGTACATATTCACACTTGATACTATAATGTTTTAGTGTCATTATAGTCTTGATATACAATCTCTTTATTTTATGAAAGATCATCAACATCCACCAAAAATATATTACAATTATAAATACAATACATAAAACCTAACTTTATGAATTGGGAAAAGAAAAAATAATAATAGGTGTGCTTAAATTCTCAATAAGGGTAATCATATGAGATATTAAACATTAATTTAACATAAAATGATTACATGGGTATGATAACATAATATTAATATCTGAAAACCATACCCCACTTTACATATATCAGAATCCTATGTCCAGAAATAAATCTTTATAGTTCATATGATATGGATCATAATGTCAACAGATTAAAATAATCCATTAATGAGAATCATAGATAGAGGAATGTGTAAAATAATATTATAACATTATAGACCTGTATAAATTGAACCAAGCTTACTCATTCAGTAAGGTAGTGAAATTAGGCCCTCGTATGAAAATATGTACCTGAAGCTAGGTCCACCCATATCCTAAGGGTCACGAACCATGGTTGATTCATAACCTTATATACATGAAATAAGGTCCACTCATATCCTTATAGATATGAAACTGGGTTAATAAATAAAATGATAAATATTAAATCAAATTCACAATTAATATAAATAAATAAAAAATTATCAATATTTACCCAATGAATTGGAGGATTATATAATTTCGGACCAAACTATTAAATAATTAAAATAATTCATATGCCTAACACATAACCGTAAAACCTTCACCTTATAAAAACCTATATAAAGGAAATGGGTTTCAAAAACATTTCCTCATAATATATCCCATAGAAATGAAATAGTTTTCATAAGTATAACATGTTCTAAAGAAAAATGTTTCAAAAAATATTCACATTATTGTAATTAACCATCCAGAAAAAGAATAAGGTTTTTACCATTGGGTAATAACACAATTAAAACATTAAAAAAATTATTTTGGAATATGTATTCCATAATATATCCATTGAAACATTTTTTAGTAATATATACTATCCATTTTTAAATCCCTTCTATAAAATGTAAAAAATTAAAGATTTAAAAGAAAATTTTTTATTTTAGGATAACCTTAGGTCATTTAAATGATTCATAAAATTATTGGTTTTTTATGATGGAAAATTTACTGTTCATTTCATGTATGTTAAAACAATGATTTGCTTAACATGATTATGAAAAACAAAATTTATTTATTCCAAAAATGACAATAATATTTATTTTAAACCATTTTATAAATATTCAAACACGGTTTAAAATGAATTTAAAAATAAATTTAATTAAATTATAAACAACCTTGAAAAAAAATTAGAAACCATACATACAAAATAAATGTTTTTTCAACTAACGTGAGAAATGATATCATTTTTATTTAAAAAATTATTTTAAACATTGGCTTCCATAATGTCATGAAAATTAATATGATATAATAAATTTATATATATAACCATAGTATAATAATATTCCTGATTTTATTGAAAGTTAGACTGTAAAATTTCACAATTGGAATAAAAATCATAAATAATCCCAATAAATAATGAGATTGTAACACAATCCCTGTATTGGTTTGGGAATTTCAGATCCTAGTCCCCATAAAACAAATAACATTAGTTTATTATGTAAATACCGATACATTACATTGAGTAATAATAAAATTCATTCCTGGTTATTATTTATATCACAAAAAATAAATATGTGTTGAATATGGAATGTGTGTCATGGAAGTAAAAGTTAGATGAAAAAAAATTATCGTTATTGTAAGCATTTGTTTAATAATACCCAAAAATTAATAATTTATAATGAATCTTTAAATAAAATCAATATATTTATAATCATTATATGACATGTAAAATGTGTCTTATATACAACACATTAAAAAAATTGGTCCGTAACTATAAAATATATCTAAATGATGAAAAATTGAGAGTAAACACATAACAACAAGCCTTGAAGCTCTTTGTAAATGTATGATCATACTATATAATAAATATAGAATTATTATAAATATATTAATTAAAACTAATAATTTCTTCCATACCACATATGAATTTCATTAAACCTTTTACGAACCATTTATTAACAATTCTTTATTAAAATCACTATTTTGGGTGATAGCGGGTTCTTTTAAACGTGAATTCTGGATTGAAAATTTATACCCATGTACATAGATTATGGTTGTATAATATCTAAAATATTAATCACTCTATAATTTATTATTAATTTATTGTATACTTATTTATAGTCATTTATAAAATATTGAGATGGAAAATGAATTACATTATTCTATAGAGATGGTAGTTCTTATGTACTCTGAAATTTTATTACCATTTTTTATTGGATGGAATTAAATAAAGTTAAATAAGAATTAAACATAAAAAAATAATTTTCATATAATATATATCATTTTTATGAATTAATTTTCCTTATTACCTTTTATGTCAAAATAAAATAAAAAATGTATTGCATCCTTCATGAAGGCAGTAGTCGACACATATGAATGATCGATGTTTTCATCTTCTAATGGATTTTAAGGAAACAAAGTATATTTTATACTATAATTAACTAGGTATAATTATTTTATAAATATAATATATATATATATATATAATTTAAATTCATCATTTTATCCACCTGTGAGAGGAGTTGATGGAAACTAAATCATTTCGGTTCATGAGGCTATAGTGGGTTATACACACAACTGATAGTTTTATTTAACATTTGATAGAATGTGATAAGGATATAGGTTATTACATTAATATAAAAACATATAAATATTATTAATATAGTGATATTACTATATCCTAATATTTGAAGAATATTTTATGTTGGTGTATGAATAAAGAAAACCAAAAATCTTGGGCAGGAATAATAACTCTTATTTAGAAAACCTATTTAGTTTTTCACCAAAGACATGTTAGGTATAATTAATAATAAAAATAAGGCCCAAATTTCATGAGGGGTTATTTAAGGAGATATTTGGGTAGATATTTGAGGAACTAAAAATCATTGGAAATGTGAAGAGAGAAGGAGATGGAGTGAACTTTTAGAAGTAGGGGATAGACACACTTATATTTTTTGAAAAGAAAAAGATATTACAATATTTTATATATTCAACATGAATCAAAAATGGAAAATTATAATACATTAGAGTTTTTAATGTATAAATAATACTACCTAATAAGAATTTTAAATGTTTTTAGGACACATCAATACATATATTTTTCAGTTAATCCCCCACTTTACCTTTTTTAACCTTAAATGCAGTAATTATTGTTTATTGTTTTTACTATCTACTATGAACAAAAATTAATGTAACCATACTATATAATATTAATTTTTAAGATTATAAATATATATTTCATTCTTCAAAATTTAATTCATATAATGTGAAAATTTTGATTTAATATTAAACGTACATACATGATGAAAATAAATTCCAAAAAAACATTTTTTAAAAGTATAAAATGTTTAATTTTAAAAAATTAATCATTATATTTATTAATATTATTTAATTTTTATAAATAATATTAATATTAAACTATTTTTTATTTTAAGAAATATTATAAAAATATGTATGTTTTAAATGATGAAAAAAATTGTGTTTTTTAAAGAAAACTTGTTATTTTCAATTATTATACAAATATTAATTATTTCAAAAAATAGTAAAATATAAAACCTTATAAAATTTTATCTTTATTATTAGAAATATAAAGTGAATTTTTCTCAAATAAAGTTTCAAAAAAATGGAAAATTTATTTTAAATTAAGTGTACAGAACATTACCAATCCTATTTTTTGAAACAATATAGTTTTCATGCATAAAATTGGATTTATTCTTTTACCATAAATATAAAAATATATTAAATGAATGAAAAACATTTTCTTAATATATAATATTTTTATTTAATTAAAATAATTCACTAATATTTAAAATTTTAATTTATTAATATAAAACCACAGTATTCTAATAAAAAATTTTTTTGCCCCAAATAATTTATGTTACATTCATTTGATTTTATATTTTAATTTATGAAAAATTGATTACAAATGAATTTATTTTATACATGTGTAGACAATATAATTTTTATAATTTATTTAGGCCTATTCATACCCTCCAATTTAATGGAAATTTTATAGCATTATACTATTTTATAGTTCATTAAAACTCGATGTTTATTGTAACAAAATATATCAAAAATTAGTTTTTTTAAAATATTTCATAAAATATATGGGTGTAAAAAACTCACTATCAAAATAAACCTTTTGGAAGGGGTTGAATAAATAACTAGGGACTCATATGATGTTGATTAAAACATACAATCCATAAATTGATGAATAGATCAAGAAGATAATATGTATATTGTATTATATGGATCGATATTTCATTCATGAATTCAATTGAGTGTAGTGTGTTCATCTATCCTCATTCAATATCACATTAAATAATAGTTAAAAGGCATCTATTGTAATGCAACCTTATGAGGGTATTTTTTTTTTGGTTATTTCATTAATGGCACTAATTGAATGTGGTAGATCATAGAGTGATTGTGAGCCCTAGTTTGGTTTAGTAGACCATTGGGAGAATGTAGCTTATCTAGATGAGGTTGATCACCAATCAGCTCTAGAACAGATCTTATTTTTATTGTAGGTGTAACCCATTGGATTTCACTATGAGAGACCGTGATTTCATGAGAATGACTCCTTAGATAGTCCATATAACTCTAAAGATTCAATAAAATCTATCCCCATGCTATGTTAGACGCTTTGAAATCACAGAGTGGTATTGAATAACAGAAAATCATTAGGATAAACCTTATCATTATTGTGTACTCATGACATGTTTCATTTTTCATATATAAATAGGTGTATGCATGATTATATTCATGTCATCGACTATGAGGATGTTGTTTCAGTGCATGAAGCTTTATCCATGGTGTGATCATAACATATTTTTAGCAAAGAAAGAAATTGGTTTGAGGAAAGATGGTACCAATTTTTGAGATATTATGGTCACATGGGAATATCTACGATGAGAAATGGGAGATAGAGATGCTAAAATTTGATCTAAATGGACTTAGTAGTTGGACTATGAATCCAATGGACACTTCTAGGGGATGAAAAGTCCTTGAAGGGGGAAATTTTTTCAATTCATGGAACTTATTTTAAAACATGAAATTTATTTTTTTTATTCTTCTCTATATATTTTTTGAGTCGATCCATGTTTGTGTATTGTATTTTGGGTATTCTGTAACTTTTCATTTCATAAATGGGTTTTTAGTGTCCTTTCTATCCAAAACCAGTAGCACCATGCCATAGTGGAGGTCGATTCACCCTAGTTTTGATGTGGAATTGGTACCTCACTAAAGAAGCATTAATTTCACCATATTAATGAAACCCAATAAAGGTTTCATAATATCCTTCACCATTTAGGGTTTTTGGGAGGCTATAGAGTGGTTACATAGACCATGTAGTAGAGCCTTTTCCATGTAGTTTACATATAGTTGGTATAACCTTTTGGTCTTTCGGTGATATTTTATTCAATAGGTTTTTGCTGGTTTTAATTCATATTATATTTCAAAAATTTAAAAGGGGTTTTTTATGTGGGGTTTTATGTGATATAGATCATATAAAACTATCTAAAAATATTCTTTCAACCTATACTATTTTTAGATAAATCTAGGGTTATAAAGGGATATAGGAATAACTCTACATTGTTTTTCTCACCTTATGCAATAGTGGTACATGACCCAATGAAGTTCAACCATATATTATAACCTTTTTATCACAGAGGTTCACATTTTATTCTCTCCAAATTTTAGTGCTTCAATCCTTCATTCTTGTGGTCTCTTTCTGAGAACCTCTACATCGTCATGGTTCACCATGATTATGGATATTGAACAAGTACTTATTCATGTTGTAGCTTCAAACATGTGTCATGGACCCTTCTATTTTTATAGAGAGCCTTATTTCTTCATTGTAATTAAGGGAGTGATTTTTCTTTTTTCTTCCAACTATTCATCAAGACTCCCATCGAATTAGGTCGAATTTGGTAAGAATTGGTTATATCGTTTTTAATTTTTCTCATTTCCTATCTCCATAACCCTTATAATATCATATTCAATTAAATATTAGGAGACCAAGGAATGTGAGTCGTGTTTTTTGGAGTATTTCAAATACTCTATTGATGCAATACGGATATACCTTGAATATAACGTCGATAATATTGAATTTATATGTCCCTTTACATTTTTTGTACTTATATAATATTGTGACATTATATGTAGTTTATTCTTGATTAACCCATTTTTATTAATTTCCATGTGGTTGTGTGAATTTCCATGTGGTTTTAATTACTTTGAAATATTATTATGTGTATCTCCTAATATTTGTTCTTGTTATCTCTTATTTTTCATTTCAATGACATGTATTTCTTACCTTTTTTCACATCTGTTGGAACTACGATTCTTGTATCAGGATTATCATGTGAATCATTTTCATTGATTTGATATGGTCTAAAGTTTATTAATGGTGGGCCTGGATATCTCTATAGTGGAATGCTCCTGAAATGTTGGTTAAACAACCAAACATGGTCCAAAAATAATTAAATGTGGGAATGGAAATCCATATATATATATGTGGTAATATTTTCATATCTAGATGACTAATAGATAACATAGTCTAAACATCCTTAAAGGAAAACATGGTTGTCCCTATAGAGATATGTGTATATTTTTCATCCATGCTGATTGAAAGATAATGTTATCCAAACATAATTAAATAAATTAGTGGTTATCCATATAAATAAATTTGTATTTACATGTTGTGTTCTTGGTGATAACCACTATCAGGGTGGGGTGTTCAATGTTACCTTAAAGGTTTTTTTTTTCAAAATATCTGATGTTCTCATTAACAGCGAGTTGAAGCCAATGGGGTCGAGATTATTTTATACATGGTGAGCATAAGATAACAAAAAAATTTATTACTGTATGATTATTTGTTCATATAATTATTTCAGTAAATGCATTATTATATAGTATGTTCGCTTTTTTTGAAGATGTATCAGTGGCATCTTCATGAGTCTTTCATTAAAACCCTACCAATGTATTTTTATATGCTTTATGTATTTTATAAATAGCGATCTGAAAAATGTAATGTCCCTTATTTTTTAAGTCTATGTATAGGTGTATAGAGGAAGTAGGAGATCAAGATATACATTAGAGGACCATAGTATTTATTTATTAATTAATTTTTACCTATTACTCTATACTTTTTGTCTTCATTATGAGTCTATTTATTTGTGTGACATTTATTTCATTTTTGGTTTCCACATTATTACTATTATTATTTATAATCATGTTTAACATTATTTTTTGTTCAATGATATGGTACTATTGACATAGTTTCCCCACTGATAGACGTAGACCCCTCTTCTAGTCAGCAGCCTCTTGCATATGGGGAGGCATAAATGGGATTTTGTGAATCTCCAACTCAGAACTATTAGTTCAATCTAAGGTTTTATTAGACCCATATTTACATGCCCACCAATTTATAAATTTCCATCAATTATGTTTATATAAATTATTAATCTATATTACATGATATATTTGTTGTACGTACCTTCATACATAATATTTTGGCAAGGATATTTCTTGTTTCAATATAAGGGAAGGGATTTTCATGTGGGTTATTTAGGATGAAAATCATTTATGGGTGTATGGGGTGAGTTTCAAAAAAAATTAATTATTATTTATGGTAATATCTAATTATTATTTTTTAGATATTTATATCATCCTTTTCTCTATAGAAGTGAATAAAATATAATATATGTTTAAGAAAATGGTCATGAGATTGAATTATTCATTTTGAATAAATTTATTTCTCATGTCCCACTCAAAAATTGGTGGCATTAATTTAGATTCATTAATTTTATTTTCTAATCATCTAATCCTCTACGAATAAAATTAAAAAATGGGGAAAAAATAAAATATTGAGACTGTTGATGAAATTATTAATTATATCTGCTTTTTTTTCATATATCGTGTCATCAAAAAAGGCGATGTTGTGTTTTATTTATTTGGAGTGGAATTGGGTAATTATTACTTGTTTTTCTCTTAAATAGTAACGAATTATTCTTTTTGATTTCAGCCTCATATTTTCATCATTAAATATTTATATTTCATTACACGATAACCCTGGCCACCAAAATATCTATGAATATATCTCATGATTAAAAAAACATCTAATCTAAAGAGTTGAAATTTTTTAATGGCCTCTATTGATCAACCATGTTCTCAGGATTGGGAAAATATTCTTATGAAAAAAATAGCAGTGATGTGGTAAATACATTTATAGTTAGATATGTATGATAAATAAAGGATAAATAGATTGATATTGAATAAAATTTATGATCATATTTGCAATTAAGGTAATTTTAATCCATGTAAAGGTTATTACTTTTCCATAGAAGTGATATTTGAGTAGTGTTTTCAATTATTCTATGGGATATTTTTTTATCATGGTATTATATAATTTTCTAGGAGAGAAATTTTTTATTTTGGGGGATTGGAAAAGCACATTTTTTAATAATTGTTTTTTATTTAATTGAATCTTTTAATCCCTAAAATAGTTTATTCTAAGGGAAATTATAATTTTTTTTTTAGTAATTTTTTGGAATCAATTAGGACAAATGCTTATTTTATAATTTTATGAATATTTATATCAGATTTGTATTTCGAACAAAAGTTTTCATAAATAAATTCAATTTAAGAAATTAATATGGTGTATATTTAAAAGTTTCTTTGGAAACATTTTATTCTATTGTACCAAGTAATAAATCCATTAATAAGAGGCCTAAATAAATATCACAAGTTATACTTCAATATTTTAGCAAAATTATGAATCCATTCAAATATGGGTCCATATATTTAAAAATACTAAGCTTAAATAGTTGAAATCTTTTGTGGGGGAATAAAAAAGGAAAAGTTTCATTTTATTTTACTATACATTTCATGTATTTGGAGCATGAATTTTGTGTATATACCTTGATGATATAGAAATATAACTTCATTAATGAAAAAAATTTCGAATTTGGAAATTTATTAGGGAATCCCAATGACATCATTAAAATATAAATTTGAAGGAATAATATTTCATCCCTTTGAACTATAAATTTCCACATCCTCTTCTATTAAAGGGGCCTAAAATTTAATTCTTTTTATTTTTTATAAACATTTTGATTATTTAATTAGGGGTTATATTGATATATTATACCTACATATTTTCATAATATATTAGTACATATTAATATTTTCTCATTAATTTTATATTATGAGTTTCCCCCATCATCCTTCTTCTCAAATACATGAAAATTGTGAAATAACGTTAAATTTTTTTATTCATAGTGGTTATTATTGTGACTATGAACATCATTGTTTTCTTATTATATTATTATAATTTAAATGTCATTTAAACTAATTGTAGAGAGCAGTATTTTATGTACTATTTTTTTGTCTAACTCAATCATTAATATTCTTATCCTTTTTCCTACTAATAATATATATAGGGTAAGTGTTTCACTAGATTGTTTATGTGATGGATATGATCCCACAAGTCAATGATCAGGGTGGGGCAATCACAATTCAAATGGGAGGACATCTATGTGAGGCCCCATCACCTCAAACCACTTATCTAATTCTCAAACCAATGGAATGCTAATATTACATAGTCATTTATTCTTATATTCTAAAGGCATATGACTATAAATTTCTTTCTATGGTGTTACGGTGGGGATATTGTACTTGAATATCAGATTAGATCATAAATGATAAATAATACCAATTAAATCATTCAGTAAAATGAATCACATAGGGGAATCTGTTTAAAATAATAAACATAAAATAAGTAATATAAAATAAGCTACATACCATTAATTTCAGAAAATCATACAATAAAACCAAAAATACTAAATTATAAACTACCATAAAATTGAAAAATTTACTCATTCATAATCTTGTGCCAACTCCGATGATCAATAATAAAAACCATGAAATCAAAAAACACATGGAGATTTCCCAAACTATACCTAATATATATATATACTATAGTCAGGGACCCATGTGTCATGGTAGCCTAAGTAGTACATGAGTACAACTCAAATGTCCACCCTAAAATGAATCACTAAAATATTCAGTACATAAACAATACTTATATAAGTGCTCAAGATAAAATTTACAAATATATCCTTTTTATACATTTAAAATAATGTTATAAACAAACACTAATATTTGGGATATATTCGCCTTTGGAATGGTTCATACCTTCATCATCCAATTTTGGGGTGATTCCAAGTATTTCACAATGACTGTTCAAACCCACATTCCATCGAGAGTAATATACCCTTCACTGATCAACATCCATCACTCGATGGTAAAATACCAATCCATGGGGTCCCAATATTTACTTGGTCTCATGTATGTTGTTGTTTTAACCCTCAACGGCATCCACCTAGTTTCCTCATTATCCAAGTGGGTAACCATAAAATAGCATACACTTGAGGGATTTTCATCTAAGGATTAACCATCAAAGCTAAGATACTTACATAAGTAATCAAATTTATACCATGTTTCTATTTCAATAACAAAAAAAAATTATCATTTTTTATTCTCATATACTAGAGGTTTTTTATTAAAATTTCAAGAAAACAATTTTCCAAAATCCAATTTCAAAAAAATATCAGACCTATATCATCACTACCATTACAAAATATACATTCAAAATAAATTCAATTTAGGACTTCTAAAATATTTTTCCAAAAGTAATTTTACAAATTAAATTTAAAATTAAATAGAATTTCCAATAAAACATTTCATTTAAAAAAACCAAACCAATTAAATATCTAATAAACCCATTTTCAAGGGTCCAATCTAGCAAAAAAATTAATGAAAAAAACCACTAATTAATGTTATTTATAATGTCAAATTTTCTATAATGGTGTTGCACAGTGAACAAAAATCCCACAAGTTTTAAGGACAATGTAAGGGGTTTTAACATGGAAAAGATATTTAAAATAATTAAATTTAATTTTAGTAAATTTTTAGATACATAAGGATGACTGAAAAGCTTATACTCATGAAAAAATAAGACTACAGATCATGTTTAGAGACCAACTACTAACTTAAAGTCTCTTCTATTTAATTTCTATCTTGACATATTATTTCATGAGTTCTTCCAGAAACAAAAGCTAAAAATCAAGGCACTTATAGTCCTCAAAAATTTCCAAATAACATGCTAATTAATTATAATCAAATTAAAATTAACTAATAACTTTTAAATAAATTATCAAATCCAACTTCTCATGAATAAGTTTATATTCACTCACCGATAATTCCACCTAAACATAAATTAAGACCCACCATCCTATTGAGGTCCTTCATAATCTATTATGAATAGCCCCAAAAAAATTCCATTCAATGAAATCCACGAACATAATCTCAGACATTAAATTTTACTCAAAACTCTTTAAAAACACCCTTGTTGATATTCCTCAATCAAAATGATGAGTGTTGGTGTGAAAACGTTGTCTCAGGGAACCCTATGGCTAGGTTTTATGGAATCCAATTCAAACAATGATTACTCTATAATTGTCATGTGGAATCATCAACTCAAATACCATATTCAAATGACCAATATTTGAAAAATAAAATTATAATGGTAAATGAGTCTTAGTCGAACCATAGTCTCTTGATCGCATGTGATGATGGATGAAATGTACAACACATGGAAGGAATCAGATCATGGGAATAGTAGAGAGGAAGGAGTGTCATGAAAGGCTGTTGAATCAATGGATGTGGGAAAAATAATTCCTATGTGTTATCAAATTTTAAGGGTATGTGGGAAATTTCCTTTTTATGGGGAAGAGAGTTTGGCCACATGTATTGTTAAATTGATCTCCAGCAGGGAGGAAAATGAGAAAATTTGATCTTGAACCCTCTATAATAACACACATGGTTTTTCTATAACCATGGAAATATTTTTTACCAAGTCCCATATCCATAAAACCACATATGGTTTAATTATATATTTTTGTGGTTTATCTAAAGCCATGTTCCAACCATGATACTAAAATATGACTTATATAATTTTAATTGAGAACATTTCTTTGTCTCGATAACTGCATGGTTCGGTCTAAACTATAGGACACAAAATGTTAACCCTAGGAAAAGTGCTCCAAAATATCCAAAACTCAAAAAGACGGTCCTGAGAATTATCCAACCACCCAAAAAACCACTCAAGACTGACAAAAATAATAATAATAAATGCATTAAATAAATTTGACTCCCCTATTTTTGATCCATTTCCCAGATTTTAAATTAAATTTCCATCAATCAAAAGATCGATCATACTATTGAATCTCAACTCATTCATACACGTAATATATTAAAAACTCCACACCATAACATTTATCATCCTTGGGATATCCTTGTGGTCATCAAAAATGATTCTTCTGACCCGCATCAACCATTTGTTCCCTCTCAATTGTCACATTCTATCCCAAAATATTTGACATGCATCTAAAGCAGTACCTTGAATAAAGGTATTTATAAAATAGAAAGACAATAATCACATTAACTCCACAGTAAAACACCAAAAATGAGATCAACCACAATTTTCAACCCTGGGACATCGAGGTGTGTTCATCCAAAAAAATAACCCATCCTATATCTGTCTCCACAATATGACATGGATAATAGAGGTAAATTTTTAACCTCAAAAACCTCCACCAATGTAATTTTCTAACATATCATGACTATGGAATCCCTTGGATGATTCTGATGTTGTTCTCAATCTATTATGTCCTAAAATTAAGAAAAACACCAGCCAAACACTATTTACCCTCATCATTCTCAAATTTCGAATCTATAATAAGAATCTCCAACTTCCAATTATCATTCAGAAAAAGTTATATTTGCCTTAAAATAACTCAAACAACATTCAAATATCAATAATAATGCTGAAAATGATTCACCCAATATGGGTTTTCACCAACCTTATCCAATTACACATAAAAAATCAAGTCAAGCATTCTAGGACTAACTCATTCTTTAAAAACCATGGCTTAAACAACTAAAATATCATTAACCCACCTTTCCATGATTTTATTATCCCTAATGGTATCATGAAATCATATGTACATTACCAATGAATTATGTACCCAACATTTATTGTCATACGAAAATGGAAAGGTCAACAATTCATGTACATCATCGCTCTATACCACGAGATCTAGTAGACCACTAAATCGACAATTTTTATGTCACTCCAACACATTCCAAGACTAACATCAATGCTTAGACTTCATCTGATATCACATATTAGTCTATAATAATAATTTCTAGAGTAGTATATTAATTTTTCATCATTTATCAACCTATATAGAAACTTAAAATATTCATCCACTAATTGATCTCATGACCCCACTACCCCCTTGCATAATGGTTATAGACCAATGACCAACATCCCACTCCCCACCTTATGAGCATCCATGGAACTACAACATTGATTTATTCCAATAATTTTTGTCCTATTATCTATCTATAATTGGACATTTTGAATGTATAGGGATGCTACTACTTGAACCAGAGGAAAATTGTAAGTGGTAATTCATCACCCAATCACATCTCATAAGAATTATATTCATGATACATTTCATCAAATAATTCAAACATATGGGTCATATGTCTACATATTCGAAATCATACTCCACACCATCAATACCATCACTATTCACTCCAAGAGAAAAAATCTCAAATTGTTCCCATTAGAAACACACATGTGACTCCCCCCAAAGTCATTCATCCACAACCATTACATATCATTTGATTCTTTTTTTAGTATTGACTAATATTATCAATGTCTTTAAACTATATCCATCCACATTATCATTAGCAACACTTGAACATCAAAATTATCACCCAAGAGCCTTGGGTCCTCAGGATTGTAGGCTTATCATAACCAATACACCAAACCCTATCCTAAACACATGAAATATTCTATTCATTGAATTATGATGATTTCATTCCCTAAAAAACATAAACTCAGCATCATATAGAATCTTGGATGTGAACATACCTATAATATTCCATCAACTAGTAATAGCTTCACACACAAGTATAACATTATCACAAACACCCTAATTAAATCCAAGAAAGTCACATCATATGATAACTTGTTTCTATCTACTAATACATTTTTAATTCCTCTCGTGCTTCTTGTCCTCCTAAAAGAGGGAACCCTTTGTGCTTCTCAGAAAAGGGGTATCTTGTAACATCATTGTTATTATTTTTTACGATTATGTAAGAATTGATATGACTGAAGTGATATTTTTATCTTTGTGGTGGTTTAATTTTGGTTCTTCAGTTCTTGAAATATTCTTTTAATAATATGGAAAGCATAGTTTGTGTTTTTGAGATCAAAATATTTAAAATAGTCAACACCATGCCCTATTAAAATCCAATTTATCCTTGGTTTTCCCCTTTGTAAAAGAGGTGGGGGATAAATTAATTGTCCATGATATGGTGAATGGTTGGGTATAGTGTCGTTCATGTCATGGGTGACCCCATTGCACCCATTTTGGCAGGTTTTGTGATAGTTAAATGGAATGGGATTATATAGCATCCCATGGTGGAATACCTTTTCAGAAGTTTATTCAATAAAACCATTTCCATGAATAGGTTATTATGTGGGGAATGGTTTAAAATATTGCTACCATATTTTAGATATTTCCCAATGCTATACTTGAATTTCTATTTTATTGGGTTCTTCTTGGTATTCCCATGGATGTAGATCATTTACTAATAAAAATGAAATAATGTTTATAGATTGGTTTTATTTTTAATTAATGTATTTTGGGTATACACAAGTAATGTATTTATGGGGTTTCCCACAATTTTATAGAATGCATGATGTGGTTTGGGTTTTCATGTATGACTTTACTATTTTTTTAGTCTTGTAGTCGATTACACATCATGTAACTGGTCTACAAATTGTGTATTTTATCTCCAGAATCATATCATGAGAAAAATAAAAAGAATGAAATAGTAAATTCCAGGTACAAATTAAATATCATGTAAATGGTAACATTGAGTTTTTATAAAAAAAAACCCCATGGGATTTTTGTATATATAAACCTCGGTGATTACATAGTGTTTAAAGGGATTGCACACTGTGAAATTTTCTTGAGTTGTGGATTTTGGTCACTACATGGATTATTAATTTTTCATGATTCTTTATAGTTATTACCTCTCAACCTAGAAGCACTCCCTAGTGATTTTGGAAACCTATTCCCTATCTTGGTCAATTTCATCAATTTTTTACCATTAGGGTTGTTGACAGTGCCTCATTGGTTGAGTGATCTTTTCTTCTTCTACATTGCATTTATAGTAGTACCACCATTTTCTTCCATTGTTGAATCTGTTGAACCATATTGTTGATTCTTCGCCATTATTTCTCTATCTAGTATGAGATCTTCCTTTGGGGTAAATTACATTGTTCGTTGTGGTTCAGTGGGTATATGGTATTGAGCTATGCCATGATTTATCATTAATAATAATCTTTTCTGATAAATTGAATCAATTCTAAGATCTTTATTTTGATTCTACATCCTCATTTGCCATTATTTTTTCATCCTTGTTGATGGATCCTATTGCTGACATGTGTGATGGAAATTTTGATGTGGGTTCTTCTATATCTACCATGTATTGAAGAACTTAGTTACTCAAAATTATTAAATTTATTTTTATAAAATTATAGGCATGACTGATTGATTTTTCTGTGTGTGGAAATTGGTTTTTATTATGGATAGATTCCAATAGGTTTTGGTAAATTAAACTACGTTTTTAAAGCATTAGAAAATGTTATTCTAAAACGGTTTTCAAAAAATTTATTAAATATAAATCAAAAATAAACTTAATTAAAATGAATTAAATTATATTAATAAGAATATAATTAAACTTATTTTAACGTTAAATAATTTTAAAATGGGTTTTATCTTTCTATATTCATTACAATAAAATTCATTTTCTAACAAAAATCAAAATTTTCATTATTCAATGAAACATAGTTCTTTTCAAATAATTATAAAGATTTAACCCTAAGGTAATTCATAAATTATCATTCTAAAACACAGTTTTAATTTTTAATTAAATTTTATAAAACTTTTAAAAATTATTTTTAATATATGTGTGAAAAACGTAGGGAAAAGCTTTTTAATAAAAAAATAAAAATCTTAAGAATAAATCATAATTTATTCATATCTCATTATAAAATATATATCAAATGATTGATAAAAAAACTATATTGAATATATAATATATAAATTTCATTAAAATCATTCACTGGTAGATATTAATTTAATATATTATGTTAAAATTACATCGTTTCTAAAAAAATAATTTTTATATAAAAACATTTATTTTACATTAAAATGACTTTTAATTTTACTTATACTTAATATATTGTATAAATGTCGAATCCATAAAATTTAATTATTTAGTAATTCATATTCATAGCCACCAATTTATTTTTTTGTAATAATTATATACTATATTACGGTATATTATAACCTGGTGTTATGAGTAAAAAACAATATCAAGAAAAATAAATTTATTTGAATAAAAACGTCCTAAAATTTAGGAATATTACATCAAACCCCCCTAGAATAAAATTTTACCTTGAAATTTTTTCTCAATTATTAAAGGTTATATCTTTTTTGAATACTCACATCATATAGAGGGATAATAAAACTAATTTAAAAATTGGGAATGTGAAATCTGATAGTCATATTGAATAATGAAAAACATTGTTTCTAAATAGTTATAAATTAATATAAATTTAAAATATTGAAAAATATGATAAAATAGACACTTGTGGAAAAATAGATATTGCTGGAGAACGTGGTCAAAAAAAATTTAACAGCTACAAAATCAACATTTTTTATACATGAAATTTTCATAGATTCTTAATAAATGAAAATGACATGATTACATTTCTAAATCAAGAAAAATTTCCTATATTTTAGGGGTTGTTTCTATCAGGATAAAAAATATGAGAAAATATAATATTTTTATTTTATTCATTCCATTATAGAAATCTCTTCCTCTAGATGGGATTTGAAAAATTTCCACGCAGCATATCTTACTCCATAAAATGAATTTTAAATGAGAATTTTTTATTCTAGAAGAACTAAAATATTTTTTTAATGCATGATAAGATCAATAAAATAATAAAAAGTTATTCAAAATTTACCTATATATTTACAAAAATAGAAATAGTTAGTATAAGATATATAATTTATTAAGTTAAAATACTTTAACAATAGCACAAAAATTTCAACTTAACTCATCCCATAAATAGTTATCCTTAAGGATCCATCAAAATATGACTAACAAAAAATTTAATACCAAATATTTAAATGGTTTAATATTAAATACTATATGAAGAAACAAAAAAAAATATCTTAAAATTAGTTATAAATTATTATACTAAACTTTATATACCATTATCATTCTCCAAAATTAAATAATATATGATACCAAAATATAATTCAAACTTTATTCCTTAAATACACACCTTTCTTAAAAAAACATTTCTAATGGAATCTCTAGTATATTCATTTATTGATAGATGATTATACGTTAATTTAAAATAAAAATTTTGATTTCATTACTCCATAATCTATAGATATATATAGATAAAAAATGATTGTAATTAAATAAAATTTTTCCAAATAATACAATAAGTATTATCATAGCGATCTGTCATACAAAATCAAACTTGAAATTCTCAAAAATAGAGTGAAGGATAAGTGTTCCCAAATTAGGATGATTAAATTAAGTAGTTGTGATTTCATAAAATATTAATTTTCTATTTTTCCTTAGATTTTTTATGGCTTATTATCATCATTGGCCCTTATGTTAGTGAATTTATTACTATAACAACCAAAAGAATCATCTATAGAACTGAAGTATTTGTGGTGTATTCTATTGAATACTCTCTACATTCATTTAATTGATCAGATTGTTCACATTAATTTAAATTTGTTTTTCTTGATGGTTAGGTAACCCACATAAAAAACATCATCATGTTCCTTTCATGAATTTCCCTATGTATTCCTTCTGACATTTTTTCTAGGTATATGGTTGAAAATTTTTCTTTCCTACATGAGAAATACCACTACATATTCCATGAAACATTATCTTTCATTTCATAACACTAGAACCACGAGGTATTCCGTCTTTTATTTCCTCTTTCCGTACACATAAAATGATTTCATTAGAGATTTCAATGTACCTTATATCTGGTGCATATTAAAGACTTTGTTTCTGGCCACCAAATAATCAATAAATATTTCTTTTTGGGATACTGATGAAACCCTAATTATAATTCTAATGTCTTGAAAAATTTCCCCGATATTTAAAAAATGATTCCTCATCATTTTTATAAAGATGTAGTAATTACTTTTACATTTTTTATGAAAATATGATGGAAATAATTATTGAAAAATATCTAGTATAACTAATAACATTCCACATAGTAAATTTTATCCTATATCCTCAAGTTCATAATAGGGTTCTTCCATTTATCTACTTCTCTTTAAAAAATTTAATAACAAATAACTACTTACTCTTGGTTCATGTACTAAATAATAGAAAATATATTTTCCATAACATTGATCAATTACATAGAAACCATTAGATCGGTTGTCTTATTGAAGTAGGGAGTAGATTCTACTTTCAATATTCAATATAATGTTTCTCCCTCCATTGTAAATTTGGATGTTCAACATCACTCATTTTTTCACATATATCATGGGATACATGAGTGAGAATAGTCACAAAATATTACATTCTGGTTTATAAGACATTTTGTTCCTCTTGTGGATGGTCAAGAAATTTCCCATATATGATATTGCCTAACAAAAAAGAGTCCAAATAGATTCCAAATTCTATTTTTGTATCTATAAAAGTGATTAATGGATATTCTATTTATTTTTTACAGTTGAATGGGAAAATTATATCTTGAATTCAGTCAGTGTATTTATGGGATTTATTTTGAATTCCTATAGTAGAAATTACTTCATGAAAAAATGGATTCAGGTTACTAAGAACAACCTCTAATGATTGAATGTAAGATTCATCATCTTTTCTTCAGGGTGCTTGTTCTTCTGGAATTCTTGAAATAATGATATCTTAGAATGAATTTAGATATCATGTTTTGTTTCGGTTGTGTGAACCAATTCTGTGTTGGTGGACCATTCTTATATTCTCATAGGTTGTGATCTTTCCCCATACCTCATACCTTGTATTTTTTATTACAATAATGATTATTGTGTTATCATTCTCCCTACCTCATTGTCATTGAATTTTCTACAAACCCCAAACTAAAGGTTTAAAACTCAATGTTTATGTTTCTTTATCTTTAAGGGATATGTATGGAGGAGGAATACTATGGGATAATAATGGTTCATATGGTGTTTTATATCAATTTTTCATTGGGGATAGGATAAAATCTCAAATAAAAGGATTATTCCTGGGCATAGGTATTGGAGCTTTGAAAATAAAATGCATCTCTTTGGAGGCAATTGATACTCCTTCTCTAGTCTTTATTACAACTCTGTATAGATTGATATCTATTAAATGGCTTATTATATATAGTATTAGTAAATGAATGAATCATATCACTGACCGAGTGAAGATCCTCTAAACGTGGTGTGAAGTTAATCATGTTAAAGATGTCCTAGCTTCTATAGCTACCCTTGCCTACTATTTCCAAACTTTTTCTAGAATGGCCTCTCTTCCCACTGACTATGTAGATATTTTTAGAGGTGTTTTTCTGTTCCTCCATTTTTATAGAACCATGTGATTAGTTTCTACTTTTTTTTACTTATGGAGGTACGTCCATCTATCAAAAATAAAAAAAATTAATTATTGGTTGTAAATAAAACAAAATACCAACTCTTTGCCACAATTAACATAGATAAAAACCCACCAAGTCATTAAAAATCATATATAGGATGTTAAAATCATGGAACCTACTTTTCAATATATGAAACCTTATGTTTATGATAAGCTATTCATGGAAATTGTAGAGACCCGAAGCTTGACATACATGGAAATTACATTACATTTGTGGAATACTTAATACATAACAAAAAATACACACAAGGATCGTAATAGTTTAGTATCTTTGGAAACTCGGAATATAAACAACTAATCATGTTGAAAGATCTTCAACATCTCCCATAACGATCTTACCCATTTTTTTCCTTACCTAAAACCTTTCTTTATTTCTAGGGGAAAATAAAACATAAAAAGGGTGAGTTTGAATGCTCAGTAAGGGTAAGGATGGATAAAATAAAACAAATCATATACATTTGAGATTAAAAACATGAACATAATGTTTAAACATCAAAATCTTGAGCAATGACATAAAACATGGAAGTACGGAAGACATAGATCATAAAAAAACATTAAGCATGATAAAATATAAAGGGAGTAAAACATTTAATTATGGAAACCATTCAGCACATGTCATGATTTCCATAGTATCCAAGGCATTGCTGTCAAGACCATCTTAGTGGACAAAGTCCCTTTCTGAATCGAGTTCACTCCTCGTTTCAGTCATGTAACACTGAACCGGATTATCTTACCGTTCCAGCCATGTCTATCTCATGAGATATAAATATTTACCCAATGCATTGGAGGGAGATATAGGTCCCACCCATCTCATAATGAAATCATTCTTACTTGTTCCACAACATAAACATAAATCATTCATCATAACCCAATGAATAAAATGGGTTTCATAAACATCATTCCATCATCACATAATCCATATCAAATAAAAAGACATAATTTCATAATAAGAAAAGTGAAACCACATAAATCATAGAGAATTTATACTTGAACCATACACATATGAAATAATTTCATCTTAGATAGAAAATGGTTTTGATAAAACACTTGAAATGAATTCTTGAGGAAAATATCATTTCTTATTCAAAATCAATTTCTTATCAAAAAACGTCAGGAAATTTTAAAAGAAAAATATTTTGTTTAAAATATTCAAGAAATATTTTTGAGGAAGCTTCATGAAAATAAGGCTTTATAAAACCGTAAAAACCCGTTCGTGCTGTATAAGTTAGAAAAAACATTCTTCTCACACTTTTTCCAGAAAAGTCAAAAAGTACCTCGTAACGTAAAAAAAATAATGATTCCTTACATACCATGTAGTAAAAGACAAAAATTGGTAAAAATGACTATAAACATACATTAAAACAATTTTATAAAACATGGACATGGACGATAGAAATAACCCCAGTAAATACTTTGGAATAAGCAATCTCGGATAAAAAAATGAGATTTGCAAAATTATCCCTTACCTTAGGTCCGATATGCTTCGTACGTATCCAAACCTCCTGTATAATGATTTAAATAATGACATTGACTTATTACAGAATCATATTCATTGTTATTATATCATATATGGTTCACTTATGACTTTATATTACCCGTTCTTTTGTAACTTCCATGTTAAATAGTGTTTTGGGTAAAATCGTTTCATTTGTCGTCTGTGTTTTGACTTGTAATTATTCATATGATTAAATAGATCATGATTACTTATTTCCAGAATATAAAACATGATTTATATATAATATATATTCAGAATATAAATATATATAATATATCGATAAATGGAAAGAAATACACCGTTCATGGAGACGGTAGGTCGTACGTACGCAAGAACACTGTTTTCGATTCCTTATTGAGTTTAATGGAATTAAGTAGATGACATATATATATATATATATACATAAATAAAGTATATTTATAATGTCATGTATTTCATTATTATTTCTTATATATACTTTATAATCATTCTTAAATGGTTAACATGGAGAATGAATCTCAACGCATCGTGGAGACGGTAGTCCGTACGTACGCAAGAGCGATGATATCGTTTCCATAATTATTAAATTGAAATGGAGTGGATGATACAATATATCAGAATCATTATGATGTTATATTAACTATGTATAGTTATTATTTACTCCATAATACCCATCCATGTAATGTGTTGGTGGAAAAACAGATTACACCCCGGCGTGGAGACGGTATTCCGTACGTACGCACGCGCGGTGATTTTGTTTTCCGTAGGATGCATAGAAGGTGAAATGGGGTTGTTTCATATTTATAATAACATATCAGTATATTGGTGATACTAATTTTATTACCTTATAATTAAACAAATAAAGAAGAAGAAGTTGAAGAAGAAAGAATTTTGAATGAGTCGGTAGAAGAAATTACCTCTTCTTCGATACGCCTCTTTGAAACCTCCTCTTAGGGAATTAAGATTGGTCTTTGAAGTAGAAAGGACCTCTAGGATGTTTCTAGGAAAATGGAGAAGATAATTAGGCAGGGGTTGGACGAGCTTGAAGGCTCCAAGTGGTGTTAGGAAGAGAGGGAGGAGGTGCCCTTTTATAAGGGAGGAGAGGGGCACCTTTGGAATTCATAAAAATATTAATTTATAATAAATCTAACCCCACTTAAAAACCACCAAAAATGACTCATATTAGAAGCTTATATTATATAGTGTTTTAATATCCTCAACCAATTAAATTTAGCCATATTTGGATCTTATTTTAAACCTTATCATTTTGATTTATACATATTTAATTTATTTAAGTTTATTTGTGGTAATAAAATTTTAAATTTTAAATTATAACAAATAATTACATATTTGTTTTGAATTTTCCATAATTGGTTACTTTATAACATTATAGACCATATAAATTCAAATTCATAATTTTTAAATATTTTTTTTGATTTTCAAACATTTTTAAAATATGTTATTTTTATAAAATAACAATACTGTCAATTTTGACACTATTCATTTATTTGAATTTAAATACACTATATACAGAATATATATTCGAACTAAAAGCTTTAATAGATTCATAAAAGTTCATAGGTATCTAGAAAATTAGTGGAGAACTTTAAATAGTTCATATAATATTTCTTTTATTATTTTTAAAACCATTTATTTGGTTTATCTCTAAATAAAATATTTACTACAACATTTTTGTATAATTATTTAATATACTTATTTGTTGCATATAAATTGAAAATAACATCCTATGATGAAGATAAATCTATTACCTTTCACAAAAATACTTTTACTCGAATTTATCATCTTAAAATCACAATATTTAAATTGTTATATTTATTAAATTATGAAGGTGTCAACTTTTTCATCATTTAAAATAAAATAATATAAGTGTCATAATCACTTTTATAAGACTCCAAACGGTTATATATTAGGTAATTGGATTATTATGGTATATATATATACTACCAATAAGTTTTTTTCAGTTTTTTGGGGATTTTAATGGGTATTATTATTTCAATAATAACTATATTACTGATGCTTCACTTAATAAATAATTTTTGCATCATTAATGTATCACCATTAATGACAATTATCTAATCCCTAAAAATTCTAAGTAAATTATCATGACGTAGATAATTTTATTTTCTTTTTGGAGAATATTCTTGTTCGAAGTTTTATGATGTTTATTACTGAATTAAAATTATTATACTTATATGATTTAAGAGAGTGACATGTTGTCACTTTCTTTGATTTTAATAATAATTAAATTATTTTCATGGTCAAAAGTCAATAAAATGAATCTAATCAGACCCTTAGGTGATATGGTTATACTTTTAGCCATCCAATAGAATTTTGGCATGTGTTAGGGTAATTTTATAATATTATATTTACCCTTAATTACCGAATTTACCTTTAACTATGGTAAATAATATTTACCGTAGTTACTATTCATAATTCCCAAAAATAAAAAGTAGATTATTAAAATAATTTAGACCCACTGATTCCAAATATGGAATCCTTTATTCCAAATTAAATATAAAAAAGTTGCAGAAATTAAATTAAAATTAATCCCGTTGTCGAAAGAAAACGGGTTTTTCTTTAAAACTTTGCAAAAGATTGAATTGATTTAACCTACGAATTCAAGGTAAAATCTATGAGAATGACATGAATTATATTAAATGGTAAAAATATATTCTATTTATACTTTAAAACCATTCAATATTATAATTTAACCACATAAGTTATTATGATGAAAAAAGTTGTTTTTAATTAAAATATGGCGTGTTTTTACTATTCATTAAAATATGAAAGTTATCCGAATAATATGAAAAATTTATCCAAGGTAAAATTTTATATCTTGATTCCAAAGAATAATTTTATTATGTAAAATTGAACTTATAAACATGTCAAAAACTAGATTTAAAGTGGGTGCGCCATCAAAAGGCGGCAAAACTGCATTTTTTTAAAAATAATTATTTTACCCGAAAAATTTATTTTGTTCATATACCATGTTCTAGAAAATGTGTAAGATGAATATTAATGTTATAAAATTCAAAATATAGTTAATAATATTCATAATGGATAGTTCATAATAATATTATAATAATATATCATTGTTTAGTAAAACCCGGTATTGCGTACAACACACTCTATCGAAGAAGGTCGTGATTGCATGTAATGGGAGCCAAGTTAGGGTTGCATGTTGTGAAATAATCCTTAGTTGTTTCGTATAACAAAATCCAACCATATTTCATTTATACATTGAATATATATATATATATATACACTCATTGTTGCGTAGAAGGACTATTATAAAACGAACTTGAAATTGTGTGTAACACAATCTAAGAATAGTGTAGTGTATACTTCAAGATAATAAAGTGTGGCATATAGCACAAGATAATCTTGTTGTAGCATAAAACACATGACATAAAATAAATTAAATAAAATACTTATCATAAAATATCGGGTTGTTACATTCTACCCCCCTTAAAATGAATTTCTCCCTCGAAATTCGTCGGGGTTATAAATCGTTTACTATTCATAGAAACCCACATCGTAAAAAGGAATACTGAAACATAATTTTAAAAACTAAAGTATGAAACATAACTATTACCCAAAGTAACTCAACATTGGGATTCCATATAGGAGAGCATAGGTGAAAATATGGATATGGAAGAGAAATATAACAATCATGTTCTGATGGAGAGTGGTAGAGAACATGGCTATGAAAAAGCCATCAATCACAAACCCATAAATTTGTGATGATCTAAGGTACCATCAGATTCATCAGATATAAGGGCACTAGGACAACATTTTTGGTTTTCCAGATTATTTCCCTAAAGTTGATGAATTAAAAGAAATACTTACATGATTTTTGTACAATCTCACTGTTGTTCATGAATTGAACAATTTCCACTTCATCCCTTAATGAAATGAAGTTGATTCTGTCATTCGAGATGTGTTAGCAGATCATGTGATAGAATGATGGGTCATTCCATCTGTCTCAAACAAAAGGTTAGTAAAGTTATCAAAAAATACATAAGTCCATATTAGTGAGAATAATCATATATGGTTCCTAAAATGGACTTATAATTATTATATCATACTGCTTAATATAATAAAACTAGTTTCTACTAAACAGAGACTTCCTATAGGCCAGTGGTAGGCGATAAAGGCCAGTCGCACTTCGGTTGTGGGTTCAATTCCCACTGCCTTGTCCGACGCGATGGGTGGTCGCCCGTCCTGCAGGTTGTCCTTTTTCTAAAATTCAATTACTATAACATCCCATCAATAATATTGAAAAAATTTCTATCCTTAAACAATAATAACTTATGTCCAACATAATACATTCCAATCTTTAGGCTTATCTAAAATACATCAGTCCAATCTCATAGTATAATGAAAATGATTACTTGGAATGTCACAAAACAATCACATGAATGCCATCATTTATCCCCCATATATCATAAGATATATCTTGTTGGTCAAATTACAAACATGTGAATACCTTAATCATGTATTATCTTGAAGAATGAATACGCATTGAACCTCAGTGAAAATATGAATACAGTTAAAAGTTAACATTTTTCACATACCAAAATCCTCAAAATTCTATATACTCAAACTGTGATATTACTTAGTCCTTATATCAATTATGAGATCATGAATACAATCAAACATCTCATTATCTTCTTATTCTTTCATTATGCGCATATCATCTACTTTCCAAAAATATCTAAAAAACCTTCCATGGTTACTGGTACCATTCAACATATACTTTCAAATTCATTAGGAAAGACAATAATGTAACAATCCTTAGATGATTCTTTATTCCATAGTACTATACATTATTCTTTATAAACATACAATCATTCCACTAACTTTGTAAACCACTGACTTAGTTTCATCATTTCTTTCATCTCATATTTCATTTGTAGTCTCCTCATAATCATCCACATAAATACTACTCATATAACCGTGCTGATTCTCTTAATGAGATTTTCCCTTAGAGAATTGGTTTGCATAATGCTCATACATTCCACATTTAAAACATCTAATCATTGTTGATGTCGTAGCAACACCATTATCCTTGTCCATGGTATTAACTGAACCTTTTCCTTTGCATTTACTGTACTTGTGTCCTTCTTTTCCACACCCAAAGCATCTTCCAGTTCCTTTGAATCAATCTCCTTGATGCCTCTTCCTACATGATTTACATAGGAGAAATTGAACTTTTTTTCCTCTATGATCATCATGAAACTCTATCTTTCTCTTATTATCTGAGTCGGGAAACATACCAAATTGGAGATTATTGACCATATTATGAGATTTATGATTAGGCATAATAACGATGTTTGGACTTCCAAATCCTGTTTCATTTGGTTTCTCATGAAGAATATCATTCCATTGTCTGTCATATCCTCCATTATCGTGAATCTTCATGTTTCCAGCCAATTTCTAAAATCCAAAAAGAATAGAGTTAGAGGCAAAAATCATGCTAGGTAAAACAACATAGTAAAGGGAGAGTACCCTCAATATATAACATCTTAGGTTAAATTCTAAGATCATTAGCGCAATTCTAGGACTATAACCTATACGTATACTTAACCTTAGAGACATCCCTAGACATACCTTAGAAATATCTCTTGGGATCTCACTAACGTTTTCGCATCCTAGTTTCCAAAGGTTGACTAAAACTGTCCTCTGATACCAACTATAGAGACCCGAAGATTGATGTATATGGACATTACATTACTTTTGCGGAATACTTAATATATAACAAAAAATACACAAAAGGATCGTAATAGTTTAGTGTCTTTGGAAACTCGGAATATAAACAACTAATCATGTTGAAAGATCTTCAACATCTCCCATAACGATCATACCCTTTTTGTTTCCTTACCTAAAACCATTCTTTATTTCCTGGGAAAAATAAAACATAAAAAGGGTGACTTCGAATTCTCAGTAAGGGTAAGGATGGATAAAATAAAACAAATCATATACATTTGAGCTTAAAAACGTGAAACTAATGTTTAAACATCAAAATCTTGAGCAATGACATAAAACATGGAAGTACGTAAGGAATAGAACATAAAGAAACATTACGCATGATAAAATAGCATGGGAGTAAAAAATGTAATTGTGGAACCCATTCAGCACATGTCATGATTTCTATAGTAGCCAAGGCATTGCTGACAAGACCATCTTAGTGGACAAAGTCCCTTTCTGAATCGAGTTCACTCCTCATTTTAGTTTTGTAACACTGAACCGGATTATCTTACCATTCCAGCCATGTCTATCTCATGAGATATAAATATTTACCCAATGAATTGAAGGGAGATATAGTTCCCACCCATCTCATAATGAAATCATTCTTACTTGTGCCACAACATAAACATAAATCATTCATCATAACCCAATGAACAAAATGGGTTTCATAAACATCATTCCATCATCACATAATCCATATAAAATAAATGGAAATCATTTCAAAATATGAAAAGTGAGACCATGTAAATCATATAGACCTTATACTTGAACCATACACATATGAAATAATGTCATCTTATATTTAAAATGGTTTTGATAAAACACTTGAAATGAATTCTTGAGGAAAATATCCTTTCTTCTTCAAAATCGTTTTCTTTTCACAAAACGTCATGAAGTTTTAAAAGAAAAATATTTTGTTTAAAATAGTGAAGAAATATTTTTGAGGAAGCTTCATGAAAATAAGGCTTTATAATACCATAAAAACCCGTTCGTGCCGTATAAGTTAAAAAAACATTCTTCTTGTACTTTTGCTGGAAAAGTCAAAAAGTACCTTGTAACATAAACAAAAGAAAGATTTCTTACATACCATGTAGTAATAGCCAAAAATGGGTAAAAATGAAATTAAACATACATGAAAACACTTTTATAAAACATGGACATGGACGATAGAAATAACCCCAGTAAATACTTTGGAATAAGCAATCTCGGATAAAAAAATGAGATTTGCAAAATTATCCCTTACCTTAGGTCCGATATGCTTCGTACGTATCCAAACCTCCTGTATAATGATTTAAATAATGACATTGACTTATTACAGAATCATATTCATTGTTATTATATCATATATGGGTCACTTATGACTTTATATTACCCGTTCTTTTGTAAATTCCATGTTAAAGAGTGTTTTGGGTAAAATCGTTTCATTTGTCGTCCGTATTTTGACTTGTAATTATTCATATGATTACATAGATCATGATTATTTAATTCCAGAATATAAAACATGATTTATATATAATATATATTCAGAATATACATATATATATAAGATATTTAAAAGAAAATAAATACACCGTTCATGGAGACGGTAGGTCGTACTTACGCATGAACGCTGTTTTTGTTTCCTTATTGAGTTTAATGGAATTAAGTAGATGGCGTACATATATATATACATAAATCCAGTAGCATTATAATGTAATATATTTCACTATTATATCTTATATATACTTTATAATCATTCTTAAATGGTTAACATGGAGAATGAATCTCATCGTGTCGTGGAGACGGTAGTTCGTACGTACGCACGAGCGATGATATCGTTTCCATAATTATTAAATTTAATTGGAGTGGATGATAAAATATATCAGAATCATTATGATTTTAAAATAACTATTTATAGTTATTCTTTACACCATAATACCCATCCATGTAAGGTGTTGGTGGAAAAACAGATTACACCACGGCGTGGAGACGGTATTTCGTACGTACGCACGCGCGGTTATTTTGTTTTCTGTATGATGGATAGAAGGTGAAATGTGGTTGTTTCATATTTATAATAACAAATAAGTATATTGGTGATACTGATGTTATTACTTTATAATTAAACAACTAAATAAGAAGAAGTTTAAGAAGAAATAATTTTGAATGAATCTGTAGAAGAAATTACCTCTTCTTTGATACGCCTCTTTCAAACCTCCTCTTAGGGCACTAAGATTTGTCTTTGAAGTAGAAAATAACCTCTTGGATGTTTCTAGGGAAGTGGAGAAGATAATTAGGCAGGGTTTGGCCGATCTTGAAGGCTCAAAGTGGTGTGAGGAAGAGAGGGAGGAGGTGCCCTTTTATAAGGGAGGAGAGGGGAACCTTTAGAATTCTTAAAAATATTAAATTATAATAACTCTAACCCCACTTAAAAACCTCCAAAAATGACTCATATTCAAAGATTAGATGATATACCGTTTTAATCTCATCAACCAACCAAATTTAGACATTTTTGGATCTTATTTTAAATCATATCATTTTGATTTATCCTTATTTAATCTATTTAAGTTTATTTGTGGCAATAAAATTCTAAATTTTAAATTATAAATCATAATTACATATTTGTTGTGAATTTTCCATAATTGATTACATTATAACATTATAGACCATATAAATTTAAATTTATAATTTTTAAATATTTTTGTGATTTTTAAACAATTTTATAATATGTTATTTGTATAAAATAACAATAGTGTCAATTTTAACACTATTCATTTATTTGAATTTAAATAAAATATATACAGAAGATGTGTTCGAAATAAAAGCTTTAATAGATTTAGAAAAGGTCATATGTATCTAGAAAATTAGTGGAGCACTTTAAATAGTTCATATAATATTTATTTTATTATTTACAAAACCATTTATTTGGTTTATCTCTTAATAAAATAATTACTACAACATTTTTGTATAATTATTTAATATACTTATTTGTTGCATATATATTAAAAATAAAATCCTATGATGAATATAAATCTATTAAATTTCACAAAAATAATTTTACGCAAATTTATCATTTTAAAATAACAATATTTAAATTGTTATATTTATTAAATTATGAAGGTGACAACTTTGGCATCATTTAAAATAAAATAATATGAGTGTCATAATCACTTTTATAAGACTACAAATGGTTATATATTAGGTAATTGGATTAGTATGGTATATATATATACTACCAAAAAGTTTTTTTTCAGGTTTTTGGGGCTTTTAATGGGTATTATTATTTCAATAAAAACTATATTACTGATTTTTCAATTAATAAAAAATTTCTGCATCATTAATGTATCACCATTAATGACAATTATTTAATCCCTAAAAATTCTAAATAAATCATCATGATGTAGATAATTTAATTATATTTTGGTAGACTATTCATGTTCGAAGTTTTATGATGTTTGTTACTAAATTAAAATTATTATACTTATAAGATTTAAGAGAGTGACATGTTGTCACCTTCTTTGATTTTAAAAATAATTAAATTATTTTCATGGTCAAAAGTCAATAAAATGAATCTAATCTGACCCTTAGGTGATATGGTTCTACTTTTAGCCAACCAATAGAATTTTGGCATGTGTTAGGGTAATTTTATAATATTATATTTACCCTTAATTACTGGTTTACCTTTAACTAGTGTAAATAAAATTTACCACAGTTACTATTCATAATTCCCAAAAATAAAAAGTATCTTATTAAAATAATTTAGACCCACTGATTCCAAATATGGAATCCTCTTTTCCAAATTAAATATAAAAATTTTTCAGAAATTAAATTAAAATTAATCCCGTTGTCGAAAGAAAACGGGGTTTTCTTTAAAACATTGGAAAAGATTGAATTGATTTAACCTACGAAATTAAGCTAAAATCAATGATATTGACATTCATTATATGAAATGGTAAAATTATATTATATTGATACTTTAAAACCATTAAATATTATAATTTAACCACATAAGTTATTATGATGAAAAAATTTGTTTTTAATTAAAATATAGCGTGTTTTTACTATTCCTTAAAATATGAAAGTTATCAGAATAATATGAAAAATTTATCCAAGGTAAAATTTTATATCCTGATTCCAAATAATAATTTTATTTAGTAAAATTGAACTTATAAACATGTCAAAAACTAGATTTAAGGTGGGTGCGCCATCAAAAGGTGGCAAAACTGCATTTTTAAAAAAATACTTATTTTACCTAAAAAATTTATTTTGTTCTTATACCATGTTCTAGAAAATGTGTAAAATAAATAATAATGTTATAAAATTCAAAATATAGTTAATAATATTCATAACGGATAGTTCATAATAATATTATAATAACATATCGTTGTTTAGTAAAACCTGGTATTGCGTACAACACACTCTATCGAAGATGGTCACGATTGCATGTATTGAAAGCCAAGTTAGGGTTGTGTGTTGTGAAATAATCCTTCGTTGTTTCGTATAACAGAATCCAACCATATTTCATTTATACATTGAATATATATATATACACTTAATGTTTTGTAGAATGACTATTATAAAACGAACTTGAAATTGTGTGTAACCCAATCTAAGAATAGTGTTGTGTATACTTCAAGCTAATAAAGTGTGGCGTATAGAACAAGATAATCTTGTTGTAGCATAAAACACATGACATCAAATAAATTAAAGTGAATATCTATCATAAAATATCGGGTTGTTACAGCCATCACATGTTGATATACTTCATGGTGGTCTGTAATATGGTTTGTGAATTTTAAAAACATATCGCCTGGTAGTGTTGAACCATGTGTGCTATTAGGCTTATTATTGTGCACTTGAAGAAGATTGGGTCAAATATCAATAGGCCATTTTTATAGTTATTACTTGTAACTTCCAATTTTTTTGAGCCACATCCACCTTTAGTATCTCGATATGGAATTAATTACTTAGAAACCACTCAATTTATCCTTCACCAAAATTACAGGATACATTCCTATAACAGACTTATCTTTATAGTTGTCACTGGTTTTTTTCTCATCCTAGTTTCCATTGTTTAACAAAACTTGGATCCAATATCAATTATAGTGACCTAGACATTTCATAAATAAATATTATATCATATTTTATGATTATTCAGTACTTTTTACATATTCAATCCTGAGAATATAATGTTTCAGTGTCATTAGAGTATTGATATAAAATATTCTTATTTTATAAAATATCATAAACATCTACCAAAAATATATTCTAATAATAAATTTCATACTTAAAAACTTACTTCATGAATTGGGAAATAGAAATATAATAATGGGTGTTCTCAAATTCCCAATAAGGGTAAACATGAGAGATATTAAAAATCCCTTTAGCATAGAATGATTACAAGTGTAAGATAACAGAATCTTAAAATTTGAAAACCATACCCCGCATCACATAGATCAGAATCCTATGTCAAGCAGTAAAGCTTGATAGTTCATGAGATATGAATCATAATATAAACAGATTAAAATAATCCATTAAATAGAAACATATATATATGAATGTGTAAAATAATATTATAACATTATGGACCCGTATAAATTGAACCAAGCTCACTCATTATGTTAAGGTAGTGAAATTAGGCCCTCATATAAACATATGTACCTGAAACTATATCCACGCATAACTTAATATTCATGAACCTAGGTTTATGCATAACCTTATTTACATGAATCAAGGTCCACGCATATCCTTATAGATATAAAACCGGGTTCATGAATAAATTGATAAATATTAAATCAGATTCAGAAATAATATAAATAAATAAATAATTATCAATGATTACCCAATGCATTGGATGACTATATAATTCAGGTGCATCCTACTAAATAATTAAAATAATACATACGTCTACCATGTGACCATAAAACCTCCACCTTATAAAATCGTATATAAAGGAAATATGTTTCATAAACATTTCCTCATAACATATCCCATGGAAATGAAATAGTTTTCATAAGTATAACATGTTGTAAAGAAACGGGTTTCAAAAAATATTCACATTATTATAAATAACCATCCAGATAAAGAATAATTTTTGTACCATTGGTTCATAACCCAATTAAAACATAAAAAACCTTTTTTATATAGTAATATGGATTCCATAAAAAGTCCATTGAAACATTGTTTAGTAAAATATACTTTCCATTTATAAATCAATTCTATAAAATGTAAAACAAATATAGATTTAAATGAAAAAATTTTATTTTAGGATAACATTAGGTCATTTAAATGATTCTTAAAATTATTGGTTTTTTCTAATGGAAATTTTTTTTTGTTCATTCCACGTATGTTAAAACAATGATTTCTTTAACATGATTGTAAAAAAACAAAATTTTCTGTATTCCAAAAATGACAAGAATATTTATTATAAACCATTTTTTAAATATTCAATCATGGTTTAAAATTAATTTAAAATGAAATTTAATGTAATTAGAAATAACCTTGAAATTTTTTTAGAAAAAATAGATACAAAAGAAATTGTTTTTTCAACTGAAGAGAGAAATGAATTTATTTTTCATTAAAAAAAATATTTTTACCTTTTGATTCCTTAATGTCAGGAAAATAAAGATAATATAATAAATATATATAAATAACAATAAGATAATAATATTCATGAGTTTGTTGAAAGGTATACTGTAAAATTTCATAATTGGAATAAAAACCATAAATAATCCTGATAAACAATGAGATTATAACACAAACCCCGTATTAGTTTGGTGAATTTCAGATCATAGTCCCCATGACACAAATAACATTATATGTATATGTAAATGACCAAAAAATTACATTGAATAATAATAAAATTCATTTCTGGTTATTATATATATCACAAAAAATAAATAGGTGTTGAATATGAAATGTGTCTCATAGAAGGAAAAGTGAGATGAAAAACCATTATCGATATTGTAAGCATTTGATAAATAATCCCCATTAAATCATAATTTAAAATGAGAGTTAAAAAATTAATATATTTATAATCATTATATGACATATAAAATGGGAATTATATACCACATATTAAAATAATTGGTCCATAGCAATAAAATATGTCTAAATGAAGAAAAATATAGTGTAAACACATTACCATAAGTCTCGAAGCTCTTTGTAAATGTATGGTAATCATCTATAATAAATATATAATTATTATACATCTATTAATTAAAACTAATAATATCTTTCATACCATATATGACTTACATTAAACCCTTTACCAATCATTCATTAAAAATTCTTTTTCTAAAATCACTATTTATGGTGATAACAGTATCTTTTTTCATATTTATTCTGGATTTAATGTTTTTACCCATGTATATAGTTTATGGTAATATAATTTATAAAATTTTAATCACTATTTAATTTCATATACATTCATTGTAAACATATTTATAGTCATTCATAAAATATTGAGAGGGAAAAATGAATTACATTATTCCTGGAGATGATAGCTCATATATACGCCGAAATATTGTTTCAATTTTTCATTGGATGGGATTTAATAAATATAAATAATAATTAAACATAAAAAAATAATTTTCATATAAAATGATTCATTTTTAGGAATTAATTATTCCTTCTTACATTTTTTGTCAAAACAAAATAAAAAATGCATCGCATATCTCATGAAGGAAGTAGTCCACACAAATGAATGGTTCGTATTTTCATCTTCTAATGGATTTTAAGGAAAGAAAGTATATTTTATACTATATTTAATTTTCTATAATTATTTAATATATATAATATATTTATATATAATATATTAATATATATTTAAAATTCATTAGTATATCCACCTGTGAGAGGAGTTCATGGAAAATAAATTATATCAGTTCATGAGGCTATAGTCAGTCGTACACACGACTGATGGTTTTATTTCACATTTGATGGAATATGATAAAGATATAGGTTATTACGTTATTAGAAAAACATATAAATATAATTAATATAGTGATATTATTATATCATCATAATTGAAGAAGAATTTAAGTCAGTGGAATAATGAAGAAAACAAAAATTCTTAGTTAGGAATGATACCTCTTATTTGGAAAACCAATTTATTTTTTCACCAAAGACATGTTAGGTATGATTAATAATAAAAATAAAGCCTGAATTTTAGGAGGGGTAATTTCAGTATATATTTTGGTAGATACTAGAAGAAACAAAAATCATTGGAAATGTGAAGAGAGAATGATATGAGGTGAACATTTAGAATAGGGGATAGATACACTTATATTTTTTGAAAAGAAAAAGATATTACCATATTTTACATATTCTACATGGATCAAAAATGAAAAATTGTCAAAAATTAGTGCTTATAATGTATAAATACTACTACCCAATATGAAGTTGACATGTTTTTAGGTCATATCAATACTTATATTTTTAGGTTAATCCCCCAGTTAACCATTTTTAACCTTAAATGTAGTAATTATTTTTTATTGCTTTTACCATATATTATAACAAAAAGTTAATAAAAAGATAATATATAATATTAATTTTTATGATTATTATATGTATATTCCATTTTTCAATATTTAATTCATATAATGGGAAAATTTTGATTTAATATCAAACCCACGTACATGATTAATAAACATCAAAAGAACTTTTTGTTAAAAGTATAAAATATTTTTTTAAAATATTATTTATTAAATTTATTACAATTTTATAATTTTTCATAATAAAAATATGATTAGACAATTTTTAAAAAAATAGAAAAATATGTAATTTTGAAATAATTAAACGAAAATTTGTTTTCTAAATAAAACTAGATATTTTCAGTTATGATAAAAAATTAATTATTTCAAATAATAGTAAAATATAAAACATTGTATAACATTTACATCATTATTAGAAATATATAGTTTATTTTTTTGAAAGAAATTTATAAACAAAATCAAAACATTAATTTAAATTAAGTGTCAAAGACATTACAAATCCTATTTTTTGAAACAATACATTTTTTATGCATAAAACTGGATTTATTTGTTTCCCATAACTAAAAAATAAATATTGGATGAATGAAGAACATTATATTAATATATAATATTTTTATTTAATTAAAATATTTCTATAATATTAACAAATTTACTTTATTAATATAAAAACACGTTATTCTAATAATAAAAAATTTCTTTCCGAATCACTTCTCTTACATTCAAATGATTTTATAATTTCATTTATGAAACATTGATTAAAAATTAATTTATTTTATACATGTCTAGACCATATAATTTTTATAATTTATATAGGCATATTCATACCCTCCAATTTAAGGAAAATTTTATAGCAGTATTCTATTTTATGGTTTGTTAAAACTCGATGGTTATTGTAACAAAATCTATCAAAAAATTAGTTTTTTTAAAATACTATATAAAATATATGGCTGTAGAAAACTCACTATCAAAATCAAACTTTTGGTGGGGATAGAAAAAATAACTAGGGACTCGTATGATGTTGATGAAAACATACTATTCATAAATTGATGAACAATCCAAGAAGATAATATGTATACTAGATTTCATGTATCGATATTGCATTCATGAATTCATTTTAGTATGGTATGTTCATCTATCCTCAGTTGATATAACATTTAATAACAGGTACAAGTCATAGATTTTGATAGAACCTTATTAGGATCTTTATGGGTGGCCATTTCATTCATGGCTTTATTTGAATGAGGTAGATCATATAGTGATTTTGAACCCTAGTTTCATTTAGTAGAACATTGGGGGAGTGTAGCTTATCTAGAAGAGGTTGATCACCAATCAGGGCTAGAACAGATCGTATTTTGATTATAGGTGGAGTCCATTGGATTTCACTATGATAGAAAATTTTTTCTTGAGAATGAATCCTTAGATAGTCCATATAACTCTAATGATTCATGCAAATCTATCCCCATTCTATTTTAGACCCTTTGAAATCACTAAGTTGTTTTGAATAATAGAAATGCATTTGGATCATCCTTATCATTATTTTGTACTCATAAAATTTTTCATTTTTCATAGATAAATAGTTGTATTCATGAATATATTCATGTCATCGACTTTGAGGATGTTGCGACAATGCATGACGCACCATCCATGGTGTAATCAGTACATATTTTTTAGAAAAGAATGAAATTCTATGGAGGAAAGATAGTACCAATTTTTAGATATTATGGTCACATGGGAAGATCTAGGATGAGACTTGGGGAGAGAGAGATGGTAACATTTGATCTTGATATCCTTAATTGTTGGACTAAGAATCCAATGGACACATCTAGGGGATAACAAGACCATGAAGGGGGAAATTTAGAATTCATGGAACTTAATTTAAAACTTGTAATGTATTATTTTATTCATCTCTATTTTGTTTTTGAGTTGATCCATGTTTTTGTAATGTATTTTTGGTATTGAGTAACATTGTGTTGCATAAATGTGTGTTTTGTGTTCTTTCTAGCCAAAACAAGTAGCACCATGCCATAGTAGAGGTGGATTAACCATAGTGTTTATGTCAAATTCTGTCCTCACTAAAGAGGAAAGGGTTTCACCATATTAATTAAACCCAATGTAGTTTTATATTATCCTTCACCATTTTGGGTTTTTTGGGAGGCTAAAGAGTGGTTCCAAAGACCATGCAGCAGAGCCTTCTCCATGTTGTTTATAGATAGTAGGTATAGCCCATTGGTTGTTGGGTGATAATTTATTCCATAGGTTGTTGCAGGTTTTAATTAGGATTCTATTTCAATAATTTAAATAGGATTTTTTAAGGATAGGTTTTATCTGCCATAGATCATATAATATTCCATAAAAATAAACATTCAACCTATACTATTTGATGATGAATATAGGGTTCTAAAAGGAAATTATAAGAACCCTACATTGTTGTTCTCACCTTATGCAATAGTGGTAATTGACCTAGTGCAGTTCAACCATATAGTATAACATTTTCAACATGGATGATTACATTCTGTTCTCTCCAAATTTTAGTGCTTAAATACTATATTTTGATGGTCTCTTTCTGTACACCTCTGCATCATGGTGGTTCACCATGTTTATGGATATTGAACTAGTACTTATTCATGTTGTAGCTTCATACTTGTGTCATGGAACCTTCCATTTTTCTATAGAGCCTTATTTCCTCATCACAATTAAGGGAGTAATGTTTCTTTTTTCTTCCAACCAATCATCAAGACACCCCTTGAAGTCGTTTGAATTTGGTAAAAATTGGTTATACCATTTTTAATGTTTCTCATTTCCTATCTCTAAAACCTATATAATTTCACATTCAAAACAAAAGTAGAAGTCCATGCAATGTGAGTCATTTTTCTTAGAGGATTATAAATACTCTAGTGATGAATCATGGATAAACAATGAAGATAAAATCAATAATATTGATGTTCTATGTCTGATTACATTTTTGTTACATATATATAATTTTGTGACATTATATGTAGTTTATTCCTGATTAACCAATGTTTATATATTTCCATGTGGTTGTGTGAGATTCTGTGTGGTATTAATTACATTGAAAATATTATTATGTGTATCTCCTAACATTTGTTCTTGTTATCTCTTATTTTTTATTTTTATGAAATGTATTTATTATCTTTTTCACATCTTGTGGAATTATGATTCTTATATCAGGATTATCATGTGGATAATTTTCATTGATTTGATATGTTCTAAATTTTTTTAATGGTGTGAATGGATATCCCTATAGTAGAATGCTCATAGAATGTTGGTTAACCAAACTAACATGGTCCAAAAATCATTAAATGTGGGAATGGGAATCCATATATTTATACATGGAAATATTTTCCTATCTAGATGACTAATAGATAACATAGTCTGAACATCCTTAATGGAAACCATGGTTATCTATATAGCAATATGTGCATATTTTTCTAGCCGGCTAATTGAAAAATAATGTGATCCAAACATAATTAAATCAATTACTGGTTATCCATATAAATATATGTTTATTTTCATGAAGTGTTATTTGTGATAACTATTATCATGGTTGGGTGTTCAATGTTACCGTAAAGGTGTTTTTTTGAAATATCTGATGTTCTCACAAGAAATGAGTTGAAACCAATGGGGTCAAGATTCATTTAGACTTGGTGAGCATAAGATATCTAAAAAATGTATTACTATATGATTATTTTTTCATCTCATTGTTTCATATAATGCATTATTATAAAGTATGTTCACGTTTGTTTAAGATACATTTGTGGAATTCTGATGAGTCATTCTTTAAAACCCTACCAAGGTATTCTTAAATGCTTATGGATTTCATAAATAGAGATCTGAAAAATGAAATGTCCCTTATTTTTTATGGCTATGTATAGGATTATAGAAGAACTATAAGGAAAAGATATACATTAGAGGACACTAGTATTTATTAATTAATTAATTTTTACTTACTGTTTTATACTTTCTCTCTTCTTTGTGAGTCTATTTATTTCTGTGACATGTATGTGATTTTTGGTATCCACATTGTTACTATAATTTTTTATTATCATGTTTGACATTATTTTTTATTCAATGATATGGTGCTAATGACATAGTTTCCCTACTTATAGACTAAGACCCCTCTTCTAGTTAGTAACCTGTTTCATATGGGGAGGCGTACAGGAGGACATGTAAATCTCCAACTCAGAACTGTTGGTTCAATTCAAGGTGTTACTGGACCCATATTTAGATGCACAACTATTTATAAATTTTAATCAATTATGTTTATATAACGAATTAATCTATATTACATGATATCATTTCTCTACATACCTTCATACTTATTATTTTGGCATGAATATTTCATGTTAGAGTATAGGAGAAGTTATTTTCATGTGAGTTCTTTAGAATTCAAATCATTTATGGGTTTGTGGGGTGAGTTTCAAAATTTTGTATGTTTTATTAATGGTAATATCTAATTATTATATTTAAGTCATTTGTATCAACCTTATCTCTATAAAAGTGAATATAATATAAAATATGTTTAAGAAAATGGTAATGAGATTGAATTATTCATATTGAATACATTTATTTTTCATGTCACACTCAAAAAATTAGTGGTATTAATTTAGATTCATTAATTTTATTTTCTAATCATCTCATCCTCTGTGAATAAAATGAGAAAATTAAGAAAAAAATAAAATATTGAGACTATTGATGAAATTATTTATTATATCTATTTTTTTCCTTATCTCGTGTCATCAAAAAAGGTGATTTTGTGTTTTATTTGTTGGAAGGGTAATTGGGTAATTATTTCTTGTTTTTCTCTTAAATATTACTAAATTATTCTTTTGATTTCAGCCTCATATTTTATCACTAAATATTTAAATTTCATTGCCCACTAACCCTAGCCACAAAAATCTCACTGAATATATCTCATGATTAATAAAATCCCATAATCTAGAGAGATGAAATTTTATAATGGCCTCTATTGATCAACCATGTTCTCAAGATTGTAAAATTATCCTTATGAAAAAAAATATCAGTGATGTGGTAAATTCATTTATAGTGAGGTGTGTTTGGAAAATAAAGGATAAATAGTTTGAGATTGAATGAAATTTTATGAAAATATTTTCTTTTAAGGTAATTTCATTCCATGTAAAGGTTATTACTTTTCATTATAAGTGATAGTTGAGTATTGTTTCCAATTATTCTATGTGGTAATTGTTTATCTTATTATTAGATAATTTCCTACGAGATCAATTTGTAATTGTGGGGGATTGAAAAAGAACATATTTTAATAATTATTTTTATTTAATTTAATCCTATAATCCTTAAAATATTTTATTTTAATGGTAATTATAAAATTTTAAGTTTTTAGTAATTTTATGGACTCAATTAGGACAAACTCTTATTTTATAATTTTATGTATTTTTATATGACTATGGTATTTCAAGAAAAAAAATTCAAAAATTAATCAAAATTATGAAATTAATTTTTTGTATCTTTAAAAGGTTCTTTGGAAACATATAATAATATGGTACCAAGTAATAAATCCCATAATAACAGTCCTAAATAAATATCACATGTTATACCTCAATATTGTTTCAAAATAATGAATCCATTCAAATATGGGCTCATATATTTAAAAATACTAAGATAAAATTGTTGAAATCTTTTGTGGGGGAATAAAATAGGAAAAGAGTGATTTTATTTTACTATACATTTCATGTAATTATAGCATGAATTTTGTGTATATACCTTGATGATATTGAAATATAACTTCATTAAAGAAAATTTTTTTGAATTTGTAAATTTATTGGGTAATTCCAATGACAACATTAAATTATAAATTTTATGTATAATATTTCATCCCTATAAAATATAAATTTTCACATTCTCTTCCTTTAATGGGGCCTGAAATTTTGTTTTTTTATTTCCGATAAACATTTTTAGTAGTTTATTTGGGGTTATATTGATATATTATACCTACATATTTTCAATATATAATAGTAAATATTCATCTTTTTTCATTAATTTTATATTATGAGTTTCCATCATCATGATTCTTCTCAACTACATGAAAATGGAGAAATACCCTAATATTTTTTTATTCATGGTGGTGATTCTTGGGATTATGAACATCTATGTTTTTTTATTATATTATTAGAATTTAGATGTTATTTAAACTAATTGTAGAGAGCGGTATTTTTTTATACTATTGTGTTCTTTACATAATTCATCAATATTCCTATCATTTTTTCTACAAACAATATATTTAAGGTACGTTCGTCACTACATTGTTTATGTGATGGATATAATCCCACAAGTCAATGGTAAGTGTGGGGATATAACAATTCAAATTGGAGGACATCGATGTGAGGCCCCATCTCCTCAAACCACTTATCTAATGCTCAAACCAATGGAACACTAAAATTTCATAGTCATTAATTCTTATATTCTAGAGGATTCTGACTAAAACTTCATTATATGGTCTTACGGTGGGGGTATTATATATGCATATCAGATTATATCAAAAATGAGAAAGAATACCAATTAAATTAGTCAATAAAATGAATCACATAGGGGAATCTGTTGAAAATAATCAACATACAAAAAATAATATAAAATTAACTATATACCATAAATGTCATATAATCATACAATAAAAAAATACTAAATTATAAACTACCATAAAATAGAAAATTTTTCTCATTCATATCCTTGTTCCATCTCTAATGACCAATCATAAAAAACATGAAATCAAAAAACACATGGAGGTTTCTCAAACTATACCTAATATATATATATACTATGTTTAGGAACCCATGTGTCATGGCAGCCTAAGTACGGAATGATTACAACTCAATTTTCCACCCCAAAACAATCACTGAAATATTCTGTACATAAACAGTGCTTATAGAAGTTCTCAAGATAAAATTTACATTTATAACCATTCTAAAAATTTGAAATTATGGTATAAAAACACAAAAATCTTAGGGATAGATTCCCCTTCGGAACGGTGCATACCTTCATAATCAAATTTTAGGGTTCATCCAAGAATTTCACAAGGACTGTTCAAACCCATATTCCATCAGGGGTAATATACCCTTCACTGATTAACAACCATCACTCCATGGTAAAATATCAATCCATGGGGTCCCAATATTTACATGGTCTCATGTCTTCTATTGTTTTAACAATCAACTGATATCCACCTAGGTTCCTTGTAAACCAAGTGTTTAACCATGAAATAACATTAACTTGATGGATTTTTCATCAAAGGATTAACCATAAATGTTAAGAAACCTATATAAGTAATCATGTTTATACCACATTTCTATTTCAATAACAAAAAAAAATTATCATTTTTTATCATATCCTAAAAGTTTTTTTTATAAAAATTTAAAAAAAACAATTTTCCAAAATTTCATTTCAGAAAAATATCAGACCTATATCATAACTACCATTACAAAATCCTCTTTCAATGTCAATTCAATTAAGTACTTCAAAAATATTCTTCAAAAGTGATCTTCCAAATTAATTTTCTAAATTATTACCATTTCCCTTACAAAATTTCATTTAAAGGAACCAAACCAATTAAATATCTAATAAACCAATATTCAAGGGAATAATCTGGAAAAAAAATTAACGAAATAAATCCCTAATTAATGTTATTTACAGTGTCATAATATCTACCATCGAGTTGCATTATGAAACACCATCCCACAAGTTTTGAGGCCTATGTAAGGGGTTTTTAACATGGAAAGGATATTCAAAATATTTATATTTAATTTAATTAAATCCTAGATACATAAGGATGAATGAAAAACATATACTCGTGAAAAAAATAATATTATGGATCACGTATAGGGAGAAATACTAACTTAAGGTCGCGTCTATTTAAATCCTATCTTGACACACTATTTCTCATGTTCTTACAGAACCCGCAGATAAAAATCAATCCACCTAGAGTCCTAAAAATTTCTAAATAACGTACTCATTAATTATAATCAAATTAAAATTAATCAATAACTTATAACTAAATTATCTTATCCACCTTATCAAGAATAAGTTGATATTAACTCACCAAGAATTCCACCTAAACTTAAATTATGACCCACCATCCTATTGACCTACTTATCAATCTATTGGGACTAACCCTATAAAAATACCATTCAATGAAACCCATGAACATAATCCAAGACATTAAATTTTAATAAAAAAACATTAAAAACTCCCTTATTGATATTCCTCAATAAAAATGATGAGTGTTGGGGTGAAAAAGTTGTATCGGGGAACCCTCTAACTTGTTTGTATGTAATTCCATTCAAACAATGATTACTCCATAATTTTCATGTGGAATAATCAACTCAAATATCTAATTCAATCAGAAAATATTAGAAAAATAAAATTATTATGGTAAATGAGTCTATGTCTAACCATAGGCTCTTGATCGCATGTGATGATGGATGAAATGTACAACACATGGAACGGATCCAATCATGGGAATATAAGAGAGTGAGGAGTGTCATTAAAGGATATTGGATCAGTGGATGGGGGAAAGAAATTCCTATGTGTTATAAAATTTTATGGGTATGTGGTAAATTTCCTTTTTTATTGGGGACAGAGTTTGGCAACATGGATTTTTTAATTAATCTCCAATATGGAGGAAATTAGGAAAATTTGATCTGATACCCTCTTCAATAACACACATGTTTTTTCTATAACCATGGAAATATTTTTCACCAAGTCCCATATCTACAAAACCACACATGGTTTACTTTTATATTTTTTCATGGTTTATCTTAAGCTGTGTTCCAACCATGAAACTCAAATATGCCTCATATAATTTTAATTGGGAACCTTTCTTTATCTCGATAACTGCATGGTTCGGTCTAAACTATAGGACACAAAATGTGCACCCTTGGAAAAGTGATCCTAAATATAAAAATCTCAAAAAGAAGGTCCTGAGAATTATCCAACAACCCATGAAACCTCTCAAGACTGAAATAAAAATAATAAACAATGCTTTGAGGCATTTTGACTCACCCATTTTTGATCCAATCCCCATATTCAAAATTGAATTTCCATAAAAAAAAATTCGCACAAAATATTGAAACTCAACTCAGTCATACACAAAAGATATTAAAAACTCCACACCATAACATTTTTCATCCTTGGGATATCCTGGTGGTCATCAAAACGGAATCTTTTGACCCGCAACAACAATTAGTTCCCTCTCAATTGTCACAGTCCATCCCAACATATTTTTCATGCATTTACATCACTACCTTGAACAAAAGGATTTAGACTATAGAAACACAACTATCACTTTAACACCTCAATGAAACACTAAAAAAGGAGCTCAACCACACTTTTCAACACTGGGACACTGATGTCTGTTCATCCAAAATACTGAACCATCCTATATATCTCCCTACAATATGATATGGATAAGAGAGGTAAATTCTGAACCTTGAAAACGTCCAATAATGTAATTTACTAACATATCATGACCATGGCATCCCTTTGATTATTCTTGATGTGGTTTTCAATCTACTATGTCCAAAAATTAATGAAAACACTAGTCAAACACAAGTTCCCCTCTTTATTCTCAAATATAAAATCTATAGTAGGAACCTCAATCATCCATGTATCATTCAAAAAAAGTTATATTTTGCTTAAAATTACTCATACACCATTCAAAATTTTATAATAATACTAAAAATGATTCACCGAATATGGTTTTGTGTCCACAATATCAAATTACACACAAATATTCAAGTCAAGCATTCCAGGACAAACTCGTTCTTTATAACACATGGCCTCAACAACAGAAATTACATTAACCCACCTTTCCATGATTTTATAATCCCAAAAGTAATCTTGAGATCATATATATATTACCAATGAATTATGTACCCTACATTTACTGACATACCAATATGGAAAGGTCAACAATTCCTTTACATCATTGTTCCATACCACGAGAACTGATAGACCACTAACTCAATAATGTTCATGTCACCACAGCACATTCCAAGACTAGAATCAATGCTTAAATGCCATATAATATCACATATTAGTCTATAATGGTAATTCCTATAGTAGTCTACTAAATTTTATTTATTTATCAACCTATATAAAAACATAATAATATTCATCCACTAATTGATCTCATGATCCCACTTCCCCATTGAATAATGGTTATAGACCAATGACCAACATCCCACTCCCCACCATATGAGCATCCATGGAACTACATCATTGATGTATTCCAGTACCTTTTATCCTATTGTCTCTCTATAATTGAACATTATGTGTATATGGGGATGATACTACTTGAACCTAAGGACAATTGTGAGTGGTAATTCATCACCCATTCACATCTCATAAGAATTATATTCATGATACCTTTCATCAAAGTATCCAAACATGAGGGTCATATGTCTAAATATTCAATATCATACTCCACACCATCAATCCCATCACTTTTCACTCATAGAGAACAATCCCAAATTGATCCCATCAGAAACACACATGTAACTCCACCCCCCATGTCATCCTCCCACAACCATTACATAACATTTGATTCTTTTTTGTGGTTATGACTATGATTATAAATGTCATTATACAATATCCATCTACATTATCATCACCACCACCTGAACAAAAAAATTATCACCCAAGATCATTTGGTCATTAGGTTTAGAGGCTTATCATAACCAATAAACCAAACCCTATCCTATACACATGAAATATTCTATTCTTTAAATTATGATGATTTCATGCCCAAAAAAGAACATAAACTCAACATCAGAGAAAATATTGGATGTGCACTGACCTATAATATTCCATCAACTAGTAATAGTTTCACACACCAATATAAATTTATCACAAAACCCCTAATTCAAACCCAGCATGTCACATTATAAGAAAACTAGTTTCAAACAACTAATAAATTTTCCATTCCTCTCGTGCTTCTCATCCTCCAAAAAAAGGGAACCATTTGTGCTTCTCAGAAAAAGGGGTATCTTGTAACATCATCATTATTACTTGTTATGATTATGTAATAATTAATATTATTGAAGTTATTTTTTAATCTTTTTGGTGGTTTAATTTTGGTTTTGGAGTTCTTGGGATATGCATGTAATGATATGGGAAGCATAGTTTGTGTTTTCAAGATAAAAATATTTAAAATAGTCAACAACATGCCCAAGTGAAATTGAATTTATCCATGGTTTATCCCTTTTTAAATTAGTTAAGGGACAAATTAATCGTCTTTGATATGGTGCATTGTTGGGGATAATGTCGTTCATGCCATGGGTAACCCCACCACACCCATTTTGGTGGGTTTAGTGATAGTTAACTGGCATGTGATTATATATCATACCATGGGGGAATACTTTTTGAGAAGTTTATTTGATAAAACCATTCCTAAGAATAGTTTGTTTTGTGGGGAATGGTTTTAAATCTTGCAACCATATTTTATTTATTTTCCAATTCTATACTAGTATTTCCATTTAATTGGGTACATCTTGGTATTCCCAAAGATGAAGATGATTTACTGATGAAAATGAAATAATATTTATGGATTTGTATTATTTTTAATTAATGGATTTTGGGTATACACATGTAATTTCTTTGTGGGGTTTCCCACAATTTTATAGAATTACGGTGGTAGTTTGGGTTTTCATGTATGAATTTACTATTTCTGTAGTCTTCTAGTCGATTACGGGTCTTCTAACTATCCTGTACATGGTGTATTTTATCTCCCGGATCATATGTTGAGATAAATAAAAAGAATGAAATAGTACATTCTGGGTAAAAATTATATATCATGTAAATGGTAACATTAGGTTTTTAAAAAAAACCATGGGTTTTTTGCATATATAAACCTCAGGGATTACATCGTGTGTAAAGGGTGTCACACTGTGAAATTTTCATGAGTTGTGAATTTAGTTCACTGCATGGATTATTCATATTTTGGGATTATTTATAGCTATTTCCTCTCTACCTAGAAGCACATTCTATTGATTTTGGAAACCCATTCCCTATCTTGTTCAATTTATTACTTTTTGACCATTAGGGTTGTGCAGAGTGCCTCTTAGGTTGAGTAATCTTTTCTACTTCTACATTGCATTTATAGCAGTAGCACCATTTCATTCCATTGTAAAATCTGTTGAACCATGTTTTTATTCTTCACTGTTATTTATATATCTAGTATGAGATCTTTATTTGGTGTCCTATCCATTGTTCGTTGTGGTTCAGTGGGTGTATGTTCGTGAGATATGTCATGATCTATCATGTCTAATAACCCTTTCTTAAAAATTAAATCAATTCTTAGATCTGTATATTGATTCTACATCCTCAATTGTCATTATTTTTTCGTCCTTGTTTGAGGATCCTATTGCAGACATGTGTGATGAAAATTTTGAGGTGGGTGGTTCTATATCTACCATGTGTTGAAGAACTTTGTTACTCGGGATTATTAAAAAAATATAAATTAATAGGCATGATTGATTGAATTTTATGTGTGTGTAGAAATTAGTTTTTTATAATGGATGGTTTCCAATAGGTTTTGGTAAATTAAACTATGTGTTTAAATCCTTGTGAAATGTTTTTCTAAAATGGTTTTCGATGAATGGTATTAATGAAAATGGATTGATGAAATGGTTTTAAAAATAAAGAACATCAAAATCCTAGGGTACTTAGGTGGAAGGTGTTGTAATATTCCATGTCTAGTATCAAGAGGTTCATTAAAGGGATGTTCTCCTACACCCATGTTCTATTGTACTAGGTGAATATTTGACAGATTTGGAAGTTCACATTATAGAAAATTTATATGATAGCTTAATTTGATTTTTATTCCTAGTGGATTAATGCATGTCTAATTTTATATGTTAGGTACAATTTTATAAGATATCTTGACCTAGTGTTATTATATTAAATGATGTTGTATGTTATTAAGCTTGTACTATGTTGATTTTACTTCCATGGACTTGATATCAGAATTGATAAATAATTTTTTTGATATAACTGATTGATATATATATGTGAAATTATTTGAAAATGATTTTCCTACTTTATTTGGATATATGGAAAATGGTGAAATTAATTTTTTTTTTATGATTTTGATATTAAACTATTACACCATATTTCATAACTTGTTTTCATTAATGTTTAAAAAGTGTTGATTAATATATGATGATTAGATACAAACCACTTAGGTGGGATCCAATGGATCCTATTATCTTACACACTGTACACCCATTCGGTGGTGTATAGACCATGTTTTGTATTATGTTGTATGGAAAGGAATGCCACCAAAGTATGAGGTAATGTTTTCTATCGGGTGGTTTTGGGTAGCTAGTGGGGACATGGTCGGAGATTTACCATGTTATCACAAGAGATTTATGGAGTAGTTTTTTTAGGTTTTTCATCCATTTAAAATGAATTTGTCTCTAAGATATTGGTTTTACATATATTTTTATTGTACAATTTTCATTTTTCTCTATCTATTAGGACATATATGTCAATTTTTTCTTCCATTGTTTCAATATGTATATGTAATGTGGTCAAATTTCTATTGGGTGAAATCATACCCTCAATTTCTTGTTGATTCTTGGGTGGTAGAATCCAACCTGTGGGAATAGGGAATTCCCTTCAGTATGTGAAAATTGAGGTAGTGTAATAGTATTAAGAGTGTATCTGGGTTAGAATAACAACTATTTTGTTTCAGAGTAGGTTTTTAATCAAGATATTGTGTATTGGGACATATGATAGATTGAATACAGGATTGTTGGGACTTGAGAGTTAGGTTGTGTTGAGTTCATGGATTTCTCTTTCCATGATGAGACTCAAGTTACAATGGGATGTCTGTATTTTTGTCTCATGTTTTTATTTTTTATCCTAATCACAATTTTTTCATATGGTTTTTCTAAATTAAAAATATATTACACTATGACTTTTTTTTCTTCTAATTCTTTTTGCAGAAGTGTTCCTCCAAGTCATATACAACATGATCCACATAAGGGTTTAATTGATTATCCTCCAGTGAATCTTCTCCACAGTCATTGTTTTATCAAGAATATCATGAGGTAAGTTCATTTTGTCTACCAGAATATATCACAAGTATAGAAAATAGTAGTTGAGGTTGATGTAGGAGTTGTAAGATATAATGATAATTCATGGTAGTTATTTTGTGAGAATTCGTTATCCTTTAATAGTACGATGAAAATCAAGTGTTGGAGTAATTTCTTTAAATGATATATCATATTTTTAGCTACATTGATACACCTAATAGTATCAACAAGAAGTGTGTATAATCTACACTTGAGGGTCCCAAAAAACGATGGTGGGATTCTTTGGTATATTCTGATAGACATGTGGGCATAAACCGGAAGAGTTTCAAGACTCTTCTCTTCTAGAAATTTTGTCTAGACATCCTAATTATTGTGAAGTCTCTTGAGTTCCTCTCTTTACAACAAGGATATCATTTGGTGATAGTATGCACGAGTTGGTTTACTAAGCTAGTTTTTTTATTCACTTGAGGTAGTAAAGAAAGACCTTCTAAAATCTCAGGTGTTCCTATAGGGTTTGAGGAAGGATTATAGATCACATGGGAATATGATGAATCTTTTTAGCTCTATAGAGGTAGTAGGTAGGGATATAATTGTTGAGATGAATATTGTAAGTGGGTTTGAACATTATACCTCTTCTCTTCCTCATAGTGGAATCTTTGGTGGAATATATGAGAAAGGAAGGAAGGGAAATGATCATTACAAGAGTGGTAGAGATGGATATCATTGGAAAACCAACTCTACACCTTTAGTTATTGAAATTAGGGTGCCTCTAGCATGCTATATATTTGTTAAGGTCAGAAACACTTGACTTTATTTTCCTTCGCTTTAAAAAATGTGCAATAGTTATGGATACAATGTTCAACTGTAAGGATTCTATAAGGTTATGAGTACCCATTCATATTTTCAAGTATCATCAGCTCTAGAAGCATTTTTGCATAGTCAGATGCTTCATTAAATACAAGGCTTCATCCATAAGACTCGGGAGGGAATCAATTTCATACAGTAGATGAGTTTCCAATATAGGTAAATGTGTGTCCAGTGATAGTGATAAGAACCATATTTTTTTCTTCCTCAGTATTGATATCTTTATTTGATACTACATTTTCCCACTAATTTATAAATATAATTTTTTATAAACTTTTTAAAATTCTAATAGAACTCATTACCATTATTATGGAGTTAGAAACACCTCTTTATAAGAGGAAAGAGTAGTGGTTTTTGTTTCCTTGTTATTCTCTATTGGTAGCAGATGTAAAGTTAGTCGGGGATTTTCTTATTACCAATCTAGAACTATTCTAATTCATCATTTGGATAGATTATATTTTTTCTCATCGCACTCTAGTTAATTGTTATCATCTGTGTGTCTTTATTCTAATGTCTAATTGTGAGCTCGTAGGTTTTTTAGGAGAGTGGAATCTAGGACCCTCTCTTTTAAGACCTCCTCCCCCGGAGCAAAGGTGTATTTGTTTTGATGTATTAGTAAGGTTTAATAATGATTCTTATATTTCTGGTTATCTAAATTTTTTGAGACTTTCCTAAACTTTTCACAGATGACTTCTCTAGGCTTCCACTAAAGATAGTGGTATATTTTATAATTGAAGTGGTCCCAGGTAAACAACTAGTTTTGATACCCTCTTATTTTTTGGAACTATAAGAGATTAAAGATGTCAATTAATAGTTGGATGACATGATGGTGAAGGATTTTTTTCACCCTAATTTTTCACCTTATTAATCCACAATTCTCTTTTCCATGAAGGTAGATTCTTCACTTCAACTATATGGGGAATTTCAGAAGATGAACTGAGTAACAGATAAGAATTGCAATCCATTTCCTTGAGTGGATGATATTTTTAATCAGTTGATAGGTAAAATGTTGTTTTTAATGATTTATCTTTGGTTGGGTATTCCTCAGCTCATATTTTAAGATTCTTCTATATAAAATATTGATTTTAGGATGTCCAATTCAAATAACATGTGATAAAATTTTGTATGAATAATTCTCTTATAGATTTCATTGATTTTATGAATTGGATATTCTATCAGTATCTTAAATATTTTTTGGTAGTTTCCAAGAATGATATTTTAGTTTATTAAAGACCTGAGAGTGATCATGATCACCATTTTGGTTTCATTCAATAAATTATGAGGAGTTTCAATTTGTATAGAAACCATTGAAAATATAACTCTTGGATTTAGGATGTGAAGTTCTTTGGGAACCTAATTAATTAGCATGTTTTATTAGTTTATCCCTATAAGGTGAAGGATATTTTACCTTGGGAAGTTCCATATAATTTCATTGAGATTCACAGCTTCCTTAGTCACTATAAATATTATCGACATTACGGCAAGGATTTATAAAAGATGGAATCACCATTGACTTTTATTACCAAAAACTGGAGTGAATTTAATATCAAATGGAATATTCATTTCTTCTTTTGATGAGATAAAAATAAATCTATCATCATCTATTATTATGATCTTTACAAATCTCGGTAAGGGGTATTTACTTTTTTGGGATGGTTATGAATCAAGTTTGGGTTACATGCTTATTCAAGATAATGTTGTGGTAGGTTATATCACACATCGCCTTCAACCTCATGTGAATAATTACCCCACTTCTGATTTATAGAATCTTATTATTATGCATGTTCTTAAGTCTTGGAGGTAATATATTTTTGGGGGGAGGATGAAAATATTTTCAAAACATAAGTGTTTGAGGTATATCTTTTCTGAAAAATTCATGAATCTAAAACAAAGGTGGTTGGTAGAATACCTTATGAAATTGGAATTAAACATCTTCTAAACTCAAGGGAATGGGAATGATTTTGAAAAAGATCTTAGATGGAATTTTCTATCACATGAATTTTTTTAAATCAAAGGATTTTTTAAACCATATGGGTATTTTCTCTTAGTTTCATTTGGATGCCTGTGAGAATGTTTCAAGTATGGTTTTAACCAGTGTTCAGTTATCATCATATCACCTTTATTCTATTAGGAAAGATTTAGTATTTAAATGAGGTATTTAAAGGCATTCTAGATACCATATATGGTGGGTAGACTATTTCTAGTTCGTCTCCCTCTTAAAATGTTATCCTCTATATTGGGGATTTGTTTATCATACAAGAATCTATGAGGGGCTTGAAATTGTGTTATTTTCATTGTTCACTAAGGTAAATTCATCTAAGAACTAAAATTATGTATTATGACCTGAGATAAATATTATAGTGGCCACGTATGATGTGAGACATTTCTGATTATGTGTCCTCCTGTTACACCTACCAAGAGATAAAGGAAAATCATTGGAAACATTCTCATTTAATCCATCCTCTTCTGATTCCAGTCTAGAAATGGGATGATATATCCATTGATTTTTTTTATTATATTAACTTGGACTCTTGATGGGGTAATTATATCTAGATGGTGATTTATCAGCTATGAATGAGAGCTCATTTCATTCTAAAAAAGGACACCACTAAATTTGATGATCTAGGTAAGATGTATATGTAAGAGTTTTTAAAAATAATTGGGGTTTCATAAAAAATTATTTCTAATAGGGATTCTTGGTATACATAAAGGTTATGTAGGGATATCTAGAAGGTGATGGGGACTCAGGTCGGGTTTATTACCACTAATTATCCATTGAAAAATGCACAGATGAAGCATGGAATTCAAATTCTAGAGGATATTATCAATGCATGTGTCTTGGATTTTGGTGGATTTTGGGATATCCATCTACGAATGTTTTGGTCTTTTTTAAAGAAATTGTTATTATCTCCTTAATAGAACGTATAATTTTGACGCTTTGTATGGTCACCCATTCATAACACCTCTTTGTTTGGTAGAGGTGGGTATAGCTTCTATGGTGGAATATAATTTGGTTCAATAGACATATGTAAGGAAACACGATATACATCAATGTATTTTTACAACTCAGAGTTGAAAAAATATTTTTTTTGATTAGTGGAATAATCCATTATAGTTTTCCATAGGTGTATTGGTTATCTTGAAGGGTTCTCCTCAGTTGGTTCATTATCATCTTGTAAAATAGAAAATGTTGGATCCCAGATATGTTGGATGGTTTGATGTCGTAGAGCTGTTTTGGGATGGTTTCTTATTAGTTAGAATTTCCCATTCAGTCATTAATTATTACTTCTACATATTACAACTTATGAAATACAATCTTGATCAATCCCAAATTATTATTTAGTAAAATATAATGTAAGATCGAAATGTTTATGTTGTGGAATAGTCATTAGAGATCATTGAATCTCACGTAAATCTCTTGCATGGGAAGTTTATTCTTTTGGTTCGACTGTTCTAGAAGCATAGATCAGACACTCATGAGACTAGGGGGTTTCATTCAGTGAAAAGAGATCAGTGTCCTATCCTCTTAACTTTAATTCATTCTTACATATGAATTATAATGGATGGTATGTCTTATATTGGCGAGATTGTAGCATGTTGTTACAATATTTAATGCATTTCCCATCGCTTAACATGTTTTCCTCTTTAATTTGTTTCATATTACAACTCGTGAGGGTGTAGAGAATTTTTTGAGTAAAATGAATAATATTTTAGGGATTTATGTTTATTTTACTTAATGTAGTCTTGGTATATTGTGTAATGGCTTCATGGGGTTCTCCTCAGGTTTGATGAACGCCTAAGGTTGTTTAGGAATTTTCTGAAATAATATATTGTTTTTTCAATCTGTTAGTTGATTACATGTCCTGAAACTGGTATAAAAACCATGTATTATATCTTATGGCTTATTTGGTGAGCTAAATACATAGTGTGTACATATTAAATTTCATGTGAATTGTAAAATTGGGTTTTTTATAAAAACGATATGGTTTTGATGTATAGATACTTTAGGGATTACATGATGTATAAAGGGATTATGCACCATGAATGTCTCACTTGTTGTGTATTTATTGAACAACACTACTAATTCTTATTTAATTCTTCTTCATTCTACTTCCCTATCATCCAAGAAGCACTCTCTATAAATTTTTTAATCTTACACACCATGCGGTTTTATTATTTCATCATTTGATCATTAGAATTATGCATGGTGTCTATCTAGGTGAGTAATCTTTTATACTTATTCATTTACTTTGATTGTGGTATACCAATTTAATTGTGATATTTTTCATGTTGACCCATGGAAATGATTCTTCGTCGTTATTTCAAGATATATTGTGATATCTTATTCTAGTGCATATCCCACTGTAGGTTGTGATGGGGGGGCTTTACATTCTTATGTATTGTTGCAACATTTCTTCTATTCCAATCCTTTTTTAAATTTTATAAATTCTTATATGTGTCAATTTTTTTATGTCCTCATTTGTTGTTATTGTGTTCTTACTTATTGGTGGATACAATTACAAGAATTTATGACCTGGTCTTTGAGGTAGGTGGATCCATAACTAGAATGTGTTGGTGAATTTTATTTCATTAGTATTGTTAAATTGTATTATAAATGAACTATAATGATTGATTGATTTTATTTGGGTGTTTTGAAGAGGTTTTTCATTAAAATATTGTCTTGGATGGTTTTGGAAAATTAAAATGTTATTTTAAATAATTTTTAAATGGTTTTTTGAAACGTTTTTCAAATCATGGTTTTGCTGAAAACGGATTAATGAAATTGTTTGTAAAAAAGATCACATTGTAAGCCTATGGAACTTAGGTGGAAGGTGTAGTAATAGACCTTTCCACATTTAGGAGGTTCATTCAGGGGGTGTTTCTCTACTTTTCAGACTATTACTCATGGGGAATGTTACAAATATTGGGAGGTACACTTTTTGGGGTTTCCCTCTACTACCTATATTCTATGAATATGTTTATGGTATTAATGTGTAATTGATTTTCTATGTTAAATATAAGTTTCCTACCTATTCTGGCCCAGTAAGAATCAATTAAATAATAGTACTTCATCATTGTCTAGTACTATTTTGGTTCAACAACCACAAATTGTATATGATTTGTGAAACCTATTTTTTGTTGATATAACTTCATGATATATTAACTTTAAATGATTTTAAATTAAATTATTCTGTCAACATTATGTTACTAAAATATTAAACTTTATATAATTCCTTTTTTTATTTAATACTGAGCATGATTATATTTTAATACATGGAAAATTTATGGAACACATGTGTGGGATCCAACTAAGCCTATTAGATCACACCCAGTAAACCTCATCGGCAGATCATTGAGCTTGTTAAGTATTTCGATGCAGGGAATTGAATGGTTATGCAGTAAGGCTGTGAGGTTTTCTATCAGCTTGATTTCAGTACCTAGTGGTGAGATGGTGGGAGGCTTCCCATTATGACACATGAAGACTATTACAGTATATATTTTAATTTTATTTTCATTTGCAGTTGGAAGTATCTCGTTGAGATTTTTTTCTACCATTTTATTTTTATATAATATTTTTTTACTCTATATGTAATCATATATATATATTCAAGTTTACTTCAAATTTTTCTCTCTATATATGTATGTTGCATGTTTTCTACATTAGGTTGGGTGAAATCATTCCATTGATTTGTTTTTTTATTTTTAAGTGCTAGACACTAGTCCATGTTGATCTATAACACCAATCGAGTATGTAAAATTTGGTCCAGGTACCAGTATTGAGAGTGTACCCAAGATGGGTTTATAATAAATGGAAACACATGTATTTCCTTTTAATAGCCAAAACACTCACATTATACCCAGTATCTCTCTAAATATGTCATTCTTGTTTTTAAAATTGTGTCTGTGTATTATAAGTGAATGAGTAATACCCTTTCCCCTTATATTATGTTAATTAAGCATTTCTACTCTTCTCCCCTATAGATGCATGTTGATTTTTGTAAAATTTTAACCAACGTTCAGGTTGTTATTCAGACATATTTTGAGTCTAGATTTATTCATCATTTGGATAAATATTACCTTCACTATAATAGATCAAACTCCTTAGTTCATCCTCCTTTTTGGGGCTACAAATTTTGGTTGTTTTGGAGGATTGTTCTACTGATTTATTATCAGCCTTGATGAAATATAAATTTTTTATAGGACAATCATAGAATGTGGTTATTGTAGTTATGTTTATGATATTTCATGTAATATGAAAAAGGTTTTTTCAATAATAATGAGATTGTAGCAGTCTTCAAGGATAATTCACCTTCTTCAGCATCATGGTGGTGAACCTATTGGATAATTCATCCTATGTGAGTACCTTGAATTATTATTATTTTGTTTTTTAATAGCGTCCCCCTTTGGTCAACTTTAGTTTTATTTTTGGGATGGTTCCTAGGGTCCTGCATCCAGGATTCATTCATGTGACTACCTTCATAGAGGTCCTTTAAGTTGAAATATAAGATCTTAATAAAGAATTTCCAAACACTATAAGGAATTATATATGATGCTGTTATGAAATATTTGTTTATTCTTGGTGACCAGTGCATGATTTTTTTGTTTCAAGTGGTTGAGTGAGTATCCCCCAAAACCCACACTTTTTATGTGATAACACAATTTGTGTATAGACTCTTGAGATGTTTTCTTGGTACTCTTAATTTTTCCCTGGAAGGATACATATATATTGGGGTAGTCCATATCAAATGAAACCTTTTTTCTCATATAATTATGGATTGGTTTCTCAATTTATGTTAGACATCCACAGGGAGGGGGCAATTTTTAATTGATGATGGATATGGACTATAGATCATTTTATGGTATGGGTTGAATCTTGTACATATCTGCTGACATGGGTGTAAACCATCAATGAGAACAAGAAATCTATCAACTACAGGCTGAAGTGGGATAAAGAAATATATAGGTGATACACATATCCAATTATATCAAACATTCAAAGTATAATTTTCCCTATTCTGAGGATGAAAACCACTATTAGGGTAGATAATGTGGAAATCTAGAACACAATCACTATTAGGGTAGTGCATACAATTTCATTTTAAGGGAACAAATTGGAAAAATAGGTTTATGATTCCATCCAATTTAATTACTTATGGAATTTATTATGATATGTGGTGGAATTCATGGAATCATTACCAATATCATTCCAATGTAGTTTTGGATAGGGTTCATTGTGTCTTGGTTAACCCATGATGACTCAGTGCATGTGTGGTTTTATATTTACATGACTTATAAATTTACTATATCAAAGATTTAAACTATCACATATCTATATGAATATTAGTTATGAATGCATTGGTGGTGTCCAAATGGGGTTATACTCATAGCCGGCATGGGAATCTCAATGTATATGTAGACATCAAGATCATGGATAGATTAAAGGGAAAGTCCCCATTCCAAGGAAACTAAGTGATAGAGAATGTTTTTCTGAGGTTGTTCTATGATAGACACCAAAACTTTGATAATTTTTTTACCTTCTTATATTTCACGTACTTATTTTGGACCTTCCACTTTTGGGGACTCATCATTTTCCAGTATTAACTAGAGATATTTTTATGTCATATATAACATTAATTATTATTTAATAAACAATTTATATATGCGTATTTATTTTTTCTTTTCTTAACTTATATTGAGGGTACATTCTCCCCACAAATGGCTTTTAGAACCTCACTACTTATTGAAAATATATTATTTATGGGGTGGTGTTCATGTGTCTATGTGGTAGTTAGGATCAGACCAAACAGTTCAAGTAAATTTTTTAAAATATAGTTTTTCAAGATATTTTACCCTATATATTTTTTTCAATGATTTTGGTTAAGATAGAAAGGTTTTAGGTTGTGTGGGACTTGGGTAGGGGAGTTTCATTCATGAATTTTTAGTATATGCTTTCCATATTATGGGTTAATATTGATTGTAATTCTTTTGATATTATGGTTTTATTATTTTGTGATGAATATATGAATATTGTTTCTCTACTATTTATGTGATTTGGGTGAATTGATTTTTCATTACTATGAATGTATGATAAATTTTTATATAGGAAATTACTTATTGTATGATTTATAGTAGTTAATTAATTAAATAGCATGATTTAGGAATTATTCTTGGGACATACCATTATTTCTCTATGGTATAATATATTTTTTTTCTATACTATTGTGATATATCTAATTTGTGAATCATTAATTGAGCATCAGTCTACTGGTTTTTATTATATATATGATTGTGGATAATGTGCATATACAATGAACTTGGTATCAAATATTGTTAGTATTATGGATATAGGGTAATTGGATTTTTACTTGTTCATATATGATCAATGAATGATCTTTCTCTCACTACTACGGGAGACTTTTCTAGTGTTTTTAATTGTAAAGATGATTAATAGAAACATGGATGAAAGTATATGGTCAGAGTAATACTTCCACAGTTTTCTCTATGTTATGTGATTCTACTAATTTCTTCAATTGCATGAAAAGAGGGAACTTTGTTAACGCTTTGATTAATACACATATGGAGTGTCTCCAATGTGAAAAAGGCTAGTCATCTTCATCATTTTTTATTTAGGGGTTTCTAGAAGAATTTTGTAAAATATTGGAATGATTGTGGTGGAGGAACATAGTAGAGGATACAAAATCCATAGACTATAGTTATTTATGGGTGGGGCATAGATCTGAGGCATGCCGATCTTTTGTTGTTAATAGGTTCTAAATGATTTAGGTGAGAGACCATATATGGTTCACGGTATGTTCTTAACCTCCTATTTGTAATTTAATTCTCTGTTTAATAATAGGGATTATCATTCCTCCATATCTTCTCATGTGGTAGATAGCCTAGACTTACCAGTTAGAATATCGTCATATATTTTTTAACTCAATGTACCCTTAGAGAATAAATTAAACCCTAAACATAGGTTCTAGTAACATAATATAGATATTTCTATCTATAAGTAATTTTAAGATTTCAATATACAAAATTTGAATAGATTTCCTATGGTCTTTGGGATGGACTATCTTATGAGAAATCATGCACTCATTGACTACTATGGGATATACAAACTCTTACATCATCTCTAGGTGAAAATTTTAAAATAACTGGTGATTGGGATATGGTAAAGTGGACCTATATTAGGGAAAAAATTGGCTTATTGTGAAATTTTAAATAATGGATCTTTCTATAGAATCATTGTTATCACCCTCATAATTCCCATAAATTATTGAAAACTATCATGATTGTTTTTCAGGAATAATTTATTGTTCCACATCCAAGTAGAGTGATTTCTTTTAAATATATGTCATGATAGGGTCATATTCTATGTCATTACTTCCTTATAATATTGTGTTGGCTGAGTTGATGGAACTCAAATTTCATCATTATGTCCTGGAATATAAGGATTTTATCATACTAAAAACATATCCCTAAGTTTCTAAAAAATTTATCACCAAAAATGTTGATGTAATTATTCATATCTATGTGTATTAATGTAATTTATAGTATCCTATAATGAAGAACATGTGTCTCTTCCAAAGTACTGATGATTTTTTCGATCTATTTTGAGGAGCTCATTACTTTTCCAAGATCTAACTACATTCAAGCTATCATCATCTTTGGTCCAAGGATAAATTCCTACATAATAAAATTTTTAGGATTAGATCTGGGATATAAAATATATTGGTTATTCTGAATGGTTTGGAAAATTCTCAAGTGGTTTTTGTATCCCTCACAAAAAAAATCATCTATATATTGACTCATATTTTAAGGTTTTCATTGATGACATCCCTATATATTCATAGAACACAATGCCTGATTCCATGCATCTTGAAGTAATCTTCAGTATACATTGAGTATGTTACCTTTATTTCCAGATATCAAAATTTTTCTTCTATATTTATGAGGTATGTTTCCTAGAACATGAAGTGTCTGAGGATAATATTTCTATGAAACTAGAGAAGGTGTAAGTGTTGATGTCTTGGAATATATCTTAGCATGTATTCATGATATGGAGTTTCCTTGGATTAGAAGGGTAATACAATCATTTCATCTATAATTTATTATTTTTGGAATTCCCCAAGATATCTTTGAATAAGAAATGGATTCTGTTTTACTGGATGAAGTAGTGTGAGGAAGCGTTTCGTGAGCTAATGTGAAGGTTGACAATTGATCTAGTGATAATTTTTTCATAACCTGGGAAGGGATATGTGGTCTTTTACAATGTCTCTAGAGTAGGATTAAGATTTTTTGTGGTGGAATAACATCATGTCATATCTGATAGACCTCACAAACTATGACCACATCAGTGTTATTATCCTACCCATGGCTTGGATTTAGAAGATTCGTTCCATGCCATGAATTGTTTTGACACTATGTCTTTGGAGATAGTTTAGTTTTTTATAAGGAGAAAAAGGGACTATGATATATCTTCTCTCAATGAGTCTTGGATCTAAGGAAGAGTAACTGGGTGGATTATTTGCAAACGTTCGAGTTTGAGATGTCTTATACACCATGAAAGGGTAACATTGTTGTATATTCACTCAGTAGGAGGTCACATGATGCCCATGAGCATGGTAGTGGACTTTGAGGGAATAATGGTATATTATTCTTTTTTGGTGCTATTGATGAAAGAATTATTATGTGGACTAAGGGATATTAGCATCTGAACCTTTGGTTATCATTTATTATTTTGTGGACTTGGTGAGGACTATCTAAGGGATATATTGTGAGTATGTTTCAATGTGATAATGGTCAGAGGGAGATTATCGAGTACCATGTCCAACAAAATATGAATAATACATGTTTTATTTTCATGGGTGGTTTATAGTTACTAATTAAATTGTGGAAGTTCTTATGAGATACTTGCATGCCTCATGGTGGATAATTCATCCTAACTCAGTAAATATGTATCACAACATTAGACTTAAGTTTGGGTGACATGGTTTGAAAAATGATATCAATTTTTTTGGTTTAAATTTTATTACATACCCAAGATTAAAATCATATAATCAAACTCTTTGTGGATTATTTCAACCACTTCAGTTCCCATGTGGATAGGAGGATTTCATGATGGATTTTCTGAAAGAGTTACGAAGGAAATCAAGGAAACATGATGCTTTATGGGTGAGACTTTATCATCAAACTGGTGTGTCGCATTTCTTATTAATCTAGGAGACTCTTTCAATCAATTATTTATGAATGATATACAACTTTGAGATTATACATCATCACGATGTTCCCTCAAGTAGTGTATCTTATTTATATGAATGTTTTACAATTCAATTATAGAAATTATTTAAAAATGATCTAAGTATTTATATATGATTGAGCATGACATATCATCTATAGATAGCTGGAAAATAAAGTAGGATTATTCATAATATTAAATATTTTATTTTAACAAGTTTCCAAGATGTTGAAGGATAGTCAGATGAGAATATAACCATCATAAATATTCCTTATAATAACTATTCATATTCACCTATCTGGATGGAATGATTTTAGGATCTCTATCATCAACCTTGTTACTGACTCTTATATTGGAATGTGGTGGGTGATGTAGATATTATTGGACTGATATTAGTTCAAGATATGTTAGATATAGTGTATGTTATCTGATTTTTGTTTTTTATCTCTCAGAGTATATATAGATTGTATGATGGACATACGAGGATACATTTGGAATTATCTATCAGTGACCATGTTTTATTATGGGTAACTCCTTCGTTAGGGAATCGATGTATTCAAAATAATGGAAATCTTTATCAAATCTTATTTATTCCATTTAATATAATAGAGCATCTTCAGACATTAGCTTACTAATTGGGTCTTTCTAATTGTTACCAAGGTATAGAAGATGTGATCAATGTATCTGAAAATTGGATATACAGTCCTGATCTTGTTCATGATATAGACTTTGATGATGTAGATTTAGAATGAGATGTGTCTTTCATGGATCTCCCCAATGCATATCATATATCATATTAAGAATTTTTGGAGGAAATACGCTGCCACTCATGTGAATATTATGAAGGAACTGATATGGAAGAATGATACATGGTTGATTAATCTTAATGTTAAAGTATAATTTCATGATTATTTCAAGTTCGAAACTGAATATACTTCTTAGGGATGAGAATTACTTAGAATGAGACAATTATAACATCATTATATTTTGTTTTTATTTTTTTAAGAACTACTTTGACACATGTGATTTGTTGAACCTTATGGTGGTTGGATCTTAGGGCTATAATACTTGATTGAGGCTTTTGAATCTTTATAATTTTTATTTTATGTTTGAGATATCAATGTTTCCAAAAAAACAACACCACACCCAATTGAAAGCATTTTTTCCATATTTTGTCTCTATAAAAATAGGAGAGGTGAAATAGTTTATCCATGTTGTGGTCTAGACATGGTTCATCAGATCGGTTGTTGTCAACTGTGAAATGGGCCACCCCACATTGAATATTTTTGAAAGTGTGGAAATGGAAAATGGAATTGTCTTGGGTAGAACACTATAGAAGATGGTGGTTTGTGTTAGATGTTCAAGGACACTACAACCAAAACATAGACACATTGTTGGGGTGGTTATGGTCATTTCACCTTATAATGGATGAATCATTCACCGTATCATTTATATCTCTTACAATATAACATGTTTGTTCATAAAAATTTGTTACATAGTTATGGAGGAGTGATTAATATCCTTTCCACATATTTTTCATCAATTAATACTCTCATGTATTCTCCTCATTCAATGATTGTATATTCTTGAGAGAGTTTTGTATAGTAGAATGAGTGGTGTTATATCCTTCTTATTATCATTTATTTCATCATTATTTGGATCAATATTTCCTTTCCATATATCCATATATTTACTTGAATGATCCTTCTTTTTGGTACTTCTGCTTCTGTGTATTTTGATAGAGTGTTCTAGAGATTTATTCTTTTATCTAGCTGAGTTATATCTTCCTAATTAATTGATCATAAAATGTGGATATTACAGTTATTTCCATGATATTTCATGTAATAAAAAAATTTATTTATTGATGATAATGGTATTGAATATTTTCTATAATATATTTTTCACTCTTCAGTTCCTTGGAGGTGAGCCTCTTTGTGAATTCGTTCTTGGTGGATCCCTTCCATTTTTGATTTTTTGTTCCTATTGTGGAGTCCATATTCATAAACTCTTCTATGATTTTATAGATAGATATTTAGATCTTGAGAGTTATCTTGTTTTAGTTGATGAACTTCTTGTAGATCCTCAAAATTTAGACCCATAATTTAGCATTGGATGTTCCTTATTTAATGATTCTTATGTATTATGTTTTCCAAATATGATTGTTTATTTTTGTTATCCATGCTTGAACTCTGTTTACATGTTATCATCAGAATTTCCCTTAAAACGAATGATTTATATGTGATTATGAAATTCATATTTAACCTAATGAGTACTGTCCTTAGTATTCCATATTTATCCTTCTTATTATGTGTATATCTTATTGTATTTTATAGCCTATAGAACCATTCTTCAGGTAAAAGGATGATTAGGTTTCATGGTTTTTGATAAATGGACCAATTTAGGGAAATGATGATAATATGATGATGTATATATATATACTATGGAACCTTTCATGGTATGGTTTTGATCATGAACATTTCAATAGATGTGGTAGTAGATATTTTATAGGAACTGTGATCATTCAGATACATGATAAACTTGGAGAATTCTATTCATGGGTGATGTGCTTATGAAGTTATTTTTTAATATTTCTTGTGGGACATACTGTCATCTAAGGATAACAACCATAGTCATAGTGGGTCATGTGCCGATCCTGATAATGAGAACCATAAGGCTGGGAAATGAAGTGTTTCATTAATGTTTCAACATATACAATTAGGTGTAGTGTTTCAATGGATATTTTTAATTGTTGCATTCCTTATGAAATATCATGATAGACATTGATATCCTTACCATCATCTTGTTAAAGTAGGTTGGGTCAGGGTATGTGGACGTTTAGTTGGAAAATAATTAATTGGATCAGTTATTGTCTTATGTTTATTTATACATTTAATTTACATTATCATGATATAATGTTTTATATATTGATGGGAACTTATGTTAAGGAAAAATTTTTGGTGTCCTGCTATATTTATACTCAAATCCTTTGGAGGCATCTCGATGTGCATGAAGATTTCATGATCAGAAATATATTAAATGTAATTTCCTAATCTATGGAAATCTATGAGATGGATTATGGTGTTTGGAGGTAGTTCTGAAAAAAATATGAAAGAATACTGAACTATTTTATTTTATTTTCCTTCTTGAACATAATTTTGTTTGACCTAGCACATTGGGGGTCTCTAGTTATATATGATTATTAACATCAGATATTTACATTTCATTTGTTATAGAATTTCTTATTTATTCCATTCTAAGTATTTGAATTTTTATTTATAATTAACATATTAGATATTGTGGGTATAATCTCCCCACTAATAACATTTGGACCCTTACTATTATTCATTGATTTCTTTCTTATGGAGAGATGTTCATAACACTAAGTGGAACTCCAGTTAAGGAATAATGATTCAGGTCAGGTCATTACATATCTCACTAAGAAAATTCTATTTAAATGACCACTCATAAACCAAGTATTATTAACAATTTACCTTGGTTTCATTTTGGATCCCTATTTTCTCTTGCAGAAGCATACTGAGTCAACAGGGCGAGACACATGATTGGTCCTTCCCTCAAAACCGATAGGGATATTGAATCACCTGTACATAGAAATAATTTTTTCCCATATTTATAAATATGTATACATTCCTCTAACCCAACCCCTTTTAAGGGTGTTCCATTTATATATCACCTCTCTCATGATCTATCTAATAACCATCAAGATATTCCCACCCGATAGCCATTCCCAATGGACATCAAAATACTAAAACAACACATCCCCACATACCTCCAATGATATGGTTTCTAACACAAAATGTATCCACAACTAACCACTTCAAGGTCTACAATAGATGATTCCCTTAAATCCACAAATCAAAAATAAAATTATAGGTTAATAGGGAAAGTAATTTGAATGATTATTAACCTGCTGAAACTAACTAAAATAACAAAAGGACCCATATTCATGTTTTTCTCACATAAAAAATAATGGAATCTAACATGGACATTCCATATAAAGGGAATAAATCTTCATTAACCAATGTATTAAGACAAATAATTTTCCCTTAGAACATATAGCTGAAGTAACTCATAGACTATCCCAACTCCCCTTATGGGGCACCCAAAAAGATAAAACTGCACCAACTCCCAATTACATAGTCACATGAAAATCGGTCATTATGATATCCCACCTATCCCAAACATCATGACTCTAATAGGGAACAAATCCTAGAAAAATAGTCACCCCCATTCCTAGATTACAAGGAACCTAACATGCACAACACCCACTATAGGGTCTCATTCAAAGGTTTGAAGATATTACCCTTCAAACAATCCCCTAATAGGAACAAACTGTTAGGGTTAATATAAGTAATTCCACAATATATTTCATTTTCAAAAGTTAAACCAATGCTATAACATGAACGAAATTTTACAATCTAAAAAACCCCCACTTATAAAGGACTCAATGTCATAGGGTTACCTCATAAATCAGACTCTCTTACACTCCCAAATACACATAAAATGGCTCAACGTCAACTAACCACTAGGTACATATCATATATATATATATATAATCTTTAGAATTTTTCTCTTTTTCAATTTAACTAAACTTGTGTCTTTAAAATAAAGGTCTCAGTTATATAAACTATCAAGTTCAAGTTATAGAGGATAACACTTTATAAGTTGTAATTGGAATTTTATTTAGCTGATATCATGTAAAAAACATTTAAAACTGATAATTTACTTTTAACCATTTACATTAACATAAATATTTCATGGTTTAGGAACGATTAAATTTGATTTAAATTTCATCTAATAGATGAAATCACTCTTTATGTGGGGATTGGAGTTTTATTTAGATTATTCCTTACAATAATCAAGGCAAACTATAACATAAAATGTATATCATACATTTAAGGGATCTTTTTTGTATGATTCAAAAATATAAAAAAACTAAAACACCATATAAATTATTGTGGACACATTAAATAAACATCTTGTATCATAATATAGGTAAAAAATTATATGAAGTCTCACACATGAATTAAAATAGATAGATATAATGCATGAATACCGCCTTTTTCCAATATTTTTCCAAGAGGTAAAATATGACAAACCAATAACTACATAAATCAAGTGCATCACAAGATTATAAATCAATTTTACCGTAAAATAAAACTATGTAAAAAGGTATCCAACCATGGAAACATGAACTTCCATCATTAGTGGGGTGTCCAATCCCAGGTAAAATCTAAAGAGAATTTCCTGAAACATTATTATTCTCATGTATACCAAGATTAAATAGAATGAAAATAAAAAAAATATCTATATTACTGATAATTAATTTCCCATCTCCCTGAAAAATGATCTAGTGTCGGGATAAGAAAAACACAATAATTCCTCATATATGAATCACTATAAGATAATGGTTATCCCCTATTAGTGTTGATAAATAGTGGTAATAAATGGATAAAGTACCTATATAATATATTATTTCAACAGTTGATAATTATACCAATAATATGATGTAATAAAATGAATGAAAACAAAGAAAGTGTTGAAAATAATTAAAATACACAATGAAATGTCTGATGAATTGTATTATATATATGTCTGGTAGTCATTCTACAAAACATGAAAGACTAAATGATAATCATGGAAAAAATATAAAACAAGGACTTCTCACACCACACCTAATCCATTTTAACAACCAAGAAAATATGAAACACTGGGTTTTTGCACAAATATATACCTGAAATCAAGTAGTGTATACTTGGTATCCCATGATCCATGGATTCCTAAGAACGGACTGTGAATAACTTAGTAGGTAACAACCAATAAATATCAATAAAATGACTATTTGATAAATAGTTCATGTACATTTTTTCAATATAATTGTTAAAAATATAACCATTTTAAACAATTATGCTAAAATTATAAATAAATGTCAAACAAGGATTTTTGGATTCACCTTGAGAGTGATACAAATCTTCTTTGACCAATTTTAGGGTTTTTCCGAGCATGTTATGTTGATTTTTCCAACCCATCTTTTTCTAGGTGTAATGTATCCATCATTAGCTAGAAACTGGCACCATGGGGTAATATACCCATCCTCAAGGCCCCATCATATAACTAAGGGTCTTATTCACCTCTAGTTTAACCATAAAATATTTTCCACTTGGTGGATTTTCTCACATTGAGTCTAACTATCAACTAGAGTCTGTATGGGTGTTGTGTCACCTCATGTTTAACCATCACAACCAATATACAAACATTAGTAATCTAATTTACACCACATTTTCATTCCAATAACCAATACCAATTTTCTATTTCTGATTGACATTTCATTAAATTCAATTTATGGTTAGCATTTATAAAAATAACATTTACAAACCAAATATCCTAGAAATACCAACACATTCCATCACTTCCATTTCAATCTTTCTTTTAAAAACCAATTCAATTAATCACTTCTCAAATAATGTTTAAGAATTTAATTTCAAAATTACATTTTAAATTTCATTAACCATTTTCATTCCAAAATTTCATTTAATGTAACCTAATTAATTTACCATCTAAAAACACCATTTTTGAGATTCACAATTCATAATTCCAATTTAAGAAAAACACATAATTGTTTAGACAATTTTCAAGGTTATAATTACATAAAATTTGTTCCAATTAGAACCACCTTCCCATAAGTCATATTTCATGTCTAAGGGTAGTTCAGCTATGTCAAGGTAACTTAATAGAATTAAATTTAAATCAATTTATTTAATGGTGAAACCAGTATGACTGCACAATATATTCAATATAAAAAACACAGATTATGGGTTATGTATGGGGATCAAAAAAATCACGTGAAGCCTCTTTTGATGAACTATGATCCTAACAACTTGTTTCTCAAGCTCATTCAAGACTAATGGAAAATGTGAAAACAATATAATTTAAAAAATTCTAACCAAATAAACAACAAATTAATTAAAATATAATCGTAATTAGTCAAAATATGAAACTAAATTAACCATATCATCTTACTTTAGAACATGGGTTATTCACTTACTAGGTATCCTTATGCTCCAAAACCAAATACATCCCTCCTCTGGAGATCCTGGATAGACTCCTATCACCATATCATGCCGAATCCCAAACAATTAGAACAATCGCAAAAATAAAATAAATTTAATTTAACAAAAAACCATTTAAAACTCACATGGAGATGTTCCACCATCAAAATTATGAATTATGATATGCATAAATTTTCCTAGGACTCCCTCAAGAAAAGTTGTATGGATTGAAATTCATTCTATGATTATTCCACCATTCTCTAATAGAATCATAACTAAAATTAATAATTAAAGAAACAAAAATTATAGAAATTATAATAGTTTTGTAAACAATTCAATCCCTTTATGTTGCCTCTTGATCACAAGTGAATATGGATAAGATAGAAAATTATAGTGGAGATCTCAAGAAGGGACGAGATGAGAGAGAGGGGTGTTTTCAATGTTTTACAAACAATGGAAAGGATAAAAGGTTTGGATTTGGGTTATAAAATCATAAGTGAAATGGATAAAATATAACCTCTTAATTTCACAAGGTTTTATCTAAAACATTTAAAAAATATTTGAAAATTGTGCAGCCAAAACTTTCCCAAACACCCTTCATCACATTTTTGGTCCAAAATATTTAAAAAATATGTGTTAACCATGTGAACCTTCTTTATAAACTGGTGCATCAATTAAATGGTTTATCGACAACCATGTGAATAACATTCTCAAAGTCTCATATCGAAGCCACATTTCATAGTTTCCTTTAAATTTATTAATATTCACACTAAATCATTTATCAACCTAGAAACTCAAATATGTGTTATAGAATTTCAACTGAGGCCCTTCCTATGAAATGATAACAGAATGGTTTTCTCAAAAATCTGTAAAGAAAACCATACATCATGGGAAGAGTTATCTAAACATTAAAAACATAACTTAATGTTCCTCATACTTATCTAACCAAACAAACCACCTATAAGTCCTTAATTGAAAAAAAACATCACCCTGTGACATTCCCACTCATAGATTCATAATCTAAAACATAGTTTTAAAAATAACTTGTCCACCAAAGGAAAGACAAAACATCATATTCAAACTCAACCTATCCATACACAAAGTATATTGTAGTTGAGTAATATGGTTGATCATAATATTATATTGAATATTATTAATATTTTGAATGATAATGATTGTTTTATCATCAAATACTAATGTTTATAACATTTATCTCCACAATGTATTTATAATTTTACTCCATTCTATTTTTATTTTTTTTTCATTTCAATTTATATATATATGTATCATACGTATTTTTTAAACCCTCATTATATTAGTTTATAATAAGTAGTATATTTTATTTTAAATGGATAAAATAATAATTTTGTGTTGTGTGAGAGTACTCCTTAAGAGATCGACCCTCTCATTCACACTATATTTTAATCTTAGGTAGTGGAACCATATTGGTTATGGATTGCTAATAAATCTATATTATCAACAAACCGTGGTTGAGATGATCACGGGGTCAGAACATAGAAATATAGGCTATATATCACATAAATATTATGATATTATTCCGTGGTTTAGATTCTTGTGAGGTGATACTATCATGAAAATTACAATTAATGTCCCTTGTATATTGATGATATTACATCATTCTAATGCCCATAGAGTGAATTAATATTTATACAGGATATTTAATCCATTTAAAATTATTAAGATGATTAAATTGATATATCACTGGGTTTATATCCTTATAGTCAATGACCTTATTTCTTATTTGGCTTACACTAGTTTGAGATGTGATTGAGTCTCTGTATAGAAGAGGTTATATAATAATGGATTATATTTACCATTGGTCTATATTGTTCTATGGTGGTTGAGATTAATTGATTGGATATCATACATGCAGGGAAACGTATTAACCCATCAACCTTAATATTTACTATTATATGTTCATAGATGCCCAAAAACATGAGAATGTATGTACATTCTTACCCCAGGTGGAAGCTAAGAACAAGAGGGAATGAATATTATTATAACATGTACTGTTTGATTATAATTTTATCATATCACAATAATCATGAATTATATTTATGAGTCTATTCAGAGACACTTTTTGTATGGGAATAAGGAGTTGTACTCATAACCTAATCACATGCTCTTGTAACCAAGTATAATTTGCGATTTTTTATTGAGAAATTGTTTAGGTACCCACTATTAGTGGGTGGTTTATAGATAATTGTTAGATATTTGTGTTAGTGATCTATAATTTACTTAGGACTAGTTTTCCTTTACTTTTTATCAATTTTTTTACCTTTAGGTTTACCTTTTTATGGTTTTACCTAGAGAGATGTTTTTTATATTTCCATGAATACATGAATGTGAAGCATGTCATTTTTTTATATAATTGAAAATATTATTTTAATATATTTCATTTATTTTTATGTCTTTCATTATTCAAATTTTATTTATGTGTTGTAAATTGGTTATATTACTTCTTATATAATTTATTTCTATCTATAACTATGAGGGTATAGTATCAATTCATTATAAATAGACCCTTTCTAATAGTGAGTAACCTCTTACATATAGAGAGGAATGATTGAGGAATGTTGGAAAAAATTCAGTCATGGTAGATGTTAAAGTGATTGTGGGTGCTATAGAGTAATCCTATATGACTATATTTTTATGATAATAGTTTTCAAGGACGTCCCTAAATATAGGTACTAAATTATTCTTTTAACTATGTAGATAGTGGTTTTTTGTCATTAATATCCACATTGGATATCATAATGATATATTTGATAAATGATCCCACTAGAAGAGCATATCCCTTGGTGTAGAATAATTATGTAGGTATTTTTAGATGTTTTATCCACATGTCATCAATCAATATATGATGAATGAATTTCCCCCATATGATTTCCATTTGGGGTTTCCCAATTTTTTGTAGGTGTTATCTCATGGTTTGGAGACTTTAATTTAATATTATCTATATTATCATAAATTTCTACTTTATATTGTGGTGTGTTGGGTAAATGATGAATAGTGTAATGTTATTTTTCAGTTTTGAGGGGCTATTATTTTTTCTTGATATTCTCATTAGAATATATTTATTGTGACAGATGGAAAAGATAATTGAGTAGTTTATTCAAATATATACAACCTTTTGTGGTGATAAATTTCCATTTGTAATGTTTCTACTAGTAATTGGGAAATCATTATGCAATATGGATAATTTTTTTGGCCTTCCTTTTGTTTGTATAATTATTATAGTTAACCTATTAAAAAGGGATGATGGGATGCTAAAGAATATTTCCAAGGGAATTCAACTTTTTTTCTCATCTTATGTTGGAGTGGAATGTTCATGCAATAAACTATATAGTAGTTTGATGAAGATTGATTACATTCAAGTGAAAATAATCTATAATGTCTAGTAATAGTTAGGCATATCATACCCCATGGGAGGTATTATTGAAAAGATGAACCATTTAAATGTGAATATTAGTTGTTATGGTTTACATATCACTTGATATATTTATAAGGACTTTTCATCAGAGAATTTATTGAGTGAATAGGAATCTAGATACTTTCTTAATTAAATATTATGATTTTTCTAAGGTTTTTGTTAAAAAATAATTTTAATTAGTAACACTTGTATTTAATTATAATATTTGGGAAAATTATATATATGAATATGGGGAAATAGAAATTCCTTTACCTATATAGTTATATAGTAAGTTCCCCCAGAGCATGGACCTCAAAAATTAATGGAATCGTGTGTGAGGAGAGACTATCTTTCCACCCATAGTTGTTTTTGTGAACCCCATTGGGTAGGATATTTGAATTAAACCTATTATATAGTGGCCATTAGATTAAAAAATATATTTTACCCTTAAAATGAGTCATGGGGAATGGAATGTGTTTTTTTAAAATAAATTAATAATAATGTTTGGATTTTGTTTTTTTCAAAATATTATGAGATTATGAAATGACCTTGGTATAAAGAAAGTTAAAGTTGTGGTTATAAAATGGCTGTCAAATTTTATTGAAAGATTTATTAACCTGTAAAAAATATATTAATAGATAAAAATATTATTTTGGAAAAAAATAGTTAAAGAATGAAACAAATAATGAAATTTTAAAAACTTTGGAATGATTCCCTATTTAATTAAGACATGGTAAATTTATAAGGTATATTTAAATTGGAAACTAAGATTAACAATGAAATGGGATCTTATCATGCTATTTATTTTAGTTTTCTAATTTTGGTATAATAGTTCCCTAAATTGGATTATGGTGGTTTTATACATAAAAAAATATCATCAGGGGAAATTATTTCATTGTAAGTTAATAATGGTTAATTGGTAATTTAATGTGTAAATTAATATTATGAGTTGAATACCTATGGTTTTGTACCATGGATTCATTTTTGGATATAGAATTGGTTAAATTCAATGTGTGGGAAAGGATTTTGTTATTGGACTCGCGTGAATTCCTGGGGGTTCCTCCAAGGATTTAAGGTTGTAAAAACCTAAGGAATTATATAATCTACCCTAGTTTCTTCAATGATTTTTCATTTTTAATACCTCTAAAAGGATCCTCTAAGGATTCAGTTGAGGTCTTCTGTATTTCACTCCATTGATGAATGTAATGAATTGCCTTGGGACAACCATGTAAAATTATTTGGGATGATATCTCTATATTTAGCTTGATTATAAAACATGATATCCTATGGGTGTGGGACATCATTTTGATCAATAACATTACTCAAAATTAATCATACACATGGATCCCTAGATAAATTATAGAGTATGACACGATTTTATTACTTTGATTAACTTGATTACAAATAAAATAATTACACGGATACTCTTCATGGACTCAAGAACACATGATGAGATGGTATTTCTTAGTTGATACCCTATGGATTCCCTTGTGTTACCTTAGTTGTGGTATCCTTTGTTATTAACCTTATAACTAGTATGACTTATGGTACTTATATACTAATTTAGAGATGTTTGGAACTAGAGGAAGTGGGTAGTTTTGACCACAGGTATCAGCACAGAACTCATGATCAAAGGATGTGTTTTGTATATTTATTTATCTGTTTTGTTCATGTGATATTTAGTTATCTTTAGTAATTTAGAATTCTTGTTTTTATGAACTAATTATTTTAACGACATCATTAGAGGTGTTCTACTAAGTTGTACTCAAACCCTTCATAAGATGACATGGATCTTGATTACCCAATTAGAAGGATATTTTTATAGGATATAGTTTTAGGGAAAGGGCTCATATCCAGATGTTCTTCTTGGTATGCTAGGATAGAGTATAGACTATAGAGACTGGGTTGGATTCAAGACTATTTTTGGATGAATTTTGAGTTTTTATTTGTTTATATAGTATTCTTATTTGTATTTGATCAATTACGGTGGACCAAAGAATCATATAATACACCCATTTTTTAATAGAAACTTATTTCATATGTATTTATTTATAATTGTATTATTTATCTCTAATGGTTATTTTTCTTGAGAAATATATTTTTTCTACTATTTTGGTTTTTCTGGATACTCTAACTAGAGGGTTCAGTCTCCCGACAATGTCTTTGTTGTAACTGGTCGCCATTTAGTGGGATCTTAAATATATGGAGGCATGCATGGGGCCATGTAGTTCACTAGTCCCGCTACTATTCATATTGAGTCAAGGTAGGGTGCTAAGACTACTCACATTAGAAAAAATAACATTACTGGTTCCTTGATATAATTATTAATGTATTGGTTAAAACCATTCTAGTATGATCAATATGTTTGTCATTATGCATTCCATCCATATAAATTATAGTATTGATTTTCATGTTATCTACATATTTTCACTATTATACATGATAATTTTATCCTCTCAATTTTTAATAATGATCGAATTATGATGATTAATCATTCTTGTCATAATTTTAATTCCAAGTTTATTCCATTATTTCCCCAACATTATACTTTCACTTACTAAGAATATTATCTCATCAATTATTATTTTTACATTTACATAGGTTATAAAAATTTTATTAAACATGAAATTATTAGAATAATAGAATTGGGGTGTGGGTTTTTTGATTTGATCAACACATATCATGAATTTTTTAGTTTTTTATATATTATAAAAAAGATGTCCATTTGTTGATTAATATGTGTTCTTTATTGGTTTATGATTTTTCATATTTATATAAATCTCTAAGCCTCAATTGTATTGGGATTTTATTTATGTGAAATATTTTATTTATGTCATTTAATTGTGGAATAGTTACATCTAAGAATCTACAATTTCAATCTAATCTAGTATGTAATGTATATGTTTATGGAATTTAATTTTAGAGTGCGACTTTAGGGCATTACAGTTGGTATTAGCGTATATTTTAGACATCTTTATATTCTAAGATATTTTTATTTAATGATGTAAGTTTCATAATGATTGATAATTTATGTTTTATCATAATTTATATGTTATATAAAACACTTTAGGTTATTTGATTTAGTATTAAATATTTCATGGATTGGGATAGAATAACTTTTTTAAAACCATAGGGATGAATAAAAAAATTATCATAAGTATGCTATAACATCTTGATGATTTGGTAACATTGATATTGTTTTATTTGACAAGAAATTACATCACATTATAAATATTAAAACTAGATTATTTCTGTATCAAAGATTAAAAAATAATAATAATCCTAAAAATGGATAATGGGGAATTAAATCAATCATCACCAGGTACATGATAAAGAGGGAAAGAAACCTATTTTGAAACACCCATGGTATTTTCCATGGTTATTAAAATTGCCATTATAAACCATTAGTAAGTATTTATTATTTTAAGGAATTTTATGATAATTATAAGATAATTCAAACTAAATAAACCAAGATTAAACCAATATTGGATTAGGTTGAACAGAACGAAATTGTAATGGTTTGTAAGTGTAATTCATTTTGCGGTTGAATATCCATGTAATTTTCTTATAATAAATCTCTTATGTTGTAAATTATCATTTTATCATGATTGAATTCTTTTGATTTTAGCAATTTTTTATTCCCAAAGAAACAAAGTTAATAAGGGATGTCTTGTACAATGTGAAAATTGACTCAAAAATAAACCATCAAAGGTAAGAGAAAGAGTTAAATCCTTTTTATTGTGTTAAACCAACTATAAATTATTATTATTGTTATGATCTTTGTTTAGTTTCTAAATGAACCAAATTATTGAATTAGGGTGTCTCATTGATGTCCTAGTGACAAAGATGATGAAGGAAATAAGATTCAATTTCATACATTTCAAAAATATGGGAAGAATCTCCTTTGGTAATGAAATCACAAAAATATAATAAGTTTTGTGGGTAATGAAGGAGGAAATAGAGTGGAAGATTTAAGAGTATAAAATATGATTTTGGTTAACAGATTAGACAAAAAATATGTGTGTTTCTTAGTTATACTTAAGATATTAATATAGACACCTCATTTGAATATATTTCTTCTGTTATCAGCCCATTTAGATAGAATTAAATAATTTAATTAGTATATGAAAATTAAAATTTCAATGATCAAATTTATTTAATGGGGTAGTATAAAAATCCCTAATATTTTAAATTATATTTTCCTTTGAAACATAATGTTTTTATAGCTTACATTACACACAAAATTGATCCACAAAAAACGTGGAATTGTATGTAACTGTCAAAATGTATCCATATAAATGTTTGGAAAACAATAATTAATAATTTTATAAAATATATTTATAAATAAAAAAAATTTCATTATAAATTCGAAGTAATTTATAAATTATATTATTGTAGATATATAACTAATAAGACTGATTTATTTTATAAAGTGTACACTTTAATAATGGACCATTTATGTGAAACATAAAATATTATGGAAAAAAATATTTGACATATAAATAATATATTCTCTCAATGTTTATGAGTAATTAATAATAAATATGAATAATAAAATTGATATTTTTAAAAAATATTTATTTCACAATGAACATATTTTTCATTATGTTTTTATTTTTTATTTGAATTTAAATTCTGAAATTTATGACATCAAATTTGGAAAAAAATAAATAATTTTCTTGATTCATTATTCCATTAATAGCTAAAGAAGAGTTTTGTTTATTTTTCTAAAATAATTTATTTATAGCTGAATAGTGGAAAAATACTTATATTACTAAATCCATCATTTTATTGACTTTATCATAATAAAATTTTCAATTAATATTTTTTTCAATATTATATATATATAACTACATATTTCTAAATTGCAAAAAATAATTTAAAAATAAGCTTACTTATTCATTAAACCCGTTTGTAATATTTCTAAAATATAAGTAATATCTTATAATATAAACTATTTTTATTTTCTTTTATTCAAAAATATTTCTTCAGTTTTAAAAATTGAATCTATAAAAATTAATTTTTTAATTTTTATTAACATGATAATATTATTTAATAATTTTAATTTCATTTTTCAAAAAAATTATGATTACTAAGATTAAATTTAATGGTTATAATAATGGTAAAATATTTATATTCAATGATTTGTTTTATTAAAATTGTGTAATTTTGATATAATCAATTTAATTAATATATTTTATATTTTGAATATAATATTATTTATAAAGACATGTATAATTATAATAACAAACATTAAATTGGTAACCAATGATTAATAATATTAAAAACATGTAATGTTTAAAACACTATTTTTTTACAAGAAACTTTTTTCTATCTATAAAATGTTTTTATTAAAAATATAATTTCAATAATTTATGAATTAAAATATAAGTTATGGAAAATAAAATATGGCTTGTAAAATATATAGTTTGTTTTAAGGCTTATCTTTTATTTTAAAATAAATATACGCTACTTGGGTAAAACCAGTTACCAGGATAAAACCAAAATACTAAAATGTAAAAAGAAAGTGTTAAGAGGATTGGAACATGTTTAGAGTATGTGGATAAGTTTATATTAGAGTTTTATATAACCATATATCAGTATTAAATCTATTATTTATCAGTTTTGGCTCATTTTACCCTTATATAATGTCTTTCCATTATTGAGAAATAATGGGTGTTCACAAAATTTCCCTTTTCCTCACATATAAATGGTGTCACTTTCACCCCTTCATAACACACCCATTGCTTCAAATTCATACATAAAACACTTCGTTTTATCTATTCTAATAATATAATTTATTTTCATAATACTATGGTTTTATTTATTTATCATGATATTTTTTTCATTGAAACATTCGAGATAATGTTTACAGTACCAAAGTGAGTAGTACTTACTTTTTACCATTAGTTCTTTATCTATCTCTTCCAAACCTACACTAACCACAATATTATAACTGATTTTGTATTATTATAATGAATTTTTATTATATTAATATAAAACCCATCATTTACACATTTAAATCTACATATAAAAACAAAATTTCGTTTAAAATGCGTTGTGGGAGTTACTGCCACCACAAAGAATCATTTTTGACTTTTAATCTCCATCTCATTCACTATAAAAATCACCTAAAATGATTAAAAAAATAAAACTATAAAACTATATTATATAACTATTATTCTCTATTCATGATATTATACACTTCTTATACCATACTCACCCATCGAGATATAGAAATTTCATTTTTGGGTTTGTTTAACAACATACTTGAATAATGCTATAAAACTATATAATTTATGATTACAGGAACATATAAACTAATATTTTTATAAAATAATAATAAATTAATGTTTTTTTATCTTTTATACAAAGGTTGTTTTACTCATTTTACTTATTATTAAAATTTCATCATCGGTTTCAAAAATTACCAAAATAATTCAACACCAATTCAATTTTAACGAAAACAGAATTAAAAACTATATAATAAATAAATAAGAAATGATAATAATTTTTCTATATTAAATTAAATATAGAATTATATTTTACCAATAGTTAATTTAATAACAATAATTGTTATTCATGGATTTATTAAAATACCTATATTGAATCATAAAAAGGGTAAGGGTTCGTGCTAACTCAATTTTCCTCCAATGATTCTTAAACATTCTTATTAAACATTTTTGTTCTATGAATTATTTATTATAGATAATGAAAAATTTGTATTGAATTTACTAATTAATTTATTGTCTTTTAAAATTATTTCACAAGACTTAATTAACATATGACTCATACTTCATTGATTATGCTTATTATAAATATTTCTTACCACATGTTTTTACCCCTAGAGACATATTTCTTACTATAAACTATGTTTCCATTTTAATGGTCCATCCACTAAACCTTAATTATCTTCTATCATAATTATTTATTTATTCAAGATATTTAATGTTTTATTAGAAATAATATCATTTATTAGGATTTCATATAAATGATACTAATCTTGTAAGGGAATTATCTACTCAATTTCTAATATATTGGGACATAGTATTTCTTAATTGAGTATACCAATACTGATTTTTCCGATAATTAATATCCCAAATTTTATATGTTGTTTTATTTTTTGTATCTTTTTAAATTACATCCCAAATTCTATAACCACTTATTCTAAAAACAAAATTATAAAATAAATTTGTAACATTTATAAGAAAAACTCATATTATTAAAATTAAATATTCTCTTCATTGACTATATTTTAATTCTCTAAAATTTTATCCTCTTATTTTGTAAAATATAATATGGATTATATTATATGATTCTCATAATTATATTGACCAATTTTAGAAATTAAAATCAAATACTCTTCTTACAATGTGTGCTTTTAAAAAATGTAATTTCAAAAAAAGTAATTTTCTATCCATTAAAAATCAATTATTTTTTCTAACACTACAGATTTATTTTTGATAAACATTATATTTTAAAATCATCCATTATTCAATATTATTTTTTAAAATATATTCTCTCAATTATTTCAATTAACCTTTTTTAAATAAATATTGACATTTTCTTTTATCATCATCATTTAACAATAATGTTAAATGTGTTTTCTAAAATTTATTTTTATGTTTTATTCTATTTTAACACATATTTAAACACTAATTTATTCTAAAATAAAATTATTTCTATATTTTAATGGATTATAAAATAAATTATTTTTTTCATAATTTTATAAAATATTAATTTATAAATTTTCACAAAAGATAAATTATATTTATTATTTAATTTTTTAATTTTATAAAATAGTAGAAAAGTTTTTCTTGTATAATTAATTTTCCATTGAAATTTTGTATTACTTGTGAAATATATTTCTAATATATTATGATCCACCTTATTATTTTTAATTCTTGTGTAATTATATTTTCATTCAATGATCTGATTAGTAACTACCTTTTTCTTTCATAACAATCAACTAGGAATTTGTATAATGTTTCTTTTAATTAATTTACATTGTAAATATGATTTGTTCTGTTTCATTGATCAAAATGTTTCCACTAAGATTCCATAAATTAATTGATTTGGAAATTATTTTAACTTCATCATACACCCCATGTAATATATTTTTTATAGATTAAGGTATGCTTTCCTAGAAATCAATTCTATTTATTGATTATAGAACAATTTAAAATCAATTGATTTATTTTATTTCAATATAGATGGTTAATGATTAATTAGTCATGTACACTATGAATTATTTAACCATTCAATTTTTCATCATATGGATTTTAATCATGTTATTACTTCTATTTACATTCGGAAATGTATTTTTGGTTTACATTTTGTTATTCTAATATGGATGATTGATGGAAATTTGAGTCTGTATTGTTTGAAAATCTACATTCTTTCAATAGATAAGTTATGATAATATTATACCTTTTATTAACATGAGTAAAATTATTGGTATTATATATATTATTATTCCAATGTGGATAATTGTTTTCCAATATGATTATGTATTGTTTAATAATTTTCTAATATGATGAATGCATTTCACTTAAAAAAGTAATTATTGTAGCCCAGAATTATATACCCCTTGACTAATTGCTATATCTTATAAAAAATATTTAGGTATTTTTGTATGACTATACCTTTGAACAAGATATATTGATTATGGTATTGTTGTTATGAATTTTGTATTGGTTGTGGCCTTGATGGTAAGATCAAGATCCCTGTAGTTATACAATATATTATCACAAATTTAATTATTTATTACCATGTTATCTATTTATTTTCATTACTATATTGGTATATATTATTATCTCTGCTTCATTTGAATGTGTTATTATGATGAATACTTTTTCAAAAGATAATATTAATTTCATGTTTATTCTTTGATTTTCCATGTTTTATTTTTCCCCTTACTAAGCACTATATCTCACTTTTTTCTGTTTTCATCTCCCCAATTTATAAATAATAATATTACATTTGATATGAAATTATGAATATCTGGTTTGAATTATTTTTGTAAAATTTTGAATAATTATAATAAATTAAGTAGTTTCTTATATTGTGGAAACAAGACTTCATTAGTTGAGAGAGACATGGGATTTATTAGTTAATGATTTTTTTCTAATCCTTTACATAAGTAAAATGAAATGGGCTGGGGAATGTATTTTAATGTAACGATTTCTCTAGTCCATGTAATTATGGGATAGTGATATCACAAAATCTATTGTAAGAAGCAAAGATAATAGGTTATTTTTTGTATTATTGAATGAGATCTGGGAGTTTTTGTTAGGGTTTTTACAGGTGTTGCATCTATATAAAGGAAACATTGTTCATAGATGTTCTTAGTGTATGTGGATCTTTTATCCATAACCATATTTAATATTTGGTTATTATTTTTAGATCTTTGTAATTTATGATGGTTGATATGACCACTGTGATTGGAGATCAATCTACATGTTTTTAAAAAAAAAATAGAGGATTTACAACATATCATGTTCATTAGATTTATTGATCTGACTATTTGTATTGTTCTTTTTGGGTTATCCTATGTAATGATTTTATTATAAAGTTATTATTATTGACTTAATTATATAAATATTTTAGTTGTTTATATATATATTAAAGGTTTTCCCATATATTTTTCATAATATAATTATATTATTGTTACATTTTGATATAGTTTAAGGCCGCTTTTGTATGTTTATTACTTTTTAGTTTGATTCATTAGTACCTTAAATACTATAAATGTTCTTGGGATGGAATACTCTGCAAATAATTATCCAGATAAGGTCCCCCAATGTTTTATGTCTTATCACATCACATATTTTATTAAATTAAATTATGTCTATGTAGTTAAAAATTATTTTAACCATGGATTCACTTCTAGCCTGGTTTTGTCTTCATTATATATATATTTATTTATTTATTTATATATATATGGATTCCATTGTTTCTTTTATGTTTTAATTTTATTGTTGTTGCTTTCTTTGTTTTGTTTTTTTAACCTCTAATATATTGTAAACTTATGATGGATTGAAGGAATCTTTATATCTTGGATTATAATATTAATCAGTTGATTAAAATCATTCACTAATGTCAATAAATGACCTAAAACACATTTCCCTATCCGCAGGGGACAATAGAATGAGCATAGTGTTAGTGAAATCAATATTCGGTTATTTTTTGGGCATCTAAATTATTGTCACTAAAACATCCATGTGATATCTTTATTGACAGTGTGATTGATAGAGAATAAACATAAGTGAAAAAATAAACCAAAATTATATATGTATCCATTGGAAAAAAATTAAATAAACATGCACTTTAAAAATAATTATTCTGTTTCAAATATTTTACTAGATCTACCTCTATGGTTCAAAATTATAATAGAATTAGAGAGGGGAGATAGATAATTTTATTACATCAAAGATATCTCTCTATATTGTAAAAGAGTTCAATTATATACTTTTAAACATAACACATTAATTTAATTACAGTTCATCAGAAAGTAATTTTTTTAAAATTCATTAAAATAATATTAACTTTCAGTTCTATACATATTAAAATTTATAATGGAATTAATCGTATAAGTGACTTACTAATAACTTTAAACATTTATATAATTATCAATACATCATCAAATCATGGATTATGATGAAATAATATTACACGAATTATAAGATAAGAAACTAAAATATATGTTATATCATTCAGAATAAACTTAATAAAATTAAAAAAAATTACATATAAAAGGCCACATTATAGAAAATTTTTCATCATTAAGCCTTTTTATTTAGTGTATATACCTAACAAGAATGAGGTGTCAGTCTCTAACTATAAGAAAATTTTATTTTTATAATAGGTAAAAATATATTTTCAACTTATTTATATTGTTGGGTATTATTGGATATATTTTATAGTGTGTTTATTATTTTATGAAATGTTTTTGTGGTAGATAATATATATAGGGAATCATGATTTTTCAATAATCCAATTAGAAAAATTCCAAGACTATTTTAGAGAGATGGTTTTATTAGAAACAATTCAATATGATAACTAATAGTTCCTATTGGTTATTTAATAATGTAATAGTAGTTTTCATGATTATGTTGTGAGATTTAAAAAAAATTTAAATTTTTTATGTGTTTTATATTTTATATGAAGTGAATCACTATTAAATTTGAGAGAAACCTATTCCAGGATATTATATTATATGTAGCACATTGGTCTTGAATATTTATATAGTGGTGATAAATAATGATAAACATATTGTGAAAACATTAGTAAGCACATTGTATACTTTTAAATTCAAAATAAAATCATTGTTAATGATGAAGTTAAAAGAAGGAATTTTTATTTTTCGGGACATATATATAATTGGTTTTTATATAAACTATCATATCATAGAAATATTTTTTAATATAAAAGTTCTCATAAATTAACTGATAATCCTGATGTTAGATTTTATTTATTTTTCTGAATAACACATTATTAGTATTTTTCCATGTTAGCAAGGTACTCTACAAGAGTAAAGCATTATATGATTTTTGATGGGTCCCATGTTAGCTATAGAAATATTCGTGACCATTATTACACTATATTTAATGACCCATTAAGAAAATAATATGGGATAGTTTGAGAATAGGAAATTATTCAAATTTTTCATCCTCAATGACCAAGATTCTTTAAGAGAAGATGTGTGTTATATCTCCAAATCCCCAGTCCAAAATCCATTGAAAAAAACAAAAAATTTATATTTTAGATTTAATACCATTAAATGAGACCCAATTTTAGCGATACTAAATTTTCAACATCAAGTGTAAATAATGGATCACATACACACCCAATGACTATTTCATTTTAAATATTTATAGAATTAGGAAAAACACTCACATTACAATACCCATGTCATTATGTCAGAATTTTTATGACTATACCTAAAATTAATTTTCCATTTTTATTCTTTACATTTTTTCAAACTCACCCTTAATACCATCTTAAAACATTTGAAAATTTGGTATGATAAACAAAAATATCAATAAAAACATGTAAAAAATAATGATATAATCTCATATTCATTTTCAAAATCATAATGTAGTAAAACATTTTTTTTTCCAATAATAAGATAAACATGATGTTAAATAATCATTTACAAACTAATGAAATCATATTTTCTACCCAAATTTACTTATAAATAACACCATGAGAAAACATAAAGGAAAAAAATTATAATAAATATTCTCTATAAAACATGATAATTCTTGGAAAAAAATTTGTAACAATATACCTTTTACCGTTAAATTGAATAATAGTTCCTTTAGAAAAGTATATTTCTTATAAAATATAAATATTTACATAAAAACAAAATTTAATTCTTATAACATTCATATAAGTAACTTAGGAATCCATATTCATATTACTCTTATAATAATTCTTCTTTTCACTCTTACAAATGGAAAAAAACCTACCCAGTTAATTCTAATATAATTCCCCAGAGAACATAATCATTATCAAATGAATTTGAGATGTATATATTAATCACCTAATAATAAATAGTTTATAAGGGACATAACATGTATAAAACCACTATAATATTTCATTTCCATATTCAAAATCATAAAAATATTCATCCCAATCTAGAATAAAAACACCTTCCATTTTCCTATAAATTAAGTGAAAATACCACATTTTATTAAATAATATTTATAATTAAGAATTAAAAAAAAGAAATAAATATTTCATTCTAAAATTATCATTGAAAATATTAAAGGTATGTTAAAATAAAATAAAATTCTTGATTATTGAAAATTATATTAATGTCTTATATATGAAAGAAAAAATTATTCTTCTACACTTTTTAATAAATGTTAAAAGTGACCTGTAACGAAAAAGTTAAAAAGATTCCTTTTAAAACTATTGTAAATATAGTTCAGTATGGAAAATAATAATTTTTTTCAGATTTTAGTATAAATAATAAAATTTTGAAACATTTAAAATAACATGTACATGGAAACAAAATGGTCAGAATGAAAACCCTAAAATAAGATTTTAAAAATAAAGTCTCTTTCATCGAGTATGACTCAACATGTACATTATTTAACTGATGTTTACTAAACATACATTAAGTATTTAATTTGAAGCTAAAATTTTAATGAATTAATTATTTATTCATAAACCATTTTCTTATTTATTTTACTATATTATTTAATTACTTAATCAATTATGTCTATGTCGTGTGTTTTGAGGATCTTTAGTTAATAACTTCAAAATGAATTTTATATATTGATCGGTATCAAAGTATGCTTTTTTCACCTCCATAATATTAATAATGACATTATTTTAAATTCTAAAATTATTTATACATTTAAAAATAATAATTAATGATGGTTATGGAAAATTTATTACTTTTCAAATCATAGAGATGGTAGGTTGTAGTTATGAATAAGTAACTTTTAAATTTCTCAATGAACATAAGGAAAAGACTGTGATATGCATTTTAGCATTCCATAATTATTATTGTTATATAATAAAATTAATATTATCTATTTATATAAAGTTATATATATAAACCAAATTATGCGGTGCTGAAAATAATCACAAAACCATTTGTGGATGTTGTAATCCCTAGGTATGGAGAAACAATGTTGTCATTTTTTAAAGGATAAAAATATTATAAAATTACATGATATATTATAGTCAAATATGGAAAGTTATTTCATTTATATCAAAAAATATATATATAAAATAAGTCATTATTACCCTCTTTGTTATGTGGAGTTCGAAAACATATTACATCAATTCATGAGGTGATAATCTTCCTATCACCTGAACTCTGATTTAATTTCACACTTGATGAAAGAAAGAGATAAATTAAGATCACTAAATTAAAATAATAAAATATATTTATATTTTACATACATATTTTATTATATAAATAATGGTAACATTGTTTTTAATGATTTATAATAAGAACTAAAATAACAACATACATTCATACTTTATACCTCTTCTTTATAAACATCCATTTTTTTATTTCTTCATCCATGTAAGGTTGGTATTCTACCCAAAAAAAACCTACATAAATTTTTTAGGTATTTTGCGAAGTTATTTTTTGTGGATTTTTTAAAAAACAAGTAAATCAAAAAAATTTATGAATAGAAAAGAGGAGGTTCCCGATTATCGATGAGGGACAATACACCCTTGTTACTAATTAAATGATTAAATATTGTATATATATATAATAATCATATACAGCAGAATAAAGTAACCAAAAATATTAAACTAATATGTGATAAGGACTAAATAAACTAAACCACAAACCATTTAGTTATTTTTTGGAGTCATATTATGCATTATATCCAAGTTAAACAACATCAAACACATTTTAACTTTAATAGTGTTAAATTAATTTTTACCATGATAACATATTTATATAACCAAAAATAAAAGAATAAATATAGAAAAAATTATAAATTATTATTCCTAGTATGGAATTCATTTTATTAGTTTCAATTTATATAGGTGGTGTAAATTACTTTTATTATAAGAACACAAAATACATGAAAAACGTTTTAAGAAAAATACCTAATGAAAGTGTTAAATCTATATCACCTTGAAATAAAATTATAAATTGGTTTTCACAAATATAATTGGTTAAAAAAATTATTTTAATTAGTTTTTTGGATTAATAAAAAATTGAATGGAATCTTCCAACCATGCTATTAAATAAAAATACCCAATAGTTGTATTATATTATAACAAAATATATATTATATTAATAAAATTTAAGAATAGTTTAAAAAATAATGTTTTAAAACACATTATTTTTCAATTTATACATATATATATATATATGGTTGTTAAATAGACATACAATTGTATAAAGTCAAGTGTTTTTGATAATTAAAAGCTTTACCGCTTATTTTTAAACCAATTTTACCTTTATTACCCTTAATATGGTGACAAATAATTTCTATGGTTACTATTAAAAATGACCAAAAAATTATGTTAACCATTTCGTTATATTAATTATTATTATTCCAAATATTGATTTAATTTTATTAATTTCAATTCATACAAATATCAAAATTTAATTTATTATTAAATACACAAAACGAGATGTAAAACGGTTTTCTAGAAAAAAATTCCTTCTAATTTACAAAATGTCTTCATAACCAGATTAAGTATAAATTTTTTTAATTATTATTAATTGGATTATTTATAACATAATTTATCTAATTATACTTTTTAAACATTTTTAAAAAAATCAATAATTACAATTCTCGAAACAAATATTTACTTTTCAATAAAAAAATATTTTCTATAATTCACTGAAAAATCAATATTATCATAAAATTATTAAAAAATCATTCTAAGATAAATTTTAATTAATTATTTCAAAAACTTATTCAATTTTTAAAAAAAATAAAAAAAATTACATAAACTAATTACAATATCCATTCCCAAAATGTAATAAAACTTATTTTTGAAAAAAATATATTTTAGAAAGATAAAATATGTAACATACCAGGTAAATAAAGAATATGAAATTTTTATATTTATTAATATTTGTGAATTAAATATTAACATTACTTTAAAAGAGATTATATGTTCTATGGCATGCATGATACACAATAATGGGTTTCTTTGAAATCATACGATATACACAACGTTAAGTTATACTAAAAAATAATAATATATTATTATTATATTAAATAGTATTCAACACATAGATCTTGTATTAGAAATAAGGAACAGGAACACCTACAATATAATTATAAATTCTTATTATATTTTTTTATATTTCTCCAGCAAAATTTAAAAGTTTAAAATGAGAATGAATCCAATATAAAGCCTAAACACTCTAATATTCATTAAAAGGTTGATTTACCCCCTTTTGATGGAGAACCATTTTTAAATCTAGTTTGGGTCACTTTTATATGTTTTATTTGAAAAAATAAGATTATTTTTTATAATTGGGACATCAAAATTTACTATGTATGAAATTTTGGTATTTTTCTGAAAATAATAATTTTTTAATGAATTGTGAAATATACTGCATTTTAATTCAATATTGTCTTTTAATATAATTTATTTATATAGTTAGAATATTATTTTAATTTTATTTAAAGATTAATTTGATAATATTTTTTCCATTTAATACAATTGTGGTCATTTTATGTAATTTCACTCTTAAATTGAACATAAATAAGTGTCAATCTTTTGATAGAGATTACTTCTTAAAACACGCTTTCTATTTTGACAACAGGAATTAATTTTAAATTAATATCTTCCACTTCTATGTTTTGAATATGGAAAAATGGATATCATATTTGGAATCTGGATTTCTATATTATGTGAATTGGTACCTTTTATGTTTAGAACTTATGAATATTTAATTCCGAAAATATTTTATTTACCGTGGTTAAAAGGTAAATCTGATAAATAAGGGTAAATAATTATATTATAATGATATTAAGTTACCCTAACATGTGTCTTAATCCTATGGGATGAAACATTTTTGAATATGGTAATTTTTTGGTCTATTTTTGGACCCCATGTAATAACTTAAGAGTGACAAGGACACTTTATATTAAATAATTTAAAGTAAAGGCAAAAATTACATAAAAATTTATCATTTGGAAAAAAAATTATATGGGGTTTTGTATGTAATATCTTGGACTATAAATATTCATTTGAAATATAATAATATTTCTTACATAATTTTATTTTATTTATAATTTCTATACATCATATAAATAAAATTTATTTATGACACGGTGATGATGTTGTTATTACCTTATTAATCAATTATTTAAATAAATGAGATTATAAAATTTAAAAAAACTATTCAAAACCTGTCCAATTTTTATTGGATGATTTTATTTCAAAAAATAGTTCTATTATCTTAGAATTTAAGAAATTTAGGACCTTTTTAAACCGAAAATCAGTTTTTATTAAAAAAATGTTTTCAAACATTCCTTAAGAGCCCCTCCTCCCCCTTATAAAAAGTCATCACCTCTACCCCATACTCACACCTCTCAAGCCCCTTAACTCATCCAAACTATACCCAATTAAGGTCCGTAAATCCATTTCATCCTCTTATAATCCTTCCCTTAGGCATAATTCAATTCAATTAAACCTTTTGGGTCAAACCAAAAGGAGATGCCCGATTTAAATGTAATGTCTTCTCTTAAGTAATTTTCTTTATTTTACATCTCCAACACCCTAAACTCTCTTTATCCATTTATTTTATAAAAAAACCATTATCCTCAATATATTAGGTTTTTTTTATTATAATTATTTGATCAAAAAATCAATATACATCCATCTAATGGATACGAACATATTGTTTCTATGGACGACGAACTACTGCCTCACGAAACGATGATTGTTCAAATATCTCCAACCACCTCTCATGGTATCCATTATGATGGAACTGTATTATATGTAATATTTAGTATATCTATATTTTTTATATACATATATTTTTCATTTATATCATACCTATATTTTTTCCATAATGGGTAAACGTGATCATTTTATTAGGGAAAGTGTGGACTACCGCCCCCTTAATGTGATATGACTCATTCATGACATAAGTGGAATGTATAAAGGATGGAGTTACTGAAATTATATATGATATTAAGCTAGAATTATAATATAATTATGTATCATTAGGTTTCCATTCAATTAAAAATGAAATAGAAATTAAAGTAGCGTTCATGTGTACTTACAGCTTACAGTCTTTATGAACGGTGCATTTCATTTCTTACCTCCAAAAGTTGTGTACAATTATAAATACATATATATACTGGATTTATATGATATATATAACATATAAATAATGAATATAATTCTGGAGATAATGAATTTGGACCACATGAACAACTTTTAATTAAAAGAAGTTCTTTTTCGACTCATATACCAAATATCGACATAACGACCGTTATTAACTTAAATGATTAAATAATGTTTATAACTTGGTAATAAGTTATATAAAAGGAATAAAAAACTTGAAAAAGGTTCTTAAGCAAGTAGAAATTAATTTTATATTATTATTATGGAGATTAAAGAACAAATGAGTCAATTCGGACATAAACAAAGGGGTTTCATCTCACTTTTTATTCCCATGAGATTCATTCAATATTTGCCACTACATTCGCTTGTGTGGTGTATGTACTTCCCATTATTTTATTAATTGTGTAATATATTTTAATTTATGGGTATTTAAATCTTCATTTTATGATCCTTATCTCATGTGGTGTATGTTTTGTAAGTTACAATTTGGAAAGGAAACCGTTCACCCTCCTCTTTTTGTCAAAGACTTATATATTGATATGTCTTTCAATTTCCATTTTCTTATATTGGGATATTTTATTATATATCCTTTGTTTTGTATGTTTGTGTTCAAGTGATGGGATATCCTTTTCTATTTCCTCAAATATTTTTTCCAATCTTAATGTGACGATGTTGAGCTACCGAATTTTAATAAGGAACTATGTCTCAATCTCCTTTAATTTGAGGAATGTCTTTATATTGTGAACCTTTAATATCCTATATAATTTATATAATACCATTTGAAATATTATATAATGAATATCCTTATTATCATTATATTATAAGTTTTTTAAAATTTAATTATTGAATTATATTTATTCAGGTATTTTCTAAGTGGTAACAGACTCTTTAACTAGTTTTTTTAATGTATTAAAGATTTATTCTTCTAAATCATTCTAATTAATGTCCATGTTTTCAAAATAGTTTCAAGGATTAAATTTTATGGACATTAAATTTTTAAAATTTTAATCCCTTTAAAATTTTCAAAGTGGTATGGCACACTTTGACTAAAAATTTTTTTATTAAATGTTTTAAATGGTTTTTGAAAATATATTGGATATGTAAATATCTTGAAATGTTATATTGTGGATGGAATGTGGAAATTTTATCATTACTTTTTTCTTGTTTTATGTTTTATGAATATGATATGGTAATTGGGAATTGTTTACGTTTATGGGTGGTTTTGTGATAAACCATGGGTGGGTGAGCCCGAGATAGCTATCCAATGCATTGGTTAATGTGACGAAGATAAATGTAATTGTTTATCCTAAGAGATTTAAGGAATATATTGTGATGTGTTTTTCAAACATAACTCCCTATATAGTTGAGAAAGTTACTATGTATGTATGTTATGTATGCCATAAGTTACCTTTATGATTTATGATTTTTGTTTGTTATTCTTAAATCTTATGATTTTATAAGGTATGTTATGATTGAAACTATGGTTTTATTGATTAGTATTTATTTATGGGATAATTCTTTCATTCTTTATTTCATAACCCTTCATATGATTTTTATGCTCATCCCAAATTTTGAATTGTTTTTTCACAGGATTTAATGATGAATAGGGTCAATGATGGGATTAAAAAAATTCATGCTATCTAAAACATGTAACTAGACATGTTTCTTTTTTTAAGAGTTATTATTTTATGAAAAAAATAGAAACTGAGTATAAGTGTCTACGATGTAATTTTTTGATGTAATTTAATTTTTATAGCTTATTTCCTGAAATCTCTAAACATGAAATGATGCTCAATATGAATTATTAACATAATTAAAGATTACGTAATGTTTATGGGTGGGGCCTTATAGTTGGTATCAAATGTTAGTTTAAAAAACATTAGGGATTATGAGTTTTTTTAGACACATTTTTAGTATCTATGTCTATTATTTAATTTAAATCTTTATTTAGTAACTTTTTCAGATCAAGGAAAGTTTGTTACAAATGGAAGGAGAAGGATCTCAAAAGATCTTCCAATCTCTTCCTAATTACTTACTTGCAATTATTATTTCAAAGTCATGTCCATAAGACTCTAAAACATTTTCTATCATACAACTCACTTGCAAGAAATTTTTTGAGATATCAAAAACCTCTATTATACCTCGATACGATCATGGATCATGGGTTTTATTTAATCAAATATTATTATTTCAATATTTTAATATTTTAAAGAAATGTAAATATTATCAAGACATTTTTAAATATTTTAACTTATCACTAAATTTTGAAGCATATTATGATTTTGAAAAGGGTACTGAAGAAGGAGACCCTTTCACAACCTATTTATATTTTCTTTTAAATTATATTCTTTCATCACATTCTTATGGTGTTTTAAAAGGACCATTGATTGAATATTTCAACTCAAACTCGGTATGACTTTTTTATAAAAATAATCTTTCGGTTGTTTTGAAATAAAATTTCATACAAGATTGTTTTCCGAAACTATTTCTCTGTGATCACCAATATGACACAAGTTGTACGATGTGTATTTGGATAAAGGAAGTGGAGGATTTTGAAGGATCTAAAAATCATTACTACAATGGATAGACCATCTATCTACATGAATAAGATGACGATGAAAGAAGGTGGACAGAATGATCAAGGTATAATGTTCATTCTTTAGGAATAGTTTTTATTTAATGGAGGTAAACAAATTGTCAATGTATATAAGACTTCATGAATAAAGATATTGAGGTCATTATGAGTTGGGGTGAAAATGAGAGGAAAAATACAACCATTGATGATAAATCATGTTATAGTTGTTTTTTTGGAGATTATCTAATTTTTGGGAATGTTATAAAATTGTATATTTTTTGAAAAATGATAACACGCAAACCATGTGAGAACCCATCATGTCAGACAAAGCTATGGGAATCAAACCCACAACCAATGTACTATTGGGATTTTTCACTTGCCACTAGAATACATGAAGTCTCTAGTTAGTATAAATTATTCATTAAATTAAAATGATTTTATTGATCAAGAATAAGTTGATTTGGGATCTTATGTTTTATCAAATAGATATCCTTAGTATAACAAAATGATTTTTTGATTAATTGATAATGGTTATTTTAGAAGAAATTTTCTCTTTTTGGGAAACTATATGCCTAAGGAAAACAGAATACTTTGGGATTTCAATTGAGGAGTAATGGTGGAATTTTATTTTGGAAGAATCTATTTTTTTTATTATGGAAATGTGGATATATGGGTTATTTATGTAAATGATTAACCTATCATATAGAATATGTGATTTGGTTAATTACACTTCAGTATGAGACATTAAGAGAATTTAATGTTTTTTGGAGATAAATGTTAAGATTTACTATGAAAGACTATGTGATTAAATACATATGAGTTTTGGGTTTCAATCTTAGTTTGGATTATTTTTATGAATATTAATGGAAATTGTTTATTGAATGGTATTTCTTTAACTATGGGTACTTTTTTTATTTTTTGAGATTAAGAGTTGTATTTCATTTTATAATGGATTATCATGTTTGGGGATTACTTGATCATGTATTGACCATTTTGGTTTTGGATAATGCTTAAAGATAGGGAACATATATGGTTCATCTTTTTTTGATTATGTGATTCTCTAGAAGTTCTCTCTAGCAGTTCAAATGTAACCAAGTCATCTTTAATACTCATTGTTTGGAGAAAAGATGAGATTTTTGTAGAAACATATTAGAGGACGAAACACTATATAAAAAGTACGTATATTTCCATATGTACATAGTCAATATCATAAATAAATTCTACAAATTTATTAAATGAAACTTTGAAAAAAATCATTTACTATTTACTTTTATTATTGAGAAACCAAATTCCATTTAACTCATCCCAAGTTTGTGTTTTTCTGGTGGCTAACATTCTTCTGATCATGTTTTCTATCACTCTCCATCAAATGGTGTCATTTATTTTCTCCTCTATATCAAGGCTTTCATGGAATCATAGTATGGTTTATCTTGGGTGACCTTTGTACTTCTACTTCTAACTTTTAAAGGGATAGTTTAATTGACGCTTTTTCCGAAGTGGGACTTTTAATGCCCAGTTTTAAAATTGGGAGTACACAGTTTTTAAAAGGGGGGAAGGATGTAACATCCCAGGTAAATAAAGAATATAAAACTTTCATATTTTTTAATATTTTTTAATTTAATATTAATTTTACATTAAAGGGGATTCTATGTACTATGGTGTACCCGATATGAAACAACATGTTTCATTGAAATCTTACGTTACACACAACGTTATGTTATACATAAAAATATTATAATAACATTATTATTTTAAATAGTAGTTAAGGAATGGTCATTATATATATAGGAATGAATAGGACTAACAAAAATAATATTATACAAGTTTTTTAAATGTTTTTACATTTTTTTCAATAAAATCTAGACGCTTAAAACATTAATGAATCCAGTTTTAAGCATAAACACCCTAATATTCTATAAAAGGTTGATTTATAGCCTTTTTATGGAGAACCCTTTTTAAATCTAGTTTTTGTTACATTTATATGTTATATTTTACCAAATAAGATAATTCATTATAATTGGGACATCATAATTTACATTTGATGAAATTTTGGTATTTTTGTGATAGTGTTCATTTTTTAATGAATAGTGAAAAATACAGCATTTTAATTCAAAATTTCCTTTTAATATAATTTATTTGTATAGTTAGAATAATATATTAATTTTTTTTAATGATTAATTGGATTATAGTTTTTCTATTTAATTCAATGTTATTCCTTTGAAGTAATTTCTCTCTTAAATTAAACATGAAAAAATGTCAATATTTTGATAGATATTATTTTTAAAAGCACGCTTTTTGTTTTGACAACGAGAATTAATTTTAATTTAATTTCTTTTACTTATATGTTCTAAATATGGAAAAATGGATTCCATGTTTATAATTAGGATTTCAAAATTGTGTGAATAGGGAATGTTTTTTATACATTATCAATATTTGCTTTTGTAAATATTTTATTTACCATGGTTAAAAGATAAATCTGTTAAATAAGGGTAAAAAGATAATATTAATATAATATTAAATTACCCCAACCCCAGTCCTAATCCTTTTTTATGATACATGTTCATCCATAGGCATCTTTGGGTCTATTTCTAAACCCCATGGAACCACTAAGGAGTGATAATGACACTTTATATTAATTAATTTAAAGTAAATACAATAATTATATAAACATATATCTTTTAGTAAATGAATTTTTCCTTGGGGTTATGTCAGTTATATATTTTATTATAAAAATTCATTTGAAATATAAAATTATTTACTACATCATGTTATTTTATTTATAATTTTAATAAATTAAATAAATAATAATAATTATGACACAATGTTGATGATGTGATTACCTTAATAATAATTATTTAGATAAATGAGAATATAAAATTTAAAAAAAACTATTCAAAACTAGTCCAAATATTATTGGATTATTTTATTTTGAAAAATATTCATATTATGTTCACAGTTAATTAGTTTTGGACCTTTTGAAACTAAAAAACAGTTTATAATAAAAAAATGTTTTCCAACATTCATAAAGACCCCCTCCTCACCCTTATAAAAATCCATAACCTCTAACCAATTACTCACCCCTCTCAAGACCCTTGGATCATCCAACCTCTAACCAATTAACCTCCCAATATCCATTTTTTCGTCCTAGAAGCCTTACCTTAGGAATAAGGCAATTAAAGTAAAGCTTTTTGTTCAAAACAAAAGGAGGTACCCAATTTAAAGGTAATGTCTTCTCTTAAGTTCTTTCCTTTTATATTACTTATAAAACCCCCTAAAATCTTATTATTCCTTTATTTAATATCATCACCAGTATATTCAAAATACTAGGTTATTTTTATGAGAAATATCTGAACTACACTTCTACAAACCTCCATCTAATGGATACGAACATACTGTTTTTGTAGACGTCAAACTACTGCCTCACGAAACGATGATTGTTCAAATATCTCCAATCACCTCTCATGGTGGACATTATGATGGTACTCTATTTATATGTTATATATATATATTATATTTATATTGTCTCTATACTTCTGTATTTGTTATTTATATCAAACATTTATGGTTTCCAAAATGGGTAAACGCGATAATTTCATTTGAGAACTGCGGACTACCACCCCCACAAAGTAATGTTACTCTTTCATGCCATACATGGAAAATATATGAGGAGTCACTGAAATTATGTACGATATTATACTAGAATTATAATATACCTATTTATCATTAATTTTTCATTTCATCAAATACAAAATCGAGATGAAAGTAGTGTTCATGCGTATGTACGGCTTACATTCTCTATGAATGGTGCATTTCAATTCTTACCTACAAATGTTATATAAAATTATAAATATACATATATACTAAATATATACGATATATATGACATATAAATGATGAATATAACTCTGTATATAATGTAATTTTGACCACATGAACAACTTGCAATTATAAAAAGTTTATTTTAACTTAAGTACCAAATATCAAAAAAACGATCGTTATTAACATAAATGATTAAATCTTGTTTATAACATGGTAATAAGTAGTATAAAAGGAATACAAAACTTGAAAAAGGTTCTTAAGAAAGTATATACTAACATTAGTTTATTATTCAATAGATTAAAGAATGAACGAGTCATGTAAGACATGAGGTAAGGAGTTTTCATCTCACTTTTTATTCTCGTGAAATTCATTTTATATTTGCCACTATTTTCATTTGTGTGGTGTATGTATTGCTTATGATTGTATTGATTGTGTAATATACATTAATTTATGGGTATTTACACCTTCATTGTATGATTTTTCATTTTTTTGGTGTATGTTTCATAAGTTACCAAATTGGTAAAGGAACCTTTCACCCTGTTCTTTTAGTCAAAGACATATTTTTTTATATGTCTTTTAATTTCCATTTTACTTTGATGGGATATGTTTTTGTATATCCTTTTCTCTGTAAATTTTATTTCCATGTGATGATAAATCCTTCTCAATCTCATCTACTCTATTTTTCAATTTTAATGTGACATTGTTAAGCTGTCAAATTTTCATAAGGGACTATGCCTCAATCTCCTTTCATTTGAGGTGTATCTTGATATTTGCACCTTTATTTTCCTATAATGTGTATATAATACCCATTTACATATTATATAATGAATCTATTTATTCTCATTATATTTTTAGTCTGTTTTAATTTGATTCTTTAATTATTTTTATTCATGTATTTTTTATGTGGTAAGAGAATCTTTAAATTAAACATTGTTTTGAATATTTTAAAGATTTAATCATCAAAATATTTCTCATTAATGTCCATATCTTCAAAATGGTTTTCAGGATTTAAATATATTGACAATAAATCTTTAAAATTCTAATCCCTTTAAACGTTTCAAACTAGTATAGGACACTTTTACTCGAAAATATAATTATTAAATGTTTTAAATTGTTTTGGAAATAGATCGAATATGTCAATATCTTGAAATGTTATATTGTGATTGGAATGTGGAAATTTTTTCTTTAATTTTTGATTGTTTTATATTTTATGAATATATTATGGTTATAGGGAATTGTTTATGTTTATTGATGGTTCTATGATAATCCTCGGGTGGGTGAGCCCGAGATATCTCTCTAATACATTGGGTAACATGATAGAGGTAAACATTAATATTTATCCAAAGAGATTTAAGAAATATAAAATGATGGGTATTCTAAATGTAACTCCATACATATCTATGAAAGCTATAATGTATGTATGTTATGTATTCCATAAGTTACCATTATGATTTATGATTTCTATGTGTTATTCATAGATCTTATAATTTCATAAGGTATGTTATTATTGAAATTTATGGTTTCATTGATTTTTATTTATTTATGGGTTGATGTTTTTATTCCTTATTTAATAACCCTTACTGAGCTTTTTATGCTCATCCCATGTTTTGAAATTTTTTTCACACGCCTTAAAGATGAATAGGGTCAAGGATGGGATCAATGAAAAACTCATGCAGTCTAAAACATGGAACAAGACATGTTTCTTTTTTTAAGAGTTTTTATTTTTTGAAAAAACGGAAACTATGTCAAAGTGTCTACTTTATAATTTTTGAGATGTAATGTTATTTTTATGGCCTATTTCTATAAGGATGTAAACATTAAAATATCCTCAATGTGAATTATAAACTTAATTCAAGATTACATAATGTTTATGGTCGGGGCCTTATAAAATATCCTTACTAAAAATCCTTTACTAGTAAAAATATTTAAAATAATTTTAATTCATTATATATGACAAATATAATCTTATTATTTCACTATAATCATTCATCAATATTGATATATTTAATCTTTTTTCATAAAAACACATTCCCCGCATAAAAATAGTTTTTTCTAAAATATCTCTATTACCATCAAATTATTTTATCATCTTTTCCAAAGGAACAATTTCAAATGTACGTAATAGATATTAAAATAATGACTATATATATACCAGGATTTTTAAAACATCCAATTTATATATATATAATGATCATCTTTAAATAACAATATTTAGTTATTTTTTTAATCGTGGTGTTCCATACCTTGTACGCAATCAAATATACTATTCATATTTTAAATTATCATGGTTTTAAATTATCTCCATAAAATTTTAATAATTTTCATCCCTTAAAGCGTATATTGATATTATAAATAGAGGTTTTAATATTTTAAAAATAATTTTCTTGAATCTCATATAATAAAAAGGGTTAATAAAACATTATTTTGAAAAGTGTGAAAGGGACATATAAAGGCCATCTAAAATAAAAAAAATAGGTTTCCAAATAGGATAACATTAGTGAGAAGTAAAAATACTGTTATGGAGAAAAATTTATTTCCAAATAATGAAAATTAGTGACAACTAAAATTGATAATAAAAAATTTAATTATCTGGAGAAAGTTAATGACCACAAAACATAAATAAATTATGTCTATAAAATATCATTAATTCATCATAAAAGAATGAAAAAGGATTAAATTAGTTTTTCTAAATCCATTTCCATGAGTTGGTGAATTAATTTTCTATCAATAATAATAAAATAAGAAAATAATCTTATTTAAAATCTATAATTTCATACATTAATCAATTTCCACTACAATCTCATCTATTTCTCCAAATGATGAGTATTTGAGATAAATATATCATACCTAAAGTTATAAGATAAACATATAATGGATCACAATAACCATATAAATGTAATGAGTTTTTTCTTTTATATTTAGAAATTAATCAAAATGAAAATGGTTAGCATAATGAAAGATAATATCCAATATAAATAAAACTTTTTTATGGGGAAATAAAATAATATTATATAAATCCATAGTAATAATACACAGTGTTCAACTTAAATTATTCAATAAATAACTAACAAAAAAATTCATTATAATATTCTTAAATAATAATAAAACTAAAATATTTGAATTAATAGATCACATATTCATCCAAGATAAACATAAAATTTTTCTCTAAATAACATTAATCTCTCATAATGTCTTATACCAAGAATGAATGTTTCATAGTCACATTTTTGTTAAAATATAATAATCATTTTTCAAAATAAATTCTCAATAAAATCATGTATTACTCTGAAATATAAATAATGCTATATTACTAATATAAAAAACCATCTTAGCCAAATGTATTTCTATTTAGCTTAAAATTATAATTTTTAAAAATATATTGAACATCATCAAAGATAACATTAGTCACGTAGTAACCAAATCACATTTATATTCCATCATTTTCTATGTGATAAAATATATATTCCAAAATAGTAATAACATGTAATTAACATAACATAAAAGATCATATTAACCCAAATTTTTATCAATACCTTTAAACATATGACATCAAAATATAAAATCATTATTTCTCAAATAAATTTTTCACTAAGACACATACTAAACCCAATGGTTTTATTACTATAAATGTCATTATAAATCATTAATCTTCTTAAAAAATCATCACATAAAACCTCAAAAGGGGTATGTATTGATTTAAACAAACTATTAACCTTAGAATTATCAACCCATAACACCGTCAGTTTATCCCATATCACTTTAGAATATCATTGGGTTCCATAGGCTCCATCATCTAATTTATAATTTCGTTTCATAAAGAAAATGAGAATTATCCCAAGATTATCCCTTGGGAGATTCTATCCTGGTGATCAGTCTTATGACCAATTATTTTATAATGTGTGATAATCATGTTAACACCCAATCTAACCATTTATTAGTTGTTACCCCTCGGTGAATCTGTTCCATATATACATATAATTTGTTGTATTTTAACATAGATATAATTTATTGGAAAACTAAAAAAATCATTACCAACCAATAGGATATTATCCTATAAAAATATTTATTATTAAATAATGGTGTCTAAAACTGTTAAATTATCCTCATCATGATCATCAAATCCTCTAAATTCATCTAAAACTTTCCTCTAAAAGAAATTTTAACATCCCAAAATATGGACTTTTGGATCTAATTCCAAAAACATTATCCTTACATTTTTGTAATTAATAACTATATATGTGACCCACTTTTTTCTATCCAAAAAATTAAACATCAATTGAAAATATTGTATTGAATATATACCTAAGGACCCTTTTAGATTATATTTTTATATGATTATGTACAACACTTACATAATAATAACCATGTCATTAAGTGATCCTTTTTTCTAATATACCAATATTTTTTCTTCCCATATTCAGTCATTATATTAATTGAAAAATAGTCCTTGAACAATGTGATTTTTTTTAAAAAAATGGGGTATTAGAAAAAAAACTCAATATGGGACACGGAAAAAAGAATAATGAAACATATTATCTATTTTTAAAATAATGATATTATAAAAGAGAGTTTTTATTAAACATATAAACTTGAATATAAATATTCTTTTAAATGAAAATTAATTCAAATTTAATACCCATATTTTTTTATGAAACACGTTAGAAGGAAACAGAATGGAAGAATGATAATCATGAATGTTTCTTAGAAAACATTGAAACCCCTGAAAAATATTTTCTAAATAATATATTTATTTACCCATAAAGTGAATAATATTTCCAGTAATCAAAAGTAATTACCTATTGAAATTAAAATATTTTGATGAACGTTAATTACAAATAATAGGAAATTTATGTTGGTAACGTCTCAAATAATATTAACAAAATTGTTACAATCAATCACACCAAAACAATTTCAAATTTAATAACCTTCTCAGTTAATTCGATTAAAATTCTCTATAGAACATAGTCATTACACAATTTATTAGAGAGATTTATCTAGATAACCCAATCGTAAATAATGTAAAAGTACTATAACATGTATAAAACAACTAAAATTATTCATTTATATCATAAAACTCATAAAAATATTCTTTTTAATATAATATAATAGCACATTCCATTTTTAGATAAATATATTAAGAAATATTGCTTCTTTTTTTTAAATATTCAAAATTAAAAATTAAAAAAAGTATAATTGAAATTATTTCATTCTATAATTACTATAGAAACTTGTAAATGAATCTTTTTGGAAATAAAAATTCACTATAAGTGGAAATTCCATTCATTGTGTGTGTGTAAATGAAAAAAAAACATTCCTTAATACATGTAAACATGTCTAAACATTACAATACAAAAAACATTAAAATGTTTAACTTTTAAAACATTTTAAAGTACGTCAATTATTTTAAAAAAAATAAATTTTTAACCATGGAATAATAAATAATAATTCATGTGAATCATTTAAATGAAAAAGGAAAAAAAATAAAAATAGTCGAACGGAAAACAACAAAATAGTATTTTAAAAATAAAATCCTTTAATTGAGTCATACTAATTATGTATTTTCATTAACTCATATATAATGCAATGGTATCAATTATTTGTTTTCATAAGAAAATTGTTCATTTTTAATGAATTTCCCTTAATCGATTTTTTTAATTTATTTTAATGTAATATTTAATTAATCAATCAATTAAGTGTATTTTGTGTGTTTTGATGATTTATAGTTAATAACATTAAAATGAAATTCATATGTAGACATTGGTCAATGAGATATTGTTTAAATAATATAGAGAATATTAATCATGGATGATTGTAATTTTCTATACTATTTATTATATTGAAAACATAAATTAATAATCGTTATAAAAATTTAATTATGTTATAATCATAGAAATGGTAGGCCGTACGTGTGCATGAGTAGCATTTCCATTTTCTAATGAACATGGTGGAGGGAAGATATTTATTATTTTACCTTTAAAAAATATTAAATATATCATAAATATCATATAATTTGTTTAAATAAACTAATATATACTAGAAATTTAATTTTATGAACAAAAATAAATCACATTGCTTCAAGGAGGTGGTAATTCACATATACGCACGAACGAAAACATTATTTTCCAGTAGACGGACAGTTAAAAAATATATGATATATAATATTCATATAATAATAATAATTTCATTAATATAATATATATACATAAAATTAAACATTACAACCAAATGTGATAGATGATGATGGAAAATTAATTACATTAGTTCATGAAGTCGTAGTCCGCCGTACACCCGGACAATGGTTTCATTTCCCATTTGCTGGAATAATGAGATTTACTAAGGTAAATAAATTAATATAATAAAAACATATTATAATTGGGATATTTATGATATTATATCACAATGTTTGGAATATTTGGTAAGTGTTTTGAATAATAAATAAAACTAAAAAATTTGATTAAAATTTATTCCACTTCTTCAGACAACCTCCTTTTCTTTACGGCTTAATCCCTATAAGGAAAGTTTTATTCACAAAATAATACCTGTAGGACATGTCTATATATGTTATAAGGATATGTTTTAAGTTATTGGTTGAAATTTAGATCTCAAAATGTATTTGGAAGAGAGGATAATAGATTCTCTTTTATAACTAAGGGGAAGTTCACACATCAAATTACATAAAATATTAAATAATATATATATAATATTATTGTAAAGTGGAAAAAAGGCTACACAAATTAGAATAGAAGTTCTGATGGGTTTAATTTAATCTCAACTTGTTACATTTGGTAATGTTTTCAATGAATTTTAATTTGTATCGCCATGTTTAACTACTTTAAACTCATTTTAACATTAATAATAAGAACCTCACTTTTTATCATAATAAAACAACTATATAACCAAAAATAAAAGATGAATTATAAATTAAAAATTTAATTCTACTTCCAAATTTTTATTCTATTTTATCATATTAAATTTCTATACGTGAAAAATATTAGCTTTTATAGAATAACACAAAATACATGAAGAAATGTTTAAGGAGAATACTCAATTTTAGAGAAAAATAATATAAATCAAGTAATAAATTGGTTTGATTTTTTTGTTAAATAATTAAAAAAATTAATTTGGAAATTTTTATTAATAAATAATTAAATGGAGAATTCCAAACATTACCTTAAATGTAGAATCCCAATAACAGTTCTAGATTTGAATAAAATTTATCAAATATTTTTAAAATCCAAGAATGGATAACCAAATACAAAATAATTTTTTTTAATTACATTATTTAACTACATTAACATATTTGTTTTCTAACAAAACACATATAACAGGATAAATAGATGTTATATTGGTATTTTAAAGCATCACTCCATAGTTTTAACTTAATTTTACCTCTTTTACCCTTACTGTGGTGATAAATATTTACTATGATTGCTATTTATAATGACTATAAAATAAGTTACACAAATTAAATTATAATAATTATTATGAATAAAAATATATAATCCATATTATCAAATTTATTAAGATGTTATATAATTTAATTAAAAATTGATCCCACAAAACCTGATAAAATATACTTTTCTATAAAAAGTGACTTCTTAAGTATAATAATATTTTTATACCAAAATCAAGTATAAAATAAAATAACATTATATTATTGATATTAATATTGATTTAAATTACCTATTTATACTTTTAAATTATTTTATAGTAATGTTTGACTTGATACATTCAAAAAAATGAAAGTCAGTTTTCAATAAATGTCATTATTTTCAAATATACATTGAAAAATAAATTTTTTTAAAAAAATTATAACAAAATCACTATATAATAATGTTTAATTTATTATCTTATAAATTCATTCCATGTTATCAAATAAATGTTATAAAATATGAATAAATCAAACACAATATCCATACACAAAAGTTAATAAAGAAATATTTTTGAAAAAAAAATATTTTTGAAAGATAGAATGGCCTTATTGTCATTCTTTTCCTAGTAAAAATATTTAAAATAATGTTAATTAATAAAATTTGATATAAATAATATTAATAATCAATTATAATAATTTATAAATACTGATAAATTTAATATATTAATATAAAAAATTTTGTGGAATAATCCATTAACAATATGACCCACTTGTCTTTTTTTATTTTATGTGTAAATGTTACCTCATATCATTAAAAGGGAATGACAACAAAAATAATAGATTTCATAACTTGATTAATATTCCATGACTAAAAGATTAATATATTCACATGTAATTTAAAATTAAATTTTGAGAATATAGATAAATACCTCAACTTATAATTCAAATTTCATTGATGATTTGTTTTACAAGATCCCATTGAACCATTATATCAATATAGGATCTAAGTGTTTAAACCCAATAATGGTGATCTAAACATACACCACAATATATTAATTTCATCATAGAATCATTAGATTCTAACATGGATGATCCAAATCACATTCATTATTCATGGTTGATCAATATAGTATTCTTCTTAAGGGAGGAGAAACTCTTAGGCCTCTCTCAATGTCTTAAAATTATAGGAAGAAATATCTCATTCTATATTTCTATATATCTCTCTATTTACTATGAAAACTGAAATTGATTTATGGAATGTGATATAATTAAGCATTTTTTATTGAAATTCTAAGGTTGGTAAGTAGAAAAAAATCCCTTAACCATCTATAATATTCTTCTCTTACACGATTAATATTTATAATAATATTATTATTATCATTCATGTGAAGTGTATAACACATTAAGAATATAAAAAAATATTATTTACACCATTTCAAATGTTTCCATTAGGACCATAATTTTTTCCATTATTGATATTCACAAATAAAAAATTATTTATTGTTCAATAAATATATGTCACTATATTTTTTTATGATAAATCTAATAAATAATATATAATACTAACTTTCAAATATTTATTATTATTATTTAACTCACTATTTCATTCAAATAACATGACATTAAATTATGGTGATTAACCATATCCAAATTAATCTTTTTTATTCTAACATGGTAAACTCATCACTATAATTCAATTGGTATTTTCGATACTCTTAGTGTGTGTAACCCTCTAGGAATCTTTCTCATTGGAATTTTCCACAATGGATTGTAGTCTATGGTTAGAATCTAACAATACAGTAAGGCACCCATAGTGAAAAGAAATTAATTTTTCAATGATATCCAACATCATATGAATGGTTACCATATTAAATAATCCCTTTATCATGATATATTGAATCATACATGTTTCATGTCAATACCATTAGCTTATATTATTGATGTATCCTTCATTGAAATTCTTGAAATAGACTCTCTCATCAAACACCATGGACATTGATTTATGCGAGTAGTTTCATTCACATCAATGCTCCTAGGAAATCATCTTCTACAAAGGTACAGAAGTTAAAATCCTTTCTAAAATTATCCATTAATAAAATAACACTCAAAATGAATTGAATGTATCATACATCACCATGATAATTTTTCATCATGATTTTCATCAATACATCAAATCATGTGAGTAATGATATCCATTAATGACAATCATTAATTATAAGGATCAATACATATGTTTCTATACAATAAAATATAATGAAACACGAAATTTGGATTTCCTTTTTGTTGTGTTTGATATTATAACATCTTATATTGAGAAATACCAAGTTAAAACTCCATTAGAAGGAGTGTTCCTATATTATGAGCCTCTAACCCCTTATATAATATAACATCTTTATCATTTCATAAAATATCATCAATCCATAAGATATTATCCAACAATAATTTTAGGTAGCTTATAAGTTTTCATCATATATGGGATATTATAGAAACTTTTGGTAAAATATATATTCTTATGACAATATAAGATACAAATATCATGTATAGGAATAATTTTGATGTGATATACAACCATAATTAACAATTAAATCATGTAATAAAGTACCAATGAAGTCAATTCTATGTCAAAAACTCCAACAGACTGCCCTTTTTACTTTATCCTATATACCAAAACTTTTAGTTCACTATATCTCACATCATACTGAAACATCTGTTGTGATAAATCCTTAGTAAAGGTGTATTCTATTTTTTTCATTGTGTATACTCTACTCATCACGACATCACCTCATTGAGAAAAATACCTCAAGTGATGAAACTTCTGAAGGATTCTATTTTCCCTTTAATATGACCTTATCTCTATCAAGAGATCCACTACAGAATTATTATCATAATAAACAGTTATAGGGTATTTACTGCAATGTAACACATCAATATCTTGGATATATATTTTATTCCAAAATGTGCCCTTTTCAACATAATAGGAACAAATATACTCCGACTCCACTATAAAATCAATTACAACAATATATTTTTAACTCTTCATGCTCATACCTCCACTTTTGAAAAGAAGGGTATATCCATATTGTGACTTCAAATAACTCTTATATTTTAAATGATAGAATCTATATAACCTCTCCAGAATATCATTTCATATACTCTACACACCGATAATATATGCTTAGTTTTCCTTCAACACAAATGAATAGCCTTAACATATGCACATTAGTATTCATAAGAATCTTGTTGATATCATTCTACCATAATGAATGAATAAGAAACATAAATTATCACACATAACAGATAATACGTGATGGATTATGTCATACAATCATACGAGATCTTACTCATTCTCTTTCTTTCAACTTCTGTCTGGTCACATTTTCTTGAGAAAATGTATATCATCTGACATGGAAACCAATATCCTCTTTGATTGTTCCATAATGAACTTCTTTAGTATACGGTCAATGTATATAGCTTTAGTTGTCCCATGTATACTCTTCCATATATCACAAATGATCTTGATCCCCAAAATGTAGGCTGCATCTCCTAAGTCCTTAATAGAAATTCACTTTCTCAACCATTCATTAAGCTCGTATATGTATTGTATATTGTATCCAATTAATAATATTTCATCAAAAAATACTACTATGAAAAATATTGTACTCCCACTAATCCTCTTACAAAAAAAAATTTCTCATATTCATTGTTAATGAAACCCAATACCTTTATAGCTTCATCGACTCAAATGTTCCATGATATAGATGGTCCTCTATAACATTCAATCCTTCTTAAAATTTTAATGACTATAAAACCCTTCTAGTTATGTCATATACACATCCAATTAATGGATATCATTAAGTAATGATGGTTTCAAATTTATTTTTAAAATATTATAGTTATAGAAAAATGTTACAAAAAAATGAAATTATGATGGATTAAAAGATGGAAACTAGAGAAAGGGTTCATTGAAATCAATTATTTGATCTTTTGTAGGACATGTATCCATTATCCAGGCTTTATAGGTAATGACTTTTCCAATCATGTCTTGTATTCACTTAAACACCTATTTACACCCAATGGGTTTTACATCATCTCAATGATTGATCCAAACCCAAATATAGTTTTAATAAATAGAATCTATCCCAAAATACATTTCTTCTTACTATCTAGTAGCTTGTATTATATGTACTACTTATTTATTAGAGATAGAATTTTTTTATGTGAACAGTGACACACCACTATGAGTTACTAGAATATCATATCTCTCCTATTCTCTTGCATCACCTGCATCAATAACATCTTATTCAATGGGGACCTATGGAATTGGTTCATATACCAACTCTTGGGTAAATTGATTATAAATTTAATTGAATTAAATATTTCTTCTAATATCCTACTAGAAAATTATCTCCCACTCAATAAATTTTATATATTTTTTGAATGTAACATTCTTTAATGAAGGGTTTTATAGGTCGCATCCCCTTGTTTCTATTTGGTAACCTATAAATATAAACTTTATGCCACTAGGTGAGATATTGTTTCTTCAGATTTTATTAACAAATGCCTCCCAATGCCATGAATGATCATGTTACAAAATAGGTTTATTTTCACCTCATACCTCTAAATGGATTACTATTTTACCCATTAGTTGGTACAACGTTTATAAATTATAATAAAATATGTAGTTTATTTCACAAAAAAAGATAATGAAAGGATTTCATGAGTCATCATTGAACCTTATAATATCCCACAAGGTACAGTTCCTTGTTTTCACTAACCCCATTCTACTATCATTTACAAGGATAGGTGCATTCATATAAATTCTCATACACTAATTGCAATCCAGAAAATTATTGGGTAAGATATTCCCCACATCGACCTGACCAATTTTCCTTTATCATATAACCAAGATTATTCACTAATTCCTTCTTGAACTCTTTGAATTTTTAAATAGATTAATAATTATACATCATTTAATAAATATAAACATACCTACTCATGTCATCAGTAAAATTAGTAAAGTATGAGAATACACCTCTAGACCCTACATAAAAAAGTCTCCACACACCATTTTGTACTATATCTAAAGCTTTGTGGACCTTTCACATTGACCAATGAATGGTGGTTTATGCATATTACCTTCGAAAAAACTATTTCATTATTCAAGTGTGTTAAGCTCAAAATAATCTAAATAACCATCATGTATATATTTTTCAAACACTTCTTGTTTTTCTAATAATGAAATTAATGTCATAAATGGGTTTTATATGAGTCATGAATTTTTGTTTCATTATCAATTTCTAATATATTTTTTTGAATCCGAATATATAATGACCATAATTTACCTCTTTCACAATATAATATATTATATCTTCATAAAAGTATAATCTTATTTTTGATAGATGAATGTAAATCCATCTATATCTAAAAATGAAATTGAAATGATGTTCTTGGTAACACTAGGCACATGATCACAATTCATTAAAATGAAAATAAATCATGCACCCAATGTGAAAAGGTAGTCTCCAATGTCTAGAGAATCTATCCTCTCTCTATTAAAATCTTTTTGATCCACCTCATCTTTGTTAATATTCATAAATCTACGTTCTTCTTCTTTTTTGATAAAAAGAGGGTTTATTATAGGAATTATATAACACCCAAAATAAAGATATGGAAATATTATATTCAATAAAAATTTCCCCTATAGCTTCCCCTTGATTATTTGGTTTGGTGAAATTCTTGATGTAGTGGCCTTTGTGTCCCCAATAAAAACATAACACATCTTATTCCTTTCTTATTCATTGGATATTTTTATTCTTGGAAGGTTGGTGCTCAAAATCCATAGTCTGGGAATGAATATTAAATCCATTTTAGTTATTCATACTCTTATAATATACCAAAAAGATAGTTGTTTTCCACTCTCTGTGTCTTTATCATCTTTTTGAATAAGAGTAAGATGGTCTAAAGGTTCCCTCTTTATATTACTTAAATTATAATTCAAAATAAAATTATAATTTTTTTAGTAAGTGAGGATAGATTGATATCTATGTGTAGGTAATTAAGTATCATAAAACCCACTATATTCATGTGTATAATGTATCCAATAATCTTGAATAAATATTCCCATGTTGTAACAAACTCTCCATGATTTTTTGTGAATAGTGCATTAATTATTTTAATCTCTCTGATCTCTGCTTCAATTGATATAGATAATTAAGATAATAAATGATGATATATGCATTAATATATTTATATTTATTTAGAATCTCATTTTATATTCTTGATATCAGGAAAAATTGAAAATCAATTGCATCATTCGTATATTTTACATAGAGATACACTTATTCCTCCTTAGCTATTTGTAAAGATACTCAAGAAGTGAGTTTTCCATATTGTATCATTTCCCTTAATATAAAAGGGAAACACAAAATAACCTATAAAATTCCAGGAAAATTTATTCCCGTGAGAAGGTTATCCTTCCCTAGTTTGGACCATAGCAGTATTGTTTAAATCATTTAAATTCGAATTTCTAAAAATTAAGAGAAGATAATTAGTAATTTTATTATAACAAAAACATATTAACAAATTTAATACAAATTTAATACTCATTAATCCCACATAAGATTTCAAAGCTCAATATCCCTCACCATCAGATTTAAAATAACTTTTCACTTATATATTCTAGAGACAATGATCCATTTTACCCTTATCATAAAACATACATGGTACTAACAAGATATTTAATGGGTTTAGAGATTTTGTAATTTTCCAACTACCATAATTTATAGTTCAATGATCAATTGATTGGACTCCCCAATCTAAAATCATGGTTTTATGATTTAATCATCTTTTTCTTCCCATTTACACAAAACCCTTTTTGGTAATTCATTACTTCATGTAAAATATGTTAAGTAAATCCACAACATCAAGTCAAAATTTCAAAAATAATTTAAATCACCCTAACATGTGTTGTTAATGTAGATTAAACTATGAAGTCTATTTTAGAATAAGTAGAAGAAGATTATACTAACTTAATATTCTAGTTGATGTTTTTGTATTCTTATGTGTTAATCACATATTATCTTTTCACATGAGATGTTAATAATAAATGGGTTTTACAGAAGTAATTATCCATGTGCGATGAAACATTATACATAATCATGATATATTTTATTAAATATTTCATGATTGTTTGTTAATTTAGTAGGTGATATTATAGAATCAACATACATATGTAATTAACCATGAAACTAATATAAATAAAATATAAGTAGCATGATCATGTTATTATCTAATTATTAGTTTTTCTAACATCAGATTAACAAACCCCAAACCATATAGAAAAACATCAAAAACCATAGCTTGGTTTGTGCTGTAGCATTATCCATTTTCTTATATGTATTTCCTTAATTAATTTCACCATAGATTCTAAAAATATACTTCTTCATCTAAAATTGTAGCTCTATCATTATAATAGAATTTAATCACACATAGGTGAGCGGATCCAATTAGTTGGATAAGGGAATTTAACATAAAATAAACCATTGGACAAAAAAATCCTTACATAATAAGGGTTGACTCAAATTCAATATTTTTAATTATATCAAAATAAATTAAAACAAATAAGTAACATACAAAGGGATGGCCTAATTTCATGATCTTCCACACATTCACCAATGAGAATACATTTGGAATCATCTTACTAATTACTTAAGTTAATTATTTAATTATGATAATTCACCTTCAATTTTTTTTATTAATTCAATTTATAATTATTTCATCCAAGAAACCTTAAAAAATAATTATCTATAATTTAGAAATAATATATATAATTAATGAACTAAAAACTTTTACATGGAAGAATATTCATGTGATTATCCTAAATTTTAACATGTAATATATTTAATATTTAATTACCAAAATGACTACCTGGAATATACTTTTTCAAAAAAGGATAGTTGGAACACATGAAAATATGATTGATTATACATTAAATTTTTTAGCATGAAAAATAGGATACACTATCTGTAGCAGTCTACATGTTGTGTACTATTGTACACAATGTCTACTATAGTAGAAAACATGTAATAACTTTTGCCTATATCCATATACCACACCTTGGGACAGGGTTTGTTCCCAACCATCGATGTGATTAATGTACATGGAATGTGATCGGAATATGTGGCATGTTTCCTGAAAGTTGCATGGCTCGTCTATCACCATGCCTAGTTTATCGTATGTAGCTCATTGGGGAACCTTGTTCTCTCAACTATGAGAAAGTATGGGAATAAATCATGTATAATTGTTACACAACATATAGTTCGTCAACCCATTTTCTAGAATATATGAATATACACATTGATCCACTTTTATTAGATCCTAGATCCAATTACATAACACCAATCTGACTTTATCACAAGATATGGATCCACATGAAAAATTACAATACATGAATGTGGAATGTACACACTATGTATTCTATTTTTATCTTTGAATATTCGTTGATACCTCTAGATGTTGATTGTAAAATTATTATTTATTTTTAAGATTTAATTTATTACTATTTATTTTTGAAAGTATTAATAAAGCAAGATACAATGTTGTTCAAATATTAAAATTAATTATTTTAAGTAAAAATAAATAAAAATACCTACATCCAATCAATATATAATAAATAATTATAAATTAAACATTAGACTTATCTGATACCGGTTTTATGTTTCAAGAATAGTGGAATCACCCTTTAATGGAATGACCAACTCGAATTTTAGTCTTAATTTTTGTGTAATTATAATAAAAAATTATTAAGATGTAAGGTCCAATGAAAACACTATATTATATTACTATACAAAAACATTATTACCAAAAGAGAAGGATCTAAACATTCAATTTTTAATTAAATTAATTAATGATATATAACTACATCAGTATGAAATTCAACATTCCTTGATGATCTGATTAACTAGATCTCATCATTCCATCATTGTGTTATAGGATCTGAGTGTTGAATCCCTATAGATGTTATCCATACATGCACCACAATCTTTCAACATTTTTGTACAATCACTGTGTGCTAGAATAGTTGATTTTTATCCCTTGTATTGTTCATCATTGATCTGAACATTATTCTTCTCAAAGGGATAAAAACTGTTGGTGCTCTTACAATGGCTCAAGAGTGTAGGAAGAGGAATATTTTTCTTGATCTCTTGACTTATCTCTATATATTGTTCACACTAAAAGTGAGTTATAAAAATTGATAAATTTAGATAACTATATTGGAGGGATTAAGTTTGTAAAACCACACACATGACCATAAATATATTTAATATTCGTAATTAACTACATTTCCATTAAAATTATCATTACTATTATTAATATCTTGACATGTGAAATGAAATAATAAAATAAATAAATATCATTTACACCATTTCTAATAAGACTATTTTTCTCAGTTTGCTTTCCCTCATCGATATTTCATGATCCTCAAATAATGACTATTTAATAAATATTTTTCATTATACTATTATTTGATAAATAAAATAAATATTATATTCCCTAAACCTCAAAATATTTATTCATATTATTTAACTCACTGATTGTTATGAATAAGTTCTGATTAAATTTTTGTGATCAACCAAACTCGAATAAAGTTTATTTATTATAACTTATTCACTTTATTAATCTAATTTATCTAATATTTAGGGTATACTTAGTACCTTACCCTCTAGGCCTTTTTCTCTACGGAATTAGACATAACTTCTTAGTTTTTAGGGATAAAATCTAACACCATACCAAGGTACCCATATAAATTTAACTAAATGTCACAATGATATCCAACCTACTATTAACTTATACTATGTATTATAACCTACTTATCATGAGATATAAAATAAGGTAGTTTCAATGTTGGTTTCATCAACCTATATGATTGATGTGTCTTTCTTTTACTTTTCAAAAATGAACTCTCCCACTAAACAGAATGTCCATGGATATATACAAGATTTTCATCTCCTGTCGAAGTTACTATGTTATCAACATTAATCAAGGCATGGAAGGGATATAAATTTTCTCTCATTAATCATTAATGAAATATCACTCATGTTTCACCCAATGAATCTTATCACACAGTGAGCATATGTACTCACATTTTTAATCAATACAAAAGAGAATGCCATTCATGATATATATTGATGATAATATACCTGTATAAGGATCCATACATGCAAATGTATACAAGAACGTCCAATAACACATGAAATATGGATTTAATATTTAATGGGTCACTTAAAAGGACCTCATATCTTAGATGTTATCATGGGTAAACACCATGGGATGGTTTATCAATGTCTTTTGATCCTCCTACCCATGATATCTTGTATCATCTACTACCCTAAAAAATAACATCCATCCACATTACATTATTCATGAATAATTTCATGGAACTTCTAGGTTCTCTTAATAGTGATGTACTACTATAAAATTTCAATGCGAAAAATATTCCTATGAAAGTATCACATAAAAATATCACATAGAGGAATAACAATAATGTGATAAGTAAACATAATAAATAATGAAAAACATGTAATGAAGTACTAAGATTTTTTTTTCTGGATAACCAAATCCTAAATATGTATATATAAATATATAAAAGATATTTCTCTAACAACCATATATATATATAATTGTATTATTTGAATAGTAATATATTCATTGGGTTTTATGTTTATTTTTTAATTTCACGTATGGTGTCAAACAATGGTTTATATTTTAAAACTATAAGGGGTTATATTCACCCCCTTTAATAAATTGTTTCCCCACAATTTGATCGTTATCACAGTAATCAAGGGTTTAACATTTGGGAAATACCTTTCCAAAAACCAACATCATAAAAAGGATTAATAAAATTTCCTTTTTTAAAGAGTGAAAATAAAATATGAATGACATCTAGAATAAAACATAACTCAGTATACAAATAAGAGAACTTTAGTCAGAAGTGTGAATATGGACACTGAGGAAAAATTAATGTCCAAATAATGATTAAAAGTGACAAAGAACATGGATCACAAAGAAATAAGTGACCATGAGGAAGTTAATGACAAAAAAAACCATAATTAAATCAGGTGTTAAAAATATTATTAATTCATTAAAAAATAATGTAATTGGATGTAATTTTTATTTCAAGATTCCTTTCAATGAGTTGAGGATGTCCTTTTATTTATACACTTAAAACCTAAAAAACAATATAATTACTTGAAAAGTATAATTTCGTCCATTAATCAATTTATATCATGGTATCATATATTTCTGTAAATGATGAGTATTTTTTATGAATTTATCATCCCTAAAGAACTAATAAACATTAATGGGTCACATGATCTTTAAAAATGTAATAAATTATTCCTTGTATAATTATTTATCAACCCAAACCAAAAAATATTGCACAATGTAAGTAACTATTAAAATATGCATAAACCATAATATTAGTAAATAAAAGAATAATCACTATAGGCTAAACAATAATTCCAAATTATTAATATTAATCATTCAACAAATTAATATCTTTAAAATTATTTATAATATTCCTTACAATGATTGAATCTAAAATGATTCATATAATATGATCACATAGTTCCACATGATAAAAATAAAATTTATCTCAAAATAACATTAATCTATATTAATGTATCATATGAAAAATTTATATTCTATGGTCATATATTCTCAAATATATGGTAATCCTTACAGAAATAAAGTGACTATAAAATAATACATGTTTCCAAAATATAAGTTAATGTACATTATTCAAATAAAAACTTATCATAGATATATATTTTTTTTACCTTAATCATATAATGTCACTATAATAGTGAACTTCATTAAAAATAACATTATTCACATATTTATAAAATTAATTTTAAATCCCATGGTAACCTATACAATAAAACATATGTCCCCAAATTGTAATAACCCATAATTAACTCAACCAAAAAAAGTTATATTAACCCTACATTTTATCAATACCTTGGAACATATTTACTCAATATAACAACATTATTCCTCCAATAACCTTTTCACAGAAAACCATTCCAAAAAAATGGTTTTTTCCCCAAATTATTTCAAAAAATATCCTTAATGATCATAAATTACCATCACATGCAAACTCTAAAGGGGTAATTATTACATTAAAAATATGATCAACCATAAATTTATCAACCTGTGAAACTTACTATTTATCCCATATCACTATGGAATATCATGGCTTTCCATAGTTTTTTCTAGACATTTATTGTTTTGGTTTATAAAGATAATATATATTTACCCAAGAATATCATTCGGGACTGTCTAACTAGGTGTGTAGTCATAGGAACACTCATTTTGTGCTAGGATATGATTGATATTGTACTCAATCAATCACATTTATAGTTATTACTACTAGGAAAATATCTTCCATAGCAATATCCACTTTCCAACATCCAAAGAAGGATTTAATTTCTATGAAAACCATAGAATATTTTCTTTCACAATAACTAGTATATTATTCTATGCATAGAATTTATAATCCATTAAGGTATCTAAAATTATTAAATTATCCTCATCTGAATCAAAATAACCGATAATTTTATCTATACCTTTCCTCTTTTAACAACTATAACATCCATGAATTCAAACTATCAGTTGAGTTAGTAGAAACATAATATTTACATTTTGGAATTTAAAATACATAAATGTTAACCAATTTTATCATTCCAAAATATAAATAAAATCTTTTTTAAATATCATATCTCTTACCTACCAAAAGAAATTTTTAGATTTATTTTTAGGTAATTAAAAAAATCTATTATATAACAATACACATGTCATTAGGTGGTCATTTTTCCTAATATTCCTAGATTTAAATTTTCCATATTAAGCCTTCATTTGTTTTAAAATCATCCTAAACCCATATGAAAACAATCGTTAAATATGGGATGAGTACAAAAATCTCAGTATGGGGAATATAAAAAAGGAATAAAAAACTCATTATTCCTTTTCAAAGAAATGATATCATAAAAGCGAATTTTTCTTCAACATAATGAACATGATCTTAAATAATCATTTCATTTTCCATAAAATAAAAATTACTACCTAATTTTTTCTATATAAAAAATTAAGAGAAAATATATAGGTAAAATAATCATTATGAAAGTTTCTTGTAAAATATAATAATATTTTAAAAAAATTCTTAAAAATGTACAATTTTATCCCTAAATGGCATAATAGTTCCTTTAAAGAAATATCTTACCTTATGAAATAAAATGATTTCCTAGGATACTAATTACATATCATAGAAAATTCACGTACGTAACTTGGTAAACCATCTTTATCACTCTAACAATCACTCTTACAAATTTAATAACCAACCTCATTAATTCCAACATAATTACCCAAAAAAAATAATCATTAACCAATACCATAGAAAAATATATCAATTTAACTTGATCATAAGAAATATAAAATGAAAATAACATGAATAAAGCACATATATTCGTGGATTTCCATCCTAAAAGTCCAAAAAAATTCTTTTGAACCAAAAAACAAAACAAATCCCATTTTTTCATAAAAATAATGAGAAATAACCTTTTCCGTTGAAAACACACTAAAATTAAACAATCCAAAAATATTAGTTAAAATATATAACTTGAAAATAAATGTGGAACTATGTAATTGAAGTTTAAAATAAATAGAAATTCATTGTGATGGGAAATTATATTCATTTTATTTATGTTAAATAAAAGTACATTATTTTATTACTTATTAAAAAAATCAAAAGTGACCCACACAAAAAATATTTAGATGATTATATTTATACTATGGTAATGAATGATAAATATGGGAGAAAAATCACTTATCAACCACTGAATCATACCCAATCATTTACTTAAATTATTTATAAAAACATGTACATTTAAAAAAATTATTTCTAAGTAAAACATTAAAAGAGGATTTTAAATAGAAAGTCTATTACCTTGAGTCTCAATCATCATGTACATTATTTAATTCTTATATAATGAACTTCTATTGATTATTTAAATTCATAATAACCGTTTATTGGTTTTGTTTTTTATCCTTAAACTGTTTATTTTATTAATTTTAATTTCATATTTTATTACTTAATCAATTGATTTGTTTCTTTTGTTTTGAGAATGTTTGGTAAATAATGTAAAAATAACTTTAGTATATTGGTTGTTATTAAAGATGTATTTTTTCAATAATATGTAGTGTATTAATCAGGAAATAATTCTCATTTTTATAACTTAATTATACTTTTATAACCATAAAGGAATAATAGTTATGAAAAATGAATTATGTTAAAATCATGGAGATGGTAGAACATATGTACACATGAGTAATGTTTCTATTTTTCAAAAAACATAAGTGAAACAGAACAATATTTTTTTATCTATATATAATGATGATTGTATAATAAATATAATACTATATATTTATATAAACTATTATATATATAAACAATGTGATTTTGTGATTAAAACTGAACCACATCACTATGTAGAGGTGGTAATCAACACGTATGCATGAACAATGTTATCCTTTTTCAATAGATTGAATGGTAGGATAATAGATGGTATATTGTATTTCCATAATGATAAAAAATTTAATATCATATATGTATATATATATATATTATTTCATTACCACTAACTATGAGAAGTTGTGATGGAAAATGAGTTACATTAGTTCGTGAGGCGGTTGTATGTCACCCAAAAAATGATGGTTTCATTTCCCATTTGAGAGAATAAAGATATGGATTAGGGTAAAAAATTACAATTATAACATATCACTATATGGTGGACCATTATTTTATTATTTAAAAATGCTAAAAATGTTTTTTATGTAGGTGTAAGAAAAAAACTAAAACGTTAATTTAGAAGTTATGACACAACATCGAACAACCTCCTTTTTTACACATTAATCCCTATAAGGTTTTTATTATGAACAAAATAGGACCACTAATAATTATATAGGTATTTTAGGAAGTTATTTTGGTATATAATTTCCAAAATACATTTCTCAATAATTTTTAGGAGTGGAGGAGTGGAGGTTTTCTATTATAGGTGAATGGAAGGACACACTTGAAATTACTTAAATGATTGAATAATATATATATATATCAGAATCAGGATAAGTGTCTCAAATCCACCTCAAATTAAAATATGAGATGAGATAGGCTCAAAATAAACGCATAAAAACACAGTTATCGAAGTGTTACATATATTTTAATCCTTCCCACAAAGTAAAACCATTTTAAATGTATTTTAACCTTAAATGTGAAAACTTGACATTTCTCCATAATAACATAACTATAAAAAAATAAATAGGGGCATGAAAAATGAAATCCAATTTCAAATTTTTAATATATTTTGTTATATTAAATTTCAATATGTGGTATAAATTACTTTTAATATTTGAAAAAAAACACATAAAAAACTATTTTTAGGAAAATATATGATTTAAGAGTGAAAATAATTTCAACATAATGTAAAAAAATAAATTGTTTTCCATAAATTATTTTCATTAAATACTAAAAAAATGAAGGTATTTAGACTTTTTCATCAATTCAAAACTGAATAAAATCTTCCAACCATTCCATTAGATGAAAATACAAAAAAACAATCATTTAAATTTTAATAAAATATCAAATATATATATATAAGTCAAGAATGTGTTCCAATTTTCCAAATAATGTACTAAATAACATTATTTTACATATTATACATGTATTTTGTTGAAAAATCTGGATCAAATAGGATAAAAGAAAAATTTTAGAGAGATTTTAATGCTTCACCCGATAGTTTTTACCCAGTTTGGCATCTTTTAGCATCACTATGATGAAAAAATATTTTTTATATTGCTATTTATAATATAAAAATATTAATTTTACCGTAGTAAATTATATTAATTGTTATTATTGAAAATATATAATCTATTTTATCAACATCAAATTAAAAAATAGTAGATTTTATATAAATTTAATCATCCAAAATTTGATGACAAGCAGTTTTCAATAAAAAAGGATTTATAAGTATAAAATGTTTTTAATTAAAGCATAAAATAGATTACAATGATCATAATTGGATTATTAAAATTTTAAATAAAATAATTCGACTTTTAAACCATTTAAAAACAAAATTTCACTTCATAAATGATTGAAATGGAAATACGACTTCCAATAAAAATCAGTATTTTCAGCTATTCACTGAAAAAACTATTTTTAAAATATTCACAAAAAATTTACTCTATGATAATTTTGAAATCAAAATTTCAAAAATGAAGTGAATTTTATTGAATAAATTATCCAAAATTTTAGTAAATTAAATAAAACATCCACTCAAAAAATATAATAATAATCATTTTTTGACCAAAATGTATTTTTGAAGCAGAAATTGACCATATTCCAATTACATTACTGAGAAACATATTTAAAACAATTTTAATTAATTATATTGAATATATGTAATATTATTATTTCATTATAATCATTTTTCAATAGTGATAAATTAAACATATTAAGATAAAAATACATGGTCCATAGAAAAATCGTTTTATTTAAAATATCACTTTTTCCTTGAAATGATTTTATCATTATTTACAAAAAATTGAATTTAAAAAATAAAAATATTATATGTAAATTCTATATATATATTTTTATTTATATTAGATATTCTTCTAATATTCACATATATATAGAATTCATATTTAAATAATAATATTCCATGGTCTGTTTCGGCTCAATGTTGTGTGTCTTGTACGCTATCAAACATAGTGTTCAAATTTTAAAATCATAGTGTGTTACAATTTGGATATTTATATTGGGGTTGATGTATAGGACATGTAATCCATAGATAATTCAATATGGTAGAAAAACATTAGATGAAACAATTTTTCTAAAGTGGTATTAGGACTAATCTTCGAATTTTGGAATGAGAATATAAGTAATCTTTTATTATATGAAATCAAATTTGTATTTCATTATACAATGGAGAATGTTTATTTATATTTCATTATATTCATATGAAACAATATAACATATATAATTTAGGATTCAAAATGATGGTAGTTTTTATATATGTATCATTGCCCTAGTGAATCACCATGTATTATCCCTATTTCATGTTAAAAAGGAAAATGTCATCATATGTTTATACATTGATTATATTTTTTAAAAAATAGTGAAAAAATAAAATATTTTCCCATTAAATAGGATTAAAGATTTATTTAATCAGTAAAAATAAGAAATATTGTTTTTGGTGATTGGTTTGTTGTAAGTTTGTCTATAATATCATCACCCAAATCTATTTTCTTGTATAGGTCCGAAAAAAACTATCCATGGGTGTATCTATTGAACACCAAAAGTTAGAAATTAATTCCAATAGTTTATATAATCATTTAAGGATGATTTTCACAAAAACACATTTCAACATATAGAAATAAATAAAAAGGGGATGTATAAAATGATGTATGAAAAACAAGATCCAACTATTATAAAAATAAAAATAAACTAATTAATTTCCTAGTATGAAACAACACAACAAAAAGATTCCATATTATAAAAACACACTCAAGATATATATTTTTCAAAAAGAGGAACAACACAGTAATTCATTTAGAAACTGATAAAATGCTCTAGCCTCCCACATCTTTAACTACTTCATTATGGATCCCCACTAGAAAAGTAAGGTGTAATTTCTATATATATATCATAATAAACCACATCTTCATACACACCAATGTGCATATATAGGGGGTGAGTATACAAACTAGTATACAATACCCTGAGACATACACATGTTCCACTGAGATATGAATAAGTTTTCCCATAGATAACATATATGAAAAAAGAAAAAAACATTTCTATTAGGGTATAATAGACATATAATGGAAAACATGAAATTAAAATCTCTCGTTAAATATACCAACATAAGTATAATGGATATCATGACATTAACTATAATGACTTGGATTTTCCAGGTATTTTTTTATTTTATGGATTATTTATGACACTGGTCACTAATAATTCATGCGATTCCAAATCCCAGTGTTCTTGAAATAAATGTTTTAAATATATTAATTATATTAAAAATCGTGTGGGTTTAGTTTTTCTAAAAAAGGGAAATTATTCACAAATAGGGGTTCAGATCAAAAATATGAGGAAACCATTGAGTTTAGAATGTATTTTTTACCATAGGAATTACATTACTATTATAACTGTGGGTCATTTGTGAAAAATCCTTCATTGGAATAGAATTAGTATAATAAATCAAATAATTTATGTTGTTTTATTTTATTTGACACTGCGAACTTGTCGTCATTAAATATACAGTTATGAAATTTTTCTTAGGGTTTTAATCTAAAACCTTTAAGACGAAGATGACCATGGTAGAACATTATTGGTGAAAAAAATAGGATCAGGTCTTGGTTGAAGATCATTGTGCTAATGGAGTTCATGGATATCTTAAAAAATTATATTGCAAAATAGTTATATCTTCAATGATCGATCCAAACACTAAGTAGGATATTCTATTTTCTAATTTCTATCCCTTTTGTTCATCCTGATCAAACATGGATCAATCCCATTAAAATAATTGATTCATGTATTGATGATAGATTAAAAAATAATGGAGTTATTTTTTATTGATTTTCCTTTATGTTTTTTTAAATTCTATAATAATACATCCAGGATGAACGAAAAATGTCTTAAGTTAAATCTTTGCATTTTACGACTTTATTTTTCACTCTCATTTCTTTTTACATTCATCGTATGAATTTCTTTTCTCTTGTGGTTTGACAAATACAGAGTATTCAATCATAATGAGATTGTTCTTTAGCATAACGGACCAATACCATGGGTGAGGATCATGATTGAGGCTATAATCATAGTGTTCTGATAATGGTTGATGGTCAAAGGTGGATATGAATGGATTTTTAGTTCTCATTCTTCCTGATTTTAACAAGAGGTGAAGGATTGGATCAACAAATCATTTTCCAAGAAAATATAAACCAAGATCCTAGCTAGTGATGATGAAAAGGATCTTCTAACCCCTTAATCATAAGTTGTGGTAGGGAGGTAGTCTCTAAAAATGCGGTGGACGAAGAAAAAAGTATCCCAAAATATCTGGAAAACCCCATAGTACACATCAAGAATTTTGGGATTACATGTCGTGTGGGATCCCCTGGCCACAGAGCTAGGGTTTCTGTAGTGTATTAATTATCACATATCATGTGACATGGTCACATGTGTTGTGGACCTTTCATAAAAGATTTTAATGTAACCTAGAGAGTATAAATATATGGCCAAGAGTATAGGGAAATAGATACGCCATGTACTCAAACACAGACACGAGATGGTGTACATGGGAATAACCAATATTACATGGACACAGTTGGGAAATAATGGAAGGGTGTCATGTAATATCTACACTTTATGTACTCTATCGAAACACCATATATGTTGAGGTTTTTATACCATGTGTTATGACACCACTCAAGAAAATCTAGCATGATCTAGGCATGGCGTGTACTCTACTTACACATTGTGTACTCCATTAGAGACGACTTGGAGACCATCATCTCTTTAGTTCAGACAACTGTTAGTTGAGTGTTTTTTCAATTGTTCCTTACTTATAAGGGTAAGGTGTAGAATTACGTCCTTAAATATGGATTGTGATACCTTCAAGTGGATAGTTATCAAATAGAGTTTATGGTGTCCCTCTGTGAGACTGGAGGGTGATCCTCTATCATTTTTGTACCCTTGGTGGAATTTGTGGAACTAGCCTAAACTGCTTGAGTGGGGAAGTTATCATTTATCTAGTGGGTTTTATTAGTAGGGTGTTTAGGTATATTTGGTATATTATCTACTTCATAAAAGTTTGATCTATAATGGTTTTTTTGTGTTTGTAATTAGTTATGGACATGACACCCTATATAACTATTAGGGACTTCTGAGACCAGTGAGATTTCATAGGCAGGGCCCAATGATCTAAACATATTTGATGAGAGTCTTTCTGATGGAATGGTTGTTGGAGTGGATCCTAAAAGAATAGGAATTTATTCATTTATAATATTATTGTTATAAATTAGTTGTGACCGCTTACTGGATTGGTATTCTTACTGAGTATTTCTTGGTGATTTCTATTATAAATTCGTTATTATGTCCCTGTATTGAGATGGATATACGTGATTCTTTGTGATTATTGTTTTTGGTTTGTTATAATGATTTTTGGTATACTCACCACTCCATGGGATCTTCTCATATGTGTCATGTTTTATGTCTATGATGTCCCTTTTGATGGTGTTTTGGGAGGACAGGAAGCAGGTATAGTGTAGCTTGATCTAGAAAGAACATGTTTTTTTCTAAGATCATGTATTTGTTCATAGTCCTCGCCCTTGGAGAAAGTTGTACACTTTATCATTACTGTTTTTTCTGTTATTTTACCCCATTTCTCTTTTAATACCTTTCTATTATACTATAGGGTGGGATTATAGATGTATTCATGCATTAGTTTCAGTTGTTCTATATTTCATTTTTTTGGAATGTAGATGATTGTGTGTGGGGGGAAATTGTTCTAATGCCTCATATTTGTAGGATATTCCTACTCGGACTGGTCTCTAAACCCTAGCCTATTGGAGGAGGCTATGTAATATTCACATGTCATAACCACCTGGTTTGGGTCGTGAAAGAGTGGTATCAAAGGAGTTAAATATATCTTCAGAATGAAATCTGTGATTTTTTTTGGGGAAACACTGTTTAGTGTTTTGAGTGTGGGATATAGGAAAGGGATTATAGTGTTGTTATGGAGACTGACGTCTCCACTAGGAATTATATCACCTACCTTTCGACTTGGTACATAATGAAATTGGTTACATGGAAAACATTGGTATGCACATCATATAAGAATGGGTTTTCATTTGATGTCCTTCTTGAGTTAGCTCCCTAGATATACTATTTGTCCATGGTACATCGTGTTTTATTTCAGTATGCCTACATGAAGTCAGTCATGAAAGATTCAACTTCATGATCGTGAGGATGATCTTACATGTGTTGAGGCATTGTTTCAAGGGATATACCAAATATAGAACCTATGGGTGGTCTACCATATATACCACCACCCATTGAGCAACAGATAGAACTAGCAATGCTAATTGCAGATGCACGTAGGATAAGTTTGTTATAAATGTTTCAAAGGCATTGAAATTATTGGTTTCAAAGAGATCCATACTCCCAGGTGGCTGAGAACATTCTAGAGGAATTCACTTGTGTTTTACACATTTTCAAGATTCTTGAAGATCATATAGTTTTCTTCATGGTCAGTCTAATTCATGGATCTACTAGGTGATTGTAGATATTAGTGACTCGGTCACATCATGAAATATCTCTATCCTAGTTGTACATTCATTATCTCTTCATGGAGGAGTTCTACCTATCCACACTATGATATGTGTGCATACAATAGCTTTTTCATCTTTAGTAGGGTATTTTGACAATGGTGGATTATTCAATGAGGTTTAATGATCTATCACAATACTCCATGGGTATGGTTTATGATACCTTTTTCATAACATGATCCTTTGAGATGGAATTATGATGGAGTATCGAGGATTTAATAGTATCCATTTTCATTCCAACCAACACTTGAGTGCATGAGAGGGCCTTTATGGTAAGGAAATACATATATATTAGGAACCAATAGTAAGTGATTGCAGTGGGAACCTAGGAGATGAGACCTCGGAAGATGATATTTGATGAAAATCATAGGGATCCAATTATGATGAACACTTTAGGATATTTTACATTGATACTAGGACAGTAGTTCAGAGCTATCGGGACATCTCGAATCATCCATGGGAGATGTGGTGTTTCTCTTGAGATGGTCAGTGATATCAGGTGGTGGATTATCTGACCCTTTATGTAGTCGATAGAGAGATGTTCATGGGACCACCAAGATAGATATTGATAAAGTAATAGTTTTTTCTAGATGCCATAGGATGTGGTAGAGGGGTTGGTAGAGAAGCATGTTGTAGTTGGTGGTTTGACCAATTACCACGACAACCACCAAGTGGTCCACACCATGCTCAGAGAGCTAGGTGTCGAGGATGAGGCTATATAGATTCTATGTAGTCCTATAAACCTGAGTATCAAGGGATGAAACAGGGTATGATGTGTGTCTTTTCTACATTATCATTATTATTTATAGACATAAATTCAAGCCATTCCTTCTCTTCCACTTCTCTATTTTGAGACATAGTGATTCTGGTTGAGCCATTAGCTCAACCCTTGTAGTTTGAGACTCCAAAATATGTGTCTCAGTGATTTATAATTTTTACTAACATTTCAATATGATGAATTGAGGTAATTTTTTTATATGATCAGTTTTTTGTGGTGATAGGGCTTTATAAATTCTTATTAGGTATATGCTGGCAATCCAAATTTTATGCTCAGATAAATTGTTTTAGGTGGAATATGTGGTGTCTCCACAATAAAGGGATGAGGTTTTATTTCATGTGTAAAATTTAGAACATAGAAGAAAATTATGGGATCATACATAGGTGGTTTTATCCAATTACAAACATATTTTATTTAATGACTCTTGGGATAGTGGATGCTATGGGATACCTGTTTCCTATGGTGGTGAAAATGTATGAAGACATATTTCAGGAGGACATGTCATGACTACCTTCCCATTGAGATCTAAAATTATACATTAAATTTCATCCTCGTATGCATCTAATATAATCCATATCAAATCAGATGGCTCTCATGGAGCTTTATGAACTACGGTTGTAGTTTGAGGACTTGTATGAGAAGCCTTTTTGAGACCTAGTGTTTCCCCCTAGACAGTCCTAGTGTTTTTCCAATAATCCAAATGTTAGATTGAGGTTATTTTGGGATTATCAGCATATAAAACTGGTGACCATGAAGAATGATTAACCACTAATAATTATTTATGACTTCTCTGATCAGTTGATAGGGGTATTGCGGTTCTTGATGATTGAACTCAAATCGAGCTATCATCAGTTGCATGTATGGGATGAATATATATCGAAGAGGGCATTCATATGTTGATACTATCATTTTGAGTACATGGTGATGACATTAAGAATAAATAACCGTCATATGTTTTCATGGGAGTTGTGAACCTGATCATATATCCCTTATTGAACTTGTTCATTGTGGTCTTCATCGATGATGTCGTAGTGTACTCGGCATCCAAGAAAAAGCATGTGAGACACTTGAGAAAAGTCTTGGACACACATTGAGAGCACCATGTTTATGGGAATATTTCCATGTGTTAGTTTTGGATTTATGAGGTCCACCACCTTAGACTCATTATCCTTAGGGTAGGAGTAGTAGTTTACATACTAATGTTTGAGGAATTACTATCTTAGGATCCACCAAAGAGTGTTATAGAGTTGTGGATTTTTCTTTGGGATAGAAGGGTAGTATCAGAAGATTGTAACCAATTTCTCTATATTGACATCCCCCTTTAAAGCTTTGACTTAGATGGGTAAGCCTTCTATGTGGATGGAAATGTTTAAATAGTTCTTCCAGGATTTGAGGGAAAGGTTTTAGAGTGCTCCCATCTTGATATTTCCAAAGGAAGGTGTCATGTGTGTAGTGTTTTGAGATGCATTAGGTAATGAGCATGATTGTGTTTTAACGTAGATATAGGTGAATATTTCTTATTGTACACATCTGTTTACACCACATGAGAAGAACAATGTGACCCGTTATCATGAGTTATCTTCTATAGTTTACATAATGAATATGTGGCAACACAACGTAATCGGTGAGTGGTTTGTCATCTACTCTGACCAAAAGAGTCTCAACTATATCATCTCTCATAAAGATCTTGACTAGAGGCAGATATGATAGTTAGAGTTCCTCTAGGACTATGATGTTGATTCATTCTATACTCCTAGGAAGAAGGATGTGTTGGAAGACACTCTCATAAAGAGATCATGATCATATTTATTAGATGAGGAATCATAGAAATTATCCTCATTGATGTTTCTCTTAGTGTTCAAGGATGGTGCTTCATATCTGTAGTATATTTTGGTTACCCCAACAAATTTTATAGTGTTTTAGGGATGATCAAGGAAGATATACTTACAAAAAAAACATACAAAGATAGATATCCATTGTAAATGCTCCTTATTGATATTCTAAAGGTATGGAGAATGATATCCTTTATAGAGGGTGGATGATGGTACCGTTGATGTTACAGGAGGAGGTGATGTGGGAGTTTCATACATCCCCATTGTTGGTACATAAATGTGTGGAAAATATATATCAAGACCTCTAACTTTTTTTTGATCATGAATCAAGTGGTCTGTTGTATAATTTTTCTCTCAAGGCCTCACTTGTCAGCAGGTGAACGATGAGAACCATGTTAAAACTTTTCCATCTCAACTCTTTAAGGTGCCTGAGTGAAAGTGGAATGGGATATCCATGGACATTATGATAGAATTACAATGTACTTCCAAGGGACACTATTCTATCTGTGTGATTATTTATTGACTCGCTAATTCATCCCACTTCCAAGATATTTGATAGTAGAGTCCAGTTGAGAGATTGGAGAGCCTCAATGTGTAAAAAATAGTCTTAGTTAGTGGATTTCCTTGAATGATTTTTTCATATCATGACACTCACTTCACATCGTTATTATGTATTTGATTGCATGAGGCCTTCGGGACTCAGCAATACATGATAATATTGTTTCACCTATAGACTGATGGATAAACTGAGTGGACACTTTAGGTCATGGAGGAAATGTTTTGGGATTTTTGGATTGACATTGTCCATAGTTGCGAGGATCATCTAACTTTAGGGGTGTTTACCTACAAAAAACCACCATTACACCATTGGTATATAACTAATTGAGGCTTTTTACAGAAGACCTAATATGTCACCACTTTGTTGGAAAAATCTAGGACAGTCAGCATTCATGGGCCTGGAGTTAGGTATGGAAACTATATAGAAGGTGCAGGTCATCTAGGAGAAAATGAAAACTACACTTAACTATTAAAAGTTTTATTTGGACTGATGATGAAGACATGTGGAGTGTGATGAGAGAGATCATGTGTTCTAGAGGGTCTCACCCTGACATGGATTGTTGAGATTTTTTAGTGGCATGAAGATAAATATGGGATAAAGTTTCCATATCTAGATATTATGTAGAGTTTGTGAGGTGGTGTAGAAATTTTATGTATTGGTCGAGTTGGATTTGGTGTGTGAAGTCTTCTATATTTCATAGCTGAGGATATATTTGCATGACCCATCGCATGTTATCTACTAGGTTAATACAAACATCAATGATAGAGATACATTTTCTATGTACATGGTCTAAATAATGGATCAGTATTAGATGATACTTTAAGGATGATGGATTCCACTAGAGCATATTCAATGGAATCGCTTGAATCTTTAGAATAACACCTAGGAGATCGACACCCATATGCAAGCAAAAACCCCTCATCCTTTTTACAAGGTTTTTCTATTTTCATGATGAATATTTCTAAGGTGGGGTGAATTTAATTACTCATATTTTTGATGTAATATTTTTGGGTATTATATTGATTATTTTTGAGACCAATCACTTATACGATATATTATTTTGAGGAATGGTGTTCCCATAATAACTTTTTTTAAATATGTTAAATATATTAAATAACTCACATGTAGTGTTTTACAAAAAAATGAAGAATAAATTTTGAAAGGGGGGTCAGATCAAAATCTAAGGGAACCATTGAGTTAAAAATCCTATTATTACCATTTACATGACATAAACATATTTATTGTGTGGTAACTGTGAAAATTAATTGTGGGATATGAATTAATAAAATAAATTAATTAAATTGGGTTAATAATTTTTATTTGACATGTGACATGTTCTTATTTAAATATATAGTTATGGTGTTTGTCTTAGGGTTGGGGGATAAAACCCTAAAGACTTAAGATATAGTTGGTTATAATTCATGGTGAATGAAAATGGAACAGAACCGAATCATGTAATATTTCACAAGCACAGTTCATAGATCTCTTAAAGAACAATAATGAAGAATCGTTATTTATTAATGATCGATCCAAACTCCATTTATAATTTTTTTTTATTATTTCCATCCATTTCAATTATTTCCATATAACATTAAACAAATAAATAAATAGAATATACTCTTTTGTCAATAATATATTAAAAATTGATGGAATTAATTTGTGAATTGTGTTGATTTTCCTCTTCATTGTTCCTCATTCTATGATGAAAAATCGATTCCTAATGAACCAAGGTTTATGGTTATTCCAAAATTTTTACGTTTTTTGGCTTTCTTGCATGTTCCACAAAACATTCGTTGCATACATTTCTTTCAAACCATTGTTCAAAGAATATTAGACATTCAATCATTCTATGATTGTTCTTTGCCACAACACAATGATACCACAGTTTTGATTTAGGATCGAGTCTATGGTGATGGTTTGAAAATGAGGGTGGGTGATTATAGGAGGATCAAATGATATTTGAGGTTCACATTCTTCCTAGTTTTGATGTGTCATGACAGATTGGATCAATGGATTATTTCTTGAGTAGATTTGAATGTGGATTCTTGTTGGCGATGATGGAATGGCTGAGTATACCTCTGATATAATTATTCCAGTGAGGTCATTGGCTCTGGTGATAAATATGAAGATGTAGATGATATCCTAATGGATTTGAAACATCTAGTAGAACACGGTGTGTATTTCAGGATTACATGTTTTGTGGTAATGTCTGGCTACGACCTTATGGGTTCTGTAGTGAGTTCAATATAACATGATGAGTGACATGGTCACATTCCCTATAAACCTTCCGTGATGGCTCAGTGTTTACCTTGTAGGTTACAAAAACATATCCAAGAGTGAAAGGGTATGGAAACACTATGTACTAAGACACAGACATGGTCAAGTGGACATGAGCATGGCCAGTGGTACATGGACATGGCCAAGGGACATTCGTATGGTGTTTAGTGATATCTACAAACTGTGTACTTAGTATACAAAGAATGTATGTGGAGGTTTACATGTATTGTGATGTAGTACCACATAAAGAGATCTAGGATGATCATTTGCTGCTAGGTACACTACTTACACATCATGTATTTTCTTAGATAAATCTTGGATCTCTGCTTCTCTTCACTTCAGACCAGAGTTCGTTGAGTGGTTTCCAATTGGTCATTTCAAATGAGAGTACAGTAATGAATTATATCCTAATATATGGATTGTGATCCCCTCTAGAGGTTGAGTCTCATATATAGTTTTTATTGTCCCTTCAAGAGATAGGAGTGTGATATACTATCATTAGTATAACATAGGTGGGTTTTTGTGGAATTGTATTGACCTCCTTGTGTTGTGTGTTCATTTTCCATATTTTAGTCCATATTTGTGGGGTTTGTGGGTATAATTGGATGTTTATATTTTTTATATAAGTTTAATCAAGATTGCGATTTTAATGTCCCCAAGTATTTTTGGGAATCATTTCCTATTTGAGGAGGTCTTGGGGTAGTCATAAGTAAAACCCTAGTGGGTTGGGTTATTATATTAACCCAATGAATCTCCCATAATATTGGACTCCCTAAATGTTCTAATTTATGATTATAATTTTATTAATTATACATAATTCATCACCTATTGGTGAGAATATGTGTACCCATAAATATGGTATTAATTTTCATTTTTTAACCAACAAGGCCTTGTAATTTCATTTAATGAAGTGACATCAACATGCCATTTCCACATAAAAAATAATTCATTTAGAACTAAATAAAACAAAAAAAATTATTATAGACTATTTTTTTCATGAATTTTCTTATTCCTAAAAATTATGGAACCTTAAATACCAAAATAATTTCAGTTATTCAATGAATAATAGTGTAATAGATTCTAGTAACTCAAATATAATCATATATAATATTCTTAGATAATAATATTATAAATAATCGAAGTATCTAAAATATTTTATTGAAACCATGGGTACAAATTCCCTAGTAGTGAGAGAATTAATGAGGGTTTTCCAATGAATAATTAGATTAATATAATGTTAACTAGTCTAATAAATTATGCATATGATTTCCTATTTTTGGAGCATATCTTCCGATATTCTCTAAAATAGTTGTAATTATTTTAAAAAATGTTATGATTAGGACCATGGTATGATTGAACATTCCATTATTTTTTCAATCCTTTCATTTCTTGAACTGTGGAATGGGGATCACCCAAATACATTTATAAATCAATGACATGATATTAATCCCTCCTTGACATATCATCCACAACCACAAAAATGGTTATGTTGGCCTTCACATTTTTTTATTGTGACATCCTTTCACCCACTACCCCAACAAAACGGGAAACCCCATGGTGTGGTGGAATTTTAAACCATGGATAGCTCACCACTCCCATAATTTCATCACATTAAAGACCATTATGACTAACTATCTTATTAATGGGTAAAACCATGTTTGATAGTGTATGTGACACACAAAACTAAACATAAACGAACCATGATTTTTTCAGTATGACTATTATAACATAGAAATTAAATAAGAGGGTATGAATATTATTAACTGCATTAATATGTATATATAAATTTTATACTCAATTTATTAATTATTAAAAATATGCACTCATTTTTTTAAAAAAATATGTTTATTATTTTAAAAAATATGTCCACTTCAAAAAATTTTTTTATTATTATTTATAAGAAAAAATTATAATTAATATTTTAAAGTTAAAAAAATTTAAAATTTAAAATTATTTTAAACATAATTGTATCTATCTTAACATAGGATTAAATTTTGGGATTTTATGGAAAATATAAAGGTTGTAGTGAGTAGTGGAAATATATACTCTTTGTTAAAACCAATATTTTTTTAATAAATTAACTAATTTAAAAGTAACCTTATTATTTAATATTATTAAAAATTAATAGAGATATATTTTTTCAAATTATTTTACTTAAATAATATTTATAATTTATTTTAATTTTATTTAATTTTAGTTAATAAAATAGTATTTTCGGAAAATATTTTTTAATGGAAATAATATTTCACTATTATAATTAATTAAAATAACCCCTAATGTAGAATTATTTAAATAAAATTAACTAAAAATATATGTATAAATTTTAATTTTAATTCACTAAATTATTTTTAATTTTCATATATTTATTATAAGATCATCTTATGCTTGAAAATCTATTTCTTGAAAAACTGTTTTTTCAATCCATTTGTGGATTTTATATTAAATTAAATTCATTCACTTTTGTAACTTACATTGGATAAAATGAATTCTATATTTTGAATCATGTGAATTTTTAATACATTATATTTTGAACTTATTTTTTGTTCATAATGAATATTTAAAATAGTATAAGAAACTATTTACCATGGTGAATAATTAAGAGTCAAAAGTGAGTAACCTTGGAAGTAAATGAATTAACATGTTAAGGTTGAATAGTAATTGTATTTCTAAACCTTATCTCCCCAAAAACACATTATATTATAATTTTTTAGTAACTTTTAAGTAGATTATATTCCAATTACTGAATAGTTTTGGGTATTTATAAGAATGTCACTCTTCCTCAATTTAATAAGGGCACCCCCTCTCCTCTCTTTTCCACACATCCAAATCCAATTATTTTAGCTAATATATTCTCAAATAAATTTTATTAATTCTATAAATTCATATTATAATACTTTATACTTATCATAAGTCCAATATATTATGTCTTTAGGAATAATCATAAAGAGGTGGTCTAAAGTGCAGGTAACGTCCTTAACCCAATAGCCTTGTTTTATTTCATCTTACACCTTCATAAAAGATTTCTCAATAATAATAATAAAATAAAATAAGTATATTACATATTATAATATGTTAAAATACCAATTAGATAACCTAAATCCATATCTTTTTTAATGTAATGGGAAATTAAACCATCATCAGTGTGTGTGGAGGACTACAACCTCACAAACCGATGTAATTAATTTTCCATAGTAAACACAAATGAATGTTAATAAAAATTTAATTAAATTATATATATTATAATAATTATATATAAACCATTATTAAAAAAATAATATTTCATATAATTTCTTTTCTTTTCGTCCATTGAAGATGATAACATCATTTGTGTGTACGGTGGACTGCTACCTTGTTAATACTTGTCATTCATTTATTTTATTACCCCATCATATGGATGGTATAGGTAATTTTATTTAGTGAAATAATATTTTATTTGTTATATACATATTAATATTTATTGATAAACTAAAACTTACCTTCTTTCCATCATGATCGTTGAAAAATGAAATGATACTCAGGAATACATAAAGATTATTGTCTCTATGATTGTAACATAATTCATTTTCATAATCATCTATAATGACTAGTTTACAAAGTATTATTGATATATAAAAATGAAATATATTTCATGATTATTATTCTATATAATATGAATTAATAATATCTTTCAACTTATCCAATTCTCAAAATTTATTTTTTTATTTAATAATCGAACATCAAAAAGAGGTAAACTTGAACTTAAATGATTTATTACATTAATTTAATATGGTAATGAATAAATTAAAAGTAAAAATTATCTATATTTTTTCACAATATTCTAAATAATTAACATAATTTTATTATTCAAAATCTAATGAACCCCCATGATACATTAGGATCAAGGTAAATGATCTTTTTAAACAACCCTTTTCTTCGGGTTATGACCACTCTCTCTATCTAACTCACATTCTCTCTATTTGGGGACATAAAATGCCAATAAATTCTATATATATATATATATATCATACATATATACCTATCTCATTATCTCTTCCACATATGGGATAATTAATTCCTTATAAAAATTTATCAAAATATTTCATTAAGAAATCTCTTTTTATTGTGTTATGAGACAAGATTCTGAAACCCATTTTTTCCATGTCTAATTCTTATGTTTATTAATTATGATATATTACATTACATAAAACACATATTCATGTACATGAAATTAATTTTATGTGTGGGCCTATAATTAAATATCCCTCCAATGCTTTGAGTATTATTTTAATCACATGAGACATTGTGTATGGGATTTGGAAGTGAATCTAATCCATTATGGGACTTTGTCCACAATGTTGTGTATTTTTGGTAATTAGGATTGACATGTATTTATTTAATACATTATACTTAACAAAAAATCCTAGGTTTCCATGATATTAGAATAACATCTCTTTATGTTATGTTCTCACTGATTCCTTAGGTTTTTTCACTTTTATAATATCATGTTATACCCTTAACTCACATGTTTTGTTTCCTTGTCATGTTTACTCTTTTACTAGTATTTATAGAAAACCCCTTTCTATAATGTGTTCACTATGTTAACAAAATCATATTTATAACATAAAATGTAATTTAGGGGCTCAATATGGATAATAAATGAGTGATTTCGTATTTTAATTTCATTTGACATTTTATGAACCTTGACCTCTAATAAAACTAGGCTTTTAATCTTTTTCTTTTATTTATAGATATTTATGATTAAGAATCATGTTAATATATGTGTAAAAGGAATGGGTCACTGTATTTTTTATTAGGGACAAATGTTTAGAAAACCGTTGGAAACTATGGTGACAAAATATTAGTGATAATGGAGGGGATAATTCTAAGGATAAATTTAGGGATAAGCATAAGTATATGAAAATACTTTGGAATCACGGTGAACTATAAAGAGAGTAGTTTTTGCGAAATTGTATCCCTAACTAGATACTAAAAGTGGAAATGGATATGGAATAGTTGTAACTAGATATAATAACTCTAAAAAAGGTATATCAGACTTTACTCGAGCATTACCTGGTATATAACAATAGGAATTACTATGAACCAGGTTTGACACTCATGGGAGATATATTTTCGAAATGAACAATCTCTTGACACACCATGATGAAGGGAATATAAATTCACAAAATAATTTATATTAGGAAATAGATAATGTATAACATATATCAAAACCTATTAATTTATAAGTTAAGGAATATATTTATTTTATGATTTATTAATTTAATGTTCAATGTTTTCCATGTATTTGTTCGATAATTCAAGAATATGCATACCGAATTTTTTAATTTTTTCATTCATTAGTTGGAAATATCAAAAAACAAGTCAATAACCCATGTGAGGGGAAATTTTATGATTTCAAAAAAGAGATTCCAAACATTATGTGCTTGAAGAAAGGGAACCTAGCTGGTGAATACCGATAGGAGGAACCCCCCATGTGATAGAAGAAAAACAATTCACCGGCCAAACCACAACCCATTCTCCAATGATTCAAATTTAAGGAATTAGGAAACTATATGAACCAATTAACTGAGATAAGGTTTCTCGATAAAAACTAATAATAATAACCTCAGGGCCTAGAGAGTATGGGTGGTCTTATGAAATCCCAACTAGAATGGTCACGCCTAACAATGAAGTGAAGATATATATACTAGTTATTCATTAAATAATAATTAATGTACTTTCTAATTGTATATCTACTGATTATTTCATATTACATAAGTTTAGTAAAACTATTCATGCACCACTATAAAATAAAAAAGTATTTTATCAATGAAAACAAGAAATGGGTCCTTTATTGCATCCCAAGAATATAAATCATCCAATGACTATATTTTCATGTTGAACATCCCTACCAAAAATTTTATACTTTATTTAGAATAATTTGAGACAATTTATAGGATGTATTGGATTTAGTTATATAGATTCCACATAAAATTTAAGCATAAGAAATTCACACATCTAGTCTCAAATTTCACCTGATTCTTTACAAGTGACAGTTGGAGGAGGAATCATATTTTGTATTATCTTGTGAAGGTTGGATATTTTTTTGTTTTGGTAAATAATATATTTTGAAAAAATTTATGAAAATAAAAAATATAATTTTTTAATACTTGTTCAATGTGAGGTATTATACCTATGTATTTCCCAAAGAGTTGTTTGGTCTTCCTCTTAGATGTGTAGTTGAAATTTTAATTAATATTATACATGGATAATTTCAATTATATAAGACCTTATAATGGCCATTGATTAACTTTAGGATATGAAGAAGAAACTATAGGTTAATTTAGATAAAGTGTTGATACCCCCATGTGATTCTTTGTGGGGTGCATCATTCCTCTTTCTCAAAAAGAAGGATTGGTCAATGAACCTCTTCATTAATTATCATGAGATCAAAAAATCATGATAAATAAAAAGTTTCCCCTTCCATGGATATAATATTTATTCTATCAAATTCATGGATACTAATATTTCATTAAGGTGTCCCAATATTTGAGATACCACTAATTAAGGTTGAAGAAGAAACACATTCCCATAACTACATTTTGAAAAAGGAATGAACAATACGAGTTCACAATGATTCCATTCAAACTCACTAATTTCCCATAAATATTTATGGAATTAATTAATATATTATTAAGTATTACCTTTAAATATATGTGGTATTTTTTATATATGGCAATCATATTTACACAAAAATGAAGGAGGAGTGTGAGATGAATTTGAATACTATGTTAAAGGATTTGGGAAAGGGAATCTCTTTTAAATATATAGAAAATGAGATTTATGGTCGAATAAAGTGTCATATTTGGGGATTTTATCACCATAAAAGACATATATCTATAACCATATTAGAAAAAATAATTTAGGACTGTCCTATACTAGTATTTTTAATTGAGATTAATAGATTATGTGGACTAGTTGTTATTTAACAATGATTTGTGACAAAAATCTCATTATTTTAAATCTTTTTAACCATGATAACTCAGAAGAGGTTAATGTTTGTATGTACTAGAGAATAAGAAGAGTGATTCAAAGAGTAGAAAAATACACTAATCTATGCACCGGTACTCATACTACCCTAAAGTGAAGAACTTATTATGGTATATAAGAATTATTCAAAAAAAGGTCTGATTACTATAATAATGTATAATGATAAATTAATATCCTAATTTTCATATTAGTTTAATGTTAATGAGAATAACTATCTAAGCTTGATCTAGAGTCAATTGTAGTGATCCTTTTATGGAATATATAGGTACATTATTGTTATTATGAGAAGTTTGAAATATATATGGATCACAATATTATCAAATATATATTTACACCAAAAGAGAATAACATGAGATAGAGAATATGGTTAGATATGATCAGGGAATATGACTTTTTAAACCATTACCATCCTTGGAAATAGAACATTCTGGAAGATTCTTTGTGTAGAAGTAACCTATGATTATTATTAATGAAGAGAATTTATAAATATTCTATTTTATTAGACATTATATGGATGGATATGCAAATAGTAAAAGTATCTTTATTCTAACAATCTAAAATAACTAATAAACAATCTAGTCATGAGAGGGTCAAGTTGGACATAAATTATTGTGAGGATCAACAAAAAAAGGTATCGAATATTCTGGTGTTTCTATTTGTTTAATATGGTTTTATAAGGTTTATAACCTAAGTATGTGTCCCATAAAACTAGAGTAATAATGGGATCCTCTAGATTATGCATATAGATCAACCTTCTCTATTCATCCGAGAATATAAAATATGTATAGATAGTTTAAGATAAACATCAAGTGGGATAACCTGAAGAGGGAAGATTTTTGTATATGTATCATTATGATTTTAATTTTTTTTCAATTCAATGTTGAACTATAGATGCATATGTGTATGATGAAGATATTAAACACAAAATTTTCAAAATAGGGAAACATTACCAAGGATTTCCTTATTTGACTCCCTAGGACACTTGAAGGTGTTAACTCCCAATGGAGGTTTTTCATTCCCTTAATAATTTTGTAACATTTCATTGTTATCGATAAAGATTAATCTATTTACCTTATCCCTAAGATTCACATTAGAGAGGTTATAATATTTCATGGAGTGATATTTTCCATTATATCTGATTGATATCTAATATTTACCTTAAGGTTCTAGAGAAGCATTCACAGGCATTGGATACATAATTAAACATTAGTTCAAATTATCTCCCTCAGATAGCTGGTCAGTCTGAGAGAATGATCCGAACACGAGAGGATATATCGAGATCATATTCAGTAGATTTACATGGATATTGGGATCATCACCTTCCCATTGAATATATCTCATATTACAATATCATCCATTATATAGTTAAAATGGAACCTTATGAGGATATATTTGGAAAGTGGTGTCATACTTCAACATGATCTGTTAAATTTGGAGAGTGGAAGTTGATGGTACATGATCACTCCCAAGAGATGATAGAGAAGTTTCAAACCATTATAGTAACCTGAAATCTGTGAAATGTCACTATAACATTTATACATACAATCGTTAATGATTCCTCGAATTTGAGTTCAAAGATAATGTATTCATCCATATTTCACTATTGATGAAATTAATGAGGTCAGTGAAGAGGTTAAATATTATTCCAAGATACAACACCCCATTTGAGGTCCTTGATCTCATCAGAGTGGTGGTTTATTGACATGTACTTCTAGCTGACCTATCTAAAGGGAACGATGAGTTCCATGTATCCCTCCCCATAAAGTATACACTAGACCCCTCACATGTAATGAATATAGGGTTGGTACCACTAGATAAATACCGTTTATACATGGATCAACTAGAAAAGATATTAGATTGTATAAAAAATATACAAAATAAGAAAAATAAATGGTCAATGTTTTGTGCCAAAACCACAAGTTTGAGGAAGCACCATGGGCGCTAGATGAGGTGAGGAAGTAGATGTACCCTTATGAATTTTATCCATGGTTTTTAAAATTAAATATTGAGGTAGAAATAGATTGATGATGGGAGAATTTAATACCGCTAGTATTAAAAGTAAAAACTATGCTCGATAGCATATGTGAAACACAACAACAACCCTAAACAAACCATGATTATTTAAAAATGACTACCTGAAAAGAAAAATAGAGTGTATATATAGATTTAACTGATTGGAAAATTATATATAAGTTTTATAAATAATTTATTAATTCTTACAAAATATGCATTTAATTTTTAATAAAGACATTTATTCATAAAAATGTATATTTCATCCAAATTGATTTTTATTGTTTTTGGGGAGAAAATATATTAGTTAACTTATATATAATTTAGAAATATTATTTTATAAAAACTAAAACCATTTTTTTAATTAGAATATCTATATTAAATATTGGATAAATTTTGATATTTTTTAGGGAATATTCATTTTTCAGTGAATAGTGGATAATATCCATTTTGTGGTAATACTGTCATTTCATTATTTATAATTAAGTAATTTAAAAGTATTATTTTTATTTGATATTATTTAATTTTACAATAGGAATTATATATTTATATTTTAACAAATTAATTACAAATTAATCATCTTTATATTAGTTTTCAATATGTGTTTATTTTTTGACTTCAAAACACTTTTTTCTAAAAATGTTTTAATGTGAATAATGAATCTCCATTTTAAATATTAAAAAACACTATTTAATAATTATAAAATTTAAATTTATATATTATATAAATTAATTTTAATTGAAATTAATTTATTATTTTTAATTTTCATATATTTATTAATGGATTATATTATATTTAAAAAATGCATCTCTCAAAAAATGATTTATTCAACATGTATACAAGTTTTATTTTCAATTAAATAATGCCAATTATATGAATTGAATAATATAAAATATGTTCAATATTTGGAACTTTAATAATTTATTTTATATTAAAATTTTAAATTAGTTTTCTATCCTAATGAATAGAAAAAAAACTAGTCGATATTCGGTAAATACTTTTATAAACCTTATATCACTTTAAATACTTTATTTTAAAAAATTATGCAAATTAAATGAGAGTTACATCCCATTTTTGAATAGTTTTGGGTATTTACAAGAATTCTATGACACCTCCCTTAAAAAAGGTCACACCTCTCCTCTCCATTCTACCCTTCCAAAACACATTTTTCAACCAATATCAACCAAAATTTATTCCATAATTCCCTAACCATATCCTAGAATCGTTTTCAGATCAGAAATAAGATCATGGAAGGATTTAGGTATAATCTTAAAGAGGTGGTCCAAATAAAAGGTAACTTTATTAACCGAGAATCCATGTTTTATCTCTTCCTACACCTGCTAAAAGTATTTCTCAAAAATTAATATAAATTATTCAGTTATATCGTAATCTAATAGTTTATCATATTAATTTAAAAAACCAAATCAATCTCATCTTCCATCAAATTGAAGATGAATCCATCACTTGTGTGTACGGTAGACAACCTCCTCGCGAACCAATGAATTTTTATCTATTATTGCATCTTCGGACTGTTAATAATGATTTATTTAATGTTAATATATAATAATAATAATAACATATTAACCATTATTTAAAAATAATTTGTCATATATTGTATTTCTTTACCATCAATTGAAAATGATAACAATGTTCATGTGTACCCTGAACTATCTCCACATGAAGTGATGTGATTCATTTATTTTATTACATCATTACAATAATTATATATTTAATTTTGTTAAATGAAATAATATTATATTTAACATAAAATTATTTTCATATAAGTATAAAATAATACTTACCTTTTTTCAATCAGTATCACTGAAAATTGGAATTGTTACTCTTACGTACGTCCAATTTACCGTCTCCAAGATTGTAACATAGTTCATTTTTAATATTGATACCTATTAATTCGTTTAAATAGTTTATTTGAAAAATAAATATGATAAACATGATAATTATTTAATTATTATCATTTATATTATTAATTAACAATCTCTATGACCTTATATAACTTAACGAAATGATTTTGAACATATGATTTGGACATCATCGAAATGTCTAACATGAACCAAAACTATTATATAATTTAATATTATATGGTACTAAATAAAATAAAAATTAATAATAATCTTGAAAATATTCTTATGAAACTAAATATTTAATATACTTATATTATTTTGTAAGATAAATAACTTGTGTGAATAATCGATTTAAATTTAAGTGATCTCCCTAAACTACCCTTTTTTATATTTATGGGAACTCTTTCATTATCCAATACACATTATCTCTACATTTAATAATATAGAGTGCTTGTAAATTATTTATATATTTATTATACATATATAAATTGTTTATTCTCCCTATTTTTAGGGGATAATACATTCCTTATGCCCATTTCTTAATTGCATTATTTAAGAAATCAATTTTGATTATGTTATGTGACATGATTATTTAACACATCTCTTTCAATGGGTAATTCATATTTTTAGTCCATGTGAATGATTTAATTATGTGTAGTACTTGTGAATTTAAATGAAATGAATTTTTCAAGTGGTATTGGAATTATATATCCCTCAAATGTAATGGGTAATGTTATAGTCTCATGAGACATCATTTATGGTATTGGGGAGGGAACCTAAACCATTATGGGCCACTGTCCCCCATGTGATGGTGTCTTGGTTGTTATACATGACTAATGTTGGATTCATGATTTATGTTATTCCACATTTCAATATTTCCTTGATATTATTATACCACTCATGTTATCTTATTGTCCCATTGATTACTCATGTGTATTTTCTTTTATAATATCGTGTTATCCCTTTAAGTCGCATGATATTTTTCAGTTTCATGTTTATTCACATTCTGGAATTTTTAGATCACCAATTTCATTCAGGTATTCCTAGGTTATTCTATGTACATTTAGGATCCCAAATGGAATTTAAGATCTCACTAAGTAAAATAAAAATAAGATTCTTTATTTTAGTATCCTTTGATGTATTATAAACATTGTATTCCAAATAATTCATGCCTTTTAAATCATTGATTTGTATTAATGTATATTTATGTTTAACAATATTGTAATATTAATTGTAAAAGGTATGGGTCTCTATATCCTTGACCTGCATAATTTTCTATTTTATAGTGTGTTGATTCCCATAAATCATAAATTTTATTTTCTAACCAGTCCTCTCTCCCAAACATCTTCTCCAAAACCAACCCTCCTCATCTCCTTAATAAAAAAATTAAATTGAAATACATCAAGTTAGGGGTGTCTCATTCTCCCCACCATCTGGTTTTTCAAACTTATAAATTTATTTGATAGTAGTGTTACACAAGTTTTATAAAGATTCTTCTTTCATAGACTTATTGTTCTCCCATGTTTTCCCATGTGTTTAGAAATGCAACCGTTATATATGAACTAAGGAGATGAATTTTCGTCATATTATCTTTTCATTACTTTCCAAAATGTGAAATAGGTAGTGAATTCATGTTAAATATAGACTAAGTTATAGATTATCCCATCTAATCACAATAAATATATATGGTTGGTACTTTTGAGTTTAAATATATTGAAAAGGTAAGGACGAAATTGAATCTTGTTGGTAATTCCATACAATAGGACACTTCACCGATGTGTTAAATAATTTCAGAATGTCCAATATATCAAGGAGATGGATTTCCTAGTTTACCTAGATAATGATTCCCCTACCTCAGATATATAATAAAACATGTTCAACCACTACATATAATATATGATAGTAAAGATGATCCACATCATGTGTCTGATCACACTGGGTTGTTGTCTTCTATTTTTTAAAAAGTTATATCAGATCTATTTTTCAGTAGACATGACTTGATCCAATTACTGAAGTTTCCCCAATCTCTACCCAATAATGTGAAGATATACAAGGTCATTCATATAATTATTCAAAAAAATCCGTAAGTATCTATACTAATAGCAACTATTTTTTAAAAAACCATCTAAGGGAAAATGATCCTCCCATAAACCACTAATGTTCATCACAAATGTTATGAAAATACCTCCTAGATTATTAATAGAATATAGAAACTTTCCATTAACTTATGGTTGGTAAATCAGTATCATGACCATATGGGTTATAATGGTTTTTTATAGAGACCTGAAAAATCATTAGGAAAAATATGGTCTGAGTCAATGATAATAAAAACTCGTACCCCTTGAAAAATAACCACCTCCTAGATATACAACATTTCAAAGTAATTATTTGAATTCATTTTTTAAATTTTAATTAAGTGTGAAAACATCATAATTTTTTCTATAATCAACAAAATTGAATAAGGATTTTGAGGCATCCAAAATTATACGAAGAAAAAATAAAAATAAATATTCTCTCATTTCCATACATGTATGGTAAGTGATTGAAACATTCCAGTTGTTCATTTTTTTCATCCTTCACCTACTGATTGGCTGTGAATATTTTGAAATACATATATATCATTTTATTTTGGCCTGACTACAAATACTGGTCCACTGTTATGTGGAGCGTCTTCTGAATACCCAAGTGAAAAAACTAATGTGAATGTCAATAAGCACAAAGTATCTATTTTACTAATATAGTTAGTACAAGAATTTGGTCATTAATTCATAAAAAGTAATTATAATCCATCATCCTTGCATCATTGATCTCCCCTCCATTGAGGTTTAAACTAATTTTCGATCATTTTTTGTTGATGGTTATGCTTCCTTTTCTTTATCTAAAAATTCATTAATAAGTGTTGTAATGACCCATCCTCGGGGCCCATGACGTGATTATCCCAAGCCAGCCTTTCATAGGCCAGGGGCTGGCCACTAGCACCGAAGGCGTAAATCCTGATAAAAATGCAAGGCATAGCGTTTATAAAGTAAACAAACACCATAGAGTAGGCAAGTTGAGTGAACACTAAGTAAACTGAGAACAAAAGTAAGTACTGGAAAGTAAATGGGCCAGAATACAAACCCAACTTTAACTAAAGTACAACTGAAATGAAAGTACCGCAACTGAAAAGAATGTACAGCAACAGAAAAGTAAAGTAGCGAGTCCAAGCTGTCCTCTGGAAATCCCACCTGAAGGGTGGGTACAGATAGTCTCCCCTGCTCCTCAACTCCAATCGTCCACTCCAATTACATCCCATCAAGTGATCCGCATCTTGGTACCGTCCAGCTCCATGAGCTCCCACCTCGATCAGCACTGTCTGTCGTCTGCATTCAACATAACGTAGTGCGGGCATAGCCCGTGAAGGGGTGAGTATATGCTACTCAGTAGGGACCCGAGACCCTCGAAGGTCTCCCAGAATCAATGAATGATAAACCACAAAGGAAAGATGCAATCACGAAGTAACAACTAACTCTACATAGGTATAATCCCATAAATATACCTAAGTCAGAAATTCTAGCTTGGCTCCAGAACACAAGACCACATTATAACCCAGTCCAGAAAGGAATAACATAACCCATTCCATAAAGGAATTCACAACCCAATCCACACAGGAATGCACAACAGTCCTATCGATGATATTGATTGTAAGTTAAGACTCATTTCACACAGGTATACACTTCCTAAGATGATAGAGATGATCAGATGTAGCTACTGATTCATCAAAGCTTTTTGACCCACATATGATACAATACCAGCTAAGCTCTCAGACCCACAAAGGATACAAGACTAGCTACTCTACCAGACCCACATAGGGTACAAGTACAGAGTCAAATGCTACCGGACCCACATAGGATACAAGAACAGTAGTCAAGAACTGCCAGACCCACATAGGATACAAGAACAGTAGTCATCGTCGTCGAACCCATGGAGTATTCTAGTATGGTCGTCGCCGCTGCCGAACCCACGGAGGATTTCAGTACAGTTATCATCGTCGTTCCAGTCGCTGCCAGCTCTAGGGTTCCTGCACACAGCATGCTCGATTCTGGGATGGTATGCTCCACGAACCAAGGGGTCGATACATCAACTGAAACGTAGTCCAGAGTTGATGTATCTCAAATTTCAGTCTCGCCAAAAGGAACTCAACGTGACAGACGGTGCGTAAATCAGACGCCCGGTCTGAGAGTTATTGGCTTTTTCATCCCAGGGGCCCGGTTGGTATTTAAGCTAAAACCAACCCGACCGTACTCCAGCTACGTCCAAACCTCAAGCGGAGTAATCCAAAAAAATAATCTCACTAGGAGGAATCCAACAAAGTCTATGGAACGTCAATCGGACGTCCGGAGATTAAGTTATAAGCGTTTCCGCTCCGAGGGCCCGGTTGGTTTCGTGTTCGAACCAACCAATCCATACCCAATGTTCTGTGAAACCTTGAGTGTAATTTAGAAAAAGGACGGTCTTGATTCAAGGATAGCTACGCAACTGACGATGCATCGATTGGAGGTCTGTAGCCCACGTTATGGGCGTTTGAACGGATCTTTCCGGAAATAGGGGGTTTGGGCCCGGTCCGACCCGGCACAATACCCCTTGGGTCGGCCCGAACCGGGTCGACCTGACCCAGATATAGGTCCGGCCAGTTGGGCGTGGCCCAGCTGGCATGGCCCGGCCCGATGAGGGGGTTCGGCCCAGCGTGGGTGGCCCATCCCAGCACGGGTAGTCCGGCCCGGCGTGGCAGGCCGGTCCGGCATGGGCTCCCGCGCATTGAACGGACGCAGATGGGGGGGGCACTCCCCCCCCCCCCACCTCATTTTTGAATGGTGGCCCCCATGTGGAGGAGCCCTACCTTACCTACTACTAGGGGTTACAACCCCTGGACGTCCCAAAACAGTCAGCCACATTGGCCGGCCGGTGTGGCTGCCGCGGGACCCACCGGTCCCACCTCCTGCTGGCGTCGGTGGCCGGCCGAGCCTGGCCAGATCTATCAAACCTCCACGTCTCCTCTTTAGCCGGCACGATGTGACGGCGCTGCACCCCTCCACTGCGGCCCGCCCCTGCCGCGGCCTCCTGGTGCTCTGGCGCGGTGCAACAGCACCGCGCTCCTCTATCGCAGCCCGGCTTCGGCTGCAGCCTCTTTCGGCCTCACCGGCATGGCGTGATGGCTATGCGCTCCTTCGCCACAGTTTCCCTCATTTCTGCATGGTGCCGTTGCACTGTGATGCCTCCGATCCAAACCACGACGATGGTCAACCACAAAGGGGAGGAGGATCAAGCGTGTTTGTGCAGTCCAACCTCCTCCCATTAAATTGATAACAGGCGACCAATTTATTAACGACGAACATCAAAATAAAACTAGAACAAAGATACAATCCCTACCTCGAAGAAGTTCTCTGAATCTTGAGTCGTGGAAGATGGCATCGTGGGGAGAGGCTCTGTATGCGTTGATGGAGAACGTCTGAGGAGAAAGCAGCGTCTCCCTTCTTTGACGCGGAGATAAGATGGAACGGAATTCTTCGTTGAAGCCTCTGTGTTCTTCAATATAGAAGATGAATATCTTCAAGACTTTGATTATTCTCTCCAAAGTCTTTACACAACGAAACAACCAAAAAATAAAATAAGGGTTTTGCCTTATTTTTATTACTCATGCCAATACTTTTCAAAATTCAAAAGCCTTAACTCACTTAATTAATTAATCTTGAATTGACAAAACTAATGGTGAGATAGGTTGGCATGCATTCATGAGGTAGAGGGGTAGCCACAACATTTAACACAAGGGATGTTTAGAGGGGTTAGGTAATTTGAAGGGGTGGGGCTCATGTGGGCCCCACCTCACTAATATCCTAACAAGAGTCGAGTGGGTCCCACCGCAGCTACCACACATGGAAGATAATTCTTAGAAATGATAAATAAAATTTAACACAATTTTATTTCACTTACACTTAAACCACAATTTTATGCAACTATTCCTGAGAAAATGCAACCCCTGTAAAAGTCATCGTAAGCAATTACTGGTGTTGCGGTTTCATTGGTGCCCTCAGATTTTGATTCCGAGCACCGGTTTAAAAGATAGAAAAACTCACTTGTTAGTTCACTGAACGTACCCGAGCTAAACTTCAGAAATTGATTCTGGGCACACCGGGCAGCAGAATCAGCTTCCGTCAGAAACTTCCTACTTTTAAAATCCCAAAGAAATTAAGAAAAAAATTTCCTTGAAATTTACGGGTCTTTACATTACTCCCATCTTAGGGATTTATGTCCTCGTAAAGATAAATCACAAACTAGGGAAACAAATGAGGGTACTGAGCATGCATCTGAGCCTCCCGCTCCCATGTGCTCTCCTAGAGGTTCATGTGCTGCCACCTGATGCGCACAAGTGGAATTGACCACCCACATAGGATCCACTCCTGTCGATACCTGATCTCCACCGGGACCTCTGCAAAATTCTCCCCGTCATTGATTTCCAGCTCCCCATGGTTGATGATATGCATTGGGTCATGCACGTATCTCCTCAGCTAAGATACGTGGAAGACGTCGTGCACCCGTGCAACTGAGGTGGAAGAGCCAGGCGATAAGCCACCTCACCTATCCTGCTGAGAACCTAGAATGGTCTGATGAAACATGGAGAAAACTTTCCGCCTCGGCCATATCATCATAATCCAAGTCGAGATGAGACCCGTAATAAAACGTGGTCACCATCCACGAACTCTAGTGGTCTCTGCCTCCTGTCAGCATAAGACTTTGGTCGGCTCTGAGCTGTCCTCATCTGCTCTTGGATGACCTTGACCTTCTCTATCGTGGGCTGGACCATCTCTGGTCCCACAAGTGCTGACTCCCCAGGGTCAGTCCAGCAGAGAGGTTATCTTTAAGGTCGGTCGTACAATGCCTCCTATGGTGTCATCCCGATGGTGGAGTGGTAGCTGTTGTTGTATGCAAACTCCACCAAGGGTAGGTGATCCTCCCAGCTGCAACCAAAGTCAAGGATACATGCATGTAGAATGTCCTTGAGAGTCTGAATGGTCCTCTCTGTTTGACCATCCGTATGAGGGTGAGAGGTGGTGCTCAGGCGTAACTGTGTCCCAAAAGCCTCCTGCAACCCCTTCCAAAGCTGGGAAGTAAAAAAAGCATCTCGATCAGAGATGACAGATGATGGAACACCATGAAGTTATATGATCTCATGAACGTAGAGACATCCCAATCTCTCCACTGAGCCATTCTCCCTAATAGGTAAGAAGTGGGCCGACATGGTGAGTCGGTCGATGATCACACAAATAGAGTCGTGTCCTCTGGATGTACGTGGAAGTCCAGTCATGAAATCCATAGATATCTTGTCCCACATCCACTCCGGGACCACCATGGGTTGTACCAAGCCTGCTGGTACCTGGTGGTCTACCTTTACCTACTGGCAGGTGAGGCTTCGAGAAAAGAACTCTTCCACAAACTTCTTCATACCTGGCCACCAATGCTGTCGTTTGATATCCTTGTACATCTTCGCCACTTCTGCATGTACCAGAAGTGTGAAAATCTCTCAACACCTCATCCTGTAAATTAGATGGTACCATGGTACGTCCTCTAAAAAGGATGGCGTGCTCTCCTCCTATAGAAAACATATCAGGTGTTTGTCTTGTGGAAATATGTGCACGTCGTGTCTCATAGTCAACGTCTCCACACTGTTCCTCTCTGACCCGCTGAAGAAGTGTAGGTGTGACTGTGAGAGATTGAAGGAAGGCTTCCCCATCTCTATCCATGAAGTATATCTACAAAACGGCTAACTGTTCTTTCACCTCTCCAAGAATATGAATGCCCATCCTCCTGCTGAGAGCATCAGCTACAATTTTCCCCTTCCCAGGAGTATAGACTATCTCAAAGTCATAGTCCTGTAGGAACTCGAACCATCGTTGTTGTCTCAGGTTCATGTCCTTCTACAAGAAGATGTACCTGAGACTCTGGGGGTCAGAGTAGACTGTAAAGTAATCTCCCATCAGATAGTGCCTCCACATCTTCAGGGCGAAGACCACTACTGCTAACTCCAGTTCATGAGTAGCATAGTTCTGCTCATGATGCCTCAACTATCATGATGCATGGGTGATCACTGCCCGCTCCTGCATCAAGACACACCCGATTCTGTTCCCTGATGCATCACAGTAGACTACGTACCCTACTCCCTCCTCTGGTAGCCTCAAGATGGGTGTACTGGTCAATCTCTGTCTCATCTCATGGAAGCTCTTCTGACATCTATCTGACCACACAAAGGGTATCCCCTTATTTTTCAATGCGGAATGTGGTGCTGCAACTCTAGAGAAGTCACACACAAGTCTATGGTAGTACCCAGCAAAACCTAGGAAACTTCACACCTCTGTTACGCTCTTGGGTGGCTCCAAAGATATCACCGCCTCAATATTTACAGGATCCACTACAACTCCCGCCTCAAAGATGATGTGTCCCAAGAAGTGGACCTCACGTATCCAAAACTGACACTTCGAGAGCTTACCATAAAGATGGTGCTCTCAGAGGGTGTCATGTACAACCCTCAAATGGTAGGCGTGCTCCTCCTCAGTAGTTGAGTAAATCAATATGTTGTCGATGAAGAATACGACAAATAGATCGAGGTATGGCTGGAAGATCCTATTCATGAGGCTCATGAACACTGCTGGAGCATTGTTTATGCTGAAAGGCATAACCAAGAACTCATAGTGGCCATACCGACACCTTAAGGCCATCTTATGCACATCCTCATCTCGAACCCTGAGCTAATGATAGCCTGAACTGAGGTCTATCTTCGAGAACCATCGTGCTCCCTTGATCTGATCTAAGAGGTTGTTGATCCTCAGAAGTGGATACATGTTCTTTACGGTCACCTGGTTCGGGAGATGGTAATCGACACACAATCACAAGCTTCCATCTGCCTTCTTGGTGAACAAAATCGTGGAAGCCCAGGGTGAAACACATGGTCGAATGAATCCCTTGACCTGCAAGTCCTCCAGCTATACCCGTAGCTCTCGAAGCTCAGGGGGAGCCATCCGATATACTGGATTAGATATCGGGGTTTCCCCAGGTACAGGTCAATATAGAAGTCTACCTCTCTATGAGGATGTAGTCCTGGAATGTCATCAGGAAAAAAGTCTACATACTGATCCACCACAATAGGAAATCTCAGACTCTGAACGTCCACTCCTCCTAGGATGAGGCTATCCAACTGATTAGTGATCGGTTGTCCTCTCCTCTGCATGAGTCCATCCTTTGCCGCAAAGGCTCCCTTCTTGTCGTTGAAGGTGAACCTGCTCCCATCTGTGCGGACACACCGCACCTTGCACCTAATACAGTCGATCTGAGCATGGAATGTAGATAACTAATCCATGCCCAAGATGACGTCGTAAGGCCTCGACGCCGCAACAAGAAGATCTCAGCCGAATCTCTCACCTCCTAGAGTAAGCTCACACTACCAGTACCAGTTCATAATCGTCGAGTCTGCTCCCGTAGGAGTCTCTAGCTGTAAAGATCGAGCCATTGGCTCAGTCAGAATCTCTGATCTCTGAACAAGGGCAGCGACAATGAAAGAATGACTCGCTCCTATGTCTTTAAGAACTGCTACAAGGGTGGAGTGGACATAGATAGTACCTCGAATCATCTCTGGTGAGCCGTGGTTATAGGCCTCCTCTGCCTGAAGCTGAGCCTGTCTCTATCCGCCAGCTCACTGTGGTCGGGGCGGACCTCCTGGTGGTGGTGGTGGTAGAGCATCAAAGCGTCTCCCACCACCTGATGCTCGGCTAGCTCCTCTGCCTCATCTGCCTACTCCCTGTGGACCGCCACGGTCAATCCTCTGCCTCTGCCTGGGAGTTCCCTCCATGTTCTACTGCTCGTCTGCATGTCGGGTCAGGCAGTCACGAGCCATGTGGACGATAAACTATGTGTTCAGTTCTGATGGAGAGGGATAGAAAACATGATCAGGAGAAAGTTAACAATAAGAAAATCACAAACTTGTGTTGGGACAAACGGTCCGTAGTCTCCCAGTATGAAAAGTAAACGGGAAACATTTTTTGTTTTAAGTTACATTACATAAGGACGTGGAATTCATTGATGATATTGACTAAGAAAATAAAGATATATACTTAATTTTTTAGTAGAGTTTCATTATTTAATAACATTTTACCACTAACTCATTTTTTTTAACAATGAGTATTCAAGAAGACTTGGTCACAATGAAAGAGCTAGAATAAACATCTATAGAAATACATGATCCATGTAGGATAAACAATATATTTACCTTTTCTATAGAGATTAATCAAAACCAAAATTGTTAGTATAATATCTGATGACCCCCCCCCCCCCCAAACGGATATTCTATTAGAGAAAAAAAACTAATCATAATTTCTAAAAATAAACCATCAATACCCAAAAGTTAAATAAATACCATACAATAATAAATTGTCCTTAAAATCCTTCAATATAATCTAAACTAATATTGAAACTCAAAACTTATAAGAATTTAGTCTTCCACGTTAAATTGTATCTTCAAATGACATTAATTACTCTTAATGTCACACACATAAAAGTAATTAAACTAATCATTTCCATAAACAACCCAAATCACTATAAATCAATAATAAATAACATAGATAAAAATTCACCATTACTCCTCAAATGAACCCCCATACTATTATATTTTCCTTTGGCATATAGTGGTCACAACAAAGAGAAAAACTTCCAAAATAAAATCTATCACTTAATCACCAAATCATTTTTCTTATACCAAGGGTATTCATTTAATAAGACATAAGAACCCAAATCAACCTATTATTGATAAATAAAATAATTTAACTAAAAATAATTAGTCACACTATCCAGGGGCTTCCCGTAGTCCAGTGGTAGGCGATAAATCCCAATCGCACTTTGGTTGTGGGTTCGATTCCAACAGCTTTGCCCAACGCGACGGGTTATCACACGGTCTACGTGTTGTCCTTTTTGAAAAACTATATTTTATAACATTACCAAAATGAGATAAATTCCTCAAAATACCATAACATAATTTAACCACAAATTTTATATCATACCTTTCATTTTCCTCCCAAATTATAATAACTTATAATTCTCTCAAACCCCAATGATCATATAAAACAAAATGGTTATTTATACTTATATCCACAAGAGAAGAGATAATTCTTCCTCAAATATCATTCTCATATGACAAACTATGGGGTTACAAATACAAGAGAAAATTATTCCAAAGGAAACCCATCAACAAGGAGCACTAATACTTTGTAAACATTTCTCCAACCATTTATTTCCACATAGCTTCTTCTTTGACAAAGAAAATATCCTATAGAATAGGGCATTCACTCGGGTAATGGCCAGGTCCCCTACATTTAAGGAAAATGACTGTAAATGGACTCTTGGGACCATTTTTATCTTCTTCCATAGTACTCTTCATTTTTCTTTGGCAATTCATCACATTATGTCCTTCCTTCCCACACGTAAATCATTTCTTTGTCCCATTGAGACACTTTACTGGGTGTCTCCTTCTACATTTCCTTCATGATAGAAATTGAGGATTTCTTTCTCCATGGTCTCCACTGCTGGAGCTCTTATCATTTATCACCATTCTCTTCCTTGTTGAGTCTGGGAATTGGTTAATATATATATATTGTTGATCATATTTTTGGAAAATTGATTTGGAATAAAGACGATATCTTTTATAACTATCAAAATTCCATTTTTTTGCTCATTTCCACCACTATTCCCACCTTGTACATCATTCTCAAAGTCACTATGACTTCCTTGGAATCCAGCCATTGACTATAACCAGAAAGAATTGTGTGAGTAATAGTAGTCATAAAATCATTTATAGATTAACATGTCACAATATTCTCAATTTGAATCACATTAGGATTAACCAAGGTCATTTACTCTAATCTTATATATTTAATACTTCAAATCGGTTAGTAAAGAAAATGTAAATTATCCTAAGCATATCCCCCAGGAGTTTCGTAACCAAGAGTGCAGCAAGGCCCGTTCCCATGCAACAGTTCCTGTTCGAGTCTAGCTCAAAGCGGTGTTTTCGAGTTTTACCCCTAGGTAAATCTGTGCTAGAGCCACCTCTACCTGCTCATATCCAGACAGGGATATATTGCTTGGAAAACTCACAAAATCTCTATAATACCCAAATTCTAGGAAGTTCTTCTATACTAATCCTCAAATTTCATCTTTGGTCTACGTGCCCTAATCAGAGTTTATCTAAAACTAGCTCCCAAGGGTTATACTAAACTTCCTCTGATACCAACTGTAACGCCCTGACCCCAGTTACCCAGAGTCTGTGAATTATCACATAACATTGGCATGATCATAATAAAGATCAAGTCACGAAAGACCGATTAGTTTAGTAGCCTTGGAAACACTATATATATTCATAAAGTTTACATAACATCAATAAGTGAAAAACTACAAAAACATATTTGTCTTCATATCCCCTCATACTATCCCTGAATGTCATTCATAAAATACTTCTTCACATTCTGTGAAAAATAAAACATTGAAAGGGGTGAGCTCAGATTCTCAGTAAGGATAACAATATATCGGAAACTTTCATAAATAGGAAAAAAACATTTAAGGCAGTGTATAACTAAAACAAAAGCCGTTTAAACTTGAAATTCAACATAATATGGAAGAAATAAATTGAAATAATGCCATTTACTTATTCATATGGATAATCTACTAATCGAATAATCACATGCAACATTAATAACCACTTTCATAATGATGGAATGCATAATTCCAGACTATCATAACCACATAGCCAAGGCCTCGTGCCAAGACTACAAATAAGATTTTTCCAAGGCCTTGTGCCAAGACACTAGTTTGTCTCATGAGACCTACCGATGCATCGGGGAGCTATAGCGGGCTCCACCCGCCACTTACTAAGTCCAATGCATTCCTCATCTGAAAAGTTTGAAATATAACATAAACATTCGTATTAAAACTAGCATACAAAATGTCAATACTTTAACCAAAAACCGTGAATGGTATAAAAATAGCACATCCACAGTCAAACATAACTCATTTGATACAATATGGGAGATTTTATTGTATCATATTAACCTCAAACAAGAATAATTAAGGATATTGACATAGATGAAAATAATCATCAAAAATATTTGAGAAAAATATCCCCCTTTTCTTGAAATCATTTAAAAGTCACACTATTTGTCAAGAAGCCGTTTAAAAATAGATTTTTGAATCAGAGTCTCTCATACCACTTTGAAACTTTTAAAAGGATTTTTAATTTTAAAACTTTAATTTCCATATAAATAAATCCTAAAAACCATTTTTAAAACATGTACATTAATGAGAAATATTTAGAATAATAAATCTTTAAAACATTTTAAAATGATATTTTAGTTAGAGTTACTAACCAAAAGAGAGACACATGAATAAAAATAATTGAGATAATCAAACTTTTAAATATCATGAGAATAAAGGGATTCATGATATACTATGTCAAAGTACATTATATACACCATATAAAAGTGATTTTGTGTATAACATCAAAGAAGTCTCAATGGAATGTAAATTGAGATGAATTCTCTTATAAAGACCATATCCTTAGGTTAAGGATAAATAAACTACATAATTATGTGTGAAAATTTTAAATACACTCAATATTATTTGATATTCATTGTAAATAAATCAGAGGAAATTCACACATATTCTTGAAAAAACAACACCAATGAATTGGATATTTAACTCAACAAATGGAGATTTAGTTAAAATTACACTTATCAAGTTCAAATCAATGACTTCAGAATTTATAAATGGAGTGATTATGTGTATCAAAAGTATATCCATATAAAGGGGAGTGGAAATTATGACATAATAAAATGAATAGTGATTCCACACATAATCTTGGAGTAAAATAATCAATGAAGTATGCGTAAAGCCAAATGAGTGGAAATTGAAATTTCAAATTCCATTATCGATTTGGTAACATATGAAACATGAACCCATGAAAGAACGATAATACAATGATGATGTAAATATCCATAAATTAAAGTATATTACACAATCAATATAATCATGGGCAGTACACACAGCACATGAAATAAATAAGTGGTGAATATTGGAAATCTCACAGAATTTAAAGTGAGATAAGAAACCCCTTACATTGTACTTTTTCCTTGGTTGACGGTATATTAACCTCCTTTATAAGGGTGAAATAATTTTTATGGAATTATAAAGGAATCATATTCATTAATATGATATCATATATGATCTTTTAACATTGATTTGTTAATAATATCTTAGAATTATCGTCATTTCGGGTGTTAACGGGTTCATTTTACTTTATATTCATTGTTATGTGAGCCCTATTTGTTATTAATGGGATGTATATTACTCATATCCATAATTATATCAAGTCCTTAAACATTATTTTTAATCATCAAATGAGAATTATACTTGAATGGATACGATGGATAATGAATCTCATCGCGTTCGTGGAGACGGTAGTCCGTACGTACGCACGAGCGACAATATCATTCTTTTAATGTTAAAATAATATATAATTGGATGTTATATCATATAGAAAGAATAATTATCATGTTATTTTTATTATTTACATGAATTACACATCATTATTATACCCATCCAAAAAATAATTTATTGAATGACAATTACACCACGACGTGGAAACAGTAAGTCGTACGTACGCACGTATGGTGACATGCCATTAAAAGGATTGATAGAATACTGAATATGGTTGTACCATATTTATAATAACATCACAGTATATAAAATATACTGGAGTTATTATTTTATAATAGAAATAACAAAGAAAGAAGAAGTGGAAGAAGAAAGGAACTTGAAAACGGGTGGTGAAATCATTACCTCTTCTTCGGGTTCTTCCTTTTGATTTGATCAAAATAGATCCTTATGTTGGCTTTCTGACTAAAGGAGGGCCTCTAGGATGAAGTGAGGGAATTTTAGATAGTATTTGGGAAGAGTTTGGCTGAACCAAAAGGCTTTGAAGGTGTGAGTTAATGAGAAGGGAGAGTTCCCTTTTATAAGAGGGGTGAGGGGCACCTTGGGAAAAGCTAGAAATATTATTTTATAATAAATTCATTTTCGGTTTCTAATGGCTAAAAAGTTTATTATTTAGATGTTAAGGTGGGGATAGGTCTAAAAACACTCAACCAATATAATTTAGACTGGTTTGGGTCATCATAATAACCTTGTCTTTAAGTATTAACTCTTAGTTTATTAGTTTCACTTTTACAATGTCTCTTTGTATTTTTATATTATATAGTTAATAAACTTACTATATAAATCCGAGAGACCACCAAGTGGTCCATTAATGATACCCCAATCATGATATAAGTCTCTTTTCCAAACATTAGATTTTTAAGAATTTACTATCAATTAATAATATAATATTTGTTTTAAAAACTCTTTTATGTCAATTTTGACACTATTCAATAATTGATTTTTGTGAAACTCATAACAGAATGATTTCTTTGCAAAAGTCAATTATATAAATTCTAATATGTAATATTTAACTAGAAAATTAGTTTAATTCAATAAAAGTCTACAATTATATATATTTGGTTATTTATAATATCAATTATTTTAATTTTTCACTATTATGGTAATTACTGCATCACCATTGTGTCATATATAAATTAAATTATTTAAGGTCAAAAAATTATAAATAAAATACCATTATGTAATAAATCTTGTTTTATTTTTAATTAATATTTATAGTCAAATATATAACATATATAACCTTATGTAAAAAAAATTTTTCTAAAAGATATATGCTTGTGTCATTTTTGTATTCATTTTAACTTAATTAAAATAAAGTGTCCCTATCACTTACAAATGGCTCCATGGGGTCCCAAAATCGACCCAATGATGACCATGGTCGGAACTTTATCAACCAATAAGGTTTGGACACGTTTTAGGGTAATTTTTTGTTATTATAATATTATTTTTCAACCCTTATTTACCGGATTTACCCTTTAACCATGGTAAATAAAATATTTACTGAAGTAATTATTCAAAATGTCTAAAAATAAAAGTTACCTATTTACATAATTTGAACATACTGATTCCTAATATAGAAACCATATTTCCAAATTCAAAACACAGAAGTGGTAGAAATTAATTTAAAATTAATTCCTGTTGTTAAAACAAAAAAACGTGTTTTTAAGAGATAATAACTATCAAAAGATTGGCACTTGTTTATGTCTGGTTTAATTGTGAAATTATTTCCAATGACAAACATTGAATTAAATGGTAAAACTATATTCTAAATATACTTTAAAAACACTAAAATTCATAATTTATCAATAATAATTATTTCGATTAAAACTGTTGGTTTTAATTAAAATTTAGTAATTTTCACTATTCATCAAAATATGAAAGTTATCCAAAAAGTACCAAAATTTTACCCTCAGCTAATTTCGATATTCCAAATCCAAAAATGAAGTCCATTTTGAGAGATAGAATTTATAGAATTTCAAAAATTAGGTATTACTATTCATAACGGCTAGTTTGATTGGTTGTGGTGTGTTAGAATCTCAAAGTTGCGTACAATGCACGCCATTGCATTATTCCAAGTGAAACGTACCGTGTAAGCTTGGGGTGTTACATTACCTACAGTGGTTGTGTCTAAAGTTACTATTTTATTAGGTTGTAGAATCTCTTAGAAAGTATTATGAATGTTGCATGGACCCAATGTTTGAGAATGGTATAAGTTTACTAGAAGTACATGAATGAATGGTGGACCTAATATTTTAAAGGCAATAGATCCAGATGGATACAAAGATGATCTGATTTATGTTGCTGGTGACTTTTACACGTTTTATTCTTAGAGAGTTTTTTCACCTACCATTCCACCTATTCCATTTAATATTGTCATAACATGTGTCTATGTTTATTTTAGAGAAAATATTCTTTGTAATTTTGTTGTTTTATTTGGATATCACCATCCTTTGGTTACTAATCTCAGTGATAAAGAAGAAAATAAATTTATAGGGGTTTTGATTCATCATATTCCGCCCTAGATGATGTTTCATATTTCTTAAGTGGAGGTGGATAATAGAAGATTGGAAATTGAAATGGAATTTATAAAATCTAAATAAGGGGAAATTATTTATTCTTATATGGCTTCCATATTTTTTCCCCAAGAGGATAGATAATCATACTTTCATCACTTCTTCATCAAGTGATCCTCCTCCACCATTTGATGTTTTGGAGATCAAGTCGGTAGTAGGGGAATATTTTTGTATTGTTGCTACTTCAGGTGATGTGCCTGACCTACCTATAGAGACTTTGAAAAAAATAAGACATAATAGTTACCATGTTTATATAATGGTCAAATAGTATATTAAAGACATGAATTATGATCGAGATACTATCACACAATCCATAAAGTATTATTTATCTTAGATATACACTAAGAATGATTTGAATCATCTTCTTGACTTTCTTGCTGAAAATATGAGGACACCTCATATCACTCAAGAGTTTAAAGAGAAAATGAATCATTTAAAGTGCATGACACAAATGGTAATAATTTTCATAGAAGATAAAAAAATATTTATTCAGCGTTATAGAGGGATGTAGAAACATAATTATGGATTTCAAAAATATTATGAAACACATTCTATATATGTATGGAATAGGATTAGTGGATTAAGATTCCATTCATGTTATAGATTATCTCAACCATCAAGCTTCTACTCCATAGTTCATCAAGACGAGTTTATCCATAGACCCAAATTCACCATTTCCATCACATTTGTTTCTTTCTTCTCTCTCATAGAGATATAGTTAAAAAACTCTAGCTAACCATTATCAAAGAGCCGCATTCTCTTACTGGTGTTCCTACAGTTTTTCATACTATTAATTAAAGCTCTTCTTGTTAGGACCAATAGGGGCCTATATACCCTGAGAGGGGGGGTGAATCAGGGTATGAATATTCTTTTTCAAAGTTCTTCCTACCCCACTGGATCTTGAACTCTTTATTACAAGGGTCACTTTGTTTTCTCTTGTGTGTAAACTATGATCACTTCTTTACTTCTTTATCTAATGATGATGCATTGAATGCAATGCAGGGAAGCAAACAGGCAGACATAGATATTTTTACGTGGTTCACCCTCACTGGGCTACGTCCAAGGAGCATACGCCAACAAGTTGTCGGTCTTACCAAATTCCACTATTCTTTACTAGATGTGGATACAAAGTTCGGGCTAGATCACTTCTATGCCCAGTCTCACTGCCTTTACAAAGTTTAGGGTTAGCTCACTACTTTCACAAGGGTCACTCCCTGTTTCTCTCTCTTTGGCTCACTGCCGGTGGAGAGGATCACCTTCTTCCTCTTCCTAAACTCACTACTCTGGAAAGGATCCACTCACAATTTATAGACCTATAGGTCTCTTCATTTGCATGAAGGAATGCATCTTCCTCTTTATGTAGATTCTCTATTGAAGTATAACTTTCACCCATAGATGAATATCTCTTTGCACCAAAGGTATCGGGCAAAATTCCAGCTTCCACGCAGCCCGAAAACCACAACTGGAAATAAACCTTACTTGGCGCTCAAGTCAATCTCGGCGTGTAAGTATCGGCATGCAAGTCACAACGGGCGCCAAGTCTTCCTCAGACACTTGTGAGACTCAAGCTTCCTCAACTCTAAACCTAAGAAACTAACTTCCTTTTACACCCAATCCAATATGGGCACACAACTCCACACTGGCGTGCAGCTCCAAACACTGGTGCGCAACTATCACCCTGGTGCGCAAGTACCACCTGCGCAACCACACACACCACTTGCGCGACCACCACACCTGCGCGACGGGAGATCTTATTTCTCAAAGTGTTGAACTCTGGTCATGAATGAAGAGGGGTGGTCCAATATTTATAGGAAAATTGACCACCCTGCGCGAGGACGCACAAGTCACCTGCGCAACCCAATCTCGACGCGCAAGTCTTCTATCCTCCGAGACACTTGCGCGACCAATTCCAAAACATACGTGAACCTATTTCCATTGCCATATTTTGATCTTCTGATATTAAAAAACATATGTTGTGCAAGTTTCCTATACTCCAATTCCTCGGCACACAAGTCCCTTTTCCAAAAACACTTTTCCTCATTTACTGATTTTCAGGACCAAGACTTTGGCCAACACTGTAAAACAATGCCACCTTGTATCTGTTCTTTTTGTACCACCTCCAGATCATCCATTCCTTTTGTCGATGTTCTTGAATCAAACATGGATCGTTGACCTCAGCTCTTGAACTCGACATTCCATCATGAAATCCTCTTTTTCAACAAATTTTTATGTCATTGTTTTTCTTTGTCAACAATCACCACTCATATGTCCACGTTGTCAACAAACACAATCACCTCAAAAATTCTTCAATGATGCCTTGAGGGATTTTTGACCAACACTTCTAATTAGTTATTATCTTCTGATAAAGGGAATAGGAAATCATTAGTCATACCTACTATCTATCCTAAAATTCATTTCTGTTGGAATTTTTTTCATTTATTTGGGTATTTTATTATTATTTTTTGTACCCATTTTAGCGGAACATAATGAAAATTCTATGGTTATTAATTTTCTATTCCATTGAATTTTCGATTTTTGTATCTCATTATGATATTCAAAAAGGAATAGAATATTATATTTCATTACATTATATATTATTATTATTTTAATACTATATTTATAAACATTTTCATCTCCATATATGTTTAATCCTTCCCTTGATAACACATTTTCAATGATATTGTTTCCTATATAATTTTCTTTGATACATTGTGTGTCTTAATTTCTGTTGACCTTTACATTTGATGAAATTGTGTATAAACTACCATGATTTAGGATTATAAAAAAGGGTTAATTTGTTGGAACACTTATATTAATTATAATCAAAAAAATTATTTTATATTAATGATTTCTATGTTTTGTGATAGCATTTTTCAATATAATATAGATTTAAAATAACTTGGTTAAATCAGGGAAAAACTCAAACTTGTATATGAGTCACTTCCAGACATAAATAACTATTGTGGTTGAGTCACAGCTAGTGGTGACTCATAATTAGGTTTAAAATATTATTATGTATGGGAATATGTCACCGTCTACTATGAATCATTTTTGATCCAAGATTTTTAGTAACATATAGAAAAACCTACAATAATAGATGACTGAGGGAAATTTGAAAATTTATTAAAAAACCTACCATCTGAAATGATTGACCTCTAGAAAAAAAATTATTAAGTATGGATATAACATACTACAAAAGGATGACGCTATTAGACTATACCTTCCATCAGAATGGAAATTTTGAAAAATTGTTGGAATTATCTACCACTAAGATGAGTTAACATTGGCATCAATCACCAATAGCACAAGTCATTGTTACAATAAATCACCGCCAGTTTTCTCTCACCATTCAAAAGAGTAACTTCCACAACTCTATTTATTTTTTAATTAAATATTTCTAATGGATATTTTTTAGAATTTAATAATATTACTTGTTTTAATGATGGTTTTTCATAGATGTATAAAATTTTGTGTCATTTATTCAATATGAGGAGCAAGAAATTCCATATAATTATTCCTACATTATGCTATAAAAATAATTATAATAATCCCTTGTAAGGGTACCACTAAAACACTATGTGAGAAGAAAAAAAGAGAGATATTCACATAAAAATAAAGTGAGTTAAACATTCAATGGTCAAAATAATATTCCTATGAAGTGTTCCTTAGAAGAAGAATCTTTACCAGTGGACTAATTTAGAATATGTGAATAAAATTTAACACTCATACTACTTCCTAAAAAATCGCAATAAATATTTTAAGACACTTTATTCTACTATAAATTTTAGAAACATGACTCAAGATTCATTAAAAGATACACTCATTAAGTCACGAACTAGAGTGAATATAAAAATGATAGACACATTCTTTCTTCATTTTTTTATATTCTATTTCAATATATTTTTAGAAGTGTTTGTTTACTATGTAGTTTAAACACACACACTATCTCCTGTACATTAAGTGGAATGTACAATATATCTTCTCAAAATCTATTTACCTTTATTTTCCAACATTTTTGTGGAAACAATCCCTTTATGTTTTGTGTTTATTTAATTACCATGGTTATTTTTAAAGAGGTACAGTGTGACTAGGACAGATTTTCTATTGTATACCTGATCTAGGCTATGGATCATATATTATTTTATATAATCTTTTTTATAGATGGTGATTTACATGTAGATAGGATTAAGTATCATCTTGATACGTAACCCCTTTTATTTAATCCTCTATTTTTGAATTTTTTTATATCTATTATTTAAACTAAATATTTTTTAAATAATAAACAAAACTACTACTTTGGTATTTAATCCTAATTAGTGTTTATATATGGTTTTGATAAAGTAAATTGATTTAACAATTTAATATATTTTTCAAAATTCTTTTATCTATGATCTAATAAAACATTGAGAAATATTTAAAACAATTAGAACATATATTTATCTCGTTCATTGATAAACTGGCTTGTTTTAATTAATTTTGGGGGATTTTATTTTGTGATATATTTAACAGAATTTTTTACTGACTACTCAATTCACCCCCCCTGATTGAGATACATACTCTCACCAAAAATGTATTCACTAATATTATCAATTTCCTAAAAAGTCGTAAATTATATAAGTTTATGTAGCTTACTATCTATGTTTCTAGAAGATGATGGATGCATATAAGGAAACAACTATATTGTTTTAATTGTTGAGAGTTCTCTAATATAAGTAGGAAGATATATTTTTTCAATTTATTAACAATTCATCTCCTCAATCTAAGGATCATGAATTTATTTGGGTTATTATCTATCAATTTACAAATTTATTCTATTTATTTTCAATAAAGGAATAAAATTTAGTTGAGAGTTTAACCTGGATTTATATGGTGTCAATAATATCATTAAATATATTTAGATAGAAAATTTTTCTAATTGATATTTTTTATTAACATATCATATATAGAGAGGGTTAAATATTGTTGTGTAACCATGTTGTTTCCAATCAAAATTTTTTATCTACAAATAAACAGTCAAAATAATATTATTATTAAAACCATAGAAGGCAAAATGACTATATGTTTTGAATTATTTTTGTTCGTGGATTGAACATTTTCCCATGGAAAAGTTTATTTAAAAAACAATTCTAACAAATTAAGAGGCATGGAACTATATAAGGTATTATATAAATGACCATGTTAAATAAAATTGTGTTAGTCTTAAATTGGCAAGTAACCCATCATTGGTTTAGATATGGTATAGAATATAACTCAACATGTGTAGAAAATCTATGATTGAAAAATGAACTAAAATTATAGGTATATTTTAATTAGGATTAAAAATGAATTCTTATATAAATTATAGTGTGGATAATTTAGTTTTAGGTGTTTTTATAAAGAAATAATATAATTTTTTTGGAAATAGATGTGAATTATTACAACAGCTCAAAAGACTGTCTGAGGAACTTCATTGATATGGTGAGGTTTATAGTTGGTACTTATGTGATTTATATATAGATTTTATGATATTATTCATGTATATATTCATTAGAGATATATTCATAATCCTTTACATGTAATTGTGAAGAAAATTCAATGTTAAAGAACCTAAAACATCCATATAATAGTCTATAAAGACATTATATTTTTGAAGAAGTGTTTTCATATATAAATTATACGATTTATGTTTGTCTCATAGAGACTATGGATTATAAGAGACAACCTGGGAATGTGAATCCCATATAATTTTTAAAAATTTATGAATTTATAAAATTCTGATATTATAAATATAGAAAATGAAATGAATATTATGTGATTATTTATGCATTAATTGTTGGATCGTATGGATTAATCTATTAGAGGATAAAAATATTTTAAAAAGTATTAATTGTATTGTAATGAAAAATTATATCCTTAGAATTTTTAAATAGACCAAATTATATTATTGTTAATTTACAATTAAAAAGGGAGAAATAGTTATTTTTATTATATCATAATATTTTTTAGTATATCATTCAAATCAAAGAATATTCTTACTCTGATATATAAATTTACTGGGATTTAAAGATGATAAAAAAAATTCAAGATAGTTTTTTTCTCAGGTATAATTTATGATCATAATTTTCAAACAATGATACAAACCATGCTTATTCAATATGTGGGAATAGAATATTTTTTGGGATATAATAATTTATAGTAACTCATCGGAGCCAATATTGATGCAATGGATCACATATTTCTTCATTTATTTATTAATTATTTATAAAAATTGTGCAAAAGGATTTTATTACACTTTTTCAATTTTAAACCTTTTCACCCCCCCCCCCCCTTAGAAACACATTTATTTCTCTAAATCAACTTGTATTTATTTTAGGATTGTTATAATAATATATTATGGATTTACTATTGATATATAATGATACAATGCAATTATTTGGATGAATCATAACAACATCAAATATAATAAATATTAAATTTATTATTTTCATAAATCACCTTCCTAGTCTCCACCCCCCCCCCCCCCCGATGAATCATATTATGAATGTTGAGAACTAGATATATTAAGATTTTTTGTTTGATTGTGAAATTCATGATAGGGTAAAAGGATCATAAATTAGAATAAAAATCTATAATTCTAAATATATTACATTCAAAAAATTTAATTAAAATATCTCTCAAGATATTCGATGTATATTAAAAAATAATTAAATATTGTAAAAGAAAAGGGAGAAAAAGATTCAAAAGTAAGACCCCATGTACCTAGATCAAAATATTTACTTCTAAATCAATGTTATTGTCTCATGGTTTTGTGATTTTAATAATTACATTAATCATCTTAAAATCATGAAATATTAATAATGGTAGTAAAACATAGAAAGAAGTAAAGATATAGTGAACAAAATGTGAGATCAATAAATTTATCTAAAATTATGATTCATGTTTCTTTATCAATATTTAATTTATTTAATTAATTTAACAATAAAAAATTACAGATTAAATGGAATAGTTACCTTAAATATTTTATTTTTATAAATATATAACTAAATGTGTGACAAAGGAAAAAAATTAATATGCTAAAATGAGGGTCTATAATGGTGGTTTTAAATATGATAATGAAGATGGTTAATCATTAAATGATTATTTTTCAGTTATGATTTTTTTCCATAGTCATCCCTTAAATCATGATGGTGTAATTTTTTTAAGTGATGTATTTATATCAGAAATATAATGATATCTTGATTTTATTAATATTACTATTTGGAAGAAATAACTATATATATGAGAATACAAAAATTTTGTGTATTTTATAATTGTTTATATTTCACTGACCTAAAACATAAGTTGGTGAGGAATTAATAAATTAGGCTTAATTATTTTATAGAGATAATATATATGTTTCAATTTATCATGATGTAATGAATAAGGAAAGAAGAGTGTAGTTCTAGTGAGAAAGATAAAAAAAGATATAATTGGAAAGTGTGAATATTTTCATAATGGTATCTATCTGATATATAAATATGGTTTCTTTAGATATTGATATATAACTATATAGTAGTAAATATTTATATAATCCTTCATATATGACTTCTTTAACATTTTATGTCTACATGTAGTGATATTTTATAGTACCATTGTCACTAGAGGTAATGATTGGTTTTTTAAATTGTTGTGATTTTGAAAAATGGTGAAATTATTTTTATTTACAAGAGAATTAACATAAAACATATATGTGTTCATGTTCATGATTTTTTTCTTATGAGTTTAAGTGAAGTAATATATAGGATAGATATGATTATTTTTATTTTCTATAGCTTGTTTTTTCTATCTATTTCATGTATAAATACATTACTCTACTCTACTCTCACTGATTATATAGGGTTTAAGGGATTAATTTATTTTTTATATTTATATGTTTAAACATATGTTGGATTTTTTCAGATTTAAAACAATTGGTTGAATATTGTGTTTGCGGCCATTAGTGTTTTCTAACATATACTTAGTTCGAGTATTATTTTGTTATTAACTTACACATATTTAGTATTATATAAACTTGACAAGTGATTTATTTTATTGTTTATACCTATACTTGGTTGATTTAGAAAATTATATAAATTTTCTAATTCATGTTTATTATAGAAAATGGATATTTCATTATTTATTACATAAATTTTTTTTGTTGTTCTCTATTTATGTTTATAAAACTAGAAATTTATTTTATATATACCATTATACCCATCACATTATTCATCAATAATTAACATATTAAAGGTGTAGATTGGGTATCACTGATGATCTTATCCCAATATTAATATGGGACTCAGTTAAGACATGTTATGAATGACATGTAAAGTAATTTAGTCAGTTTTCTTATATTATCAATACGATTTTATTCAAGAATTAACTAACATATATATAAATTTTAGGGGTTCCTCGATATATAAATAAGTAATAAATATGTAAAATATCTATAATATTATTATTTGTGGAATTTATATCAATCATACAATTCTTATTTTTTATTACTTCTTTCAAAACAAAAATTTTCTTATCATTATTCTCATATAAAACTAAGAAAAAATTTATTTTTAGACAATTTTAAATCACACTAATTGTCTCTGAACACAATAATCATGCAATTTAAAAACATTATTTAATTAACTATTTAATTATTCCATAAATTACCTTTTACAAACTCAACAAAATCTATATATTTTTATAATATTATGGTGAAATGCATAGTAGATTACATTTTCGGTTTCTAAGTAATTGGTCATTTATTTTATATAAAAAATAAATATATCATTCTTACAAGTTTCAACATTATTTTATTAATAAAAATGTAAAAATCATTCAATTTTATGACAAAAAATTAAATAATTAGTGGAAAAAGTAAAATATACCAAAATTGAAAGATTAAATAATTTAAATATGGTTTCTATGATTTAAAATAAATTTTATAAAATTACTCCAAATAAATTATAAGTCAATACTTGTATAAATCAAAGAAAAAACAATTTACATTTGGAATGTGATCTACATCCTAAAATATTCCAAAATTAATCATAATTAATAATATTTGAAACCAATTAAAACCCATTCCATTGCCTATGTAAGTTTGAACGTAATCAATGTGGTTTTACAAAACATTATGGAATTTTAAAAATAAAGGATAATATGGGGTTTTATTCAAAATTATTGATAAAAATACATTATGGAATAAGAAAATTTAGTTTAAGAAATTTTTATTAACTTGAGTACATTTCCCTTGATTGTCAATCATTATAACTTTCCTAGTATATTATGATAAATCATTAATTCTTTGATTTATACAACCTTCAGAAAAATATTTCATATTAAAAACATTTTTCCATATAGAATATGAATAATCATATGATATTAATTATCCATAACCACATAAAAGTAATAAATATGTTTATCATAAGAAATAACTCATCAAGGAAACACATTAATGAAGTAATTTAATGACCGAATATAAATATTAACATATCATGTTAACAATAATCATGCACCCATATGAGCTACAAATTATTAACATATCATATGATCAAAAAACCCTTCCCCTAATAAAATTCATGAAATTAAAAATGGTGGGATAAAAATCCAAAATAATAAATTTATCATATAATTTTTCAAATCAACAAAGCATGGGAATAAAATGTTACATACACTAGGGTAAATACTCTGGGAGGGGGTGAATAAGTGTGTGATATATTAAAACAACTACCCCATTTTGATCTTGTATTGTTTTTATAAAAAAACCCTCTTCTTTCTTCTAATCATTGCAGAGTTTGGACAAATCTTGAATCTTTTACAGGACACATCAATTTAACATGGTTCACCCTCACTAGGCTACATCTAAGGAGCATACATTGGGAAATGTGTTGATGTATCGAATCCACTATAATATCACTACTATTTACAAAGTTTGGATTTGACTCAAAATCCATCATATTTTATAACCAAACACAAATAAAATCTTATTGCTCTCTCAACTATTGTGTGCTCACTAATTCTTCTGTAGATCCAATAACAGTTTAAATCTTTATATGTCTTTAATTATCTCTAATGAATGAATACATAAATGTATATAGATTCTCTATTGAAGTCTAAATTTCATCCACTGATAAATACCTCTTTCCCACTAATCACTGGGCAATAACCTATGGAAATACGATCGCAAGGCTCCCTAATTCAGGAAGCTCCTAATTTTGAAAAGCTCAAACTAGTCTTTGTTAAGTATCTACTGATTCACAAAGAGAACACCTTCATAGAGATCACTGCATCAAAGGGAAAACTTCTTCTCATATCACACTGCTTCATGAAGATAAATCCTTCTCTGAGCTCAAGCCTTTGTAGAGGTTGTCGTTGAGCTTAAGTCATTCCAATGAAAATTCCTTCGCAAAGCTCACTTAGCCAAAAATGGAAAACACCTATTTTCGGAGATATATTAGTAGCTATAAAGCTCCTAACGTTTTGGAAATCACACTAAATCTACAAACCTTCTTTTAGATTTGAGATTTCCAATTTTTTTTATAAAAATTATATACTCTTCTCAAGGGGTTCAAAGCCTATTAATAAGTGATTCAACTGACTCGAGAACCTTTTGTGCAATTTCCATAGCACGTCAGCTCAATTTTCAAAGCTTTAAAATTTCTACTGAAATTTACTGTATATCACAAAGGACTGTGTAAATTTTTTGTATTATAGATCTTTCCATAATCATCGATCATTCCATCAATTTCATTGTGCCACCACCGCAATGCTCCCTCACATTTCTCTTCACCTCTAATGTTTGTGAAGCTCATCATAATTATAAATCTCACCGTCAACATTCTTTAAGTATTTGTGGAATATAATATATAAAGTCCATATTCACAAAATTCATTCCTTTTCAATATTTTTATGAGATTTTCATAGAAATCCACTATTCTCAATGCTCACTAAACTCCAAATTTTGGACCCCAAAAATTTGGCAAACACTATATACTAGCACTTCCTGATATTCATTATTTTGTACCACCTCTAGATCTTTCATTCCTTTTTCATGGTTATTTTCAACAAGGATTTTCAAAAACATATCTGTAACTCTATATTTCACTATGAAAACCTTCATTGTCCACAAACACAACTAACCCAAAATTGCAGAAATGTTTCCTTGAGGTATTTTTTCCCAACATAAAATTTGAATAGTAGGTCATAAATTTTATAATGTGGTCCAAATTATGTTATAATCTCTATTTTAGGGACTTGAATTCCATTTTTATCATCTTATTTAATGATATAGTGAAATCTAGCTAGAGAAAAAACTTCTAAATTTTGATTACAATTATAGTAGGGGGATTATTTTTCCACTATAAATTAAAATTAAAATTTTCATATTTTATATATAGATTAATGATCAGTGTTATAATAATAAATTTTCACCTTAATAGATATTTTTGAATAAAATATCTTTTATAATAAGATAAAGGTATTCATTCATAATTTTTGACTGTTTCCAATATTTAAATTAGGATATATAAAAAAATATTTTTATGATGGAAAAATTTGTTTTATTATATTTTATATATTAAGATAATTATTATGAATTAATTTTATTAGAGTACCTAAATTTTTAAATAAATTAATGATTTGGAATAACTAAAAAACTATTGATATTTTTTCTAAACGAGATTAATGTTTTTTTACATTGAGAAATAGTTATATGAGATGTGTTGAGGAATAAACTTCATGGTGGATAGTTAGAACATGAACAATTTATAGTGGAATCATGGGATATCTATGTGCACCAACTTAATTAAAAACATGGTATGATGAATTTGTTTTGTAAGAGTCTTTCTATAGTTTGTTATGTCATACACCAGGTATATTATATTTCTTCATAAAATATATTCAAACATAAAAATAATGGGATTAATTTCTCTATAAATAATTGAAATATATTTAATTTTTTAAACATTATGTAATGACAAAGATCATAGATGTTATGTTTTCCATTAAGGCAATCATTATTAGTGGAAAATGTGACCTTTTTGATACACATAACTTATAGGGTAGAAATATGTGTGGAAGAAACCTGTTATGAAGTTGAAATGTTTTTATAAGGATGTGAGACCTTTTATATAGTTTCTCAATGAAAAGATCTTTGAATTGGGACCTATGTGTGGGGATGTTTTTATTGAAATCTAATCAAGAGAAACAAAAAAGTTGTTACCTTGTAATGTAATTTTTCCAAAAACAAATATATGTTACCTTTACAATGAAAATTAATCCATTAACTTATATTTTTGTTTCTCTAATTTTAATTTTTTTTATGAGTTTTCCTATGTTATTTAAGAGGTCCATATTTGAGGTTTTTTCCATTTAAAATGTATTCATATTAACTTTATTGTTTTGTAATTTTTAATATCCCATTAATTTTATTAGTTTTCCTAAAAATATTTTCTACTAATTTTTAATTCCTTTGATCAAAATCCTCAATAAGGGGTATAATAGAAGGAAGTCAATGTTGTGATAATTTTTATCAATGATTGATGTTAATTTGAGAATAGTAAATATGTTTAATATGTCAAATTATTGCATATGGAAGGTGGAGTTGAAGAATTTTTTTGTTTAATGAAGCTTCTTGAACAAATATTTCATTTTAAAAAACCAAAATGTAATCTAGATAAGGAATAAAATATGAAACATCAATAGGTTTATAGATATATTATTCAATAGATTAATGGAAATAACATTAACTATATTATAATGGATTCACATTCATGAACATTTTTTTCAATATCAAACAATATTATGCTTCAAAGATAATAAATAACAATATATACCAAATTCCATGGTTTATATTTTTGAATTATGATTATTAGACTCCACTTATGGTTCATTGTAATACATTAAAATAATTATTAATCTATTGTCCAGAATAAAAAACAATTTCAAAAAATGGTACATTTTTTTACTTCATAAATATTTATAAAAATATAAGGAAACATCTTTAAATTATCAAATTTTGGTTTAAATACATCCATTATTATGAAGATGAAAAATATAAATATTTTAAATAAATATATATATAATTAATTAATTTTTTCACCACATATTCATGGATTATTAACCGATATAATAGTCAAGGAAGTGAGAAAACTGATTTAAAATAGAAAGATAATAACAAATTGTAATCTAATTTTGGAATAAAAAAAACATATTATTTTATTACAACTGTTGGATTTATGTGAAAAAATTGGTAAAAATATAAAAATATTTTCATGTAATAAAATAGGAGGAATTATCAACATATGAAAATATACCTGTCAATCATATACAGAAGATAATTATATATTATTTCCTAGTACTTATGGTCTAATTTAATATTTGTAAAACTAGTTGATGATTCATTCAATAGTGTTGTATAGTGTTACATGAAAAGGGAAAAATTATTTACTTAAAGAAGGAGATTTTGATATTTTGAATATATATAATAGAATTTTTTTTAAGACCCTATAGTTTCTAAAATATTTATTCCATTAAATTTTAGTCATATAATAATATTGAATGATGGGTGGAATATGTATGGCATGATGTTGATTTTATTAACATCCTCTAATCTTTTTAATGATCGATTAATGAGTACATATTAAAATTGAATATAAAAATTTATAAGAGGATAATTTTTGTACAAGTGACCTTTGATAATTGAAACACATTATATGATTGATGTAAAGATATGAAATTAAGTATTGATGGTAGTTGTATTTTTCATCGGATGTGTGAAACAGGTGATTTATTCAAAAATGTGTAAGGTCATCAATTATTTTAAAAAATGGTTAGAATTATAAAAAACATAATATGTGTGTTTTAAATTTTAATATAATTCCCTTAATCCATAAAAGTTGAATATATCATTATAAATTTGAAATTTTGGATGTTAGAGTGTTGGAATTCAAAGAAACAATATTTTTTATAAACTATTAATTTGAACATCAATGAAAGAGTATTTTGGATTTATTTTATAGTTTATATGGGATCTAATAGACTCATGGAAGTGGTAGAGGTAGCATGCATGGTCGGGGATATAATAGACTCACTGATTCATCCACCAACTTGTCAGTGGTTTCAATAATGTTGTTGGATCCCCCGTGAATCCCATATCTAACCAACAGTCTTAGAAGGTTAAATTTCAATTTTTCACCCCCTCAAACATAATGTGGGGGAAGCCCCTCATTTCCCCCTTCTCTCTCGAACAGTCTGGGAAAACCCATCCTCGTTCTTTTCATTTTTTCCATTATTGGTGGTGGTCACCATGGAATTTTTTCATATTAAATGTACGTATTTACCGCTATTGACTCATGTTCTATTTTATATTCATTATACCATAATATTATTATTATTATTATTGAATTTAAGGTTGATTCCACTAGATCGTGGTTAATTTAGTTGAAAAACAAGGTTAATTAATTATTCTTATGATGAGGGTGTCTCATCATGTCATTTTTAGGTAGTTTCCCATTAGTTTGAGGAACTTATGTCATGAAATGACATTTTTTCATGATTTTTCATTAAAATTAATATATTTTTTCACATAAATGGCAGAGTTAATTGGGCATCTATCTCGATGTACGTTTGAGGGTGTGTTATAGATGGTAGCACACTATTTTTTTAATGAATGGTGATCATTTGATAGCTAGTGACATTTTTATGAATACACCATGTTTAAATTAAATGAACAAATCCATTATGAATTCTATAATTTTTTATTATGGTTTTTTTACATGAATTAGGGCACCAAGTGAGTTTCTAATGATTTTTGATACAAGGATGAACTTAAGAGACTCTTGGATTCTTTGGGTATAACTCTAGGGGTGGTGAATTAAAAGGGAAAGGAATTTAAATTAAGTAGTTTCTCTTGATACATTACCTATGTCATTCATGTAGTTTGTTTATGTTCATGGGGATGTGTCAGATTTTCACCGATGGTAATTTTTATAAATTAAAATTTTCCTCATATAAATTGAAATATTAAATTTGAATTTATCTTACTAAATTAAATAATTATGCACCTACTCCACTATAGACCTTGCTAATAGCTTGACGCCTTATCCACCGTTGGTCGATGATTAGAACAGATGAGTTTACCTATGCACTTGTATTTCACTAGAGGAGTGTTATTAGGATAAAATTAACTAGTTAATACTTGGTTCATTGATTAGAAATCCATGGATACCATCAATAGTTTGGGTGATATGTCATGATATTAATATCCCTAGTAGTCCATATATGGACCCTTGATGTATTTCTATAATTAATGTATAGAACACATGAAATATAAAATCAGGTTAAGTGAGAAGGAAAACACGGGATAACCTTTGGATTTTAAATGTCCCATGAGATCTCTCAAAAGACCATTATCGATATGGTATAACTTATGTGTCCTATGAGACTGTCTTTTGTTCTTAACATTTCCAAACAGAGCGATGCACTCTTGGGAGGGTGTGGACCAATGACTTGATTGAGACTAAAGACCCCTAGTGAGGTTCTTATACTTATTTTATGACCTAAAGAACCATAAGTATGGTTTAGTTGATGTTTTATAATTGGTTTCCCCAGTTGGTACCCCAATGTTAGACTGACGCTAAGAGGGTATATCGATTAGGGATGGAGATGGTTGTGGGTGTCTTATTAGAAGTTGTGTCTTCCATATAAACCAAAGGGATATGGATATTTATGATTGGTTTTGTAATTTTTTCAATAAATTTATCATTTTATTATTATAACATAAATGAAAAAATAAGTAAGGATGATGTGACCCTATATAATAAACCTTAGTTGTAGTTATGATGTGATGTGACCTACCACCCCTAATAGTAGTTTTGATACAAATACAAAAATTATTTTTATTTTTTCTTTTTATTATATAGAAAACTCCCCAAGGGAGGAGGACTAAGATACTATGGAAAACAACCCTATTAAGTTGGTCAATGGTACTAAAAAACTCCCTTGGTAGGGACATATATAATACTAAAGAAAAATCCTCAATAGGTACCACAATGATAATACTGGTAGGGTTCTTCTAGATGTGGATAGGGGATAATATTGTTTTTTGGTAGGGGATAGGTCCTTCCATGTAATATCTGTTGAGGATTTAGGACATTTAATAGACATGGTTGAGTCTCCCACACTATAAGATCACAACTATCAAGATTAATATTATATATATATATATATATAAGAGTTTTTGAGTATTGAAATTAGGATGGAGCATTCGCTGGGACTTTATACATTATAATTGGGTAAGTTCAGTCATCTGGTAATTGTCACTATATATCATTATAAAATAAATTTTGGTTATTATTATGGTATGAAATTTCATCACAGAATTATCATAGCCACTTCATCACAAGCTGAATCAGGTATGATTAATTGGTGTAAGTGATGTACGGAACAATGGTGGTTTATTTTTGATTTATTTCTTCATATTGGTTAATTTATTATTCATTTTATATCACATTCCCATATCACTAAATTATAATTTACATGAATTCCTTCATTAGTGATTGAATATTAAGTTTTTTACTCACACTCTACTTATTATGCCATTAAAATTTGTACCCAAGAGGACTCTCACATGGTTATAGGTATAGGTTGGACATGGTCCCATGTTTTCAATGATTGAGTTGGAAAGATTGTTGTCTAGGAACCCGAATGATGTAAGGATTAGAGCTAAGTTCAGGGCCACAATTCTATTTTATTTATTAATTTTATTCACTATTTGTGATCATAATAGTGGTTGATCGATCTTATATACTTATATAACTAGTTTTTAATTTTTCTATAGCATGTTTAGTTTATTTATTACCTATTTATATTCCAATATGATGTATTACATTGATATTTCTTAACTTATATTATTGTTGATACTCTTATTTAAAGGATATAGTCTCCCAATGGTACCATTTTAGACCCCCACTTCCGGATAGAAGACTCTATCATATGAGGTGGTATGCTTGAGTTCACATAGAACCACTAGTCTAGTTCCTATTCAGAGTGAGTCGTGATATTACAATATTGTATCAAATGTGTTTTATTTATCTTTCTATTTGGAGTGTGGTAGAAATGAAACAATGGAATGTGTTAAATATTATTATGTACCTTATGTTGGTGCAACATGGACACTATTTATGATGGGAAATATATGTTACCAAGTGTAGGATTACTGTTCTTAGAATGAGTTATTATAGTTACATATGTGATTTCACATTATATGACTCACATAGTGTTCATATTTATAATTTTTTATAGATTTATATATTTTCATGTATAGGATAGAGGCATATCATGCATCCTGATTAGGCACATAATATTCACATGATATTTAATTTTGAAAGTGTGGTTATTATTAATGACGATATAGTTTAACAAATCATAAATAGTTTTACAATATAAGTTATTACTATAATTATACTTTTATGTACTAATATTTATATTTTTTTCTTATAAAAGGTAAATATATCCATGGTGAGACTCTCTTTGGTGAGGAAGATGATGCAATTCCATGTTCACATGTGGTTCAGTGAAGCTAGTTGGTCAATACAAGCATGTAGTGACTCTCTAATATACCTCTTAGTGGTTGGTAATATTCATGTTCACTTATTTAATGTGTAATTAATAACCAATATGGTGTTTTCTCATTTATATTAGAATATAATTATATATAATTATTCATGTGACTATGATTTGTTAGGTGCAGATCATCATAGGGTGAATCTAGTCATTAATGTGCATATCCTTAAATGAGATATACTTTTCTGGGGAATTTTTTTATGAATAGATACTTGAATAGGATGGGTTCCTAAGGAGGATTAAAAAATATTTTCATGTAACGCCAGATTTTTATGAACCCGGGAGTCTGTAGAATAGAAAAAGGGTTTCCATGTGATTCTTGATACAGGTTCATGGATATAGCCCATTTGTTTTATCATATATGGGGTATTACCTCTATGCAATTAGATTTTATGTGAGACCTAATTTATGGGCTTGGGGAGAGACAAATGTAACCCTTGAGGTACAACATGGGATTTTGGTGAGTTAATAGTATGTGATACATGAGGTTAACCCATGTGAGTGGTTAACTCAGACATTTATATTCTTTAGAAATAGATTATCAAGTCGGTGTTTCAATATTATATAAGAGAACTTTGGGTTCTATCATATATATTGTTTTGTAATGATGATTCCCTATTCTCTTGAGATTAATCACCTTGATTGGTAATTCCTTTTGTCACCAATTCTAGTTTTGACTGGTGGTACCATTTGGTTGTGTGGCATTTTTCTATGAAATTCATTCTGTAAATAGTGATAGAATGGGTAAACACTTGTTTTTTTAAATAGTGTCAAATGATGGCATGGTGTTTGATAAATCATAGAATAGGTTAATTGCACTATTTTTAAAAGGATCCTTATAGGTGATTTTGGACTTATCAAACCAATTAATAGTGGGAGAATTTTAATCATGTTTTGATCATGTGGGGCTCATGAGATCATGAATTCAGTCTTAGTGATCAAGTGGAATGAAAGAGTACACAATTTATGGTTAATAGAGATTAAGTGAAGGTATGCAATCACATGTGATGAATTTTGAATTTTGAATCAGTGATGACTATGAGAAGTCTGAGAATCATTGAATCTGATGAATAACTCTTTGACCTAGTTTCTAAGGAATATGAAAAAATGGAAATGTTTCTCTTATAAGCGTAATGAATGCATGAATGATTTAATTTCAGGGGGTGGTAGTAATGGTCACTGATCAATATGAGTGAAATGAATGTGTTGATGCAAGGAACTATTTCTTTTGGTTCTATATGAGTAATGTGAAGATTTTAAATAGTGGGTAGTGCACCATTGGCCATTTGTGGGTGTGACCCTCAGTATGAATTTGTTTTTGGGGGATTCTAAGCAGTGAAATTCTCAAGAGCCAAGAATTGGTGGTGAATTTGAGTTTATACAAATGATCATGGATTGTGTGATTTTCTCCATGTATGACCTTTTTGGAGATGAATGGGATATAGTCCATTGATATTGGGTTTTAACCTTTTGGATTAATGATAAGAAGACAGATATAATTGGGATAATTCTATCATTAATTGGTGATATGGCCCAAGTGTGGGTAGGGACATGATTTTTCAAGATGGTTAATTCTATGGTCCTAATGGAATTTTGAATTCTAGTGAGTAAATTGGATCAAATTTAGTTTAATTTTATATAGATTCCCTAGTATGACTTTAGAGGTGATTGAGGGTGGAGTCTGAGAATAGGTGTCAGGCTCAGTATGGTTTAATATTATCCAAATTTATCGGATCATTAATTGATTAGTGCTCTAGTCAGATCCGGATGATGATTTTGGTCATTTGGTGTATTAATTGGGAAGTTCTACCAAGAGTTATACATGGTCTCTATAGTAATTTTTAAATGATCTGAAGCTTCTTTCTGGAGTAAAGGCATCAAGACTGGGAATATCAATTGTGTATCGATGCATGAAGTCAAGCATTTTCAAGGTAAGTTGTTTATATGAGGTAAAACGGTTGGTTTATTATATAATTAGACACTATGATATGGAATCCATCATGGGATAATCATTTAATATATATATTTGGTGTTTGAGGATTGGTTAGGGCCATTTCGAAAGACCAGAATATTGTGGACTACGCATGAACGGTAAAAAATCATCAATTCATTTTAGGATTTAGAATGAGTAGTGTTGTCTATATTATAATAATGATCTCGTGTGTTTTAAGGTTCATATATTTAGTGCCACATAAGGTGTTCTATCAGAATGTTGGGATCATGTTTTTATATGAACATTCAATGGTGGAAGGCATCTTAGCTTGATATTTTCTACTTTTAACAGGATCAAATGGTAGAGGGAACAATTGTAAGGATGATTGATAAGTTTAAATTTTCATTTTTATAGGGTTATACCTTCATGAAACAACTTTTGATGTTTTTTTATTGAGTTTTATGATAATTAAATTATATTTAGTAACTTAAATTCCTTTAATTCAAGTGGTCCTTTAGAAGCGTAGCAACTGTTAAATAATGAAACAGGATATTATCACCCTTAATTAAAAACCATAGTAGGCCATGTTTTATGGATTCATATCTCACGATAATTATTATATATTAGAATTGGTTTTTTGTGAATTCTTTAATTCCCTATGGTCTTGTGAGCCTATAATTTCAGTAGGAATTCGAAATTTTGGTTATTAAAGGGTTAGATTTAAAATTGGATTTCATGTTTCATAATTGAGAGCTTAGACAACTATGAATTATTATTTTGGACATAGTTTGAGGCTCTTAGTGGATTCATGCGATATAGGGAAGTGTAAGAGGAAGCATGTGGTGGTCAGGGTTATAGAAAAAACATTGTTTCACCCATTGTAAATTCACCTACTATCCATTGACTAGTCATTGTCTACGTAAGTGTTTCCATAGACACCAATGATATATTTGAAAGATGGTGGGATTAAAATTTGATACAATTTGAAAATATATTCTTTGAGATCTTAATAAGGGGAATCTATCCATTCTCTCTTTCACAAGAAATGTTGAATCTATCCATTTTTATTACCTCTTCCCCTTTTTAGGGTGGGTTTTCAAATTATTTTGGATGATTCATGGTATTTATTTTCCTTTATTGACTCACATTGTCATTTCTATTTTTTTCTACCCTAATACCTATCTTCTATGTCTAATTATTTGATAATGATTCCATAAGATCTTGGATAAATTGGAATACCTTCCTGGGGTATTCATTCATATTTCGATGAGGGAATCTCAAGATGGAATATGCATTTCATTGCATGAATATTCAAAGAAGGTGTGTCACTCTATAAATTTTTCAATGTTTTTTCATAAAAAAAATAAATTAAAATATTTATGTAAATAGATGTGCGTTTTGGGGATTTATATATATATATACATTTAGGATTTTTTTTGAGATGATAATCACTGTATTAGTTGAAGAAATAGAAATAATTTGAAATCTTGTGAGTTTTAGTGAATATTCCGAGATTTAGATAAATTTATAAAATAATTATAAATACTATATTTTCTTTTTTTAGTATTTTTAATATTTTTTATATAATCAAGTGATATGTTAATGGTTAATGGCACATGTACCAGTTTGGTTGATTCTTTTTGAACTTGGATAGATTTATCCAAATATCTAATAAAAAGGGAAGTGATTTATTTGACATAGGTGGTCAAGGTACTTTCCCAATTAAAATCATGTAGTTTTTTTATATACTATAGGATGTGTGGGATCTCCACTAAAGGAATCCATTTTAATTATTTAATTTTTTGATTGATTTAAATTAAAATTTTGAATTTAATTTTAATTTCATAAATGATAGAAAACATATCATTAGAAATTGTTGACCTAGTATACTAGCTTAAGGCCTCAGGTGCCGATGGACGAGATTGAGATAAAGTGAGATCACCTAGAAACCTATACTTCCCTAATGGTATGTTTCTATTTAAATTTTAATGTTTATACCCTAGTGGTATTTCATAGTTATCCTTGGATACCATCATGATATGGTATGAGATACCTTGTTATCGAAAACCCTAGTTGACCGAGTGAGAATCATTGAGGTATGTTTAGACCTATTGGATTGACCATAGTAAGTATCGAATGGGTTAATTGATTGGTTTAGACTAAGAAGACCTTGGGATATTTATCGGTCCCTGAGACATATACATTGATCAAATCTAATTATGAATACCTTTCCTAGCATGTGAATCTATTTTCTATTTATGACTTAATGAGGATCATTATTTTTCCTTATGAGATTGATTCTCCAAGATTTGAATTTGACCAAGGAACCAAAGTTGTTCTCCACAACATATATTATGAACTAAATAGCCTTATGTAGTGTTACATTGATGTTTTACCATTGGGATCCATAGTTGGTACCCCAGAAATCGAAACACCCTTATTGGGTGTGTTGATATTGGGTTGAGATAAATATGGGTTTCAATATAGAACATGTCCTTTTCATGTGATTTGTGGTATGTGGGTAATTATGATTGGTTTTTAATTTATCCTAGCCTAGTTTCCATTATTTTTTTAATAGAGTTGTAAACTCCTATAAAGAATTCATGAACTTTATAATATGCCTTGGTGGTAGTCATAATGTGACATGAACTGCACCCTTATCACGGTTGTGATATTTATGGAAAACACCCACAGAGAGGTCTTTAATTGGTTCCCAAATCTCTAATAGTATAGAGGTATATGGTACTAAAAACCATATACTAAAGAGGTCTGTAATAATAATAAAACTACCATAATAGGGGGAAAGTGATAAAAAAGAAAAATTACCAAGTTGGGAGGTATGTAATACCTATTAAACTCCCCTATTTGGGAGGAATATGATACTACTAGTTGGGATTACCTAGATTTAGATTTTTGATTATTTTGGTTTTGGGAAAAAGATAGGTTTAACCACAAGAAACTTTTTGGGGCTTGTGGGTTCTTTGGCGGTCTTTGTCAATTCTTCTACATTGTTGGGGCACTAAGGTTGGGAACCATTGTATACTATGATAGAGAATTCCCAAGGTTGTGATACAAGGAAGGAGAATTCCCCAGTTTTTTATAATGTATACCATGATGAATATTACTCCTAGGTAATTATCACTGTGAACCATGGTGAAAGAACCGCGAGTTTTCATTATAGTTCCAAAAGTCATCATGACTTTTTTAAAGACACTCTGGCACTATCCGAATCCATATGGATTCATGGACCATATGATTAATGGTGAATTATTTGTGGTTAACTAATTTTTAAAAGTTTTTTATTATTTAAAATATTCCACATGTACATATCACTACATGTTATGTAATGTGTAGAACCACATTGGTAGTTCCCTATTAATATATGTACTCACACACTTCTCGATATTCCATTTCACTTAGGTACCCAAGTAAACTTTCACATAGTTTTAGGTATAAGTTGTTAAGTGGTATTCTTTTTGGATGATCGGGAGGGATAACTCAAAATCTAGAGACTAGGAAGGTGGGGTTTGGATTTGAGAGAATGGCATTTAATTTATATATTTTTTTATGGTATATATGTGCTCATACCAATTGTTAATCGGTATTGTATGATTTTATAACTAATTTTAATTTTTTATAGTTTTCTCAATCTATTTATTTCATCTACATTATCTGATGTGATGGATGTATTTGAAATTTTGTTATTTTTATTTCCATAGATATGCTAATATATGGGGTTTATTCTCCACACATTACCATCTTAGACAACCACTAATAGATAGAACCCTCTTAAATACAAGGTGCATGCATGAGTTTATATACACCACTAGTATGGTTATAGTTAAGAGTGTGTCAGGAATGTGTGTTACACTTACACATATTTTTTAAGGGATATTATTTGAGAATAAAAAAATAAAATGGAAGAACAATTTAATTTTGTTACAAATTTATGTAGTTATAATAGTGTTTTTTGTTTGTGAAATATTAATCAAGGGGGGAAGTTCATTCATGAAAATAATCAAAATTTTATTTCAATAATAGTTGATAGGGGTTGAATATCATTAGTTATTATCTTGTAATATGATATAGTATAGATATAATATTACAAAAACACATCCAATTATATTTCTATTAATGTGTGATATTTTATTTAGATCAATGTTATAAAATTATAATATCATGTTTTCTATATTGGATAATTCTTGAGGTGATACCGTCTAGTTTTTATTCCAAAGTATTTTTTTGAAATGATATCCCCACTATGATTCACAAAATGGGTATAATGATATGGTTCAAACCATGATAATATTTAAACTATTTTATAGGTATATATAAGTATTTTTAAGTGAATAAATATATTTTTTATATTTTTTATATTGAATTAATTAAGATGGCTTATTTTTTATTCAATGTTCCCAAATGTTTTCGTACATTAGAAATATATGAGGATTCAATAATTTTTTTCAAACCACGAGATATTTTGGTCTAATTAATGAAATAAAAATTATAAAAGTCTATAGATTTTGACATTAATGGGTTGTGTGGAAACGTAGAAAATATTCATGAGTATCAATGATGGGTTATCTATAACAACATTATTGGTAAATTTATAATTTTATTATGAAATAGCATGGAAATATTTTTTTTATTGTATAATGTATCCTTCCTATGTGCTATCTTTTTGGTCTCTTAAAATATATGCTTTTATAAATTTAGTGTGGTTTATTTCACTATTGAAAAAAGATCTGTGGATGTATTTATTGAATTGAGCTGGAACATAATGTAAAAATATTATATTGAATAAAAATGAATGTATGAGAATAGAATAGTTTAGACAGGTTTATAATTGTTATTTCAAAATTTGGAAGAGTTTAGGAGGAATCTATCATGTTTCAAAAGAGAAAATTACTTTAATGTGCAATAAATGTATAATTTTTTTTAATAGTGATAATTTAGAATTTAGATCTCATTATGGTCATGTTTTAAATAATAAGATAACTCAAATAAATATCATATTTAGTGACTTTTAATATATATTTTAATGGTTTTATTTGGTGTTTAATATTATTAAATGGAATAAGAGAAGACTTAGTATCTATGATCATTTAGTTGAAGAAATGAATTAAAACAAAAAGAATAAAAAATATTAAATTCCTTAAGTCTGGTAGATTTATCTAATGTGGTTGATGATAACCACTTAGAAACATCGTACTAATTATTATCACATATTATGATCCAGTGATAATGGATTAAAAAATTTATTTTCAAAAAAATTTATTTTTTATTCCAACGACTTTCCAGTACCAAATATGTTAACAAAAAATAAGTTTATCATCTTTAATAAGTCATATCACATAAAAATTGGTTTTAAATAAATAATTTAACTACATTTTTATACCAAATAAATTAATAAAAACTCATTGTTGAATTTTATAATTTCATTTATGGTTGTCCAACACTTCTCATATATGTTAAACATAAACATATGATTTATAGACACTTACCATTAAATTTATATATATATATATATATAATATCTTATTTCCTTAAGTGATCATTGAATTATCAATTGATTAAATACAAGTTATAAATCAATAAACATGTCCTCATATAATGTGTATGTAAAACAATTTTTTGGTTTTATAAAATATTATATATTTAGTGAATGATATATTTTATATTATTTTTTTTGATCTATATCACAAAAAGATATAGTTAAAAATTCCAAAAAATAATATTGGAATTATTTTACTAATAAAATATCCTAAATAAATTTTAAACTAATTATATTAATTTTTATAAATCATTATAATTATATTTTTGGTGGTTTTAAGAGGAAGATATGTTTTCTTTAGTTATTTTTTTATTAAGTGACTAATCAACTCATAGTTATCATTTTACTTTTAGGAAGGTGTATGAAATGAAATTTTTCTCCTTTTAGAGCTTATATATTATAGCTACAAAATAAAAATAATAGAAAATGTTATATTGTATAATTCATTGTGTCAAGATAATAATTCAAAATCCCAATTCAAAAAAGGATTAGAAATAAAAATTCTTAGGGTTAGAAAGTCATTTCATGGATGGTAGAAAAACATGGAATTCAATCAGGGTTTAGAGTGTGGTGGATAAAAATTTTAAAGGGGTCTTGGATAGATTTTGTCATCAATATAGCTTGAAGTATGAAATTAGGTTTTAATGAATGTCATTTTTATGTTTCTATTTTATATAATACCTTTTTTAAATAATTAATTACTCATTGTATAAAATATAGAGTCGAAAAAATTTCTACATCAAATTATTTTAATTGTTTTCACAAAAATATCATCCCATATATAAAATAAAATTACATAACGGTTTAATAAATATATAATATTCAATTATTTTAAATTAGTGATAGTATGAATGTATAAGTATAAAGAAACTATTGTTTTCAATGTAAATATTTTACATAAATAACAATAAAGTTGTGGATTTGAAAATATATTTTTTTTTTGAAAAATTTTAGCTCAAAATTATAATATTGTATCTCATCAAATATAGTAATTATTTTTTACATTAATGAGATTATTTGAAATTGAATTTTAAAAACAATTTAAATGATATTTTCATTCCATTTTTAAAGAAATTATATATGACACATTGGAATGATATTCGATTAATCTTTTAATAATGAACTTGATTAAAGATTAAGTTGAATAATTAAAGTGAAATTTATTTGAAAAAAATATGATTGAGATCATCAAAACTAAATAACATACATTTTTAAAGGAAGAATAATTATATGGAGTTCATCAATATAATAATAATGAATATGGAGGTTAATAAATAACCTATTATGACTCACTCATAAAATTAGCATATTGATTTAAGAGTTATATCAAGAGTGACCACCAAATACTACCACTAATAGGCTAGGGTATGAAGACTTGTAATAAGGGTACAAATAAATGGTAATTGAAGGAAATTCCCTTAAAAAATATAAATCAACAACCCAATTGTTAACTAAAAAAATAAGTATAATAAAACAATCATACATGGATTAATTAACATATATAAGGGTATAGAAAAAATAAAACTAAAAGTAAAACACTATCTATCAACAGTAAATTAATGACATTAATATATGAGTCTTGCTACTCTATAATGGATCAACTCGTTACTGATCTAACATTACCCTGAAACACCCCCATATAGATTTATATGTATAATAAAAAAATGGAATAATTTTTATAAAACATGAGTACACATAGTATGTTCATACACTATGATATCATGTGTTAAGTGAAAAGTTATAGTAAAGTCTCAAGTTAATGGAATATATAAATGTCATTTATTTATGTGTCGTACATATGGAAATAATAACAAATGAAAACCTCTACTATATGAAATACAAAACATCATACACATCTCTAAAACATAAATATATTATCAAATATAATAAGGCACTCTTTATGTTTTCCACACCTCCAACCATATTAGTTAAAACAATGGAAACTATTAGTAATTGTAATTATAACTATATTATTACTAAAAAATAAAATAGAAATATATCTACAAAACAACTATATATATAGTGAAAATACCATATCCCTCATATCAACCCTATCATGAACAAAAAACACAAACCTTCCAAACATGTATATCATAATCAAAAAATATAACACACCATTTTATAAACCAGCCAATATATGAAATTACCATAAACATGTAATAAATAACCGTAAAATAATGAACAAAAATAATAATTAAGAACCAACCACAACCACATACTGTAGGCTCATATTATATATTTAATTTAATATATTAAAATTGAAAAGTTATTTGGAATTCATCATCTATTATCTATAGAAAACATATTCACTGACTAGAACACCACTACCTTCTTAATATCTATGATGACTCATTATTCTGAAATAGAAAAATTAATTATTGAGGTTTTAAATAGTTATTAATCATACTTATAACCATGATCCAAATTACATACCCTAATTAAATCATAGTAATAAGATGAATTAAACAATAATTAATTTCAACATTATCATCCCCTAAGTTTATCTGACACATAGAGATTCTTAATCCAATTTAGTTTCCTTAGTTCAAATACCATACATAAAATATTATTATGATTTCAGTAATCTACATCATTTAAATTCTCACACCCCCACATCAATCCATTAATTTAGTTTTAATTTTCTTTACATATTATAATGTTCATGAAAATTACCCATCACCACAACAAAAAAACTAAAAAATTTTGATAAACACATAGTAAAAGAGTGAAGTTAGAATTAATTACCTCAATTCATCATTGAATAATAGATATTAGTATTCAAATCTATCAATTTATGTAAAGAACATTCAAAAAATCTATGATCAATAAATAAACATGTTAATTCCATATCAAATATGCTCATAGATCCCCTCTCAAAAAAATAAATGATAGATATAAGGACCAAGGATTAAAGAATATTACCTTCAATCATGTAGTTTCAACATAGAAAAATTGGGTCAATCCTAAAATACATAAAAGAAATAAATTGGGAATACATACCACTGTAACTAAAACCAAACAATTTGAAGGAGAATAATAATTTAAGTGGATGAATAGAAACCACCAAAATTTAGAAATAAAATGGGGAATAAAAATTTAAGGGGTAATGAGATCCGTAATTGTGAAAAGATGGTTGGATAACTAGAAATACACAAATAAAAGTACAACCTCCCCTAATAACCCATTAAATATCATGAACATCAAACATTAAAATTTTATTATATCAACATGAATTATAAAAAATATATTTTTTTACATTGTAAATCTCTTGATCATATGATTGTTATGTGGTTTCAGATGAAATACACTCTATTTTAAAATTTGTCATCTTTTTTGCTTAAATTTTTTCACCCCTTGAAATAATCAGGACTCAATAAAAAATTAAAAAGTTCATTTCCCATCTCCTATGAAAATAATTTATTAAAATTATGATCTAACCATCCTGCATCAAAAAAACATCAAAGAAAATAAAATCCTTCTCAAAACTCATTATAATAAAAATTTATCCTCTATATAATATTGGTGGAAGTCATGACATAATGAAAACCCTACAAAGTCCAACATATATACACACATTCCTCTCTAACACTTAATAAAATAAATCAGTAATAGAAAAAACATAGGAATAATGGAAGTCATAATAATTTTATTTTCATAGATGTAATTTCACCCAAATCTAATCTCCTCAAATCCCTCTCCTTTCTCCAACATCCCTTAAAATAAAGGGAATTAATCCACAAAAAAACCAATAAATATATCAAATACAACTCAGATTGTTATCATCCATTATAATGAAAAAAAATCCCATGATGAATGAAAATGAAACCCTAAACCATAACTACCACATAAGATACCTCTCAAAAATTAGTCCTTCCATATAAATGACTAATATATAAATAAATAAACGTCATCATCAATCACTAAAATAAATATATAAAATCATTAAAATAGGGATGTTTGGAATAGAATTAGGGTATTAAACCTATATATCTGACTCTAAAACATTTGTAAATTCATCCAATCCCCCATGACTTAATAAAACAATGTAAATTGATTAGTAACAAAAATAAAATCATTTACTAATAGTTTTTAATCTTTAGAAGTTGATTAATGAAAAAAAATTATTATATGGTTTTCATATCACCTCAATCGAAGTCTTTAAACCCATCATTCTGATATCATATGATATAGATAATACATTTTAAACTCGATATATAACATCCCAAACATTTTTTTAGAATAAATTTTCCTTCAAAATTAATTATGAGTGTCAAATTTAGAAACATAGTGTGTTATAAAACCCATCCAACACAAACAGAAACACTTAATTTCATTAATATATAATGTAAAATTTTGTGAATAATTTATCCCAATAAAATTGATATAATTGAAATGAGACAACAAACACTAACAACTAAACATACAGTAATATTAAAACTTATATCATCTCGATCTCCTTACATTAGCACTTCGATGAATTAAACTATAAAAAGGAAACCAAACATTAGTAATTCAATCAACATTTTAGAAATAAATAACATATAAACTTGAGAGGATTTTATCTGAATGATGAATGAATTAATTAATTGGTATTTTTATAAGGTATTATAATGGTTGGAAGAGTAATATGACCATTGGAATAGTAACCTAGCCGTTTGTAATAGTAATATAACCGTTTGAATATTAAATTAACCTCAAAATTTTAAAAGTTCATAAAAATAATTTTTACAACTAAAATTATTATAAAATATATATTTTTTTATTCCAAAAATTAAACATTAAGATAAAAAACACATATAAATTATATACACCTTTTTTAATAAACTATATTTTAACAAATTTCGTAAAAACATAATTTTTATTTCAATAATTTAAACTTTCTAGGATATAAAACTGTCTTGATGAAATATTGAAATTTTTAGAATCGTCATGTCAAATTTTTGTAAGGGTGATTTTTTAGTAATTTTATGAAAATTATAATTTTTAAGACAATAATAGAAATAAAGGTTTGACATAATAGGTATATTTAAATTGCTTCATTCAAAATGTAATTATGACATAAGAATTATATAATTTTATGTTAGACCAAAATATTTTTTACTAAGATAAATAATTATTTAATTTCTAGTTATAAATCTAGAAATTATTTTCCAATGTCTAAAATTATAAAGTATTCATTTTGAAAACAATTTTTCATTTTTCCACATTCCATTTTTTTAAAAACAGTAATAAATCATATTTTTAAAGTGTTTCAAAACATAAAACATATATTTTTCATAAAATATAATTTATATTGACAAAATTAATACTATTATATAGTTTCTAAATGAAATTATATTTTATTCTATATTTTAACTTAAAAACACACATCTCCTCGTGTATAGATACACTATCTAACACCCCCGGGAAAACAACTTCCCATCCACTTCTCAAAGAATGTAATAAAAAAAATTATGCTTTAATCCCATTAGAATCCTTATGGCCATTTTTTATTCATAAAAATTGTATATTTGTTTTGTGTTAAGGGTTTTATAAAACGAGAAAAATCAAGAAGGATTAGGTGGAATAGTGATAAAATATATTGAATTTAAGGTATGGGGAATTCTCAAGGACAACCCATTCCTTTAGATTTATCTATTTCTTCTCTTTATTTTTGTAATAAAATCTTATCTAATGTCCTTAAAATGTATTTTATCATTATTTTACATCTTCTTTAAGGGGATATAGATTCTTATAACTCATATAAAAGATACACATGCCAGTTATAAATATTTTTCCAAGAGACTTTATTTTCTAATACATATAATTTTCTACACTTGAGATGCTTATTCTTCACGAAAATAATTATAATATTTTATTCCTAATTATTATCTACATTATTCATTTGGTAACCCCAAAATTTATTCATTAATATATTATTTATGAATTCCTTATGATCTCAATTCATTTTCAAGGGTTTATTCCATGACTACAATTATTATATGTTTCCATTTCATGTGGCATACAACATTATAAGCTTATTATGATGAAAATTGTGGTTCCATGATTATATATTGCTACACATCATTAAGTAATGTGATATAGCTCATTAGATTATCTACCTTATGTGTGAGAATATTTATATTTTTACCACTATGTTATTATGTTTCTTTATTATGCATATGCCACATTCCATGCCCTTTTCAACTGATTCACTCATTACCAGTATGATGAACTTATTATTATGATAGGTAATGATGACTATTCTCACCGATATATTATTAATTCAAGTCTCTTATTACATTCACTTTATTCCTAAACTTACAATATATTTAACTCACCCCTTTTTAAGGTACATTATCATCTAAATACATGTATTGAGGCTAGAATTAGAGATTCTAACAGGACTATGAAGAAAATTTTAAAAAATGTTTATGTTTTGTCGTATATATATATAATTTAACCAAGATAATAAAGATTTTGATTATTTAATGTATTACTATTATTATTTTTATAATAAAAATCATGTAATAGTCATGTAAGATAATTGTGGGTCGTTATAGTTGGTATTATAGAAAGGTTTAGTAAATTTTGATAATTATGAAAAAAAATAAGTAAAAATCCACAAGAACAATTCTAGTTATAGTAAAATATCCTAAATTTTTTAAAATAGCAAGGTTTGTAGTTTCCTAGTTATGAAGTCTCTAGATAAATACTTAAAAATAGATTTTTTTGTCATAAAAATTCACATTTGGGTTGTCACCTTGAAAAAATATTGTTGAGTATCAATTCTATCTTCACTCAATACACATTGAGTTGGACTAAGACATCATAATTGGATAGACACTCTCAGGGGATATACTTTAGTTGTTCAAATTCAATTTACACATCATTGTGATTGGATATGTTTCTAAAATAATTATTTCTTCTAATTATAGAAATTATTTATATATAATATCCTAGAATAATAATTTCAGAAGTAGAATATTATAAACATAGTTATCATATATGATATTAATTCAGTATTTATATTCACGTGAGAATAAATTATTTTTACTTGATTTATGGACATATGTTTGGATGTAGCATAATATATTTTATAAAATTGTGGTAACCTGGTGAAACCATACTTAAAACCAATATGAAGGAAAATGAAATGATTTTCTAAATGATAATCCCAATGAAATAAAAATATGAATTTTAAATACCATTATGTAACTTATCTAGTTGTCTTCGGCTATGAACAATAATGTAAACCATATTTAACATCCACCTTCACCCAGTAATGATCAATTATCCATCTAATCAATTATGTATTAGCAACCAATGATATTTATTTAATCTTTATATCCAAATATCATGGAATAGTGGGATAACTTAATAAAGATAAAAATTATGTATCACTATTCTGATATAGAGAAAGTTACTATCGTTATCTATACTTTAATATATAAACTGATCAATTATGGAAATTAGTCAAAATATAAAGCTAAATGATGATATAGATGAAATATAGCCTATGAATATTATAAGAAATATATCCGTTTAAGAAGATATTTCATAAAATATATATCCCTTTAAATATTATAACAAATATGAAGAGGTACTTTATATAGCCTATGAATAAGGAGAGTTATGCTTTTGTTTCTTATGAATTAAATTTCTCAAGGCTTGATAGGTACGCCTAGGGTTTTATTGTCAAAAATGATAGAAAAATAGATTCTTTAGTGGTTGAAAAAGAGCACCTTTAAATGAATAATTTTATCTAATATTATGGGCATTATTAAAAACAATTTCCATGTGTTCTCAAAATATATAGGAGTTTAAAAATTTGATTGATGGAATTGGTGATATGAATAAAATAGTTTATTTTATAACTAGAGGATTGAATGACAGAAAAGATAAAAGATAATAACACCCACATGTCAATTATTTGGAACTAAAAAACATAAAAATTACCTCTAAATAATGATGAACCGATATAAATTTGGGGATAAAGCTGTAGTGATCAAGAATATCAAAGTGGTGTGAAGAAACTAGCCAACATGATAGAGTAACGAAAGACAAATACCAATGTACCACTCATGTTTTAATGATTTTATTGTAAGGATCAATGAATATATATAATCCAATGAAATAAACCAATGGTATTTCAAGGTATTAAATTTCATAAAAAACTAATTTAATCGATTATGGTAATGAGTATTCCAACATAACCACTGAGGTGGAGAAATAAAATGGGGTCATGAAAGGTAAATTTCACATTCAGTCAAAATATTGTAAAATTATTTGGTAGATTTTTGTTCCATGCATTAATTAATATCTTATATGTTTTATATAACTATTTAATCACATAATCAATAACTTGATGTAGTCATATCTACTAAATCACATATTGGTATGATCATTTCATTCTAAGTGTTGGAATCATTCCCATATAACATATATAATAAGACACTTCAAGTTAGTCTCATAATTCATCCCTTGGTAAAATTAAATGTTATACCTAGCATAGATTATTTATCATTTCATCGATTATACATCAATTATTAGGAAAAATATATCAATTTCTTTTCAAAGATCCATCACATTCTCATGTACAAATGAAAGTAAGATCAATATTAACCTTTGTAAAACTACTCAATAGTATAGGTGTTGATACTAAATTAAGAATCATCTCTAAACCAAATGGTCATGTAAAAATATGTCATAAACTTTAAATAAGTTTCCATTGTGATGAAATATACATATGTATTTCTAGAAGAGTTGATTTTACTTCCTCTATGTCAATATGTAAATCTATCAATAGAATTCATACATGGAGCCACTCGTGACTCCAAATTCCCATATAGGATGGACCCTGTCTAACTAGATGAATTAAAGATTTTTTTTTATAAAAACTTATAGAAAGGATTCATATTACCTACTACATAACCTTTGGGTGTGTCGGTGATCTTTTTTTTAGAATAATTATAAATCAATTAAGTTAGTAATATATCACCAAGATCTCAATAGGATCACAATAAAAAACAAAGTATCCCTTAAAAGGATATATAATGTGATCAATCATATTCAAAGAGCTCAGTACATATAAAACATAAATCATTATTATGGATATCATCAGCCAAAAGAAAAAAATCTATATATCCAAAAGAAAATCTTATATACATGATGAGGACATTATGAGCACTTAGTTAAGCCACATGAGCTTACTAATACCCATTCAATCTTCATGAATATGGTGAATAGTATCTTTAGATACTAATATGAAAATACTGTCATAGTCATTATTGATGACATTGTCATCTATATAAAGGGTTAGGGGCATAGGAAGAGAATATTAGAAATTATTTGTCACATTAATAAAAGAAAATATTTATACTAAGATTTCCAAGGTTACTTTTGGATGTAGAAAGTAAAATTCTTTGGTAATGTGATTATGAGTGGGGGAATTTCAGTAGACCCCTCATATAAAAATAAAAATTATGGAATGGACCATAACATCAAATTTCATAGAAATATAATGTTATTTTATATTATTTGGGAACTAATTATGGTTTTTTAGAATCATATTATTGTTTTATATCCCAATTACTAAGTGAACATAGAAAAATTTAAAGTATATTTGGTAGGAATAATGTTTGGAATTATTTAAAGATATCTTTATTAGGCTAATAATTTTACCAGTTCTCAAACTACACTCAACTGGAGAATGGTTTTTGATATATAAATATGCTTCAAATTAAAGGATTTGGTTTTGTACTCATGATTAATACTAAAGATAACACATATTCCTCATAATAGGATCTGTGATTAATACTTCTCGACACATGATTTGGAGTTATAAATTATGATATCTATATTAATGATTTTGTGAAACTAAATTTATTATTATAATTGTTACATATATATATATAACAAAAAAGTCTATTTTATATATTCATATATATTAAACTAAAAATGTGTCAAAGAATATGGGTAGAGTTAATCTAGGATTATGATTTCTTTATTCACTTCCATCTTGGAAAGGAAAAGAAAATATCTAATGGTTACTGTATATAAGAACACACTATTCTATTTTTGATGTGGATTTTGAAAGACCTCGTTATCTTGGATAAAAAATTATGGATCTTGAAATCCTATTGGTATGGAAGACATCCAACATTTCCCAAATTATTTTCCAATAATATATCTAGAAGAATTTCAAGGTTGAATAAAGGTTTGATTTAGATATTCGAAATAATTTTATGACATTAAAGGAAGGGAATTTTTACTACTTAAACAATGATAAATATGATATCATTTGGTTTTGAACTATAATTTTTTATCAGTATAACCTAAGATAAAGAATCATATGTTAGATAATGCACATAGCACATATTTCTCCATCCATCCTGGAAGTACTAAAAAATATCCTAATTTATGAGAGCCATTATTATGGGACAACATGAAAAAGGATATCATTGATTACAACATTAATTTTATGGTCTGTAAACAAGTTAAAGTAGAGGAAATAATGTATAAATATGTTATACAACCATTACCCAAACCCATGTGGAAATGAAAGAACATCGTCATGGAATATGGAATTGGTCTATTAAATACATCCAAATAAATAAATATGATATGTGTTTTTATCAACTAACCAATAATGACCACTTAATCACTATTTTGGAAGATTTCTCACTTTACCAGAACACCATGATATGTATAATGGAAGTGATGAGGCCATGTGGGTTACAAATTTTTATTTCTTCTCTTCAAGATATAAGGTTAAATTATAAAATTTGGATAAGTATTCAACAGGTTTGGTATAATGAATTAAACTTTAGTAAGGCTTCTTACCCACACATTGATATCCATATCGAAAGGAAAACTAAAACATGTGAAGGAATTTTGAGATTTTTCTCAATTTTAATTAAAGGAGTATTGTATCAACATCTTCAATTAGTTGAGTTCTTATACAATCATCTCTTGAAAACATGTATTCAAATAGACCAAAATAAAGACCTATATGGGAATCAATGTAGAATTCCTATAAGTTTGAATAAATTTGGTTAATGGAAGTTACTCATTCATAATTTTATATAAGAATCAATAGATAAATTTAATCCATTCAAAAACATATTAAAGCTACTAAAACAACACAAAAGAGATATTATGATAATAATTGAAGGGATTTTGATTTTAATATTGGGTATATTGTTTTGATTAAAATATCACCTTATAAAGGAGTCACACATTTTGGAAAGAATGGAAATTTCATCCTAAGTTACATTGGACTCTTGGAGGTCTTATATCTTATACGATTTGTGGATTATTTGATAATACATCCCCCAAACATGGATAGAGAACACAATTTAGCCCATTTATATTTTTTAAAGATGTACATAATTGATATCTCACATATACTAAATCTACACATGGTATAACTAGAACATACCTCTTTATGAGTTGCATCTACATAAGTTATTAGACCGTGGAGATAAATTTCTAAAAAAATGAACAACTCACCTCATGAATTTTCCATGAATAAAATAACATGTACACAAAAGAAATTTTGGATCCTAAGGACGAAATGAAAGATAAGTACACTCATCTATTTTCAATATAGTATATGAGTTTTAATTTTAAAGGAGAAATTTCTAGAAGGAATAAAAAATTAATATCCCAATATTTTATAGATATCCAATTATCCATATAAGTAAATAATTTGTTCCATATTTAGAAACACATTATAGTATAAAATTTTTGTCAAATAGATAATAATGTAATTTAATTAACAGAGAATTTTACATCTATTAAATAATTAAAAAAATTATATCTATTGAGTTTAAATTATGTAGAAAATTCTGAAAATTAAAATAACTAAAATAGGATTAATTGGATTATCTCGATATCTTAGAATTACCAAACCAACTAACAATTTAAAAAAATGAAACAAAACATTAGTAATGAAATTTATATTTTATAAATAAATAATATAAGACCTTGAGAGGATTTGAGGTGAATGATAAATGGAGGAATTAAGTGGTATTTATAAGAAGTAATATAACTATTTGAATAGTAATATGAAAATTAGGAAAATAACTTGATTCTTATGAATAATAGTCTAACTGTTAGAAATAATAACCTAATTGTTGGAATAATAAATCACCTAAAAATAGATAAATTTAATATATCAATATTAAAAACTCAAATCAATTAAAAGAATGTTTTCGAATATACTACCCTTTATATTATTTAATAAATACTATATTTTTATGGAAATAATTAAAATTTACTATATTACCAAAAAATTGATAAAATGAATTTAATTTTCAAAATCATCCTGTTAATATATTAGAAGGATGATTTTCTTTTTATTTTTGGAAAAATGTCAATTTTACAATGAATATAAAAAAATTGTTTTTTGTAATTTGTATACTTTCTATTGAATCATTAAATATGTAATAATGATATAATCAATTTGGAATTTAATTCTTGAGAAAAAACGTGTTTAAAAAGTTATATATTGAAATAAATTATAATTATGAACCTAAAAATTATTTTCATAATTCTAAAATTAGAAAGTACTATTTAAAAAACCATTTTACATTCTTTTCATTTCTATTTTAATTGAATGATGTATTTTTTTATAAATTTATTAAAATTTATAAAAATGGATATTTTTATTCAAATATAATTCATAATGTCAAAAATATCACTATTATAATTTTTACCTTTGAAATTTTATATAATTCAGTATTTTATCCTAAAAATACTCTTCTCACCATGTATACATAAACCATCTCACTCCTCTTGGAAAGATACTTCCCTTACACTTCTCAAAGTGAAACCTCCACCAAAATTTCATCTCCTAATACCAGTATAATCCTAAGGTATTTTTTGAAGTCAATAAAAACCATGATATCAATGATTTAAGGTTTTTAGAAAAGTAGTAATAACAAGAATGAGGAGATGAAGAAGTAATTAGGTATATTGAATCTAAGGTCTGTGGTATTCTCAAACCTAAATATTTCCCTTTTGGATATCCCCACATTGTTTTTATTTTTAGTATTTAATCATCTATAATTTCCTTATAATTTTCTCTTCACTTTCATTTATGTCTTCTTTCTAGGTATATATATGCTTTTACCTCATTGATAAGATTTTTAATCCAAATATAATAGTTTTTCAAAGTGATGTTATGTTCTAAAATATCTCATTGCCTCAACTTTATCTATTTATTCTTCAATTAAAGAATTTTTATCTTCCATGCTAAAATAATAACTCCTTTATTCATTTGTGAATTTAAAATGTTATTAGTTAATACATTCTTTGTGAAATCTTTAAAAAATATGTACTTTCTTTGGGTTTATTTAAGGACTTTGGGTAGCAACCCAAGATTTTATGGTATGTCACTTTTAAATTTAATATATTTTAATTCTTATATTTCACATAATACTATATTTAAAACCATGATATACTATAAAATATAAATATGACCATTGGAATAGTAATGTGACCATTAGGAATAGTAATATTCCCAATAGAATAGTAACCATACCTATAAAATTATACATAAATTTTATGTATCTTATGAATTAAAATATAAAATTTTTTATCATTTAATAAGTAAATAAATTTTTAAAAAATGATAAATTAAGTGTTGGTATTTTTGTGAAAGATAAAAATTTATTTACAATTTTATAATTAATATAATGATTTTGAATTAAATTTATTTTCATAAAATATATTCATAAATTAAGTTTATATTTTCTTATAGTTATGAGTTAATTATATGATCCCTTAATTAATATTTGTATGTTTCAAAAATGCAGTTATAATTTTTAAATTGATATTTTTTGAATAAAAGATGATTATAATTATAAAAATATAACATATTTTTAAAATTATTCCCATAAAATTGAGTACATGTATTAATTATATAGATAAAAAAAGAATTACGGGGATTTTTTTCTATTTTTCTAAAATAGTTGAATTTTTTTTGAATAGTGAAATACGGTAATTTATGGTACATAACATTATAAGTTAAATTGACTTTTTTATTAATTTTTAAATTATGATCCATAATCATGAACACCCTCTTACTTTTTTATTAAATTTAGTCATGGTAATGGAAACTATTCATATTAATGATCTAAAAAATTAAACTAATGAATAAAATAATAAAAAAACACTCATCTCTTCCACTATAAATGCAACCCCTTGCCACCATTCCTCCACAAACCTCAAATGACATTAATATCATCTAATTTAAGATAAATACCTATCCAAAAACTCTTCCCACATTATGATCAAGATTTTTTATCCCAAAATACCATTTCAATGTTCTTTAAGGTGGTTCTCAAGGAGTGCAATTCAAGATGTAAAATCCCTTTTCATTCTTTTAATTTTCGTTAAAATTATTTTCTTTTTTATTCCTTCCCTCACTGCCCCTATAAAAAGTGACATGATAACTCTAGTATATTTTAGATTAAATTATTATATCATGTTATTGGTATATCAAACATCAATTCTATAAGCTTTCTATTTTTATTCTAAAAAATAATACATTGTTGGTGAGGTGTTAATTTGCCGCCTTCATGGATGTTGAGTTTTCTTTTTTCAAACCCACATTCAAGGTGGGTCATAAAACCATTTTTATGATTATAAAAGTATGTAATATATTTAATACTACATATTTAATCTTTTGGAACTAGTATATACATATTATATTAATTCATACGACAAAACTAGTTTGTGGTTAATGAAAAAAACACAATATAATCTAACTGGTTATCATGAATGATTTATCTAATGAATCGTCCCAATATATAGAAATAAAATATTATATAATTCTATTATATCTCCTATAAGTTCATTATTAATATATAATATCAATTCTGGATAACAATTTCCATTTTACATGATTCTTTGTACATGTATATAAGTGAACTAGTAATAGAAACCAAGCAAAAGATCACTCCTGAATGAAAAAATTGAATCTTATAACTCATCAAAAATACTATAAATTATATTCATAATTTATAATAAATTAAATAAATGTTTAATTTGTTCTGTATAAAATTATTAATTAATCTAATTTCAATATCTGATACATTATGATAAAGTGTCAAACACCACCGGACATAAGGTAAGGGTTTTTTTCAAACCTCTATGTTTTCGTTTTTGGTAATGCTTTTTCTCTATTTACCACAATTTAAGTATTAATTATTCTATTTCATGCCTCCTAAATCTATGTGTATTTTCAAAAAAAATTATAGTTCTCAATTATTCATTCTTCTATGGGAAACACATGGTCGATAAGGTTCCCTTTTTAATTTCTTTGGATAAGCAATCTCAATTAAAGGGAACATCTCAATTACTTTACCATTTTCAAGTGACATCCATAGTATGTTATAATCTACAATTATTTTCTATAAAATAAATATTTTCATCTTGAAAACTATCTTTTACATTTCTTTTTTTATATAAATTTTTTTCCATTTTCTATTTTAAGGACCCTTTTTATTTTCTCTTAAAACTGCACTGATGTGGCACAATTCTAAAGTTTCTTAAACAAATTTATATGTTTTCACATCAGTTGGAAAAAATTTATTCCTCAAACATAATTTAATTTTACTTTTTTTAACCTATGATATACATGCTTACCATCTCATTTTAGGACAAATAAAAATTATTTTTTCCAAAAAACTCTTCATTCCAAAGTAAAAAAATGTAATTTGTGTCTTTATTTCCTTAATGGTTTTATTAGGGTATTTTCATCTATTTTAAAACCCTATATTCAATATTATCATTAATTAGGATTTATCTTTAATGGTATTATCTATAATATTTCATTAAATTTTTTATGATTAGTTTGACTTTGGATGTGATATCTTGATAACATTCATTATGTTAGAATGGTTTTTGATTATGTTTACTTATTAAGAAAAGTTATTTACATTTCATATGAATATATTGTTTATTTTTCACTCCATTCATATGAGGAATTTATTCTAATTATTATATAATAGTCAAGTCCTGTGGTAGCCCCTCGATGCATTGGTGGGTCTCATAAGACAACCCAGATTGGGATTTGGCCAGGGCCTTAACTAATTATTTTCATATGTATTGGTCAGGGCCTTGATGGTATGTTAATATGTTCATCCTTATTCATTCCATAATTATGATATTAGAAATTTATAATCCATGTGATTATTATACTATTATAATTTCCATGGTGAATCATTATTCTCAAGTATCTATTTATAAATAATTATTTTGATCATCATTTATTCTCTTCATAATATGTTCGTGTTAATGTTTTAATGACATGTGATATTTGACATTCACCTTTCCTTTTCATTTATGTTTATGAATGCTTCCACTGTATTTTTCACCATTACTGAGCATCTGATCTCTCCCATTTATTATTTTTTATTTTTCCCTAGGATACAAAGATGTATATTGTGAATGACTTTTAGGGATAATCTTGGAGTTTATTGGTGTTTCAAATGGAGTAAATTTATTATTTTTTTCTTTCAAGTTGTAATGTAAACCATATGTTTTTATAGTTTTTCAAAATCTACAGAACTATTCTTTCCTTTTTGATATTATCTCTTTTTCATAGAACCAATGTAATGAAGTAATGTAACAAATTTGGGATACTAGGGTCATATTCATCAAAAATATTTTTTTGGAAATATCGTTAATATCGATAACTTAGGGAATATAACCCTTAGATGTACTTTTAGGGTAAACATATAAGAACATACAAGAATTTTGTCAAGTTATAGGTTATTTCGATCTTCCTAGAAATACATACATGTCTACATACTACAATTTAACATAGTTATAGCATAGACATAACTAGAGGTAACAAATCTAAAAAGGTGTGTCAGGCCAGACTCGACATAATGTAGTACATGAAAATGGGCCTTATTGTGTATATGGTGTGACATTCCTAGAGGATATGATTATGATAACTCAAATTTTCTTTACAAATTATTATGAATGATATAAAATAAAATATATCCCCAATGAAACCATGATGATGATTATGAGATTAGATATGCAAAAATATTCAATTTATGTTCAGAGTTTTTATAGGTTTAAAATGTGGATTTGGATTCATAACCTAATTTAGAGTGTGATATTTTTTATAAATGGCGCCTAGTGGAAAGTATGGAAACCATGTCAATACACATATTTTATTAGGGATGTCCCTTTAATGCGAGATAATGATGTTGGGGTGGGAGCTGAAAATGGATTTTAGAAACATATAACTATAATGTGATAAATGACTTAGTTTTTGATAAATAACATTACAAGAATAAAATATCATAATACACAATGTATAATAAACAATGATAGACTACTTCATAAGACAACAGCCTCCATTATTCAATAGGAATAAAAATCTATTTGTAGCTAAGAAATGGATAAGTTTTATAGAGAAGATATTTATCACTTATGGATGTAATGAAATAAATAAGGTTATCATGGATGTTAATCATCCATTAAAAGATATTGTTCAATGGGGATCATTTATTCAAAAAATGAAGATAATGAAATTGAAAATATAGATTAGAATTATTTTAAGTAAATTTTCCTGAAAAAATATTTTCCTAGGAAATAGTGAGTGTGTGTGGAGAGGCAATTCTTTAGTCTGAGAAAACAGGGGGATGAAAACATTTACAAGTATGAATCCAATTTTACATGGTTATAAAGGCATTATATGGATTAAGTATGATATCCAAAGATAAATATTGATCTAGTGTTTAAAGTGTAAAAACCATTCCTCTAAAGGGAACTGGCCTCCCAAACATTCTCATCAATCAAAGATACTGTCAAATATGTTATCAAGACAATGAAATAATTTCTTGTATCTTGTGAATTAAATAAACAAACATGATAATAAGAGGTTGGTTCGTTATGACGCTTTTTTGGGGCGTTCATCAGTCTGTGGAGGTTGCACAAATGTGTTTCCACGCATTCCCACTTTCCAATGGTGGGTGGTATCCGTATCTTATTCAGCGATGTTTTTTCCATGATCTAAATAGGATTGTGGGATGTCATTTCCTCCTTCCATGGATTCCTCCTTGGTACTCATTTCCTAGTTCGGGTCTACCTTAAATATTAAGTTTTTGTTCATGAGTCTCATTCCTGGTGTCCTATCTTTGTGGACAGTGGTTAACTAAACTACTTCTCTCTAGACATTCCAAGGGTTCTTGACAGTCCATCATCATTTATTTGGAGTAAATGACAACATCAGGCATGACAGTAAATATCTTGGATGCATGAGAATTGGGGAACTTGTATTCATAACCATAAGTGGAAATCACAAGGGCGTATAACATGAGGTGTCACATGTCATTTGTGGGGTGTATTTTTCTAGAGGCATGTCTCTGGGGTTTTCTTCAAATTCCCTTACTTAACACAAGGTAGTCGCAAGTTTAATTTCTTGCAAGGACAGTATTATGGGCATCAGAATTCCACATGGAGACGGATCACATTGGTACATCCCAAAGAGGGAGAACCTAGATGGTTTACCATATGGATGGATCAGAATGCCCAATGAGGATTGATACGATGTGGTGTGTCCATTAGAGGGATCATATCACACCACAAAGGCTGAGCTGGACACCACTGAGGGTGGATCAGCAAACTTTCCCCTGGAATGGGGAAGATTAGTTTGATAGGTCTTAATTCCTAATGAGTTTAGACCCATGGTGATGTGTCGGGTAAAGGGAAGATTTCACACCATGAAGGCTGATCTAGACACCACTGAGGTTATATCAATGAGAGTGCACCCCAAAAATGGGGACATTGAGGTTAACCATTTGTTGTGATTGAACCTCAGAGAGGTTTCCTACATACCATGTGTAGATGAAAGGGACCAAAACCCTTGCAGTTCGAAGGGCGAGACATGGAATCAAGGTGTACACAAAGGACAAAAACACAGAGACAGGTTGTGGCTGGCGCATGGATAGCATCCCACCACAAGAGGGAGACACATGGTTGGATGGTTATTGATTATGTGGGGATTATGCATGGTTATCATCCCGGGTTGCTCTGACGCTGAAGGGGAGGACCAAAGATGTGGGTCCCATGGAGGGGACACCGAAGTTTACCAGTGTTTGGGGTTGAACCTTAGGGATGATTCCTACATACCCTATCTATGATATAAGAATCAAACCCATGTAGTTCATATGAAATTGGGGGATACCATATCTTACCGTCAGTTGGGGACTACAAGGGAATACCACTGGTTGGGGTACAATGGATTACCGCTAGATGGGGTAAAACGAATTACCACTGGTTGGGTACAACGACTTACCGCTGATTGGGGATCACAACAGCTTACCACTGGATGTGGTACAACATATTACCACTGATTGCGGTACATTTTCCTACCACATATTAATGATCAAAATAGATTACCTTTGGATGGGGTTGAACCTAATGAAGACATCCTACGTACCCTTTCTAGAATACAAGTATCAAATCCTGCATAGTTCAAACTGGTATAGTTTAGCATCATGAGGGACAAAAGGGGAGTGTACATTTTAACGTCATGTAGGATGGGTTGAGCCAATGTTAAGTTGTTGTGAACAATGGATGATGGGATTGAACCTCAGGGAGGCTTCCTACATACATTTCATGGAATATTCAAGGATCAAAGTCTACGTAGTTTGGGATGGGGGTATAGAATCGAGGTGTACACATAGGAAAATAAACCAATAGTAATTTGGGGCTTATGCATGGTTAGTATCCTGGGTTGTTCTAACTCCCGGGGGAGGACCAGAGATATGGGTCCCAGCAAAGGGGACTACAATGGCTTACCATCAATTACGGACTACAACTGCTTACTACTAGATGGGTCTACAATGGCTTACTACTGGATTGGGGACTACAGAGGCTTACTGCAAGTTGGGTAACACAATGGCTTACCATCTATTGGGAAACCCAATGGCTTACTGTCAATTGGGAAACACAATGTCTTACCATTGATTGGAGAACATAGTGGCTTACCGTCAATTGGAGAACACAAGATCTTACCTTCAATTGGAGAACAGAATGGTTTACTATTAATGGGGAACACGATGGATTACCGTCCATTGTGAATCACAATGGCTTACCATCTATTATGAAACACAATGGCTTACCATCGATTGGGAAACACAATGGCTTGCCGCCAATTGGGAAACAAAATGGCTTACTATCAATTGGGGAACACAACAGCTTACCGTCGATTCAGGAACACAACGACCTACCATAGATTGGGGAACACTATGGCTTACCATCGATTGGGAAAAACAACATCTTACAATTGATTGGGATTGGACCTCTGGATGGATTCCTACATACCCTTCCTAGGTGACAAAGACCAAAACCAATGTAGTTTAAATGGGTACAGTTTAACGTCATGCGGTACGAATATGGGCATATAGTTTAATGTCATGCGGGATGAGGGTGGACCGACTTGAAGTGGTCAAGACTGATGCGTGTTAGGATTGAACCTAAAGGAGGATTCCTATGTACCTTTCCTAGGATAAAAGGATCAAAGTTTACATAGTTCAAAATGGGTGGTTGGGACTTGCACTCTAGGGAGGCATGTTAATGTTGTCATGGTCAATACTTACTCTAAGCCCACATGATCCATGATTGCTGTGAGAAACAAGAGGAAACAATAGACCTAACGAGTAATGGGGCATATTCATGGAAGCTTACCATGTGCCTCTTTGGAGTGGAAATTTTGGATGGGGATTATGAATTGAAGGTTCTTGGGTGCCAATAATGAGGGGAAATGGTGGGTGGGGCTTACACATAGACGTAGCCATGGTGTCTTTAAGGAGTGGAAATGGTGCATGGGGCTTATGTATAGAAGTAGCCCTAGTGGCACTAAGGAGTGGAAACAGTGGATAGGTCTTACGCATGAAATCTTCCAATATGCTACTATGGAACGGTAATGGTGAATGGGTCTTATGCATGGAAGTTTCTCATCAGCTACTAAGGAGCAGTAATACTGAATAGGGCTTACTAATAGAAGCTGCCCGAGTGTTTCTGAGGAGTGGAAATGGTGAATGGGTATTGCACATGGAAGCGTCCCTAGTGCTGCTAAGGAGAGGCAATGGTGAATGGGGCATACGCATGGAAGCATCCCTGGTGCTGCTAAGGTGCGGCAATGGTGAATGGGGTTAATGCAAGGAAGCTTCCTAAGTGCCACAAGGAGCGGAAATGGTGAATGGGATTATGCATGGAAGTTTCTCTAGTGTTGCTAAGGAGCAGAAATGGTGAATAGTGCTTATGCATGGAAGATGACCCTGTGACTTCTTCATGTCTGGCCATGAGGGCGTCCTAACTCACTAGTAGATTGAGGTTTATAATTGAGGCCTTCACCTATTCACTAGTTCAGAAGTGGGATAATGTCAAGGGTGTTGGAATTAGTTCTAACAAAGGGAGATGAAAAATGTGAATCACATGCCATACATTCAGAATGTAGTGAGGGTGGCATGACGATGGAGGATAACTATTAACCATGTTCAAAACAAAAAATACATATCTTGTTATAATAAAATGGGGAAAAATGAGGGTCAACTGCTTACTTTGTTCAAAACCAAGGACCTAACTTGATGTGTCATCCAAAGACTTATGGAGCGTTAACCTAGGAAGGCAGGTGAGATGGAGTAGGCTGGGACTAGGCCATTAGGGGGTCCCTTCAGACATAAAATGGGATGAAGATCTGAATGAAGGTCACGCAAAGCATGAGGTGGAGTGATGGAATGTTTGAAAGGATTCCAACGCTCCAAAAACTATGCCACTATAATCATGGAATGAGGTATCTTATTCTTGTAACATATGCCATCTCTTATTTGGAACAAGAGTCATCCTATTATTGAATGATAGGGCATAATAAATTTTATACTCATGTAGAGAGGATTGTTGGAATATTATGCTTGGAACATAAGGAATTTCTTATTATGAACAAGAGGCATCCTATTATTGAATGATAGGGTGTGTTATAGTTTAAAGTCATTTAGTTAATATTGTTGGCATCTTATACTTGGCACATAAGTCATATTATAATCTAAATAGGAGGCATCCTATTATTGAATGATAGGGAGTGTTATAGTTTAAATTCATGTAGTGAGGACTGTCGGCATCCTATTATTTGTGTCTAAGAAATCTCTTGCTTGGAACAATAGGAATCTTATGTTTGGAAGATAGGGTGTGCTATATTTTATAGTTACATAAAGAGGACTATTGGCATATTTTTTTTGGCACATAATGCATCTCCCATTTAGAGCAAGTGGCATCCTATCTTTGGCACATATGGTGTACTATAGTTTAATGTCATGTAGAGAGGACTATTGGAAACTTATGCTTGACACATAAGGAATATCTCATTTACAGCAAGTTGCCTCCTATGTTTTCCACATATGGTGTAGTACAGTTTAATGTCATGTACATTAGATTATTGTCAAAAGGCACCTATCAATGGCTAGTGTTAGGACTTATGCAAGAGCGGACCTTTCTGGTTCAGCCTCGCATAGGAACCAGGTGAGGGGGGTTTGGAGATGTTTCTTGAGGAATGGTTCAACTGATGGTACTCAAGGAATCGAATATGAGAATCTAAACTCACAGCATGTGAAAGGGAACAATAGGAAAATGTCAGCTCAAGGTATTTAATGGATTATGGATGATTATCTCAAATCATGGTATTATGTAGGTGGAAAGTGGGAACACATAAGGGGTAAATGGGAAATGTCACTGATGAGGCCAGAAAAGATCGTAGTGCAACTCTCCATTTTGATGTGGTTCAGTGATAGTATTAAAGGGACCAGTCCAAGACGGTAGCTCAACATTGACCCCAAGAGGGGGTGTAGGGATGCCGCCCCTGTGGTATGGACCAGTGGGCATGAAGATATGATCTTTTCAAAGGATTGGTCTTCCTGAAGTAGCTTCATGGAGGAAACTTTCTCAAGGAGCATACGGTCTTAAGAAGAAGCCATGAAAAAAAAATATGCTCATATAGCATGGGGTCTGGTGAAGCATGGGGTCATGAAGAGCACCGTTTCTCACAGAACTCAGGGTCTCGCAGAGCAAAGGGCTTCATAGAGCTAAGTGTCTCACATAGAAAAGAGTCTTTGAAGTGTTAAGGATCTCACAGAGTAATGTTTCTTCACATAGCTTAGGGTCTCACAGAGAAAATGGCTTTTCGGGGCCTTAAGCAACCCGAAAGAGCTCCCTCCTTTGCAATGGGTGAATCCCTTTGTGAAGGGATTCACTTTGCGGTACTCGGGAGCTTCATGAAATTGGATATTGACTGCCCAAGGGGCGTTGTAATCGTACTTCAGAAAGGGGGTGATCTGGCTATTTATATGAGATGGAGGTTAGAAGATCTCACCATGGAGAACAAATGTTCACCGTGAAGAGAAAATGGTTTTGTGAAGGAAGTCACACTCCGCAACTAGATATAGTTTCCTCATGTTCTTCGTAACCGTAGAGTCGACCATCACAGCCTTCATGGTGATCACGGAGGCTCCGGTCAAGATCCCACATGTTTCTCATAGTCGCAAAGGCTACCATCACAGCCTTTGTAGTGCACGCGGAGGCTTGGTCAAGTTCCCTCTACTTTTTGATCGTGAGGGAGATTCACGATTGGGCTTTGTGAACCAGTTTTCCAGCTCAACATTGAATGTCTATAACTCCTAATATGTTACTCTGTTTGGGCTCTATGACCTGTAAAATTGAAGCATGTAAAACCTGATGTGCTCTTAGATCATGTACGGAAACATTTGAAATATTTTTTGGACATGTTTTCTGGTGCCAATAGTGGTGAAGTTATTAATGGGTAAAGGGAATAATAAAAAAGGTAAATTTTCAATGTGTGATACTTGCGGGAGGAAACACCCTGGTGCCTTCTTAAAAGGAAAAAAGATTTTTCATCAAGTGTAGTGAGAAAGTCCATCATGCTCTTGAGTGAAAGAAAAATAAAGATGAAACCAAAGTTCAATTATATAATTATACGGAGATGGGAAACTATTAAAATGGTAATTCTGAATATTAGGGAAACATTCAGTGGAAATTTTCTAGGGAAAAAGGCTATTCTCCTTGAGTCACAACATATGATATTAAACATTCTAATGATGTGTTGGAAGATACATTAATCATCTCTTAAAATTTAGCTAAATAATTATTTCATTCAATATCATTTCATTCCATATTATCTTCAATGATTTCTTTAAAAATTAAATATTTCCAATTCACCTAAACAAGGTAGTTGTCAGTATTGACTCCTAATGGAAACCATATTTCAATAAATATGTGTCGATCAGTTCCTATTATAAAAAATATACATTCTATAATTGCTAATTATTTTTATTATACCAATGGTTTATTTAGAAATAATCCTTGGTATAGAATATATTTTGAAAAATAATGAAAAAATATATTTTAATGTAAAAGAAATTGTTATTTGTGATGAAGATATGTAATGTCTTATCTTTATAGGGGAGTCTTCATAATTGGATTCATATCTAGATCTAGCTTTAGTATCTCTTCTAATTGAAATTACATGTGAAGAGGAGAAAAATTATCTATGGATGAAGAAATAAATCATAAATTTGATTTTGTAATTAATTTATAATAATAAATTGGTGTATTTCAATTGGATTTTCTTAGGAATCATCAAGAGTGGGAAGTTGAGAGTTATATTGATTTAATAATTGGTGTAAGTTCAATATCAAAGACCCATTATATAATGGACACATTGGAATTTGTGAAGATCAATAACCAACTAGATGAGTTGAGTAATAATGGATTTATTCTTCCTAGTTTTTCTCTATGGGGAGCTGATGTTCTCTTTGTTAAGAAGAAATATGGTCCTATGAGTTTGTAAATTAAATATAGAGAAATAAATGCTATTAATATACAGAAAAAGAATCTTCTACCTCACATTAATTATTTATTTTATCAACTCCATGGAGCTAAATATTTTTAAAAAGATTGATATTAGTTCTAAATATCATCAATTGTGTATAGAGAATGAAGATATTCCGAATACAATATTTTGAACAAGGTACTGACATTATGATTTTATAGTAATGCCATTTGGAATGAATAATGCACCATCTATTTTTATAGATCTAATGAAAAGAGTATAAAATTAATATATTGATAATTATTTTATGATATTTATTTATAATATATTGGTGTACTCAAAATTCTACAAAGCCCAAGAGAACCAATTATTAATTATTTTAGAGACTCTTACAAGAAAAGAGTTTTGCATGATGTTTAGAAAGTGTACAATCTAGCATTGAAAAGTTTCATTTCTTTTCCATATTGTCTACAACGGATGAATCAAATTTGATACTATAAAAAAGGGTAGTCCATGAATGTCCTAAAACAACAAACATAATTGAGATACATAGTTATATTTGTATAGAAGTTTACTATCACCATTTTGTTCATAATTTTTTTAAGAGTATCTAACTCGTTAAATAGTCATAATCGTAAAGGGGTTAATTTCATGACCCGCCTTCACCAAGATGAGAGAAGGGACAACATATTTCCAGACCCTTCCCTCTTCATGTTGAAGGAGAGATAATGACCCCCGAGACCCGACTTCAATAGGTCCCGGAGTGCCGACTAGCACCAAGGGTATAGAATCACACACAAGATGGAAGACATTACCCTTTTTCTTTAATAGGATCAGGAGATAAGACGGTAATTCCCCACTACACCAAAACTGGGGGAGAAATTAAGCCCATGAAAAACCATTCCCATATGCATGCTACAAATGTAAATGCCACAAAGTAAAAGGATACTACAAAAGTAAAGTACCAAGAAATAAAAAAAAGCAACTGCAACTGTCCCAAAGTCTGAGCTAGTATGGCCCTACACGATACCTGAAGTCCTCTTAGAAATGTGAAATCAGTTTTATATACGTAGGGTGAGTATACAAGTATACTCAGTTGGGAAACCCAAAGACTCTTGTGCACAAGTGGGGAGGCATTCTAATTCCATGTGAGAAAATAGATAACTGAAGCACCAAGAAAAGAAAACTATCCACCCAGGCTCACCAAGGCACACTCCCCAAATAACACAAGTCAATTGATGTATAGTAATAGTACATAGATATTTGGGTACCCCGCACCACTTTACCATTGGTTATTGAAGACATCCTATGCATCGAAACTCTCCCTCCATTCCCACTTCAATCCCACTGCCACTCCCCGCCCGCACACACATAAGCCATCACTACCCATTCCGCCCGCAAACACATGGGCCACAACAACCACCCGTAACCACACCTGCAACCACCTAGGCCAGAACAAATACTTTCACACCCGCAGACACCTGGGCCTCATCCCAAAGACTCTTGGGAAACAACCTGCCCACACACACCTGGGCCAACCACCAAAACTACCCTGCCTGAAGAATCATGGGCTATAATGGACCTCAAGCTGTCATAGCCTTCCCGAAGAGTAATGGGCTATTCGATAAAGGGAGAATAGAAGGATCTAATAACCATCCACTCATAGGAGTGTTATAAAAAAACCCTCCCCCATGAAATGGGGGTGTTCGGTACTAAGTACACAACTAGGGTGGGGCACGAATAAGAAACATAAGAACTAAAATTATTTGTATAGGTAAAAAGAACTCATCCCAACCTAGGACTTCCAACCTAACCAAAGCACAAACACCCTCATTACTATTCATTCATAAAATAAAATCACAACACTCACGGCCAAGTCACAACTCATTCCCAAAACCAATTCCCCATCTAACTCATTCATGGTTTCATGTTCCAGTGATCCCATTTAAGTAAATTCTGCACTACTGGGAAACTAAGAGGAAAAGCACAAGCTAGAGAAAGAGAAACACCCAAACAGATATTTAAGCATTCACACCTGGTTCACTTTTGAAGTCACAAAAACAAAAGGGATCAGTGAGATCCCTCAAAGTAATGGAACCAGACCAAGCCTCGAGATACAGCCCCACAGAGCTTCAAATTCACAACCAACAACTGTTCCACAATAGAGGATCCCATCCTCATCCACATCAACCCATAAGAATCAAACAAAACAATACACTTATTACCAAAAAAGAGTAGGGAAACTTCCAGGTTCAAGCACATAAATCATTAGGTTCTTCATTCTATTGGTAATTCGAGGTGACCACACAAGGATGGATGTTCATTGGCATTCATTTAATCCACCGAGTTTACGTGGTTAACCAATTTCAATCTTACATTTATTTAATCATCACAGAAGACAAGGGTTCATTAGTGTGAAAGGAAATACCACCAACGGCCATGATTTTCAATGAGCATAAGCCCATACAGTTCACAACATATATCAATTATAAAGGAGTACAACTGAATTCTCAAACGCAACCCATAATTTTTTAATAGTCGGTTTATTATCTTTGTTAAGGTTTCATCCATTCCCACAAAAATAGTATCGTACCCACCCCGTATGATACACATTAAAGAGATATGAAGGAAGAATCCCTACTTGGTTGATCAAGGATCGAAGTTCTTCTCCATGTGCCAAGAACTGGGGATGTATGACCTGCAACGAAGGAACGCCGGGGACTCCAAGGGTGAGAAGAAAGGCCTGGGAATAGGCTCACCACTTACCTCAAGATGGGGAACTCCAAACTCACTAAGAAGAAAAGGAGACTAGCCAAGAAGAAGAAGAAGATGGAATTCTGGTGCGATATAAGGTTGAGATACCGTTATTATAGGATATGGAAATTTGAATGGCTTTAAAGTCGGATCATGGATCCCCATGTGGTTGGCCAGTTACACATGAATGAATTAATTGTCATTTAACAATTCTCCTTAGAGGTGTAGTCATAATGGCTATGCGTTAAACAGTTTTCTTTAACCAGATGGAAACATGTAACATGGGTGGAACTCGAAGGTATGTGGAAGGGCGTGATACCGAGGAGAAACCACACATTTTGGTTAGTTGAGGGTTTCCCAACCCTTTGGGGATTTTTGATATTATTTATGGTCTTTAAATAGCTTTGAAAGGGGAATTAAATCATCTTTACGTCAAAATATACATTGTGGGAGCGGAAAAGTTGAGAAATGGAAAAGAACCTGGTAAAGACATGATGCCACCGTCACGGTGTCACCCTTACGGTGCCACATTCACTGGTGCCACCGTCATGGTGCTACCGTGACCGGTGTGTGACCGTCACAGTGCCACTGTGACCGGTGCCATCGTCACAGTGCCACCATTTTGGTGGAGCCATGTTTTGGAAAAGTAATGGACCTGGTGGGTCCGGTTCATTACATCAGATACCTCTCAAACTATTATCTCCCTTGAGAATCAAAACTAGACCTGAAGAAAGAGGGGTTCCGAACATCCACCTCGAAAGATACCTCTCCAGAGTAAACCTCATCGACATCTTGGAATACCGCTCTCTCAAGTAACCGAGCAACATTCAAACCTCAAACTGCCCAGTCATATGGGTTAGGGAGTTTCATCCTCCATGTCAAGATACTATCTTCTTTAGGTGGCACTGACTCGCCCGCACGAGTTTAATCGCATCCACCTTAATGCGTCTGGATTAGGGATCAGTCCCTCTCCTCCCCATAGTCTGGACACTTTACACACATCCACAGAATAAAGAAAAATTGCACGTTCCATAGTTAACAAGGTAAAGCATTCCATCACAAACAAGTACAAACAAGATAGAACAATACTCAAAATAGCTCTGGGTACTGGTCGCGAATCTGTGTCTCTTGTTCCCAGGTTCTTTCCATGAGCCCGTCATGCCTCCACAACACCCGAATCAAAGGAATGGTTCGTCCATGGAGCACCTTCTCCTCACAATCCTCGATTCTCACTGGTCTTTCCACAAAAGTCACATCATCCTCGATATCCATATTTCCCCAGTTGAGGAGGTGTGAATAATTGTGTAAAAACTATCAGAGTTGTGACACATGGAAGACATCATGCAGTCTCAGCAGCGGAGGTGGTAGCGCTAGCTGATAATCCTCTTCACCGACCAATTACAGCACCTTAAACAGTCCGAAAAATCTATGAGAAAGCTTACTCCCCTAGACGAACCTCTGATGCCCACATCAGGGGGAGATATTCAGGAATACATGGTCCCTGAACTCGAACTCTAAGGGTATCCTCCTATTATCGTCATATGACTTCTTCCGGTCCTGAGCCGCCTTCATCATCTCTCGTATAAGCTGAACCTTCTCTGTCGTGCCCTGCACCACCTCTGGGCCACGAACACCTACTTCCCCAACCTCTGTCCAGCACATGGGTGAGCGACATGGCCTCCCGTACAAGGCTTCGAACGGAGCCATGCCAATGTTAGAGTGATAGATATTATTTTAAGAAAACTCTACTAGAGGCATGTGTCTCACCCATGATCCCCCAAAATCTAGGATACATGCCCGTAGCATATCCTTTATTGTATTGATGGTGTGATCTGTCTGCTCATCTGTCTTTTTGTGGATGGCAGTGCTAAAACGTAGCTGAATTCCAAAGGAATCCTGAAATCCCCCCCAGAATTGTGAGGTAAACCATGAATCCCTATTCGAGACTATGGACCTTGGAACTCCATGAAATCGCGCCACCTCAACCACGTACTTCTGTGCTAAGGAATCCACTACACCTGACTCCTTGATCGACAGAGAGTGATCTGATTTCCTCAATTGATCCACCACTACCCAAATAGCATCGTAGCCTCCTTGAACCTTGGGTAGCCCTATGATGAAATCCATCGAGATGTCGTCCAACTTCCACTTGGGAACATCTAAAGGTTTTATCAGACTTCCTGGAACATGGTGTTCATCCTTCACCTGCTGAGACACCAGGAACCTGGCCACGAACTCTACCACCACCCACTTTACCCCGGGCCACCAAAACCGACCTCTGAAGCCCTTGTACATTTTGGAAGCTCTAAGGTGTACTTCCAGGGGTCATTTGTGGAACTCACCAGGAACTCTCTCGTGCAACTCCTCTGGAACAAACAACTCCCCTTGGAAAAGAATTTGATTCTGACCATCCTCCATCCACCCTTCTGGGTCATTGCCCTGGTTAGCCCGATCGCACATCACTTCACTTTGTATGTCTCCCCACTAAGACTCCTCCACCTTCAATAGTAGATAAGACTGCACTGTCATCTAATACAGGAAACCTCTACCACTATCTATCCTCACATCCAGGTGCAGGGTAGCCAACTCCTCCATTGCCTTCCAAGAATCTTCTGACTCTCGAACTGCATCTTTCTTTGACTTCCTGCTCAAAGCATCGACCACCACATTCCCTTTTCCTGAGGTTTAGGAAATCTCAAATTTGTAGTCCTAAAGGAACTCCATCCACCTTCGATTTCATAAGTTCAGGTCCCGCTGGGAAAGGATATACTTCAAGCTTTTGTGATCTGTGAAGACCACAAAGTGCTCCCCGATGAGGTAATGCCGCCACAACTTTAGTGCGAATATGACTGCCACAGTCTCATGATCGTGGGTGGCATAATTACGCTCATGAGGATGTAACTTTCTGTACCAATAATAGATCACCCCTCGTCATTGCATTAGTACACACTTGAGGCCTTGTCCTAAAGCATCACAGAACACCTCATACGTCGCCCCCTCTTCTGGAAGCCTCAACACTGGGGCACTTACCAACTTCTCCTTCAGATAGCTGAAGGCTTCCTCACCCTACCCATTCAACACGAAATCATGGTCCTTCTTGATCAAGACTGTCAAAGGTGCCGCGACATGGGAGAAGTTGGGCACAAACCTCTGATAGTAGCCTTCCAGTCCAAGGAAACTATGAGCCTCTGCCACTTTCTTCGGTGCTGCCCAAGAAACAACCACCTTGACCTTCGATTAGTCCACGAATTTTCCCCACTCGGACACCACATGCCCAAGGAAGTTCAATTATCGTATCAAGAACTTGAACTTGGACAACTTCCCATAGTGTTGGTGATGTCGGAGGACCTCTAAAACTACATTCAGGTGCTGAGCATGATCCTCTTATGATCTTGAGTAGATCAAGATATCGTCAATAAATACTACTATGAATCAATCTAGGTATTCCCGGAAGACGGATTTCATGAGTCCCATGAACACAGCTGGTCCATTTGTAACGTCGAACGGCATGACCACAAACTCAAAGTTCCCATATCTACACCTGAAGGAAGTCTTCGAGATGTTTCTCTTTTTCACCCTCAACTGGTGATATCCAGACGAAAACCCAATCTTAGAGAGCTAACCAACTCCCTCCACCTGGTCAAAGAGATCATATATCCTCAGAAGAGGGTAGCGATTCTTGACTGACACCTGATTCAGTCTCTTGTTGTCTATGCACATCCTGATACCACCATCTTCATTTTTTGCGAATAAGACTGGAGAACCCCATGGTGATGCACTTGGTTGAACAAAACCCTTCTTTATTATATCTTTAATCTGAATCTGCAAGTCCCGCAACTCAGAAGGTGCCATCCGATAGATCGCCATAGAAATCGGATGGGCACGAGGTTGCAAGTCTATCTCGAACTCAAAATCACATTGAGGGGGTAGAGTTTCCACCTCTTCAGGGAAGACATCCATAAATTCACTGACAATCCCTGGGACTTACATCATTTCCACATCCACCAACTCCACTGATAGCTCGGCTAACAAGGAAAGAAGGGGCTCCTCTCTCCCGCTACTTCTCTGTCCATCCCGCTCACTGGTGAAAGTTACACATCGGCCGCCCAAATATGAAAACACGACCCTTCCTCAGAAGTAGTCAATGAAGGAACATACAGAGAATAGCCAGTCAATTCCTAGGATGACATCCTATGGAGGTATCTGCAACAGTAGAAGATCCCTGATAGACTGATGTGGTCCTATCATAAGTCTACACCCTCGGAAAACATAAAAGAAGTAAGTTTGACCTCCGACTGGTGTGCTCAGCACCAGGAGAACTGGAAGTCTCCCAGCATCTAAACCCATAGCATGTGCCAGACTGGGTTCAACAAAGGAGTTTGAAGCTTCTGTATTGAACAATTCATTGGCATGACTACTAAAAAAGTGGATCGTACCTCAAATGACCTCTAGCCCTACTAGAACTGTTGCCTCTACGGCATGTAACTGTCCAAACCCAGCTCCCCTGCCCCTCAACTATCGGCCACCTCCCCAACCGTGCCCTGGTCAAGGTCCCTAAGGAGTGCCCTGAGGTCGGCCTCCTCCTGCAATTCCTTCCCTCGGAGGAGTGAGAGCTTGATGCCCCTATTTCTGCTGCTGAAAAGGCCTAGCTGGAAACTCATGTGGTTTGGGCGGGTGCTGCACTTGCCCACCCCCATTGTACCATACTCGGTCTGGGCACTGATTCCAAAGGTGCCCTTGGCTACCATGGATGACGTACCTCGGTCCTGGGCTTGAAGGGAAAGTTTGAGGGACGGGGGATTGGAACTGGAACTGTTGGGGACTTCATCCCATTGGTTGAATCCTAGAGAGTCCTGATGATGGAGGCATGCTGCTGACGGCCTTCCACTTTGACGATCCCAACTGGATTCCCTCTTGCGATACACCTCCCAGTGTGTTTATACTTTCCACCACTTCAGCCTTCTTCTGGACCTCCATGTATGTCGGTAGGTTGAAGGGAGTAACAACATACTAGAGAGAAGGTCTAAGTGCCTCCTCCAAATGTCTAACCAGAGACTCTTCATCTGGAAAGAGGTCGGAAGAAAAGTAAAGTATATCCTTGAACTCGGTCCCCAACTCTCTCACTGACATACTCCCCTGCTAAAGGGAGAGTAGTTCCTGCCTCTTCTCAGCCTTCATCGTGGAAGAGATGAATTCCGCCCAGAACTCCTTCTCGAAGTCAGCCCACGTCACCTAAGCCTCCCTATTCTCCCCAAGATAAAGCATCCGCCACTAATGTGCTACTCCACGAATCTAGCTTACATCCAGAAGAACCTAGTACTCTTTTAGAGCCCGGATCAAGATGAAAGCTGTCACCAGGTCCTTTAGCCATCTCTCTTTCTCCACGTTAGAGATGTTTCCCTCGTACTTACTGAGGGTCTACCATTAAAAGGCACAATGTTTCTTCTTCCACTAATCGTCCTTCTCCTCTCAGTCATCCCTCTGTAGATAAGCAAATTCGACCTCTTGGGCCTCAATCTCTTGCACTACTCGTGGTGGTCTCCTAGGTGCCATACCTGCAAGGTAAACAAGGAATTCCTAAGCCCGAGTAGTGTAGAAAATTGTTCTTAAACTTTCTTAGACTTATTATTCATTTTAAATCCCAACATACCGATGAAACACAATAACACAAGTCATTATGATGCATGTACCTTCCCTAGGGTCTCTATTCTGCAATCAGTATAGCCATACCTGGTCGTTCAATAGGCCCAGGGTCCTTGCATCGGATCATAGGGGGCCCTAAAATCCCATGTCCTTCCCGGTCTTCCCTGGCCTATTTCATGCACCAAGATCACCCAACACTTTTTCCCTACCATCCCATACATTCCTCACGGCGCCTAACCCTAGACTCCATCCTATCTCTCAACCTCCCTCTGATACCATTATTTCAAGACCCACCTTCACCATGATGAGAAAAGGGATAGCAGATTTCTAGACCCCTCCTTCTTTAAGTTGAAGGTAAGATAATGACCCCCGAGACCTGCCTTTAATAGGTCTCAGAGTGTAAAATAACACCATGGGTATAGAATCACACACAAGATGGAAGGAATTACCCTTTTTTTAATAGTATCAGGAGATAAGATACTAAATCCAAACCACACCAAAACAAGGTTGAAAGTAATCCAAAGAAAAATCATTCCCATACGCATGTTACAAAAGTAAATACCAAAAATTTCAAGGAGACTACACAGGTAAAGTACCAAGATAGAAAAAAACAGAAACTGCAACTATCCCAACATCCGAGATAGGACGGCCCTACACGATCCAGGAAGTCCTCCTGGAAACCTGAAAGCATTTTTATATACGTAGGGTGAGCATACAAGTATACTCAGTAGGGAAAACCAAATACTCTAGTGAAAAAGTGGGGAGGCATTCTAATGCCCTCTGAGAAAAGAGATAACCAAAGAACCTAGTGAGGAAAACTATCCACCCAAGCCTCACCAAGGAACACTCCCCCAAATAACACAATTCAAGTAACCTATAGTAATAACACATCAATATTTGGGTACCCCGCGCCACTTTCCCACTAGTTATTGAAGACATCCTATGCATCAAACCTCTCCTGCCATTCTCACTATAGTCTCACTGCCACTCTCCTCCCGCACACACCTAGTCCATCACTACTACACATTCCTCCCGTAAACACTTGGGCCACAATAACCACCCATATCCACTCCTACATCCACCTGGTCCAGAACCACTACTGCCACACCCGCAGACACATGGGCCTCATCCCAAAGACTATTGGGAAACAACCATCCCGCACACACCTGGGCCAACCACCACAAATACCATGCTCGAATAATCTAAGGATATAATGGACCTCAAGCCGTCATAGCCTGCCCAAAGTATCTTGGGCTATTCAGGAAAGGGACCACAAAAAGATGTACTAACCAGACACTCATATAAGTGTTGGAAAAAAACGCCCTCCCCCATGAATTGGGTGTGTTCGTCACTAAGTTCTCAACTTAGGTGGAGGCCAAATAAGAAACATAAAAACTACAATTATTTGTATAGGTAACAAGAACTCATCCCAGCCTATGGCTTCTAAACCAACCTAAGCACAAACACCCTCATTACTATTCATTCATAAAAGAAAAGCACAGCACTCACGGCCAAGTCACATCTTTTTCCCAAAACCTATTACCCATCTAACTCATTCATGGTTTCATGTTCAAGTGATCCCATTTAAGTAAATTATACACTGCTGGGAAACTAATAGGAAAACCACAAGCCATAGAAATAGAAACACCTAAATAGAAAATTAACCATTCCCACTCAGTTCTCTTGTGAAGTAACAACAACAAAGGGATCATTGAGATCCCTCAAAGTATTGGAACTAAACCAAGCCTTGAGATATAGCCACACACAGATTCAGATTCACAACCAACAATCATTCCACAACAGAGGATCCCATCCTCATCCACATCACCCCATAAGTATCAAACATAAAAACACACCTATTACCAAAACGAAGTAGGGAAACTGCCAGGTTTAAGCACATCATTCATTAGTATCATCTTTATGTTGGTAATATTGGGTGACCACACAATTATTGATGTTCACTGGCATTCATTTAATCCATCGAGTTTACGTGGTTAACCAATTTCCATGTTACAGTTGTGAAATCATCACAGAAGACAAGGGTTCATTAGTGCGCAAGGAAATACCACCAACGCAAATGATTTTCAGTGAGAATAAGCCCATATAGTTCACAACATATAGAAATTATAAAAGAGTACAGTAGAATTGTCAAACGCACCCTATCATTCTTTAACAGTCTGTTTATTATCTTTGTTAAGTTTTTATCCATTCCCACAGAAACAGTAGCGTACCAACCCCGCATGATACACATTATGGAGAGACGGAAGAATAATTTATAATTGTTTTATCAAGGATCAATGTTCTTATCCATACACCAAGAACTGGGGATGCGCGACTTGCAGGGGAGGAATTTCGGGGACTCCAAGGGTGAGAAGAAATGCCTCGGCATAGGCTCACCACTTTCCTCGGGATGGGGAACTCCAAATGCACAAAGAATAAAAGGATACTTTCCAAGAGGAAGAAGAAGAAGGAATTCCTGAGTGATATAAGGATGAGATCCTGTTGTTATAGGATATGGAAATTTGAACAGGATTAAAGTTCGATCGTAGTTCCCCACATGGTTGGGAAGTTACGTACAATGGAATTAATTGTAATTTAACAATTCTCCTCAAATGTGTGGTCATAATGGCTATTTGATAAACAGTTTTCGTTAACCAGAAGGAAACACATATCAGGGGTGGAACTGGAAGGTACGAGGAAGGGCGTGACACCGAGGAATAAACACACATTTTTGTAAATTATGGGTTTCTTGTCCCTAGGGGGATTTTTGATATTATTTATGGGAATTAAATGGCTTTGAAATGGGAACTAAATAATCTTTACCTCAAAAGATACGTTTCGGGAGTAGAAAAGATGGGAATTGGAAAAGAACGCAGTAATGACATGGTGCTACCGTCATGGTGTCAGCCTTACGGTGCCACCATCACTGGTGCCACCGTCATGGTGCCACCATCACGGTTCCATTGTGACCATTGTGCGACCGTCATGGTGCCACTATCACTGGTTCCACCATCACGGTGCCACCTTTTCGGTGGAGCCGTGTTTTGGAAAAGTATTGGACCCTGTGGGTATGGGTCATTACAGTTAAATTTGTATATAAAAAATAATGTGAACAATGTTTTGAGGAATTGATATTAATATTATTGAATATAATGATATTGACTCTACCATTGTGAAATTGTGGATTTTTTATTTATTGTGATGTATATAAAAATGGACTTCAATGTGACCTTATACAGAATGATAGAGTTATTGCCTATGCCAAATGGCAGTTTAAAGCTTGTGAACAAAACTATCTAACTCATGATCTTGAGTTAGCAGCTACTATATTTTCTCTGATGATATAGAGACACTATCACTATGGTAAAATATGTGAAATTTATACATATCATAAGAGTTTGAAATATATATTCTCCCAAAAAGAACAAAACATTAGAAATGTATGATGTCAAGATACACTCAAGGATTATGATTTCTTAATACACTACCACCTAATGATGGAAAATTTGGTAGCAAATGAATTGAGTAGGAAGTATCATGTAGTTTTTAATAGAATGTGTATTGAAAGGGATCATGTGTACAAGGATCTAGTAACGATGGATATGAAAATTATCAAAAATGTTGAAGAATCACAACATTTACAAATGGTTTTTAAATTATCCTTATTGGAAAAGATAATGAGCTATTAATCTAATTATGATAATTTACAAAAAAAAAATTAAAGCTGTGAATGATGTGAATTTTGTAGATATCATGTATGAGAATGGAATTATGAAATTTGGGGAAAGGATTTCTGGTTCCTATATATCTAAGATAAAAATATAATTATTTCATGATTCTCATATCATGAATTTATCTATACTCCCTAGTGTCACTAAGATTTATAGAGTTTTTAAGGAAAATTTTTGTGGGATAATATGATGTAGGAAATTGTAGATTACAAATCAAGGTGTTTAGTCTGTTAACAAGTAAAAGCTAAAAGACAAAATCTTATAGGTTTCAAGAAACCTATTCCTACTCCTACAATTAAATTGGATAACATTACTATTAATTTTTTCACTATATTAAAAATACTCCATGAAATATTGTTGAAATATTGGTAATTGTTGATCAACTTACCAAATCTTCTCATTTCCTCGCTATAAGGGATAATTTCCCACTAGAGTTCCCTACACACCTCCATATTAATGATTTAGTAAGACTTCATGGTGAACCTCATTCCATTGTGACTAATCTCAATCCATGACTTAAATATAACTTCAGGAAAATTCTATCAAAGGCTCTTGATACTGAGCTTTATTTTAGCATAGCCTATGACACTCAAATTAGCGGACAGTCAAAAAGAACAATTCAAATGTTGGAAGACATGTTGAATTCCTACTCACGTTACATTAAAGGTATGTGGGAAGAATTTTTAACTTAGTTATATTTTTCCTACAATAATATTTTCCATTCATGTATCCAAATGGATTCATCTGAGGATTAATATGGAAAGAGATGTCATACACCAACATGTTGGGATGAATTTGCTGAAAGGAATATTATAGTACTAGAGCTTGTGGATGAAAAAATAGCCAAGGTAAAGGTTATTCAAACCCATATCAAAGAATCTCATAGTAGGAAAAATATTTATATAGACAACCAGAGAAAAGATATGATGTTTATATTGCGAGATCATGTATTTATAAAAGTATTTCCATGGAATGTTGTCATAGGGTTTGATAAGAAACGGAAACAGAGTCCCTGGTACATTGGACCCTTTTAAATTATAGATATAATTAGATCTATGAATTATATTTTGGAAATTACATAGTGCCTTTTTAGATTAAAATATGTGTTCTACATCTCTTTGCTGAGAAAGTACATGCCAGAAACAAATCATTTTCTCACTTATGATAGAATTGAATTGGATCTTGATTTACATTAAATTTAAGATACTATATATATTATAGATACTAAAAAAACTTATTGAGTAGTCAGATGACTTTGATGGTAAAGGTGCTATGGAAAAATAAAAAATTTGAAGAGGTAGTGTTGGAACAAGAGGAAATTATGATGAATGACAACCCAAATAATTTTATGATGTGAAATTTTTGATATTTTGAGGCAAATTTTGTTTTGAGGGGATAATGTAACACCCCAAGACATTATGTTACGTCTCTTTTAAATTCAACATCTTTGACGGCCAATATTTTACATGACACCAAGTTCAAAACCATGATATACAATACAATATTAACATGGACATTGGAATAGTAATGTGACCATTAGGGATAGTAATTCAGCCAATAGTATAGTAGCCTTCCCTAGGAATGTATATAAAAAAATTAGGTATATCATAAATGAAACTTTAATATATGTATGTCATGGAATAAGTAAATAAATGTTTTAAAATTGAAAAATTATGTTTTGGTATTTTTGTGAAACAAAAATGTTTATTTATAATTTTATAATTAAAATAAGGATGTAAAAGAAAAAATATATTTTTATAAAATATATTTATAAATTAATATTCTATTTTATTATATTTATAAGTTAATTTTATGATACCTTTATTAATTTTTGAATGTTTCATATTATCAATTGTAATTTTAAAATTGGTATTTTTCGAATAAATGATGATTTTATGTAAAAAATTAATTTTCTCATATTAATAAAATTATTCTAATAAAATGGATTCCATATTTGAATTAAACAAGTCTAAAAATGGTGTGGGTGAATTTTTTTATATTTTTCTGAAATAGTTTAATTTGTGGTGAATTATGAAATATGGTCCCTTACTATATACAACATTATAAGTTAAATTCACAGTTTATTGGGTCATTATTGATGTAAGAACCATAATCTAAAACAAACATTCTCTATTTACTTTATTTATACATAGGAATCAAAAATATTCATAGTATTGAGCCAAAATAATAAACTAATGAATAAAATAATCAAAAAAAAGTCCCATCTCATCCACTATAAATACCAACCCTCACCACCTATTATCCAAACACAACCAAAGCCTTTAAGCTTATCCAATTTCTACCCAAACCCTATAATAATCATATCCTCCACGTTCTGGTCTTTATGGTTTCACTCAAAAGGCCATTTAAATGTTATTTAAGGAGGTTCTCAAGTAGAAGGATTCAAGAGGTAAAATCACCTTTCATTCATTTAATTTTTTTTCAATTTCTTTTATTTTTTTATCCTTTACTACCCTACCATATCAAAAGTGACATGATAACAATATTATACATTATATAATTTAATTTTATTATGTAAATGGTATATTAAACATCAATTCTCTTCTCTTCCAATTTTAATTCTAAAAATGAAAGCATCGTATGTGAGGTGTCGATTTACTACCTTTGTGAAAGAAAAGTTTTCATTTCATAATTGCACATTCAAAGGTAGTAATAAAATAAATTTTATTGTTAAAATAGAATTAATATTTTTAATAAAAATTATTTAATGTTCTATAACCAGTATGTAAAAATAATATTAATTAATAATAAAAAACTAGTTTGTGATGATCCAAAAAATGCCAAAATAATCTAAATTGTTGTCATTAACGCTTTATCGAATGAATCATCCTCATTTCTAGAAGAAATATTATATATAAGACTACTAAATATCTTTTATGTTCATTAATAACATATAATTTCAATTCTAGATATCTATTTATATTATTTACATGATCTTTCATACATGTATACAAGTGAACCAATCACGAAAACCAATAAAATGATCACTCTTGAAAGATGTAATTGAATATTATAACTCATAAAAAATCCATATATAAAATTAATAAAATTATAAAAACTAAAAAAGATATTTAATAGTTTATTAATTAAATTATTAATTAATCCAATTTCATTTCTGGGGAATTATGTTCGTGTGAAGGACACTTTTGGGCATTTGGTAAGGGTTTCTTCCTGAACCGCTATTTTTCCTTCGGGTTATGATTTATCTCTCTTTACCCCAATTTCATTCTTAATTATTATTATATACTTATATGACCTTATATGTGTATGTTCCAAAAAGAATTACTTTTCTCAATTATTATTTCTTTGGTGGGAAACTCAGGTTTCATAAGTTTCCGTTTTAATTCCTCTTGATATGTAAACCCAGTTAAAGAAAACCTCCCAATTTATTACACATTTTTATGTACAACAAATAGTATATTACAAGAAACCATTATTTTTATAAAATAAATAATTTTATCATGAAAAAAAATATATTTTTTATTTATGGTTTTAAACAAACAATTAGGACTTTTAATTAATTAAAGAGTCCTTGTATTTTCTCGTAAAATCGCACTGAAGTGGGCAATTTATAATGATTCTTAAAAACTCATTTTACATGTTTTCACTATATTTTGAAATATTTAGGTCATAAAACATAATTTAATTTTACTTAAATTTACTTTATAGGATATATAAGTTTACAATATTATTTTATGGCAAATAAAAAAGGTTATTCCCTAAAGAACTGTCTTTATAAAGTAAAAAAGTTATTTCTCTCAATAATTCCTCAATGGATTTATTAGAGTATTTTAAACTATTTCCTCACCCTCTATTGACTCTTAATATTAAATGGGATTGATATTTTATGATATAATTTACCATTTTTTATAATATTTTTTATGATAAGGTTTACGGTGGATGTGATATCTTGAAATAATTAACTATATTACTCAGAATGGTCAGTGATTATGTTTGGTGATTTGGGAATGTTTTTTGAATTTATTATATATATGTGATTTATGTTTCACAGCATTCATATAAGGAATGAATTGTATTTAGTAAGTTATTGGAGAGGGATTCTATAGCCCCTTGAGGCATTAGTAGCTCTCATGTGACAAACTAGACTGGGATTTGGCCGAGGCCTTACACACTTATTCTCATTTGTATTGGCTGAGACAATGATGGTATATTCAAATATTGATAATTATGAATTACATCATTATGATATTATTAACTGAAAATACTTGTGATCATTTAACTAGTATAAAATATATGGTTAAGTTTTATTCTCGTGTGATTATTTATATTACGTTATTTTGATCAGCTTTTATTCCAATCATATTATATTCAAATTTGTGTATTAATGACTTGTGTTGTTAGACATTAACCTTACCTTATCATTTATATTTATGATAGCTTAAATTATATTTTATACACTTACTAATCATATGATCTCACCCCTTTTTTATTTTTTAGTTTACCCAAGGATCTGATGTGGTATATTATAAATGACTTACAGGGATAATCTAGGATCTTATGGGTGTTTCAAATAAAGTTTCTTTATTTTTTTCCTTTTATGTTGTAATTTAAAATGTATGTTTGTATCTAGTTTTCAAAATCTACTAAACTATTTGGTAATTTTCCTATAAATATCTTTTTTATAGTAATTATTTAAAAAAGTAAGCTACTAGCTTCTGGTTACGAGATTAGGTTCTTTACACTATTATTGTTATATGTGTCATTTCCCTACATCATACATGATTATATGGATATTATGAAGTGACAATAGAGAATTAAATTATATATACTCTAATGTTTTGTGTAATATGATATATATCATGATATTATATATATATTATTCATGTACATGATGCTATATCTATCTATAATTATGATGTTTTGATGTGTACACATATGTTTTTCATGAACATGATTTTAGATTTGTTCATAACTATGTGTGGTATTTAACCATAAAATTCTTATATTTAATTATTTTTAATGGTCTATATTCTAGGAATTTTTCCAATTATTCCTTATTTCTTATTATGATGATCATGTTCTTATAATAATATGATTATTATTATTATTCTCACCAATGTACGTTGATTTGTGTCTCTTATTTTTTCCATGTTATTCCTACTCTTACTAGGATTTTTATCACCCCTTTATTTAGAGTATATACTCATGTTAATACATTTTCTAAGAATAATATGATATACTTTTTTGAGTAATATAAAAAATGATTTAAATAATGTTTAGGGTTTATTATGTATAAGTGATTTATGAAACAAATTCTCCAAAGATACAAATCCTTTTAATTATATAATGTATTACTATTATATTATATATCTTTAAAATGATGTAATAGTCATTTAAGAATAAGGACTATTGTTATATGATCAATCCAAGGTGTAAGTTCAAATTTATGGACTACATCACTAATCTTCTCAAATTCATCAGATATTATAAAAACTAATGGAGAAATACTATTACATTTGTCATGATAACACTTTTAATAATGATAGAAACCTTTAAGAATACATTATCAATAATCTGACACTCTAATTTCTCATCCTATGGTATGAATAATATTTCTAAAAAAATTGGGTAACTATTATCCTCTCTTTTAACACGTATAAATTCATTTTAATTCCTATCACTAATTCATGTCCAATATTCTATGACTTTGTAATACCCATCCAAAAAAACAGTAATTTAAATGGTTATCCACATAGTGCCTCTAATGGATCCTTGCAATTCAATTATTGAAACACATTATTATAGTAAATATAAACCATTGTAAAATTTTCACCTTAGATTTACCAATATTGTCCATATATGCACTCAACATTTCATCTAGAGTTTGGATTAACTGCTCAATCTACCTACGTGGCACCACAATTTTCTATGTTTAATAAATATTAATTTTGATTATAATTTTTTTTAAATACTAAGGTATTTAAATTTTATAAATTTTAAATGTATCATAGAAATATTTCATGGTCTTAAAAATTTTAAACATGATTATACATATCATGTACTTGTCTTAAACCGTCTAATTTCATGACTAAACTTTATAAGACATGTTATAATTAACCATTATAGTATTGTTGTAAATTGCATATGTAGTTAATGTGTAATGGTAGTTCATTAACGAAATTTTAAAAATTAAACTTATATTTTTCTAAAAAATATATGATTCATTACTTCCATGTTTATTTTATCAGTTAAATATTATTATATAAATATTAAAATTAATATTTTTATATTTATGAGGTTATAATTTTAATTATATAAATTTTTATTTTAAAAGGGTTAATATGAACATGTTAGATACTTCTAAAAATATTTTTTTAATAATAAATTGACAATATTTATTTTTTTGTTAAATATTTTATAATTTTATAGAGGAATCCCCTCAGTCTCTCTTATATAACCATTTCACGATCACCAAGGGAGGTAGATCTTATTTCATTATTCTTTTCTTTATCTTCCTCTAAAGGATTCTTCTATAAATATAAATTGAATCGAAGGTATTACTTATTCTTCTTCTTCTTCCTCTTCCCCTTCCCATTTTACTCATCCTCCCATGTATTCTATATGGTATTGTTTATAAGGATTATGGTTTTCTACATGTCCAATATTAATACAAAAAAACAATGGTACATTTATTATTAGGAGTATGTGTGACCCTTTGTGTATCATTCCCACCCAATTGGAATGTATGAATTCAACCAACATATCATTGAAGAGTTTTCTCACAACCAAGGCTTAATGATATATTCTAATTATTCAAATTTTTCCCTAATTTATTCATATATTTTACATAGGTTTTTATGAGTTGTATAACTGTGATAAAAAAACAACTAAAATTATCTAAAGTGAACAAAAGAGGTTGGTGCATCAATGTTTTTTAATTTATTTTAAAACCCACTAATGATAGGTTTTTTTAGTTAATGGTTTTATCCAAACTAAAGATAACTATGTTATCTATGATATTTGGGATTGAATTTATATTTTTTTCTTATTCATATCAAAATGTTATGGAAAATTGTTTACTTAAAAATAATATATTAGGTTTTGAATTATATGATGAACACAAGGTGCCAATTAAAATGAAATTATGTTTATATTTTTTATATAGTTAAAATAATTTTAAAGTAATATTTTTACAAAATTTATATGGAAATTTAAAAAACGATTTCTAATTTAATTCATGGGTTAAAAGGTTTTGGTTTCATTAAATTATATTTTAATGTATTCTTTTTTTATATTAATAATTTCTATATGATTATAAAATATATGTTAATATTTTTATTTTGATAAAATAGTATGGTTGGTATGAAAGATTGGTTTATTACCTACTAGATTAAATGGGTTACTCCCTCGAATTTATCCTTTCCTAATGAGAATCATTCATCACCTAGGTGGGATCCATGTATTAGTATTGATACTCAATGAATTTAATTATGAGGTGACATGTTTCCCGATGTGGATTTCACATTGATTTAATTTTTCACATATTTTCCTGAAATTTAATGTGTTTTTATTTTCAAAAAAAAATTATTTTTAGGATTAATTTAGAATTGTTGATTAATTACGGTCAATTTATTTAATATATTAATTTTATACTAAAATAAATATTTAATTGATTATTTATTATTATTGAGTTAACCTGTAGTTATTTGAGTAATTATTTTTAACCATGATTTTTTATTCTTTTTATAACATTAATTGTACAGTATTATTATTTTGTATTTATTACTTTCATTTTGATCATTTTTATAAATTATTATTTAAAGTGTTTTAAATTAGTTTTATATTTTAAATAATTTATTACTTATTTAATAGTTTTTTTAATAAATTATTTAGTGTATTAATTTTAATTCAATTTACCATTTTTAATGTTTAGTTATTTTGAATTTATTTTACAGTTTTTTTTGAATTTATTTTTTCATGTGTTGTATGTCATGATTCCATAAGAGTTAATTTCAATTGATTTTTCCCATGAATATAGAAAAGTAATGAAGAAATTGTGTATGTGTTCCACTTTCACATAAGTTCTTATGCGTAAACCATGGAGAACTTACCACACCAAAAATTTAAAGGTGACTGAATGATTCATCTCAAGTGATTGTGAGCAAGGGTGCTAATGTTACCGCATTAACAGGTGACCATGCTGAATTTTCTAAGTGACTACATTCCTTACTACCCAACTGGCCAAAAGGGATCTTACACTTACAATAGGATCATGAAGTGACAGTACCGAACTCCCTAAACCTTCTAAAAAACAAGATAATTAATGATACCAAAAATAATCCACATTTAATTAATTAACTACACTAAAAGAAATAATATAAAACATTATTTTCAAATATTCATTGATCCCTACCATGACTAATCATATAAAGCTTCTAAAAAGGATTACCTTAACCTACCAAAGATGAAGAAGATCTAATATGAGGAAGGTAATTCTATATAAACTGATGATAACTGTAAAGACCCCAATTCTAGTATCCTAGAGTCGGACGTTACTTTATAATATTGGCACAATATGTAAAGATTCATATCCTAAAAAACCTCATAGTTTATTGGTCTTGTTAAACTACATATATACTTGGATTTCACATTAAAAGGGAAAATATAAAATTAAGCATAGTATATTATTTGTGTGCACCATTATTCCATTTAGTATATCCCTGCATATCAATCAAAAAACATTCCCTCATATCCTAGGAAAAATGAAACATAATCAAGGAGTGACCTCAGATTCTCGGTAAGGGTATGAGTATAGTGTAAGATATCCAGAATAAATAATCATAAACAACATGGAAGGTTAAATAACATAAAACACTTTTTATATAAATAATATCATGATTATAATATGGTAAGATTAAATAATGATGAAATAATCCATATGATTAACCACATGATATAATAACTTTTCCACAGATATTCAAAATAATTTTATAATCACATAAGCATCAATAATTAAATTCAAAATAATCTAATGCATAATTCTAGGCATATAAAAAATCATCAAGCCTTCTTGACAATGAATCTTACATAAATGGGTAATCCTTCAGCCAATTCCCAAGCAATATTTTCTTCTAGGACCTACCGATGCAGCGAGGGGAAATAGAGGGACCCAGCCATCACTTATTAAGTGTAATACATTTATCATATAAAATGGTTGATACATAATCACCATAAATATATATATTGAAATTATCATATGAGATGTTAATATTTTCCCTGATCAATTAACATAATCATAAACCATCCAGAGTAATGTAGATAATGGAATGAAAATAGTACTCCCCCAGTCAAACCAATCATAAACCATCCAGTGTAATGTGAATAATGGTATAAAAATAGTATTTCTCTAGTTAAAATGATCATAACCCATTCAGTATAATATGGTAGATTGTATAATTGGAGATCAACCTCAATAAAGAATTCTATTTGACAAAGTATGTTGACAAAGATAAAATTACATTAATAAGATCATTCAAAAATTCTTAAGGAAAGTTACATTTTTTACTTTAAAATCACTTATTTTTTAAAAGATGAGAAGTTATAGAAGAAGAAAATTTCATTGAAGACAAACTTTATAACATGTAAAGTATGATTCAAATATTTTGGTATCATAATGGTAGTAAATTCTATTCATTATAAAAAGGTTAAAAAATACTCCTTTAATACTATTTAAAAAAGAACCTCATTCAGAAGATAACAAAATGATTCATTTTAAAGAATTATATACAAATTAAAAATGAGTAAAAATGGATTTTAAAAATAATAGGATAATACTATAAAAATAATAAAAACAATTCATAATAAAGTATTAAGTAGATAAACATTCCCCCAATTGATACAAACAACCAAAAACCCAAATAATGATGAGATTGTGAAATAAACCATAACAAATTTAGTAACTAATGAATTATAATCTGCAGGAAAGAAATAAAATACTATGAATAATTTAATACCACAAATAAAAATATATTTATTATTTAATATATCATTTTGGAATTAAATACACCATGCAGAATATATAAGTGGTGAATATGGTATATATCCCATAGAAGAAAAGTGAGACAATAAACTTTTACATCTTATTTGATTTCATTTGTAAGTTTTTGAACCTCATGTATATTTAATATATATTTATTATAAATATATCATTGAACCATAATCATATATACCATACCATATATTATTCACATAAAATATATTATCATCCATTTATTACCAATTCATTGTTAAACTGATGTTCCATGTGGTAGTTGTTTCGTTCTTCATGTGTATTTTGATTTGGTAGTTATGTTTATTATAATTTTATAAAAATTATATCATATAAATAATATTATTTATCTTTTAAATATCATATTTATTATATATATATATATATATTAAAATTGATCCATAATGATAGAGTAATTAATTACATAGTTTATAGAGACTGTAGGTCATACATATGCATGAACGTCATTTTCATTTTTTGATGGATGAAAGAAAAGGGAGGTAATTAATAATTAACATTTAAATAATAATTATAATGTCACATATATTATATATATTAATTATTTCTAAATTTATAACCATCAAAGAAAATTAGTGATAAAAAAATTACACATTTATGTGGAAATGGTAAGTTGTACGTACGCACGAGTAATGTTTTTTCTTTTTTTATGATATAAAAGAGATATAGTACGGGTTTAGCATAATAGTAAAATATAATTATATTTATTATACTAAATTTTTTTTATTAAGGGTAAAACACCTGAAGTGTAAGTAGATGAAGAAATATACCTAAAAGAGTCTGTAAATATAATTTTCCCTTCGTTGGTGGAAACCCTTTAGATCTCTTCATAAGGGACCTAGTATTTATAATTCAGATGATCTAGAACATCCATAACCTGGATATGAATATTTAGAAGCATAATTGGTAGGGTTTGCGTGATATAGATATCTCAAATTGGTTGATGATATAAATGTGAATAAAGAGATTCTCTTTTATAATTGACGGGATGGACATTCTGGGCATTTCTCAAAATATAAAATTAATATAAATTAATATTAAATTGAGAAATGATACAATGTGATATTTTCATAAGATAACATGAAGTTGTGTATAAATTCCCTCATCCAATAAAAATTAGAAAAAATATTACTATATTTAAACCTTTATCTTTTGGTTTTGAAACATATTTAACCCCTTTAACACTTAATATGAAAACATGGATTTTTAAAATTTGAGGGTTAATATAGTTACAATAAATTGAGAAAACCCCAATAAATATATCATAGTTGATATTTTAAACATTATACAAATCCCAAGGTAGAATTTATTATTTTTTAAAAATTTATATCACTTAATAAAATCTAATTTGTTATAAAATATTTGTTATAATAATATTTAAAACTATAAATTACATTTACTATAATAATATCAATATACCACTTATAATTTTAACCCATTATTTTATATCATATTAATTTTTTCAGGTTCATATAGAATTTTTTTTATTACATTAACTATCTAAAATTATATTTATTTTAATATTTATATTATCAATTATTTGATTTTCCTTTTAACTAAATAATTGCTACATCAGTGTTGTGTAAATATTAAAGGAAATGATTTATTCCCTAAAAATTAAAAATTAATAAACCTGATGAATAAAAATATACAATTTTTCAAAAAAAAATATTTATAGTCAAATGTATCATTTCGATAACGGAATATTAAAAATATTATACTCATTAAAAACAAAAGTGCCACTTGTTTTTTGTTTCATTAAATAAAATATTATAAATTTTTTAATCTCCACCAAGTGGCCCTAAAAGGTCATATATTATACCCTTTTATAATTATGGTTGAGATATAATCATAAAATAATATATTGTAATGTTTTATTGGTAATTTAGTCGTCCTTATCATTTAATTTTTAACCTAAATTACATGATTTACCCATTATTGTGGCAATAAAAATTACTAAGGTAACTATTCGTATTATGAAAATATAAAATGAACCTATTAACTAAATATTTACCCATTGTTTCCAAATATGGAATCCATTTTTCAAAATTTAAAAAATATAATTTTTACAATTTAATTTAAAATTAAACAAACAAAATGTAACCAAAAACAATTTTAAAGAAAAATAATCTTTTACGTATAAAAATTGTTTATAACAAAATCAACCATGAAACTAATTATAATAGTAAATTTCCAACCCATTTATAAAACTAAATAGTTCTCTAGGTCAATTTCCATTGGGTCTTACGCGCACCACCTCATATTCCAAAGGTTTCCAACTAGAAACAATAATGTAAATAGGTGATAGTGAGGAGATTATACCCATTGGTGATGACATATTAAAATTATAAAATATATATATATAAATAATAAAAATAAAAGAACAAATAGAAAAGGGACCAGTTACCCCCCCCCCCCAACCCAAGGAGGAAGCACAAGCAAAAGCAGCAGAATAAATAATAATATCTACAATCTTAGAACAACCCATTTGAAAAATTAGACAACGCATCATACCATTTGTAGTTAAAACAACATACATAAGAGGTCATGTAGACAATAAATAGAACAATATCTAAATTTAGGCCATATTATATACATATAATAGCATGATGATACAAAATTATAACAAAAGTAAACCCTATCTGAGGTAGAACCCATGATCCCCTACCTTCCATCCTATGTTATCTCACACACTAATATCTAGATCCTAAGCTCAAAAATTTACCTAAATTACAATCTATAAAGTCTACACACATCCCAATGGACTGTTTAGGGTGTGAGAAATAATCTCAGTATCCCACCACTAATGTTTTCTTATCTAATGTCTATGGTCTTGTAGGTGTTCACTAAAAATTAAATAAAACTTCATTGTCTGCATGCATAATAATAACCCTCTTCCCTTATGTTAAGCGCCCAAAATGAAGAGATTGCCTAATTTTTTCAATTCTAGTATACCATAGTGGAGGGGATCATTATTATATATACCAAGGAAATATCTTATGTTTAACAATATAGAAAGACCTCAGGAACCCCCCATAATATCATCCTACCACCATGTACCAACGGACACCTCCTATCAAAATAAATTAACTGACGTCTATGATGAATTCTCCCAAAACATCCATGAAATCATACAAAAGTATAATCACTGCCTACCTTGTGTTGGTAGACATCCTCTCATCCAATCTTAACCTTTAACTCAAACTAATTTAGATGAAATTGGTGTTTTAGGTAAACACCCTCAAAAAAGGGTAAAATGACTAGCATGGATTTAGTACACTGTAGAGAGATAGAAAATAATAGGAAAAATGATTTGGAGACATACTAATATTAATCCAACTCTATATACATATTGAATAATGGAGCTTAGTAAAGAAATATATTTCAATCTCTAGGGGAGGAAGAAAGGGTATAACACCCCATGCTATGCATGATAAATGGAGGAGAAAGAAGTAAAATAGTGTTGGGGAAAATGGTAATTGTGTCTCTTTAAATGAGGTCCATGGTTTGGTCGCACGGTTTGGATAGATTTTTTCCAACCATGTGACACCCACTATCCAAATGGGTACCTCACAGGGTTGACATACTTATTTTTCCTAATTGTAGAGCCACTAGGTGAATCACCTCTACCTAAGACTATAGAGGTGTAACACGGTCATGTGCCCCCTATTGCGTATATTGTAAAATCATGAGAAAAGAACAAGGAGGGTGGAATGGTTCCCCGGAGATGCCACACAGTTTTTCCTAACCATGAGCCCCTGACTACACACCCTAGAAATGTGAGATTTTGGCCTCTAACACACCTGAACCTAAAATAAAACCCCATGAAACATACTGATCATTAAGACTCATCTAAAAGAAATTATGTGGATCAATAAATATATTGTAATTAATTTATGATAAATAAAAAAATAGTTGGTCTACCCACCAAACACTGAAAATTCAAAACAAATGAGGAATTTGAATATCTCCAAAAGCCCAAGACATTACAGTCTCCAGGACATAACATAGCTCATCCCCAATCTATAAAACAAATCCCAGAGATGGTACCAAACTTGACCATACTATTTTAATCACCAATGAATACCTCATTCATAAAAGCATAGGTAAACTACCTCATGGTTTCTCCACATTAGGAGTTACCTACCCCAATCGCATCCTGACCCAAAACATTGAAAAAATTTATGGTCCATTAACTATCCCTAGACTCAAGGTCCTCTCGCGATGCATTGTCACTCCTACACCTCATCAGTTTCTCCCATGTCATACCCAACACCCATAGTGTTCCACATATCACTATATTACCTATTCATTCCCATGTCACACATGAAACTTATGTGGTCCTACATATCATAAGATTCCCAAAATTAGTCTCAACTCTAGGAACCTCATGTAACCAACAACATAACAATTCCCATATGCCAACATACCTCATAAAATCCATCCATCCATCAATGATCACATATAAATCCTGGTTCCACACACCATATATATATATATATGTGTGTGTGTATCTAAGCTAATTACAACCAACTAAAATGCATTTGTTTAATACATAGCTACATATCATGCACCTCGTGCGCCCAAAATGGACATGCCTACACAAGGTTCATGCCATAAAAAATTAATATAACCATGGTCACTCTGATTATGTACCTCTAACTATAATCAAATATATGTCCTACTCTTACTGAGGTAACTCAACTACATGTAACTAGCTTGAAGCTCTACTACCTAAGGTTTGGCCTCCATGTGGTGTTGCACAAACTACCAGCCATTGACCCCACTATCAGGTCCTATTGTTGGTCTGAATGGCCCAAAAACCTTCATTTTTTTATCATTTTGATAGTCCACATTTAAAGGGGTTAGGTGGATCCCTTATAAGGACCAAAGGCTTAGAGACAATTAAATGACACGTAGGTCTTATAGGGAATCACCTGGACAAGAAAACATGGAACTAATCCTCCCTAGCATATGTCATGATATCATCACACCAAATTTGCAGGGCTGGATGGCTAGATATCCAATGTAAAGTTTCATAGGCACAGTACAGATGGCAAAGCCATACCCTCTCATTTTTATGACAACCCTGCTTTTTATTACAACTTAAACATGATTTATTACATAAAACTTCACTTGTTACAACAAAGAATATTGAGATGTTTAGTTTCTTTGGGGCTTAGGATAATTACATAAAAACTTTAATCATGAAATATAACATCTTTATTGAAAACTTCCTTTACATGACCACTGCATTCCTTCATACTTAGCATTTCATGGGATAACCTGAGGACATACATAGAAAAAGGGTGAGCTATAAAGCCCAGTAAGGGAGTACACATGGAATAACATGAGGATTACAATACATGTTAGACAATAGGCATATCAATAGAGAATAATAAAAACATGAACATAAAGGCATGATAAAGCATGATAATCATAACATGGAAATGTGGAAACAACACTTAACATGGAATTAGCATGAGCCAAGGCCCATTGCACATGAAGCATGAGTAAATCCTCATTGCACAAAAAGCACAAGTAAACCCTCGTTGCACTTGAATTAGCATGAGTAAATACTCATTGCACATGACGTATCATGATACAATACTTTACCCAATGCATTGGAGCACTATAAGGGCGCACCCTTCTTAAACATTTTATTTCATGCATCAGTGTGCCACATGGATCATAAAACATGGATTCATAAAACATACTATTTTATTCCACGATAAAGGAGTGTATAATTCATACATGATTCTTTATAATCAATAAGTAAATGTTCATAAAGGTGAATAGCCTTGATGGAGAAATGGGCATGGTATTCACTACACAATGGCATTGGCTTAGAAAATCATTGTGATTTCGGCAGCGTAATAGCATGACGTAAGAATTCATAAAAAAAGGTTGATGAGAGATAAATGGGTTCCTCATCATATTTACATGTAATGGAAATTAAGGAGGTAATATAGATACATGTGCCAACAATTTTAATGGAATTTAGGTTCATGATACAAAAGTATTGCTTGAATGTAAATGAGGAGGGAGAAGTTCTTTTCGAAATTTCGGCATAGTAACATGTGTACATGGGAGGTAATTAATGAGAGAGAAAGGGGTATCCCATCATTCAAACATAAATATTACAGTATGAGAGAGATTCAAAACCATACCCCAACATTCATAATTGAAATTAAAAGGGCAGAACAACTTAAAGAAAATTGGACAAAAATGAGAAAGGAAGAAAAAACCCCTACTTGGAAGTGTGCTTCCAAAGGCTAGAGAGAGGCTTGTGACATGCTTCTTGGGAGCTTGGGGCACCTTGGTAGGATTCTAGAGAGAGTATGGAAGAGGTTGGATGAACTCCAAAGTCTTGAGTGAGGAGGAAGGTTGAGCTTCGGTGGGTTTATATAGGAAATGTGAGGGAATTCTTTATTATTTAGGTTTGGGACCCCTTATATTAAATTAATCCAAACCAAAAACCATCCCATGGTTTTTGGAAAAGGGAAGAGGAAGATAATATTTTATATGTCCAAGGTCCGATCGTCTTAAAATATTAGGGTTGCTTATGTGGAGGTGAGTCACACTCCCATGGAAATTAATTAAAAAATACAAGGTGTTCAATAAGTCTTGAGGGGTCCATTAATGCTTTTAAAAGTAAGACAAACAAACCCAAAATCACATTATTTTAATGGTAAAACAAATATTGGCCGAACATAAAGATTATAGTATTTTATTAAATCACTATTGTGTCATTATGGTGTCATAAAGAACATTATACATTTAAACGGTATTTAATTTTTACTCAAAAATTTGACTGTCTCAGAAAATTATGAAAAAATCACCGTTGGATAATTTCGACATCCTGATACCAAAAATAACATTTATTTTATCTAAATAATTTTATAAATATGTTAATTTTTACTATTAAAATAAAAACCGACATTTATCAAAAATTCACGGGTTTTGACAAAAATAGCTTTCAAACCTTATTAAAAATTATAAGTGCATTCATACAATTATATGATCATTTATATATAATAAAATTAATCTAATAATAATAATATTATTTTATTAAAATATTATTTAATTTAAAAATCCCTTATTTTAATAAAATAGATTTCTTAATTAAATAATAACTAAAAACACCATTTTTACTTTAAAAAACTATTTACAATGTATCAATAATGATAAGAAATTATATTCATTATTATATACAAAAAATTAATGTACATGAACATAGTACTATCGATTCGTTACATAACCCCTTAAAACAGCCGCATAAGACCTAAGGGTAAGGTGTGTGATGGTGACAGACTATTCGGGTGGCTCGGATAACATCGCTCGAGTGGTAATTTCTATCAACTTCAACTTTTCCCATAGATGGTCATGTTTGAGCTTCACATGATGAAGCTTAGCTTGGGCTTGGTCAAGAGCGAAGCCCAAGGACGCCACCCATTTTCTGAGCTCTGATAAATGGGCTTTGTATGGGGAAATTGTACTGGATGAGGCCATCGCTTCCATTGTCCAAGTAAAATTGGATGTGTTAAAGCCCTATATTTATACTAATCATGTGAACACTATTCAACGGCTATAAAATTAAGGGTCACAATTCTTATCATAAAACCAATGAAGTTGACATTTTATAAAAACATTTTATATAAAGAGACATTTAATAAGATCAAGAGGGATTTTCCATTAATGAATCTTTGGGTCGTTACAATATTCCCCCCTTAAAAAATATCTCCCTCGAAATTTTCCTTTTCCTACACTAAAACAGATGTGGGTAACTCAGCTTTATCACTTCCTCCGATTCCCAAGTTACTTATTCAAACTTTTGGTTTCTCCACAACACCTTGACAAGGGGAATTGACTTATTTTGTAGAACATTTTATCTACGATCTAAGATATTCACTGGTTTCTCCTCATAAAAAAGATCATCTTCCAATTGTACCACCTCAGTAGTGAGTACATGTGAAGGGTCTGGTATGTACTTCCTTAAGAGGGATACATGAAAGGCATCATGTACTTTGGCCATAGTAGGCGGAAGTGCTAGTCGATAGGCCACATCCCCGACAAGATCAAGAATCTCGAAGGGGCCGATGTACCATGGACTTAAATTCCCTTTCTTTCCAAACCTCATGACCTTCTTCCACGGAGATATGCGTAGAAAAACCATGTCTACAACTTTAAACTCAAGGTCTCATCGATGATTATATGCATAACTCTTCTGTCGACTATGGGCTGCCTTGATATGCTGGTGAATGGTTTTCACGTTCTTCACCATTTCCTTGACCATTTCTGGTCCAAGCATCTTACGTTCACCAACCTCATCCCAACTTACTGGTGTTCTGCACCTTTTCCCATACAGGGCTCCATATGGTGCCATTTGGATGCTCGAGTGGAAACTGTTATTATAAGAGAACTCAACCAGAGGAAGATGATGATTCCATACTTCTTTAAAGTCCATTGAGCACTCTCTCAATATATCCTCATGTTTTTGGATAGTCTGCTCAGATTGTCCATCAGTTGGAAGATGATAGGCCATACTAAAGTTTAGTTCCGTATTCAGAGCTTGTTGAAGAATCTTCTAAAACATAGAGGTGAATCTTGGATCTCGGTCAGACACAATAGATATTGGTACTCCATGAAACCTTACCACTTCCCTGATATATATTCGTGCCAGTTGATCCAATGAGAAATCCTCCCGAATAGCAATGAAGTGTGCAGTCTTTGTAAGATGATCCAAAACAACACAGATTGCATTGTTTCCTTTGGATGTCCTCGGATGTCCGGTGACAAAGTCCATGGTGATGTTTTCCCATTTCCATTCTGGTATGGGAAATGGTCGCATCATCCCCTTAGACTTATGCCTCTCTGACTTCACTTGCTGACACACCAGGAACTTTGATGTATATTGAGCGATCTCCTTCTACATATTATCCCACCAAAAGTTTTCTCGGAGATCTCAATACATCTTTGTGCTCCCTGGGTGAATAGTGAAATTTGAAATATGTGCATCATCCAAAAGTTCCTTCTTCAGCTCTGGACTTGATGGAACACATAGTCTTTTCCCAAACCACACAATTATTTCTTCATTAACATTAAACTCCGAGGATTTCCCTTTTTGATAGCTTCCACTTTTTCTTGAATTCATACATCATCCTTTTGAGCATCCTTTAACCTTTCGAAAAGAGACAGTTGGGCAATCATCTGTGAAAGGATTGATGATGTTCCCTTATCTATGATTCCCATGTCTATCTTCATCAAGTCTAAGAAGATTGTATCCTTCTCAATTCTTATCATTTATAGAATCGTTGGATCCTTTCTACATAGGGCATCTTCCACCTTGTTTTCTTTCCCAGGGCGGTAATGGATTGAGTAGTCATAATCCTTGATGAGGTCTATCCATCTTTTCTGGCGCATAATAAGATCTTTCTGTGTGAATATATATTTTAGACTCTTGTAGTCAGTATATATCTCACATTTCTCTCCATAGAGAAAATGCCTCCAGATTTTCAAGGAAAAGATCCCCACCGCCAACTCCAGAACATGCGTTGGATAGTTTCTCTCATGTATTTTCAACTGCCTTGATGCATAGGATATCACTTTATCATTCTTTATCAGCACACATCCTAATCCCTTCTTTGAAGCATCACTGAATACCACAAAAAGCTCCCCACTTTTGGGTAAAGTGAGCACGGGCACAGTGATAAGCCTCATTTTCAACTCCTTGAAGCTTTCATCGCAATCATCACTCCATGAAAACATTAATCCCTTTCGAGTTATCTTGGTAAGAGGGTTGGACAATCGTGAGAAATTTCTCACAAATCGTCGATAATATCCATCTAACCCCAAGAAGCTATGGATATCTGTTACTGATGCTGGCCTCAGCCATCCCTCAATTGCATATGTTTTGGAGGGATCCACATATATCCCATTGCTTGTGATGATATATCCCAAGAATGATACCTCCTTAAACCAAAACTCACACTTTATATACTTTTCATAGAGTTTCTCCTTGCACAAAGTCTCCAGTACAGTTCTTAAATGCTCCTCATGATCCTCCTTGGTTTTGGAGTATATTATAATATCATCTATAAATACTACCACAAATTTTTCTAGGTAATCTCTAAAGACTCTATTCATTATGTCCATGAATATTGCTAGAGAATTAGTGAGTCTGAAAGGCATTACTATGAATTTATAGTGCCCGTATCTTGTGTGAAAAGTAGTCTTGGGGAAATCTTCCTTCTTCACCCTTACTTGATAATATCCCGACCACAAATCTACCTTGGAGAAGAATTGTTCTCCACATAGATGATGGAAAAAGTCATCAATTCTTGGGATAGGATACATGTTCTTTATCATGATTTTTTTATGTTCACGATAATCGATGCAAAAACGCATTGACCCATCCTTCTTCTTGACAAAGAGGACTGGTGCACCCCATGGTGAAGCACTTGGGAATATAAACCCTTTATCCAGATTCTCCTGTAGTTGTTTCATCAGCTCTTCAAGCTATACAACAGCAATTCTATATGGAGTCTTGGATATTGGTAAAGCCTCGGTTATAAGATCAATTGAGAAGTCAACATCCCTTCTAGGAGGAAGACCAGGCAGTTCCTCAGGAAACACTTTAGTGAATTCCCTCACAATAGGCATTTCTTGAAGGATGGTTTCTTCCTTAGACTCAATCATCAGAGCCAGATACACGTGCTCATAAGGAATTAATATCCACACTTAAGATGATGGAGCTAAAGGAGATTCATCTTCCTCCTTACACTTGTAAAGAATCAGGGGTTAATTCTCCATATGGAGTGTGATTTCCCTCTCCCGACAATTTATGTTGGCTCTATATAAGGAAATCTAATCCATGCCAAGAATTTCATCAAATTCCACCAGAGGGAGTATGATGAGGTTCACCGGGAAATTCAATCCACAGATTATAACAGGGTAGGACTTATATTCATGGGATGTAATGATTGCCCCATTTTTCGTACTCACTGACATCTTCACTTCCATGATTTTTGGTGGTTCTAGGATTTTTCTACTAATCTTTAGAGATATAAAAGAATGCGTAGAACCAGAATCAAAAAGTATGTTCGCTATTATTGAAGGAATAACTAGCTTACCTGTCACCACTTCATTGTCCGGGATCACTTTGGCAGAAGTGATGGAAAAAGCTCTTCCTTTCTGCCTTGGAGGTTGTTGGTTGTCTCCGAAAACCCTTGGATTAGGGAACTAATTTGCAAAATGACCCAGTTCTTTGCATTTTTAGCATTGAACAATGCGTTAACGTTCGAACGGAGCATTCCTCTCCTCTGTCGCAGCCGCAGGACTTTCTTGCCGACAGTTAACAGCTAGGTGCCCTTCTCTCCCACACCTGAAGCATTTCCTCGTCCCCTTAAGGCAATTTCCAGGGTTCCTCTTTCCGCACTTTTGGAAAGTGGGGTATTGGATCTTCTTAGCACCGTTGGATTTATCCATAGGCCCACCAGCATTGAAGTCCACCTTACGCTTCTTATCCCCATGATACCCCTGTGATTCTCTGATCTCCATTGCGTCCTTGAGGGCAAATCCGACAATTTCCTCATAGTTGTCGAAGTCACGGATCGCTAATACTTTCTGCAGGCTAGGCTTTAGCCCACCAAAGAATCGGTCAACCTTGCATTTGGGGGTAACGACAAAACCGGAAGCATATCATGCAAGACTTGTGATGTTTTCCTCGTATGCTCCAACAGATTATTCGTCTTTTTGCTTGAGGGAAAGGAAGTCCCTTTCCATCTTAAGCCGGAGGGTGCGCGGAAAATATTTATCAAAAAACATCTTCCTGAAATCCTTCTATTCCAATTCCTGGATCTCCTCCTCAGGCTTCGTATTTTTGATCAACGTCCACCATTGATCAGCTTCACCCTCCATACGATAAGACTCCCGGATAACCTTCTCTTGTTCATAACATTGAAGGATGGAGAATATCTTTTCAATGGAGTTGATCTATTATTCTGTGATCGTGGGATCATATGATCCACTAAAAGTAGGAGGCCTTTGTCTCATGAATCTCTCGATAGTGACTTGTTCATTCTTAGGGGGGTTTGGACGTTCCTCTTGACCTGTGTTTCTATTCAATTCATGGGTTAGCTGAGAGAGAAGCGTGACAAAGTTCGTGATTCCCTCTCCCATTGGATTGGGCATCTCATTCGTACAATCACCACACTGATCTTCACATAGATTGTTAGCCCAAGTCCTCCTATTACTGGCCATTGGCTGGAATAAAAGGAATTTTAGGGGTAACATATAAAGGGTAATCCAATGACAAAAGATAATGACTTATAAATAATCTTTCATTTCCTTAACTCATGAGTCTATAGGTTTCAATCTAGGCTTTTCATTATCTACTTTCTAACATATATTCTTAGGGGTATTTTTTTAATTCCCTTAATAAGGGTTCATGCTAAGCTTGTGAATTTACCAAAGCATATCCCCTGGGAGTGTCATAACCAAGAGTGCAGCAAGGACCATTATCGTGCACCAGTTCTCATTCGAGTCTAGATCAAAGCGGTGTTTTCAGGTTTTACCCCTAGGATACATCTGTGCCAGAGCCACCTCTACCACCTGGTATCCAGACATGGATGTATTTTCTTGATAACCCAATTACTCAATACTCACCAAAACTTAGGGACTTTTTTATTTTACTTAGTCTTGTATCTAAGGCTTTACTAGGGTTTTCTAGTCCTAATCCCAAAAATAACCAAACCTATCCTCTAATACCAACTATGACAACCCTGCTTTTTATTATAACTTAAATATGATTTATTACATAAAACATCACTTGTTACGAAAAAGAAGATCTAGAGGTTTAGTGTCTTTGGGGATTAGGATCATTAAATAAAACCTTTAAAAATGAAATACAACATCTTTATTGAAAACATCCTTTACATCACCACTACATTCCTTCATACTTAGCATTGCATGGGATAACCTGAGGACATGCATAAGAAAAGGGTGAGCTATAAAGCCCAATAAGGGAGTACACATGGAATAACATTAAGAGTACAATACAAGTTATCCAATAGGCATATAAATAGAGCATAAGAAAAAACATGAACATAAAGGCATGACAAAGCATGATAATCATAACATGGAAATGTGGCAACAACACTGAACATGGAATTAGCATGAGCCAATACCCTTTGCACATGGAGCATGAGTAAATCCTCATTGCACATAAATCACGAGTAAACCCTCATTGCATTTGAATTATCATGAGTCAACACTCATTGCACATGACTTATCATGATACTATACTTTATCTAATTCATTGGAGCGCTATAAGGGTGCGCCCTTCTTAAACATTTCATTTCATGCATAAGTGTGCCACATGGATCATAAAACATGGATTTATAAAACATAATATTTTATTCCATGATAAAGGAATGTGGAATTCATACATGAAACTTTATAATCAATAAGTAAATGTGAATAATGGTGAATACCCTTGATGGTGAAATGGGCATGGTATTCACTACACAATGGCATTGGCTTAGAAAATCAGTGTGATTTTGGCAGCGTAACGGTGTCACGTAAGAATTCATAAAAAAGGTTGATGAGAGATAAACGGGTTCCTCGTTATATTTACATGTAATGGAAAGTAAGTAGGTAATATAGATACATGTCCCAACAATTGTAATGGAATTTAGGTTCATGATACAAAAGTATTTCTTGAATGTAAATGAGGAGGGAGAAGTTCTTTTCAGAATTTCGGCATAGTAACGGGTGTACATGGGAGGCATTTAATGAGAGAGAAAGGGGTCTCCCATAATTCAAACATAAAGAGGGAAGTATGAGGGAGTTTATAAACCATACCCCAACATTCATAATTGAAATTAAAAGGAAAAAACAACTTAATGAAAATTGGACAAAAATGAGAAAGGAAGAAAAATCCCTTACTTGGAAGTGTGCTTCCAAAGGCTAAAGAGAGGTTTGTGAGAGGCTTCATGGGAGCTTGGGGAACCTTGGGAGGATTATAGAGGAGTAGGGCAGATGGTGTACGAACTCCAAAGGATTTGAGTGAGGAGGAAGTGGGAGCTTCGGTGGGTTTATATAGGAAAGGTGAGGGAATTCTCTATTATTTAGGTTTGGGACCCCTTATATTAAATTAATCCAAAACACTAACCATACCATGGTTTTTGCCCATGGTTTTTGGAAAAGGGAAGAGGAAAATAATATTTTATAAGTCCAAGTTCCGAACATCTTAAAATATTAGGGTTGCTTATGTGTAGGTGAGTCACACTCCCATGGAAATTAATTAAAAAAGACAAGGTGTTCAATAAGTCTTGAGGGGTCCATTAATGCTTTGAGAAGTAATCCAAACAAACCCAAAATCACATTATTTTAATGGAAAAAAATATATTGTCCTAACATAATGATTATAGTATTTTATTACATCACTATTGGGTTATTATGATGTCATGAAACACATTATATATTTAAACGGTATTTAATTTTTACTCAACAATTTGACTGTCTCAAAAAATTATGAAAAATTCACCGTTGGATAATTTCGACATCCTGAATCCAAAAATAACATTAATTTTATCTAAATAATTTTCTAAATATGTTAATTTTCACTTTTAATATAAAAAACTGAAACTTATCAAAAATTCACTGGTTTTGACAAAAATGGCTTTCAAAACTTAATAAAAATTATAATTCCATTCATACAATTATATGATCATTTATATATAATAAAATTAATATAATAATAATAATAATATTTTTTTAAAATTTTATTTAATGAAAAAATACCTTAATTTAATAAAATAGATTTCTTAATTAAATAATATCTAAAAACACCATTTGTACTTTAAAAAACTATTTACTATGTATCAATAATGACGAGAAATTATATTCATTATTATATACAAAAAAATAATGTACATGAACATAGTACTATAGATTCATTACATAACCCCTTAAAACAGTCGCATAAGACCTAAGGGTAAGGTATGCGATGGTGACAGACTCTTGGGGTGGCTCGGATAACATCGCTCGAGTGGTAATTTCTATCAACTTCCACTTTTCTTGTAGACGGTCCCATTTGAGCTTGACATGATAAATCTCAGCTTGGGCTTGGTCAAGAGCTAAGCCCAAGGACGCCACCTCTTTTCCAAACTCTGATAAATGGGCTTTGTATGGGGAAATTATACTGGATGATGCCATCACTTCCTTTGTCTAATTAAAATTGGATGTGTTAAAGACCTATATTTATACTAATTTTGTGATCACTGTTCAACAGATATAAAAGTAACGGCCACAATTCTTATCATAAAACCAATGAAGTTGACATTTGATAAAAACATTTTATATAAAGATACATTTAATAAGATCAATAGGGATTTTCCATTAATGAAACTTTGGGTCATTACAATTCTTCCAATTCCAGTTAGCTCTGCTCTAGTGATTGTGCCTACCTTGAATCCTCCTCTAAAGCCTCGTCCACTATAGTCTAACTGGTAAATCTACATTTCATGTTTCCCAAAGGCCTCGGGATGGCCCTAAGGCATTAAGGTATCCTGAAGGCCTTGATAATCAACTATCCCGGAGGCCTTGGGTGGCCCAAAAGCCTTACAGGACCCGAGGATCAAACTGGTGGCCCGAAGGACAAGATGAGTGAATAGTTCTGGCTACTAGAGTACTGAAAAATGCTTGTTATAGTACCTTCTATAGTGAATACTACAATGGCTTCTATAGTTCCGTGAAATTACTCCTCCACCCAGATTTGATCTTGGGTCTCTTGGATGCACCTACCGAGTACTCGCCAACAGGGCTGAGGCTCATGTATAGCTAGGTCCTAATGTATCTACTACGACTACTATGTGTAGTAGACTCACAGCTACAAGATCTTGGTACCACTATTGGTCTCATCTCATCACCCTGAGTTTTCCCCAATCCCTGACTATTGGTAGTTCGATAATGCTTCTTATAGAACCTCCTGAGATGTATGACCAACATGCAAGCTCGATACTCCTTCAGTTCCTGATAACACTATGTCTGAACATGATACATCTTCCTACACAAGAATCACAACCTCAAAGACCCAATCTGAGGTTGTCTACTTGATTTTGTGACCTGAAAAAAACTAATGATACTCCTCTAAGCCTCACTTACTATTATCTAAAGAATCACCACTATAGTCACCTGATGTTATCAACCGACTTGAATATGACCATTCTATAAAGTTTACCTCATCTAGGATCACGTGATTAAGCACCACTAAGAATGATACCAACCTAAATATGATTACCTTCACTTGAATTTCATGTTGTAAACCTTCTTCTAAATGCCTCACCCTTGAGTTTCTGTCACACCCATCATTTCTAATTTATTTACTTTATTAAGATTCTGGGTATTGGGTAGTTCAGTTTGAATCCTGACTTAAATTTTCCTGAGTTCTTATTTAAAAACACATGTAATGGTTCTGACGACATCCATCCCACTGCAGTCGAAGCCATGCGGCCTCGCTTGGGTCGTCGCGCGACCTCGCCCAGTTTGCCGCATGCCCTGCCCAGTGTTTTAAGGAGATAAATTCAATGAAATGAATAATAAAAAGTAAATAAAATAAAAACAAGTGTGGTAAAATTTAACGAATTATTTTAATGATGATAATAATAATATTATTGGAGAATATTATTATTGTTCTTATTGAGAGCAATGGGAATATAAATTTTATTAAGTTATTAATATTATCATTACCATTTTAATTATTATTATTACTATCACCATAAATTAATATTATCATCATTATTAATTATTATCATTAAAATTGTTAACATTCTAATTAACGTTATCATTTTAAGGATATAACATTTTTTTATTCTATTGTTGCTATTGTTATTCTTATTTTTACTATTATTTTATTTAAGGTTTTAGTTCAAGAATTTTATTATTAAAAATGTTAATTATGTTTTTTTATTTTATTTTATTTTAACTTTTTTTTATTTTGTCTTTTTTTCTTCTTTTTCTCTTTGTTTAGGGTTTCTTTTTTCCCTTTTTTTCTGCACTCCCCATACCCAGGCCGCCTCTCACCTTTCTCTCCCTCATTTCCATCGTGCCTCCTCCCCGAGATACTCAATGTCACGCCGCTGGAATCCTCCTCTCCCTCATGTCGTCACCATGTCTCTTCCCCGGACTCGCGCCTCCCCAGCCGGCTTCCCCTTGCGTCGTCGCCCCGGCACCCCGTTCAGCCGGCTCGCATCGCTCTGCCTCGCACCCCCCCCCCCCCATGCCTCACTCCATCTAGCGACCACCTTTTGTCGGCCTCCTCGACTAGCTGCGTACACCCCTACGGAAACCCCCCCCCCATGGCTCCATGCCTGTTCCTAGAGGACAAATTGCAGCGCCGCACCTAGGTCCAGCCAGCGGACCTCTTGCACCCCCTTCGGATAAGTTTTTTCCCTTATTATTTGAGTTTTATTTTATTTTATTTCGTTGTTTCTCTTTTCCAGCGAGTATATGTCAGGTTTTGGGTAGATTATTGATGATGATGGTTTAATTGATTGATTTAGGGTCAATTGTGGTTTGTTTGAGTTGCGGTTGGTGTGCAACGATCCTTGTGCACCATATTTGTGAAGTCCGCTACACCGAGGTAGGTGGTTCCACATATATATTATTGTTTGACGAATTAATTTGTGATTTTTATTAGTTTAACATATTTATTTATTATTTTTACCGCTGCGAATTGGGTTGTGTTTGAGATATAATGCATATTTGATTTGGTGGTATCTTGTTTATGTTGTTTGTGGAAAACCCTTATTTAACAATTTAATAGTGGTTTCTAAATTACGTGGATTATTTGTTAGGATGTGCAAAGGGGGAGAATGTTGTTTTATGCATAGTGTATTTTTGTGTGTTGTCATAAATGAACATTGAACATGTTTGTGGCGTTTAAAGTAATGCAGTGTATTTTAAAATGGGTTGGTAAATTTTTCTGGCAATCCATTTAGTTATAAAAATTGTCTTTTTCTAACGGTGCGGGTGTTTTCTTTAATTGTGTGTGTGATGAGGATTGTGTTTCTGGGGTGGCGAGGTGTGTGTATGGTCATGTAAGAGGGTTTTTCTCGGTCGAGTGTGTGAAGCATTTTTTTTCTCTCAAAAATTTATTTATGAAAGAAATTGGGTTGTTTTATTAAATGAGTATTAAGGGTGAAAAATTGTTTTTGATTAAATTTTGTGAATATTTTGCTGCTTAATGTCAGGCGACACGTTCAGATTTTGTTTAGTAAATTTTGTTAGTGGCGTGTTTGATAATGAAAGTGTTTTCATTGACCGTGCAGTTGCTTTAATTGGTCGGCTAAGAAATGCAGATTGTGTTTTGGAACATTTTAGTGTCCGTATTATTTCAAATGTCTTCTGTGTGTGTGAATGGTGTTTTTTGGTGTGTGTGATGTCTTTCTTGGTTTGAGTGTATGATTATGACACGCGGCATGAACTTTGAATTACTTGAGCACAAACGGGAAGCTTGGGTACTAGGTGGGCGGACTAGACTAGTGTGCTAGTGATACGGGAGTGGCCTCGGCCTAGTTTCACTTAGCGGGATTGACGCTTACAACACTAACTAAAATTGGATTATGACTGGAGACCACTATGGTAGGAGGTGTTTCCCTACCAGTGGCTCGTGCATGGGAATGTGTGATACGGTTCACTGAGACGTGAGGTTCTAGGGTCCCACTTCTCGCTAGTATCTTTATGGTCTCCCATGTATTGTGCTCTTCCTCTGCTTGCTGCTCCCCGTCGGCACACGGTGTGACGTAGGGGTTACCAAGGAAAGTGTGTGTGTGCATGTGTACATGTGGGCATGCGTCTGTGTGTGTGCATGTGTACGTGTGTGCGTGCGTCTGCGTGTGGGCGTGCGTCTATGTGTGTGTGTGCATGCATGCATCTGTGTGTGTGCATGTGTACGTGTGTGCGTGTGTCTATGTGTGTGTGTGTGTACGTGTGTGTGTGTGTATGTGCGTGTGTGGTCGTGTGTACGTGTGTGTAAGATAATTTAAGGAGTTTTCCTTTTAGAGAAGTTTCCTCTTAAAAACTGTTTTCATTAAAATTCTTTAAACACTTGTTTATTTTTATTCTATTAAATTGAAAATGTTTTTGTCTTTTAATAATTATGCGTGGAACCTTTTCTCGGTGGCATACTACTGGGCTTTTAGCACACACCCTACATACACCCTTGGGTGTATGTAGATTCTGTTTCTTCTGCTTTCCAGGTTGTGACTTCGTGCTCAGTGATGGTGGTTCGGGTTGCAGTTGGTCTTTTCATGGAGAGTGGTGTAGTGTGGCCTCTCTTTTGTCAAGTGTTTTAAGTAAGAGTTTTAGTTTCCCCTGTCGTCTTTTCTTTTTAGTTCATGATTCGAGTTGTATACTTAAACATGTTCATAGTTTAAAGGCGGGTTTGGTTGCCTATTATTAGATTCAGTTTATTTATCTAGTTTGTTTTTTTTTCTTTTATTTCCAGTAAATCGTTCCCATGTAATGTTTGATACCTGGGCACTTGTGCCATCCCGTGGGGATCGGGAACACCCTTTAGGCCGTGTCGCGGACCGGGTCGGGCGCCGGGTCAGATGGCGACCCAGCCTGGTTTGTGAAAAAATGGTATCAGATGAGGTTTTCTCTCTTAGATCGTTTTCTTTTGAGATAGAGTCACAGTATACCTGAGTTAGGGTTGTCGGGACTCGACGTTTTGGCTACGAGTAAGGTGCCTGGCCTGTACACCTCTTTGCGGGACTCAAGTTACCAAAGTATGTTGAGGGTTTTCTGAGTTTCTGGTCCTTACGGATAATCTTGTCTAAAGGAAATGAAAAGGGGTAAGGTCAGTGGTCCTAGTGAGCTCGCAGGGTCTGGCAAGCCATGTGGATCCAAGGATGCTGCCCTAGAATACCCTCTATGGTGGTGGCGTGACTGGCATATGGCCGCCAACCATAGGTTCAAGTCACCCGTTGACCTAAGTTTTCTCTTGCATCATTTCTCGTCCCCTTGTTTTGGATTCATGGGAATTTTTTTTTAAGTAAAAATGTTTTGGTTTTGGAAAATGTTTTCAAATGAAACGCTTTAAAAATGAAATGGTGTGTGAAGTTTGAAAAGTGTGGGTTGGATGTTTTGGTATTGAAAAAAGGATAGGTTTGGTTTTGATCCTTGGCGCTCTCATGAGGAAAAACATGCATGAGTGTATACAAAAAGGGAAATGGTTAATGACATGAGCAGATGAGTGCCTGGATGGACATGAGGTGGGTGCCGGTGCTGCACGAGAACATGCTTGTGCGAGGCTCATGGGACGCCATTGGTGTTTGTACAACCCACTGGGTTTTCTTGTTTTTAAAATGTTTTGGTTAAATGAAAACATGGTGTATTTCAATAACCGGTGATTGTGTGGTGTGTCCTTGAAATTTTGAAAGATTGGATGTGAGACGTTTTGAGCCAAGAAACCTTTCTAACTGATTTGTGTCTTGAGTTTGAATTCTTGTTGGTTAGTTGGTGTGAAAGCGTGTGGTTGAGGGTCTCTTTTGAAGAGTATGTCGGGGAGCCCTTGTAGTGGTTTCCCCTACATGTTTGGTGTTTGCTTGTGGTATGTCTTGACCATTGGACCAGTTCGGTTGAGTCCATGATTTTCTTTCTTGATTAGTGTACACCCCCCATAAAGTGTTGACATGTGATTAATGTGTGGCCACGGGTAATTCCCCATTGGTCGGCACTCCAGTTGATCGAAGGATTCTCTTTTTGAATCCTAGAATTGAACCCACCTCTCCTTTTTACAGCTAAGTGGATCCTCTCGCAGCGGGATGACAGATGCAAGGGGAGTTGAACAGAGTTTTGGTTTCTTTAAGTTGTCTGAGTCGTCAGATATGAAATTGGACGTCGTTGCATTTGAAGCTTTCCCCTGGAAACGGTGAAAGGAAATCCAATGGGGAAGGGTGAAGGTGGTTCATAATTTTCAGTGTTGACCAGTGTCTTGAAGGGCTTTGTAGTATTTACATCGGCTGCAAGGGTCACGTTCCGTAACGTATTGCAGCGGGAGGTCCCTTTGATAGTCAACGGTGGTTTGGAAGCGGTAAAGGAGACTCCAGTGGGAAAAAGGTGGAATCAACCCTAATTTGTTAGTGGGGTCTATCATTCTAAATGACATGTGGTCTTTGGTTTGTTTCTTTTAAGGAAGGGTTCGTGTTAGGCTACTAGTTTGGTAGACCCAGTCGTATGAGGCTTCTATGGTCGTTTGCAGGAATCATGTGTTGTTCAAGACGCAGTTTAAAGTCTTTCTCAACATAATGTTCCTCTCAATATAAACGGTCATGTTCAGGTGATGATTAGTGTTGTCGTGTAAGGGTGATGTGCATGCACCATTTCAACTCTGGTGTTGGTGAATGTTCCGCGTATGATCAATCATATGTTTTAATGTGTCATGTTTGCCGGTGGTGTCTTGGTTGTAGTGTGGTTGCATGTGACACCAAAAGGAGAAGCTCCGTTCAGGAGTTTTCAATGCCTGATTGTGAGGCAGGAGATGCTTCAAACATCAGGGCTCCAGCCATAGGCCCCGGAGTGAAGCTGGCGCGATGTCAGGAACCCCGGGAGTGTACGGGCACCCAACTTTATTCCTGTCACTAATATTAAAAGTAGAGGCAGTTTCAATTGTCTCCAAGTTTGTTCCACTTCGAATGAGCCGTTTTGTTGCATAAGGTTTGTGTGACCATGTGGACGCGTGTTCGTCTCATTGCCTTAAAGTCTTGGGGATTGCATCCCATTAGATGCAATCGTTTTAGTGGTCCTTATTGGAGTTTGTTGAGTAAATCTATCTCAAATCTGAATAGTGCTCATCCAGGAATGTGGAAATGTTGGTTTGTCTTGGGTCATGCTTTTGATGTCCGGTAGTCGGTCCCCTCCCTCCCTGCCCCTTGTGGTGGGGTCTTTGGTTACCATTGTGAAATTTTCAAAGTTCTATACCATTCGTTAGTTCAAATGGTATGTAGACCCACATTGGGTCGCACACAAATGTCTCTGGAATGAATCAGTGCTGGAATTTTCTTTAATGGCGGGGAGTCTGCTCGAACCTCCCCGTGTCGGTTTTCCAGTCTCGTTTCGAGCTTCAGTGAGTTCCTAATGGTGGGGAGCCCCTCGCCCCCCCTCCATGTTGATCTTTTGCATCTATTCTTAAATATTCCTTAGTGATAAGTGATGAGAGTTTATTGTGGACGTGGTTTGACCTTGGTTGTTCATTCTAGCCAAATGGTGTGGCTTCGGTTTAATAGTGCTTGAGGTGTTTCGGCTTGTGAAGTTGGTTTCTGTGTGTGCGAGAGTTCCTTTCCTTTTTTGGTCAACTGGAGGTGTTATAGTTCTTTCGGGCGGGTGACGCATATCAGAAAGTCTTTATATGAGTTCCTTGAAGCTGTATTTGAGTCACTTTCTCTAAGCACGATACTTCTTCCTCTCTTTGCTGGATTCTTGTGGGGATCCCCTTTGAATCTTAAGGGAGTGTGGTTTTATGCTTTGGGGATTGGTATTAGTGGTGGATTTCTGGGGATGGAAAGCTTTATGGTGGGGAGAATTGTCACACCCATCATTTATAATTTCTATACATTATTAAGTTTCTGGGTATCGGGTTGTTCGGTTTGAATCCTGACTTAAAATTTTCTTGAGTTCTTATTTAAAAACACATGTAATGGTCATGATGGCATCCATCCCACTGCGGTCGAAGCCGTGCGGCCTCGCTTGGGTCGCTGCGTGACCTCGCCCAGTTCGCCGCACGCCCTGCCCGGTGTTTTAAGGAGATAAATTCAATGAAATGAATAATAAAAAGTAAATAAAATAAAAACAAGTGTGGTAAAATATAACGAATTATTTTAATGATGATAAAAATAATATTATTTGAGAATATTATTATTGTTATTATTGATAGAAATGGGAATATAAATTTTATTAAGTTATTAATATTATCATTACCATTTTAATTATTATTATTACTATCACCATAAATTAATATTATCATCATTTTTAATTATTATCATTCAAATTGTTAACATTCTAATTAATGTTATCATTCTAAGGATATAACTTTTTTTTATTCTATTGTTTCTATTGTTATTCTTATTTTTACTATTATTTTCTTTAAGGTTTTAATTTAAGAAATTTATTATTACTAATGTTAATTTTGTTTTTTTTATGTTATTTTATTTTATCTTTTTTGTTTTAACTTTTTTCTTCTTATTTTTCTCTTTGTTTATGGTTTCTTTTTTTCCCTTTGTTTTCGGCACTCCCCATACCCAGGCCGCCTCTCCCCTTTCTCTCCCTCATTTCCATCGCGCCTCCTCCCCGAGAAACTCCCTGTAGTGCCACTGGAATCCTCCTCTCCCTTATGTCGCTGCCCTATCTCTTCCCTGGACTCACGCCTCCCCAGCCGGATTCCCCTTGCGTCATCGCCCCGGCACCCTGTCTAGCCGGCTCGCATCCCTCTGCATCGCGCCCCCCCATGCCTCACTCTGTCTGGCGACCACCTTCTGCCAGCCTCCTCATCTCTGGCCTCCTCGACCAGCTGCGCACACCCCTGCGGAACCCCCCCCCCCCCCCCCCATGGCTCCATGCCTGTTCCCGGAAGGCAAATCGCAGCGCCGCGCCTAGGTCCAGCCATCGGACATCTGGCACCCCCCCTTCGGATAATTTTTCCCCTTATTATTTGAGTTTTATTTTATTTTATTTTGTTTTTTCTCTTTTCCAGTGAGTATATGTCAGATTTTAGTGTATATTATTGATGATGTTGGTTTAATTGATTGATTTAGGGTCAATTGTGGTTTGTTTGAGTTGTGGTTGGTGTGCAAAGATCCGTGTGCACAATATTTGTGAAGTCCGCTACACCGAGGATGGTGGTTCCACATATATATTATTGTTTGACGAATTAATTTTCAATTTTGATTATTTTAACATATTTATATATTATTTTTACCGCTGCAAATTAGGTTGTGTTTGAGATCTAATGCATATTGGATTTGGTGGTATCTTGTTTATGTTGTTTGTGGAAAACCCATATTGAACAATTTAACAGTGGTTTATAAATTATGTGGATTATTTGTTAGGATGTGAAAAGGGTGAGAATGTTGTTTTATGCATAGCGTCTATTTGCGTGTTTTCATAAATGAACATTGAACATGTTTGTGGCATTTAAATGCATGCGGTGTATTTTAAAATGGGTTGGTAAATTTTTCTAGCAGTCCATTTAGTTATAACAATTTTCTTTTTTAATGGTGCAGGTGTTTTCATTAATTGTGTGTGTGATGCGGATTGTGTTTCTGGGGTGCCGAGGTGTCTGTATGGTCATGTAATAGGGTTTTTCTTGGTCGAGTGTGTGAAGCATTGCTTTTCTCTCAAAAATTTATTTATGAAAGAAATTGGTTTGTTTTATTAAATGGGTATTAAGGGTGAAAATTTGTTTTTGATTAAATTGTGTGAATATTTTGCTGCTTAAATTCAGGTGACACGTGTGGTGTTTGTTTAATAAATTTTTTTAGTGGTGTGTTTGATAATGAAAGTGCTTTCATTGACTGTGCAATTGCTTTAATTGGTCGGGTAAGAAATTGAGATTGAGTTTTGGAACATTTTAGTGTGCATATTATTTCAAATGGATTCTGTGTGTGCGAATGGTGGTTTTTGGTGTGCGTGATTTCTTGCTTGGTTTGAGTGTATGATTATGACACGTGGCATGAACATTGAATTACTTGAGCACAAACGGGGAGCCTGGGTACTAGGTGGTTGGACTAGACTAGCGTGCTAGTGATACGGGGGTGGCCTCGGCCCAGTTTCACTTAGAGGGATTGACACTTACAACACTAACTAAACATTGTATGATAACTGGAGACCACTATGGTAGGAGGTTTTTCCCAACCAGTGGCTCATACACAGGAATGTGTGATACGGTTCACCAATACGTGAGGTTCTAGGGTCCCACTTCTCGCTAGTATCTTTAGGGTATCCCATGTATTGTGCTCTGTGATCTTCCTCTACTTGCTGCTCACCGTCGGCACACGGTGTGATGTTGGGGTTACCAAGAAAAGTGTGTGTGTGTGTGTGTGTGTGTACGTGTGGGCATGCGTCTGTGTGTGTGCATGTGTACAGGTGTGCGTGTGTCTGCGTGTGGGCGTGCGTCTGTGTGTGTGCGTGTGTACGTGTGTGCGTGCATCTCTGTGTGTGCGTATGTACGTTTGTGCATGCATCTGTGTGTGTGCGTGTGTATGTGTGTGCGTGTGTATGTGTGTGTGTGAGTGCATGTGTGGGCGTGTGTACGTACGTGTAAGATAATTTAAGGTGATTTCCTTTTAGAGAAGATTCCTCTTAAAAACTATTTTCATTAAAATTCATTAAACACTTGTTTATTTTTATTCTGTTAAATTGCAAATGTATTTGTCTTTTAATAATTATGCGTGGAACCTTTTCTCGGTGGCATCCTATAGGGCTTTCAGCTCACACCCTACATACACCCTTGGGTGTATGTAGATTCTGTTTCTTCTGCTTTCCAGGTTGTGAATTCGTGCTCAGTGATGGTGGTTCGGGTTGCAGTTGGTCTTTTCACGAAGAGTGGTGTAGTGTGGCATCTCTTTTTCCAGGTGGTTTGAGTAAGTGTTTTAGTTTCCGTTGTCATATTTTCTTTTTAGTTCATGATTCGAGTTATATACTTTAAACATGTTCATAGTTTAAATGCGTGTTTGGTTGCCTATTTTTAGTTTCAGTTTATTTATCTGGTTAGTTGTTTTTCTGTCTTTTATTTTGGGTAAATCATTCCCATGTAATGTTTGATACCCGGGAACTTTTGCTAGCCCGTGGGGATCGGGAACTCCCTTCGGGCCGTGTCGCGGAACGAGTCGGGCACCGCGTCAGATGGCGGCCCGGTTTGGTTCGTGACAGTTTCCATCGCCCACCATGTCGGAAAGCCAAATGAGACAACTCAGGGAAAGTGGTTTTATTGTCTATTACATATATTTCACCCTACTATAGGATCAATAACTACAGATCTCTCTCAACCCACAATGTCTCTGGAAATATGTTCTCAAAGAAAATGCCTCAAAGATCTTTTAGGATAGTCTCTCATGTCTACATCCTTGTACCTACACATCCCACATGCTCTTTTCAGTTCCTATAATCATATTTGTATCCCTCTTCACCCTCTGGTCTAGGGATGTCTTTATCTATTTGAAGATCATCTTTATAGACTCAATCTAGTTCCGAACCTCCTATGGTCTTCCATCACCCAGAAAAGGTGGTGTGTTCTATGTTTAGACATGTCAATTAAAGTACACCAAAGAAGCCTATACTTATTAATCTCCCCTAAAAATACCTTGGATGATAGATACTAGGATCCTTCAGAGAAATTATTGAAGACACTTCCCAAAATCTATCAAATCTGGCAGATTCCATGCCTATATTGAAGACTATAACTAGTCTTGTACATGTTGATCATGATATTCCAAACACTTTAGGTCATCATATGGACCACCAGGGGTCTCTTCTTGTGATCTTTCAAGCAACACCAAATCATCACCCGACTAATTCTCCATCAGAGTCTACCTTGGTGGCATCCCGTAGAATACCAATACAATGGTCATACATCAATAATAATATATATAACACAGATAGGGAAAACTGTAATAGGACCCAATCTCACTACCCTTACTATCCCCTATCATAGCCATGTCACACAACATATAGCTATATGACCTTTTACCTAACCATATCAGAGCCATGTATCACATATAAATTCAGCCACCTGGACCCTTAGGCCATTTCCATCCCAAAGAACCATGTCTCTTAAAAATGATGACCACATCACCCAACCTGGTAATCAACATCACCCCATATCATCATCTTTGGATTCTCCTATAAGAGAGAGGACCACACATATATATATCATTCAAGAAATTTCATACATATTTCATTATGTCTACTTTCCTAGGTCGGTTAAGTAAGATTCCACCAAAGAGACACTAAGTAACAATACACTGCTTAGCTTCCATTATTGACACATTTTATAATCCCACCCCTATTAGTAGAATCCGGGTCCCTATTGAAAATAATAATAAATTCTATTCTACTACATGAACATATATAATAGATTTCTATATTCCAATAGAAATAAAACAAAACTCCCCATTCAATATCGGTATAAGGGTCCAAACCATCCCTTTCCATATTAGGCCATGGTTTATATGGTAAAATTGATAATTATTCATATTTAAGTTCTCCACTCAAGCTATAAATCATATCAACTATAAAAAGAGATAAGAAAACATCAATTCACTCCCCTAGTAACTTGGTTAATCCCACATTTATAGGGTAGTAGGCACACAACATGAGAAATAAACATAGTTTTGACAACATCCTCTTCTTCGATCCACCATAATCGAAATACTAAGACCAATAGAAAAGAAAAAAAAATTGACATAATTTTTAGTCAGAAGACTAATGCTGCTAATTCCCAATAATATAAACTACTCTAATATCAATTGTAACACTCTAATCTGTTTAGTTACTTGACCAATGCTTCAGGTCGAGTGCCACTTGGCCTTAAACATGCCTCCCAATACACCAATGCTTACTGACTAGCTGTGATAGTCTAAAGAGGTGATAGTGGGGAAACTATGCCCTCTAGTGATGATATATTAATTGTTTAATAAGAATATAAAAAGTAGTGGAAAATACCAAAAAGTAACCATACATGTAATGGTCCCCTGGAGGAAGCACAATCAAAAATATTGGAATCATTTATAATATCAATAATTTAATAATAAACCATTTTAATAATTAAACATCACTAAATTCTATATGTTGCGGAATAAGCATACATAAAAGCTCATACATTAAATATATAATAGGGTATCTAATAAATGACCTCCATATGTACATATAATGTCATGTTGACGCAAAAAATAAAAAAAGGAAACACCATTTGAGGTTAACCCTAGGATCATATTTCTTCCGTTCCATTCCTTTCTGACCTCTAAGATCCAGTTCCTGAGCCTAAAAATTTACACTAATAAAAAGCCATAAATTTTACATGTGTCCAAAAGTTCCCATGTTGGGTGTGAGAAATAATCTCAGTTCTTCACTACCAAATTTTTTTCAATATTACTTCTATGATCTGGAAGGTGTGTACTAAAAGTAAATAAAACATCATTGTGCACAACTGTAATAATAACCTGCATCCCTTTTTTCCAGAAGCTATATGAACCAATAACCTAATTTGTCCAATTTTATTATATTATATTATTGAATATCCTTAGTATATATTCCAATGAATCCCCTAATGTATAATAAGTTTGAGAGACCGTAGGCACCCCCTATAATAGTATCCATGCACCACATGCCAACCAACACCTTGTGCCCAAATCAATTAAACTGTGTCAAAAAGGAACGCACAAAAATAAATAAACAATCACGGATAAATATAAACACTACCTATATCATGTTCTTAGATGCCTTCTCATCCGATCTTAGCCTTTACCTTAATCCAATTTGGGAGAAAACAACATTTTAGACAAACAACATAAAAATTGGGTAAAAAAACTTGCATATATTTAGCACATTGTATGAAAATAGTAAAGAATAAAAAAAATTAAGAGTGGTAAATGCCTTAATAATTTAAATCAAATTCCATAGACAATTCAAATAATAGATCTCAGAAGAGAAATATAGCTCAAAATCTAGGGGTGGAAGAAACGAAAGAATTCCCAATGTTGTTCATGAGTAATAGAGGAGAAAGTAGGGAAGATGATGAAAATAGTGTAAGAGGTAAATGTTAATTTTTTATTATAAATTAGGTTCACTATTTTATTTCACGGTTTGTATAACCTTACTTCAACCATGTAATTTTCACTATCTAACGGTGTACTAAGCATGGTTTTCTAAATTATGCAAAAATCGTGTGAATAGCCTCTTCTAAAAACTACATTGGTTCTCCAAAGTCATTCTACGGTTCCTTTATGTTTTTTAAAACCATATATAGATCACCTATAGGTTTTGATGATTTCTTTTGGTAGGCCATAGGGTTTTTTCAAGCCATGTTCCATAGTCTGTACACCCAAAAAACTAAGGTTTTCTGCAGTCAACATACATTAAAAAAAACAAAACTCCGAGAAACGTGAAAATAGTTAATACTCCTCTAAAACTAAGTACTTGGATCAATAAAATATTATAATTAAGTTCAAATAAATAATATTACAGTTGGTCTACCCACCAAACTATGCAAATTCAAAATGGGTGAGGAATTCGACCTCCTCTAAATTCATATGATGTAACACTAATAAAAATAATTAGATTACTAATAATATAATATAACAAATTTTACATTAAATAAATTTTATAATAAAATTATACTTTCTAAATTGTTGAAACAAAAATATTGGTTTCAATAAAAATTAGTATTTTACACTATTCATTGGAAAATAAATATTTTCAGAAAAATATAAAAAAAAATTAATCAAAGATAATTTTGATATGATGATTTTAAAAAGGATGTAATTTTTATAAAATAAAATTTATATAAATTTTGAAATTTGATTAAAATATTTTCTCAATAAATTATTTTTGAAGAAAACATATTTCTAAATAATAAATTAACATTATAGAAAATTTGGTACTTTTTCATAATAATTAATCAATGAATTTATAATATATATATATATATATATATCATTATTTCAATAATACAATTTATACCTACCAATTTAATGGCTAGGTTTTAATGGTCATATATAAATAAAAAATTTTGGGGTTCCTTTAAGCATAGTGATGTGTGTTTTATATTTTATAAAACATAGTGTTCTTTTAAAATATTTGGGTTTCATACACTGAAAGCTATAAAATAGATTAAATTTATTTAAAATGAAACATACCATACAATAGTGTGGTGTTTCATTCTTTTCTAAGATTGGTGTTGTTTTTCATATATGTTATTGAAATTGATGTTCCACTTTTAAAATATCGAGGTGTTACATTCTAGCCCATTAAATAATTGGCATCCTCGTAATTTAATCTTGATCTCAATATTAAAAGTTTTGAAATTTGAAATTATACTTATTAAAATCCCAAATCATGAGAAGGACTAATTAAACATCCTCTTGATAAGAGATGAATGTAAGTACGAATGTCATCTGGAATAATCAAATAACTATGTTTCCAAGTAGAGGTACCTGGTGGGATGTGAAGATATGGAAAACGAATAATAGAATAATGTCAAATTATAATGGAGGTTGATGGATTTTATTGATCACTGAAAATTTCATTGTCAAGAAAGAGTTAATAAACACAAAACCATAAATATGTGATGGGTCAAAAGACAACTTTTTCATCAGATATGATGGAAATAGTGTCACATTTTTGTTTCAAGATACTTTTCCTATAGTTGAGGAATTCTATTACTATTTAGACTAAGAACATATGGAAATATAGTGACTTGATGAATTTATATTTCATGGGAACAATTTCATTATTTTTATATTCTTAGATCATTTTCTACTATATCGCCTACTCCAAGAAATGAATATATAATAGGATTTTTTTATTAAAGCACAAGAATTAACATTTAACATATCATTATCTCATTAAAAAAATAATAGGCCATTCCCTATATCTATATATATTCCAAGACCAAAGTGGTTAACATAAGTTATTCAACAACACCAAATGTCCAAATTAATCCATTCCAAAAATAGTTACCCTTAAGACTCATCAAAAATATATCTGTCCAAACTCAAATTCTAAAAATTTATATGGAGGTTCACTAAATTTCAATAATCAATTAAAATTATATTACTTAAACCACATAATATAATTATTATTTTCACATACCAAATATATTAATACCTTGATCACCATACACCCTTAATGAAAACATGCATGCTTCCAAAAATGAAATCTCATGTTCTCAAATATATTCCTTAAATACAAACATATAATAAGAACCAAAAAATAAAAATAGACCATAAATTCACTAAAAAGTTTTATGGTCACCAATACTATCCCATAAAAATCTATTTATAATTATTATATCAAAATATATCATGTAATAAGGTTTTTCATTCAATAATAATGTGTTTTACAAAAATATTAACATACCACTTAATCACATTTACTGTTCAACGGTACCATTCAACTTATGCTTTCAAATCCTTAAATTAATAGTACAATAGCACAATCCTTATACATTTCATTATTCTTATAACCATAATTTCATTGATAAAAGACTCTTATAACATAATATATGTATTCAAACATAAGAACATTAATCATTACATTTCATTCTTAAATCATTAACTATGATTTTTCATCTTATTATTTATCACTACATTCCATTCATATATCATTTGTAGTCTCTTCATCATCAACAATATATCCATTAATTATAAAACATAACTAATTATTTTCATTATAATTCCTCCTATGACATAGATTTTCATAATTCCCATAATTTACATATTTAAAAAACTCATCCATCGATAATACCATATATAGAACATTATTCTTATACATTACCTTAACAAAAAAATTCATTTTCCCTCAAAAATGGATTTTTTATGTTCTTTTCCACACATTAAACATTTTCATATTCCTTTGAGACACTTTTCTAGGGGTCTCTTTCTAAATTTCTAAAATGAAAGGAAATTGAGCCTTATATATTTTATAGTCTCCACTATTCATGATCTTAGAGGACTCCATATTTCTCTTCATTAGTGTGTCTGCGATTTGGTTAATGTGCTAGTGTTTAGTCACATATTGTGATAACTGATAAGGAATAATCACAATATACTTCACCTAAATCATCATTCCATTTGTTTTATCATCAACAAATTATCTATTTGATTAAATTTTAACCCCGTTTCTTATAGTTCCATCCATTGACTAAAACCTAAAAAAGATAGCGTGAGAATCACTAATCATAGTAAGAAATCACATATTCATAAAAAATAATTTTTAGGATGTCTAAATCTTGAAAAGTTATTTTTTATATTTTTTACCTTATGTTTAACAACGTTTATTCATGGTTATCACCAATTCAAATCCTTCATGATGGATTGTAATAAAAATGTGAATTAACCAAATAATATCCCCTAGGAGTGTCAGACTAGGTTAGTCGTAAGGCCTGTTATCATGTAGAAGGTAATGCTCGATTCAATCCCGAAATCAATTTTACAAAGTTATTACCCCTAGGTACATATGTGTAAGAATAAAATCCATTATTAGTATCTAGATTGAGATTAATTTCTAATAAAAACCACATAACCACAAACTTAGAAAACATTAGGATGTTCTTATATACTTATCCCCAATATTAATTATAGGTTTATGTTCCCTAATATATTTTTTCCTAAATCTGGTTCCTAACATTTATACAAAAATCATCAATGATACCACCTAAAAATACAGTGATTCTGGTTATAGAAACACATGTACTTATAAAATAATTTCATTTCATTCTAGAATTAAATATTCAAATTCTTTATATATGTATAATGAAATAAATGACATTTATAGAAAGTAATGAATTTATATTGATGGAATAGTAAATTGGCTGTAGGAATAGTAACATCACCATTAAAAGTAGTAATATGTCCAATATAATAGTAACCTAACCAAATAAATTATAAATATAATTTACCAATCCTATAATTGAAAATATTATATATTTATATCATTGAACAAGTAAATATGTTTTTTGAAAATTACTAATTAATTGTTGAAATTTTTGTAAGTAATAAATATTTAATTGCAATTTTATACTTAATTTAATTAATTAAAATAAATATATTTTGAAAAAATAGATTCATCAAATAATATTTTATTGTCTTGTGATTATAATATAATTTAATGATGCATTAATTAATTTTTCAAATTGTTGTAAAATTAATTATATTTTCAAAATGATATCTTTAGAATATTTTATGATTTTAATTAATGATTAAATTTATCATATTTATAAAATTGTTTTCATAAAATGTATTTACTTTTTTAATTCTACGTGTCAAAAAATGTTTATGGTTTATTTTTTAGATTTTTCTGAAATACTTAATTATTTGCAAATAGTGAAATATGGAAATTTACATGATAAGATAAATACATGAATTATTGATTTATAGAGGATGTTTTTCTATGTTAAGAATCTTTGGATTGAACTCATAAGCACTAATTACTATATTTAGTCATGAGAACAAACACTGTTTCATTTCTTGATCAAAAAAATAAAATAATGATTAAAATAATGGAAACTCCTCCTCTCCACCACTATAAATATCACCCCTCACCCCCTCTTCTTCTACCACCAATAAATATTTGATCCTTGTCCAAATTATAGCCTATCCAATTCCCCAACATATTCCCAACATCCAAGACCTAAATGTCTCACCAAAAGGCCAAAACCAATGTCTTTGAGAAGGTTCTCAAGGAAGATAATTCAATAGGTAAACATCCTATTTAATTTTTTTTATATTTCCAATTGTTTTTCTTTTCTCATACTCTCTTCACCTCCCCTTATCCAAGAGGCATGAAAATTATATTATCATATATATATACTATTATTTTTTCATGTATATGGAACAATTTATCATCATACTTGTAATTACTCTGTTAATTGTCATTGGCTTCAGAGTACATTGAGTCATTACTTGGCCTTAAGCAACATCCCCAAAATGCCAAAGCTAGGAAATAAATGCCAAATGGTTTCAAAAGATATTGGGTGATGATTTACTAATTAATTATAAAACCATAAACTCAAAAACCATAATCAAGCATCTCACAATATGATACATGAACAATGAAAGACAATTGAACCACATTATTAAAGATAAAACAACTTCAAAGTGTGAAAGAGTGGAAGATGCACCAACTATCAAAGAAAATAGAGGAAAGAAAATTAAAGAATCCAAGAATGCTACATAACTCCATTCTCCCCAATATCCATGTTTTAATATCACCAAATAGCCTTAGTATCATGAAGTGGTTCTAAAAATGTGTGAAACATTATCTTTTCCCCTATCCCAAAACATAGCATCTTAAAATCACCAAAGTGAAAAATAAGAAGTGAGTATAAAACATACTAGTATTTTCCAATGACTTTCCTACTCATTCCACTATGATATAATGGTTTACAACATTTATATAAAATATTTTATATAAAACAATTTCCCAAAACTATTTATTAATAAATTTAAACAATTTCAGAAAACCATCGAACCAAATGTACACATGTGATATTAAAACTCATTTTACAGAAAGTCATAATTTAATAAAAAACGAATAAATATTTAAAACCATTTCACAATATCGTTTTTAGAATAATTGAACCATTCCACACATTCATACTATCAAACATGAATGATTCGTTATGACTGTTCAATACTCATGAGCAGTTTCTCATTGATCTATCATGTCATCATAAGGTGATTATATCCCATGTTCCATTCACCCATTAGAACCAACCAATCCCCATATATTCAATATTAATTCACACACCAATATGCCTAAATATCATTCCAAAACAATCTTTTCAAAAAAAATACCTTTTATTGAAAAAAATATTCATCAAAACTGTTCCAAAACCATACCATTTCTATAAAATTCCATTTTTAATTAAAACCAAATTACCAAAAAACATTTAGGTATTCCATAAAATAATTAATTTAAAATTACTATGTAAAAGTCAAGAAAATAAAGCAATTTTCACAACAATCCATCATGATCTCACAATTTCACCAAAAACGAAAAAGCGTCACTAAAAAAATTTATTCCACTTGTTAAAGAAATATTTCACAATAAATATCAATTTGTTAATTAAATATAAAATTAATATGATAAATTCTATAATGGGGAGATGACAGTGAATCCTCCTACCTCAAAAGTTTTGATGAAACTCAACAGCAGACGAAGAACGCTCCAGTAACCAGGTTGAAACTCCCCAATAATGGCCTTAGATCTCTTATCCAACAATCAAGGAACCCAAATATAATCATATTTGGGATCCCCCAACATATAACTATACATAAGTGGTGTAGAAATGAAAAATAATGTGGATAATAGAATTAGATCTAATTAGATATAAGGAATAATAAAAGAACGGTGAAGAATGTCACTTACAGCAAGAATCATTCTTGAAAACAGAAAGGGAGGGCTTCAGATTGACTCCTAAATGATTGGGAGAGGTTCTAAGACATTAAATGGATTTTAATATCTAGTTAGGGTCACATAGGATAAAAATGGGGGATATATCTCAAAAAGAATTGAGATCCTATTTTTTAAGGATCTATCTTTGACTCTTCCCACGATTTGACTGCACAGTTAGACATACGATGCAATAGTTACTGATTTAAGAAAACCCCTGCATGGCCTCCTCGCACATTATCCCTAATCACGCTGAAACTGTGTCAAATATACTGCCTCAAAACTACAACTATGCAAGGTTTCTCCTAGTATATTTTCACATTTTAGGAAAACCATATCTAGCCCATACGCACCTACTTTATCCTTGAAACTTATTTAGAGTTCACCCAACTCTCCCATCCTCCACCCTTAAACATTATAAAAAAAGTGAGGGTTACATACTAGAAACTAGGGGTACTACATTCTCCCCATAATTTTTCTTTCCATCCTCGAAAATTAGAAAACCATTGTGTCCTGAGAAGAGTTCTTGCAATTTATCTTTCATTTCCTTCTCACATTCCCATGTCTCTTTTTAAATATGACCATGATTCCATAAAACCATTTGTAGAATGATGCTTTTTTCATGAAATAATTCATCTTTCCTATCCACAATCCACATTGGGATATGTACCAACAAAGCCTCCGGATCTAGGTCAACATTATCCCTTCATATCACAAGATCAGGATCAGGCTGATACTTTTTCAACTTAGATATGTGAACACATTATGGACCACACTAAACCATGGTGGAAATGAAAACTGATGTGACACCTCTCAAACTCATTTCAGTATATCTAAATGGCTAATGTATCGAGAATATAACTTTCCCTGCTACCCAAAATAATGATTTCCATGCCTTGGAGAGATCTTTAAGAACACATTATAACTTCCAAAAAATGAAAATGGTCATCGACGATGTTCTGCCTAAGATTTATGAATACAATGATCTATCACCATCCTCTTTCTGAATATATGAGTCTTCTCTATTGTTTCTTGGACATTTCTCATCCCAACTAGTGATGTTTCACCTATTTCCACCCAACACAGTGGATAATGACAATGATGCCCATACAACTCTTCAAATGGAGCCATATGTATTGAGTCTCGATATATGTTATTTTATGATAATATCACTAAGGGTAATTGATCCTCCCATGAGGCACCAAAATCAATTAAACAGTCCCAAAAAAATTATTCCAATTTTTGTATCATTATTTCTAATTTCCCATACATCTGAGGATGATACATCGTGCTCATATTCAAATGAGTTCCAAGGTCATTCAAAAAGGACATATAGAAACAAGATGTGAACCTCGGATCTGTGTCTGATTCTATTGAAAAAGGTACATCATTCCTCTTTCTAACTTAATGAATATATATTTATGATAGATCATCCACTATGTGAGTTTCACAAATAGGGATGAAATGGGCCGACTTGGTATGATGGCCATTATCTCCCATATAGAATCCTATTTCTGGACCATTATTAGAAGATCTATAATAAAATCCATAGCTATCTTCTCCCATTTCCACACTAGAATTGGTAAATACTTTAACATACCCACTGTTCTCTAATATTATACCTTAAATTTATGACATGTTATGCACATTTAAATGAACCCATCCACTTTCCTTTTCATGTTGCTCCAACAAAACTATGCCTTAAATTACTTATACATATTCTATGTACCCAAATTTACATCGCATATTTAATAGTGTAAACCATGAATAATTTTTTCCTAATTTGCCACAGGTACAACCATCCCATCTCTAAACCAAAAAACTTCAATCCCATCAAATTTTCATCCCTCAATTGTCTCCCCACCATTGAGTTTTGAACTCATAAACCTACATTTTTTATTGGAAGTTTGTACCTATATGACCATGTTTAATAAATAAATAACCAAATAAATAGAAAATAAAACTTCAATATCACCTTGGTTTTCAAATTCCACATGCATGTCGGCTAGGAAAGATATCAACTGCTATTCATCTGAATCTTCTTTTGCTAACTGAGCATATGAATTTCGACTCAATGCATCTTCCACTGAATTCACTTTTCTCGATGTATAAATCAACTCAATGTCAAACTTCTAAAGATACTCCATCCATATCCTTTGCCTCATATTTAAATCTCCCTGTGAGAAAATTTGTATCAAGCATTTATGATATGTGAACACAATTAATTTATCACCAAAGAGATAATAACGCTAGGTCTTTAATGCATGGATGAATGTAGCTATATGCTAATAATTTTTTGGGTAACTCTTCTAATTCACTCTAAACTTCCTTGACCCATAAGCCAAAACATGGTATCCTTACATAAGACTTCATTCAAACCCCAATCTCTAAGCATCACAGTACACCACATATCCATATCCAAATTCAAGAAAACTCAGGATAGGTTCTAAGGTAAGATGACCTTTCAAATTTGAGAATGAATTATTGAATTCCTATGTACATTATAATGTAGCATTATTATTTGTTAAATATATCATAGGAAAGGCTAGATGTGAGAATTCACACACAAATCATCTTTAAAAACCAACTAGATCAAAAAAACATCATATCTCAAAGACATTCTTTAGAGTTTTCCACAAGATAACAGATTATATCTTCTTTGGGACCACTAAAACAACTTTTTCAAAAATCACATGGCCATGAAATAATATATATTATATCCAGAAAAATCATTCTTAGATAATTTAGCATACAAACGATGATGTCTCAAGATTTCCCACACTATCGTCAAGTGTTTCTCATGCTCAGCCGTTGTCCTTTAATACAATAATATATCATCGAAAAACACCATAGAAAAATAATCAAGATATCCCTCAAATATTTTATTCAGCAAATCCATAAAGACAATTGATGAATTTGTAAGACCAAATGACATGACTACATATTCATAGTTTCCATATCTTCTTCTAAAACTTGTCTTCGAAATATCTTCCTTCCAAACTCACAGTTAGTGATGTCCTGACCGCAAGTCAATTTTAGAGAAACCCTAGGCTACCCTCAATTGATCAAACATTTCATCAATGCATGGAAGTGGTTATCTATTTTGTATCATTACTCAGATAATCTTACTATAATCAACACACAACTGAATAATTCCATATACATTCTTCATAATAAAGATAGGTTCTTCCCATGGAGACATACTCGTCCAAATTAAATCCTTTCTTTCCTGATCCTCCAACTACACATTAAATTACCTTAACTCTATTGGTTCCATCCGATAATACAGAAGGGAAATAAAAAATTCCCCAAAAAGAGATCAACTATAAAATCTACTTCCCTTATAGGTGGTAACCCTGTGAAGTTCTCAAGAAAGACATATAGAAAATGATCCACCACTGCTAGAAAAGTGACATCCTAGATCTCTTCCATTGATGCAAAATTCAACACCAACAATTGGTAAGAGACTGTTCCCACTGCTTGTGCCAAAAATCACATTGCACCTTTATTCAAAAACTTCTCACCTATAAAGTATGACAACCCAACTTTTATTACAAACTAAAACATGATTTATTACATAAAAATTCACTTGATAAAACAAGAAGATCAAGAGGTTTAGTGTCTTTGGGGCTTAGGATCATTACATAAAAACTTAAAACAAGAAATAAAACATCTTTATTGAAAACTTCCTTTACATGACCACTACATTCCCTCGTACTTATCATTGCATGGGATAACCTGAGGACATGCATAAGAAAAGGCTGATCTATAAAGCCCAGTAAGGAAGTACACATGGAATAACATGAGGAGTACAATACATGTTAGACAATAGGAATATAAATAGAGAATAAAATAAACATGAACATGATAAATCATGATAATCATAACATTGAAATGTGGCAACAACACTTAACATGGAATTAGCATGAGCCAAGGCCCATTGCACATGGAGCTTGAGTAAATCCTCATTACACATGAAGCACTAGTAAACCCTAGTTTCACATTAATTAGAATGATTCAACACACATTGCACATTACGTATCCTTATACAATACTTAACCTAATGCATTGGAGCTCTATAATGGTGCACCCTTCTTAATCATTTCATTTCATGCATAAGTGTGCCACATGGATCATAAAACATGGATTCATAAAATATAATCATTTATTCCAAGATAAAGGAATGTGGAATTCATACATGAAACTTTATAATCAATATATAAATATTCATAAAGGTGAATACCCTTTATTGAGAAATGGGCATGGTATTCACTACACAATGACATTGGCTTAGAAAATCTGTGTGATTTCGGCAGCGTAACGGCGTGACATAAGAATTCATAAAAATGGTTGATGAAAGGGAAATGGGTTCCTCATAATATTAACATGTAATAGAAAGTAATTAGTTCATATAGATACACGTCCCAACAATTGTAATGGAATTTATATTCATGATACAAAAGTATTTCTTGAATGTAAAAGAGGAGAGAGAAGTTCCTTTCAGAATTTCGGCATAGTAACGGGTGTACATGGGTGGCATTTAATAAGAAAGAAAGGGGTCTCACACCATTAAAACATAAGTAGGGTAGTATTAGTGAGGTGTGAGACCATACCCCAACATTCATAATGAAATTAAAAGGGCAAAACAACTTAAAGAAAATTGGACAAAAATGAGAAAGGAAGAAAAAACCCTTACTTGGAAGTGTGCTTCCAAAGGCTAGAGAGAGGCTTGTGAGAGGCTTCTTGGGAGCTTGGGGAACCTTGGGAGGATTCTAGAGAGAGTAGGGCAGAGGTTGGATAAACTCAAAAGGCTTTGAGTGTGGATGGAGTGGGAGCTTGGGTGGGTTTATATAGGAAAGGTGAGGGAATTATTTATTATTTAGGTTTGGGACCCCTTATATTAAATTAATCCAAACCACAAAACATCCCATGGTCTTTGCCCAAGGTTTTTGGAGAATTGAAGAGGAAAAAAAATTTATAAGGCCAAAGTCCGAAATTTTTAAAATATTAGGGTTGCTTATGTGGAGGTGAGTCATACTCCTATGGAAATTAATTTAAAAAGACGAGGTGTTTAATAAGTCTTGAGGGGTCCATTAATGCTTTGAAAAGTAATCCAAACAAACCCAAAATCACATTATTTTAATATCAAAACATATATTGGCCAAACATAAAGATTATAGTATTTTATTACATCACTATTGGGTCATTATGATGTCATAAAACACATTATATATTTAAATGGTATTTAATTTTTACTCAAAAATTTGACTGTCTCAAAAAATTATGAAAAATTCACGGTTGGATAATTTTGACGTCCTAATTCCAAAAATAACAATTATTTTATCTAAATAATTTTCTAAATATGTTAATTTTCACTTTTAAAATAAAAACCGACATTTATCGAAAATTCACTGGTTTTGACAAAAATGGCTTTCAAACCTTAATAAAAATTACAATTGCATTCATACAATTATATGATCATTTATATATAAAAAAATTAATCTAATAATAATAAGAATAATATTTTATTAAAATATTATTTAATTCAAAAATCCCTTAATATTATAAAATAGATTTTTTAATTAAATAATAACTAAAAACGCCATTTGTACTTTAAAAACTATTTACAATGTATCAATAATGAAAAGAAATTATATTCATTATTATATAAAAAAATAATGTACATGAACATTGTACTATCGATTACTAACATAATCCCTTAAAACAGCCGCATAAGACCTAAGGGTAAGGTGTTCGATGGTGACAGACTCTTGGGGTGGCTCGGATAACATCCTCGAGTGGTAATTTCTATCAACTTCCACTTCTCCCATAGATGGTCATGTTCGAGCTTTATATAGTGAAGCTCATCTTGGGCTTGTTCAAGAGTGAAGCCCAAGGATGCCACCTATTTTCCGAGCTCCGATAAATGGGCTTTCTATGGGGCAATTCTATTAGATTTGGACATCGCTTCCTTTGTCTAAGTAAAATTGGATGTGTTAAAGCCCTATATTTATACTAATCATGTGGTCACTGTTCAACGGCTATAAAAGTAACAGTCACAAGTCTTATCATAAAACCAATGAATTTGACATTTTATAAAAACATTTTATATAAAGAGACATTTAATAAGATCAAGAGGGATTTTCCATTAATGAATCTTTGGTTCGTTATAATATTCCCCCCGTAAGAAATTTCACCCTCGAAAGTTTCCGTTCCCACACTATAACATATGTGGGTAACTCAGCTTCATCATATCCTCAGATTCCCAAGTCGCTTCTTCAAACTTGTGGTTTCTCCACAACACCTCGACTAAGGGAATTGTCTTATTTTGTAGAACTTTTTCTCTACGATCTAAGATTTTCACTGGTTGTTCCTCATAAGAAAGATAGTCTTCCAATTGTACCACCTTAGAAGGGAGTGCATGTGAAGGGTCTGGTATGTACTTCCTTAAGAGGGATACATGAAATAAATCATGTACTTTGGCCATAGTAGGTGGAAGTGCTAGTCGATAGGCCACAGCCCTGACACGATCAAGAATCTTGAAGGGACCGATGTACCTTGGACTTAACTTCCCTATCTTTACAAACCTCATGACCTTCTTCCATGGAGATATGCATAGAAAAACCATGTCTCCAACTTTAAACTCAAGGTCTCATCAACGATTATCTTCATATCTCTTCTGTTGACTCTCGGATGCCTTGATATGCTGGTGAATGGTTTTAACCTTCTCCACCATTTCCTGGACCATTTCTGGTCTAAGCAGCTTACGTTCACCGACCTCATCCCAACATACCAGTGTTCTGCACCTTTTCCCATACAGGGCTTCATATAGTGCCATTTGGATGCTCGAGTGGAAACTGTTATTATAGGAGAACTCAACCAGAGGAAGATGTTGATCTCATACTCCTTTAAAATCCATTGAGCATGCTCTCAACATTTCCTCAAGTGTTTGGATAGTCAGTTCGGATTGGCCATCAGTTTGAGGATGGTAGGTCGTACTGAAGTTTGTTCAGTATTCAGAGCATGTTGAAGATTCTTCCAAAATATAGAGGAGAATCTTGGATCTCGGACAGACATAATAGATAGTGGTAGTCCATGCAACCTTACCACTTCCCTGATATATATCTGTGCCAGTTGATCCAAAGAGAAATCCTCCTGAATAGCAATGAAGTGTGCAGTCTTTGTAAGACGATCCTCAACAACCCAGATTGCATTGTTGCCTTTGGATGTCATTGGAAGTCCGGTGACAAAGTCAATGGTGATGTTCTTCCATCTCCATTCGGGTATGGGAAATGGTTGCATCATCCCCTTAGACTTCTGCCTCTCTGCCTTCACTTGCTGACACACCAGGAACATTGATGTATATTCAGCGATCTCCTTCTTCATATTATCCCACCAAAATTTTTCTCAGAGATCTCGATACATCTTTGTGATCCCTTGGTGAATAGAGAAATTTGAACTATGTTCATCATCCAAAAGTTCCTTCTTTAGCTCCAAACTTTATGGAACACATAGTTTTTTCCCAAACCTCACAATTACTTCTTTATTAACATTAAACTCTGGGGATTTCCCTTTTTTGATAGCTTCCACTTTTTCCTGAATTCCCACATCATCCTTTTGAAGATCCTTTAACCTTTACAAAAGAGATGGTTGAGCAATAATTTGTGAAAGGATTGATGATGTTCCCTTCTTTATGATTCCCACGTCCAACTTCATCAAGTCTAAGAAGATTGGATCCTTCTCAATTATCATCATTGATAGAATTGCTGGGTCCTTTCTACTTAGGGAATCTGCCACCTTGTTCACTTTCCCAAGGTGGTAATGTATTGAACAGTCATAATCCTTGATGAGATCGATCCATCTTCTCTGGCGCATATTAAGATCTTTATATGTGAATATATATTTAAGACTCTTGTGGTCAGAATATATCTCACATTTCTCACCGTAGAGATAATGCCACCAGATTTTCAAGGCAAAGATCACAGCTGCCAACTCCAGATCATGCATTGGATAGTTTCTCTCATGGATTTTCAGCTGCCTTGAGGCATAGGATATCACATTATCATTCTACATCATCACATAGCCTAAACCCTTCTTCGAAGCATCACTAAATACCACAAAAAGTTCCCCACTTGTGGGTAAAGTGAGAACAGGAATAATGATAAGCCTACTTTTCAACTCCTTGAATCATTCTTCGCCTTCATCACTCCAAGATAACTTTACTCCCTTCCAAGTTAGCTTGGTAAGAGGGTTGGACAATCATGAGAAATTCCTCAAAAATCATCGATAATATCCAGCTAACCCCAAGAAGCTACGGATATCCATTACTGATGTTGGCCTCAGCCATCCCTCAATTGCATCTATTTTGGAGGGGTCCAAAGATATCCCATTGCTTGTGATTATATGGCCCAAGATTGAGACCTCCTTCAACCAGAACTCACACTTGCTATACTTTGCATAGAGCTTCTCCTTGCACAAAGTCTCTAGTACAGTTTTTAAATGCTCCTCATGATCCTCCTTGGATTTGGAGTATATTAGAATATCATCTATAAAGACTACCCCAAATTTGTCGAGGTAATCTCAAAAGACTCTATTCATTAAGTCCATGAAGATTTATGGATCATCGGTGAGTCTGAAAGGCATTACTATGAATTCATAGTGCATGTATCTTATGTGAAAAGCAGTCTTGGGGATATCTTCCTTCTTCACCCTTACTTGATAATATCCCGACCGCAAATCCACCATGGAGAAGTATTGTGATCCACACATCTAATCAAAGAAGTCATCGATTCTAGGGAGGGGATACGTTTTCTATATCGTGATTTTGTTAAGTTCACGATAATCGATGCAAATCCACATTGACCCAACCTTCTTCTTGACGAAGAGGACTGGTGCACCCCATGGTGAAGCACTTGGGCGTATAAACCCTTTATCCAGATTCTCCAATAGTTGTTTCTTCAGCTCTTCTAGCTCTACAACAGCCATTTTATATAGATTCCTGGATATTGGTAGCGCCCTAGGTATAAGTTCAATTGAGAACTCAACATCTCTTCTAGGAGGAAGACCAGGCAGTTCCTCGGGAAACACTTCAGAGAATTCCCTCACAATAGGCATTTCTTCAAGGATGGTTTCTTCCTTGGACTCAATCATCTGATCCAGATACGCATGCTCATAAGGTAGTAATATCCATGCTTGAGATGATGGAGCTAAAGGAGATTCATCTTCCTCCTAACACTTGAAACGAATTGGGGGTCGATTCTCCATATGGAGTGTGATTTCCCTCTCCCGAAAATTTATATTGGCTCTATATTAGGAAAGCCAATCCATGCCAAGAATTGAATCAAATTCCACCCGAGGGAGTATGACGAGGTTCACCAGGAAATTAAATCCACATATTATAACAGGAGAGTAATTATATTCATGGGATGAAATGATTTCCCCATTTGTCGTACTCACCGACATATTTACTTCCATAATTTGTGGTGGTGTTGGGATTGTTCTTCTAAACTTTTGAGATATAAAAGAATGCGTAGAACCTGAATCAAAAAGTATGTTCTCTATTATTGAATGAATAACTAGCGAACCTATCACCACTTTATTTTCGGGGTTCACTTCGGTAGAAGTGATGGAAAATCTCTTCCTTGCTGCCTTAGAGGTTGTTGGTTATCTCCGAAAACCCTTGGATTAGGTCACTCATTTGCAAAATGACCCGGTTCTTTTCATTTGTAGCATTGAACAACGCGTTGAGGTTAGAACGGAGAGTTCCTCTCCTCTATCACATCTATGGGTTTTTCTTGCCGATAGTTAATAGCTAGGTGCCCTTCTCTTCCACACCTGAAGCATTTTCTCATCCCCTTATTGAAATTTCTAGGGTGCGTCTTTCTGCACTTTTTTCAAGTGGGGTGCTGGATCTTCTTAGCACCGTTGGATTTATCCATCGTCCCATCAGCATTGAAGTCCACCTTATGGTTCTTATCCCCATGATACCGCTGTGATTCTCCGATCTCCATTTCGACTTTGAGGGCACATCAGTCAATTTCCTCATAGCTATCGAAGTCACGGATCGCTAATGCTTTCCGCAATCTAGGATTCAGCCCACCAAAGAAGCGGCCAACCTTGCATTCAGGGGTAACGACAAAGACGGAAGCGTATCGTGCAAGCCTTGTGAAGTTTGGCTCATACTCTCCAATAGATTCTTCACCTTTTTGATTGAGGGAAAGGAAGTCCCTTTCCATCATAAGCAGGAGAGTGCGCATAAAATATTTATCGAAAAATATCTTTCAAAAATCCTTCCATTCCAATGCCTCGGTCTCCTCCTTAGGCTTCGTATTTTTGATCAACGTCCACCATTGATCAACTTCACCCTCCATACGATAAGCCTTCAGGAGAAACTTCCCTTGTTCAGAACATTGGAGGATGGAGAATATCTTTTCAATGGAGTTGATCCATTGTTCATCGATCATGGGATCAGATGATCCACTAAAAGTAGGAGGCCTTTCTCTCATGAAGATCTCAATAGTGACTTGTTCTTTCTTAGGGGGTTTGGATGTTCCTCTTGACCCATGTTTCTATTAAAAACTTGAGTTAGATAAGAGATAAGAGTGACAATGTCTGCGATTCCCGCTCCCATTGGATTGGGCATCCCATTAGTACAGTCATCACAGTGATCTTCACAACGGTTGTTAGCCCGAGTCCTCCTATTATCGGCCATTGGCTGGAATAAAAGGAAAGTTAGGGGTAACACATAAAGGGTAAACCAAAGACAAAATTTGATGACATATAAATAAACTTTCATTTCCTTAACTCATGAGTCTATAGGCTTCAATATATGATTTTCATGATCTACTTTATAACGTATATTCTTAAGGTCATTTTTTAATTCCCTTAATAAGGGTTCATACTAAGCTTGTGAATTTACCAAAGCATATCCCCTGGGAGTGTCGTAACCAATAGTTCATCAAGGTCCGTTGTCGTGCACTAGTTCCCGTTAGAGTCTAGCTCAAAGCTGTGTTTTCGGGTTTTACCCCAAGGATACATCTGTTCCAGAGCCACCTCTACCTTCTCGTATCCAGACATGGATGTATTTGCTTGATAACCCACTTACACAATACTCACCAAAACTTAGGGAAGTTTTTATTGTACTTAGTCTTGTAACTAAGGCTTTACTAGGTTTTTCTAATACTAATCCCAAAAATAACCAAACCTATCCCTTGATACCAACTATGACAACCCTGCTTTTATTACAAAATTAAACATGATTTATTACATAAAACATCACTTGATACAATAAGAAGATCGAGAGGTTTAGTGTCTTTGGGGATTAGGGTCAACATATAAAAACTTAAAACATGAAACACAACATCATTATTGAAAACTTCTTTTACATGACCACTACATTCCCTCGTACTTAGCATTGCATGGGATAACCTGAGGACATGCATAAGAAGAGGGTGAGCTATAATGCCCAATAAGGAAGTACACATGGAATAACATGAGGAGTACAATACATGTTAGACAATAGGCATATCAATAGAGAATAAAAGAAAGATTAACATGATAAAGCATGAAAATCATAACATTGAAATGTGGCAACAACACTTAACATGGAATTAGCATGAGCCAAGGCTCATTGCACATAGAGCATGAGTAAAACCTCATTGCACATAAAGAACGAGTAAACCCTCGTTGCACCTGAATTAGCATGATTCAACACTCATTTCACATTACGTATCATGATACTATACTTAACCCAATGCATTGGAGCTCTATAAGGGTGCACACTTCTTAAACCTTTCATTTCATGCATAAGTGTGCCACATGGATCAGAAAACATGGATTCATAAAACATAATCATTTATTACAAAATAAAGGAATGTGTAATTCAGACATGGATCTTTATAATCAATATGTAAATGTGCATAAAGGTGAATACCCTTGATTGAGAAATGGGCATGGTATTCACTACACAATGACATTGGCGTAGAAAATCTGTGCGATTTTGGCAGCGTAACAGCGTGACATAAGAATTCATAAGAATGGTTGATGAGAGAAAAAGGGGTTACTCATAATATTTACATGTAATATAAATTAAGGAGGTCATATAGATACACATCCCAACAATTGTAATGGAATTAGGTTCATGATACAAAAGTATTGCTTGAATGTAAAAGCAGAGAGAGAAGTTCCTTTTGGAATTCCGGCATAGTAAAGGGTGTACATGGGAGGCATTTAATGAGAGATAAAGGGGTCTCCCATCATTCAAAAATAATGAGGGAAGTATTAGGGAGGTGCGAAACCATACCCCAACATTCATAATTGAAATTAAAAGTTCAAAACAACTTAAATAAAATTGGACAAAAATGAGAAAGGAAGAAAAAACCCTTACTTGGAAGTGTGCTTCCAAAGGCTAAAGAGAGGCTTGTGAGAGGATTCTTGGGAGATTGGGGAACCTTGGGAGAATTCAAGAGAGAGTAGGGCAGAGGATGGACGAACTCAAATGGCTTTGAGTGAGGAGGGAGTGGGATCTTGGGTGGGTTTATATAGGAAAGGTGAGGGAATTCTTTATTATTCAGGTTTGGGACCCCTTATATTAAATTAATCCAAACCACAAAACATCACATGGATTTTGCTGATGGTTTTTGGAAAAGGGAATAGGAAAACATTATTCTATAATTCCAAAGTCCTAACTTCTTAAAATATTAGGGTTTCTTATGTGGAGGTGAGTCATACTCCCATGGAAATTAATTTAAAAAGACATGGTGTTTAATAAGTCTTGAGGGGTCCATTAATGCTTTGAAAAATAATCCAAACAAACCCAAAATCACATTATTTTAATAGTAAAACATATATTGGCCGAACATAAAGAATATAGTATTTTATTACGTCACTATTGGGTCATAATGATGTCATAAAACACCTTATATATTTAAACAGTATTTAATTTTTACTCAAAAATTTGACTGTCTCAGAAAATTATGAAAAATTCACTGCTGGATAATTTCGACGTCCTGATTCAAAAAATAACATTTATTTTATCTAAATAATTTTATAAATATGTTAATTTTCACTTTTAAAATAAAAACCAATATTTATCGAAAACTCACGTGTTTTGACAAAAATGGCTTTCAAACCTTAATAAAAATTATAATTGCATTCATACAATTATATGATCATTTAAATATAATAAAATTAATTTAATAATAATAATAATATTTTATTAAAATATTATTTAATTAAAAAATCCCTTAATTTAAGAAAATAGATTTCTTAATTAAATAATAACGAAAAACAGCATTTGTACTTTAAAAACTATTTACAATGTATCAATAATGAAAAGAAATTATATTCATTATTATATACAAAAATAATGTACATGAACATAGTACTATCGATTAGTTACACAACCCCTTAAAATAGCCGCATAAGACCTAAGGGTAAGGTGTTCGATAGTGACCGACTCTTGGGATGGCTCGGATAACATTGCTCGAGTGGTAATTTCTATCAACTACCACTTCTCCCGTAGACGGTCATGTTTGAGCTTGACATGGTATAGCTCAGCTTGGGCTAGGTCAAGAGAGAACCCCAAGGAGGCCACCTCTTTTCCGATCTCTGATAAATGGTCTTCATATTGAGCAATTTTGCTGGATGAGGCCATCACTTCATTTATCTAAGTAAAATTGGATGTGTTAAAGCCCTATATTTATACTAATCATGTGATCACTACTCAACGGCTATAAAAGTAATGGTCAAAATTCTTATCATAAAACCAATGAATTTGACATTTTATAAAAACATTTTATATAAAGAGACATTTAATAATATCAAGATGGATTTTCCATTAATGAAACTTTGGGTTGTTACATAAAGACATTCTTGATGCCTTCCTCAGATGTTAAACTAACTTTTCTTCTATAACTGTTGATGTGATCCTTGAACATTGTCAAAAAATCTATACCCAGGATTACATCATAGGCATCCATCTCCAACATTGAGAAATATCATTTCATATCATCTCCATCAATATTCATAACACATTCTCTACCCACAAAGTCTTGACATTCTCTTTCATCGAGGGGAATTGATAGTTCTATCACAAAGGGAATCATTAAATGTTTTAAACATAGAAGGTCAACAATGTGAGAATCAATAAAGGAATTTGATTTACCAGTATCAAACAGTACTTACAGAAATGTATAATTCAAATGAATCGTACCTCTCATTGTAGATGGTCTAGCCTAATCATCAAAAATCATCTAATCAACTCCATAAAGTTGATTTGTTGATGAACTCTTATCCTTGCTGCCCTGATGAGATTACCCTTACTAAAGAGTCATGGTATTCCAATAATCATAATCCCTATCTTTTCCCAATAAATTAGACTGATTATTTTTGCCTTTTTCTGTAAAAGCATACAATGCTTGCTACACATGAGAAGTGTTTCAAGCACCGGACCTTAGATCACTACGAAAAAAACCTAAGGTATCCCATATTGGTGAAGTTATGGCGTTCTCTTAATGTAATTTTACACTACCATATTATGTGGTCAAAAAATCCACATTAGTAGAATCCTTATTTTTTATTTAGTTGTGGGGGAAGATTTGTTATTCTAGCTGTCTGATTCAGATTCCCTCTCCCAACTTGGAAATAGGTGTCTCTCTTTCGCTTACTCCTAGCATTGGATTTTCCACCATTTCTAGTAGAGATAATCGTACTTCCACTTCTCATATCTCTTGAGATGTCTCTCTCATCCCCCGCCAGTTTGTTCACCATCTCTACGAAGTCATAAATGCACAACACCACAATCTTCAATCGAAGTTCCTGCCTTAGCACTGATTTGAAAATGTGTACCTTTAGGGACACACTCACTGAATATAATGTCACAAAGTGTACTAAATTAATTAATTTAGCTGCATATTTTGTGATAGAGAGATTATCCTACTTCAGTATAATGAAGTTCTCCTTCCTCTGGATATTTAACGTTTGAGGATAGAATTGTTAATTAGAAAATTCCTGAAAATCCTCCCACGTATGTCCTTGATTTACTTTAGAATGAATTACTAGTTCCCACTGTTGGAATGAAAGATCCTTAAGCATATATGTGGACATATTTCCATTGAACTCTAATGGTGTTCCGATGAATTTAAAGATGTGATTCATCCTCTTCAGCCACACCCTTTCATTTTATGGTTTGGAATCACACTAGAAGATGGGAGGATTATGATTCATGAACTGGATGGAATCATCTATGTGCCTTGTATAATCCCTTTGGTTCCCCACGTCCAAAGCGTGAAATGCTTGAACAATACTTTTAACTAGTTATTGGTTCACATATTGCTCCGGTGCAACCACATTCTTCACAAATTCATCTGGTTGTTTCTTATGATGCCTACCAGGTTCAATTTTCTAAACAAACAACAAACTTGGTAAGTCTCACACTCTATCAACTGATGGCTTAGTATTTCAAATTATATTACATCAATTATCACAACATTTTTTTCCAAAATAATTTTTTTTTCATCTTCAATGATTTTTGAAATATCAATTATTTCTTTTTAAAATTAAATCCTTTTAAAAATTCCATAACAATCACCTTTTTCAGAATCTTTTCTTTGAAAAATAGTTTCATACTTTTTCAAAACAACACTTTTACACAACATAAATCACTACATCAAATGATGTATGAACTCCTATTGGGAATTCATTCCTATAATGCATGTCTTGCTTATGTCACTAGCTAAACCCATGAAAATGAGATTTCAAAATTCTAGAAGTGTCTCCAAACACTTATGTACCCAAATCCATGGTTACATGATGTTCAACATATATGGTTTAGCTACATCCTTTTATGGTATACACTTCATGTCCCGACAAACCTACTCTTATATAATATCACTAACCAAGGAATAGAAAAGATTTAATTTCAACTCCAAGGTCGTGAACACTGAAAACTACTAGTCAGACAAGGACTGAACAAGATGATTCAATTTTTAATGTCCCGCTAATTCTCATTGGCTTCATAGTACAATGTGTCATTACAGGGACTTAAGAGACATCCCCAAGAATCCATAGTATGTAAATAAATGTAGAAAGTTTTAAAAATAAAGTGCGGGATGATTTAATCATTATGAATAAAACCATTAATTCAACAACTCATAACCAAACATCTCACTATTTTATGCATGTAAAATTAATAAAAAATTTAACACTTTATTCAAGATAAAACATATTCAAAGTGTAAAATAGTGGAAAAAAACCCATCTATCAAAGAAAAATCAGAAAAAAATATAAAGAATCCAAAAAGACTACATTAGTCCATGCTCTCCAATATCTATGCTCCAAGATCACCAAACAGCTTGAGTATCACGAAGTGGTGCTAAAAACGTGTGAAATGTTTACTTTACCACTGTCTCAGAAGATGGAACCTGAAAAAGAACCAATGTGAAAAATAAGGGGTGAGTATAAAACTCATTAGTCTTTCCCGAATTACTTCCCTACTCATTCCACTAGGATATATAGGTTATAAACATTTATATAATATAGTTTATATAAAATAATTTTCCAAAACATTTTATAAGGAAATATAAACAAGTTTCAAAAACTGTTGCAAACAAAAGTACAAAAGTTATATTAAAACCAATTTTTCAAAAATATATCATTATATGAAAATACTAATAAATAATTAAAAACATTTCACAATATCATTTTTCTCATACCCAAACCATTCTACACATTCATATTATCAAACATGCAATCTTTATTATGAGAGTTCCATACTTAAGAGTGGTTTCTCATCGATATACGAAGTCATCACAAGGTAATTATATCCCATGTTACATTAACCCTTTTTTACCGAGAACAAGTTAATATTTCATCCAATACTTTTATATAAAATATTAATTCACACACTAATATTCCCATGGATCAATCCAAAAAAATGTTTTCCATAAAAATACATTTTTATTGAAAACGGTTTCAATCAAACCCATTCGAAAAAACAAACCATTTAAATAAAGTTACTTTTTTTATTGAAATCCCATTCTAAAAAACCATTTATATATTTATTAAAATCCATAATTTAAAATTTCTATGTTAACTTCATGAAACTAAATCAATTTTATGAATAGTCATCATTTTTTCACAATTTCACAAAAAATGATAAATCATCACTAAAGGGATTTATTTCATGAGTAAAACCAAGATTTCCCAATCAATTTCATAATATTTAGTCAGTTTAAAACTATTACAATCAATTATATAAATATGCCTTTAGAGTGAAGACACACACCATAATGGTTTTAATGAAACTCCACAATGGACGAAGAACACTCTAGCAACACGGTTGAAACTCCCAAAAAATGGACTCAAATCTATTCTCTCACCATCAATGAACTCAAATATCATCTTATTTGGGCTCCCTAAACATATATATACCCATAAAAAAAAGTTTTTATGAAAAATAAATAAGAGAGTAGAATTATATCTTAGTAGATCTAAGAAACGACAGAAGAATGGAAAAGAACATTACCAACCACAAGAATCAGGCTCAAAACGCCTAGGTAAGGCTATAAATTGACTTAAAAAGGATTGGTAGAGGTTATACTACCATCAATATAAAGGAATATATAGTTAGGGTGCATATTAAAAAAATGATAGAGATATCTCAGAAACAATTGAGATCCTATTTTTAAGGTTCTAACTTGGACTCCACGCATGGTTAGAGCACACGGTTAGACAAATCGTGCACTAACCATGTGTTAGATACTTATTTAAGGAAACCCCAGAATGCCCTTCTCGCACTGTATCCCTACCCGTGCTCAAATCATCTTAATTCTATTTTCTCAAAACTATAACTTCATAGGGTTTCATCAATGATAATCATATTCTTTAGACAAACTCTGTGCAACCTGTGCGCACCTACTTTAGCCCCAAAACATATTTAGAGTTTACCCAACTCTCTCATCATTCAAACTTATACATTATAACCATGAAAATAATCATTTATTAGTTACATAACAAAAACCATGGGTATTACAATACTTCTTATCCTATCCCTTTTATTATAAAAATAAAAACATCATCTGTGATATGTCGATTTACCGATATCGTAGATGATGTATTTTAAATTCCAGTTACTCCCTTCAAGTCTGGTAATAAAACCATTTCAATGGTTTCAAAGGGTTTTAAGGTGTATTATATAACCACTTTAATGTTATTTAGATAAAATACATGCATAATATTTAATTTTTTAAAGAAAATAGTTTGTGATGATCAAAGAACCACCAAAATGATCTAAACGAATGTCATTATTGTTATATATAATGAATCATCATCATATATGAAAAAATGATATTTTGTATAATTTAAACTCATGTAAAAATTTAAATACAATATTATTCAACTTCAGTAGTTTCTCTTACATTTGAAAAGAAAATTCATAATGAACCGACCATGGAAACAATGTAAAGAACGCAACTGAAACACTGGAAATAACATAGTATTATTAATAAATGGGTGAAAATATGTTAAAAAATATCATATAATTTATAATAAATATTAATATGGTTCTTTAATATTTTAATAACACTCTTTGAACCATTTTATAGGAGGTTTGGTCACATTTAAAATAATACAAACCCAAGGTAATGGAATCATAACCCAATTTCCATTATTTGGGTTGAACATCTACTTAATTGATTTTTTACATCTATGATTATTTGTAAAATGAATATATCATATGGTATTATGAGTATTTAATGTTAATATATATATTCATTTAATTTTATTAATTTTCTCTTCTACGATAAAATATTTTTAAGGTACTTTCCTTTTAAAATCCTTTTAAATGTCTCTTCTTCAAAATTAAAAAAGATTGTTCTTTTTATATATGGAATGATCATTTTCAACTAATTTAATGATTTTTAATTACTATAATTATCCAATAATATGTGTTCATAGTTATTTTTTTATCATAATATTTCATTATTATGTGCACGATTATTATATTTTAAAAGGTGATTATTATGAAAAAAATTATATTTTGATATGTGAATGTGTATCATCTTGGGTTTAAATGAGTTATCAAGAGTTTTATTCATGATATTAACCTTGAAATTTTTTATGTTGATTTTATCCCATTATAGATCAAGATATGATAGGACATCCCCATTATATCTCTCCAAAACATTTGGTAGTCCAAAGATAGAGGTTTACCAAATGGTTATTCCATGTGTAAGAGTAAATTTAATAGTGATATGGTAAATATGTTCCAAAAAAAATGCATGGTGTTTCTATGAATGATAATGAGTTTTTATAAAATGGTTTTTATTGGTGTTTTTGTGACCACATGACAAATTATTTCTTTCTTTATATCATTTACTGCCTTTTTTGTCCTCATCCCATGTTTTTAAATTCATTTCACGAGTTATAAGGATGTGTAAGAGAAATAAAGAAGTCAAGATAAATGTTATGAATATATTTCAAAGAAATCAGGTTTTATTTTAAAAGTTTTATATTTTATAATAAATGGATACTATTTTAGTAGTATCCTCTTTGAATAAATCTGGGTCGTTATTTGTGTATTATAAACTCATTCTCTAAATCTCTAAACCTAAAAATACCTTCAATGTGAAATAATATAAATTGTTTACTAAAAACATAATATTTTGTGAAGTTTTAAGGATGGGTCCTTATAGTTGTTATAAGAGGATAGTTTAGATAACTTTAGGGGTAGAGTAATGTTAATATAATACCACAAATGATTTTTACATTATGGTTAATTTAAACTTGTATAAAATTTGAATATCACTGTGTTTATTTTATCGAAGACATGTCCATTCAAAATGGTTTCTTGTATAAGAAATAGAGAAGATGAAGTAGGAAGTCACCAATAGGCTGATATCTATCCTAATTTTTTGCTTAGAGTGTTGGGAATGGGAGCTGATCAGTTTGTGAGAATAATGGCTAAGTTTACTTAGGCGATAAATGGTGGTGATTATCATGATGGAGAGAAACCTGATCTACCATGAAGGGCCTTATCTTTATTTGATCATTTCATGAGGCAATATCCCCCATCATTAAGTGGATCATCTAACCCAGTGCTAGCTAATGGATGGATCAATTCTCTATAAAAGATATTTTATGTCATGGGATGTTTAAAAAACCAAAAGGTATACCTATCCATTTATAACGTTCAATGTAAATCTGATCAATGGTATTCTATGGTTAAGAATAAAAGATAAAAATATGATCTTTATACTTTGGAATGGGATTATTTAAAGATTCTTATCCAAGAAAAATATTTTCCTAAAACTATTCAACACAAAATGGAGAAAACAATACTGGGAATGAATTAGAAAAATGATGAATTCATGGTAGCATATAAAGCCAATATTACCATACTGTCTAGGTATATACCATATTTTACTTGGAACATTGATTGAATGATTAATATATTTTTCTCTATTTCGAAACCATTTTTAGAAAGAGTTTTTTCGTCATGCGTGTATTAAATCTATGAGAATCGTGTTCATTATACTTAGAAATTTGGGATGGAGTTTTCTAACATGTATGTTCTTCATGATGATAAGAATAAGAACTGGTCATTTTAGATGGACTTTGGTAAAAAAACATCAATGAAATATGGATTTAGGAAAATAAATTTCCTTTCCTATGAAAAGTTTGGTAAAAATGTCCTGAAAAAATGTTTTGTAAACTCTGGGAAATGAAACCAATGTATAAATTCTTGGCTCATGTATCGTGACTAAAACTAAAATATTCATAAAAACATTGAGAAGTCGATAGTGAGATGTGTTAATTGTATAGAATTAGGTCATTTTGTTAATGGGTGTCCAATGCTAGTCACTCATGTAGGAAATCGACATGGTTGGATGCAGAAGGGTGTGGAAAAATCCTTTTTAACTACTTATAGATATGTTGAGACAACAACAAAAGTAGGATCAGGTACATTCATTATTTTCACCAAATATTCCAGTGTGTTTTTTGTTTTAGGGTCTACACAGTCTTTAATTTCTGAACAATTTTCCTCTAAATTAGAACTTACACCTTAAGAAATAATGCCTCAACACCAAGAAAAAACACCTGGGGGAAATATTATGGTAAAAATTATAATAATATATGTATCTTTGTAGGTAGAAATAGTTTACCCTCAAACCTTTTTGTGTTTCCTCTAGTATATATTGATGTTATTCTGGGTATAGAATAGCTTTCCATTTTCCATTCTATGATTGATTTTGGAGCGAAAGAAGTTTTTTTTCAGAAATAGTTTCATTTTGTTTACAACAATGAACCCATGCCATTAATAACATATCAGGAATCCAAGAAACTACTAAAATATAGAAATAAAATTTATCTTTCACATATTGCTGAAAATAGGGGAACTATTTAGATTAATGAAGTGTTAGTGGTAAAGGAGTATCTTGATGTTTTTGCTGATGATTTTCCGAGTGTTTTTTCTGATCAAGAGGTTGAGTTTACAATTTTATTAGTTCTCTGTTTTAATCTAGTCACTAAACCCCATTATCTAATGTCTCAAATGGAATGTTAAGAGATGAAAAATAAGTTGCATGAATTATTAGATCGAGGATATGTCTTACCTATCACTTCACCATGGGTTGATCTTGTCTTGTTTCTTAAAAACAAAGATTGTTCAATGAGACATTGCATTGATTATAGATCCTTCAATAAAATCACTAGTAATAAATCATCTTCCTTTCCACAAATTTATGATTTTTTTATCATATCTAGGGAGCATAGTATTTTATGATGGTTGACCTATGGTCAGGGTACCATTAGTTGAAATTAAAGGAAGAATACATTTCAAAGACTAAATTTTGTAATAGATGTGGCCATTATAAATTTTTAGTTATGTCATTGGGGTTAACTAATATACCTCTTGTATTCATAGATCTTATAAATATAATATTTCCTTATTTCATAGATAATTTTACAGTTTTTTTATTTAGGACATTATGGTATATTATAAATGAAAATAAGAGTACAAAATTCATCTATGTGATACTTTTGAAAAAATAAAAGAAAATAAACTTTATGGAAAATTTAGAAAGTGTAATTTTTTTGCAAAAAAAATCATTCCATGGTCACATTGTCTCTAAAGATTCAATAACTTTTTACCCTTCAAAAATGAAATTTGTTGAATAATGGAAATGATACAAAAATCTAACCAAGATTTATAGTTTCCATGATTTGGTAGGAGATTACCATAGTTTTTTTGAATATTTTTCATGATAATCTAGCCCACTAACTAAGGTTGATTTGAAGAGGTTTTATGTTCATTAAGACAAATTAATGTGATGCTTGTTCTTAGGAATTAAAAAAGAAGATTGGTGAATTATCTAGTTCAGACCCTACCTTCTAGAAATAGTGAATTTTTCACCTATAGAGATTCTTCATTGATAGTACTTGGTTGTGTCCTAATTTAAAATAATGTGGTAATTTATTTTTCCTCGCCTATGTTGAAACCTTGTGAGTTAAATTACACTACACATGATTTTGGTTTAGCTGCTATTAGTTTTGCATTAAAATTTTGGAGGCATGATTTATATAGTGTAAAATATGAAATATATACTGACCATAAAATTTTAAAGTATATATTTACTTAGAAAGAATTGAACATGTGAAAGAGAATATGACTGGAACTGATCAAGGATTATGATATCATGATTCATTACCATCTTGGAAAAGAATACAAAGTGGTTAATTCTTAAGCTTTAAAAAGTAATGCTACATTAACCAAGTATAATTTTGAATATATCCGCTTGGATAATTATTTGAAATATTTTTTTTGGAAGTTGTTGGTTCTGTAAATTCCTGAATTTTGTTTCAGGTGTCAGTACATTCATCTCTGTAAAACAGAATAAAGAATTATTGGATGGAAGACCATTAGTTGAATAAAAATGTATAATTGGTTAAAAAGGGGATGTTACCTAAGTTTAACATCGATAAATATTGTTTTTTGATGTTTACAAATAGAATATGTGTTCCATATGATTCTCAACTGAAGAAATAATAGTTATGTGAAGATCATATCTCCCTATTTTTAGTTCATCCTTACAGCATAAAGATATATAGAGCCCTTTGAGATTATTACTGATGGGATGGAATGAAAAGAGTTATTTCTGATTTCACCATGAAATTTTTGACTTTTCAATAGGTTGAATTAGTGAGGAAATTACCAAATGACAAAATTTAGCCTTTTCCCGTGCCAAAGTCGAAATGTGAAAATATATCCATGGACTTCATGGTGGGACTGCCAAATAATTATCCATTTAATAATTTGATTTGGGTTATTATTGATCGACTAACTAAATCTCCACATTTCATTCCTATTAGATATACTAGGTCATTAGATCAACTTTATTGACTATACCTTAAGTATATTTCCATGTTACATGGAGTTTATCTATCTATTGTATCTTACTAAGATCTCAGACTCACTTCTAACTCTTGGAATGGCCTTCCAATGTTTATTGGAATTGAATTAAATTACATCACTTCTTTTAATTGATTATCTGACGAAAAAACAGAAAGAAAAATTTATATATTGTAGTATTTTATTCGAGATTGTTCAATAAATTAAAAAGGATGTTGGGATCAAAAAATTTCATTAGCTATTTTTTCTTATAATAATTTTTTCCTTTCCATTATACATATAAAACATTTTAAGGATTTATATGGTAAGAAGTGTTGATATCCAACATTTTTGGATAATGTCAGGGAAATACAGTTTATGGGACCAAAATTATTAGAGGAAGTAGCTAAGAAAGTTAAGATTATTAAACAAGACATTAGGACAGCTCATAGTAGGAACAAAAGTTAGAAATATAACAGGAGGAGATGCCTTTCATTCGAGGAAGGTGACCATGTTTTCCTTAAAATCTATCCTTGGAAAAGTGGTATGAATTTTGGTAAGAAAATTAATCTAAGTCCATGATTCATCGGGCCTTTAGATATCTATGAGAAATTTGTATGAGTCTACTATCAAGTAGACTTTCATCTGAGTGAATCTCAGGTACACAATTTTATACATGTTTCTATGTTGAGAAAGTATTTTTCTGATTCATCTCTTGTTTTGATCCCATAAGTATTTTAGGTTTAAGATAACATTTCTTAAGAATAGAAACCTATTCAAATTCCTGAACATCAAGAGAAATTATTATAAAAAAGGTAATTCACCACATTATGGTTTTTTAGAGAAACCACATGGTTAAAGAACTAACATAGAAATATTAAAATTCTATGAGGGAAAGGTATCCTTACTTATTAAATAAGTGATTAAAAATTTTGATGACACAATTACCAGAAGGTGGGGATAATGTAACCACAGATATACTTAAAAAATAATTCAAATTAAATATAGAATTAAATATTCAAATTATTTATAATCTTATAATGAAATAAATGGTATTTATTGAAATTAAATAATATATATTGATGGGATAGTAAATTGAACATAAGAATAATAACATGACCATTAGGAATAGTAATATTTATAATAGAATAGTAACCACACATAATAAATTATAAATAAAATTTACCCATCCTAAAAGGGAAAATATGATATATTTAAATCATTATATAGGTAAATTATTTTTTATAAAATTATAAATTAATTTTTGTAATTTTTGTAAGTAATAAATATTTCATTACAATTTTATAATTAATTGATCAATTTAAAAGAAAATATAAATTCACAAACAAGATTCATGAGTTAATAGTTTATTTACTAGTGATTATAAGAAAATTTTATGATACCTTAATTAATTTTTCCAATTGATATAAAATCGGTTATAGTTTTAAAACTATTATTTTTTGAATAAATTATGATTTTAATTAAAAATGATATTTCTCAAATTTAAAAATATACATTCAAAAAAATTATTTATTTTTTTAATTATATACATTAAAAAATTGTGAGGGTTAATTATTGATATTTTTCTAAAATTTTTGATTTTTTTGTGAATAATGAAATATAATAATTTACAAAATAAGAAAAATACAAGAATTATTGAGTCATTGATTATTTTTTACAAATATGATAACCCTTAATTCGAAATCACATGCATTAATTACTATATTTATTCATAATAACCAACACTATTTCTTTTTTTGAGAATAATAATAAAATAATGATTAAAGTAATGGGAAAAACCCTCCTCACATCCACTATAAATACCACCCCTCACCCCCATATTCTCCCAAAACCTCTAAATATTTGGTCCAAGTAAAAATTCATTCCAATAATCTTACCAAGCCTGTTTCCCAGATCCAAGACCATTTGGTATCACCAAAAGTCAAAAACCATAGGCCTTAAAGGTGGTTCTCAAGGAAGAGAATTCAAGTGGTAAAAATTCTCTTTAATTTCCTTTTATTTTATTTTCAATTATTTTTATTTTCTAATACTTCCTTCATCTTCCCTTATCCAAGAGGCTGAAAAACATGAGTAACTCATATATACATTAATTTTAGCATTTTTATCAAAAAATCCATCATTATTATTCTTCCCCTTTCCCATTTATTCTAAAAATAAATATACCATTTGTGATGTTTCGATTTACCGACATTATAGAGGATGTGTTTTCAATTACCATTAAATCCGTTATATATGGTAATAAAACCATTTTTTAAAAAAAATTTAAAATTGGATTATATAACCTATTTTTTATTCTATATTTAACATACATAAATAATATTTAATTATATAAAAAACTAGTACATGATGATAAAAGAACCACCAAAATGATCTAAACAAATGTCATTAATGTTTTATTTAATTAATCATACTTGTATATGAATGTAAAATGATATATTGTTTAATTTAATGATTTAAAAAAATATAAATACCATTTAATTCCACTTCTAGAATTTCACTTCCATTCAAAAAAAAATCCATAAAGAATCAACAATGGAAATAATGTAAATAACGCACCCTAAACAATGGATATCAAGAACTATTATTTATAAAGGGGTGAAAGATGTTATTAAAGAACCTATAATGTGTTATAAATATTAATATGGTTATTTAATATAATAATAAAACTCTTCAAACCATTATACATGATGTATGGACATGTTTAAAGTATAAGAAACTCATGGAAAGGGAATATTTAACCCAATTTCCAATCTTTGGGTTAACCTTCTACTTCATAAATTTATTCATGCTATAATTATTTATCAAATGAATAAATTATGTGGTATTATGTGTATTTACAGTGATTATACATATTCCTTTAATTTTATTAATTCTTTATTTAATGATATGGTATTTGTAAGGGACTATCCTTTTAAAATCCATTTAAATGTCTATTTTATGAAATTAAAAAATATTGTTCTTTTTATATATAGAATGAATGGTTTCTACTTGTTTCATCATTATTTATTACTATAATTTTTCAATAGTATATTTTAATAGTTTATTTCTTGAATCATATTCTTTCATTATTAGGTGCATGATTTTTATATTCTAAAAACTAATTTTTATGAAAAAATGATATTTTGATATGTGAATGTGTTTTTTCCTGGGTTTAAATGATTTTTCAACAATTCTATTAATGATATTTTTCATTTAAATTGTTTATGTTGGGTTTATTCCATTATATCTCGAGATATGGTAGGTTTATTCCCCTTATTGCTCAAGATATGTTGGGTTGAGCCCATTATATCTCGAGATATGACTGGTGAGGCCCATTATAGCTCTCTAATGCATTAGGTACTCCAGAGATATAAGTTTACTCAATGGTTATTCCATGTGTATGGGTAAATTCAAAAGTTATAAAGTAAATATGATCTTATGTAACTTCATGTTTTTTTATGCATGCTAATGAGTTTTTATGAAATGGGTTTTATTTGTTTTTTTATTACCACTTGGCAAATGATTTCTTTATTTATATCCCTTACAGTGATTTTGTGGTCATAAAATGTTTTTGAATGTTTTTAATAGATTATATGAATTTTTAAGATCAATAAGGTTGTCTTGTTAAATGTTATGAAGAATTTAAAAAAAATCATGTTGTATTTTAAAAAATTTATATTTTGGAAGAAATGGATACTGTTTTAGTAGTATCTACTCTATATAAATGTAAGATGTTACATTTGTATTTTATTTTAATTTTCTAAATATATATACCTAAATATATTTTCAATTTGAAAGAATATAAATTTTCCACTAAAACTCAAGATTATGTAATTTTTTAAAACCAGTTCATTATAATAGTAGCCCACTTTTTGTGGTATGTATATTACATTAGCACTAAATAAAAGGAATCACATTCCGAATAGGCTAAGAGTTTAGTAGTCTTAGTATAATAGATACATTATTTAATTTCACATTATTATAATAACATAAAATAAAACATAATATATTATTTCAGTATAACATTATTTCCTTTAGCATATCTCTATATATTAGTCAAAAAACACATCCTGGAATCCTGGGAAAAAGAAACATAAGAGAGGGGTGATATTAGAAGCTTAAAAGGGGTATAAATACTGCTGAAGATATCATGAATAAAAAATAAAATACAATATTTAAATGAAAATAACTAAAACATGTGTTATTTTAACAATAACTTGATTATAATATGGTTTTAATAAAGGATGATCAAACAATCTTTATAATCAATCACATAACCTCATAAATAATCCACAGATATTATAATGAATTAATAAATCACATCGAAATCAATAACTAAATTCATAATAATGGAATTCATAATGAATGAAATCTAAAATATATCATCAAGGCCTCATTCCAAGTATTCTTTCCTAAATGGGTAAGTTAACAGCCAATACCAAGGCTAGTTTCTCTCATGAGATAAATCGATGTGTCATGAAGCTATAGAGAGCCATGTCTGTCACTTAATAAGTCTAATGAATTCCCAAATGAAAGGGGTGAAATGGAATCAAAATAATCATTCATAATTAAATTATCATTTGAAATGTCAATAATTTCTCCAATCAATCAACATAATCATAAACTATCCAAAATAATATGGATAAATCTATCAAAATTGATTGTTCCCAACAAAACTAATCATGATCCATCCAATAAAATATGGTAGATTGTATCATTAATTAATAACTTAAATGATTCATAAGAATTAACAATGGTTTTTGACATCGATGAAAATACTTTAATATGATAATTGAAATTTTATTGAAGTAAATACCCTTTTGAACCTTGAAATAACTTATTTTTAAAAGTAATGAAAATATAAAAGAAAAAAATTCTTTGAAAAAAAAGCCTTTGAAATTATAAAGGAATAATCAAATCAATTAGGCATCACAATAGTGGGGAATTATTTTCATATTATATAAGTTAGAAAAATTTCTTTCATTCTATTTAAAAAGTTATTCATCCATAAAATGGAAAAACAATCCTTTTAAAAAAATTTATAAAAATTAGAATATGGGTAAAAATTACTTCTAAAAATATTAGGAGAATTGTATAAAAAAGTTTAAAAAAAATTCTGAAACATTTATGGAAAATTAAAATAATCCCCAATAAAGACATAAATATAAATAATCATGAATAATGATGAGATTTTGAAATAAACCCTTACTAATTTAGTAACTTTTGAATTATAATACCAATGAAAGATAAAAAAACATGCGTAAAATTAAATAAATTGAAGTCTAATTGATTTATTATATAATATATCATTGAGTCTGTATATTTAAAACATAAAATGTATAAGTCATGAATATAGTATATGTCACAAGGAAATAAAAGTTAGATTAGAAAATTTTAACTCATTTTTTATTACCTTTATACATGTTTGAACCACATTTTTAATAAATATATATTTATTATAAATATATTCTAGAACTATAATATTATTTATAATACTATATATGATTTAATTATAATATTTTTTCACCCAATTATTATAAATTAATGGTTAAAATCATTTTTTCTGTTGGTAACTACTTCATTTTTCATGTATGTTTTCATTCAATAGTTCGGGTTTATATAGTTTAATCATTATTCCATCATCTATAAAATATTATTTACGGTTTAAATATCATATATATTAAATATATTGATATTTATTTTCATCTAAAATTATTTATATATACAAATGAGTTACACTTTTCTTAGAATATATAGGCAGTGCACACACCGGAAAGTTTATTTCATTTTTCAATCGTTGAGATAAAGGAAGGGTAAGGAATAATTAACTTTTACATAATAAATATTATTCCATAAATATTATATTTATTCATTAGTTCAATATTTATAACCATTCATGTAAAATGGTGATGAAAAATGAATTACACTGCTACGTGGAGACGGTAGGCCACACATATGCTCGAGCGATACATTCTCATTTCATGTGATAAAAATGAGATAGAATATGGTTGTACCATAGTCTTAAAAAACAGATCATTATATTTATGATACTTAAATTTATTATTTTATGATGGTTACACCATAATAAAAGAATATATATGAATAAAAAACCTGAAAGAGACAATAAAGATAATTACCTTTTATTTTGAGGACTCCATTTAGATCTCTTCTTAAGGGACCTAGGATTTCTATTTTAGATGTTGCAGAATCTCAAGAGACAAGATAGGGATACTAATAAAAGTGATTTTCAAGGTTTTGTTGATCTGGATGGATAAATGTTTTGTGAATAATTAAAGGAACAGTTTTCCTTTTATTATTTTGAGGAGGGGCATTCTTGACATTTCTCAAAATATAAAATTAATATAAATAAATTTATAATAAAAAAATAATTTCATGTCATTTTTTAGAAAATATTACTCTTTGTCTAATTTCCCTCCTCCAATTAAAATTTGACAAGTTTTGACCATATTTCAACCCTTAAATTTTTGTTTTAACACCTATTTAAACCATTTAACCCTTACCGTGATAACAAGGATTTTTACATTTTTAGAGTTAATATATTTATTATAAAATGACCAAAATATCTAAACAGAACAAATTTTATACTTTAAACATTATGATAATCACTTTATAGTATTATATTTTTTTAGTAATTTTATATCATTTAATTAAATATTATTTTTGATTAAATATTTGTTATATCTATTTTTAGACTATTCAATAATTTATTTTTAATAATATCAAAATAACACATAAAATTAGAAAAAATTATTTTAACACATATATAATATGTAAATTTCATCAATAAACTTCATTTATTAAAATAATTATCATAAAATAGTTTTATTTTAATATTTTTAATATCATTTATTAGATTTTTTCATCAATTAAATAATTTCTGAATCAGTGTTGTGTAAACATTTAAGGTAATTATTATTTCACTAAAAATTAAAAATAAGATTCCATGATAAAAAATAAATATTCTATATTTAAAAATAATTCTTATACTGTAATATATCCTCAAAAAATATATTAAATATATTACACGAATTAAAAAACAAGAGTGTGACATGTTGGTCTCTTCCATAAATAAATTATTATAAAAGTCATAATCTCATCCAACTACAACCAATTGTCATAAATTTGACCTTTTTTTGATTTTGGTTGATATATAGTCATGTAATAATATTTAGTAAAGTTTTGGGGTCATTTAATGGTTCTTATCGTTTTTTTAACCTAAACTACCTGATTTACCCTTTATTGTGGTAAAACATATTACTAAGGTTTCTATTCATATTCTCAAAAAAACAACATATTACCAAATTTGGACCCAAAAATTAAAAATATGTAATAAATTTTCTCGAATTAAAAAAACATATGTATCATTATATAACTTAAAATTAAACTAGAAAAATGCAATGAAAATGATTTTTTTGAAAAATTCCCTTTTAAGGATAAAACAATTATACAAATTTTTACCATGAAATTGATTAAAATGAACATAATTGTATTATTAATAATATAATATAACTAATTTTAATTTAAATACATTTCAAAATAAAATGTAACTTTTAAGGTGGTTTAAACTAATATACAGTTCTCAATAAAAATATGAATTTTTCTCTATTCACAGGAAATTAAATCTTTTTATTAAAATCTAAAAAATTATCCTATGATAGTTTTGATATTATGATTTAAAAAGTGATATTATTTATATAAAATAAAATTTTAAAAATTCCATAATTTAATTATTATATTTTTTATTAAAAAGACTTTTTAAAGAAAACTTATTTCTAAAGCCTAAAATAACTATACATAAAACCATGTAATTTTTTCATAATAATTTATCAATGTATTTTTTCTGAGTAGGTTATTTATATTTATTTCACAATTCGGTTAATACAATTCATAAATTTTAATATAACATGTAGTTTGTAATGGTTATATTTAAATAATAATATTTTTGGGTTTATTGAAGCTTAATGTTGCTTGTTGTATACACTATAGAATATAGTATTATTTTTAAAAAAAGGTTGTGTGCATCAAAAGATATAAAATATTTTAAATTTCTTTAAAAATAAATAAAATACTGGGGTGTTATACTCTCTATTAATCTTTGTGTTGCATGTCTTATACGCTATTAAATATGATTTCCCTCTTAATATCTTGAGTAATCACAATAACTGATGATTCTAGTTCTCTAGTAAGAAATTAATAACGATCTTTAGTCAAGGATTAACAAATAAGGTCAAATAAATTTTGGTGTGGATAATTTTATCTTTTCATTACTCTAAAGATAGTGAATCAAACTCAATAAATATCAATTTTTTCAATAGGGTCGGCCGAGATGGGAGTCCTCCTGTAACTATCCACAATTGAAGCGAATATTGAGGAGGTTGATGTTGCATGATGATTTATAGTTTTATTTTAGGTTTCATTATTGGTATACATGGTTCAAGAACACTAATAATATTAAAATTTTAAATGTAGGAGTTTTGATCTTGGAAATTCATTATTTAGGGAATTTGAATCGGGAATAGGACTGAAGTCTCATGAATGTGTAATTGGTTAATGATGTTTTTTTATTTATTCATTTTTTTAGGATTTTCTGGTATGAGAAAATTAAAAATGGTGATGATCTAATATCTTCTTTAGAGGAAGATAATTTGATGTTGGTTAGATGAAAATGATCTACTAATTATAGATCTATTCCAAATATTGTGAGAAATAGTGGAAATTTTGAAATACACTTCTATTTATTTATTTTCTTACAATTGATGGTCCATGATTGATTTCTATGGGGTTGTGAGTAACAAAATAAATTGGTGATATTTTTTAGTATTTTTGCATATAAAATTATTAGAAAAATTCATGTGAGACTACAAATTCTATTATCAATCTAGTTGTATTGACTGCATGAGGACCGACTCACCTGGATGAACTAATAGGGATCTATCTAAAAAAATTATGAGACCAGTCAACTTTATGAACCAATGTAATATATTCTGGGATCAGATTTAAAAATCATCAACTGATTGGGATAAGGTAATTGTCTCATTTCATGATAAAGTATTCATGTTAAAAAATTTGTTAGGGTACCCATAATACCTCATTAACCTATAGAAGGGTAGTGTTGTGGATTTTAAGACTACATCAATGACATCATAGTTAGGATGGGTTATGTGAAATTACTTTAGACCTAATTAAAACCCATTGATCCCTAAATTCAAAGATCATTATAAAATATAAAAGGAGGATCTTAAGTCTTTGAATCTTACCGTATGAAAATATTCTAGAATTTTTTTACTGATATTTTTGAGATTGTTGGAGGAATTTATTTACTATATACATATCCATGAATGAATCTTGATTAAAATTGTATAGACTCAAACAAGTTACCCATGGGTCTATTACGTCAGTTATAAGGTGAAAATTTCATCACATAACAATTTCATAAATTGATTTGAAAGACCAGTTAGAGGATCACACCTAGTAAATCAGATTGTGTGTAGAAGATTAAAAGATATTTTTATTTTTTGAGTTTAGTTTTAGAATGGGTATTGAATAATGGATTGATTAACCCACACAAAACTAAAACAGATAATAGAGTGAAAAAATATTTATAAGTACTTGAGGATTATACTACACAAGTTCCAAAAATAAAGATTAGCATTGGAATTTTCCCCTACTCCTGGATGATTTTAGACTAAGTTTCGTAGTGGTTTAATCTAGTGTATTCCTATGGTAAATTCTCTATGAATTTTATTCCTTCAATTTTAAAATGTAACTTGGTCCATTTTGTTGAAAATTCATATTTGATCGACTTTTGATATTAAATATTCCCATCATTTCTCTAAAATTTATTTTCATTCTATGAAAAGTTTCTCTCGGATTTTTTTTTTCAACATAGGATGTGGATGGTCAATATAATACCAATAAGAGTTTGATGATGATTCTTAATGTTTAAATTTCTAAATCCTCGATTGAGGATTGTCAGCATAGTGAGTGTTTATTTGTGTCTTTCTTCTTAATGATCGTTGAGTACATTGATTGACTCCTGCTAAAATGAAATATATTACTAATATTTTAGTAATTGATTTTTACCTTTTTAAATAAATGAGAAGAATGTTTTTTGATCATAGATCATTTGTTGAGAGAGTTATTAATGTTTAAATATTTTTAAATGATGGAGAGATGATGATCTATGAAAATTTGTTGAATGGGCCATTGATTTTATTATATTGATTCATATACTCTACTTTTAATTATTTTATTCTCATCCTTTATTTTTTTAGAGAATATAGTAGTTTATAGTTTCATCATTAAATTTTCCTAATGAAAATATAGAAATTATTACAAAAGTTTCTACAGATAAAATCTTTAAGGGAATTCTCTTATGAGGCAACCACATCTACTAATATAAAGTGAAACGTAAAATAAAACAAACATTAAGGAAACAAGTGACTTGAAAAAACAAATCACATCAATTTGAGACATTTCTATGGGGGATTCCTAAGTTTTTCTTAAAAAATATGTTTTTCTGTAAAAATAATAGTTAAAAAATAATATAATCAAACATAATTTTATATTTCACATAATAACCTTGTAAATCCATTATTGGAATATTAATATCCTTAAAATTATTAATTTTTTAAAAACATATGAATAAAAAAGTCTTTCAATCTAAAATTTTATACAGTGCTGACCCATCAACAACAAAATCCACAAAAACAAAATTCCTAAAAATGGATAACTTTCAATGTTTTGAAAGAAAAGATGAAAAAATATATCAAAAGAAGCTAGGTACTCTTAAATATGAAAATAAATAGAACTATCTAGGATACCACGTTATAGACACTACATTTGATCTTATTTCTAGAATTATTTAACATTTACCTATATTTAATGGATCACTAAATGAAGACCCATATAACAACCTACTAGAGTTCCATATTGTATTAATTTCCATGAAACCTCTAGGTGTTGTTGAGGATAAAATTAAATTGACATCATTCACTTTATCATTAGATGGTGTGGTTAAGGAGTAGTTTTTATACACTTAATTTACATCCTTACAGAGTTTAAATCAACTAAAAAATATTTTCTTATATGAATTATTTCCAACATAAAGGCCAAACTCAAATAAGAAATGGATTTTTGGCATTATACAGTTCCATAGAGAGACTATATATTAGTACTGAGAGAGTTATAATAAATTATGTTCTATTTTTCCTCATCACCAAATTTTTTGTCAACTCCTGGTTTAAATTTTTCTACAATGGATTAGACATAATAAATAAGAGTTTGACAAAAACTAGCACTAAGTTTGATTAGTGGGTAAGAAACCCATGGATTCTAGAAATATCATATCTCTATGGCCCAAAATTGAAAATATTTTATTATTAGGGGATTAATTCATGTCTACCCTACCATGTAAGTGACTACTTCAAGTTCTGGAAGTTGCCAGATTGAAATTCAGTTGAGTGATAACACCAAAATGATAAGAAAAATGTTATGTAACTCTATCCATTTACAAACACGCCCTTAACAATTTTTTTATATCCAAATGAATGATGGAATTTTTTATACTCATGATAATTTTAATGATCATTTTCTACAATTATAAGAAAATCATTAATCATATAATGGTATCTTACCCATAAATCATTTCCAGAATAACCCAAAAAGTTAATTTCCCAATAAAATACTTTTTAGATAAAAAAAATTTTATTATAGGATTAAATACCAAAAAACAATAGGTTTAGAAAAATTAATCATAAAAATTTGTATTTCCAAACCCAAAACATTATTCAACTTCCTAATTATAATTAGGACCATTTTGTTAATCAAAGTGGAATTAATTCCATATAATTTCAAAATCATGAAATCCAAACACTGTAAAATAATATAAATAAATTTTAATAACTTCATGGAATAGTTAAAAAAGGCATTTATCAAAAATAATAAGTGTTATATCAAAATATGGTAAGACATATGGGTCGAATGGAAAATAAAATTTATGGTCTAAAAATGAAAGAAGTGGTAGTCTCTCATCAAAATCTTAAGTGAACCCAAGAGTAAGAGAGAATGTTAGTTATATTATTCTAATAATGTTCAATGAAATTATAAATCAAAAAGTTTAACTAAATGAAAATTAACCTAAAATATGATAGTTTAGTTTTGAAATAAATGGGAAACCACCATAAGTAGATAAAAAACTAAACATTTAACTATTCTTTCACTTGATAAATCTACAAATAAACCTGTATTCCACAATCATTTAGAATAAGAAAAAAATAAAAAAGGAATAACTAAATCTTCAAAGAACATATATGTATTATATGAAATTTATAATATCTTATAACGGGATGATTAATGGTATAAAAATGTACAAGGAAATAATACTTTACTCTATAGAAATTGCTTCTGTCAATAATAATTTTGAAACTAAAATGGTTAAGAAAGTTCTTGAAACATTTTGGAAATTACATGTTAATATTTCCATGTTTTATACTATGAAACATATCCATATATATTGAAAATTTATTATGAAAATTTGTACTCACAAAAGTAAGTTAAAGGTAAGTGGAAATTCATTTTGGGGAGGAATGTTTCTTCAATGATCCAACACCCTCTCTCTATTACATAAAATAATCTCAATACATTTTTTAATCTTTATGTTATTGGATATCATCATGTTGAGGATGTTATGTCATATTTAGATCCATTATAAATATTATTACTTATTTTATATATTCATATATTTAGTTTTGGTACATCAAGCTTATGAAATTATAATCTATTTGGATAATAGAAGCCTAGATAATCCATTCTTATTCATTGAATATGTATTAGTAAGGATAAAAGATTTGGTTTTCATGATTTTTTTTATGTTTTAGATATAGTGGATATAATATTTTCCAAACATGATCCTTGGATATTATGGAAAATATTTTTTAGAACTTCTATAATTATAATTAATATTTATAAAGGGACATTTCCATTATAGTTTGTAAGATAAATATTTAATATTAAAATCATTAAATCACTGAAATAACCAGTAGAAGACCATTCATCACAACATGTTAATAGGATTCATTAAATTTGTACTGAGATTTTTCCTAATTATATTAAAATTTACCAAACTATGAATTCATTAGAAAATGAAATATTTCCAAATGTTTAGTTTACTGATATCAAAATTCTTCCAAACTATATTAATTTTAAAATTGAGTCTATTTTTTAAAATAGTCCTAGTTTTACTGATGTTAAAAAAACTAAAAATTTTAAAGCATATGAGTTTTTTCTATAAATTATATTTAGAAGGATTGAAATATTTTTATGATTTATGAAACATCTAACGTTACTAAAAATTTTGAATTACTATGTGAAATTGAATCAAGAATGGATGAAACAAATTTATATTCTTCTCAAATTAACATAATAGTGGAAAAGTTTTGTTTGTCCAAAAATGATTCATGTGATTCAATAGTTTTTAATTTTGAAGGTGCTCAAAATTTATTAGAAGAGTAACCTCATATTTTATAATTACATCAGAATTTTTTTAGGTTTGTATGTGTTCATTGTCTGATAATATTTTCAGTATTTTTTTGGAGTGTTGTAAAAATATTATGATGGAGAATGGTTTAGAGGATGAAATTGAACTCAAAGAACCTATATAGCCTGTTTTTTAACATGACATCATATCTACACTTGAATGTAAAGACTTACCTTAAAATTTAAAATTATCCAACATGGGAGACAAATATAAATCCCATATTATATTTTCTATTATTCTATCCAATAAATTAGTGAGCCAAAACTTATAGGTCCTTATGAAAAATATGAATGGTATAAGTTGGTATTAAGATTATTTACTGAAAATTATATTTTGGTGTGTATGAATTGGATACTTCTATTGGGAAATTCCAAACTTAATAAAAAATTAAATTGGATATGGAATGCATCCCTTCTGAAATATTTTAAAAATGGGTGACTTCTTAGTTGGATTTTCGTATAATTTACCGCATTTTTTATAGCCAATGGAAAAGTCTAGTATTGATTGTTCCTAAAAAGGGTGGTCTCACAGTTTTCAAGAATTAATTTAGATGATTTTTCCTTATAATTTTTCCCAATAATTAGTTGTTATGAATTTATTATAGGAGGCTAAACTCAGTGACTAAGAAGGTCCGCATTCCCTTTCCTTTTCTTGATCAAATCCCTAAATGTTTCACTGGTTAATCTTTTTATTACTTCTTGGATGGTATTTCTATATATTTTTATACATATATTACTCTAAAATTCCAGTATAAAACATCTTTTACATGTCATTTTAATACTATAGTCTATATGGGATTTTCATTTTCAGAATATAATTCATCTATTGACTTCCATGTTATGTACCAAGCATTTTTTTGAGTTTCTTGAGGAATTTTATGTAAGTGTTTCTGGATTATTTTACAGTGTATAGTACATTTTTCATAAAATTTTGAGAAGTTTAGGGTTTTTATTATATTATGTATTTAAAATGACCTTGTTTTGAACTATTATAAATGCCATTTTATGGTTGAAAGAGGAATTTACCATAGTTATGAAGTTCCTATAAATTTTATTTGAGTGGAAAATTTTATGGTTGAAATTATATCTTCACTGGAATTTCCTAAGACTATGAAGGATATTAGATCTTATCTTGGTCATTATGGATTTTATATGAGGTTTATAAAGTAATTTATCTAAATTAAATTAACTTTTAAAATACTTCAACAAAAATATGTTCCTTTGTATTTGATATGATGTTTAAGTAATAATTTTAATGAAATCAATAATAAACTAGTTTTCCTCCATTAATTGTTCAAACACATAATTGGCGCATTCCTTTGGAATTGAAGATTAATTCTTTAAAATTATATTTTGGTATTTTTCACTATCATAGGTAAGAAACTAAGTTACATGTCATTGCTTATTATTATAAAACTCTACATGAACCCCAGTCTAATTACTCCACATTATATAAATAATTTTTTAAAATATTTCCCCTATAGGTTTAGATGTTATAATTTTTGGACTAAATTTTTGGATTTACTGACCATTTTATTATTAAATACCACAAGAGGAAGCAAGAATAAAAACCAATGTTGGTTATATGTATATTATTACATTAGGAATTTTATATATATATTCAAGGTAGGAAAGGAATTAAGAACACTGTGGTTGGTTATTTTAATTGGATACCTACTGATTTTTTTCTAGAATATATATCTTTTGAACCTATTAGAGAGTTTTTCCCTAATGAGTGATTATATTTGGATGATGTTGATAAGAGACTATGGTTTCGAAACATAGTTAATTTTTTATCTACTGACATAATGATTCATTATTTTTCCAAATATTATATTGATAAATTGATCATTGAGTCTGGGAAATTTTTATGGGTTGATCCCTACTTGTGGAATTTGTAAAGTTATGTGATTATAAAGAGATGTATCCTAAATTTTGAAATGTTTTCAATTTTAGATTTAGACTATATTTTTGGATGTTTTACAACATTATTCCATAGAGGAATTCAAGGAATGTTTTTAATTAAAGGTTATTCCATCTTACAATTTTAAAAAAAATTATGATTTTTTAGGAGCTACAAATATTTTCAATTCCAGGGTAACATTTTTCAATGATATATGATCCCATGATAACCTCTGTTATTTTTTGATGTCTTTGATGTTTGGAAAATGGATGTTATGGTCCATGTTTCTAATTAATTTTTATATTTATAAATTATTATTTTTGTATACTATATGGATAATTAGATTGAGGTTATACCAACTATGACTGATGATTCAAGAGTGGTGTCTCAATTTTTTGAGATATAAAATTTTTGTACAAAATATCATCCACAACTGAATCATCCTCAACCAAATGTGATGACTATGATTTCTAATAGATATATCTAGTATATTATTTATAAAATAGTTAACCCAAATAAAAATTATTTTTCTTTATGGCTTGAATATGATTTTGTGGGCATAGAGGAAAACCTATAAATATCTAATAGGGATGTCACCCTATAGGGTTATCTTTTCTAGATCATATCATTCTCATATAGAGTATGTTCAAGGTGCTTTTTTTATCCCTTTATTTTTTTTTATTTCAAATTGTTTGAATATAGAAAAGAGAAGAGTTTGTGTCTACTAAAATTAGAATAAATTTGGTAATAATGCCTATGAAAATTCAATGATTTATAAATATAAAAAAGGATGTCCATAAAAAATTGATTTTTAAAAATTAATTCCATATTAGAGATAAAAAAATTACACCACTAATATTAAGCTCTTTATAATTAAATTTACATTCAAATGTGATGGTTCTTTTATTATCAATCATGTTTCCCTTTATGTGTGTTATATATTAAAGATCTAGGGAAGGATGGTCCTTTCATATTTAATGAATATAGTCTTAATTTATTGATATAATTGATCAAGGAACCTACAGGGTTGGATCAACCTCTATTAAAATATGAATACCACTGATATTTATTTGTTATATATTCCATTTATCCTTGTTATTGTATAAAATAATCATGGTTGGAGGAAATAACAACTTGAAGTGTTAGGAATTTTGTTTCATTACTTCTCTCATTGAATAAGGTGCTATAGTTTTAAGGATATTTTGTTTTGGATATTCCCCATCTTAAATTCACATGGGGAAAATCTCTACATTATCTACCTATTTGAGTTGATGTATTATGATATATAATAATCAAAAGAATCTCCATACTAAAGAAATACATATTAACCACCTTAATTATTAAACATATTTTATTTTTTACTTGAATTTTTTTTATTGAATTTGATGTTTATGTATTTTAATCTTAAGGATCTCGGTGCTGATAAACTAGAGGGACTATGTTAATGTGAATAATATGTGTATTAGGTATGTTTACAGGAAAATAAAGAACTTAATTTAAAAAATAATTTTTTAATTTTTCTAATTTTCATGATTTTTAAAACATATTGATTTTTCTTTGGACTATAATTAGTTTAAAGGAAATTTAAAATTAAATATTTTTTCAATCATGAAATTGTTGGTGTTCCATGCTACTTATTGTTACAAATATTGGCTTTTTAATATGTATTATTTATATGACGAGATGGATATTTTTTGTTATTTGGAGAATATTTTACATACTTCCATGAACATTCACTAGTACAAGAAATAGTTATTTGGAGATGAAATATTGAAGTGATAACTATTATGAACCTTCTTTTACCGACTATGCCTTTTTTGTTGAATTTTTTGTGGAAAAATATTTTTTTAAACATTCTTTTCAAAAAAATGGATCTTTCTCTATAATTCGTTAATAAATCTCATTGAAAATAACTGTTTTTGGTTTATTCCACCTTGGGTTTAACAAAAGGGTAATTATTGGATTTTATGTTTTGGGGTCTAAATTGAGCCAAATTGTAATTCAATGTAAACCCATCAAAATCCCCTTTAAAATTTTTCAATTTTTTTATTTTCTAAATTTCACATACTTTTATCACTGGAATAAAAAATTTCTCAAATATAAAGGTTTTGATGAAATATTTAAGTGATTAATCCTTATTACCTCAATAATTTAATCAGGTAAATTTGTTTTCTTGAGTTTCTGAGAAAAATGTAATTCGGAAAAATTTAGGGAAAATTTTATACAATAATCATTAAATTTGAACTTTTTATTTTGAATTTAACTCATATGATATGCATCTAAATTTATTATTAAAAGGATCCTAATCCAGGTATATTTTTTCCTTTTATTCATTATGTGAGCATATTCTCTATTATGTGAAGAGATATTTGGAATTTTAGTTGGATGTAAAATAAAGTTTATATAATTCTATTTAAAATTATCAATTTCCAATCATTTTTGTAATAATATAGTAAATTTTAATCAAATAACATTTAATTTTAGAGGTTAAGCAAGCTTCTGAATTTTGATAATCCATGAGGAATTGTATTTATGAAAATTAATTCTTTGTGGAATTTCAGATTTACTATTTTGAGATTTATATTTTACTATTGAATATGACTAAATGATTTCTTAACTATAGGCACATGACTATGCTTGGGGGAATTTGATGTCAGTTTCTCTTTTATTTGTCTTTATGTTTCTTTTCTAGTAATTTAGTCTGTTTTATTGTCTAAATTACTTTTTTTTATGATTAATTTATTATTTTTGATAAATTTATATCAAATTAATTAAACTCCTAAATTTAGGTTAAAATATCCCTTTAATTGGTTATGTATTATTCTCTAGTAAACTTATAGTAGTGTGAGTAATTGTTATTAACAATATTTTTTATTCTATTCTAATACATAAATTACATACTAATATTCTTTGTCTGTATTAATTTATATCATTTTCACTTTTCTCCTAAATCTTGGTTTTATGTGCTTTGAATTATTCACTTTATTTTAATTAATTTATTCTTTATTTAAATTGTTTTTAATAAGTAATTTATCATTGTTTTTATTTTATTTTTCAATTTATTGTTTTTTTATATATCATTAATTTAAATTTAATTAATATTTTGTTTCCTTTTATTTTTTTTAGGAGTGGTTGGTCTTTATAATAGAATAGTTAATATTATGTGACTATTCCAATAGATACGAAAAATTCATGAAGTAACCAGGTATACAATCCATAATCACTAAAGCTCTCATGTGTGATGTTTAGTGAACTTACCACGCACAAAATTTACATGTGACTGCATGCATCATCCTTAATGATCGTGATCAAGGCTAGAGAAATTGCTCTATACCAAAGTTACTATGCCTAATTTTCTAAGTGACTATATTTTTAAGTACCCAACTAGACAAAAGGAGTATAAAATTTATTTCAAGATCATTAAGTGGCCCAATAGAAATTCCTAAACCTACTAGAATCCAATATAACTAAATTTATCTTCAAAAAAATAATTTTCAACTAGGTTATTGTACATTAAGTGATAAGTTATCGCACTCTTCTCAGCTAGTTGTGGATACCTATAATTCCAAAGAAAGTATAAATTTCATAAATTAAGATCTAGACATACTGACGATGAATAAAATATGATCCTTTTAAGTAGATTCCATGGAAAATGAGGATAATAGATGATTTTATATTCTTCAATCAACGGATTTATAGTGAGATCTAGTTGGGGATAAACAACTAAGGATAAATCAATTTCTATATAGACATATTAATATGTGGTCGAACCTAAAGAAAGTAAATTGAAATCAATAAATACCAATTTATTGTTGACTGGATCTTCTCATATGGGAGTTTTATTGAATCCATCCTTATTAAAAGAAAATATAAATGAGGGTGATGGTTCGAGATGATTTAAATTCTGATTAAGGGTTGAAGGTCTAGTGGACTAGATTTAGTAACTCCAATGTATTTGCCTATTTAAAAAAAGGAATTTTGATTGGGTACGTTTTTTTAAATAAATTATAACCATGAATTGGACAGAAGTCACATTTTAGTGTAAATGACCAAAGATGGTTTTTTCTTCATTCTCTAGTATTTAAGGATTTTTTAGTTTGATCATTATGCTAAATTATATGGCCTAAAATACTTTTTAGAGTCTAGTTATTTTATTTTGGTTTGATTAATATGATCTATTAATTCTTGATCTCTTATTAACGTTGTGAGGAACTAATGAAAATGGGGAATTAAAATTCTATTTCAATTATTTTCTATTGTTGTAGGTCCAGGCTTGATGTCTATGGTCCCTCATTTTCACAAATACATTGATAGAAATGTTGAGTAGTGGTTCACAATAAATTATTGAATATTTTTTGGTAGACAAAAAAAGGTTGAGATCTGTCTTGTTGTATTGAGTGCATAAGTAATATGTCGCCTTGAATAACAAACAAGGATATCACCAATGAAAATATAAGACCATGAAAGTTGAGGAACCAATGTAATATAAATTTAACTCATGTTTAAAAATGATGACTCTATTTCGTAAATGTAAATAGTTCATTTTAAGTTAAAGGATTCATAGTTAAACATAGATTAATGTTCCCTCAGTACATCATCTACCTACGAAATTATAGTTTTATGGATTCAGAGGCTATATTATTGTCATCATGGGTAGTCTTAGATATGTAAATGTTCAAAAAAACAATTAAAACTCATGGATTTATATATTAATAACTTATTATAAACTGAAAATGGGGTGATCGAGTCCTCAAAGATGACTACATGAGAATCTTTTGGAAATCCCTCTTGAAGCATGTTGAAATTTTCAAAAGATGTGATTAACTACGGACCAAGAAAAGAGTAAATCTATACTCAAATTACTTGGAATTAAAAATACACACATGGGTATTTCATTTTAGTTATAATGGTATACTTTTCATCATATCACTAGAATAGAAATGGAGATGAAGGACTAACCAGTTGTTTCTATATGGGAAATTGGTTTATGAGTCGGTGAATATTAGAGATTTTAATTTTTGGAGTTTCTTTTAGGAATGGGTTATTGAATGATGGATCGATGATCATATAACAGAAAATTTAATAGACCATATAGTGAGGGGATCTTCATGAAAAATTTAGGAAGATATTCTTAAAGGTTGATGAAGATAAATATTGGAGTTTGCTCCTGTATTTGGATAATTTTTGTCTAAGATTCTAGGTGGTTGAATCTAGCATTTTCTCATAGGGAATTTTATCTGAGATTTATTTCTCAAATTTTAAATTATTACTCTATCTGGATTATTAAATATTTAATTTTGATTAAATTTTGATATTCAGTTTTCCCATCATTTCATTTATCTTTTTTCATCAATTTTGAGACAATTGTGTATCTGATCAGAATTTTTTAATCGTAGGATGTGGATTTTAAACTCAAACTGAGTAGGTATATAAAGATTATTCATGTTGTTTAAATTTCACAATCCTATATTAATTATTGTGAGTGTACTGAATGGTAATATTTTTCTTTCGTTTTAGTGATGGTTTAGTACATTAAATATCTCAGACTGAATAAAAAACATTTTAAAGATTTTAGATATTAATTTCATCCTATTTAACTAAATTAGATTCGTGTATTTTTATCACAAATCATGTATTGGGAGAAATATTAATTTTTCAATTATTTTTAAATGATAAATAGATGACGATCCCTATGAATTTTAAAAATAGGTGTTTAATTTTATTCAATTGATTCTTCATCTCTAGTTTTAATTATTATATTTCCATATTTATTTATATAGAGAATAGATTAATTCTTAGTTTCATTATTAAAATTTCACAAATAAAATATATAAAATATTAAAAAATTGAAAGAAAGAGAAAATCATTAAGGGAACTCTCATAAGAGACAACATAGGGTACTGTTGTACTACAGATCATAGAGGAAAAAATTAAGTTAGTATCAAATAAATTAGTAAAAACAAAGAAAATCATTACTCCCATTTTTATTTATAGTAGTACATAGTTCTCTATTTATTACTTATCATTGTACAAGACAATTCTGTAGTCACCTATGTCTAGGACACAATGCTCCCCTTTCATTTTTTTCACAGATTTGACATGGATATCACCCAAAAATGTATTTATAAAATTAATTTAATGATATAAAGGTCTTAATAGTCCTATAAAATTATTATTTTGGTAGAACCTTGTGATGATATACAATATGGTACTTGTTTAAATAGTGATCATATTATCAAGATCATTTCTTAAAAAAATTATTTTTACATTCCTTTCTTTTTTATGGTAACATTTTTATTTATTTCATATAAAACATTAATATCAAACATAAAATGTGTATTTAAAACTATAATTTCTGGGTTTATTTGACAAAGTTCATACACAAAGAACTTTTTGGGACTCTATAAGAAATGTTCACTCACAACCTACATACACCCATGGGTGTATGTAAATTATCTCCCATGAATCAATTTTATTGCTATGGATTCTAGACCTTCATTCCATAAGGATTCTAAAATTTGATCAACATGTTCAAATGGATGTGGTGGAACATTAATAAGTTCATATGACACGTGGATTTTTTAGTGTGCCTATTTTAAACTTTTTGCTCATATCACTTATATTGTTCATATTTTGTTTTTTGGTAAACTTTGAGTGGAATGTATTAAATTATTTTTTTATGAATATTTTGTTATGTATTTTTTTGTATCAGTCATTTATTATATTTTTTTTGAAACCATTCTTAATTAATATATCTTGATGTTCCTAATGATCATTGAACCTTTGTAAAGGGGGAATTGAATCGGCTGTGATCTTCAAAAAAAATCAAAAATAATGAAACATAACCACTATAATTTTTTAGTAATTCTCTTTTTAATTATTTAAAATCACGTAAGTGTGAAATGTTAAGATATTAAACAAGTCATTAAATATTTACAAGGTTTGGAATCAAGGTGAGTATATACATCCTTATCATTTCCACTCCCATGAGTCTATGGAAATTCACTATTAGAAAGAAGTAAATAAAATATTTGTCCAAATCCTATTAGAATCCCTATATCTCTTGATAGCTATTACTACACAGAATCCTTTTAGTTTAAAAATTTTTTCTTCATAAGACTAATCCAAAAAATAGTATGTGAAACTTTTTAAAATCAGATCTCTAAAAATTTTCCTATTAAAAGTTCATCCAGTTATCTTTATTCTAAAGGTTCATCTAGTGTGTATTTTCTACAACTGGTGAATTTTTTTATAGTTTACCTCTCTAAAATAGTGAAATTTTTTATTTTACTGTTCTAACCGATTAATGAAACCATTTTGCCTCACAATTTTTCTATCAAGTGATTCTGATACAAAAAATATGCTTAGAAACTATGTTATCTTTCTCTATCTAGTTTCTTTAAACTAAAACTATGTCTACTTAATTGATATAAATTCATGGTCTGATACATTTCTTTAACATTAAACTGATATTAATTATAAACTAAATTTGAGAAAAAGATATTTAGTGTATAAACACTTTGTCCTAATGAATATCATAATGTATAATGTACATTCAAACCCCTTTACATAGGTTCTCGACAATTGGAAAACATAGGGAAAACATTTTTACTTTCTTACACAAAATAATTCGCTAAAATCTTCTCAATAATTCCAGATCCTTCTCTAATATTCCTAAAAATTATAGAAATACTATTTTCTCTAATGATATACATGTAAATTCCATAATATTAGATGTTAATGAACTCATTATAACTTTATAAAACTCATAAAAATAACAAACCAATATAAAAATACAATTTTCAACTTCATGTTTTGGAATTTAAAAGCTAATGAAATGTTCCTTATAAAACCCCACCAATTGAAATTTTTTGGTTGATGACCCGGCATGGAACATTTTTCTCAGTGGAACCTTCCCTATCTGATGAAAAAACAACACTATCGGATTTTTATTCATCCTGATGACACTATCCGATGTACTTATTCATATTATTTCATCTAGCAAACTTATATAATAAATTTCATCAAATGGACATTCTCATCATCGTAATTCATAACCACACAACTTCAAACTTCAAACCACCTTTCAAATAAAATCATTTTGAATAAAACCTCTATGAATACATGCTATCTAGAAAACACATGAAACTATTTTTTTCTATAGACCTATTAAAAATGTTTGACAACGTTGTTGTGACATTTGATGCTCACAGTCTTAAGAAATGTCTTCACCTAAAAATACTGTAATCAAATTATGATCTCTCTACATATGTATTTGAATTACTATTTTAAATTACTTCAATATTATATTGAACCTGAATAGGCTTAGGAACATTTAATTTAATTGATCAATGTTTTTCTAATGTTTTTTATTTGGATCCTTGATGTTATACACTTAGTACATCTGAGGTTCCACACTGCATGCTTCATCTCACAAAACTCTATTCCTAAGGTTATCCTAGTGACCTAAATTTTGATTCATACAATGGTTTTATGAAAAAAAAAATTATATACATACTGAGTATAATTATTATTTTTGAATGTTTTCCTAGTGAACTTTTTGAAAACATCCCATTATACAAACTAAGAAAACTTTTAACGTCATATTATCTAATAGAAACTTTTTCTGATGGTTTTCGTGGAAAATGTTTGAATAAATTACAAATTATCTACCTTAGTAAAATCTTTTTTTAACATTATGTGTAATTTTTGTTATAAGGCTTCTCCAAATTTCTCATAATTTATTTTAATTATAAAGATATTTTTATTCCGTTAATTCATTATTTATACATTAGATGGTCTTGAACAATATTCATACAAAAATTTTTTCCTAAAAACCTCTAATCCCCCTTTGATCAAAATATTTTATCCTGACTTATTCTAGAATATTAGATACATTGAGATATATATAGAATCTTTTAACATTGTTATAATGTTCCTCAAAAAATAAACCAAAACATTCCATCTATCTGACATTTTGACTATCTAGAAACATCCTAAAATCTCACACAATAGATATTTAACAGACATAATTATTACTTATTTATAAAAAGGCATTCTTAACAATGGTAAATAGAAAAAAATACAAAAATTGTTATAAAGAAATCAAAAAGGATATTCAATCTCCCCCATTGTATTTTTTGACCACATTCATTAACTAATTTTTCAACTAATCATTTTTAAAAATCAAGCTTTTTCAAATCATGTTTTTAAATAACACAAAAAAAATTAAACTTTTACAAAAACATATCTTTTTCATAGAGAAGTTCATAACGCCATACTACTAGATAAATTATAATTTTTAGATAAATTACATCCCTGAATGAAAATAAAATTTGTGTTCATGTTAAGATAAACTCTCCCTAACATTTTTTATACCATGTTTTTTATTCTCCCGAATTTTATAATAACAACAACTTCATATTCATCTTCAAAAAAAATATACTCATTGTCCCCATGTTTGGAAATAATTTACTCTACCGCATCTAGGATAATTTTATTTATATTCTACCCCTTTTTCAACATAATCCAAGGAATGGTCAGAGACTTCCTTAACAAATTTAGGAAGTATTTTCTGGAGGATAAACTCAATGTTATAATCTTAATTCCTTATATCTATCTTTTTTCATAGATTTGGTAAAGACATTAGCAATTTGATATTTCATGGAAATATACTCCTGCATAAAATCTCTACTAAATACATTCTCTTTAATTAAATAATATTTAATATCAATTTATGATTTTGGAAACATAAATTAAATTCTAATTATCACAAAGAATCATAAATGGTGTAGGAAAACTAGCCCTCAAATTTACAAATTGAAAATTCATCCAAATAATTTAACTATAATATGGGATTGTAGAAATGTGATTAGTTTCACTAAAATTTGTTTTTTATCATTACAACTCACACAAAATTCTCCCAAAAAAACTTTTCTTCTTGATGTTTACTTTATATCAGTATAATATCTAACCCAATTAGCATTTATGTATGTATAAAAGTTTAATTCACTGCTTCTCTTATAAAACATATTATAAAATATGTAACTCTGACATATATGAGATTTATTTTTACTTCTAATAGGTGTGATTATTCTAGATCACTTAAATATATTCCACATAAACTAAAAAAATAAATCATGTTGATCCTTGAGCCTATAAGATAGAGTAAAATTCTTATTAACTTCTGAAAATGATTCGAATTCACACTTCTCCCAAATTCATATTTATACATATGCATTCCAACTGAAATACGATTAGATAATATTTTGGAATTTTTATTTCCAAACTTTTTTAACAACTCCTTATCATTCATTCCTTGAGATAGTAAAAAGTATATCTATTTTTATAAAACATTTAATTTCGATAATAAAGTTAATTTTCTAATCTTTTAAATTGAATAATTATTTTATATTTCTTTAGAATACAATTTGCAAAAATTTAATTTATCCCCTACAAAAATTATGACCTCAAAATAAGAAAAATAATTCAGGGTACCTGAGTTCATCTTCTTCGCATATAAGTTACTCTAGACTTTCCCTTTTGAAAATTTCCTCTTTCCTTGAAACTATCTTGTATTGAGTACCAGTATTGTGAGTCATGTTTAAAAATATACAAGGATGTATCTTACAAACCTTTTTTCCATAATTATTATGTAAGAATCTATAAGTATTATCAATGTAAAATTCTTCCTCAATCACTCCATTTAATAATGTTGATGTTACATCCATCATATAAAATTTTTAATAATGGTGTCCTTCCACTTATAAGAACAATTATATAGTTACCAATTTTGTTATGGGGGGAAACTTTTATTCAAAATACACTCCTTACACGTTTGAATATTTGTTGTTAATATTTTTTCAAATATATCTTAAAAAATATCCAAGGTTATTCATATTGTTTCTTTACACCCACATTGACACAATGATATTATTTCTTGTATGATGTGAAAAAACATCCCATGTTTCATTATTCCAATACTAATATAACACTTTATTCATATAATATACCCATTCATTATGTTCAACCACTTATTAAACTAATTTTAGTTCAAACAATGAGATAATTTATGTCTAATTTTCTAAGCTCAAATTTATTCTGGTTTGAAATGGAGATTTATAATTCCCAATAATGTTCTAAAATTCAAACTACATATATTGAGTATGGAATTTCAGATTTTTTTCCCTTTCTAACATTCCTCGCTGTATGATTATTATAAATCATCAGTAACTAACTTTGGATCACTTTAATCATCAAATTTATTATTCATATTAGAAGTCTTCAGTTTATCTTCCAAAAAAATTCAAAAACAGTTCTTAAAGAAGTTTGATTATCAATGACTTTCATTTCATAGTAATCCAGTAAATTTTGTAAACAATTATTCCAAAATTTATAAAAACATTCATTGGATGAATATCCCATGAAAATTCCATCCTCATATTTTTCATCAAATTTTCCAAGATCAAGAAAATTGATCTTCAGTAATAAGGAATTTTCAAAAACACTCAAATATTTCATTGATGGTTTTTGTACCACATTTTTTAAGAATTACTTTTATATTATATCTATAAAAACACCATTTTAGTAGATTAAAAATACTACTAATAGTTCTTATTTAGAAAAATATAGATATTTTAAACTCGTGTATCATAAATCTTCTTTATTCCACTCTACATTATATTTCCCTTTATTCCACTCCATTTTGTTGAGGGGTGTATAGAGCACTATACTAATTTTAGATTCTATTATTATTAAAATATTATTCAAAATAAATTATTATATACTTTTTCCCATTTTCTATTTTCAACATCATTATACTGCAAAGAATTTCACTTTTCACTTCTCTACTAAATAATTAACATTAGTGTAGCCTTTGATATATGTTTCATAAAAATGTTTTTGGAAATATTAGTGAAATATTCGATAAAAGTGATAAAGTACACTAACCATTCTATTTATGGATGTATCATTATCCTATAAAGATCTGATTGAATAAGCTCAAGTGGTATTTAATATTTAATTTCTAATTTTTATGGATTTTACTAATCATCTTTATATTATAACATGTTATACAAAAATCATATTACTTCCTTTTTAATGTTGAAATGTTTCTTACAATATCTAATATATAATTTTTTTCATAATTATGTGGAAAATATTCTCAAAGGTGTGATTCGACAACATGTTTTTATTATCATCACTCATGTAACATGAGTTGCAGAGTTTAGTAATCCAAAAGGTATTTCCACTGGTTATTTCTCCCTTGATAAAAAATCACCATCTTGCACACTAATAAAAATACTTGAATATTTTTGAAATATCACTTCATTATCATCATCAAAAATTTGTATCACACTAAGTATGCTGTTTTTTATTCCAAAAATATATAAACTTCTTTCAATTTCCTCTTCTGAGAATAAATCTTAATACATATTTCTATACTTATAATGGAACAATCATTTTAAAATTAATTTATCCTCATTTAAATTTTTTATATATATTTCAATATCTTTATATCACCTATCATGTGTGAGGAAAAACCATTTTTCAGATTCCATGGTTTGTTTCAATTTTTTCTTTAAAAGGTGTCTAAAAACAAAGGCTTTTTCTTTAAGTATATTCTTTCCTTGCATAATTAAATTTATCTAGGAAGATTTATCATACATTCTTCAGAAAAGTGTCAAATTGGTCCCATAAAAAAACTACCAACCAGTAATAAAGAATTTTCACATTTGAAATATTATAAAATCATGAGATTTTTCTTTTCCAACATCATGAGTTTTAGGAAAGTTACTCACATTTATTATATTTTTGATCCCCCTCATTTTATACCAGCTTCTAGGAAGAGACATGTTGTGATAAAAATTATAATATTTGTGGACAAATATTCCTCATCACCAAAAATATGAACTGAATCTTAATCTTTTGGAGAAATATAATATTTCCTTGTAATCACATTATTGAGGTTTATAAAATCTTTCTATTCTTTGTTTCCTACTGGCATAGGGAAGCCTTTTTATAATGGTTTTTATCATAATTTTTTAATTCTATTGATCTCTCGCATACTTTATCAATCTAGGATTCCCAAAAGAAATTATAACCTTCATTTTTTGTAAAATAATATGATATTTTACATTTAGTGGGAGAATATTTCATTTGGTTTTTGGAGTGAGCATTCTCTACAACTTGAGATGATTCATCTTTTACTTATAAATACTTTTTTAATTTTTAATATATCTTTATTAAGGTCCTTTCAACCACTAGATATTTTTATTGGGTTTTTCAGACCCCATGTTACGTATATTTAATTTTCATATTGATATCTTCAACCATATTTCTTTGATTATGAAATTTTATATTAAGGTTTATAACCACCTAAATATACTCATATTCCACTTTAAGGAAATATTTCATTCCATTAACATAATTTCTACATACATTACTCGTTATTATGATTTCTTTATTGGATTTTTTGTGTTTCTCTAAACATGCTATTAATTATTATCAGTGTTCATTTTCTCTATAAGTTTCTTTCCCGCCTACTTTTTCACTGTAAGATGAATATCTATTTTAATCAATATTTGAAAAGGAGGTTATAAATTTTTCTAAAATTTCTTCATTTGGTGAATTGTTTTTAGAGTGTTTCAATTTGACTTTCTTACTTATCATGCTTATTTTTTCAGTGAACTTTTTTAACCTTTAGTTTACTTCTTATATTCCTTAGATTTTTTGTTAAACATCTTCCATTGAGGTTTCTCTTCATAATGATTTTCATGTTCTCCCACTTTCTTCTTTATGTCGGTCATAGAGAAATTTATAATTCCTCTGTACTTTAATCATTTATGTGTTATTTTTCATCTATAATTTTTTAAAACTCTTTAATGGTTTTTATAGATGATGGATATAATATTTTTATTCATTTCATCATATTATTTTTCATTTAAATCACAAATATCAACATAACCGATATCATGTATTTTCATCTTTCTCGTAGCTCGAAAATTCATTTTACCCTTGATCTTATTTTTAACTATTTGATATTTCCTAATTTTATAAGCAATAAGAATTTCATTCAATTAATCAAGGGTAAAATCATCATTATATTATAAATTAAAATATTTATAGTTAAATCAGTCAGGAATGTTTCTCATAATATTCTTTATAATACTATAATCTCTAGGAAATCACTAAATCCTTTTTGGTTATGACGAAATTAATTAACTCTTGTGAAAAAATCATCAATAGTTTCTCAATATCTCATTTTCATATATTCAAACTTACTTCTCTATATTTTTAAATTTTCTTCCTTAACTTTAGTGTTTCCCCCAAAGATTTATTCAAGCTTATCACAATTTTATTTATTTATTTTAGTCCCATCACCTTCATAAACTCGTTTTCAGAAGAAAAAAATAAAATTCATAGAATTCCCATCATTCACAATGTTCTTCTTATCCAAAAAAGTAATAGGAGTGTATTTCTTAATGGTTGTAAACAAAAGTGTGACAGTACCAATTACCTAAAATAAAGTAAATAAAAGATAAGTTATCATACTATTTTTTGACCAAGATAATTTTTTCCATCAAATGTAGGAATACCGTTATTTGTGACTAAATTTATTTTTTCGAGGATTTGGATTCAATAGGGAGCCTTCCCTTTGATTCCAAATAAAGAACCAATTTTTTGAATGACATATAAGGGGTATGAAGGCATGGGTAACTTTTTCAAATTTTAATTTTTATGAAACAAAACCCTTATAACTTGGTAGTGTTATTTTCTTATCAAATTTTAAAAAACTCAAAAAAATGAAATGATAAGAAATTAAACAAAGATTGAATGATTTATAAGATTCAAAATCATTGTGAGAATCTACTTCATTATCATGGCCACTCTCATGTGTCTATATAAATTCACTATTAAAATAAAGTGAATTAAATGTTATGATAACTCCAATGAGTCTTCTTATATATTCTCATAGGTATGATTATATTGACTGCCAAAATTTTACAATATTTTTCATATAATCCTAAGAAAAAAATATGAGACTTTTTTTAAAATAATATCCTCACAAATGTTCATCTAGAAAGACCACCCATTTATATATTTATAAAAGTTTAGTCTGGTATAACCTTATCTATGTTAGGTGAATGTTCATATGGTGTGCCTCGCTAAAACTCTACCTCTTCCAAATACTACATTCTTTCTGGAAAAAAAACAATGTTTCTCTTATCATTTTGTATATATTGGGATTCTGATATAAAAAATATTCTTATAGACTCTACTTACTTTCTTTGTCAGTTTATCTAAACTAAAACATTGTTTGATTCTTTAATTGAAATTCACTTTTCAGAAATTTTCTTAAATATGAAACTGATCACGATTGGAAAATCACTTCTAAAACATGTTCTATAGAATATTATTTTTTTTTTCTCCATGAAATGAATTAAGAACAATGTACTTTTCCACACCCTTTATACAGGTTCTCCAGAAGTGGAAAATGCAGTAAACCAATTTCACTTTATTTATTAGTAAAATTCACAAATTCTTCTCAAGTATTCCAAATCCTTCTCTGATATTTATATAACTTCATGAAAAAATTGTTTTTTAAACATTATTTAAGTAACATACTTAACTTTAGATGTTAACAAACTCATTTTAACATTATTAAATGTATATTAATAATTGATTAATTGAAATCACAAACTAATTAAATTATAACATTCAACATCATCATGTTTTATAATTTAAAAATTGAGGAAAATTTCATTAAAAAAACATTATCCATGAAATTTTTTGTCTGTTGATATATCTAGGTATATTCCAAAAAATATAGCATTATCCTTATAATGAAGAATCATAACATATGGATTTTTCTTCATCCAACTAAATATTTTTGATAAAAATTTTCAATAACATTCACCAGATAAAATTTTTCACAAACATTTCATCCAACAGAGTTATTCTGTAGAACATTTCATAACTTCACAACCTGAACATCAAAAAACATATCAAAGAAAATATTTATGCATAGAAACATTATACATACTAGGTATCTAAAAAAATCTTCCTCTAAAAATTTCCCTTGACATATTTAGTATGGTCTAAAATGTTTTTTCAATATGATAAGATCTCAGTCACAAGCATATTCTTCATCTCAAAACTCAAGATTAAAACTTTTATATATCCCCTTTTATATTTTCATTTCCATTTTTAATTACTTATTTTCATTCAATGTTATGTACTTGGTACATCTAAAGTTCTATATTTTTAGGTTCATCTTTCAAAAGAACTCATTTTAGAATGTTTTTCCAATAACCCAAATTGTTTCATATGGTGGATTTATACAAAAATTTTCTTTTTTACATACATTGAAACTTTTTTATTCTTGAATGTTTTTCCTTTGAACTTTATTAAATCTTCCATTGTACAAAATCAGCATAATGTTACATCATTTTTTCTTCTAGAAACTTCATTGGGTGGGTTTTTCTAGTAAATCTCATCAAGTATGCAAATTATCCACTTTAGTGACTTCTATTTTGAACTTTATATATAATTTATATTTAATTAAAAATATTAAAACATCATACAAATATTTACCTTATTATGAATTGATGGTTGATCTAGTTTAATTAGACATTGTACATCTAAAAACATTCTATAGACATTTTACAAAAAGTGCACCAGAAAACAATATAATCCCACTTTTATCAAAAGATTTTATCACATTTTTTCAATAATTTCAGGAACATTGAGTTTAGTATTTCGTCTTCTAAAATTTTTATAATGTTCATTAAAAAAATTTTGGAGACTTTAAAACTATCTGACTTTTGTATTTTTGGCTAATTCATAACAAAACATTCATTACAAACTTTTCAGTAACATCTTTCTTACCTCTTTATCAAAAATATCTTAAAAATGTATTTTGAAAAAATTAATTAACAATTGTTTTAAAAATCATATAGGATATTCATAGATGATTTCTTTAGCACATATTTAAAATCTATTTTAATTAGGAATGTACTTCAAGACTTGTGATGGACTAGATTGGGTATCAAGATAGGGTATTGTAAGTAGGTTTGTGATATAATATATTCTCTTGGATGAAATGTCATGAAAATGAAAAACTACTATGTAAAATCGTATTTCAATCCATTCCATGATTATTTAGTTAAATAAAGATCTTAATAAATGATGATCATCAATAAATATCCATCAAATATCATTATTTTATGAATGTAAAACATAATCAATGCATTTAAAACACGCAATTTTTACATTTCCATAAAATGAAAAACTATTTATAATTATTACACGAACACTAAAAATAGTTCATATCCTCCCAATGATATAGGTAATATTGACATGAAACCCATGGTTATATCCTCATTTTTCCACTAAAGAACATAAAAGGGATGAAACAAATGATTTAAAACCCGGTTCTCATGTTTAATTGGCTCGCATAAAAGGAACTAAGATAAAAACTACAACTAAAACCTATTCATAATGACAATCCATAGTTTTTATATAAAATAATGAAAAAAAAATTATATACTTTGATTCATATTAATAGGTGTGTTATAGAAATAACATAAAATATTTTCCAATTTCATCTATAGAAAAAAGTATTTCCTCAAAATAACAAATAATTCTCATCATCATCTATCCATTCATCTAAAACAACTCTATCGAAGATTTTATTTCAATAGAATATCCCAAATAATACTCCTACACTTGATTAAACAATGTATAATTCTCTATCATCTAATATAAATAGCATCCACCATACATATTTTTAAATCCAAAGGTAATGTTATGAGAAACTCCAACATCCCTAGCTCATCTTCATCCTCATGGTAAATATATTCAAATTTATTTATTCTAAGTACATAAATAACAAAATTACCTATCTCTAACCAACCTATGTTAACCTAATATGACATCTAAACTGGCATGCAATAACGGATCAAGACTACCTCCTCATACATGATATATTTTGGACAAGTGGCGAGAGCTTAAAGTAATTCTTTAAGAAGACTATAACCATGTATCAGAAGGTAGGAATAGTGTAAATGACCAAACACATACAAAATAAACATCATAGTACGCATAATTAATAAAATTAAAGTATCCTATAATAAATGATTCACAACCATACAGACTCATTATCATGATAGCATAAAAAATAACCTAATAGGATAACCAAAAAACATGATAAATAAAATAATATAAAATACAAAGGTCTTCAATTTCATCCCTAATTTGTACCTCAAACCAAGTCACATCATTAATCGAGCAACTCCAGCTTAATCATGAGACTTTTTTTAGGATTTTCTTCTTAATAGTGCATCATTAAGACTTCACTTGATCCACTATAAAATGCATTATAATCATGAAATTAGAGATATGTTTTGTAAATGAATCAAAGGTCACACATAGGGTCTTGTAAAATAATTTTTAATAGCCCAGACCTTATGGTGTTCTTAACATTTTTTTCATTACAAGTGCATGTGGGGTGTGATATTCTTAGCCTTGTCAAATAATAACTAGCATAGAATTAATAACTGAAATATGGAAATAAAAAATACATCCAAACCTAAGGTTATAAGGTTCCACCCAAGATAGACTCATTACACTCTGGATCAAGAAATAAGACTTAGATAAAGTGAATCTCCCAACCACATCATATAAGGCATTTACTCTTGATCAAATTAAAGATCCCAAACATCTAAAACAGATGTGAATGAATTATGGAACTTATTATAACTATAGAAACCAAAAAAATAACATTAAACATTATCATGCTCTAATAATCCAGTATTATGATCCGATATTTTGATAGGAACCTCTACGCTGAAACTATAGAACCAACCATTTTCATCGAATTGTGTTGTAATAGCTGAAAATATAAATCATCCTATCAAAATATAATGTCAAACATAGAAAAAAAACATTAAATATACATGTTATCATCCATATTATTCCTTCTAGTGAAACAAAATTGAATAATCCTCGATCCCTAGCCAAAGCGTAATACTAAACTAGGGGAAAAGTGTGTAATCATCCTGATATTCCATTTGTTCCCTAGACCCACCAAACACTAACCAACAAAACAACAGATTAGAGAATCTAAATAATATCAAATATCCATTGAATTATACATATATATCTATTTATCTCATCTCACCTCTAATACTGAATCATTAAACACCCTATAGTATCTTATGCATTCCTCGCACCATAAGATCATGGGTTAACCTGGTGCCCAAACCCATCACCCCTAATGTTGAAAACAACATTTACCCTCTAAGGGTTAACATAACAAGAGGAACCTATAGTAGTCCCTAACACCACATCTAAAACAAATCACCCTATAGGGTTCTCTCCTATTATAAGTAACCCTTGGGCTAAAACCATTTCCAGAATCCTCAACCAGTCTCTCTAGAACACAACCCACTCTCAATCAAAACCCTAAACTTAAGGGAATCTACAAGAATTACCACACATGAAAGGGTACCCTCAAGGGTCCCCCAAACCCGTATCAACATCCACTCAATGAAAAATAGTTGTACCATACACCCCATGGTGTCATACCATCCCAGAGGCTTTATCTATACCAATCCTCAAACAAAAAGCCTAAAACATTAACTAATCAATCCTCGAGAAAGTGGTTCTGAAATCAATGAACTATCCAAAGTAATGTATCCTATAATATATTGTAAAAATTGATCCCATTATCCAAGAACCATAAAAATAATACCTAAGTCAACCCATTGGATTCCACATGTAAATTTAGTCATCCAACACATGCCCTCAACTAGGTCTCAAGCCACATCATCCTCAGAAGAATTCTCTAACTAAAACCTAATGTAAAACATATCACTAAAACACACCCAACCTGAACCTTATTACCAATAACCTCGAAACACAATTAAGTCGTCACCACCACATCATCTAAGAAAAAAGCTTGGAATAGATTATTAACATGTTCAATTGATAATATAGGGAAATAAAACACCGAAAACACCTTGAAAATGGACAATTACATAATTTATACCTTGTGTTCATGGAATATACCCACAATAAATCTACTAGGTTATGTTCCAACAGATAACCCTATATGAACATCCTGGGTACGTCATGTTCACTACTACAACATGGTGTGTATCCAATACAAGGTACCTATCCATGTACCTCACATGAAGTCAAGACATGTATCCTACATGGAAAATTGATATGTTACTTACACAACATCCATCAATGTATATTAAATATCTGGGTACCTCAATAAGGGGAAAAGTGCCCATAAACACCCTGAGTCACTCCTACCTAATGTGTCCCAAACATACCTGACATATATCCCACATCTTCTATACTAAAAAATAAAATAATTACTAGTGGTCTGTTTTCTTGAATCACACATCGTGTGATCAAGTTTTCTCAAATAGAAAACCCCTAAAAAGCATTTGAAAGCTCAAATTTTCCCCCAAAAACATTTTACAACAACCCTAAAGGGGTCACCAATAACACACACAATGAATTAAAACCTGAAAAATAAAAATAAATTACCATACTGGAATAAAATAAAATGAAATCCTACCTAGGGGAATAAAATGCTAATGATTCGTGTTCAGATATGCACAACATATTCACTACATCCCAATATATCCTTGGAAAATCTCCCTTGTGTTTATCCCCTTATCTCTCTCCCAATACTCTCTTGGTCATGTGAGATGACATAAATATCTCCCTTCCAAATAGAATCGATATTAATAAAAAAAAATTAAAGAGCAGGAAAAATGAAATTAAAAGAAAATTAAAAAATAAAAAATAAAATGAAACACTCGCTTAAATATCTTGGTCTGAGTCTCATAACCTTCCTTAAGATAACAGATCACTTAGAAAAAATGCTTCATTCAGGACTCAATCATGGAGTCTTATTTTAAATATGACGATGTATTAAATATATATCATTATTCACACATGTGTAAATAATTAATATTTATTAATTAAATATTGAATATTATTCATAAAACTACCATCTTAAAATTCCACCAAACTATAAAACTAGTGTAAAAACCAAATTCTAATAACAACATAATGGATAAATAATTGTTATTAGATCATTTTTCATGGTGAATTATTATTTTAGCCATCATAACTACTTGTGAAAAGAAAATAAAATTTTCCATAATTTTCACAACCCCATATGATGTGGTTCATCGAAAACTCCCCACCATAACTCTTCTCGTCATTGAGAATACTTGGAGTACAATGAGCCACCATGATTCACCATT